>FR997739.1:15151875-16478380 GCA_905475445.1 Ochropleura plecta
GAAATATGGAAGCCTAAAACAAGAAATTATATACAAAATAAGCCCGAAATATCCTACTAAGCATCACAAGACACAAAATATCCAACAAACTCTCCTTGCAACAAATTGATCAGTCAATGTCTTCGGGCCTCATGGAGGGTTAAAATCTATTATTTCAGGCCAGAGCCGAATGATCTGTCGAAATGATTGATGCATCATCTTCGACCCGGATCCCGGAAATGCCAGATCTTAATAGATTTCGTAAATGTCCGATGTAAATGTATTTTTTTTAGGTAACATCGTTTTTCTTGTGATTAGAACTTGGTCTTTTCTCTTTAAGACATAATTGATTTATTTGGCAGTAAACAAAATAATCTGCCAAGTGCGAGCCACACAGTCAACAACACAAGTCTAAGCATCGTAGGCTATCCGAAAGTACTTAAGAAAACAGGGAAAGTTCCTATGAAAAAGTATTTTTTCATTATTGACCTACACATTACTGAGAAGTGCTGCTATTCTGAACTATAACATTATATAAATTAGTTCAATACTTATTATAAAATTAATTACGTAAAGTGTTTCAATTCACTCAGACAAAATAAATATTATCAACGTAAACTCCATTTTATTATGTTTGTGTAATACTTAAGTGATTTTTCATAATATTTTTTTTAAATTAGTATACGTTCGTTTGAAATCATAGTAAGTCAATGTTTAAAAACTGGCCAAGAGCGCACTCGCGCACCGAGGGTACCGTACAAACAAATCTTTTGACTGCATAGACTTGAAAGAGTTTTTTCACAACTCCAAGGGACCACAGACTTGAATATATGGTTTTAATTTTAACTCGATACCTGCACGTGTTACTGAGATAAAGGGTATTGTCAGACAGACAGACGGCCAACAAAGTGAACGCTTTAGGGGCCTGTTTTTTGAGGTATGGAACCTTAAAAAATATTTTGAGCAGTGTTTCTATCATTTTATTTGAGGACAACGAAAACTCTACAAGTAGAAGGAATTAATGAGAATGTGTTATAAAAACCATTTATTTTTTTGCAGGAATAGTTAAGTAGGTACCTAATTATTCACTGCAATTAACCAAGTAATAATATTAACGGACCCCAACGGTAGGTTTCCACGTTCACCAAATGTTATCCTCGACATACAATTTCAAGTAATAGCAACAGAATCAATACTACTGCTTTTTCCCATTACTTTGTATACGAAGCGCTCGTATTGCTGTCATTTTCCGACACTCGTATGAACTACCATTCGACTGTCGAACTTTGTGCACTGTGATTTGTCCCGTGTTGTGAGTTGGGTAAAAAAAGCAAAATGGCCGCCGTTGCAGTGGCTAACATGGCATTCTGCTAGGCTCGAATGTTTTTGAGCAATTAATGCGCCCAGTGTTGCATGTTTTGGCGTCTAGTCTAAAAGTTGGGGAAAGGGGAAATGTTAAATTAAATGGTTGAGCTTTATACTTGACTAGCTGGCGCCCGCGACGTCACCTGCGTGATTATTGAAAAATAAAGCATCGTATGTGTTATTCCAGACTATAATCTACATCTGTGCCAAATTTCATCAAGATCCGTTCAGCCGTTTTGACGTGAAAGAGTAACAAACATCCATACATCCACCCATCCACCCTCACAAACATTCGCATTTATAATATTAAAGTAGGAAGTAGGATTATAATAGGTATTAGCAGGATAGTAGGCTTTAGATAAAGGTTTATGAATTAAACGATAAATAACATTTAATTAAAGCACAGGATGATGATCACCATTATAACAATACTTTAATTTTTTTTTATATGTTTGTGATGTTTTGTATGTTCAACGTTTTTTTATTTATTTTGTGTGCTCGTCGTAATTGTGACTTATATTTTTTAAAGTGAAACTTTTATTACATCGTCTCAACTTTTTCGTGTGTGTTGCATGTCGCGTGACGGTCGGCCGCGGAGTAGGGACGTCTAACTGTCTATAATATGAAAAAAAGTTTTACTTTTAGCGTGGTTTCGTAAAACCACACAATCCTTTTTTTTCTTCTTCTGTAAATATGCTTTAACGAAATCTTCAAACCAGCATTCTAACGCACTAACCCGTAGCGTGCCGATGTAACCCGTATCCACCGCAGACACTACCTACATTCTTTCTTATAAATTGATACGTCAAGCGTAGGGCACAATCGACCCCCAGAAACATCTATCACGCCGTAGGGCTAATGATTGATGAGATTCACTGACCGCTTACGGGTCCGTCGAACCCCGTTTATATTCGCCTCTGATTTGTGATTTTTGCTGGGTACGTGAAAATTGTGAATCATTTTCGGGGAAATTACTCGTCTGATGTATATGACGGGGCAGAATGCGTAACCATGAATCTTGTGAGCTCATTGGTGTGAGGTTGACCCTTTAAATTATTAGGACATAGGTATTTGGCAAAATTACATAAACATTGCTGTTCTTTTCTTACGTTTTCCTTCTTTTTGTAGAATTAAACGGAGTTTATTTTTTTTTATTTAATTATTTATGTACCTACACACTAAATACAGTAAAGAAGACAGGGCAGAAAATAGGTACAAAGGCAATGCGTTTTCATGTAAATTGACCAAGATTTTCATCTAGACGTTAAAATAGACTATGACCTCTGAGTTTGTTTCGGCTATTTCTTCTCAGACTAGTCGGGTACGAAACACTGGCTTCAACTTGATTTAAGAAAAAGTCGTGTAAAAGTGTTTTTAAAAAGCTACTTGCAGAATAAACACCATTTCAATAATAAAAGAAAAACAAAAAAATAAAACAGTTTTAGTCTGCAATTTGTTTGAGTAAAACTTGTTTTACTGCGATAATTCATCAATACTGATAAAAAGAATTTTTACATTCCGTGCCTGGTTGATAGCAAAAGACTCGGCTCCTATGGCATGGGACTTAAACTTATCTGGATAAATGTGGGTGCACTATTAAGTACACCTCTGCCTAACCCTTTAGAGAAATAAATAAAATAAATAAATAAATATCTTGGAACAACTCACACACGGCTATCTGATCCCAAGCTAAGCAAAGCTTGTGTTATGGTAACCAGACAACTGACATACATACTTATATAATTTATAAATACATACATATTATAGATAAATCACACCCAGACACAGAACAAACAATCATGCTCATCACACAAAGTTTGTCCTGGGTGGGAATCGAACCCACGACCTCCGGCTCAGCAGTCAGGGCCACTAACCACTAGACCAACAAGCCCGTCACACATCACAAGCATGATGTTATCTATTATAAAAAAAATTGTTTCAGGTAATACACCCATTATTACAATTATAAATTACACAATACAATAGAAAATAATATATAGGACGTTGATAGTAATAAGTAAGATTTTTATACAAATATCTTTTTTTGTGCTCAACATTTGTAGAAAAATTATAAAAATCGGTCCACAGTTGGCGGAGTAATCGGTGAACATACAAAAGCCTGAAACAGGTCCAACCTAAATCAGGCAAATAAGCAAATGTGCTGATAGATTGTTAAGATACCTGCTACCTGTAGTTTTTGCCCTTGCGTCATATTTATTGTAATAGCAAATCTAAGTTTTCCCTTCTTCCCTCTTTCTCCCTCATTTCTCACTTAAAAAAAAATATTGCCTATGTCCGTCTCCAGGGTCTCAACAATGTCGGTACTTAAATTCATCAAAATCGGTTTAGCCATTTAGGCGGGAAGACGTAAAAAACAAACAAACTCACTTCCGCTTTTATAATATTAGTAAGGATGTGCCCCCTTTTTACAAATAAACGGATTTATTATTATGGTGGTTTTAAACTTTAGTTTTCTCAGTTTTGTACCTGGTATTTTTAGAATGTCACGGGTGTGAACCAAGGTGAAGGTCGAATACAGAAGCTCCCCCTTTTTTGAAGTCGGTGAAAAAGGGGAGGTATTAGTGAAATGGTTTTGTACAGTATATATCAGAAAAATAATATGGCGGCGTTTGTTTCGTGTTTTGATTACCAGCCAGAGGACACTCGGCGACTCATCACGCTATACCTACTTTTTTGTTTTTTATGGGTTGAAAATCAAAATCAAATAACTTCCCCCGCTCTGGGCGGAGCGGGGGGGATTATCAGACTTGAACTGATTCAAAACCCACCCATGTTCCTTCCATTTCCCTTTATGTTCCAGGGCCGCGGTATCGCTTTCGAACAACCCGCAATCCCGGCAGGCGTAGGCCCTGGCAGGCCCCTCTGTATACCTACATTTAAAATATTAAATGGCCTCACTTACGTACAATGTGAGATCCGCATAAACTGTTTTTCTATAACTTGATTGGTCGCATTACATTTCTTGAAATGCAATCTTTAACTAATAATCACGGGACATTGCGAATTGCTTACTAGAGGGTGCTTCCAATTCCTGTTTTAACTGTTAAAATAAACTTTTAGTCACACGCTTTCATTTTCAAGACAAAGCACTCGCTTAGTTAAATGAAGCTGTTATATTCAGCGACCAAGCAACAGGGTGTGAAGCAAGCTAATATTTATCATAGGACACTTGTTGAAGTCTGCCTTGTTTAGTGGGGACATACAGCCTTCTTGTTGCAAGGAGAAACTTTTGTGGTCACTGTAGTTTGGAGCGAATAAAGCTGGAGACGCTTTCGTATATATTACTGAACACTTTTTACACCAACGTTTTTAAAACAAGTGCGCAATGGCAGTCTTTTCGCCCACGAGGTTATTATCTTTCACACTTTTTGACATTGTTTTTGGTCAAATTTTCAAATGAATCTACATATTCAAACTGATTGATTTAAAGTTTCAATGGCTGGTTTTTCACCTTAAGATTGATAATTAAAGATCTAAGCAAGCGGCGTTTCATAGTTTTTGCCCTTTCTAATGGGAAAAAAGTATGAGTTTATGGTTAAGTTCTCAAAAGCTCGGTGTTTAAACCGACATTTATTAGCTATATAAAAAAAGATAGCCGATTCTTAAGATCAAAGACCAAAACGGATAATATTCATATTAGAAGTGATGTAACAAAGCCTCCAAAGAGGGATTGACGTCATAATACCACCCCAAAAATCGAAAGGAATAATAAATCTCTTAATAATCTGCGACAAATTGGAAACTTAATCCGTGTTATAGAGCAAAATCCGAATGTCTCTGCGACTCGACCTAATTTATATTTTAAAACGAAAGCGAGTCGAGAATTACTCCACACTGTAGATATAGGCCAACCGAGAAATTACGCTAAAATGAAATGCAAATTATACAAATTTATTATTATCCCGCGGTCAGAAAAAATGGAAAATCCTCAAGAGAGAAATACAGGAAGTGATTAATAAGAGCCTTCCAAGATCTGGAGGGTGTGCAAAAAAAACTTAATAACTTATAATATACTTAGACAGGGGGATAATTATTCTAAAATATACCTGCTTAGTTGAAGAACGACACTATTAGAGATGAAAATCTATACGTAATTTCGTACGATTTGAAAATGGAAAACCGTTACTTAAGACGCAAAAATAACTCGCGAAATATTATTGTTATAAATCTACCCGATCGTTCGGGAAATGGAGTCTTGATGGTAACTGTCAAGTTTTTTGCACATGAACAATTTACCGATCCTCTCTTTCATTATTTATTCGTGGTACATGAGGCACATGTGTCCGTCAGTCTCCTAGCCTATTCTCTTTGTCAAGCTCCCGTTCTAACTAGATGTGGTTGTGCTTCGTTTCACAGAAACAAGCGGTTCGGCTTTAGCTAGCTTTTGATACGTGCAGTTCAATAATAAGGCAATGGTAGGCACCATTATAAAGCATTGCGTTGATGATGGAGTGGGATAGAGCTATGTGGTGGCTTAGAGTTAGAAAGAGATAAACAATTTGAAGCTGCTTGTGGTTAAGTCTCTAAATGTTAGTTTTTGTCTGTAATATTTCAAGTCTGGACTTACAGTGTACCTTATCAGTGGCGAAGTGACTTTTAGGATATTAACAAAAGCAATTTGAAGTCTACAGCATCTTTAGAAACAACCAATCAGACTTATCACACTAATACTATTAAGGCGAAAGATTGTATGTGTGTGTATGTTTCTTACTTATTCACGCCCAGATGGCTTACCGTATTTGGATGAAATTTGGTATCAATATAGCTTATACCCTGGTTTAACACAAAGTATACTTTTAATTCCAGTCTACGCTTGAAACCGCGGGTTGCAGCTTGTGTTAAATAAAGAAACGACCTAAAGAAACGACTTATATTGGAACAAGCTATTAATATTATCTACCTGTGAGATAACTAAAATTAGTAAAACCAAAGCAAAAGACAATAAATTAGACAAGTATTTAATACAAGATTACCGGAGCTCCCTCATTTGACTTAATAAGAGAAGCTCTCTGGCACATTGCCAACAAGATACCGAGCGGGTCACATAATTTTCAAGTGTTATGTAATTGTTGTCTAAACATAAACTTATCCTAAGACATATATTGTGGACAAACATCTGTATGAAATGGTATCCAAGTTCTACAATATTGTATTAATATTAATGTTACTTGTGCAAGTTTGCTTGGAGGAGGTCGTGGCTAGACAATAACAGCCGCTTGGATCAATCCTCAGGTTAGGTCTCCTTTGCTTAGATTTGTCTGTGGGTGACCACACATTCCATACCGAGTTATCTCCATGCCGTAAGTCACGTTGAGCCGTTGGTCCCGGTTGTCATCTGTCATTATTTGACAGTCGTCACAGGTAGTTTGCGGCCTGAAAGTCTGTCAACTAGTCATACCAACGTGTTTCGTATTACCTAGTACTAACTGGGTTGTGGAGGTCAAGCTGGGAAATGGCTTATTTTCGGATGGGAAATCATCAAACAACTTCCGCTCTGCGTGGAGCGGGGCGGAGGTAGTGTCAGATTTTTATTAACTAATACTCATCTAAGTTCATTCTTTTGCTTTTTGTGTTCCCGGGCCGCGGTATCTCTTTAGACTAACTCGCAACCCCGGTAGGAAAAGGCTAGGGAGATGATGAAGATGTTATTTGTGAAAGTTTGCTTCAAGATATAAGAAAGTATACATTATTTTTTGCAGATTAGGGTAGAATGAATCTCTCCTTGGTACGCAACGAGTCTACAAAGTTTCAGTATGATATGCTAGGAGTTTTTGCAAGATTTTGACCTTAAAATCTCAACTCACTGCGATAAAAGCAAGCCACGCCTGGATTTATTGACGATACCCAAAATAATGTGTTGTCTCTCGTCCCCCTTAGATCCATACAAAGTTTGTCTTGAAAAGGTCGCTTTTCATGATAACACCGCCCATTGTGTCACCCTATTTATAAGTTCCAAATTTTAATATGGGTTAATCTTCTGGTGGACATATTAAAGAGTATTCCAATGTGTATAACAAAGTCTGAGAAAAATCTTGCCCAGCTTTTTCTACAATCAGCAAGCAACACATCCATTCACACGAATAAGACAATTTTTATTTGTGTGACTGGATCGAAGTGTTGCAATGAATTATTTTTAGGCCACGTCATTCTAACCGTACAAAAAGGTAATAATGCACTTATATAAATCAAATTGATATTGACTATGATATAAGGTTACCAGTATAATAAAAAGTAAGGGTAATAATACTTTGCATGTTTTTTTTATAAAGTATTATTTTTCTTTTGTTCATCCAGTAAAGCACAAAGAATTTTACTCCCTAGTTTTGTTTAAAACATGTTTGGTTGTCCCAGAACAGGTCTACATTCTGTTCCTTGATGAAATTTCACCACACACGACCTTTCACACGCAAACGAAGAAAATTGAACCACAAGCGAAAACAGTAAAACGTAAACTACCCTCACTTTCCTACCCCACGGACGCATAACGTCACCTCGTAAGAAACGAAACAATATGTATACTTGGCCAAACTTAATCCGCATGGCGTCAACATAAAGTTAAATTATCTCGGAATTAGGTTCGCAATGTATGTCTTTACATAACCTCATGTGTAACATGGAGGTAAATAAAAATGGAGGAGGCTTATCGCATACCTTATTGGAGTAATAGGTCTTTATCACCACGGAGTAGATTGGAGCAGTTAGATTTTTTTTTTTAATTTTTATTCGTTCTACATCGGGTGAGACTGGAAGCCGACACCAACGTAGTCGAAAAAAAAAATCCTTACTACATATTATAAAAGCGAAAGTGAGTTTGTTTGTTTGTTACCTCTTCACGCCTTAATGGCTAAGCCAATTTTGATGAATTTTGGTACAGAGATAGTTGAGACCCAGGAGACAGACATAGGCTATTTTTTTTAAAGTGAGAAATGCGGGAGAAATAGGGAAGGAAAGGGAAAACTTAGCTTTGCTATTACAAATCAATAAGGCGCAAGGGCAACAACTGCAGGTAGCAGGTACCTGCAAATCAGGAAAGGGGGGAACTGTGTTACCCCAAATTTAACGCGAGCGAAGCTGCGGGCAAAAGCTAGTTGTTTCATATATTGAAATAGCTCGTGCAGTGATTAAACAAAGACTCAATAGTAATTTAATCCATGTATTGTCCTAGTAAATATACTACTATTTAATGTATCATGTCAATAATAGCAGTCAGGGACACAATAGCTAAATGCAATAAAGGAGTACAGCGACCGCATGCCATTAATTGAAAATGAATAACGGTTCATTAAATATTCATCAATTATTTATAATATTATTATTGAATGTTGAGATGGATGTGTGGAGTGACTAGAATGGATAAAGTGAGGAATAAGTATATTAGAGGAAGTTTGAAAATTACACCTGTTACAGAAAAAAATAAAGGGAGATGAGAATATATTTATATGTATTTTTGGAATTAAAAATAAAAAACGACAAAATATTTTATAACATAAAATATACTAAAATGAGGAAAGTTAATGAAGAAATAAGAAACGAGTATTTTTCATTTTAAAATCGAAATATTGACGTACTTGAAATCCGCGTAATATTACGCGAATCTAGTTTTAGTTTCAATTCCGAATCGCCTACTAAGGTAATAATTAAATTTTATTGATTAAAAGGCGATTCGTAATTGAAACTTCTAAATTGATGCTACTCCTATATTTATACTGAAACTTTTATAAACTATACTTATAATATTATAACTATAGACAACGCAATAACACAATCCACCAACTCAAAACTACAACAATAATCTAAAGGCCTACGCAGACGAGCAACACTCGCCCACGGTCTACCCCTAACAAAACACGTGACAAAAAGTTATCCACTAACAACATCATCTACTAAGTGACCGGAGACTTCTCGCTCCTAATCTATTTACTTTCACAGCTTGTAGAAATTATTGGACGACGTCTACGGTAATTTAATAACTTAAAGTGTAGTCTAGGCTTTAGTAAGGTGTGGACTATATCTATTTTGTATACGTATAGGCATATACTCGAATACTTGTACGTACTCGTATAGTAGTGCATATACTCGTTCCACAAGTATTTGTGTGGGAATAAGTATTTTTTTTTTGTGGAGAAAATGAATGTAATATTTTGTAAGGAGGGTTTTTCTAGTTCATTTGGTTTGAAGAAGTTTCTTTTGTAGTTTTTACGCCTCATTTCTTGAGAGTATTTTGTGTGTACTTGCTGGGTACTTTTAGTAGAATAGAGTATGTTTTATTTGAATTAAAATTTGGTACATTTTCAAAAATTTTTATAAAGACCGTACATGTATATCCATTTTCTTTTGCTGATGGAATACCTATCATTAAATAGCTGCCCCCGCTCTGGGCGGAGCAGAGGAAAGGCTTTGTAAAAATGTCAGGCTTTTACTGACTAAAACCCACTCATGTTCCTTCTTTTGCGATTTATGTTCCGGGCCGCGGTGTCTTTCGAACAACCCGCAACCCCGGTGTATATTAGTATTGACTGGAATTACAAATATTTAAACTACACACACATTGAACATAAAATGGAATACCAAAATACAATTTTATAAAAGAAAAGTATCGATGAAAGTCTTGAAACCTGAAACCACCTAAAACTAATTGGCGGGTACAGAAAAAAAATGTTTTTCACAGTCACTGTAGTTCTAAACACAACTTGTCAAGTAATGCTCACAAAGTTTGAACTAAGAACACAGAAACATGACACATCACACTCTGTAATTTTTGACAACCCTTTTTTGCGGATGACAAATCTGACAACCCTAGCAAATATCTGTGCGAGTAAAACCAAAAACACACACACAAACCCAATAGCAATCATTTCTTCCAATAAAGCATTCCAAACTGCATATTGTTATCAAAATTACTCCTTATTGCCTCACATTGCTCCACTCGGTATAAATCACGGGCAAGATTAGGAAAAATACCGTTATCAGTGTGTCTTGGCTTTATTGCCCGTGAAGAAATATTGCCTTCGCCTTAAGTACTTCCGTTTAGCGCTGTGTGTCATAATTTGAGGGTATTTGTGTTTTGTATACCGGCTTTTGTAGAGTCAGCGTAAAAGGGCTCGAAATGGTGAAAGTTCTTTAGCTGTGTAAAACTTGCTTATCGTAAAGGGTGTAACGAAATAAAAGAGGTTTTGCTCTTGTGTGGTGATGAGACCATGAAATCAAAATGTCCAAACTAGGCTGATGATCAGCATTTTTTCAACGTCATTACACAAGACAGCCTCCCGAAACCCCACCCTTCGCTACTTCATAGTGTTTTAGTTGAGAAGAAGTGGCGGAACAAACCCCCCAGCAACACAATTGTCTGGTTGGTTGAATGAACCTGATTTCATTGAAATTGAACCACTTCTTTGTTTATCGCGTGGTTAGTAACTAACCTGGTGACAGAGTTTTTTTGTCGCTCATAGATTTCTGACTAACATGCCTTCGAGAAAGCTCTTTCAAGCATCAGCTGTTCTTTACGATGTTTCCCTCAACGAAACAAGTGATAATTACACAATACGCACATGAATCCCAAAAATCAGAGGCCTTTTTTTGCGACATTGCAATCAGTACCTTTTTAAAAATTTACTCAAAAATAGTTATTATCGAGTATAGTTACTAATAGTTAACCAAGGGCTTGAAATCTTAAAGTAATAAACAAGTTACGGCACAATGCATACTTTTTTATAAACAACTTACACTATTAAATTGATATATATTTAGGCCGTTTTCGCTGATGGGAAGTTATTTGTCAGACTTGTACTGACTAAAACCCACCGATGTTCCTTCTATTGCCCTTTACGTTCCGGGGCCGCGGTATCTCTTTCGAACAACCCGCAACCCCGGCAGGAAATCAGAGGCCTTGAGTTTGAACTCAGGACCTCTAATTTGGCAGTCCGACGAACACATCATACTGAGCTATTTTTGTTCTGTGTTTTTTCAGCTTTCTTATCGTTGATCAGCTAATTTCGTAAGTTCCATTATTTTTCGGGTAAATTTTATGAACTCGTAGAACAATAGTTGTACAATGTCATTGTCTGAGGCTGTCAGTCATATTTGCGATTTATTTATTTAATATACTATGGAAGACTTACAGCTATATAATAACTTAACATAAAACAAAGAAATCATAGAAACAGAAAGCCAATTACAAGTCAACACGTATAGAATTTATGTTCTCTTTAGCTTCTTCTTTAGCGTCTTCCACGTTTAATAAATAAATATACAACATTATTTTTAGTTTATGTTAATAGTATATTTTTATATAAAGAATCTATGTACAAAATTTCAAAACTGTATCATGAAAATCCACAAAGTTATATAAGCTTGTTATGTTACCTGGATATCCGTACAAATACACTGTCACCAACGGCGTGCGGCGGCGGCGCGGCGGTGCGGCGCGGCGGCGTCCCCGCGCCGCGCGCCTTGCTTTCATTGATAATAATAATGTCTCAGTTTGTATTGTAGGTAATTAACTGGTGATACATTTTCCATCACACTGTCTGGCAGGCTTTGGACTGTCGTAATGGTCAAGTGTAGGGTAGCGCTTGCGAATAGGTACTTAGTGTCGCATGGTGTCCATATTAAAAACTTTTTAAATACACACATCAAAAGTGTCTAGGGATCAAGCATTTTTATGCGGATTTCTTGAGATTGAGATGTGGCTTTGTAATAAATTTATGATTTTATAAATTTATATGGATCCTTTTTGGTGCATTTCATAATTTGAATCAGGAACTCTCAATCAAATTCGAGTAAAAGATGAAAATAAGCTGTCAATATTTTCCCTATAAAAACATACAACGCATTGAAGACATTATTAGTGCTACTGTTTCCCTACTACTGATTAAAACCAACGTTATTATGGAGCGGCGACGTCATTTAAGCAGGGAAGAAATGCTCAGAGCCGTGGGAATGATAGAAGCTGGTTCCCGGCAACGTACTGTAGCTTTAGCTCTGAATACAAGTCAGAGTGTTATCAGTCGACTTTGGACACGTTACCGAAGCACTGGTACCGTGGCTGAGCGCCATGGAGGACGGTATCGCTGCACCACACGGAGACAAGACCGATACATTCAAATCTTAACTCGAAGAGCTCCAACAATAACCGCCATGATGTTAGCCGTGAGGCTTCATCACTCTTCAGGGAACTTAATTAGCGACCAAACAGTCAGAAACCGCTTGCATGAAGTGAACCTTCATTCCCGAAGACCGCTACGGGTACCACCTATAGCAATGCACAATCGTAGGATTCGATATCAATGGGCTCTTGAACACAGAAATTGGGCAGAAGAACAATGGCGTTTCGTGTGCTTTTCTGATGAGTCTCGTTTTGGTATGAGACCGGATACAAGACGTATACGACACTGGAGAACCCCTGGACGCCAACAGCGATTAAAATCCTGCCAGGAAGTCCATCCTTATAGTGGTGGAACCATCATGGTATGGGCGGGTATTTGGATCGGCGGAAGAACTGAGTTGATTTGGATCAGAGGCAACCTCAACGCTCAAATTTATGCTGAGACGATTGTATCAGACGTCATCGTTCCTCTACAAGTGCAAATCGGTCCCTTATTTCAGTTAATGCATGATAATGCACGACCGCACACCGCAAGAGTTGTAAGACAGACTCTCGCCGCAGCTAACATCAATGTCCTGCCCTGGCCTGCTCAGTCGCCAGACTTGAACCCGATTGAGCATGCATGGGATATGCTACAGAGAAGAGCTCTGCCGAATATGGAGGGTATCCAGTCGCAAGAAGACCTTTTTTTGTTGTTGCAACGAACATGGGCGGCCATTCCACAGCGTGATTTGGATGAACTCATTTTGAGTATGCCAAACCGATGTTCTTGTGTTGTTAGTGTTCGCGGTAGAAACACGGATTATTAATTGTTTAAGTTACCCAATAAAATTTTAAAGAAAACTGTTATTTCAGTCTTTTTTTCGAACTTTAATGTTAGTGGTTCAAATGTTAAAAATTCCTTTATTAGGAAAATGGCAAATTTCTTTATTAATGCAAAGGTGACTTGGTTTATCGTTACTGTGACAAACGAAAACACTTTATTTGATGAATCCTTAAAGAAAAATTTAATTAATATTAATCAGGAGAAAAGTTTTTGCAAAAATATATGTTGATCCCTAGATACTTTTGATGTGTGTATTTTTGGGAAAAAATATAACATGGTGTAAAAATGATTGGAATCGATTCAGTTACTTATTCTGAACAAACTATATTCAGGTTTCGCATATACTAAAAATAATGTTGTATAAGCTTATCAATATTTTGTCAATGTGATGTTTTACTCATCATCTTAAAAAGGACGGCTTACTGTTGTGACTTGTGTTTTTAAAAAGATATCGGGTTATCTTAATCCAAAAATATTTCCTTACTTTTGCTGCTGTTCCTACACTGCGTATTTCAAGGGAGCCGGGTGTTTTTTGGTGTTGGCTGAAATCAGGGCCGCGTTGTATGTTCTCGACTTTATTAGACGTACGTGTCATTCAGAAATACTAATCTTATTCCGTATATATTATTAAAATCTGGGTTTCTGTGTGTCTTATTGTTAGTTAGGTAGATTAAGATAATATTGTTTTGTGTAAGAAATAAATGTGTTGCATAATAACTCATTGAAGATTAATCTAATCGAACACACGTATGACACATGTTTTGATATTGTTTCAGATATGCATTATCAACTATATTGTGTTTGAGATTTTTGACAAATTTCATTTAATCATATTGAATGACTATTTCATGAAAAAGTAAAAACATTAATATGATTATAACTCAGTAAAGTAATTTTTGTTACGGCGCAAATCTTATTTCTAATAACAAACAAACTGACACTGCACTGCACTGCAAAAAGCAAAAAAAAAAAGAAAAAAATAATAATAACTTCGCGGGCTACTCTGACGCTTTCACTTTAATAACTCACTTCAAGTCCAAGAAAGAATATTTCAAGATGGCGACAAAGTTACAGCAAGCAAGATCGATGGCGACCATGCTCATTCCTTAATTAATTACCTAATTACTTCTCAAGTCTAAGTGTAATTAATTAGTCAGCCGACGTGACTCGCTACTAAAAATCTTGGGAACTTTTATATGGCATGTTTGTTATATATTTTTTGAAGGGATGTTTTTATGTTAAGAATTTTGTGTAAGATTATTTATTTAAGGCAAAGGTCTAAATAAAGCAGAAGGGCCTGCCAGGGCCACTGCTTGCCAGGGTTGCAGGTTGTTCGAAAGAGATACCGCGGCTCCGAAATATAAAGGGCAAAAGAAGGAACATGTGGGTGGGTTTTGTCAGTAAAAGTATGAAACTTCGCTCCGCTCCGCGCAGAGCGGGAGAATTTATTTGATAATTTCCCATCCGGCCGGCCTAAATATTATCAATTTAATAGTCCAACAGTGTAAGTTGTTTATAAAAAAAGTATGCATTGTGCCGGAACTTTTTTATTTCTTTAAGATATCAAGCCCTTTGTTAATTATTAGTAACAATACTTAATAATAACTATTTCTGAGTTCTTTTTTTTAAATAGGTACCTACTGATGGCAATGTCAATTTATGACTATTCTAGTGGTAATGGCTATCAATTAATTTTGTATTACTACAACGTTTTTCAACAAGATTGACATAATATTCTCAGTAGCTTATAAATATATATAAAATACAACATATTTCAATTTCGCTATGTCTATACCCTTAGTTTCATAGTTACATTTACAAATAATTCATGCCCCATTGAACTAACAATAACTGACATTCAGAAAGTTCTTAAGTGTCAAGAAGTTAATAAAAAAAAACAGCGACAAAACAGCGCCATTTTCGTGAAGTGCTACTCTAACCGATTTTAATATTTAACTAGGAACTAAACATCTGAATGGCAAAATCACATTACTACTTAGCAGAAACCTTTTAAGCTAAAAGAAAACACTACAAATATTACGAGTAAACCAACAATAGTGTTCACAATTTCTAAGAACGACCATACTTGAACTTTCATCGTGGCTCAAAGGTCCGGTAACGAATAAAAAGGCGCGAAAAAAAGGCGGCCATTATAAGACACGCACACATAGCTCCATCATGCGTACACACAAATATGAAATGTTAGCTTGTACACCTACAGAACGAAAAGGTTAAGCAGTTTGCATATACTTTTACACAAACTCGGATCCTATAAATCCCAAAAGCTATAAAAATTTAACTGACCTGTTAATTAAACCTTCATGCAAGCTAACTTTAAATTGGCAAAAAAATATTGTCTCTGATGCAGTAATTTACCTAAAACTTTTCAATCCATTTTATTTTTTGTAATTTTCGACATCTCAATCTTGTTCTGAAAACACAGATGAGGTCGACAATGGACCGTGTTAATCAAAAAACAGCCCTATTAACACGTGCCTTAAATTGATACAGGGTTATATGAATTTGGGTACAACGATGCAGGCCACGTCTATAAACCTACGTTACACACACAAAACACACGCATGTGAAACAAGTTCCAAAGGTCGTTAGTAGTTTATGCTCGCCTGGTACAAAACTTCGTTTCACACAGGTGGTTATGTTTTAGCTTATCATCCTTTCCGCTTGGGTTAGAACTAAAGGTAGATATGGACATGACAAAATTACACGATCATTTGGCCGAGGCGTGGGCATTCAAAGGATTAGGGATTGGTAGTCATTTGATAAAGTATGTTCTATTCTACATAATTAAATTCTATGAATATAGTTATCTAATCGGCGTATTGTTGAGGAGAGCTTGAGGATTTTCTATATGAAATTGAAAATAATGAATCTAACCGGCGGCGTATTGTTGTAAAAATAGTTCTACTATTTTTACAACAATACGCCGCCGGTTAGATTCATTATTTTCAATTTCATATAGAAAATCCTCAAGCTCTGGGCGGAGCGGGGGGGAGGGGGGTTAGTGTCAGACTAAAACCCATTCATGTTCCTTCTTTGCCCTTTGTATTCCGGGGCCGCGGTATCTCTTTCAAAACCCGCACCCCCGACAGGTAGTGGCCGTGACAGGTCCATGAGCTTAACTGACATATCATTGAGGCGCGCGTGGAACACAAACGCGCCGTCAACACGGCCTGTCGTCACTAGACGGACAGCCGGTGAGCTCGCCATTGCTCACCTTCTAGTAATCCGCGTATACGGTGGCCAGGAATCGACTCACAGCACCCGATGCCCAGAGCGTCTCACGGTGGCTGGGTTGGTTTGAGGATTCTCTCCCTAAAACGTTCGGCCACCTCCTTCGCTAGCATGACTACTTCGCAGAAGGAGTTGACCGCTTCCCATTCCCTATTGGCCCGGAACATGGGCTAAACCATGGTCGGCCAATTTTGGTTGAACAATTTTACAAAAAGAAAAGAAGATAGCTGCAAAAGTATAAAACTACGGCATAACATTCAACGCCCAACTCCATACAACAATAATTTGTATATTTATTTGTTAATTGTATAAATACAGTTTGTTTTAGACTTTCTTCTAGGAAATAATAATTAAATAAAAAAAAATACTACAATTAAGAAAAAAAATTAACAAATTGCTTGGCAAGGCTAAGTGTTAAAGACAGGTAATTAGTTTTTATTGCAATGTATCTATCTATGTTACTCTAATATGCTTCCATGTTTTAAGCTGTGGATTACCAAACTTCGGAAAAACTTGTTTAGTACCTTTTAAAGTACCAATATTTTGAAAGACACAAAAATTGGCAGAAGCGTGCCTAAAACAACACATTTCGCCTTTCTAATACTTAGACATATTTATTCTCATGTAGGTAACAGGGTGTTATTGCCATCAACCGAACACAAACCCAAACTCCATGACTGCTACTCAGAAATCCTAATTAAACAATAAACACTTTGCTCGACCTGGGAACCGAACCCAGGATCAGCAGTCTCAGTTGCGGCCACGAGACCTACAATGTGTGAATAAAATGAAACTACCTACAAAATACCAGTCCGAACTGTCTAAACACATTTAAATTACCTTCAACTTTCCCAGAGTAAATACCCAGACAGAACGTTCCAAATTCAAAAGTATCAAGTGCCGTCGCCATTTTTCGTGGCAACGTATTTACAAATTCAGGGCTGCCAGTGTTTGCCAATTTGCCAGCTGGCGTTCACACCTGTTGTGAACTTTTAGTGTTGCTCAGACGGTTTATGTTTTCCCAGCTATATTATGGAGGGTAGTCTTTAAAAATAATCGGGTAGGTTCTTGGTGGGGAAAATGTTGGTCATCTATGGAACGTCGAGGATCTTGGGTTGTATTGTATACTAGCTGGCGACCTCGGCTTCGCCCGCGTGATGGTCGAAAAATAGTATCCTAAATGTTATTCCACACTGTAATCTATCTTTGTGCCAAATTTCATCAATTTGACGTGAAAACAGCCTGCCAAATTTCATCAATACCTGTTCGGCCGTTTTGACGTGAATGAGTAACAAACATTCGAATTTATAATATTATATAGTAGGAGAGTAGGATTGGCTTGGTGTTGGAACTCCGCGTCCAAAGCGAGTACTGATCTTATTTAATTAAATACATAACATCATACTTGTAATCCTGTGGGTTAGGCAGTGTTGTACGTAACATCTATATTTTGAGATAAAGTTATCAATGACATAGTTATGGTTTTAATAGTAAAATTCATAATTCATTCATAATTCATAATCATTTATTTGCTAATATGGGTAATTACATAAAGTTGTTAATGAAATAGTACAGACCAACCATATTAAACCTTGCGGCATGCAAAACACAAGCTTTATAACACTCAAATAATAATAATGTCACCTGTGAAGTCTGTCGTAAATTTAAGGAAAATGTCAAGATACATTATATTGTGAATAAATGATAAAATAAGAATAATAATTATGAAGCAAAATCACAACATAATTATTTTGAAACTGTTAAAGGTGGATGTCGTTTATGTCCGTTATTTGTCTTTCCGTGTCTTTAATAGTTAATATGAAATGACAACAAAACAATTTCAATGTTTTCTGTGTTTGATACAATCGTTTCCATGGAAAGACTTGTAATAAACAAGCAGGGATTATAACTACAAAAATATTTATGAGAAAACTACGTCTAAAAGTAAATTCAACCAACTTCTAACGTACGACAAATAAATCTCCCATAATATGAATTTTATGTCCGATGTTTGTACCTCAGATAAGTACTTCCACCAACTAACACATTTATCAGTTATCGTGTAGCTCCCCTCATAGCTCATAGAGCTCAACGACACGACGAACAGTAGCAAAAAAGGACATTTTGTACGGGGTTGCTTATAGTATTTAAAATGTTGCTAATGAACTAATGCATGATTTTGTCATTATGAGATAATTACAAATTGAGATTTGATCTACAGCTTAAATCTTTTTACCTTACAATAAACTCTATTTAATATAAAAGACTATTGTTTACACATTTATTCTATTCCACTTGAAACATAACCTTATTTTTTCTGCAGTATCCACCCCAAGATAACTTCCAGGGCCTGTGGACAGTGAGCAATGGGTAGCTCACCGTCCGTCTATTGACGACAGGCCGTGTCGATGGCGCGTTAGTGTTCCACACGCGTCTCAAAGAGGTATCAGTAAAGCAGAGGGGCCTGCCAGGGCCACCGCCTGCCGGGGTTGCGGATTGTTTGAAAGAGTTACCGCGGCCCCAGAACGTAAAGGGCAATAGAAGGAACATTGCTGGGTTTAGTCAGGACAAGTCTGACACTCCCCCCGCTCCACCCAGAGCGGAGGAAGTTATTTGATCATTTCCTATCCGCAAACAAACAAAGAAGATACCTTCCAGAACCAATCGGAAGTAAGTAATGAACTATAAGATTATTTCCTCCAATAAAATTATCATACTGTAACAAAAGTACGAAGCGTTGCACACGAGAGCATACATTTACAACGCGTTCTGCTGTTGTATTGTTTTCAGCGTAATGACAATGGGACCACTCATGGCGACGTGTCACTGAAAAGTGGCTGAATTGTTGTAGGTTTCCCCACAAAATGTTAATTGTAAAAAAAACACAAAGATTTCTCGTAATTTTTTTTTAACAATAAATTAAAATATTTTTCTCATTTCATACCCATATCATGACAATGGATAAAATATAACTATTCCGCCATATTTGAGATTAGGTACGCTATATTGGATTCAGAATAATGCCAATAAAATAACCATGCATTGGCAGTCAAACTAATCATGCATGCAAAATTTCAGCTTATACGCTAACCCTTTTTGGATTACAAGCAGCAAAATTACAAGGAAAATACAGATATACAATTTCCATCACAAAACATTTTATTATGTCTAAAAGAACTGTAATTAAGCTACACTAATATTAGAAGAGACCTAACTACACAACGCATATATCATTAATATTGAGTGCGGTAAGGTTACAGTGTTGCCTAATGATTATTCTGGCACAAAGCAAGTGTGGCCAGAAGGGTCACAGGGTTCCAAGCTTTACTTTGCAAAACTACAGGCTATTTTCGACCTTTTTTATTTATTTATTTATTAAAACTTTATGCACAAGTAAAAAACTGTTCAAAGGCGGACTTAATGCCTTAGGCACTTTAAATTTTGCCTCAAACCTTTTTTTTTAAATCGTCGAATATTTTGTACATTTACTACCAAAAGATATAAAAAATACACAGTCGTTATAACTATTTAAAAACCTACTTAAATGCCACATTTTAAAAGGTCATATACAAAAAAAACTAATATAATATAACTAAGTCTCTAGTGCGTACTAGAGCCTAGATTTCAAGCTTATTAACAAAGAATACAAGTGGCCGCACGTCGACCGTTTCAACGCGCTGCACGGCGGTAGACAATACTGTTTGACATCACCATTTTCCTGCCCTAGTCCCATTCTATTTGGGGTCGGCGCAACACGTTGTCTTCTTCCATTCTCCCCTATCAGACGTCACGTCATCATTTACTCCTTTCTCTTTCATATCATCCATCCATCTTTTCTTTGGCCTTCGTCTCGCTCTCCGTCCATCAATATTGAGATCACTCATTTAGTCACATGTGCTTCGTCCCTCCTCATTACATGCCCATACCAAGACAAACGACTCCCTTTTAATTTTTCTGTAACAGGCGGAACCTTTTAACTTCCTCTAATATACTCATTCCTTACTTTATTCATTCTTGTCACTCCACAAATCCAGCTCAACATTCTCATCTCCGCTACATGCAATCGTTTTTCATCCACCTTTTTTACAGCCCAGCATTTTACAACACTACCTACCTTCATATTTCGTACTAATTGTTAACACTACAAGCTCTTGTTACTCCTGGACAAACAAACATGTATAAGTAATAGTCTAGTATTTATTTCTGTACAAGTGATCTGTAGAAATAAATGAATTTAAATCGTTACTATCTAGCTGGTTTTTTAGTGTTAATGACAATGTGTATTGGTTTGTAACTCTTATGGTAGTGGACATTCTGTCCAAATTCCTATGACCCCAGCGCAGCCATCGCTGTGTCACAGGTATACTTTATTTAGCACACTCCACAGTAATTGCCTACCGCCCCACAATTCAAGAACACTGCAATTCTTCCTACATTTCTCAACAAACCTCATTTGACATTTTATGAAATCGTTACAAAGGTATTTTTCTGTTTCTGCTAAAGAATTGTGATTTGGATTTATGAAGTACCCGCTTTTTATTATAAGTAGGGTGTAATTACGTTATAGGAGCTGTTATTTTACGCTTGGAAATGGTGGTTCGTTGGATTTTAATTAATTCATTCTGTTTTGCTTCAAAATGGCGCCTGCTAAGTTGTTTTGTGATTTTAAACGTTTTATTCTACAAATTCCAGCAGTAGACCTAAATGTTACTTCATAACAAAAATACCTCTTTTATTGTTGTGCCATTCAAAAGAAAAACATTCAGTTCAAAATTAAAACCAAACATCAAACAAGCGAACTACGATTAAACTTCAGAAATCCATCGACATTTTATTACAAAACGAATAGAAAG
This sequence comes from Ochropleura plecta, assembly GCA_905475445.1. Taxonomy (NCBI): domain Eukaryota; kingdom Metazoa; phylum Arthropoda; class Insecta; order Lepidoptera; family Noctuidae; genus Ochropleura; species Ochropleura plecta. Next base: position 15,173,276 of record FR997739.1, read on the forward strand.
CAAACAAGATGTTTGAAAATAACTCCAGTACTGTCAACAACTATAAACATCGGTTTATTGATTCGTGTCTGTCACAGTACACGCTATTTGAACAACTTTATACGACTTTTCGAACTAATATAGAGTTTGAAATTATGCAACCGTGTTTCTATTGGCTCTAAACATAGTCGTCAATTGTTTAATGTGCTTTAATTGGTTCAAAATTGCCTGTACAAAATGAGGAAGCGTAATTATCAATGCTAGTTGGATTTTCGTACATCAGGGCGTTTGCTATGGAGATTTATGGTTTTGTCTGCAATTACACTATCCATAATAAATTAATTTTATCCATGATCTTTACTTGAAACAGTGCCGAAATATCCGAAACCTAAAACAAATAGTTTAGTGAATTACATACCATGTCAGTTTAAATACTAAATGTCGCAATTGGAGTTACTTTCATTATTTAAGTACACAGTTATACAAATTAAAAAGAAATAGATTACTACCGTCCGGTTTCCGGAAAGAAAATTATCGCTGCGTCTAAATGAAATTCAAATCGAGTAATGCGATTGGCTGTTGATATATCTTAAACCAATCACAGAACTTTACTTACGTTTAATTTTGACACGTCGATAAATTTTCATTTTCGGGCGTACAACTGGTAAATTTCCCAAAACGTACAGCCATTTCATCATACAACTTCCTCCACGTAGGTAAGGTTAAGTGAATAAATAATGTCCCTAACAGTAGCCACAAAAAACGGTGTCCCACATCAAATTATTTCTTAATTAAGGTAGGACTTACACCTGCTCCCGACTGTCACCGACATACGTAGCTACACGTACCATGTTGAGTAGATATGGCCGGAGATTTATTTTACAAAAACATAATTTATGTATTTCAGACAGGTGACCTACATGAACAAATGTCTCTGGTAAAGTATTGTTTAAAAAAATCTCACAGTGGCTCCTCAATGTGTGAAATAACTGAAAATTTTAATATCTTGCGGAGTTGAAGAGCAGCAGAAACTAAACAAATCAAATGATGGACAAATATGTATTGATTAACGTTCTACGGTTTCACGAAATAATCGTAAGAAAATCGCTTTTGTCAGTCTACATATACATCTGAATATGTCGAATATCTGTATGTTACTTACTTCTCAGATCCAATTTGAGCACAGAAACTTTAAAACTACTTTGAAATCTAACAATTAAAAGGCACAGTAATAACTGTTAAGTTTCTACGTTTTTTTTAATGTATTTATTAGTTAATTTGATTTGTTTATGTGCATTAGTATCTGTGTAAGTTCTCGAAAACAAATAATTGTTCAAATATTTTTATTTAGATTTATTTTTGTACCTACAATTTTGGCCTTATTTAACGCAAAGGTTGACTGGTAGAGAATGTCTTATGGCATTAAGTCCGCCTATGTACCATTATTATACAAAAAAAGCTTAAACAAAAAAATAAAAAATCACAAAATGATTGTAGATTTTTTAAATAACACATGAAATATTCAAATTCAATATACAAACACACTCGTTTTCCTACCTGAAAAACCTTGAAAAAGAACCACCCTCAAATATATAAAAAAGACCCCTGTTGCTACCGAAAACTCCCCTAACTCCGTGCCTTATGTACTTATTAAACCATCTCAGATGATATTGTGAATTGTGACATAAACATGTAAATATGTACCTACAACAAGTATACATAAAGAACAATTTTTATCACGCGTCTTTATTACAGTGCTTTATTATTTTTATGAAGAACGTGCAGATTAAGGGCCCCGTCGACGTGACTTGTAACGTAATAATGTGTAGCCTATCAAATATATGATCGTTTATAGATGAAGGAGTGTATCGCGCATGATGACACTTATTTATGAGGAAAGGATGAGAGGAATTTTAATACGTCTGAAAATACTGGTATTGAACTGCATTCGTTAAGACACACAGTCTCGATCGGTTGGAGAAACCTGTTTCAAAAACAATAGGGTTGTTTCCAGGGTCAAAGTAATTACATTCTATTTACTCCGTCTTATAGATTATTCAAAAATAAGGGACACGTTATTTATTTATTTGTAAATTAGACCAATAATGACAAAGATATAGCCCATTAAAGTTACGTGTGCACTCGTTGCGAAAAAATGCAGCAACGCGTGACGTCTCGCCTAATACGCATATTCTAATTTACAGATAAAAAAATACGTGTCTCTTGTTTTTAAATAATCTAAAAGACGGACTAATATGTTTTTTAAACTAGCCTATTACAGGGTATGGCCTAAATGAATATTTAAACATTACAAGAAGGAAGGAACATGGGTGGGTTTTAGTCAGTAAAAGTCTGACACTCCCCCCCCCCCCGCTCCGCCCAGAGCGGGGGAAGTTATTTGATGATTTCCCACTCCAAGAAAAAAGCACCTACGATAAAGTATCATATCACACGAAAACAGCTAAAAACAAAAACAACCAACAAAAATTAAAGCTGTCTCCGACATTATGCCATGGTCTACATTTCACATGCCAAATATTCATCGACGAAAAAAAATCACGTGCCGGGGCTACATACCGTTCAATCCCCAGCAGTGCGTTTTTATTAAGTCACACACATATAGGGTGTCCGTTATTACTGGCGGGTTCCGTCGGTCACTCGCGTCGGTCAATTTTTGGGTCAAATCGAACTTTCTCCCCCCGTATATTTTATGCGGGTATCCCTTTCTGCGGATTACCGACAAGTTTTGGTAAAGTTTCGCCTTTTGATGCCTCAATTGTTCGACCTTTGAATTTTAGTTGCGTTCGTTTGTGTTCAAATGGCCGTGTTAGTGTTTTGGGTTCTTTATTCGTGAGATATTTTATGGCATTTTTTTTTTCGGGAAAAGTTGTCGTGTTTTATTTATTTATTGATTGAAACACAAAAATGTACACCACTAGATTTATTGAGACAATTTTTGGGTGATCCAGAGACAAACAAAGGGGCAATATCGAAAGATTTTTTTTTTCATAAATATTAATGCAATACTTGGATACGACAAGCTTGAAACAAAATCCATTTAACACTAATAACAGCACTTGAGTTTACCAATTTATATTCATAAACGAAAACTTTACCCCGAAAACTAAAAATAATGTACCAAAACTTGCTTTACGAGCCAATTCGAGCAAATATAAGTATAGTCATAATCTAGTTATTACATCGCCGCTGCATTTTGAACTGTAAACCGTCTACTGTCAAAGTATAATGAATTGTAAGAGAGAGGCCGGTAGGCTGTAAAAGTTACCCCTTGTCACGACAGGGGCCCGGCTCACGCGATGTTAATTAAAAAAAAACCAACCAAATCTATATTTCGCTAGTTTCGTAGTGGTTCCGCATAGTTTACTTTAAAGTTGTCAACGCTGAACACGAATTAGTTTTCGAATTTTGAAATGTTTGAAGACTTTTTAAGTATTTTGGATAAATATATTTCCTTCGTGATTTTGTGATACATTTCTAAAACCTAGCTCAAGAAGTAGGTCTACTTATTATTGAATTTAAGAAGAAATTAAGAATTATTTTCTATGTCAAACAATTCATCTGCTCGTATTCATGGGTTTGCAGATCACATTTTATTTTTACTGTTAAGTGAAATCCGTAATGGCCCAAAGGTTAAGCGCCTCGTCTCTCATGCTTGGTTTTAGGTTTAAATCTTAGCAAGTTACAATGTGAATCAAATCAAAGCATTTATTTCAATTAGACCATTAGAGGCACTTTTGAATGTCAAGAAATAAAATGATACTACAGTTCCACAATATTCATCAATTCAATTCATATGTAGTTTCTAAAGTTTATCTAATACATCACAGAGAACGGTGAAGAAAAACATCGTGAGGAACCCGTCTTGAAGAAGCGTGGTGTGTGCTCGTGCCTTCTCTGGAGAAGTGACCTATGCCAGTGCCCAGCTGTGGGACAGTTTTAAACACCATTTTCCCCCGTAACCCTAAAAGTACGCCGATTGGTCAACGGCCTTCCGCAATAACCTTGTATTCGAGTTTTATTTGAAGTATAGGCGCCTACACAAAATGTCTAATATCTGCCTACACAACGTAAAAAGTCGTGATGGACTAATTTAGGCTAAATTGCGTTAACCTAGCCATTAGTGACACTTTATCTCCTGGGCTCAGCTGATAACTCATTTTATGTCTGGTTTTAATTTGTGGGGTTAAAAAAGGTTCGTATGTTGTGGCTGTATATGTTAGTTTATGGTTTCGTGTGGTTCTGTGGAAGGTCGACGCACGATTGTAAATAATCGTAAAAGTATGAATTTATTGTGATTTTAGACACGCCAAACGGTTGATGCGAGTTAAATATAAACGTTAACGGTTATGGCAATGTTTTGTTTATATAATTCTACTGACCGTTTGCGCATATTATGGGGCTATCAAAGGTAGAAGCAACTTGACTACGTACGGTAGTCGGATGCTTTTTCGTTTCAGGTGCTTGAGCCAAATATCAGTTTGCGCTACGGCTAGATCAGGTCAGCGTAATTATACGTTGGACGACACTGTACTTTATCAACTACATCCCCACTACTTCTTCGGAATATTTCTTGCTTTGTCGACCAAAAAAATCAGCGGAGGCTAGTCCCCGACACAATAAGTATTATAGGGCACACGTGTGCGCACACTCTGAGCACAGGTGCACTCTCCCTGCCCTCACTCTCACAGACTGATGGCGCGGTAATCCCACACGACCCGACAGAGATACCAATGTTGATATTACAGTGACGTAGGGACAAAACATGGTAGAAGGAAAAGGAACCTCACTATACTTTTTTGCGAATGAAAATTTTCACGAATGTTCACCCTGGGGTGAGCGAATGACCAAGCTAACCCTGTCTAAGTACCTGCCGGGCTTGCGGGTTGTTCGAAAGAGACATCGCGGCCCCAGAATATAAAGGGCAAAAGAAGGAACGAACTAATACCCACCGGTATTAGCCACTCTGACACTCCCCCCCGCGCCCAGAGCGGGGGAAGTTATTTGATGATTTCCCATCCGCAAAAAACATCTACCTACATAGACAATCCACACTTCAGGGCATTTGGGGGACGTAAAACACCGTCTGCCAACAGTTAAGCACAAGCATCGCGACATAAATAATTATACGGCCTCTGCACACGGGGACGTACTGGGGACGTACGGGGGACGTACGGGGGACAAGAGGACAAGTTATAGGCCCACCGTCAAACCGCAACTATGTTGTGGTCGGTTGCCAACTTTGACCAGTTTGTATTGGCTTAATTTTCTGTTTTTTAACTATTCTTGTAGGTGAATGGATAGTACTGGCGATAGAACAGATAAGTGACCAATGCAGGTAGTGATGTCTATATTTTGAAAGAGTCGCCTTCTTTTGCCCTTTGTGTTCCAAGGCTTCCCTTTCTCTTTCGACCAACCCGCAACCACGGAAAAATCCACCCTTCACGATAACTAAAACATATTACTTCATTAAGGATTCCTTAATTACTTGTCAATTTTACACCATAAACATGGACAGTCTATCAAGATACAAACTTGACGTATTGTAATTTTCCCCATCATCATTCCAATCAGTTAAAAGGGTTATTATGACATTTCTGGAACAGCAATCTCATGGCTTTTATTCCTATTAAAAGGCTACGCTTTTGTAAAATGTTATCTACGTACGTATTAATTAAAGCATTTACGTCTTTAGTAGGTACTGTAAGATACCAATTACTTAAATAAAAAAAAAAGGTTTTTAAATGATAAAACTTGAATATAATGTAAATATAAATCATATCATTTTTATAATGATATACTTTTTCTGACGCCTTTTTTTGGGTTGGGAAATCATCAAATAACTTCATAAATACTATTATTTTGATTTCAGTAAACATTGAGACCAATTAAGAATTTTGTTTTTCTAATAATATCACGGGATACAATGAAAACTCCACAATTGTTTATTTAATTTTACATTTTTAAATGAGGTTATAATCATACAAAATTATAAAAAAAAATGTTAAAGCGTCAAAGCTCCAGAGACAGGAACCTTCTAACAATACAAGCCGTGTCCCATAGTGTTATTCTGTAGGAATACAGCCTTTAGCGCAGCCACGATACCACACCATGAAATAAGATGCTGTGGCAGCGATAAGTTCGACGCTGTATTCTCATAGAACAATACGACAGGAGTATCACTTTCTGAATCAAACCCTTGATCCAACTTCCTAACGATAGCATCTCATAAAAAAACCTCATTTATTTATACACGGTTTGTTGTTGTGGCTTTACTAACGCAATTACTGACCAGTAAATACAACGCGGAGTAAAAAAAACAATTACAACCCCACAGATCCCTGTCATCAAATAAAATACCCCATACTTAACTTTAATGCAACATGACATATACTGCGCTTAATTTAAAATGAAAATAATAAAGCTGAGGCTATTCGTTTGGAAATAATGTTCGAGTCATGGAGGTTTTTGTAAAGCTGTGATCAAACTGAGGCAGATTCCACGCGGGATTTGGTAAGTTCCCTAAAAGCTAACTTATATCGAGTAGCTTGAACTGCAGCAAATAGCGTATTTTTTTATTATTAAAACAATCCACGTGCAAGGTCGCGTGACGCAGCCCGCGCGGGATTCTCATTGGTTTGAAGAGTCCTTAAAAAGAGCTAACGTTGTAATTGATCGATTAAATCATAATATTAAATGGCAGATCACAGTTAATGGAATCATTAATATTTTACATAAATGTAGTTGGTAGTGCTAAAAGGGCAAATCAAATCATTTTTTCTTTTTAATTTCACATAGGCCTACATGGGCCTAAAACGTCGAGAAAAGTTGCACGGTTCGAATTGGTCGTTTCCTATGGAGAAGAATCGTCGCTAGGGGTGCCCCGAAATATAGAACACTTCAAAATGATTTCGGCGTGACTTATACGTTCTTGAGTGTTAACTCCGATGTGTGGCTTCGATTATATTCCTTATCACGCCTATCCCAAAACATCAAATATACTAGTGATCGTAAAATCAGCTGAAATGAGATAAACAGACTGACCGAAGTCAAATTCAAACTGGTTAGTGCATTTATTTTATAGCATTTATTTTATTTAGTTGGTAACGGGCACTTTTAAAGATCAACATCTGCTTGGTATTTTACCGACTATGTTTGAGTCGGCTTCCAATCAACATAGATTTTGCCTGTCCAAATGGTACTCAGTATTTTTAAGTTCAAATATATTTCTACATTCCCTTTAGATAAAAAACATGCCAAAGTGTATATTACTTGCGTCCCTTCAATTAATTAGCATCATCTGATACCATCCTACGCAAAGCTAACCCACTTATGTTTGAACACAGAAGCGCGCTATTCGCCTCCGCGTTCCCACGATAAACATCAAGACTCAAGTCTTTAATGTCCAAGATAAGACTGCCGCTTTCATACACACTCCTTTCCAAGTTCCATTAGCTTTGGCAAGCAAAGGCGGCGACTAAACTATGCATGTATCGTGTGTACATCTCTTTTCATCACTCGCTGTCCACCGTTCACACTAGTTAAGATTCTGCCGACCCGACTATAAGGGGATGAAAAAAGTCGACTCAAAGAGAACAGGTTTACCAACAGCACTCAAGATTCCATCTTTAGAAGGGGCGCGAATTCGATCTCTTTAATGTTCGCCTTTTCAACTTCCAACCTTTTCATAGCAACCCTACAAAGCTCCAATACAAAAATGGAAAACGGAGTCGAATATTTTTAATTGGAACACGGATGCAGGGACAAGAAACTTTGAGAATGGACCTAACATTACAATATAGGTACATGCCTGATTAACATTACAAAGGAGCCTTTGGAGGCGGGTCATTCTGTAACCCTATCGTCGTTCATTAGTTAGTGGCAGGTTAATAAGGTTCTTTGTTGTCGCCACTCGACGCTTTCACAATTTCGCCTTGAATGCAGCTTATCTCCGGGCTTGTTTGCTTACACCCTCCGTAAAAGACCCAACGTTCTACGTCACTCGCCAATTTTTGTAGCGTTAGTTGGAAATTATGAACGCAAGCCGAGATAGTCTTTGTGTGCTGTGATTAATTTTAAATATTTATCTTTTGTTTCATGGAGATTATTTGTAAATTCTTTCGAGAAGCTTCGCAAAGTGCATATAAATCTGTTGCAGAATCTATGATAACGTATTTTTGTATTGGACTTAAATGCGTTCAAGATCAAAGTACAAAAAGCTTTTTAAGGAATGTAATTCCAGTATTGCGTATGACTTACAACCTTAGAATGCAATATACAATAATAAAAATGTGAATATTTCTGAGGATGGTTGGATGTATGGATGTTTGTTACTCTTTCACGTTAAAACAGCTGAACAGATCTTGATGAAATTTGGCACAGAGGTAGATTATGTTCTAGAATAATACATAGGATACTTTTCTTTTCGATATCACGCGGGAAAAACCGCGGGAGCCAGCTAGTGCAATATATAAAAAAAGAGTGTAATGACGCGAGAAGTTTATAGTTCTATAACAGAAGCAAGTGAGTACGGAATATATGTAGGTAATCGTTTATAAGAAGCCAACATAATAGTGAGTTATCGAGAATTTTGTCGCTCAAAATTCGTTGGCTGAGCCTCTCAATAGTCGATTTAGGGGCGAAATGGAAAATTAATGGCACGGAAGTGAAATTCTTCGGATAAAACGGAGACAATAGACTTAGACGATCGCTTTAGAGCTCAACTAAAGACTTTCGGCACCATTACTATCGGTGAAAATGGCTAAGGAGATGTTAAAATTTTACGTTTGTTAAAAAAAGAATATGCAAATAGAACCGTTTAAACTCTAAGAGATAAAGCCAACTATAGCCGATAAGTAGAAACAAAAAACTCGACGATTCCGTGAATATGTAAAACGGGCAAATAATCAAAAAACATGAATAGCGAAAATGGGGCAGAGGTACAATGAATAGGACATCGGTGACATACAGCAGAATTTGTTTTCCATTACAGTTGAACAACGTACTTGTGGCAACACGAACTAAAAATGATTATAATAGTTTATGTTTAGAATATCATTGATGTTGCATGTGTAAACTTAAATAAACAAACATCCAATGTTCAACATAATTGTAGCCACAAACAAAAACAATACCAACACAAAACTACTTAAACAAACCGAAAATTATGACCAGCAATAACAAAACGAACCATGTAAGTTCATAGCAATCCCATTATATTTATCAGTCGCAGCCTGTTACCAAAACCACTATCAAAATCTAAACAATAGTTGGCGTTGCAAACTGTGGTCACAGGGGCCAACAATGGCGGTACGATCCACTGCAAAACGTTATTAAACTTAAATAGAAGGGACCATCGATGCAGAAACTTCCTATTACTTGGGATCGAAAGAAAATCTCTTATCAGAAGCGATTATTGGGCCGGGATTAATATCTAGCTGTGTGCCGACAGGAGTAGAGATGAGAATTTTGTTCGGATGATAAAAACTATTGCGGTGCCGGACCTCTTTGTTTTAAGGTTCTGTATCGCAAAAGGAAGCGAGAGGAAGGCTTTAGAAAAGATGGATGGATTGTGTAAGGAATGATATGAAGGAGAAAGGAGTAAATGGTGCCGTGACGTCTGATATTGGAGAATGGAAGAAGAAAACGTGTTGCGCCGACCCCAAATAGAATGGGACAAGGGCAGGAAAATGATGATCGCAAAAAGGAAAAAAAACTGAACCCTTATAAGATCACTTTATTGTCCGTCTGTCGGGCTGTTTGTCAAGACCTTTTATCTCGGGAACGTGTGGAGGTCCCAAGTTGAAATTAAAACCATTTACTCAAGTCTGCAGTCCTGCTGAAAAACATCAACCCTCTAAGTCTACGCAGTTAAAAGATATGGCCGTTTATGTAGCAAGTCTGAACGAACCCGGCTCGCACTTGGCCGGTAGTCAGGATAATGTTATTTTTTTAATGATTTAAGCTAAAGCGTGAGCTAAACTTTACAAAAATAAGGTTTAATATGTAATGCTGGGTCTTGATAGATCGTTATAAATCAATTTGGTGTTAAATTACTTAATTTGTGAAACGAAATATGATATCTGCCTTCCAAAGTTACCGAGCAGCGCTTTGTCAATGTCGTAGTTCAGACTTATAATATTGTAAATTACGATAAACTTTTACATTTTAACAAAGAAGAAACGCAGATAGAGCATTGACACCGTCTACGTAAAATCATCTTTAAACATTTGGCATATGAAACTTCATTGCAACCGAATCTAAAATCAATACCGTGGAAAGAATTCCATTCCAATGGAAATTCAAATCCAGCCATTCAACGTTGCACGCGGTGAAAACAATATTATTGGTGGACCGCACGAAAGCCTATCTGATGTAGAGAAGCTAGGTTTTGTCAAGTTCAATATTCATTGAGGCTGTTTGAAATATTTATGAAGAAAAACAAATTAATGGGTGCTGATTTAAATTTTAGGAAATAATTGATTACCGTCGAGGTAGACCGCGGCGAAAGTGGCATGAAAATCTAGTCTTATGCGGGGCCATCATGGCGAGATTTCGCACAGAATACATAGGTTTAGAAGGAGAAATAGAGAGGCTAGCAAAACAATAAAAAAAGAATCCTAATAGATTTCAAATTTCGTTACGAAACTGACAGTTTATTGTATGTTTTATTTTTAAATCTCGATTGCAACCTTTTCGAGTTCAGTTTAAAACTTTCAAATGTCATATTTTATTCTAAATTTGAAATACTTTGGTATAAGTTTTGGTGTGGCTTTTATTTACTTTTTGCCGTTAGTAGATCTTACTCAAGTATACTTGCAAATAAAATCATGTCAGCAAATAACTCATTATTTTCGCATTCTATTATTAAATACAAATTGATTTCTACAGTAAATAATAACTGTTATCTTCAAGAGGCGTATTTATCGTTCATTCATATTCATAAGACGAATGCCGCCGGCGCTTTTGATCGAGCAAGGGTTACCAGATTTAATAATGAATTATTTTAAGTTTTACCTACTGTTCTTTTTACGAATTTTAAACTTTTATCTTTTAATAATTATTATTCTTACTACGAAACATATTACTAGTACTTATAGATAATATGTAACAACGTTTCTACACATTTTCGAAATGTTTCTTTTTTCGATTAAGATTAAAACATTAATTTTTCTTACGCTTATTGCTTTTACATCGTGTTTTCGAATGGGATCTCATCGAATAATACCCCACTCTGAAGCGGGTGTGTGTCAGACTTTTACTGACTAAAACCCACCTATGTTATTTCTTTTGCCCTTTGTGTTCCGAAGCTGCGGTAACTCTTTCGAACAACCCGCAACCCCGGCAGGGTTGTTTTGATGTTATTTTTTTTTTATTTAAACATATAAAAAGGTAACACTAACAATAAACTTTAACAAAGCCAACATTCCTAAAAATATTCTACCAACTTTGAAACTAAAATGTCGAGAATCCACCCTTGTTCAGTTGGTACCCCTGAATTGTGGCTCGTGTAACTGTTTTGCGGTTTGAATAACCACTTATATTCAATGTTGGATAGCCCAAAAATTTATTGTAGAATGAGACCCTAATTAATGGGTATTCTAAATCAAAGGGGTAAATATATCCTGTCTGATATAAGATTTTATCTAGTTTCCTACATGGAAATTCAAGGTTTGATGCGAAATGTAGGAAAATCGAAACTACTGGTCGGCTATTTTTTTAAAGCACCGCGTTTCTTTTTATATAGAAGAAGCTGGCAGTTTCGTCTCAGAATTAAGTTGTTGTGTTGTTACGGTCTTCTCTTAACTTTTTATATATATTTTTTTAATAATTATTTTTAGTGTTCTTTCTTCTGTAATTTACGATAAGGTAGACCAGTAAAAAATGCCAAAGGCATTAGTAGTTTTAATAAATAAATAAGAAGCTAATACGAGTAAATTCAAAAAAAAACAAAGACTATCGTTTGTGTGATATATAACAACTAAATATTTAACCAGAAGTATGAACAAACACGTTCCCAAAAAATAAAACTAAATCTCCTTGCTCTTTATTCATAAAAAGGAAAAATCTCCCACAAAACCCAACGAAATTCCATACATTCGGCACTACACCACAATGGCTTTCAGAAACCGTTCCCTTTAAAACTGCAGCGCCAATATTCCGGTCTACACCGGTTTAAAACGGCGGGCGCTAACCGGCGCGTCAAAACCCCGCCATATCGTGGAACCCGTGACTCAGATATATTAGCATTTAGATTATGTCCTCCGGCAGTAGAGGACACATGCTGTCGTTCATGCCTACCTCTGATTTGTCCTCGGCACTCCTCGGCAAATGGACGAACCTTGCGTTTAATGAAAATGAAAATTCCGGTGCAAAGCTGCTATGGGAGTTGAAGTTGACGATAATAATTGACGCTCGGTGCGCAGTTATGGTTTAATATTTCCAGGGATGGGTATATTTGCTGGTGAATGATTCAATTGTTTTTGTTTTGGACGAAAGTAAAGAATGTGGACCGGTTGAGCAGGGTTTTAATGCTTTTGATGTTAGATAAAGGTATTCGATCACTGAGAAGTGTAGCTAAATGACTATCTTATTGACAAATATCCCCAGAATTCACTTAAGAAAAATTTTCCTAAACTGACGCTACATAACTTAGATAAAGAATTCGCATACAAATTTTCCGAAGAAATTCCATATCGCTCTTTGTATTGTAGAATGTTATCTTGCCGTCCTTTAGGCGGACATGATAACTCGAATAAAGGTAGTGAAAAAAGGTATCGTGTTTTTCAGTGATAACGTGACCCCGATACGTCTCTCAGGTATCGATTGTTTCCCAATCGATCTCCAACATACATCCATTTTACATGATCACTTTTGCACAATATGACAGGTTCGTTCCCCGGTCCCCTGTGCATATTAAAATGCAAATCAAAGCTGGTAGCTGGCGTCGTCGCATATTCTCGATTTTTTTCCTCCACAAATCGATTCGACATTCGTAATCGAGATAGACGCGAATAGTCACGTCTGTAATATATTTTTGGGGGTGTCGTAAGACATCTAATACGATATCTTTTTTACTTATTCCAATATGTGCAAAAGTAAAACATTTTCCTTTACGGTTGTAATAAAATTCTTAATCGAGAATTAATGTTGGCGGTAGGTGCGGCCAAGGAGCGATGTTTTCTTTTTGTTTAGCGCCATCCTATTTTAAGTAACGTAGGGGCGTGGCTGTGAGGCGGGTTATAACGACAGGGTGCCATCTGACGTCATAACAAAGCCCTCACCTTTTGTCAATTTTAGAGCACCTTAAAGATCTGAGTCGCGAGGTAACGACCGACGCTATTTGGAGACGACATTTGTTGCTTCTTGTTTAAAAAAAACTGAAAATAGTGTAAAAGGAATTACTATTTTTAAAAAGTCTTTTCGTATTTATCTTTGCCTGTAACTATCTAAGTAAATCTTAGAAGTTTAATTTTTCCCACTTCCCAGTTTTTGAATGCACTAAAATTTTGCGTACGCATCACAAACACATGGTTAGCTAGGTAACGTCATTGAAATCTTCCAATTATTAACATATAGAAGGTGTAAGATATCTTTGCGTACACAAAACACTTTCAAATTATAACAAGGCAAGTACATGTATGTAGGAACCATGGATGAGTTTATTCAATTATTTTATACTAGCTTTTGCCCGCGGCTTCGCTCGCGTTAAATTCGGGGTAGCACATTTCCCCTTTCTTGATTTTCAGGTACCTGCTACCTGTAGTTTGTGCCCTTGCGCCTTATTAATTGTAATAGCAAAGCTAAGTTTTCCCTTTTCTTCCCACTTTCTCCCACATATCTCCATTAAAAAAATAAGCCTATGTCCGTCTCCAGGGTCCCAACTAACTCTGTACCAATATTCATCAAAGTCGGTTAAGCCATTTAGGCGTGAAGACGTAACAAACAAAAAAACTCACTTTCGCTTTTATAATATTAGTAAGGATTACTTACTTTTTCCAAGTATGGTATCCGAACGCATGTTTTGATGGGACAGAGTGAACGGAAGCGTTGAGCGAGGTGTGTAATTTTTGCCAGTGGCGGAATTACGTTTGGTGCACGCCCCGCGAAGAGATTTTTCGTTATTAAACCAAGATTGCGCTAACCTGACTTGTATGTCAGTCAAAATTTCATTGACAATGAAATAAAGTTACTAGCATAATAAAAATACCCTCCCCTTTTTTGGGGTGGGAAATCATTAAATAACTTCCTCCGCTCTATTAAATTGATAATATTTAGGCCGGCGGATGGGAAATTATCAAATAAATTCTCCCGCTCTGTGCGGCGCGGAGGGAAATGTCATACTTTTACTGACTAAAACCCACCCATGTTCCTTCTATTGCCTTTAGCGTTCCGGGGCCGCGGTATCTCTTTCGAACAACCCGTAACACCGGTAGGCGGAGGCCCTGGCAAGCCCCTCTGCTTTGCTGGCATCTACCCTCCCCTAACTTAGGCATTTTTCTATCCAAAAACACAGCTCTCCATTTAGTTTGAGTAAAGCCAAAGAATTTCTAGAATAAAACATACTAACATTGATTATATACTACATCATTATTGTCAAACTAAAATCTAATTTATTCACCCAAAAACGAGATGCAAGCTCTAATGATTTGTGTCATCAATTTGATTTCAAATAATGTCGTAATTGACGAACAACGCAGCATCACTCAATGACGAATAATTGAAATACTAACTACGGAACTGTAGTGTTAATTGAATTCATTATATGCATGGAAAGTTGTGTTTAAATCAATATATACAGGCAAAGGCATCCTTTTTCAAGCCTGAAATGAATATGTTTTTGAGGCAAGCGGTTTAAACAACTAATGATATGTTTGTCTAGTTGTTCTTTGATTGGTACATTTTTTTTTATATTTAAGCAACTCCAATAAGCTCATCGCAATATTCCGTTTGGTGTTGGTGCTTAAAAATCCCTTTATTTAGTAGTGGTACTTTAGGTTATTAATGACCAGTGGCCAAATTATAGCGACTTATTTTTCTATGATTATTTTTTAATCCATGCCAAAAACCATCGCACTCAGTAATGGCGCAGTTTTCCATCAATGAAAGAATATCCGAATTCCGTTGAAAACTTGCGGAGATTATTTCCTACATCCAATTTTTTTCATTAACACACTAAACACATTCCGTTCTAAATGTAATGTAATAAACTTGCCCGAATCAATCGTACTAACGAAGTTATTCTGATGGGATAGTTATAGCTCTCCTTCAATATTGCGTCCGAATTTGAATCAATCCTGTATTATATTTTCAACTCACCACATACCAACCAAATTAAAGCCCCAACTCAGTACAACCGTGACCACATGCTAACAATTACAATACTCCATTAGGACAGGGTCGGCAAAAAGTGTAATTCGCCCAGCTATCCGTGTTGTATCATTTAGGTTCATTAATTACATCATAAGTTCGACGGCAGCCATTTTATCGCGGGCCCAGCAGACGCCAGTTATGCAAATGATGCCCACCGAGTGTCAGTAATGCCAACATTATAACAATTTAAGACGTAAAACAACAATAAGTGTGTCTAATATCTTTATATTTTCGGTGGTTTCTGAAATTAGGTTCGCTTGACCCAAATGTTGGGTTTCGCAATAAGTTCGGATTTTTGTTCTGCGCCATATTGTGAAAAAGCTTGTTCGAATTCTTTACTTAAATTCCAAGAAGCTTAATAATACTGGCTGGAATGATTACTGCTAAGCATGAATCTTCTAATGACTCACAATGTTATCACCACCTTTTTCGTTAAATATTGGTGATACTAGTTTGTTCTGAAGCAAGACAATATTCCGCTGCTAGGCATAAAACACAAAAATAGAAGTTGGTACGCTTTTCGTCTCATCCCTCGCATCTATTCCAATAAAATCGAATAGCCTTACATATTTTATACACACGGAGACTTTTTCACTCCTTATTGTATGCACACATCGGCCATATTTCGGAGACTTTGCGCCGCGTCACGGGTTCGGACACAACACGCATACTAAGTACCAACAGAACCCGACGAAACGTGTGGCGAACAACAGTTTACTACATCCGTTTTATTTTCTGCCATAAAAACGTTTTATGTCTCATTTTCATAAAGCACTGCTACATAATTATGCGGGAGAGTTAGACCCCGAGATGCGATTTTTAGTCCGAATTTTAGACGTTAATGTGAATTCATCCTGTATGCAAATTACTGAATATGAGGCATATTCATAGAACTCATATAACTATTTAACCCTTGGTGTTTCTGTGAGCAGAATTTCGGCTGTATAATTTTCCTCTTTTGTGAATTCAAACAAAATCGTGATTGAATTAATGCTGTTTTAATAAGCCAACTTTGGTGTTTCGCTGTTCTTGAGTTGATTAAAATTTGGTAGGTACTTTTAGTACCTGCTGTTTAATTTTCATTTAAGTTGGGAATTTATGTTTCTGAAAACTGTAGTGGAGTTGTGAAATGCTAAATTATTTAGAAAGTACACATCCATGTAATTATAGGCACAAAATTTTTATACACAATCCAAAAATTTAGAATCCTAAAAGAATATAGTTTCAGTTTTCATAGTGATCTCATGACTGGGTACACGAGTGCGTTTTAGTCGATAACATTTCTATTTAAAAAAACAACTATCAAGATTATATAGTTACGTCAAATTATCAGTAATTACTCCTGTAATTAAAAAGCTGATATTTAAAAATGTAATCGCAGCGACTTAATTCGTCGTCGTCATTTAATTACACAAAGCATTAGGTAAAAAAAAATCGGAACAAAAATGTATCAGGCACGCGACAATCGTCGTTATTTCCACGAAATATTCAGTTGAACTGTAATTACCGTATTATACCTCTGTAAATGTTATAATATAATTTTATGCCGTTATTTCGTCAGTTCATTTTTACATTTTCATTTACTTAAATACCTTAAAATTACCATGCATTTAAATCTAGACCCTCATTTGTTTTTTACAAATAGTTTTTCGTTAATGTTTCGGACATTCAAAATGGCGGCTCATTATAGAATAAGTATCGATAAAATTTCCGATTTTTTGCGATATATCAGACCTTAATCGAATATTAAACATCAGCAAACTGTTTGTATATAGGGTAATGACTTTAGTTGAACTTTGACAGTTAATTACATATCTGATTGCGTCGACATCCGATATGATTTTCAGTTAGGAAATATCGCCTTGATAATTAACCCACTGGGATGTTAAACGCCTTCAATTAACGCTAATGATACCAAATACAGTTTCAACAGTTCTTATAGGAAAAAGATGGTATTATTGTGATAACTATGTAATTTGTAAGACATCTAAACAGACTGGAAACTGAATTGCATAATGCTATGAAACGATTTTTTTTTATATTTATAGTAAGAATAGTCGACAGTACGTTAGTATAGTCAAAGACCTCAAGCTGGCCTAGAGTAGTAAGAAGCCTTTTTTGTCTCTACTATGGACACTTTTAAGACACGTCTTGCCACATCATTCTTACATAATTTACCATCTCAACATGAATGATGTACCACGGTTTTGTAACAATGTTTAAAAGAGTGTCCATGGAGTTTCTTGCCCGTTCTTCTCCATTGAGATCTAACATTTTGAATGGGCAACTACAGTGCTTTCTCAGTTTTTATGTCTTGTGACTGGGACCGTAGCTTAACCTTATTGTTGTCATTGTTGACAAAATGCATTTGACGTGATATTGGTCAACTTGTCTATTGACATATTAGTGTATCAATTACATTTGTGAAACTGTACATTCAATAGTCACCAAATGATCAGTCATTGCTTTATAACTGTGATAAATAAACAAATGAGCGTCTAGTTTTTTTTTTAAAAGGAATGTAACTCACCAGCAGCATCGACTTGACAGTTGAGGAAGAGGAGGTAGGCAAACAGTAGAGCGACGGTGCGGTGGAGCGCACAGCGCCGCTCTCGCATCTTACCGGCGCCGGGCCGCGCCTGCGCCAAGCAACACGTCACTACGTCGCCCCGTCCCCAACATACCCGCGCGGCGCCCGCGCACACCCACCCCAATTATGCGCAAACTACGCGCTAACCTTACTTACTCCTTACATAAACACATCACAACCAGTTTTGCCACTTAACATTAACATAACCTACAATAATTGATATCATTTAATTTTATCACAAAAATACGACAACCGCTTCGATGAAAAATTTAAAAAATTTTTAGGACTAAAGAGTTTATTTTTATGATTTAAAAACACGTAGACAACGACGAGGATTTTTTAAAGATTAACTATATTTACAGCGATACTTTAAGGTTTGGTATAGTGTCAGGGTTAGATTTTCGCTCTGGTTTAGTTTTCACTGCGCGAGAACATTATAGGAAGCACAGTTTGGTTGTACCAGGAGGGTTCAACGGTTCAACCATATTCCATTGTTATACACTGTTTCTGTCTTCTCAACTGGATCTGGAGGGTACACTACACTGGCGCGTCCGCCGTTCACAATTGACACTGGATTTTTTCTCAATCAAACACATTTTTTACTGTTTATTTCTGGAGTCATGTACCGCGCCTGCTTAACTTTCCACCTGCAAAGACACGGGCACAATGTCAGAAGTCAGCATGACTTGTGAACATTCTCATGCTGACAAACAACATTGTAGTCGAATTGGAATGCGCACCCTTTAATATTAGCTGAACGAAATCTGCGAAATTACTTCCCTGAAATCTAAGCTTTTTCACATCTGATTCTGTTTGTAGCGATAGACAGCTAAATGAAATTCTAATACCAATAAAACTAAATGAAGCATAGAGAGAGTCGAAGAGTTTGAAGCAATCGTAGTTATTGTTATATGAAGGTAACAGAGCGTTTCTACATTTACAAATGGAAATGTACAAGTGGATAAAAATAGAACTTAACCCAACTTCAATGTCACTACAACATTTAGCAAAATAGACATTTTTGTTTGTAGCTCAAAGCTTATTTCCCAGAGACTAAATTAACTTTTTTTATTCACATTATCGTACAGTGAGACTGTACAATAAAACAAAGAACTTCTTGAAAATCCAACCACAAAAGATAAGAATAATACTCGGAAAACAGTCCTTAAATCCAATCCTACATTACAATACATTTTTGCTTGAACACAAAACAGGGCTAAAGCTAACAAAAGCAAAATATAAACAGAGGGTGGATCTGCAAATAAATGTCAAATCTTAATTCAATCGCGGTCACGTGTATTAAATCCTTATATTCAAGAAAAAATATGAAGGTTAAACTGTTATAGAATGGCCCAAGAGACTGTGGACACAATTAAATGTCCCCAAAAGGTTAAATACATTATCTTTATTATTTTTTTCTAGTAAGATTATAAAAAAAGTTAAAGTAATGAAAAAATAAATAGCTCTGTTCTTTTATTTACTTCTCTGTCTGTTATATTATAATTCCAAGTAATTTTTAATTAAGTAAGTGTAAACAATAAGAAAAAGCTGAAACATGATTTGTTTATATGTATATAATGAATAGGAGATTTACTTTGACGTGGGTGTTTTAATAAACTTTTCATAGAAATCTGTGATAAGGTCATATTCATATATTTCAGACCAAAATCTTTAGGATCCTTAATAAAATGTACGCATAATTTTTTGCAGATTTCATACCTACGGTAGAAAAAGTTCTAGTCAGTTTGAAACAATTTGTCAACAAAATTCTTCCCAAATTCAATAAAAAATTCGGAACTAAGGACTAAAAATTTCAGAATCAAAAGATTCACTCCGAAGATATTTCAAAGACGAATATACATATAAGATGGACATAACTCACGAATTCCAATAACCGAGACAAATTCTCGAGTCTTGAGAGAGAGAGAGAGAGATGAATCAAAGGCTGTGTGGGAAAGAGAGAGGTGCATTAGAACTAAATATTCAATGATATAGAGTGGGACGCAACGTCGAACAGTTTGCACAACTTATAAGGTCCAATAAGGCAGGTCCAGGTGTGACGGCTGATGTCACGAATAGAGCTATTTGCATGCAGTCTAGTGAAATTGGTTTGGTGATGTAACAATTAAGTACTATAAGATATGTTGTTTTAGTCATGGATTCAATTCGGACCAAAATCTTGCGGAATTAGAAACTGCTTAATACAGTTGCAGCGGCCTGCGGTTTTAAATACCAGTTGTATTTTGTAAATAAACTTGTGCGAAACATGGACGTTTTTGTTTCAGAAGCTATTTGTTGTCTACAAGTCTACCATATAAACAAATAAATAAACAAAACATTTATAACATATTCAACAAAACTAGGTCTTACTTCAGGCAGCAATAATACCACATTTCGTTTGTTTATATTTCCAGAGGAGTAATTTGTAGTGAGTTTATTTAGCTACACAATGATTAGTTCATTGTTCGTGAACTCAGCCATCAAATTAGTAATGTAAGTGGGTACAAATACAGTCTACATTGGTGGCGCCGCGAGCTAAAATAGTAACATAATTATACGGGCAGGTAATAGGCGCAATATAGTCGAATAAACAAGATGAAACTGATGGAACACCGCCGCTGAAATGGTTACACCGTTTCCCATTCATCATTGATTATTTTTTATCGGTAATTAATACAAAGAGATTCTATACATTTTGTACATGTAGGTAGGTGTTGCAGTTCAATAGAAAACAGCAGTTTTTATTGTAATAACCCGATATAATCTATGTACTGATAAAGCTGTTTTCAATGATTATTATATAACTACATGTAAACGCTTTTGAAGCCCTCGTAAAGGTCTAAACAAATTTTCAGGAAACGTACTAATACGAATTCTAAATCCTATATAGTATCTTAAATCCTAATAAACAAATACAAGCTATCAATATCATAGAAATCTGTTCAACCGTTAAGGCATCAAAATGTAACAGAGAGATAGACAGTTTCTTTATCATTAATAATATTCAGTACTAGCTCTGCGCCGCGGTTTCACCCGCGAGAACCGGGTTAAAGAGTAGCATATGTCTTAATCCAGCGTATATAGCTATATAAATACAAAAAAAATCGTTAAGCTGTTTGAGTGTGACGGAGTAACAAATATACAAACATTTCGCCTTTTTTTAAATATTGTGATTCGAATACTAAGATTGCATTGTCTAAAATTAAAATACGCCAAAAAAAAAACAAATGAATGCTTCCATCTTCCACCACGCTTATGCATCCAAATCCATCGTTACATATTTGATCAAACCAACTCACAACAGATCAACAGTCCAACGAACAGATAAATTGAACTAACCGAACTTGCAAATCTGGTACAACAGGCGAGGAACTGTTAAAATTTAACTACGCCGAAGTTAGACGACCAGTGATGACCACCACAGTAAATAGAAATATCAGAAGATTAGCTTCATAAAGATTGAAAAATGTCACACACGTATACTTTGGGCAAATACAAGTGCACTCGCGACAGTCTTTTGTTTGGAGTTGTTGTAGGTACGAGTCTTTGCGTGCTTGCTCTTGATTTCGATCTTTTGTGTGGAGAAGAAGGGCACAATCAAATTTCATCTAGTTCAGAAAAAAAACATCAAGTTTTTGGTAGCTTATAATTAATATCAGCATCGTTCTTATAATTTATTTCGGTTTGCGCGTTCTCTTCTTCTTACGTCATTAGTCGTCATCATTTTCTTATGTCAATCCAAAACGTTTTTGACTCCTCTACCGCTAGAATGTCAAACTATTTGAACTTACTGGCCTTCTGTACTTTTATATTCAGTACGTCAAGTACTCCGAGACAACGTCAAATTGATTAGGACGTTAGAGGAACGCATTATGACGGCCGTTCTGACGTTTAACCGCATTCTAGAGTTATTACAGCAAGCTTGTTATCTACAGACGGGGGAGTAGAAGTGTTTTCGTTGATGGTTTTGTAATAAGGGTCGGTTGTAATAGGTTGCAAGTTATGGCAAGGTAGGAAGCTACCAAAAATATAGAACAAGATTAATATCTCTGGATACAAATATGATGAGGTTTAACTAGCACATAGAAAAACTGTGATAACACATTCTTCAAGTGACTTAGAGATCCAATTTCTCATTTTAAGGGGTTCCGTACCTCAAAAGGAAAAGAAGGAACCCTTATAGGATCACCATGTTGTTCGTCTGTCAAGACCAGTTATTTCGGGAAGGTGTGGAGGTATCGAGTTGAAATTTAAACCATTTACTCAGGGGGCGTCCATAAATTACGTGAGGTGTTTAAGGGGGGGAGGGGGTCGAGTCAAATCTCATCTAATCTTACGTTGGAGAGAGGGGGGGTCTCGGCAAATATCACGCAATTTTTATTCTGATTGAAACAAATTTTTTTATTACACTTATAATTAAACTCTCAGCAATATTGATCACTAGTCTGAACTAGTCGTAAATAAAAGCACGAAGCAATTTTTTTTTTCTTTTTACAATAACAATCCAACGCGTTTACGTAAGAAACCCACATTTTGAAAAATCTCACGTGATATTGGGGGATGGGGGAGGGGGTTGAATAAAATCTCACGACATCTCACCAGGGGGGGAGGGAGGGACAGAAAATTCAAAAAAACACCTCACGTAATTTATGGACGCCCCCTCAAGAATTCCTTGGAACTGTAAAAACATCAAACCTATAAGTATATGCAGTCAAAATTGTGGCCTTTTATATTGCACGTTTGTACAAAACCGGTCCGAGTCGAACTTCCTAAATTTCGAAAATTCTATTAAATTTCGGTATGGATAAAATCTGTTCCTAAAACGAAGTTTAATAGAGTATCTTTTAATCAAAAATAAACAAGTACACAAGCAACTTCTCCCAATCAAATTCCATCTCAAACTTCGCATGAACATGACATTTAATCCGTCAACTGCAAACACTTCTAATCTCAATCTTCGTTATCAAATCTGGTATCTTAATTAAAGAGGCATGTCACCACATTCATAGGTACATGTATATGCTGAACGAAAGTCGGGCTCTCCTGCAATAATCATCTATCATGCCAGAATACGGAAACGTTTAATCAACTCTCAATCTTAATTAGCAGGATACGGGCGTTCCGACTTGTTGGACGACTTAGCACCCGACATTTCGTTGGCAGGAGCTTTTTGGATGTAATTGTTCACAAAATATACGATGCCGATTTTTGTGAACCGACGAGAATGTTCTACGATTAGGGCGACCGATATTTTGTATGGCCAGACCTTAGTGAGTCTATTTGCGATGCTCTGACGATATGCCGTGTTAATTACTTGGTGTTAAATAGTTGGATCACTTGAGTAACTTTGGTGTGAATTTGAAAAGGCATATGACATTTTCAGAGTTCTGGTTTGGGATATCAACTGTGAAGGCGTGTGTGGCGCGAAACGTGGAATAACGCGCTCAATGCTCAACTACCGTCTTTATATGTGAGTTTGAATGTTTGTAAACGCACCTACGATGTTGGAGAAAATCCTTCCTTAGGAAATCCTCCCCGAGGCAAGGTGAAAAAATAAATCACCTATGACATTTCAATCCACCTTCAATATTCTTGTCATTGTTTTATACACTAATAAACGAAACTTCATATATCTATCTACCCCAGAACCAACATATAGATCCATCCAGCAACAAAACGCCATAATTACGAGCAAACAGAGGTTCTACAATAAATAGCGCGCTGTCAGCGATGGAGCTAATCCGACTCAGTGTCAGAGACATCGCGGGCGCAAATATGAGAGCGTTCATGTGTTATGTTTTGTATGGCAGGTGCGGAATCGAGCAAGAAATTGATGGGTTGAAGGTCGGATATAGAAGTCTGAGAAATAGTCTTAACTAGGCATTATTTATACAGCAATAGCACTAAAACAAATAAACTAACTAACTAACAAACTAACTAACAAATAAACTAAAATAGCACACATACAAATAAACTAACATCTAAAAACGGCATATAAGTAACCATGCAAATAACAGGTATGCATAACATTGTCATGATGAATATTAGAGACAAAATATTATAACAAAAACAGTGTCAAGTCGATCCAAATATAAGTACACTAAAAAAATACATTGATTTACAATGTTTATCAAGGGAACGTCTGTATGAAGCGAAACTCATGTATACTCTATCATCTAATATATAACTCATATTAACCAGTACTAAATGGATTGTGGTGGTTACAGATAAGTAGCTAGCTTGTCGCTCCATGTTAAATTCTGTGATTTAGTTGCATCTGGTAAGACTGGAAGCTGTATCTACTGAAGTCATGTGTTTTCACTAATTAGGTTGGTATATGTACGTTGATGAATGTTATACCGTTGAGAATTTTAGTCAGTACTCGTTTTGATGGCTCTCCGTATTCAAGAGGCAAACATTTTATGTGTAGTGTTTAAATAATATTGATAGTCCATGTTATATTTAAAAACATTGATGTTAACATTAAAATGGTTAAAGTAAACAGGCCTTACCAGATATCTATATATTATATAATAGCTGACTTCCAAAATTACAAGAATGTACTTCAATAGTATCGGCTCCAGTACAATATTACTGCAATTGACGAAATCTTCGTGAATCGTACATTTCAGCCTACACAGCGTACAAAACAAGCGTCATTTTACGCTGCGTACGTAACTAAGCCGCGTTAAATGAGCTCAATTTCACTTTGAAAGTACTAATACGACTTCACATTCGGTGTAAAATTAGCTTTACAAAGTTTGTAGCGAATTCTTAGAACATGTGCTACAAGCTACGAAGCGTAGCAACTACTTCGTAGCACTGTAGCGTTTCGTAGCAGCGTAGACGCCGAACTAACAAGCAGATATATTTAGTTTTTGTTCAGTGTAACTCTAAGCTGACATCGAAATCAGTTGTTGGATAAAACTAGAACGTTGTACATAGAACTATGTAGGGGTTACTAATGAGCACATAGCCTTTGTGGCCAATTTGTTGAGTTAGGTAAAGAGTAATTAATCCGAAACCGAAAAATACAAAGTTTTATCGTGGTACCTAAGCTGATAATTTTAATATATAAATATATATAAATCACGTGTCACGTTGTTTGTCCGCGATGGACTCCTAAACTACTTAACCGATTTTAAATTAAATTTGCACACCGTGTGCAGTTTGATTCAACTTAAAAGATAGGAGCGGTAGGGCAGGTAGGGTAGGTAGAAAGGTAGAAAATTGCATTGCAATGCATGCCGCCGGCACAGCTAGTACACACACAGCTAGTACTTTTAGGTTTTTTCATTTGGTTTGTTAGTAACGGTATTCAAATCGTTTAGCTTGATGACGAAAAACAGATCAGCTTTTTGCTGCCATCAAGCTAAACAATTTGAATAACGAATCAAAGAAAAATCATCCAAACTCATAGAAAGGATTCTTTAAAAAATATTAATATCGTTACAAATAAACAAATGAAAAAGCATAGATGTATTTTAGGCTTAGGTAACACGACAAAACTTTGTATTTTTTCGATTGACGACGGAAATACAAAATGAACTTTAAAACCATTTACTTAAAAAGCTCTTTTCAATTACTCATTTCAACATCATAAAACCGCCGACCAAAATTTCGCCGCCATCAAAATCCCTGAAAATGTATTCCCTATTTCACGTTCAGTCGTTAACGTCATCATATTTACCTAAAATATAACATTAATTCAGCTTTATTTCCAAAGTGTTAAACGTGTTTAATTTTACGAGCGTCCAGTTATCGCATCGACCGCGAATCCGACAGACTACGATGATTCGATGACGCTGCGTGGTCCCACTGCTGAATAAGCGATTGATTTACGAGTATTGCCATTTAGGCTGTGTAGTCGAGCGAGTGCACTGTGGTGTACTGTCTAGTATGCGTGAAAATAGTAATTTTAGACATTTCGAATAAAAAAAGGTTTTTTTCTGGTTTAAAGAGTGATCAGAATTGTATCTAAATTAAATCGTGCCTAGTCTTTTCCCAACTATGTAGGAGTTGGCTTTTTTTTGCGGATGGAAAATCATCAAATAACATCACCCAATCTTCCCGGAGCGGGGCCGATTGACAGACTTTTTCTGACAAAAACCCACCTATGTTCATTATTTTGCCCGTTATGTTCCGGGGTCCGAGGTATCTCTTTCGAACAACCCGCAACCCCGGCAGGCAGTCATGGTCCTGGCAGGTCCCTCTGCTTTGCTGACATCTCTTTGAGGCGTGGAACATTAACGCGCTGTCGACACGGCCTGTCATCACTGGACGGACGGACGGACGGTGAGTTACCCATTGCTCACCGTCCACAGACCATCTGCAGTGGCCGGGAGTTGTCTCGCAACATAACAGTTGGCTTCCAGTCTATCCCGAGATGCAGTAAAATAATATTTTACACGGAACCACATGCCTGTTTGACCTCATTGTATGTTTTAATGGAAAATAACATATGAGTAAAACGTAATACACATGTGTATTTGGTTTGTAAAATGAAGAAGCCTATTAAGCATGTTCTCGTCCTTCATATAAATTACTCGTGTTTGTATAAACCTGTGCCATAATGAATTATTTCAGAGACTTCAGCTCGTTATAATGATGCTCGGAATGTTTAACGTTTCCAAAGCCGGTTGAAGAAAAACAAAGAAGAGGTAATTTAACGGAACATTACCGTTCTACTCGAAGTTAATGTTCAATTTAATTATGTTGGTCAATAAGTTAGGGTTCGCTTAAATCCTAATAAATTTCATCATTTAAACATTGAAACCACCTCATATTACTTAATTAAATCCTTACAAACATTTATACACAAAAGATTTACTAGCTTCTACCACAATAATTTGAGATCCTAAATTATTTAATAGCATTTGTCTAGTCACCGAATAATTGTCCGAAAACTCTCGTCTAAAGCCGAAAATGAACGAACAAAACCCGACTCCCATTTATTTAGATTTACAAACGTAAAAAGAGGAATCAACAGCAAAATAATTACACGACAAAATTAAAAAAAGGAATCCAGGGACATCGCTAAAGCTGCACGATACAAAGTTTAAGCAACCTTTTTTTTTCGTTCCCAAAAGTTTTTTTCTACGTCAACTGTTTTGTGAAACAGTGTGCACTGTGTTTTGTAGTTGGAAACAAAGTAGCCATGAACTACGTGTCGCATCCTCACAATGTTGTTTTTCATTTGTAAACTATAAAACTGTTGAGTTTTAAAAGGCAGATTGGTCCTTCTTTTACAGTATTTGTCCCACTTTACAAGAACAAGTTATGGAAAAAAATATATTAAACTCTTCAACAATCTTTTAAGTACAACTTTACAAATTAAAATAGATTTAAAATTGCAATAACATCCAACTCTATTCAATTCTGTACCTTGACGCCAAGCTTTCAGCATTCAATTCCCTTTAACCGCCACCATCCTTTTATTGAAAACCAATTATTATAAATTATGCATGACAACGATCGTAGGCGCTGTTTCTAATAGACTCGCCTTACTCCCAAATAGAATTCTCAGGTCTCACCATTATAAACCATCACTAAATATTCATTAGCCAAATAATTCAAATTGGTTGGAATTATTCAGCTTGTGAAAACAGATGATTTTACAAAAATAAACACCATTATTTATTCAATTCGTTCGAAACCTTTGAAATAGGTTTGGTGTGGATATTGAACTGCAAAGATAACTTTGCAACAGTTCCATTGTTGTTCATATTATCGATAAACCGAGCAATATTTGTAATTTATGACGTCACAGAATTCAAAAAGCATTGATTATTATCAGATGATAAAGCAATGAATGCTGAATGTGATGGAAGGCTGCATCGGAAATTGTGTTTCGAAAAATCACGTATGACGTGATTGCAAAGGATTTTTTTGTTGATAAAATCTTGTGAGCGGCAATTAAACACAGTTTGTCATCATATTTTTGTGTTACGAAATTTTCAATTCAGTTGTACAAAAACACATGACAGAGAATTGCGAAAAATGTTTATTTATTATCTTTGTTTGCAATTTAATGTTTCAGTGACTACTGATGACGTTCATTCAACATTGAAGACAAAAAATTAACACAGCACAAGTTATTTTGGACGTAACTAAAATGGTAATTCTCCAAACAGAAAATGGTCCAGACAAAAGATTCGGTAAAACAAAAATAAAAGAAAAAAACGCCACTACGAAGGTTACACAATGTTTGTTATAACAACATACCCTGTTACCTTTTAAAAGCAACCGTAGATAATAGCATAAACAAAGCATTTCAGTTCATATTAAAATTTTACAAGGGAATATAAAACGTTAGTGTTTCCCGATAAGCAATGGTATCCGACATTTGAATAGGCTGTATTAACGGTAAATTTGTAATGCGGGTTATGAATATGGCGAAAAATCATAGTTGTGATTTCTGCCTAGCCTTTTCCCAACTATGTTGGGGTCGGCTTCCAGTCTAACCGGATGCAGCTGAATATCAGTATTTCACATGGAGCGACTGCCTATCTGATCTCCATAACCCAGTTAGTACTGGGTTATGCGATACCCCTTGGTAAGACTGGTTGTCAGGCCTTCGGAACACTGACTACCTGTAACGACTGTCAAAGATCTACAAATGACAGCCGGGACCAACGGCTAATCGTGCTTTCCGAGGCACGGAGGAAACTCGGTATGTAACGGGTGGTCACACATCCACAGAGCAGCCTAGGCAAGCGCGGTTTAACCTAAAGATCGACCCGAGCGGCTGCTTTTATTTAGCCACGAGCTCCTCGAAAAAAAAAACATAGTTGTATTGTTTTTAATTTATTGAGAATAGTGTATGAAGAATTAAGAACGATTGCAAAAACAGGAATATTCATACTTGTTTTGTAAAAAAAGGGATAGAGAATGAGAATTTACATTTTAGATATTATAGATCAGACACATTTGAAATACCCTTCATCGATTAAGAAATGGTAGTGCGTACCAATAAATGCTAAGTGATAACTATAAAAACTAAACGTCATAGTCATTGATTTCACTATCACTAGGAAATACCTAGACGGATCCCTAAATAAAAGCAATCCATTGAAGTTTCGGCGTTAGACTAAGCGCTGAAAGTTGTAAATCCGACAGCGTGAAGTCATTCAAGCGAAGGTTCCACATTGGTGTTGGTCAAGACGGGCATACATTATCTAACCTAACAAATACGATTTTTTAAACTTAGAACAAACTTTCACTACAAACATTCCAACGGGTCAAAGATTAACAAATCCACAACCCGGAGCAAGTTAACACAAATTGATTTGGCCGATGCATTAATTTCCTGTCACCAAGCGTGCTTGGTATAAATGTGCGATAAATAAGAACTGACTTGTAGCAACAAACGAACGGTATGAAAATTCAATATCCGTTCCAAGAGAACGAAGCAATGCAGCGTATACAACAATGGATTGGGGATTTATTTTATGAATCGCATTTTGTTTTCAGTGATGCTGTTTATAATATAAAAGTTATATTCAATTGAATCAACATCTACCTAACCTTTTCCAATTATGTTAGCGTTGACTTCAAGTCTAAAGAAATGCAGCTGATTGCCAAATTATGACCAATTGACAGATAAAATACGATAAGTAACTGAATCAAATGATCATAATATAAGAAATATCAAACGAGAATTAGGACACAATAAGCCTGTCAACTGCTGCAACACTGGTCTCTTTTTGTGATATGAACTAAAGTATAATTCCACAACGCAGGACGAACAGAACCGTGTCGACGGCGCATTCGTCATCCACGCGCGCCTCAAAGAGATGACAGAAAAAAGAAGGGCCTGCCAAGGCCACTGCCTGCCGAGGTTCTTCGAAAGAGATACCGCTGTCCCGGTACATAAAGGGCAAAAGAAGAAACACACAAAAAAAAACCCACCCAGAGTGTCGGTCGGTAAAAATCTGACGATTGCCATCGCTCCGCCCAGAGCGGGGGAAGTTATACATATTTAAAAGCTGCTGCTGCTTAAAAATCTTTTAGTAGCCCTTAAGGATTCCCACAAAAAGCAATAAATAAATATGTAACAAATTGGTAATGAAAAAGAAGGGATTCATGAAAAAGATGCTGAGAATGAGAAATATGTGCGGCATCACGGTCGCGGACCGCATAACGATGAGTTTGGATACGTGTAGGAAGGTCAGTGCAAATGGAAATAAAAATGGTTATGGACGCAGAAAAACTGAATATGTACTTGAATAAAATATGAAGACGAAAACTAAGTAATTAAAGTGAAAGGTCTTATAAAGACATAGGAGTAATTTTGAATCCAAGAAGATGATAGGCCATTTTTTATACAAGAATGTATCAACTTCAGCCTAGATTTTATGCAACTCTGATAAAGTAAATTTAATTTTGTAAAATATGAGTATGTATAAACAACATAAAAATATTCAGGATTTGCGTAAAAATCATTTTTAGCTTAAAAACGTAGCTTAAATTTACAATAAACGTAATTAAAATATAGATTATAAAAAAATATAATTATATAGAAATATAACTTACGTGAAATTCCACTTCTAGTATTACAGCAATGCAATTGAATTGCCCTACTATCCTAGTATTTTAATATTATAAATGTGAAAGTTTGTAAAGATGTTTGTTACCCTTTCACGCAAAAATTACTAAATAAATTTAAACGAAATTTGTCTTCTAATAATTTATAAACTATATTAACACATGGGATACTTTTAGCGCTGATACAATTTCCCTTGAAGCAATCCCATACAGGGAAAACCCGCGGGCATGAGCTAGTAAAAGAGCATTTCTACGAAGCAAATGCATATATTACCCCACTGTTACAGGGTAGCAAGATATAAGAAAGAACATGTATAAACTCCTTTGTAAGAATGTAGCATGATAATAATTCTAATTTAGAAATACTGCATCATAAAGTACTCCAACGACATTTATAGCAATTTAACCATTTGAAAATGTAGACGTAACGTCATTCAGATATAGTATTATGGGTTTATTCAACATTGTTATAAAGAAGAACGTAAGTATATAGTTTTGTTTCGCATCTGCTCTCCGATAACTGGGCTCTGGGGAAACGTTGCTTTCATTGTTACGTTCATACAAATGTACGGACTAGGGTAGTAGAACTCGGTGGGTAGTTTCTATCAATTATAGCGAGGAATTAAATGTAGTAGTTAAGTAAAAAGGTTAGTAGTTATATTTATAACTAGCGGTCCTGCGCGGTTTCGCACGCGTCTTTAGTTGCTGCCCCGCTCCTGTGGCTAGTATTATGATTTTGTATAGCCTATGTTACTTCCTTATAATGTAGCTTCCTATTACTGAAAAAAGGGTTAATATTGGTCCAGTAGTTTTGGAGTCTATTCGATACAAACAAACATACAAATCTTTTCTCTTTATAATTTTATATTTAGATTATAGATAAATAAGTATGCATAACTTTAATGTTCTAATATTTGGAAAGTCAGGTTTTTGTTGTGATATTCATAAGATATCTGGCAATTAAAAACAAATGACTACTCTCGAAGCTCATGATCACTCAATTTAACCTGATCTTGCGGCGAGTCGGGCAGACGACATTGTTGCCATTACGATAATACCCTGGATGTAGTACAATAACGTGGAGCTTTTTTTGCGGTTGTGAAATCATTTTCCCCGCTCTGGGCGGAGCGGGAGGGAGTTTAGACTTTTTGCTTACTAAAACCCACCCATGTTCCTTCTATTGCCCTTTATGTTCCGGGGCCGCGGTATCTCTTTCGAACAACCCGCAATCCTGGATACCATGGAGCTTGGCACAAGCACAGAGAAGCCATACCCAGCAATGGACAATGGATGATGATGATGAGTTGATGTTACGCTCATTTATCTCTAGTCGTGCCACATTTGCGACATTTAGACTAAGAGAGTGCACTTATTCAAATCCCGCGTCAATGGCTTGTTTCAACCAATATTCGCGCGACATCATAATTGAAAACGGCAAGAAGTACAATTAAAGATTCAAATATTTTTCTTCCCAAACAAAAGCTCGCCTTCGAAGCGATCACAGTGGGTCCAACAACTCGATTCAGAATATCTTAACTATTCCATCTGAATGTAAATTCTCTAAGCAAGTTGTGGATAGCGAATGTTAATCAGTAAACACAATGATTAATTAAGTCTTGTCGTAGACGAGATCTTTGTCATTATGATGAGTCGCATCGTGGTACCCTGGTATTCTGGTATCTGGTATCCTATTCATACGCAAACGTCTTCTGATGGTAAATGAGAGTGATTTTGTTGACGGAGTGGGGTTCGTGTGAGGCTGACATATGTTTCGTGTTGTGATTTAGCGTTCGTGTTGCCGCTGTAAGTTCTTGCTACCTTTGTTATTTTTGATACTATTACATTATTTTCATGTGACTTGTTGTGTTATGATTTTGTTTGTTGTTTTTTTGCGAGTGTCGTTGTAACACACAAATGTGTTGTTGTTACTTGTCGGACACAAAATATGTATTATAAAAGACATACTTATATGTAAGTATTTATATATTTGACTACTTTATTAAAATTATTTTGTGTAGTATTAACAGTAGGCCATTGCCAGTAGGTCATTGTATTTGTATTTTTATGTTCGTACAACCCATCTAAAATTTTTGTATAGAAGATTTCTCTAACAGCGATAAGACCGCCATTATAACCACAGAATTATCAATTTCTGTAAAACAGTTATGTTTCAAATTTGGTGAACAATAAAGTACATTTTATTCTAAGGTGTTTGTGTTGTTTCAACTCTTTTCTTTACTCGATTAAAGGAAGGAAAACGCCCTTTGCCCGACTATAAGACACGGCTGGTATTAAAAAGAAAAACAATATTTGACCTGTGTGTTAAATCAGTTTATTTCGTTGTCATAAAAATAGCCATTTGTTGGTTCGTTTCATAATTCATAATTTAACCAATCTCTTTGGTATGCAGAAGACCATAAACTACAAGAAACAATCCCCCAGTTAGTAAATTTTGACCAACGCACATTAAAATTGCATTTAATTAAAACCATCCTATCTTGATAGATAGTAAACTGTTCAACTAATTACGTTTAGTTTTTCCTCCATTATTTACTCACCGTTATCTAGTTCCCTTAGCAGTGTTTATCGACTTTTAAATGTAAACCAATTTAACTTAACACAGTTTGCGTGGAACCTTGCATGCATGCACGAGAGCACGCGTGTGCCATTTCAAATGACTTTTAGCTTTATTTAAATTGAAATAGAGTTGATGTTTGCATTACAGACACGTTACTACGTAAAGAATTGGTAGTACTTTTGTGAACAGTGGACTGAAGATTTTGTAAGTGTTTTATGTAAGGAAATTAATTTATTTTAGACCTAGGCTGGTTAATTTATGACCTAGTAAGGTACTGTGAAAGTGATTGTGAAGTTATTAATGGATGTATACAATCTAGACTGAAAAAGTGGACTAGGTTAATCGGAAAATATGACTTAGGCTTAGCCTCTTTTGAACATTTCTAAAAAAAGAAGGTAGATATAAATTGTGACACGACTTTTTTATATTTTAGACTTAGTTTAGTTTACTTGAATATTTATATGGTGATTGTAATAGACGTTCTGTTGGATCTGCCAACTACCAAAGAATATCAATGAGTTTTTTTGTTACACCATCTTTCTGCCCTTGTCCCATGTTATTTGGGTTCGGCGCAACAGTTTTTTCTACCATTCTCCCCTGTAAATCATCACGCTATCATTTACTTCTTCTTCCTTTGTATCATTCCTCACGCAAGCCATCCATCTTTTTGTTGTTCAACATTTATAGTCACACTTTTTTTTATTACATGCTGAATCCCTCCCATATCACATGTTTAATTAATACCTACTCGTTCTTTTTTTAAAGTTGCCCCACACTAGTATTTATCATGTATCGTGGGTGCGTTTACAATCATTTAAACTCATATACACAAACAGCCAGACCCGGAACAACTATCAGTAGGCCATACAAATATTTGTTCCGTGCGGGGATAGAACCCGCGACACACAGTGCAGCAGTTGATCGCTCAGCCACTGCGCCCACCGTGTCGTTACTTAACGATTCATCAACCTATACAAGACGGCCGATGATATGGCCGATTGGATGGCCTCTCAACTACAGATCGCACACCAGTACGATGAAAGATCCGCATAAACCGGTATTGTGCAGGTTGATGTGTTGTCGTGTGTACCTACACAAAAACTTAAAATCTTTTCACAACAAAGCAAAGTCAAACATCAAGTTGAACCACTAAGCATATGTAATTCTAGCACCCACCTACATACCAACACATATTTACCATCCCAACAATTGTATGAAATAGAAACATTAACGCAGCCATACTGTTTGCCTACAGTCGCGTTTATTTGCCCTCATACACACTCATACAAATAACGTGTTCCATTCGTACTAACGGTTCAGAAATATATGTTACAACATTAGTCATTTAAATACAGCGACAAATTTTATGTGGAGTTTCATTTTTGTTTGTTTTCTTTTGCTTCGATTTTTAAATGAACGAACGAACTTTACAGTGCAGTAGGAAAAATACTGGTTAGTTGTAAAAAAATGAACGACAACCAGTCTTACCAAAGGATATCGTATTACCAGTTAGTAATAACTAGTACTGGGTTGTAGAGGTCAGATTGAAAGTTGCGCCATATAAAATACTGGTATTCAGCTGCATCCGGTTAGACTGGAAGCCGACCCCAACATAGTTGGAAAAGACGAGGCAAGATGATGATGAGAATTAAAGAAAATTTTACAAATTACTCGTAAACGTACGTCGCAACTCGCCTGATGTGAAGCGATGATGCGGCGTAGGAGAAACTGGTTCAATCGAACTTTAAGATTAGCTGCGCCCCGCGGTTTCACTCGCGTGGTAACCCTTCTTATCCTTACTATAATAATATTATAAAAACGAAACTGAGTTTGTTTGTTTGTTACCTGTTCACGCTTTAATGGCTACACCGATTTTGATGAATTTTGGTACAGAGATAGTTGGGAACCAGGAGACGGACATAGGCTAATTTTAATTTTAAAAAAGTGGGAGAAAGAGGGAAGAAAAGGGAAAACTTTGCGTTGCTATTACAAATCAATAAGGCGCAAGGGGAACTGTGTTACCCCGAATTTAACGCGCGCGAAGCCGCGGGCAAAAGCTAGTAGAATATACAATTAATCTTTATGAATTGTAGCCTATGTGTTATTCTGATGTATTAGCTACTAGCGAAATAAAAATTAGCCCATGTCCGTCTCCTGGTTCCCAACTATCTCTGTACCAAAATTAATCAAAATCGGTGTAGCCATTAAAGCGTGAAGAGGTAACAAACCAACAAACAAACTCACTTTCGCTTTTATAATATTAGTAAGGATTAGAGGATTTAATTCAAACAAATGATTTATATCATTGTTAGTAAAAATGAATAATGTAATCTAACAATAGTAAATAATAATGAATAGTGGTTACTATAATGATCAGTTGAAATTATTTAATACCAGCCAGTTACATCTACAAAATTAAACATTAAAACCTAATATTTTCAACTACATAGTAACAGGAACGCATAACAATACAGAGCTACTAACAAGAGTACCTACTCGTTATTTGTAATATTCCTTTAGCGTCGTCTACGGTATCTATTTTCATATACTACGGGAACTTTTGCCCCCATTTAGTGTAATGCCTGTGTCCACTTACAGCATGTAGTTTTAATAGGCTAGTTAGAGGAATATTTAGGAGCTTATTGGCTTGTTAAGAATTCAACGATAAAAATAACTTTTACCTAAGTTCGGCTTTTGGATTTTTGGGTCCGGCCCTCTAAATACCTTAGATATACAATACAGGTTAGTAAAATGAGTTAAGGGGAGAAAAAATTGCCTTATAGTGGGAAAATCTAGGCTTATACTTACAATTGCAGTGGACATTATGATATTGACTTTTATTTTTGATTCTAATTAGGTTTGATTTTGGCTGCATCTAATACATAAATCGAGAGAAATATGGCAGTGGGGTAGAAACACGTCAAATTTAAAATATTTAATTTCACATTGGTACTACATGAGCACTTATTTAACGCCGTGAATAGCACGGTTCGCGTTTGTCGTTTTCTATGGAGAAGTACCAAAAAGGTTTTAAACCTAATAGGATCAAGTGATTATAACGCTAAAGAGTTATAGTGTCTATCCATATAACACCTCTGTCTTCATTAGTAATCTCCCCACATATACCTCTAACTCTAATCACCAAGTACTACCTAAAATTGATTACAAATGATTCCAAAACAACATTTATTACCGCAACAAAATCTCTATCTATTTCTTGTTACACAAACATACCTCGTTACGCCAAAACTTAGATCGTATACAGTTATCAGCAAACAAACTAATACTAAATTAAGGGGAAGCACGTATGTTAGTAAATCAGAGGGAAGCGTGCACGTAGAACAGATCCGCACAGTTTTTGATTAATACCCCTTAAGTAATGCTCACTATTCCACATGCAGTATTTCAGTTCGAATACTGATGCCATTTGTTTTAATATTGAATGTGGACTTTTGATGCCCAGGTGTGCAGTAGGGCGGCTTCGGGTTACACGCGCGCTTATTATTTGTTTCTTTCGCGTACGTTTCGGCGATATGCGAATCGCATCGCTGTAATGCCATTAACAATTTATGCAGAAACAAAATACTTGATAGACCATTACAGTAAGACAGAAGAGCACACAGGTACTACTTAAATAAAATAATAAATAAATATCTTGGGACAACTCACACACGGCTATCTGATCCCAAGCTAAGCAGAGCTTGTGTTATGGTAACCAGACAACTGATATAAATACTTATATAATTTATAAATACATACATATTATAGATAAATCACACCCAGACACAGAACAAACAATCATGCTCATCACACAAAGTTTGTCCGGGGTGGGAATCGAACCCACGACCTCCGGCTCAGCAGTCAGGGCCACTAACCACTAGACCAACAGGCCCGTCACATATTTCATAAGAAGTGTGTAGAAAAGACAAAACAGGAAAATTTAAAATATCAATTATAAAATAAACATACAAATAATACTCATATAAATATATAAATAAATACTGATTATAGTAAAATACACTATATTATTTTTTTCAAATTTGTCGTCACAAGACCCATATCAGTTGAGTCTTATGGACAAGCTATAAAGGCATATTTAAAAAAAAAAACATTTCGGACCTTTAATAGAGGTCAGCCTGCCTGCCTAT
Source organism: Ochropleura plecta (assembly GCA_905475445.1). Lineage (NCBI taxonomy): Eukaryota > Metazoa > Arthropoda > Insecta > Lepidoptera > Noctuidae > Ochropleura > Ochropleura plecta. The sequence continues at coordinate 15,210,507 of FR997739.1, forward strand.
AGTATATAGGTCAGATTGCCATTTCACAGTAAACTTTGGATATTTAAAGGTTTCTCCTTCTACAAGAAGTCGACAACAGTAATGTTTTCAGTACGGTAAAATTTACTAAAAAATAAAACATCGTGGTACAATCACACGATTTTCTTATGCATTTCTAATACTTGAAAAACGAACCTTATATCAAAGTCCAGATGTAATTAAAAGATCGTGTAGTTTTGTGAACTTCCTCTCTTTCTCCAGCATTCAAGATTCACATACGCTTCTTAGAATAGGAAACGTAACGACAAATTCTCAGTCAAAACTCCCAGTAGTTACCCCCATTAATTGTCAAAGTTGGTTCGCACAAACCCCAGTTGGGGCGGTATCTGGCATATGTTAACTTTGTCCAAATTACCGCGCTGTAAGAACTTGTGAATTGTATTGGATGTTAATCTTGTATTGTGTTGGTATTGGCCAGGTTTTGTCAGAGATAAGGCATTAATTAAGAACATGAATGTTTATAATGGGTAGATGATGGACTCTTGGACTTAAAATATTAAAAAAAAAAACCAAGAAAATGAGAAATATGTGGGAAAGTTATACGATTTTGAGTCTTTAAGAAGGGTACCGTAGTTTCAGTTCAGGTTTTTTTCGGCTACGTCAGGTAAAGCTCAGCCGACCCCAATATACATGGTTTAAACGAAACCTTGACAATGTCGTCAATCATGCATTCTATACATAAAACTAAGTGACTTAACGCAAAATTTATTGCAGGAAATAAAAATAAAAACAAAATTAAGACAATTAACAAAATTAGTCCTGAACGAGGCCAAAAGGTCTTAAACTCAGCATGATGCTGCAACATGGCACACTGTCACAGCGCTGATATTCTGACACAGCCGAGATTCTGGACTTCTAATGAAGGTTTTTTTTCGTATTACTGCTCTATTGGTACAAAGAAACTAAGTGCATCTTAAGAACGTTATAAATAGAGCAAATGCAGCCGACATCCGTCTAGCATTTCAGTCATTACGTTCTTATGCTAAACGATCTCGACAAAAGAGCTGCAACATATTACGTATGTGCTGCATTTCCTTGCTTGAGACGAGTACCTGTCGGTGTTGGCAAACAGTTCTTAAAATGTAGTCTAGACAGGGGTAGAAAACTAAATGTAGTTTTATATGTATTTATATATAAGTATTTGCCTTTATAAATGTAGCTATTCGTTTTCTAAAATGAAACACTACAGACTACCTACAGTACTGTATGTCCTCCTTTAAATCCACCCAAAGGTTGTCTTGTAAAGATCGCTTTTAGCGATAACTCCGCCCATTGTGTCACCCTATTTATAAGTTGTTTACTGTTATTCTTGTATATTTTTTTATAAAACGTTGCCCCCACACTAGGAATTTCTCCTGTATAGTGGGTGCGTTTACAAACATATACACTCACATACACAAACAGCCAGACCCGAAACAACTATCTGTAGGTCATATAAATATCTGTTCCGTTCGGGCATCGAACCCGCGACACGTAGCGCAACAGTCGATCCCTCAGCCACTGCGCCAACCGTGTCGTCGTTTAGCCGTTGGTCCCGGCTGTCATTTGTAGGTTTTGAAAATCGTTGTAGCTTCATGTAAAGTACTGCTACTAGTACTTGACTACAACTGGACCTCAACATAGAATAACCAAAATTGGGAGAAGACTAAGCAGGTGGTGATGTTAATTTTTTGGAGCAAAAACTTCGACTTTATGACTGCTATTATCAAGAAAATAATTCAAATCAGTTTCTAAACTGAACATAATCTGCACACTGCAACACTAATCTGCATAGTCCTCATATAAGTTGACCAAGATTTTTATCAGAACCTTAAAAGAGACTAGACCTTTGAGTTTGTTTCGGCTGTTTCTTCTCAGAGTAGTCAGGTACGAAACACCAGCCTCATCTAGTTTTTAAAAAATGCGTGTAAAAGTGTTTATGAAAACCTACTTGCAAATAGACATCATGTCGTATCATAGGCACTACAATAAAAATATATCAATCCTCAAATATATTTCACAGACATCTACCTTATCACTACAACCTTTGCCTAATCACTATTTGAACCACGTGATCCGCTTTCAAATACACTCCGAAACCAATGAAGGTTACCAATTAAACTATCAAACTTTTATACAAAGGCTCAGAAGTAATTACGACGATGGGTTTAACAAAAACTGATACAAAACTATAATTGAATTAAGTTTCAACTATTATAATTGAACTACCTTTTTGTGGCACAACAATTAATTGGCAGTGGAGTAGGGTGTTGCATCAAAAAAAATGGGTAAGGTGAAAAAGGTGTTTTTGTGTAATGATGAAAGAAAAGAAAGAAAGAAAAATATTTATTGGTCGCAAAATGACGACGAGCACTAAAATATTAAAAAACCGGCCAAGAGCGTGTCGGGCCACGCTCAGTGTAGGGTTCCGTAGTTTCCCGTCCGTCACAATAAGTGTTCCCACTTATGAGTTTAAAGGTGGAGGAGGAAATTATTTTGTACAACTTTTTGTCTTTTTTGTACAAAAACTGTTTTGTCAATCAAGTTCAAAATGATTTTCCTAGAAAGTCCTTACAACGTTCTACTTTTCAGATTTTTTTCATATTTTCTAAACTTATGGTTCAAAAGTTAGAGGGGGGGGGGGACACATTGTTTTTTACTTTTGGAGCGATTATTTCCGAAATTATAGACATTATCAAAAAATGATTTTAGTAAACCCCTATTCATTTTTAAATACCTTTCCAACAATATATCACACGTTAGGGTTGAAATTAAAAAAAAAATCACTTCCCACTTTACATATAGGGTGGCTACCCTAATAAAACATTTTTTTCCAATTTTTATTTGACCACTTTGTCGGCGTGATTGATATACATATTGGTACCAAATTTCAGCTTTCTAGTGCTAACGGTCACAGAGATTAAACGAGGACGGACGGACGGACGGACGGACAGACAGACATGGCGAAACTATAAGGGTTCCTAGTTGACTACGGAACCCTAAAAACGGTCAAGAGCGAGTTAGACTCGCGTACCGAGGGTTCCGTACAAACTTGCGACATAAACAGCCATATCTTTTGATTGCGTGGACTTTAAGGGGTTGATTTTTTCGCAGCAACCAAAGAGTTGAGTATATGGTTTTTTTTTTAGTTTCAACTCAATGCCTTCATGCGTTTCCGAGATAAAGGGTCTTGACAGTTTTGTTTTTTGCTTTTGAGGTTATAAACGATTTATAAACAGATTATAAAAATATCGCTGGTACGCCGTGACTGTGGCAAGTAGGTCAGCGCTCAGCATGATGCTGTGGTATGGGAGCCCACAGCGCTGGTTTTAAGTTCCCCGAGACAAAAGTTCCGGGAGTCAAGACAACATACATAAATGATTAGGGAGACGGTCTAGACAAAATGACCATCACTTTTTATTTTATTTGTTTGGCTTATCAATCCTTGCTAATATTATAAAAGCAAAAATTTGTTTGTTTGTTTGATACGTCTTCACGCCTAAATGGCTAAACCGATTTTGATGAATTTTGGTACAGAGATAGTTGGGACCCTGGAGACGGATATAGAAAGATATAGAAAAAAGTGAAAAAAGGGGGAGAAAGAGGGAAGAAAAGGGGAGAGAAAGATATTTTTGATCCTCAGGGGGTAAAGTTAGCGTTAGCCCAAAGTAATTATGCCACGCGGACGAAGTCGCGGGCGGAAGCTAGTGATTGAATAAATTGATACAAAGATATGAGATACATCCAATAGACTTATGGACTGCTTTACCAATTTCTTACAAGTAACCACATCATGCATTAATTATTTGTTCCTTGATGTTAAGTGCTTACTTAAATTTAGATGAGTTCGTAATTACTCACAGAACATATGTAGGAAATATGATAATGTTGAAGCGAAAGACAAGAATGTATTGAATTGAAATAAGCTACTTAAAATTTTGAGAATCCGGTTAGTAGTCTTAGAAATACGAAAAGGTATTGTCACTTTCCTTTGAAAAGCACGGCAGTCTATGTCAATTTTCATAAACAACTATGAAAAGCCCAAAATGTATTTATTTACTTCATGTACAATAGTGGTACATAGGCGGACTTAATGCCATAAGGCACTCTCTACCAGTCAACCTTTGAGTTAAATACGACAACATTGTGAAAGAACACAAAAATAATTTAAAAAAAATACTACTCAAAATCAATACTCTTAATCAGTGCAATGCAATGTGTGTAACAGTGACATTTCAGTTTAAAAGCCTTCTAGCTGCCTGTAGGTACATGTACAACTATTTACTCAAAAGGATAACCACATACAACTTTAGGTAAACAAAAGGTGTGCAAAACGTAGATAAACACAGTTTAAAGCTGATATGGATGTCATTACATCAACAAGAATCAGGACAAACTGGAAAATCCACTCATTTTATGTTTGGGAAATCATCAAAAAACTTCCCCCGCTGGGTGGAGCACGGGGGAATGTCAGACTTTTACTGACGAGACTTAAACACACCTTAGTATGTTCCTACTTATTCCCTCTATGTTGCGGGATCACAACCCGCAACCCCGGCAGGCCATCGCCTGGCAGGTCACTCGGCTAAAATCCACCCTTAAAAACAACATCAGAAAACCACGCGACTAAAAAGTTTAAAAAAACGCAACAAACAATACATGTGACCCGATTTCCCGAATTAGTTGGTTCCGTAGTCGTGTTAGCTATATTTCTTCGGATTAAATTCTGCGAGAGTTCCGCGATTTACTTCGTTCGGAATAGTTGATTAACTCTAACCGTACAGTATTCGGAGTAATAAGTGCTTGGCATTCTCATCTCCGAGCACAAGTTGCACACTTTATTTCATTAGTTGCATTTAATTTTGGAACAAAGAGCTTTGTTCTTTTATTATTTCTATTTAGTTCACTTATTTGAGAGCTGACATAGCTTGGTTAGTTTCGAGTATAACTGTGATTTTTATCTTAAAAATTCTCAAGCTCATCGAATTCCGCTATATTAAATTGAATATATTTGACGTGCGAGCGTAAGAACATAGATTCAAAACCCTAGCAGTAATAAAACGCTGTGTCGACGGCGCGTTAGTGTTACACGCGTGCCTCAGAGATGGCAGCTAAGCTGAGGGACTTGCCAAGGTCACCGCCTGCCGGGGTTGCAGGTTATTCGAAAGAGATACCGCAACCCCGGAACATTAGGGACAAAAAAGGAACATGGATGGGTTTTAGTCCGTAAATGGCTAAGACTCCGAGAGCGGGGAAAGTTATTTCATGATTACCTACACATCCGTAAAAAAGGCAGTCATAATACCAATTCAAGATACAACATTAAAAAAAAACTTCATTCCACAAACACATAAAAAAGCTGCAGTATCTACCAAAAACCGCTGCTACAAACAACGCACAATAACTTAAAGTGTATGAAATTAAATTTCAACCACGCTCCTTGCAGGTGGCTCATTATTGTATAACAGCTGCAGCAGCTGCGCGCGCCAAATATGACCACAGCTACCTTTATAATCTGATACGTAGTTTTATTTGGAACGAGGTAATGAAAATACGATTTAAAGCGATAGATTTCATTATACACAGACGTTAGAAATATATATAGGCGTTTTGCCAAGTGATTCTGGTAAAGCTATATGATAGGAACTATAAAATAGAGAGAGTAGAGAAATTGGGTCCTTTGACAGTTTTTATAGTCCATGTTTGCAAAATGTACAGAAAAGGTTAAAAAGCACCCAATACCAATTCCTGGTGAAGGATGATACGAGATGTACAAAATCAAAGCCCAGTGTTCTACATTAAGCCTTGATCGAAAGAACTTGGAAGTCATGCAGAATACCAGTATGTTTTATAATAAGTAAGTCTTCTGTCCGAAGACACTGGTGACGCTGTTGAAGTTGCAGACTTCTGGTTTAAGCTCTTCTAAAAGAAACCTTCGCCTTGACGAAAAAGTAATAACCTAATTTAAAACGGTAATTTGAATCATCACGGTTTCATTAAAATAAGTCTAGCGAACAAAACTTCAACAGCATGTCCCACAAATAATAATGCAGCTTAAACAAAAGAGTTGATTATTTTCAACGTCATGAATATACAATTTTAAAATACGAACCGTGAGATATTAAGGCAAAGCTTTTATTGCAAGAATTTTTACTATGAAAGGAGGTCGTTTTAAAATGGTTGAAAGTAGCCGGAACGGTGAACACGGAGTTTTAGCGTTTTGTGTTTATTTTACTAGCCAATACTGAAAAGTGACGTCATTAATAAGAAGTATTACAATATAGTGCTGCAGGGTTACTGTTCACAAGAATGGTTGTATTAATATTGGTAATGGTTGTTGAGATTAATAGCTAGAAGCACTTAATATAATAGAAGTATATATTTTACTTCAATTTGCAGACGCTTCTCTTTCATTAGCGCGCACACCATTTCCATTAGCAAAACGGTATTTAAGTGTAAAAAATCGTCGTATCAAAACGACATATTTATTAAGTGTTCACCAAAATTCAAAATACCTCAAAGATATAACAAAATATCAATTTCCAACAGAATCAGAGCTATAAACCAATATCAACGCAAAATCAACGTTATCGCCCATGAAAATCCACAAGTAATTGAAGATTTAAAACAGCTACAATTTTGCGAGACGAAATTTTATCACCTAAGAATTTCGTCATAAAATCAAGGGGGATCTGGCACCTAAATTAATCGACGAGCTCGTTTGGCACCGTCTCCAACGAAGAAAGGTATTAAGATCAACAGTTCAAATATTGTTTGGCGTAAAAGCCAATTTTCCGTAGTAAATATCAGTTAATCTCATTTTTATCGGTTGCTGAATTTGAAAGCTTTGTTTAGTTTTGGTTTTGGGTATTTTAACAGTTTTAATGCATACACAGATCACTTATAATTGTTGTTGTATTTTGCATCAAGAGTGTTATTAGATAAGTTTAATAGACATTAAAGTGCTTCACTTTTGAAGAAACCTATACATAGGTTTCTTGCATCCAGTTTCAAATAAACAACAGTAAAACTTTTCATACTAGCAGAAAAACATTGGCAACCGGCTATCATAACTCAACAGCAGCATAAGCGCTATAAGAAACAGTATTAAAAGTTGTAACAAAAACTTTATTCAGCGCTGTAGCCGCTGCAGGATCAGTGTAAAGACCGGAACACACTCGCAACTCCTCAGTCCTAGTTTGAGCGACAATTGTGATTAAAGTGTTTCCAAGTGTCATCTTTAAATCAATTAGGTATAAAAATATGTATTTGGTAAAGTATATGAACACCAACATTTACTCGCAAAAGTCTGATAGATTGATAAAAATCCAACATCATAAATTAAATCATACCGGATCATCAATTCGCTTGTCGATCGTGGTAATTTTATCGCCACGGTCCGTAATATTCACAGTAGCGATTAACAGGAGCTTGCGACTGGTTACGATGTTGATATTAATAATATCACTGCAGTGAAACATAATTATAATGCAACCGCATATTAGTATGAAAATTGCCTTAATGAGGCTTTAGTTGGTGGCTTTAGTAACGAAAAGCCATTCGTGTGTTCCGTACCTAAGGCGGATGCTTCCGCTGCATTCTGTTCACTAACTTTGAGCAGTTATTGCGCTGTCGAAATGGTTGCCCGTCTTAATGAGGGTTTGGGTTATGACGAACTTTTTTGTTACAGGCTTTTTTATAGCAGTGTGCCAAAATGTATCAGTAGAATGATACGCTTCTGTGTGAAGTACAACAGTAAGTGCGAGCAGTTTTTAAAACTACACCGTGCAATGTGCATATTTGTGTTTGGTAAAATAACCAATTAATTCCTAGTCTATTATTTGTATCCACATATTTACCATAGCAATAGGTGATTATGTACAAATAAATGATAGTTTTGTTTCGGACAAGCCCTATATTATGGCAATACCGTTATTAAAAGAGCTTTCACTTTCCCAAAAATAGACACAGAAGACAACCTCTATGACAAGAAAACAATTCATTGATAGAAAGAAATATCTTGACACGACAATAAAAACATTCAACCACTCTCCAAAATAAAAGTCGAAACAATGAACAGTAAGAAACAGTCGTTTACAATCAGTAAAGATAACCCAATGTAAATACAAAGACACGAACGTTTGGAAAAGACAAACATATTACCAAACTTGCGCATTTACAATTCAAATGACGTGAAACAAAAAGCATTGAGCGTACAAACCGAACGGAAAGGATTTAAAACTCTTCGCCGGTTGCGCCTATAAATCCGTGGTTGAACCATTACTGGATAAGTTTCACGCATGTTTGGAAAAATACGGGAGAACCTGGGAATTCGGTGGAAAACTGTGCAAGGAGTTTTTAGGTGGATGTGATATTCGAACAATTGTTTTTACAAGATTTGTTTTTTGCGTAAACACAAATCCATCGATATTTTCAGTGAAAATTATAAAAATACCTTTAACGAAGTCACTATGTTGACAATCAATACTTATAAACCTGTATGTATCCACGCATTTACTCACTGATATTATTCATAATATGACTAAAATAACAAACAAATTAACCAACCATACATGTAATCAGATACGAGACATCGAGCTTAGTCATAATAATGGAATTAATCATCAAAACAAAGGAGAATTTGTTATTTTTCCATGCTTAATCAAAAAATGACATAAAGCAACTTGTGCTAAAGAGGTTCGTATCTTAAGAGGGGTACTACCACGTGGTAATTACGAACACACGTGTAATCAGAGACAGATAGAACCCTCCACGAGTGCTCATGTGTACTGCAAGGAATGTGCTGAGTGCGTTTAATGTTCGTCCAACGTCTTTAGAGACTTGGCTAACGGTCAAGTGTGGACATATGAAACAGTTTTGACGAAGATTTATATAGACGACATACTTATATTCAGTAAGAATTGTTGTGTTCGGATTGTGTGGAGAGGATATAAGATTAAGGTCAGATATCTTGGTGTGTTTTGATTTATTGTATACTCGTATTACAGAAATAGACCTAGTAATAGAATAAAAACATGTGTTACGAAGCTAAGATGAGCTAGCTAAGATACTGAGGGCATAAATGTACAGTGAAATGTTTGCATTATGAAATAGTAGCCATGCTTCAGTCTCTTAGAGCAATTAATTAATATTACATAACACAGGTATACAACAGAGATAAACAAGCAATGTTCTCGCACTAGAAAATTGAACTGACACGAATCTGGTCACACAATCTATTTGTTAGATATAAGGATAACAAGATAAGTTAAATTAAATAGCACAAGGTGCATTTACATTAAGCCAAAATAAATGCTCATTACGATATACATTTTATAGTTGTTATTTGATTAGATAATTCAAGTATCTTCATCCCATCATTATCCTTAAGGTCTGCTATCAACTATGATCAAGATTCCTGATATATGAGAACACTCGAATAACGGTAGCAACAAGCTGTGCGATATATTTTATACATAATCGATCTGTCTTCTTCGGTCGTGGGGCAGAGGCGGGTCCCATTCATCAATCTTGTGCCGGTTGTGAATCCTCACGTTACATAAGGAACACACGATTAATCTGATCATCGTGTGTCAGTAAGGATCCTCCTTGCTAGCGGTTGATTAGGGAAAAACTAGTTGAACTAATGTCTTTATTCAATATTTATTTTAGGGAATAATATGATGTGGTAGAAATCAAAATATTTATATTACACTTTGACCCTTTTTTGCGGATGACAAATCATCAAATAACTTCCCCCGCTCTGGGCGGAGTTTGGAGAGTGTCAGACTTGTACTGACTAAAACCCATCCAAGTTCCTTCTATGGCCCTTTATGTTCCTAACCCCCCGAGGGACACATAGGCCTACATGGGCACTTACAAAATGTCGAGAAAAGGTGCACGGTTACTAAAAACTATGAAGTTACTATGGAATAAATAAATATTTTCTATAGGGCGTGAACCAACAACAACTAAACATGAAAGACCCAGACCAAATTCCAATCAATTATTTCCAAATTTAGAACATGACAACCCAAAATTTACCGACAACAACATGAAAGATCCCACCAACCGTCGGATATTGTCAACGGAAGATGTTAAACAAATCGTTGTAATAAATACGAAACTTTACCAATTTACGTCGAAACACAACCTTAGGGCGAAAATTATAAATGTCCCCATAATTAAATTAAAATTTAAGTTATGGACTTTAAAAAGGAATTGCGATTCCGGCTTAGTAAGCGGCACGTCACGGCAACTTTGAGATTTAATTAGAATATGACTTGGAGACCTTAAAATAACTTAAAGAAGATGGAGTTGTTGAAGAATTTATGTCTATAAATAAAATATAACAGAAAATAGCTTTTCGTTTCCATGTACATATATTATGTGTTTGGGTAGTTATTCAAGAGTATTTAGTGGATTTGGTTCTTTTTTTTGGGGACGGGAAATTATTAAATAACTTCCTCCACTCTGGCCGGAGTGAGAATTATCAGACTTGTACTGACTTAAACCCACCCATCTACCTTCTATTGCCCTTTATGTTCCCAACCCCGGCAGAGACACATAGGCCTACATGAGCACTTATAAAACGTCGAGAAAAGGTGTAAGTTTCGGGTTGGTCGTTTCCTATGGATAAGAACCGGCAAGAAACTTCATGGTTACTCTTTTAAAATCATTTGGTTGTACAATGTTGTTCTTACAGCGTTAGTACTTAAGTAAGCAATTCAACTATGAAGTTTATTTTTAAGAACTTTTCTTTCCTTTCAAAGAAACCATCAAAATAAGTACCAAAGTTTTGCACGTAGATATTTTCTTTGGAAATAAACGGCGACTGAATAAAAATAATGTTTGGAAAGGGGTCCATTTCTTGACAATTATGTAACTGGTTGAAACATTAATTATGGGTACAACATTTATCTGATACAAAATCATTTACGTACTTTTGAAAGTAAATCGATGTTCTAATGTTAGGAATAAATACTTACTAGTAATGGATTTCTGTTACTTATTGTTGACGAGATTCCAAAAGTGACATAACATTATGCTTGTAATTCCCGAAAGGTTAAGCAGAAATGTACCTAATAGTACCCAGTTTTCGCCAGTTCTGTTTGAGCCCAATGTACAATAGCACTTTATCCGAACTGAGAAGCGAACTCAGTACCTCGCGCTCAACAGTTGCGCTAGCGACCTCTAAGGCCGTGCTCTGCGTTAGGCGTGCGCACGGCGCGGGCGCCCGCGTGGCGTGCTGTTTCATATAATCTCAGGCCGTGCGCTGCGGAGATTACATGAAACAGCACGCCACGCGGGCGCCCGCGCCGTACGCACGCCTAACGCAGCGCACGGCCTTAACCAACAAGGATGTCAAAACCAAAATTCTTTACATAAAATGGGTTTATACATACGCTTCCCATCTCTGCATGATTGTTTTTTTTTTGTATTATCCTTAGGTAATTATAACCCCTTACATTTCAAGTTTCAACTCGGGTCAAAATCTCCGTTGCAAATTAAACAGTATGCCGAGCTGTTGTAGCTTCAAATTAGCAAACTAAAACCCGCTGGAAATTGCTAACAATGAACGTGCATCTAGAAATTTCTAGAGAAGTATTTGTGAAAATAGAATACATTATTTATGTTTACCTATTCTGGATATAATGAGGGAATCATGAGAAAAAATAGAAGCGCTTCGAGCTTTTTTAGAGCTTCAATTAGATTTGTTGAGGTTACTTTTTATTAAAACAGTAGCTTATGCCCGCGGCTTCACCCGCGTGGAGTTCAATAATTTTCTTATCAGAGATCAGGGATCGTACTACCAAGGTAAAGAGTATCTTACGTCTCAGTCCAGGTTATAAACTATCTGTATGCGAAATGTCATCCAAATTCGAACAGCGGTTTTTGCATGAATGAGTAACAAACACCCATACATGGTCATAAACTTACGCGTTTACAATTTTAAGTAGGAAGTTCGCTTATAAACGCAGAAATAATGTTCAGAACAGATAGAAGAAATGAGTATTTTTACGTCGCCAGTTCAATTTAAGAATGAGACTATCTCAACATAAAAATCCAATAGAAGCACAATAAAAATTTTACAACTCTGTTTTAAAGTTAATCATTTAGAGACAGCCCGGACCAAGGGAATGAATTAAAGAACCGACTAACTAGAACCCGTCCTGGTAGGATTTTATTAATCCAATTTTGGACTTCGTAATAATAGGTTTAATTATTCACGATTGAGAAAGCTTTTAGAAGCGAGTTTATGTAAAGTTTTGTATGGGCCCCGGTAATGAAAACGGTGGATATACCGACTAATGTATTAAAGGGCCAACGGTCCGGATGTGAATCTCTGTTGGATTTTGGACGTGTTTAGATAATGATGGATGATAAAACATTTACACAGAATTCTGAATACATAAACGATGTAAAAGGTTGAGCAAGTAACGATGAATAAGAAAAACAGGCTGTAAAAGAACAAAATAACTCACAGACAAATTTTTCCTGTTTAATTCTTTGAATTTGGTAGTGACTGTTACAACATGAGCAAAAAAAAATGCGAAATTATTCATGGCGTGTTCAGAAACCCTGAGATCCTATGACGAGCACGAAATTCTGACAACCCAAGCGTCCTTACGAACAAAGGCTAGGCTCCCATCCTAGCTTTTGTGCGCCCAATCTCATATATTCCGGTTTTGCACACGTATATTTTGAAGCGAGTGCAGCAATCCCAGGTGAAGTCGCGGAACACAATGCACGAAAGCATCAAACCACATTTCAAAATACGTGGCATTGTTTAGAAACGCAGACACGCCTTGCCACATTCACAGTTGGCAACAGTCTGCGTATTGTTCAGATTCGCATCAAATTTTCCATATCATCGCTGAATAGCATAATTGATTGGTTCGTTGGTCGGAACATCAATTTCATTGTTCAATAAATCTTGGAAAATTATTTACGTATACATTTCTTTCGTAGCCCGGAATATTTCAGGTATAGTTTACTGGATTTTTATACTTCACAGAGCATCGTCTGATGTTTTACCTCACTCACCGAATTTTAAACATCCTTTAGTAACAACGCCTTAAGAAATCAGTTTTCAAAACATAAAATTTCACTCGAGCAAATGGAAGAAGCGCCAAAACTAAAGTTTTATGTAACATAATAAAACTTTCTGGAATATACTCTTCTGGATAAAATTTCCATTTTCAAATCATTTTGACAACCTAGGAGCGTCTGGGATGGCATTTCGAAAATTTCAATTGAGGTTATTATACCTAGAACTTTATAATGGCTTGTCCATATGGAAGTTTCTAGTTTGGTTGCAAGTTTTAGAGGGAATTCCAGATAGAGGTGTATTCATATAAATACTAAACGGCTGTGATGGATATTTCATCCGCAACCTATTTAATGCCACGTGTCATTGAGAAATATGGAAGAAGAAAACATGCCATGCATGACATGCTGCGCCACCCCAACTAATTGAGGGCAGGGAAATCATGATGTTCAATGTCACGTGTCTCACAGGTTATGTATTAAGAGCATACGAGAATTGACCTCCATAATCCATTGAAAAAAAATCGTGAGCAAAACTTACAATAATATTACAGAAAGTCTTTGACCGGCATGAAAATGGTGTAATGGCAACAAGAAAATAAATAAGCTCAATCTACAACTCTTTGAATTTCATCTCCCTCACTTTTTTTCGACTATGTTTTGGGTCGGTTTCCAGTCTTATCGAATTAAGCTGAATACCAGTATTTTACACGGAGCGACCTATCTGACCTCCACAACGCAGTTAAAAACTGGGTAACAGAATACTCCTTGGTAAGACTGGTCGTCAGACTTTCGAGCCACTAACTACCTGTAACTGCGACAGCCGGCACCAACGGCTTAACGTGTTTTCCGAGGCACGGAGGCAACTCAGTATGTCACGGGTGGACACCACCCTTTCCCGGACCAACCTAGGCAAGCGTCGTTTAGCTTCAAGATCAACCCGAGCAGCAGTTATTATTCAGGCACAACCTGTTACACTATTAAAAGTTTTCCTATTAAAAAACTATCAAAATTGTAATATTGAAACTATAAAGCGCTTACAAAAGTTGTTTCAGCCAGGTCTCACTGACAAAGGACTGCATACAATCTAAATAAGTCTCGGAAGCTATCACTAAAGCGAGCTGGTGACTCAAAACTAGTTAATCGCCATTCTAAGCCACCGCTGTTTGTTCAGCTCTTGTCCTTCCAAGATCTCTGTTTAAACAGGACCGGTGAGAAACGAACTAATCAGGTAATGCAGTGGATACATGTTCACGGCAGGGTTGGAAAAATCGAATTATAGAATGTGGCTGGTAAACTTTCTTGGTACCGTTGGGTATAGAGTTGTATCCATAAGGAATAGGTTGAACTGTGTGTTGTCCTGGTAACATGTGGTATACTATGACAGCATAAACAATAAACAAATTATTTTTATGAAAAATCATTATAATATTTAATCATAATCAACAAAAAAATGTAAATGAGGCTATATGAGGGTATGAATACCATAGGTATTCATACCCTCATATAGCCTCATTTACATTTTAACAAATTTCATTTTACCAAAAGATTAAGCAAAGAAAGAAAAGTCTTTTTTGAACTCACATAGAACTAACAATAAAAAAAAACAGGAAACTAAAAATACAAAGGCCAAACAAACAAAAAATAAACTAAAATACTAAATGTAACAAATTATAAGATCTGGACGAAGCCAAAAGGCCCCATCTCAGCATGATGCTGCGCCTTTTATGAAAGAGGGCTGACCCGCCCAGTAGATTGACATTATTTAGAAATATTCTCAAATACTGCATATTCTTCAAAAAGTCCCTCGTTTATACAATAATTTCAGTTTTCAACAAGGATATTTCCCGAAAACCAGCTGTAGATTAGAATCATGACGTGTGAACAAGAAGTGTGTAGCCAAAGTTTTTCCATTTGGATTTGTTTTTTATTTATGTCAACGGGTCGATTCAAGTGTGTACCTTTTGTATCTTTTACCGATTTAGGGTTTTTATTTCCTGTTTCAGTAATTTTATTACCAACTAGTTCGACCCTTGTATTGTTTTTACGGCTGGGAAAAACATCAAGATTTCTTTGTTTTATGTTGGTTAAATATCAATTATGTTTTTGTTTTTGGGATACATTCCTTATTAAAAATGTGTGTGTGTGTGTGTGGGGGGAATTTTATGGTCACACAGACAGACACAAAGAGTAACTTTTATTTATACTTAAAATACAGATATTACTGTTGGACAACATCCGGCGATGAACTACAACTGAAAAAAAAAACTTTCTCAATTTAGCGTCTAAAATCTGACGCTAACACTTCTAATATGTCTCCTAATGAATTTACTGCACCAGTCACGTTTAAAAAACGTGATTTATTATACGTTCTGATATAATTTTCCAGAACGTCATAATTCACTCTACCGCAAATCAGCAAACTCGACCATCCATTTTAGCAAACAACATCAATACGTTTGGCGTGAACAAATCACCGGGGACATTTAATACAGCACGTCAGCTGATAAATAGTTTGGTTTATTGAGAGTCAATTTAATTAAAACTTTGAATTACATAAGTTTTAATTGGGTGAGTCCATGTCAGCAACGTGTGAGTTAGTAGGGAATCTTCGCTCAATCATTTTTATTACCCCTTGCCCTTCTGTTTAAGTGTTTATCTTGGGTATATTAAAGCTTAACCTTGCTGGACAAACCGTAGTATTAATACATTGCTTGTGGCATTGTTTTGGGCCATGTGAATTAATAAAACAACCTAAAAAAGCTTATAGATTTGTATTATGGTAACTCCATTCTAAGGTAAATGTCAATTTGATTGACAAACTGTATGTTGTTACAATTTGAACGTGTTTTGTTTTATGCCAATTCTTTTGTGTACGCTCAGAGATCTTATACCTACATTTATTTGAAAATGGAACATTAGAATTACGTGACCTAGCTTATCAATGCATTCACATCAAAATTTCACACCGGGTAGTGGGTTTTTTCTCATAATTAATTACAAGTAAACATTATTGTCCTTTCATTCTACGAATGTAAGATAGTCGTTATAGTTGTATGAAATTTCTACCGGATTTCATTCTGACTTGCTCTAGTTGTACAAACAAATAATCTCTCACAAACCACTTCAGCAGATTATATGGATATTGAGAATTCCTAAGTACAAACCAGGAAACTACGAACATTAAAATTCTCACGCATTCCAAGCACGTACCACGCCTATAGGGAATCTCCGTAAAACTATAAAATAAATACACAAAACATAATATTAAAAAGTGCTGGCCGTCTTGGCTGGGATTCTTCCCAATAATTGATATTTGCCATTTGAATTCAAGCTGTGTTGGTACGGCTTCGGGGAGGTTGGGGCAAAGGGAGGCAGGTCGTTAAGGACCGTTCACAAAGAGCGACTCAATCGACCTCAGACTGTGTATCTTATGGCTGTGACGTGAGGGCAAATGTTTGCGATTGTATCGTGTTTCGTATCCAATGGGACACTTACTCACGGTTGTTTGTGCTAAGTATTTATGAAGAGGTCAGCAAGCTTAGAAACGAGATACGTGGTGTTTGGTCCACTATTAACATCTTTGAAGCATAAAAATATGGAGAAACTAGCTTTGCCCGCGGCTTTGCTCGCGTTAAATTCGGGGTAACACAGTTCCCCTTTCCTGATTTGCAGGTACCTGCTACCTGCAGATTTGCCCTTGCGCCTTATTGATTTGTAATAGCAAAGCTAAGTTTTCCCTTTTCATCCCTCATATCCCACTTTTTTTTTTTAAATAAATTAGCCTATGTCCGTCTCCTGGATCCCAACTATCTCTCTACCAAAATTCATCAAAATCGATTTAGCCATTAAGACGTGAAGAGGTAACAAACAAACAGTCACTTTCGCTTTTATAATATTAGTAAGGAAGTAAGGATAAGGATATCAAAGATACACTCCCATTTACATATCTACATGAGCCTGTTTTTTCATTACCTACGTAAAAATAAGCAAAGCTAATTTGTTTTTAATAGCTCCTATACAACTCTCTAACACTCCAAACATAACAGGAGTGATGCCCTTGCTATAAATAGCAAAGGAAGTGAATTCCGCCAAAAAAACTACCTGAAAGATTCGCTCATAATTCGGCGGATCCTCTCCATTCCGGACCCTATCCTTCCATCCTTTCGCCGATTCTGTTCACATAGCACATAAATAGTGGTGGGTCTTATAGCCTGGGGGCTTCGTCGATGCGATTCCGAACACATACGTTATTTGGCGGGTTCCGTTGAAACAAGGGCGAACGTTGGTGGCCTAATTGAAACTAAGGAATTCAGTGTGCGGACTAGCTCAGTTGCGATTGGATGTACTGCAGCCAAATCTTTGGTGATAAATATCTCAATGCGGGTTGTGTGTACATTGATAGGGTGGTTGGGAATCAGCAGTCTTACCAAAGAATATCCAAAATAAATAATAAATTTCCAAGTTATTAACTGGGCTATGGAGGTCAGATAGGCAGTCGCTCTATGTAAAATACTGGTATTCAACTAAATCCGGTAAGACTGGAAGCTGAACACAATATAGTTGGGTAAAGGCTGAATTAAGGCAGATGATGACGGTGGTGGGGAATTCGTGTTCTGTCTATGTCTCGTATGGAGATTTGTTGGTATAATAAAAGACCGATTTAGATTATGGTAATTAGATTGCCCTATTACATAGGACTACTAAATAGTTATTTGCGTTTCTGAATAGCAGTAAGAATTGTAGTGGCATTAATTAGGCTTGCCCTCTAAACGCTCTAAATTTTTTTTTTCAAATGTGTTAGTGCTAAAGGTACACCTACCTTTCTCTAAACCCTTTTTTACGGATGTGAAATCATCAAATAAGAGAGTGTCAGATTTTCACCGACTAAGACAACCCGCAATTAGGATGATTTTTCTAAGCCCTTCGGGTTTACACTTATAATGAAAATTTTTGGACATGCATGTCAAAATTTCACAACAACAATTTTTATTTCTATTTCTGACGTTTCACTTTGACATTTAATCTTTCATATAATAGATTATATGACAGATACGCATAATTATACACTACAGTAGATAAAGGTAGACCTTTATCTACTAAAATATTTTGTCAAAATTCAATTCCATTTGCTAACAGCACTAACAAAATGAACCATGGTCACTAGACCAAAGCTACCCACTCCACCCCGATACGATCAGTCATTTTGGTGATGAATAAGCGATTTTAATAACGATAATTTCGGCATTTTTAATAAAATAAATGCTGTTTTTAGTCATCGTGTTATTTTAATACAATGTGGGAGGTTTTTAAATGGCCAATTATATGCTGAAAACGTCAAAAGTTTATTATTTGATTTATTTTCGTTGGATCCCAGTATTTGATCCCATTTTTTAGGTATTGACGATGGGCCCCATTTGATATTACCATTGAATCCCATGTTATGACAACATGTGTACATTTCAGAAGAAAAGTGATTTAGTTTATCAAATATTTCAAAAGCACCGTGTTGTGTATTTTGGATTTTTCAGGATTGTTGCCACTGAGGAATAGATGAGACAAATGATGTACTCCAAATAGTACTAGGCTAGCATGAGTTCAAAATGATCAGGTTTATTTGTAATGTTCTGTTTATAAATAAATACATATGAAGGCCTTCAAAACAAGCGCCTCTTAGCTCTTAAAAATATACTGCCGTCATAATTTTTCCATATTTTTTTTTATATTATGTGGCTGTTTCTGGCATCTCTTTTTTCTATAAATGCAGGTCGTTTCTGGCACTCGCCGGCCGCTGCCGCGGCACCGCTCGCTCCGCTCGCTCGGCTCGTGCGTAGGAGGTCACAGTTTCAACCTAACCTAACCTAGTACCCGGTTCCTATAATTTGTTTTGGGTAATGAAATTTTGTCAAAATCTTTTCGGAAAAACGACAGGCACCCGTTATTCTAACATATAACCTATCCAAATACCCAAACTTCATCCAAATCAGTCTAGAAGTTTGAGCGTGTTGGAATATCAAACATAGGGTAGACTGGGTACGGTTGTGACAATTTTCATTTAAGGTCCAATAACATTGTTAGTGTTGCAATTAGATGCATAAAAGATGTATTTTATTGTGAAGAGTACATTCGCCTACGTATAAATACTTAAATTATATTTCTAAGTGTTATGGTTAATCCATAGAAGCGAGTTAGAAAAAAAAGAGAAAGTGTCACAACCGACCACACCCCAGGGGCGGTTGTGACAGTGCTCGGGGTCGGTAGTGACAGGTTCAAAAAATACACCGAAATGGTCATCAATCACTTTTATTGCACGTGATATCTATCATTTTACATTAAGTCATCGGAAAAAAAAAAATCTTAAAAGATCTTAAAGATCTAAGTAGTCAGAGTCATCACAATTTGTGACAAATGTAATGACGACTACCATCTGTGCACCCTAAGTGGGACCAGAATCTACGTTATCGGTGGTGATGTCTTCCGTTTGTTTTTTCCTTTTCCTTTATTGTTTTGTTTTTGGTTTATTTAGTTTTTCTTCATTTGTTTAGCCCTCAATCGTTTTTCTTTTTCTGCATATACTGCCTTAGGTACTGTCTCATTTTCAGGTCTGTATAGATGGTTGATTTTTTGGTTCTAGAACATTTCACCTTTCTTTCGGGAGTCTAAAAGGCCGAATAGTTTCAGGGGAAAAACAAACGGTATGACTGAAGATGCAGTTGGCTGATTTGGAATTGAAGATACGCACAGTATGGATGGTGAAAGTGGTGGTTATGTTTCATCATTAGGTCCAGGGCCGTATTCATATTCCTGTTTTTACTTCTTTAAAGCATCTTCATATTTTAACATTTATCATCGACCTCTTTCCGTCTTCCTCAAGCGTTTCGTTGGCATCTGAAAGCCAAAATAATTTTTTTAATTTTGTCACAACCGTACCCATAAAAATTGTCACAACCGTACCCAAAGTACTTTTTCGCAAAAAAACAATCATTATAGCAATATAAAATAATGTACGTACAAAATAAACACTCCTATTTAATCGCTAATGCTTAACTAATAATGAAAAAAAAAATACTTATTACTGTATCTGTACACGTTTAGCGACAATCACCAAAAAATATCGAATAAAAATACTTACTTTTTACTGTCAAAAAGCAAAGAGGGTATCCACTAACGTCCACGTCGCGCGTTGGCTGACGCAACATAGTGCAACACGTTCAGATCCGCATACCGCTCTCTTCATCCCTTACATGTTCCCCGCTATTCCTTATAGTTTCGCAAATATTACGATTGTCACAACCGTACCCTGGCACAACCGTACCCAGTCTACCCTACATACAAAATTTCGCCTTAAAATATTATTGTGATTTTGTTGTTGGATGTACCCGCATTCAGATGTTTTTAAACATCTGGGATCCAACGGAAATAGTTTTTGGGATTCAATGGCAATAAAATGTATTTTTTTAGTATTTTTCAAATTTGGGATCCAAGGGAAATATATAATAATGTTTTGTGGGATCCAACGCCAAAAATATTAAAGTGGGATCAAAAACTGGGATCCAACGGAAATAAACCTATTATTTTATAGATAGTGAAAATTAATTTAGAACACGTTTATTGTGGGTATTTTATATTTTTTTCTTTTTCAGGCGTTATTAGATTGAGGGTTTGAATTAAATTAAAAAAACAGAATTGCGGTGCGATTACGCAGGCATAACCAAGCGTATGTGGCAGCTTGCATGCATAGCTTTAATTTTTTATATATATATACTAGACTAGCTGGGCCCAGCGGTTTTACCCGCTTGTTTTCTCTTCTTATTATTATAAGTAGGTATAGCAAGCGCAATGTCTATGCGTTTGTCTCCTTTTCGGTTCGATCTTCGCACGAAACAAATATGTGTATTTAAAAAAAATGTTGTATAACCTACACATAGCTGTTCCGAGTCTGGCTGTTTGTGTATGTGAGTTTAAATATTTGTGAACGCACCCAAGATACTGGAAAAATACCTAGTGTGGGGAACCTTTTTTTTAAATAAATTAAAATAAAGAAGAGTCCAGCAGGTTCTCAAATAGACTGTATTTTTTCTATTTGTTACGTGAATTAAAAAAAATGTGTGTATACAGCAATGGACTAAGATAGAGTGAATTCCATTGCACGAAGTTCTTTTGGAAATAAGATACAAGGAAAAACTATCGCTCATATAACAATCCAATGAAAACATCTAATCCATTTCATCTTAACAGGCTATTACTCAATTACAACCAATCAACACAATATGTTTCCAATAACTCGCAAATAAACACGAATATTATACAAATCGACTTACTAACAATACACCCTGTATACGCATACATATATCTTTCACAACTTCGAATTTGAACCTTGTGACTAGTGCAGCAAGTTCGGAATTCCGTTAGAGTTGGTTGGTGATTAAGACGTTTTCTGTGTGCTAAGTGTTAGTTATTTAGGCTAGAGCTGGAAGTTGGTTTGCTAGTCTTGACTAGCCCTGATGAGCCTCTAGGGTTACAAATAGTAGGGCGTTTGTTATAGTTTCCCTGTTTAAGTAGGCTATTGTCTACTTAAACAGGGAAACTATAACAAACGCCCTGTACTGGACCGGTACTGGACGTTAATAATGCTTGTTTTAACGCAATAATAACTTGTATTTCAATGGTAAGTCTATCTTGGAAAGTATAATATTGGATCTCTTTTAGTGTTATGTACCTCCAAAGAAAGAATGGAAACCTTTTCTGTCCATCTGTCTGTCTGTCTGTCAAAACCCTATATCTCGGGAACTTGTGGAGATATCGAGTTAAAATTAAATTACCATATAAAAGTCTGTAGTTCCCTTTAAGTCTACGCAGTAAAAGATATGGTCGTTTAAGTCGCAAGATTGTACGGAACCATCGGTGCGCGAATCCAACTCGCACTTGACCGATTTTTTGTATATATGGATAACAATCCATATAACGGCATACCTACCACACACATATCGACCGACGTGTCGGTCCGACCGACTGCGACGCCCGGAGCGAGCGTCTCCCGCGGCGTTTGGGTTGGTTTGAGGTTCGGGACACACAAGCTGGTATCTAGAAATATGGAAGTGAAAGCTGCCCCGATCCTAAATAAAGTGGGATTTATTACACTATGATTACATGAGCCAAAAATAGCCATTCAATATTCTGAAAAGACATTAAAAGCTACTTAACGTAAATAACTCAATTTTCCCTTTTTACAAGTATCCACTTTCATGTATGATAAAATGTTTTCATACATCAACGACAAAAACAATAACGCTAATAAATTGTGTATTTAAAAAGAGAATTATTCTTATAAACAACTGGCAATGTTAACGTTGATAAATTAAAAAAAAAGGTAGATAAAAACCTTTTTTGTGCTCCCACGCAAAAGATGGCGATGACTGATAAAAGAGGGTAACTACACAAACTGTTTTCCACTTTGACTGATGAAAAACAAATCTACGAAATGTATTAAAAAGGTATATCTTTAAAGGCTTTGATGGTTGACTGTGATTGTATCAAGATTAGATGGTGGCGTTTTGAGGTATTTTTAATTTGTAAAGAGAGATTTGATATTTGCGAAATTTTCTAAAAATTCTTACAAAAGGTTTTGTACAAACTTGCGAAATAAACGGCCATATCTTTTGATTAGACTTAGAGGGTTGATTTTTTCACAGCTCCAAGGGATCCCAGACTTGAGTATATGGTTTTAATTTCAACTCGGTATTTTAACGCGATCCCGAGATAAAGTATCTTGACAGACAGACGAACAACAAAGTGATTCTATGAGGGTTTCGTCACGCGCGCCTCAAAGAGATGTCAGCAAAGCAGAGGGGCCTGCCTTGGCCACCGCCAGCCGAAGTTGCGGGTTGTTCGAAAGAGATACCGCGGCCCCGGAACATAAAGGGCAATAGAAGGAACATGTGTGGGTTTTATATATTTTCTCTTGTAATTTATAATTGTAATTATGGGTGTACTACCTGAAATAAATGAATTTTATTTTATTTTTAGTCAGTACAAGTCTGACGCTCACCCCAGTTATTTAATGATTTCCTATCCGCAAAAAAAGGGTTCCATTTTCTTTCATCTTGAGTTACGGAACATAAACGGAACCTTACAATACAAAAAACGGAACCTTTTATCTCGGGAACGCGTCAAGGTATCGAGTTGAAATTAAAACCATATACTCAACTGCGATCCCTTGGAGTTGTGGAAATCATATCTCTAAGGCGCGTCGCCCACACGACCAGCAGTCGAGGCGCAGTCGGGGTAAAGAAAATCTCGTTGGGGCGTGCCTCTTATGTGAGATTATCTTTACAAATGTCGTGTGGGCGACGCGCCTAACGCGCCCGCGCCTCGACTGCGCCTCGACTGTTGGCCGTGTGGGCGACGGCGACGCGCCTAAGTCTACGCAGTCAAAAACATGACCATTTATGTCGCAAGCTTGTTCGAAACCCTGGGTGTGCAGAACTCTTAAAAGGAAGTATTTCAATTTATCCTAAATGATGCACGGTTCCATGTAGTTATTCATACCACAGATGAATAAAAATTATAAAAATTCTCATACAAAAATCATACGCAACATGGTTCTAAACGCAAGCATAACCCTTAACCACCTCGGGCGTTCAAAAGTTAAGCAGGGAACACTCGTAAAATCACCTGTTTAGCATATTTACTTACCCTCTTCCGTTCTACTGGACTTGAAATTAACTTTGTTCGTACGTTACTACAAAAGAATTGTATGTTATATTCATAAGGATATTATTCATGTTATGCAACTGCGTTCGCCAATAAGATACGCTTTGAAGCAAGTTAATTATTAATATGAATAACTTCCTTTAGTTGAAATTATCTTTGGGTGTAATCAGGAAGTGGTAGCTGACCGCACGGCGAAATATTATGTATAAGTGGAACTCTGTTTTAGGGTTTCATACCTCAAAAGAAAAAAACAGAATCCATTATTGAAATCACTTTTTTGTCCATCCATCTGTCTGTATCTCGAAAACGAGTAAAAGTATTGAGTTGAAATTAAAACTAAATACTTACTAGCTTTTGACCGCGGCTTTGCTCGCATTAAATTTGGAGTAACACAGTTTCGTGATTTACAGGTACCTGCTACCTTGCGCCTCATTTATTGTAGTAGCAATGCTAAGTGTTCCCTTTTTTCCTTCTTTCTCCCTCATATCTCAATCTTTTTAAAAAAATAATGTCCGTCTCCAAAGATCTCTGTACCAATATTCATCAAAATTGGTTAAGCTATTTAGGCGTGAAGACTTAACAAACAAGCTCACTTTCGCTTTTATAATATTAGGGATTAAGGATTCAAGTCTGTGGTCCGTTGTAGATGTGAAAATCAACCCTCTAAGTCTACGCAGTTAAAAGATATAGCTGTTTATGTCGCCAGTTTGTATGGAACCCTTGGTGCGCGATGCCAACTCGCACTTGGCCGGTTTTATTTTCAAGGATTGGAAGATCACTCTACCACAAAGTCAATTATCCTCAAAAAAGAAAAATAAAACTTCCAACCTACCAACCCTGATTCAACTTTATTCTAAAAACCAAAATAAACACGGCAACGTTTTTAAACGCACATTGATCAATACAAAGCCGTCAATTAATGCGTCCGAATCCGCGTCAATCGCGGCCATGCATACATAACATGTCGTATAATATCGCAATACGTCACGGGACGCGTGACGTCGCGATACCGTGCGATATCCTGCGATTTATTGCCAACTTTGAAACAGAATTCGTTTTGAGTTAAGTTATACTTTATTTGTAAGTTACAGCAATAGTCTACAGGCATTTTGACCTTGTACAAAACCAATTAGGTTGTCTTTGTTTTGTTTATTGTTGTTCTCTCTTTAAATAATTTTGTTTTATTATTTGTCTTGTGCGAGTCTAATAAACATTTGTTTTGTTTCTTATAGACATAATAAAACTGTACTAAGGCCGTCTGTGAAAAACAAGCACCTAACAACTACACACCTACTAACTGATGACCGCGACATCTTTTCGCACGAAATGGCTGCAAATATTAAAGATTGTTTAATAATCAAAAGTTTATTCAAATTAGGCTGATAAATCAGTACAGTACAGTACCAGTCAGTTTTTGAACGTCAAATTACAAGAGACCGTCCCACAAAACGCCTGCCCTTCGCCTCTTCCTAGTGTTTTAGCTGGAAAGAAGAAGTGGCGGAACATACTCCCCAGCAACACATCTGTCTGTCAGGTTAGAAGAACCAGATTTTATACAGTAAATTTAAGAAATAATTATTTTATTGTCACATGTTAGCTAGCAAAAACTAATTAGATATATAAAAATATTACATAATTTCTTTAAATTTTATTGTGTGTTAGCCAAAAGTTAAAAACAATTAAAAACTAAACTATAGAAAGGCAAATTACTCTCCAAACAAAGCGATAGTTCTTACAGCACTGCACCAACTACGACAAAGCGTTTTTACGCAAATTTCTCGTCGTAACTAATTTGCAATACAATGCGGTTGTGCCCCACAACCGTACTAAAACACTCGTTTCCTACGCGTCGATGTACAACGTTTAATCTAACTTTACTCGCTAAGTGCTCTTGGAGACGACAACTTAGGCTGGATACAGTGCTTGACCGACCGTCAGTTTGTAGCATTTATTTTCGGTCAGTGTCGTATTTTGTTTTTTTTTAACCATTGCGTTTCCTCGACAGCCGTGTGTCAATAGCGGGATTTAACAGAATATCAGCGTCAGGTATTCTACCTGGCATATGGTTAACTGGATTTGATGCAACCTTGAAACACACACTACCCAGTAGTGGGCGAACGTTAAAAAGTAAGGGATGTTCTAGTTGTCTATGGGTCAGTATTACTTCCTATCTTTTTAGTGCGTGTTTTTTTTACTTAACTTAATGCTTTTTTGTCTCGATTCCTGTATTGTAATTTGTTGCATCAAATGAAAGATTTATTTATCTACTGACTTAAAATACATCAAGCCCCTAAAGTGTAGGTAGGCAAATATGTGTATCTAAAAGTAAGTTGACATTTTGCCCAATATGTCCCGTATAATAGGGGACGAGCCTATTGCCGTCAATCGGGCGCAAATCCAGACTCACTGGCTACTACTGGGAAATACTTGACGGAAAAGCAAAATAACACTTTTTCTGGCCTGGGAATCGAACCCAGCTTGCGATCTCTAGACGAACGAGGCGACGAATGACGAACATGACCGACGTAAGCACCGACGCTACGGTAGGAGAAGTACTATAACCAGCCTTAGACCCGGAGCATCTTATATTAATTTATTATGGAAGCAGAGTAACACAATGTACAGTCAGTCAAAGAGTCGTGTTGTTCGAAAAAGATACAGCGGCCGGGAAACACAAAGGGCAAGAGAAGGAACATGGGTTTTTAGTCAGCATAGATCTGATACTCCCCCTCCCTTCGCCCAGAGCGGGGGAAAGTATTTGATAAATATACCACAAAAATGGGTCGTCAGATAGTTGTTTTCTTCTTAAAAACCGATGAACGTTTTCAACTCAAATTTGATTTAATAAATGATAAATTGAACTTTACTCGAAAACATTCATGGATTTGAAAATATCAGTAAAGTATGTGTATGTGTGTAACTTTGTGAAGTATTTGTAGCTGTATCTGATGAGTACTTATCTCTTTTGCTGAGTGTACCTCCAGCCTCCCAGTTAAAAAGCGAGACAAATACAAGGACCAGCTAAGTGGCAGCGGATGTTGTAAAAAGTATTAAAGTGCACCCCAAGTTTGGTAGTAAAGTAAATTATTTACACAGGGTGTATCTGCACGTGGGCCCTTTTAGTGTGAAATTATGTATGTCAAATATTTCTTCGTTTTTGTTAGGGTACATTTTTAAAGAAAGTGAATGGGTGCATCATGTTTTGAACCCAACTTAAGATAATATCACACCAGTGATCCCCGAAGAGCAAGGCAGAGGCGTATGTATCTATTTGACATCCACTTATACATATAATTAATTAAATAATGATGGACATAAGATGTTAAAATTATTGTAAATCTGTAAGTTTTGCTTGGGCACAGTGGTTTAATTACTATTGTGACCCTTTGCACTTAAGGTTTTATTTAAGGTATCGGCATTTATAAAATTAATTTTAATAGTTTTAAATTGAATACATTCCTGTGCCCTAGTAAGGTTCATGTATGACACAAACTATACTTGTAACAACCTCTAAACTACATGATTGCAATAAACGATGAATATAAATAGACCCACATTTCATTTAATTGTAGAAACATATTCACTTTTCTTTTAAGGTTCATGAAATAGAAGACGAACCTATCGCCCTCCACCAGGCACCAGACTCTGTGGTCGATACTGCGAAAATTCCAATGGAAAATCCTCAAAACTAGAAGAACCTCACGGTCATGTTCATAAGCTTCGAAATACTTCCAATTTAATGTTATTTAATCTCAAAAGTATGGAAACCAATAAGGACTTAAAAATATGATCCAAAACATGCAATAGAAAAGACTACAAAGTAACAACCCTATTGACCGAAATACAGAATGGATTGCATCGAATGTATTTCCATTGGTTACTATTTACGACTAAGGATTACTCACAAAAGATTGAAATCCACCAAATAAAAGAAAAACCGTAAACAACGTAACCACTCTACAAGGATACCGAGTAAAGTAAAAATCCGGGCTACAACTGAGCGGATTTTAATTTAGACAACCCTAGTAAATCACGCTCTTTCTTAACGGTAGAGCGAGCTCAGACTCGATACAGCCGAGCGAAAGTATATTAATTTTAAAATATCCCTCCTTCAAAACTAATTAATTAGTTTCTAAAACTTGAAACCGAGTGTTAACGATGATCTAAGCAATATCCAAGTTTCAGACGAGCAGAAGCTTTACAACCTAACGACTAAGTTCAGACGAAAATTCACTTAGAAATCTGTTACTTATTTTTATTCAAAATTTCTCTTACCTCTCTTAGTTTTCCCGTACATGCAACAGCGGTAATCAAAATCTTCGTGGAACTTTGTCTAACTTTTTTAGATGCTCATGAATATCTTATAGGGTAGGGACATGCCTCTCTTGTTATGTTTAAAACTTTTTTTTATTTTC
The DNA here is from genome assembly GCA_905475445.1 of Ochropleura plecta. NCBI lineage: Eukaryota > Metazoa > Arthropoda > Insecta > Lepidoptera > Noctuidae > Ochropleura > Ochropleura plecta. The sequence continues at coordinate 15,238,703 of FR997739.1, forward strand.
TTTTCCCCATTAAAAGGCGGGCCGGCTGACGATTTAGCGACGGCTCGATGAATAATTACGGAGTATTTCTTGCCTGTCACGTCTCTAATGAATATTAGAGCAGTACGAAGATGTTCGAAGCAAAAATATCGGAAAGAAATCTGTGGTTGTTTGTTCAGGAGGAATTTCGTTAATTACGTTCGCTTCACAGATAAATAAGTCAGTAAGCGCAAATTTGTCCATCCATCGTGTTTTTGTTTCGGCTCACTCGAGGAGTTACTTAGTTATTGGGTCATTTTTTCCGACTGAAGACCGAGTGAATTATATTAGTCGTTTGTGTGCGTGAATACGCTTGAAATAGTCCATTTCGGTGTTCTTTTGTGGGCTGTAAGAGGCTTTAGGATAGTAAACAATACTTTTGGACGCAAAGAATAAAAGTTTTGCTGTTGAATGCCTTTTAGGGCTTATGTTTAATGTACTTGTGTTTTACTTTGAAGTCCTTTTTTTTGGATGGGAAATCATCGAATAACTTCGTCTGGACGGGGCAGAAGGGAATGTCAGACCTTTACTGACTAAAACCCATCCATGTTCCTTCATTTGCTTTTTGTTTTCTGAGGCCACGGTATCTGTTGAACAACCTACAAAGCCGGTATGCAGTGGCCCTAGTGGGCCCCTCTGCAACATCTTTTTTGGAACACGAACGTGCCGTGGACACGGTTGCTTCGAAGTCTGTTAGTACGTTTTGTGCATGTGTGAGTGGAAACCGGAACGGTGTCCGTTTGAAATATTGAAAGCGCGTTAACGACCGCTGCATGCACACGGAGGATTAGGTAGAATTAGCTGTTATCGATGATTCGTTTGCAGTCCGAAACTGATTAATGACACAATAGCTTTACATGCGCTTCAATTCATCTAAACAAAGGAAAATTAGAGTCAGATTTAGCATAAAAGAAGTTTAATCTATACTTATTATAATGATAACACGTTATTAGCTAGTTCCAGTTTGTGAGTTTATGAGTAGGGGGTAATCTCTGGATCTACTGAAACGATTTCGAAAATTCTTCTACCAATAGTAAGCCACGTTGTTTGTGAGTGACTTAAGCTATGAAATATTAAATAATTAATTAGCTGTCGGTAAGAAAATCGAGATTGTTATTTTGCTCAACACTGACAACACAATAACACAGTAATAATTACTAATTGCATTTGAAATTTTGTGTTTCATTTACGGAGTTTTCTTCCGAACAAAAGAAAACATTCATGGGCTCCACTCAAAATCAAGGTGATCTCCAAATCAAACAATCCGATCGCGAAGTAATAGCTACTTCAACAAATACGGGACTCTCCAGTGACCAATCTTGATACTCACGCATGAACCAGCTCACCCCTTTCTAATGTATGAAATATACGCGATAAACATCCTTGTTTGTGTAAACATGATAACAAAAAGGTCTATTGATACGTCAGCGGACAATGCCCGGGCAAACGTGGGGGCAAGCCTTGGGCTAATGCCCGTTGAGACGGAAAGATCCTGAGATCATGAAAAGAACATTTGATGTTTGATGCGATCTGATAATATGGTTCAGATAATTCGGATCATATTTGGTAGGTATATTGAGACGGGTTTCTGCTTTTATTTTGTGTAATAAGGATTTTGGAAGATGGAAATGCTTTTTTTAAATATTCTTGGTAAAAATGCAAAGCTTATTATAGCATCAGCTGGCTTTGCTCGCTATGACACAGTCAAAGTAATTTTAACTTAAAGAAGCACGTGATGTGTTCTGAGAAAAATATATGGAATAAATGGATATTTGTAACGTACCGAATTAATGCGAAGTAAGAAAGGATCAAGATGAAAGATGAGCTCGTGGCTATATAATGGCGTTCACTCGGGTTGATCTTAAGGTACAGCTGCGCTTGCCTAGGCTGGTCTGTGGATGGGTTAGCACCGTTACATACCGAGTTTCTGACGTGCCTCGGAAAGCACGTTAAGCTGATGGTCCCGGCTGTCACTTGCAGATCTTTGACAATCGTTACAGATAGTCAGTGTCCTGATAGTCTGACAACCAGTCTTACCAAGGGGTATCGTATTACCCAGTAGGTACTAACTGGGTTGTGGAGGTCAAATATGCAGTCGTACAATGAAAAAAACTGGTATTCAGCTGCATCCGGTTAGGCTGAAAGCCGATCCCAGCAAATTTGGAAAAAGGCTAGACAGATGATGATGAAGAAAGGATCAGGATTTTTTGCAAAAACACTTGCAAAATTTGATATTTAAGCCACAAAATCATTGAACCAGGTCAACCGCAATATCATTCTATTGAAACCTTCCGCCATGGAACATCGTTTGGGATTGGTTGAGCACACTTTACAACTTTCCTGCACTTAGCTTCAGTCCGTCGATCTCGGATGTGCTGCAGTAAGTACACTTCAACAAAGTATTTGGTTTACAGCAAAAAACTTACTTCACAACACCGCCATTAATCGATGAAACTATGTGCGACACCGTATTGACTTTTCTATGCTGAAGAGAGGGATGGAAATGACTAGACTGCTCAACACACTGCCATTTTTATAAAAAATAAACAAAGCCCATTCTGCGAGGGATTGCCCTTTTTCAAGCTTGTGTCCCAGTAGCGTTTTCTACCACGATTATCTAGTGCGGGTTAGAAAACATCAAATGATTTGATGAGTTTTCCTTTATCATTTGGACAACGGTAGTGATGAAACAAAAGACCCAAAGAACCTTTTATGATTAAATTCACGAACGCAAATAACTAAACGCACCACTGCCACTTTTTTAACTTTGCCTCTACTAGGACTTTCTCCTGTATCGTGGGTGCGCTTTACAAACTTTAAAACTTACATACACAAACAGCCAGACCCGAAACAATTACCTGTAGGTCATACAAATATGTTCTGTGCGGGAATCAAACTCGCAAAACGCAGCGCAGCTGTCGATCTCTGCGCCAACCGTGCCATCTAAATAGCCAAACGGCTAGTTCTAGTGTACCTTGCCAAGCACGCAACTATACCCGACATTGTTGAAAGCGATCAGCACTCACAAATGTTCGTGACAATTTTACAAGATCCGTTCTCGTATAAAAATTGCGGACGTGATTTTTAGTTTTTCGGTTTTGTGTGTAGATAAACATGGGGAGGTTTTGTTTGCGGAGCGAATATAGTGTGTGTCCTTTTTGTTGGACAAAACTGAACTTAAGCTTACTTTAAGCCGATTTTCGGTCTCGTCTTTTAGTGTAAGTAATATTTTCAATGCTACAACGTTTTGTTATTGATATTTTAAAGATATGTAAAGGAAAACCAACACATTCAAAATACTTAAGGCTAAGAGTGATACTGTCGGGGTTGCGGATTGTACGAAAGAAATACCGCGACCCAGGAACACAAAGGCAAAAGAAGGGTTTTAGTCAGTAAAAGTCTGACATCCCCTTCCCCTCCTCCCAGAGCGGGAACAGTTATTAAAAAATGTCTTAGAATGATTCAGGTCCTAGATAACTATATATCTCGACGCCATCTTATTATTTTTTGTATAACAACCTATTACTGAACCACTGCTAGGCAAAGGCCTGTTCTCAAAGACACAAGGCAGCTTTAATCAGCATAAGAATACACCTCTAAATGCCTAGTCTTAACTTATCTACATTTATACTATTGAATTCATCTCCTTGCATTTAACAATGACCTCATTACCTCAAAAAGTAGACCATCCTCATCCTTTAGAACCCCTTATCCTCTTCGCAATATTAAAAACCCAAACATAGACTACACAACTATAAGTATGTATGTACCCAAGATCTAAGCAATGCTGCGACTACCAAAAATAACTCAATATCTCTGCAACGATCCCGGATTGTGAGCGAAGCACTGCTGTTTAACTTCATCAAAATATATAACGTTACTGACTCAGCTTTGTTGAGTATTTTTCTCTTTATTGAAGTTTTTAGGGTTCCGTACCTCAAAAGGAGAAGAGGAGCTCGTGGCTAAATAATAGCAGCCGCTCGGGTCGATCTTTAGGTTAAGCCGCGCTTGCCTAGGTTGGTCTGTGGATGGGTGACCACCCATTACATACCGAGTTTCCTCCGTGCCTCGGAAAGCACGTTAAGCCGATGGTCCCGGCTGTCATTTGTAGATCTTTGACAGTCGTTACAGGTAGTCAGTGTTCCGAAAGTCTGACAACCAGTCTTACCAAGGGGTATCGCATTACCCAGTATTAACTGGGTTGTGGAGGTCAGATAGGCAGTCGCTCCATGTAAAATACTGATATTCAGCTGCATCTGGTAAGACTGGAAGCCGACCCCGACGTAGTTAGGAAAAGGCTAGGCAGATGATGATGACCTCAAAAGGAAAAAAATGGAACTATTTGGATTAATTTGTTGTCCGTCTGACAAGACCCTTTATCTCGGGAACGCGTAGATGTTTCAAATTGGAATTAAAACCATTTACTCCCCTGTGGTGCCTTTGTGTGGTGTAAAAATCAACCTTCTAAGTCTACGCAGTCAAAATATATGGCTGTTTATGTCGCAAGTTTGTACGGAACCCTCGGTGCGCGACTCTGACTAGCTAGTCAAAAAAAAACCGGCCAAGAACGCTTGGCCGGTTTTTCTTTTGTTTTTCAGCTGGTTATGCTAGCATATCATAAAGTAAAATCAGTCGAAAACAAATTGCTGAAGTCTACTCTGACGATGAATTTTATTAAATAACATTAAAACAGCGTAACTATTAAAAAATCGTCTTTGCACTTATCTATCTTGTATAACACCATTATCTACAAAAAAAATGTGACCTGTGATATATAATATTATTCTTGACCTTTAAATTGACCCGTGACAACCTTTCATTAAGGTATTACAACGGAGTGTTTGACGTTGGAGTCGAATGAAAATAAAAATGGCGTCTATTTCGAGGTAGCTGTGGCAGAATCGTTTTCGAATACACGTGTGTGAAAAGCGGGACGAATTTGTATAGGGAATTAAGAATACACTGAATTGAAAGCTTCCGATGAAACCATCGTATTGATTTTCATTAAGCTGATGTTTGTAATCAATTCAGATGTGTTTGCGGTGTAATTATTTCATAGAACAGGTTTTATTGAGATTTCTATAGTACAGGATGTAATCGATTGCGTGTTTTTCTAAAGAGATACCGCGGCTCAGGAACCGAAAGGGCAAAAGAAGGAACATGGATGGGTTAGACACTCCCTTCACCCATATAAAATTTTAAAATAATTTCAAATATTAACGTTCATAAAATCAAATGAAATAATATGTTTATTTCGTGGGGTACCCTAGGTCACTCCCCTTAAAGTTACACAGCACATTCATGCTACCATAGCTTATGAGATAACCTTATTCACAATTTCGTTAAACTATACTGCCTTTTATCTTTTTATCAAGCTCATCTCTTGGCAGCAGCCGTGACATAAAAGCGGCCTTGCCAACTCATTTTCATGTAAACCAAATAGATGGGAATTAACGCGTAGAATCCTTACTAATATTATAAAAGCGAAAGTGAGTTTGTTTGTTTGTTTGTTACCTCTTCACGCTTTAATGGCTTAACCGATTTTGATGAATTTTGGTACAGAGATAGTTGGGAACCAGGAGACGGTCATAGGCTGCTTTTATTAAAAAAAAGTGAGATATGAGGGAGAACGAGGGAAGAAAAGGGAAAACTTAGCGTTGCTATTACAAATCAATCAGGCGCAAGAGCAAAAACTGCAGGTCTGCTTGGTGTGTTATACCGAATTTAACGCGAGCGAAGCCGCGGGCAAAAGCTAGTTAAATATAAGTTTAAAATTCTCTGGAAATTTAGCAACTTGTGACCCAAAATCTACCTAGCCTTTGTCCCAACTTTGAGACCGGCTTCCAGTCTAACGATATGAAGCGGAATACCAATACTTTACACGAAGCGACTGCCTATGTGACCTCCACAACCCAGTAATACGATACCCCTTGGTAAGACCAGTTGCCAGAGACCTACGCAGTCATTACACACACGTAATAACTGTGGACCATAACAACAATTAGTAGTACATAGTATTTATACTTAAGTTACGTGCCAGTCTAGACTATGTCAATAGTAATTAAGTTCCACGTTCATTAACTAGAAAGGTGTTATTACTTAAATGCCTGCTTTCATTAACACTAAGTGAGAACTAAACAAACGCCTAAGCAAAATATCTCTGTTGGATTTCCAACTCTCTGCGAAGCGCCGAGAGCTGACTTTTCAAAAGTGTACATCATTCTTTAAGTATCGCTTAGGGTTCGAAGAAAATAGGAAACAGGTACATGGCAATTACGTAGTTTTATGTTCACGGAAACATTTGGCGTAAGGTCTCTGTTAGTAACTACAGTAATGACACATTTTCTCAATATTCAATGTAAGTCTAGTAGGTACCCAATTTCTATGTAACAACCACTGAGTTTAGAATTATGCCCTGTTGTTGGAAATAGGTTTGCCGTCTATTGCATCGGACTTAAACTTAACTAAATAATTTATTTATAAATAGGGGCACATATACAATAAAATTAAACATCTTAACAAACAATAGAGCACAGTTGCTTATTTGCCTGAACTAGGTTGGACCTGTGTTTCAGGTTATAAAGAGCATTAATAAGTATTTAAAATAAATAAATCAACAGTAATATAAATTAGAGTACCAAAATGAAAACTTACACAAAAGTAAACGGTTTATTTCCAGATAACAAGCAGATCTTCTGTCTGTGCATAAGTTAAGGTTTGAAACAATTCAACTATTGATTTTTTACAGCTATAATAGTTTAACTTATAGATACTTAGTTTTCTATTTAATCTATTGTACAGAAATGGGCCTAAAAATGAGAAAAATCTTTCCACAAAGGCGTGTTTGGATGTTGCATTGGACGTGCATACAATATCATTCAGTCTCTTGTTAGTATTGTCATTATTATACGTCAGCTTTTTTTTTTAAGGTGGCGGGAAATCATCAAATAACTTCCCCGGCTCTGGAGTGTCAGACTTGTACTGACCAAAACCCACCCATGTTCTTTCTATTGCCCTTTACGTTCCGGGGCCGCGATATCTCTTTCGAACAACCCGCAACCCCGGCAGTCGGAGGCCCTGGCAGGCCTTGCTGACAACTCTTTGAGGCGCGCGTGAAACACTAACGCGCCGTCGACATGGCCTGTCGTCAATAAACGGACGGACGATGGGGTACCCATTGCTCACCGTCCACAGGCCCGCATCTACGGTGGCCGGGAGTCATCTCGCGGCGCCCGACGTCCGGGGCGTCTCCCGCAGCGGCTGGGTTGGTTTGAGGTTCTCTCCCTCAAGCTCACATTATACGTGAGCTTTGTGTGCTGTTTTAAGTGCGTAATGAAATGCTGGCGAACAGTCAAACTGGCGGAATGCGGGTGTTCAAGAATTACAGGCGTTGTGAGTTGTACTGATAAGGTAATGACAAGGCAACTTCAGTGTATTGATTGATAGACTATTAATTACTTTGATGGGTCTTTCGCAACCCGATGAAGTATTGTGGCGCCGCAAATGTAATTCAAAGTAAACACGCATGATGTCGTTTGAATGGTTTTAACGCACGTCCACCAATCAAGCTTTACAACACCAGTTTATGCGGGTCTCTCATTGTACGAGGAATCTATACAATACGGGACTATGTTATACTGGAAATAAAGACAGATGTGTCACCATATATGCGTGCGAAATCTCTCCCCTCTTCCTCTAAATTAGCCGAAACTCTTCTTAAGGAAAACTTTACTAAGGATATACCTAACTTTAATTTTAATCCAATATGTATTGCTACAATTAAAAATGCATTTAAAAGTCTAAACATAAAAAATACTGAAGACTTATGGGGGATATCCGTCAAGGTTCTTGCTAATATTATTGACTCAATTGCTCCTGTCTTAACAGGCATATTCAATCAGTGTTTGGATAGCGGCAAGTTTCCTGACTTATTGAAATATAGTAAAGTAGTACCAATTTTCAAATCGGGTTGCAAGAGTGATCCCTCTAACTATAGACCTATATCTGTGCTTCCAGCATTAAGTAAAATCTATGAAAAAATCATGCTGGACCAGATGCTGTCACACTTTAACTTAAACGGGATTCTGCATAGTCAACAGTTTGGCTTCACGAAGGGCAGGTCGACAACGGACGCGGGAGTAAAACTCATCAGTCACATTTTGGAATCCTGGGAACAGTCCCAGGATGCCATTGGCATTTTCTGTGATCTCTCAAAAGCGTTCGACTGCGTCGACCACAACACACTGCTCTGTAAATTACACCACTACGGAATTCGTGGACGAGCTGCTGATCTTGTTTTATCATATTTATCAAACAGGCAGCAAAAAGTAAATGTTAATGGGGCGACGTCCTCTGGGTCTCTAGTCAAGATGGGCGTGCCCCAAGGTTCTATTCTCGGTCCCTTCCTGTTTCTTGTTTATATAAATGATCTTCCTTATATGATGGCCAAACTATCGGATATAATTTTATTTGCTGACGACACTTCGCTAATTTTTAAAATAAATAGAAAAAATCCGGATGTTGATAATGTTAACAAAAGTCTAACCGTTCTATCGAAATGGTTCGCAGCTAACAATCTCTTACTGAATGCGAACAAAACCAAATGTCTAAAGTTTGCCTTACCAAATGTACCACAACGTGATCTAAATTTAAATCTTGACGGCAAAAATCTTGATGTTATAGCAGAAACTGTATTCTTGGGGATGACTATTGATTCTAAACTGCAATGGGGCGCGCACATAAGAACTCTTTCGGGTAGGCTCAGCTCAGCTGCATATGCAGTAAGGAAAATAAGGCAGTTAACTGATGTAGATACAGCTAGGTTAGTATACTATGCTTACTTTCACAGTATTATGTCCTATGGCGTTCTCCTGTGGGGATCAGCAGCAGACGTCGATTCAGTTTTTATATTACAAAAGAGGGCAGTCCGCGCGATCTATAAAATGGGTCCTCGCGAGTCCCTCAGAGAAAAATTTAAAGAGATCGATATACTGACTCTGCCCTCACTTTATATCTTAGAATGTTTATTGTATGTCCGTAAAAATCGGGGGCTTTTCAAAATTAGGAGCGACTACCACAATATTAATACACGCAGTAAACACGAAATTGTAATTCCTAAATTTAAATTAACAAAAACTAGCAAGTCATTTCTAATAAACAGTATACGCTTTTATAACAAGTTGCCAAAATCAGTTATAGAACTGACAGATGGAAAGTTTAAAAACTACATAAAACGTGTCCTTATTAAAAACGCATATTACAAAATCAAGGACTACGTTGAAGATAAAGAAGTTTGGCTATAGTTCCTTCTGCGCATGCGGCTTCCCTGGTAGCTATAATCAGCACAAATTTGTGGATGTCTCTAACTATTCTCAATCTTATTTATTTGTGTGATCTCTTTAATCATTTTGTTTTTTTTTTTTGCAATAGTTGTCAAATCACATATTTATATCACCCTTGTTCTGAATAGTTACAGTACTGATAGCAACATCTGTGTGACTCGTCTTTTAGTCATTATTTTGTTTTTGCAATATTTTTTTATTTATTTTTTTTACTTTTGTATAGATTCTTTTCTACCTATTAGTTGTGAATGAGTGGACATGGTTGGCCTTGTAGATTCTTAGACGCTTGTTAACTTTTGTTAACGTATTATTTTATTTTACTTTTTGTAAAGTAAGCAATGACTTATTGTCGGGCCTACGCTGTCCTCTCATACTTAAGTGCTAACGCTGTAACAACAACAACATTGTAAAACTAAATGATTTTAAAAGAGTAACCATGGAGTTTCTTGCCGGTTCTTCTCCATAGGAAACGACCAACCCGAACCGTGCATCTTTTCTCGACGTTTTATAAGTGCCCATGTAGGCCTATGTAAAATAAAAATATTTTGATTTGATTTGATTTGATACTATCATATATCATATACTAGCTTGCGCCCGCGGCTTAGCTCGCGTGATGATCGAAAAAAGAAGTATCCTATGTGTTATTCCAAACTATAATCTACCTCTGTTCCAAATTTCATCAAGGTCCGTTCAGCCGTTTTGACATGAAAGAGTAATAAACATCCATCCATCCTCACAAACATTCACCTTTATAATATTAGTAAGATATAATAGTGATGTTTAGGTGACATTAAATTATGATGTTAAGACTAAATGACGTGAGATTCATTTTAATTTGAAAACTGTCAGAAGATAAGCTCTGACCTTTAGTGCCTAACAACTAACTTCATTACAATTTATTACATAAATTAGCAACGAATTTAAGATTAATTACTAACATAACACATTAATTACTAGATCTGTTCCGACGTGTTGTTGATAGCTCACTTTGGATCAAAAACTTATAATTAGTAATTATGTAACACTAGCGACTAGACCCTGCTCTACGTAGCTATTACAACATGACAAGTTTTATTAAGTACTAGGTAGAAGGCTAAAATCTGGCAGACGTCCTTCCCCATTTTTTGCAGATCGGAAATCACCAAATAACTTTTTAGTGTCTTCTGTGTCAGACTTGTACCTACTGACTAAAACCCACCCATATTCCTTCTATTGCCCTTTATGTTCCGGGGCCGCGGTATCTCTTTCAAACAACCCGCAACCCCGGCAGGCGGTGGCTGTGGCAGGCCCCTCTGCTTTGCAGACATCTCCTTAAGGCGCGTATGGAACACTAACTCGCCGTCGACACGGCCTGTCGTCACTACGTCCTGCCCCTTGTTCAGCATATCAAATTTGAGGATTAACGAGTCCAATTGCAAATCCATATAACCCATTGAAATATGAGACGAATCTGCCAAATCCTTGGGAATGTAATCTCGAGCTTTCATTTTCAAATTAAAGCCGACTGGTTACCATTCTGATATTCTGAGGGTGCTCGTTCCAAAAGAAGACCACATGGATAAAGAAAGAAAATGTTGTCGGTTCTTGGTAGAACGAAGATTCTTCTGTGCGCAGAGCATAAATATTGACAGATATACATAAAATGAAATTGACCGGTAATACATTTTTGAAGTGATGGTGGAAACCTCATCAAAATCTGTTGCGTAGTCAAAAGATGAACATGGTAACTATGAACAACATAAAAAATAATAGACGAGAACCCTCCGGTAACAGAAAAATCTAATTGGCTGTTTGTAGAAGCGAATAGTTCGTTTTTTAAACGTTCAGTTTTATGATCCTTTTTGTGTCAACTTTTCTGTTCTAATAAATTAGTCTGTGGTGTTGGCGAGCTGAGTTTTGAATTTACTTTTTATTAACCGTTAACAGAGGGGATTTTTGTAATTGAATGTATTAATGTTGCTGAGCATAAGGTGTTGAATTCGATTCTCGGATCGGACAAAGTGTTATAGGGTTTTTCCATGAGAAAAGTTTCAGTTCAGTTTCAGTCGCACCTACGAAGTCCGAATCTGTGCCTGGTTGATTTAAAAAAAATTGCTCCTTTTACATGGTACTTAAACTTAAGTGGCGAAATTCGGGGTATACAGTCGTGATGTTACGTGTTCTGTTATGTTTTTAATTTTAATTAATACTCAAGTCTCCGAGATTTCAGAAGGGCCTGCTAGGGCTTCCGCCTGCCGGGGTTGCGGGTTGTTCGAAAGAGATACCGCGGCCCCGGAACGTAAAGGGTAATAGAAGGAACATGGGCGGGTTTTAGTCAGTACAAGTCTGACACTCCCCCCAGCTCCGCCCAGAGCGGGGGAAGTTATTTGATGATTACCCGACCCCAAAAAAAAAGTCTTCGAGACTTACCATTTCTTGTTTGTTTGAATACAAAGCTACAAGCATTTTAATTTATCCGTAAGTGTATTGAAAAAGAAGCTCGGGCGTTAAATCCTCTTCGGCCGCAATGACAAAGTCTCCTCACTTGAATTAAAATGTACTACTTTGTCGGCCCAGAATTTCTCCACTTCTGTGCTGAAGTAGACTTTGTTCAAACTAAAGTATCATCACCAAAACCAATCAAAATACCGATAAACCCTATAACCATTAAACGCCGCCATTATTCCGAAAACTTCCAATTAAACGACTAAACAGTGTAAAACGGGCGTAAACCAGAAACAAGCGATAATTGAAACTATATAGCCGACGCCATTAATGTATCAATTTGTTCAAGACGCCACGCTATTGGATTACTCTTATTGTTTTACATTACGATGAAATCCTTACTAATATTATAAAAGCGAAAGTGAGTTTGTTACGTCTTCACGCCTACGCGGCTACGTGGCAAAACCGATTTTGATAAATTTTGGTACAGAAATAGTTGGGACCCTGGAGGCGGACATAGGCTAACTTTTTTTAAAAAAAAAGAGACAAATGAGTGAGAAAGAGGAAAAAAAGGGAAAACTTAGCTTTGCTATTACAATAAATAAGGCGCAAGGGCAAAAACTACAAGTAGCCGGCTACTTGTACCTGCAAATCAGGAAAGGGGAACTGTGTTACCCCAAATTAAGCGCGAGCGAAGCCGCGGGCAAAAGCTAGTGCATCGATAAAGCAAAGATATCGATTGAAAAAAATCAAATAAATAAAAATGTCTTTAATTATTTGTTTGTTTGTATTTGTCTGTTTTTGTCTTTATATATATATTGACGACACGGTTGGCGCAGTGGCTGAGTGGTCGACCGCTGCGCAACGTGTTGCAAGTTCGATCCTCGCACGGAACAAATCTTTGTATGGCCTACAAATAGTTGTTCCGGGTCTGGGTTCTTGTGTATGTGAGTTTAAATGTTTGTAAACGCTTCCACGATACAGGAGAAAACCCAAAGGGGAGTCAACGTTTAAAAAAAAACCTTGCTTTTTTTTAAACAGCCATTACCAGCTGTAACCTGTGTAACCTTAAAAAAACTGTTAAACGTGTCTAAAAAGCATATTCTTATTTTTTCACAGACTTAAGAAGCGTATCAACAATCCCAGTGCAGAAGCATAGCCTACATTTCCAGAAGCGGGCAGCCAATATTTTTTCTAAAATGCGAATTCTCTCACGTTGTTTATCCAAACAATTTAAAGTTAGTTTTACCCACACATATTTGAAATTCCCTTTGCTACCAGCTTCGAAGCAGTTACGTTTAGATATACGCTTAACCACACAGCTATCATCGATATAAACCAGTATCGATTCTCGACTACTCGTGAAGTCGATGTATCGAATCGTGAAATCTGTTACTCGCAACCGTCGGCTTCCCGATAAATACTTCACACTGCTTTATACGTATTGGGAACTCATTCCTACATAAAATTATTCTAAGCAGAAAGCGTTATTTTTATTTCTCTATTGCGTTCCGTGTTTACAGTAGCTGAGTAAGGAGAAATAGGAGAAAAATTGCTTGTAAATAATTCTAAGAATTGTATTACTACGTATACATTTTATGAAATTACTGCTTTGAGCTGTCAATTAACTTCAATTTGAAATAACATCAGTTTGTTTGTTTGAAATAACTCACAGAAAAAGTGTTAATTACAATAATTGAAGTTACAGAGAAAAACGATAGCAAAGTGCGTGACGTAGCATCATTTTCAGGATCTTATCAATGTTTGTATTAATATTTTACTATAAGCTCTTTGGAACTCTTAAAAAAAGAAGTTTTAAAGTTTCTATGCAACTGCAGACCCATTCTAAGCAAGGTCACAAAAACATAAACAGCTCGAGTTTATTCCAATACTAGCTTTTGCCCGCGGCTTCGCTCGCGTTAAATTCGGTAGCGCCTTATTGATTTGTAATAGCAACGCTAAGTTTTCCCGTTTCTTCCCTCTTTCTCCCTCACATCCCACTTTTTTCAAAAAAATATTAGCCTATGTCCGTCTCCTGGTTCCCAACTATCTCTGTACCAAAATTCATCAAAATCGGTTTAGCCATTAAAGCGTGAAGAGGTAACAAACAAACAAACAAACAAACAAACAAACTCACTTTCGCTTTTATAATATTAGTAAGGATAGTAAGGATTACAGGGAGCAAGGCACAACACGTCAGGAAGATCAGGCGAGCAAGATTAACGCGTTGGAAACACGGAGCCTGGGAAAAATGTGGCAAATTACACTCTCGAAACGCATACGGAATCATAAGCTAACGCTCTTCATGCGAAGGTAGAAAAATGAGGAAATGCCCACCTTGGGATGAATTGAAATATTGGAAATAAACGGATTGGGAAACAAAAGAGAAAGATTGGAGTGGAATAAAGATAGATTTTGAAGCCGAAAAGTTTTTCGAGCAAATTGTAGATTTGCACGTAGTAGGCACTTAATAAAAATCGGAATTAGACCTTTGTGAATAAAGTAACAAAATAAGCTAACTCACTCAATTAGGGTTCGAGAAACGACCCATCTTTAACCATAACTACCTTTAAGTAACAACCCTCGAATCGAAATAAACAAACCTTTTATTGAAGAACACTTCTACACTTTGGCATAAAAAACTGTTTTGTCAAACGAGTTTCTATTCTACTTAACCCTCATTCGTAACAAGGGTCTAAGTATCCACGTTCGCACTTGAAACCAAGCAAACAGGGTTGTAGGTACAAACTCAATGCCCTACGTCGTGTAACCCTTCATTAGTGGCGTGGTCTTTTTTACCAGCGCCCATTTCAAAGCGCCGTTCTTGAGACGGATCTAATTTGTTTCTTTTCAAGCACAGCCTCGTTTCATTCGTAGCTGATTGCGGGCGCGTTATTCGTTCATCTCACTGTATTGCCTGCAATTGTCTTGTCTGCAATTTGTTTAGGTAAGACATTTGGGTCTGATGACAGCGAATCGGAAAAAGACAAACTTTTTTTTTTTCCATCTATGTAAATTGGTTTGCTGAATCAGATGAAAGGGGGGGAGAAAAAGCATTTGTGGCGTTTCACACGTTACAACCTTTGTGTTGTAATCTCGTTTGGTGGCGCTCTCTAGGGATGTTAAAACCTCATTAAAAAGGCAAAGCGGCTTTATTACTTTGCAATTCCGTACTGGCGTGTCTTCGCGGGGTGTGTGGTTGTGCAACCAGTGTGAACGAAGCGCGCTTTGTTGGATAAAATGCGTCTAACGAAGTGCTGGTGCAGCTGCCAAAGGGTTAGGATGCGGCATCTTGGTCTTATTTACATTGTTATACTGGGGATAGGAAACAAGCTAGTTTTGCATGCGCCGTGAACTTTCGATGCAAATCTAGAATATTGTATGAGGTTCGAGTTTTACTTTTTGCATTCTATTAAAATAGAGGAGCTCGTATTAGTTTCTTCTGTGTGTGCTTCTTCTTTGTTCGTTTCATAATTTAGGTACCTACTACAAAATCAACCTAAACTTGAACTTTTATGAATTTTATGAGCACTTCTTATACTAGCACAGCCTGACCTAAGTCTACAGATTATCTATATTTTAGTAATAGGTAGGTAACCAAAATCTTAGAACACGAACTTTAAACGGAAATATTTCGCTTTTTTTTCAACGCCACATATCTTTAAGGATTGGAAGCCGAAACAATCTGACAACAGCCGAGAATATCCACACACAAATGTAATTTCACCATATATCGACGACCAAGCACTCGAAAGATTACTGTGTCCTCAGAACCAAGCGCGCAGTGGTTACACAACACTACATTACTAACTCCTAATTACACACGATGTGTTTCGTCCACCGAGTTTGTCTGCAAACGGAATTAGGCCACGGATTGTGAGTGAATGAATGATTTATTTTCCTGCAAATTCAACGGGCAATACGGGAACATTTTGTTACATCAGCAGTTTAGTGTTAAGTTGGGCTCTTATGCGCACTTGTATCGACGTAGAAAAACATAAACAGGCTGTATAATGTTCGATCTCAGTTGTAGTTGTAAAACATGAGAGGCAATCCCAGAATTATCTTAAAGTGATGGTGTTCATATTTTCATGATTGCTTTTACTCTGGACGCTCTTAATGTGCTCGTTTTCCTACATCGTTCTCTCATGTATGTATAATCTCAACATGAATGATGTATCCATGATTTTGTACTGTAGTTGCCCATTCCGAAGCGTAGATCTCTATGGAGAAGAATAGGCAAGAAACTACATAGACATTTTTTTAAATCATAATATTTTTACAAAATCATGTTGATTTTGTACATGATTTTGTAAAAATATTATGATTTAAAAAAAAAAACCATGGAGTTTCTTGCCTATTCTTCTCCATAGAGATCTACGCTTCGGAATGGGCAACTACAGTTCTTTCACAAGTTATTTTGTCTTGTGACTGGGACTGTAGTAGCATCTTTTTTTTGTTTTTATGACATTCAAAAGTGCCTGTAATGGTCTAATTGAAATAAATGCTTTGAGTTTGATAGTATATATTTAAACAGTTATCAAAAAAAGAAGGACGTTTTCAACCCATTAGAAGTGACTCGAGTCATTTAGAAATGTATTAATCTATTATAACAAATTTTCCAATCACCCATATTTAAAAAAAAAAAACCGTGTAGCACTCCGGGACTGCCGCGGTAAAGCTATTGCATAGCATTTTTTATCAACTTATGCAATAAATAAAAAAAAATCTAAATGTAATATTTAAAAAGTACTTCCAATGCAAAAAGATAAACAAAACCTTGGGTTTGATCCAGCGTAATGTCGATTGACATCGACGATCCGAACACGCTATTAGAACATTGGAATCGAGATTGAAATAACTGACCGTATTCGTAATGAAAGTGTTAGGTTTTTTCGTTATGAACTTTTTGGATTCGGTCTCCACGCTCAAGGTCCGCGATAGAAGCTATGCAATAGCTTAAAAAAAGTTCAGTGGCAGCCAAGAAGTTTGTATTTCATAGTAAATAATCTAGGTCTGTGTCTGATTTATGGCAAGAGGATCGCCCCCTATAACATGGTAAAAATGTTGATGTTATATGTGTAAAACTTAATTTTTTAATATTTGTAAAATATTTCATTTACAGACACAAAAATTCATCTCGTCCGTCAGAGCGCACGTTAAAATTGTTTTAATCTTCCTAAAAAATAACGACGCCATATTTTATAAAAGATCCACAAATTCCATTACTAAAATGAATAAATACGGATGTGGAACTTTTTTTAAAGGTTTCCATTCATTTTAGAGCTGAGAGGTACGGCGGAAGTCACTTACAGCAATATCTCAGGAAACCACGGCACTCAAGTAACTTTAATATAAGTACTTACTGAGAGTCGTCGGGTGATTATGTTGCCTTGGTGATTTATAGACGGAAATAATCTAATAACTAGGTAAGTTCTAGGTAAGTTTTTCTATAATCACATAGAAAAAGTCTTGAAACTAACATGGTCACTAACATTATTATTAACACTTAAAAGGGGAAATTTACCATGTTTGTTATTTATCCTGAGTTTCCAGTAACTTCAGTTCATCCGTGATCTTGGCGTTTGCTCGGAATAAAAAACAAATGTGGTAAATATCCCGTTTTACGTGTTAATAACATAGAAATACTTGCCTACTTTCTACGATAGGCAAAAATATATAATAATTTAAAAAAAACGGGCAAGTGCGAGTCGGACTCGTACACCGAAGGTTCTATACATACTTCCGAAATAAATGGCCATATCTTTTGACTGCGTAGACTAAGAGCTATGGTTGAAATTTCAACTCGATACCTTCACGCGTTCCCCAGATGAAGGGTCTTGACCGACAGACAGACAGACAGACAGACAGACAGACAGACAGACAGACGGACAACAAAGTGATCTAATAAGTGTTCTGATTTGCCTTTTGTGGTACGGAACTTTAAAAATATTTTTTTGAATAGGTATCTATTCTGTCTGGGTCCGGTCTATCTGTCGACGGCACGCTTGGCGCAGTGGCTGAGCGTTCGATTGCTGTGCTGCATGTCGCGGGTTCGATCCCTGCACGAAACAAATATTTGTTTGATCTACAGGTATTCGAAATGTTTGTAGACCCAACCACGATACAGGAAAAATTCCTACTGAGGGGCAGTTTTTTTTTTAAATATTTGTTCTTTTTTTATCAGCCAATGACTGTACCTATTCTAAATATAATTGTTTGCTTTATACTCGTATATTGCAATTTTATGAATTCAAAAATGATCTATAAATAATAATATCTAAGGTATATAAGAAATACAAAAATTGTTTCTACGTTTGACACCATCCTACAAATGTGCCTCGAACGACGGTTTAGGACCACTAACATCACGCTACAGCACTAAGGAGCTGAGCTGAACGGGTAAAACCGTTAGACACAGGAAGTTTTTTATTAAAGCATTCCCAGATGGTCGTTACATTCAAATAATTTGATTTATTATTAAATCAACATACAACAAGTTAACCACTCCAACACACCCCGATTCCCTGAACAAAAACCCAAAAATAAAGCTCCAAAAATCTATTGTTTCCCTAAAGTACTAACAAAAGCAAACAGTCCTGAAACAACACTCTCTAATTCAACCTTTTCAATTTTGCTTTAAAAAGGCGAAATTAATTACCGACGCGATACTATGTAAAGATATGTAAATCGAGACGCTATTAAGGAATCGATTTTTAAAAGACATTATTCAGGGAACAGCGATAGGCGGGGCAGCCCTAATTCAGTGTTAATTATTCAACGGTAGGAATCGGACCATTAGACTGGGTTCCGATGGTGCTTTGTTTGTTTTTTAGCATCCTGTCGCTAAATATCAGAGGTCGATCGGTAAAGCGCGTTTGCCTAGATTGTTCCGTGGATGGGTGACCACCCATTACATATCGAATTTCCTTCATGCCTCAGAAAGTACGTTGAGCCTTTGGTAATGGCTGTAATTTGTAGATCTTGGACAGTCGTTACAAAGCAAAGGCTCTAAAGTCTGACAACCAGTCTAACTTAGGAATATCGAATTACGCAGTTATTGTGGAGGTTAGATAGGCAGTCACTCCATGTAAAATACTGATATTCAGCTGAATCCGGTAAGACTGGAAGTCTATTGTCTGTTTCGGAGATTGATTTTTTACAAAAATGATTTTTATTTTCCATTCTTACTAAAAGATTAGCAGATCATCCATATAGACGATAACTCGTAAATTACCTAAGCAATATAAATAAAATTGATATGGGACCACCTGGGAAGTCAAACAAAAAGAAGAATTTTGCAAATCGGTCTAGGCGTCTTTAATCGGTGAACATCCATAAAAAAAGATTCCGACAAATAGAGAACGTCCTCCTTTTTTTGAAGTCGGTTAAACAGCGTCTTAAAAATAGGCAATTCATACAACGATATACAGGGTGTTTGGCGCATGGACCGACAAAAAATTTTGGGGTACTGATGTGCTAGTTTTCAGACCTAGTTTATAGATTATTATATAGATATTTATCATAGTTTATAGTTTCAGATATTTTTCATAGTTTATTTCATTTTTATGAGTTTGGATGCACTATAAGTATTTTATAACATCTTATGCTGTACATTTATGATTCATTTAGAATAAAAACACATTAGAGAATGTAATAAAAGTTATTTCGTCCAAATACGACAACAAACTAAAATGTAATAACGTTCTTAAGACGATAATTCAAATTATTTTAAACAACAATAAGAAAAATCGTATCTGGATTATAGTGAAACTTAGGACATGGGGTCTAGGTCTGAAAACTAGCACATGACCCCCTGAATCCCCCAAAAAATTTTGACGGTCCATGCGCCAAACACCCTGTATTTACAACAACGACATTTCAGTAAACTAAACAGCACGGCCAAATTAAACGTGTGGCGAACCAAATCCAAATACACGTCCGATTGTCTAAATGAGAGATACGAAAGGTCCCTTTCACGAACTTTCTAATCCGAATCTCCCAAACTCTTCACTGAGAAGGCGGGACCTGCCGAAATCAATTAGCCTTCGCACACAAAGCCTCAGTGAACAATTTATATGTGTGAACAGTTGATTATGTGTGTGCGAAACTGATTGTGTGAGAACAATGTTGACAATCGTTTTTACAGTGAGCTTTATAAGGCTTAAAAACTTCGATAGCCGTATCTCCGGTAACGTTTGTCGTTGATGTTGGGAGTTATTGTGTGTGCGTGTGTGTGTTTTTAGTTTGAGATAGAGCGTTTTGTGGGGGTGAGCCTTTGAAGGATTCTGGACTGAAACGTTGACGTTTTAGTCAGCAGTGATAACCCAATGGTGTTATTGGATTTAAGTGGATAATGTAATAAGCGGGCAGCATATTGCACGCAACCGGGTAAGAAACTTACCTTCCATGACTGCTACTGACAAATTCCAGATAGAAAAAACCGCACAGCACTATAGTCGACCTGAGAATCGAACCAAAGATCCCAGGCCCAGCAGTCGTGCTTGCCAGTCGGCCAACGAGATAATGGTGATAAAATAACACAAATACCTAACACTTAGTCCAAAAGACCTCTGAGGTAACATTAAAACCACGTTGAAACACGATTAGGACAATTCGTGAGAACAGTGAGTGATAAGGGATTAGATAGGCGTATTGATACGAGCAGGCGTGATATATGAGCACCGTGATCATACTACGCATACGTTATGTGTTCAGGGCAAACGTTTAAGACTAATTTATGACTAGCGACCCGCCCGCTTCGGAGGGGTAACAGAGTATTTATGCCTAAATGTTTTGTTGAATACAACAGACTAAGGGCCGATATTTACAATCATAATCATAATGTGACGTTTTGACAAAACATCCTTAAAAAAAAATGATAAAATGACAACTATTTGTTTCATAAAAGTTAACTGACGATTGAAAAGCGACCCTAAAAATTACATGCTAAAAGCTATACTTACCTATCGTAAGTGCTCATTATCATGTGAATGATGAAAATATTTTTTATCTTTAGTCTTATATGAGAAATAACTTTCTGAATCACAACACAGCTGAAAAGCACAACATACGATAACGAAGATTAGGTCGTACATTCGAGCCGGAAAAGCTCCAGACGCCAACTTAAAGTATCCAAACAGGCTTGATTCAGGAGCAGAACTTAAAAATGAGGCGTTCAACTTGTAGCTAAAGTTAAATAAACTTTCCCAAGTTTGGCGGTTATCAGAAATAAGAGGATATGTGCAATCGTGTGAACTAAAATGTTGTTTTGTAAACAGTTTACATAGTATGGTGAAAACTACGATATTTATCTCTCCAAGCCGATAGTTTTATATGGAAAAGCATTGTATTTGTGCGTCTCCTATAAGTGAAGGAATACAGCAATACCATACTGTATCATCATTTTTCTGCCCTTGTCCCATTCTGTTTGGGGTCGCCGCATCACGTTTTTTAATTCCATTCTCTTCTATCAAACGTCACGGCATCATCTACTCTTTTTATATTCCTTCATATAATTCCTTACAAAATCCATCTTTTCATTGGCCTTCCTCTGCCTTTCCATCCATCAACATTCATCTTTTTGCTCACATGCGCTTCGTCCCTCCTCAATACCATATTGTATGTTGGGCACCCTATAGTAATGTTTTGTTTATTTCCTTTGTTGGAGGTTCAACTATGATTACATAAGGTTAAAAAGTTCATCATAGTAAGCACACGCAATTCATTGCACAAATTAATTGCTGTTTTCCCTATTTATTTGAGGTCAGCAGCATCAGGTCAGGTCGGATGATAGCCAATATTTTCATTTTTGAGGGAATATATTAAATCATAAAAAAAATGTTTGGCATCATCGAAGTCTTCATATCTAATTTTCAAATAGTTTAAAAACAAATGCGAGTCGAACTAGCACGGAAAAGTTCAGGTAAGCGCAAAGTTTCTATGATAGACAGAATTCGTAACTAGCAACTAGCAAGTCCAAAAGAACTAGGTTTGGGAAAAAGACCTTTATAGTTAGCACTTAACAGAGCCTTTAAAAAGGAGCTATGATTGAAAGGACCGTTGTATCGTTCATTTAATCATTCGATTCCATTGAGAGTTTAAATCGATTCATCAACAGGATATGAGAAATATTCAAATTTAGAATTCTTGATGGCCTATTTTGCAGTCACCGAAATAAGTTGCATTTAAGGAGATTTCAAGCAAGTTCTTTATGGTCAACTTTTTTTTAAATTAAACTGGCCATTCATAAAACAATGGAATATCAACTTCTATCATAAACATCGGGTATCCTACAAACATTTTCATTACAGATGGAGATCTCCCAACATCAGGTGCTCCTGCAGTCTTATCGATAATTATTAACGATATTTATCTCTCCAAGCCGATAGTTTTATATGGAAAAGCATTGTATTTGTGCGTCTCCTATAAGTGAAGGAATACAGCAATACCATACTGTATCATCATTTTTCTGCCCTTGTCCCATTCTGTTTGGGGTCGCCGCATCACGTTTTTTAATTCCATTCTCTTCTATCAAACGTCACGGCATCATCTACTCTTTTTATATTCCTTCATATAATTCCTTACAAAATCCATCTTTTCATTGGCCTTCCTCTGCCTTTCCATCCATCAACATTCATCTTTTTGCTCACATGCGCTTCGTCCCTCCTCAATACCATATTGTATGTTGGGCACCCTATAGTAATGTTTTGTTTATTTCCTTTGTTGGAGGTTCAACTATGATTACATAAGGTTAAAAAGTTCATCATAGTAAGCACACGCAATTCATTGCACAAATTAATTGCTGTTTTCCCTATTTATTTGAGGTCAGCAGCATCAGGTCAGGTCGGATGATAGCCAATATTTTCATTTTTGAGGGAATATATTAAATCATAAAAAAAATGTTTGGCATCATCGAAGTCTTCATATCTAATTTTCAAATAGTTTAAAAACAAATGCGAGTCGAACTAGCACGGAAAAGTTCAGGTAAGCGCAAAGTTTCTATGATAGACAGAATTCGTAACTAGCAACTAGCAAGTCCAAAAGAACTAGGTTTGGGAAAAAGACCTTTATAGTTAGCACTTAACAGAGCCTTTAAAAAGGAGCTATGATTGAAAGGACCGTTGTATCGTTCATTTAATCATTCGATTCCATTGAGAGTTTAAATCGATTCATCAACAGGATATGAGAAATATTCAAATTTAGAATTCTTGATGGCCTATTTTGCAGTCACCGAAATAAGTTGCATTTAAGGAGATTTCAAGCAAGTTCTTTATGGTCAACTTTTTTTTAAATTAAACTGGCCATTCATAAAACAATGGAATATCAACTTCTATCATAAACATCGGGTATCCTACAAACATTTTCATTACAGATGGAGATCTCCCAACATCAGGTGCTCCTGCAGTCTTTTGTCATAAAAACCTTTCGTCTAAAGATCAGATTAACCGCTCAAATCTTTATAGAGATAGGGTCCAAAAAACTATGAAAAGCCAAGTTTTACGGCCACGGTAGAAAAAGGTTATTGAATCCGATTTATAGGGGATCTGAGTTGGGGGAGATAATCCTACCCCTGATCGGCAGCGGTATGTAAGTCTGCTCTGGACATTTTTAAGGAACAGATGGTATGGTGGGTCTAAGTTGATTGTAAGCTTGGATTCATAGAGAGCAGAATTTGGCTTTAATAATGGGGTACATTTTTGAATAAAGTTTAAGGAAAATAAGCAACAGAATATTTCTGTGCTGTTCGACGCCATTTTGATTTATAACGTTGCTTTACATTACAATTTTTTCCTATAATGTGGGTGCATTTAGAAATATTTAAACTCACAAACAACCAGCCACAAGCGGAACGGAATATGCGAATAGGTCGCACAGATATTTGTTCCGTCTTTGGATCAAATCCGCGACACGCTGCACAACTGCCAACCGTAGCATCACAATTCAACCGTACAGTTGAAATACTTACTTGTTCTTGATCTTCCAATTATGAAAATGTTTTATTGAATCGAACCCTTATGCTCTGCCTTCGTGCTTGCGACCACCATATTCTTACCTTTATGTAATGTCAAATAGAATTAATTATTCAGCAAAGCCTCCATTATATTCTAAACCTCTATCTACAAAAAAGCCTATATACACAAATCCTTAACTCGACGTTTTTCAACCAAGTCTATCTAATCTGACCGTTACGGCGCGGCTCGCGATGCGATGTTAGAACCACTTTCCTCACTTAATTGGCGATAACTACACCGATACGACTGCGATCCGGTTCCGATTGCGAATCCGTGGTGTATTCTTTCTTGTTAGTCGGCTGACTAATCGGTTTGTGTGCTACGATATGTGGAAAGGTTGAGGAAAATAGGAGGATTTATTTAGTTGGGTTCAAATGTCTTAGATTTGGTTAATGGAGATTCAAAGATGATAAGCCTTGTAAGGGGGTAGCTTCTGAAGAGAGAAATATAGAAGAAGTAAATATTTTTTTAACTTCATATTGGTAATCATCATTATCCTGCCCTAATCGTAATCTATTTGGGAATGCACTTCAAATTAGTAACAGGAGTGCATAGTAAACCGTCTAAACCGTTTTTGGCTTAAATGCATTTGAAAATGCTTTATCCAGCAATCAAGGATCTGAAGAACGTATAAAGGAAGAACCGAGTTTTAATTTACAAGCAGCAAGTTCAGCAATATTTTACGTAAAATTCAATGTATAGTCTCGGAGTCAGGAAAAACTTTTGGATGTTTTTATGATCAAATACCTAGTCAGAATAATTAAAAATTTTAAAAAAATGGAACAGATGAACTGCGTATTGATATGGCTGGTAAGAAGGTGACTTAAGTATGACCTGGCGAGTAATAGGGAAATATAGAAGAAACTATGCGAATTATCAAAACGAATCTAAAAAGGCTAACAGGCAAGCGCGAGATCGTGACAGCTGAACAAATATGGAGGAGCCTTCTGCACCCCAAAGAGGGGTGCTTAATTAACTAATCCAAATTTTTACTGAACTTTTTTTTTATAATTGTACTTATTGGAATAAAGGAATGAAGAGGTTTTATTATTTTGTTATTTATGGAAGCATAAAATATACTGCGGCGACTCCAAATAATTCGCTTATTTTCGTTGGATCCCAGTTTTTGATCCCACTTTAATATTTTTGGCGTTGGATCCCACAAAACATTATTATATATTTCCGTTGAATCCCAAATTTGAAAAATACTAAAAATATACGTTTTATTGCCACTGAATCCCAAAAACTATTTCCGTTGGATCCCAGATGTTTAAAAACATCTGAATGCGGGTACATCCAACAACAAAATCACAATAATATTTTAAGGCGAAATTTTGTATGTATGTTTGTTATTCCAACACGCTCAAACTGACTGATTTGGATGAAATTTGGGTATGTGGATAGGTTATGTTAGAATAACGGGTGCCTGCCGTTTTTCCGAAAAGATTTGGACAAAATTTCATTACCCAAACAAATTATAGGAACCGGGAACTAGGTTTGGTTAGGTTAAAACTGTGACCTCCTACGCACGAGCCGAGCGAGCGGAGCGAGCGGTGCCGCGGCAGCGGCCGGCGAGTGCCACAAACGACTTGCATTTATAGAAAAAAAAGATTGTTTTTAGTTGTTTACCCGGAACTGAACTATTTAGATTAGGATAATTACTTATTTACAAAAAAAAGGTTAGGTTAAAACTGTGACCTGTGTGCCAGAAACGGCCACATTATATAAAAAAAATATGGAAAAATTATGACGGCAGTATTTTTTTTTTGAGCTTATAAACATCACAAATAAACCTGATCATTTTTAACTCATGCCAGTCTAGTACTATTTGGAGTACATCATTTGTCTCATTTATTCCCCAGTGGCAACAATCCTAAAAAATCCAAAATACACACACGGTGTTTTTGAAATATTTAATAAAAGTAAATCACTTTTCTTCTGAAATGTACACATGTTGTCATAAAATGGGATTCAATGGTAATATCAAATGGGACCCATCGTTAATACCTAAAAAATGGGATCAAAAACTGGGATCCAACGAAAATAAATCAAATAATTTGTGATAAGGGCAGGAGAATAATGACTTGTCAGAATAATTGAAAGGGCTCACTCTATCTACGGGTCCTAAAACTTCTCTATACAGGCTATTACCATCCAACAATTCAGTTGTTTAACCAGTTAGAAATGCCCAAAGTTTCCACTTAAATTTCAACGCCAAACTATCGCTCAACTATCATAGCTCAAACAGACTAACAAGCAAATAACAGCCTAATGAACGAAATCAGGCAAAGACCTATCTGCTAATTCGGATCCCCTTACTACTGATCACGATCAAATATCTGTGTCAATCAAAAGCCGAGGCAGGGTTTTGCAGGGTAACACGTTTAGCCCAACAAACGGGGGATAAACCCGACACATTTGTACCGAAGTCACGCGCGATCATCCGTAACCGACAAAGGATAGGGGACAATAGGTAACCTCTAAGGCATGAGGTAACAGCGATTGTGGTGGATTCGAGCAAAGCTTTTGTACTGAATTGTGTAATGGCGCTATTTGTTGCTGTCATGTTGTCTAAAAGTAGGGATTTGGTCGTGTTGGAGAACTAGTAGCTAACTGAATAATAATGAAGGTAAAGAATTTGATGGTACAAAACATGGTCAGCTGAGCGATATGTCCTGAAGATGATGTTAGTGTAGCGGTATTTGTAACGAGACATACGATATAGGCCTCCAATCGGGCGAACGCGCAAAATTGAAGGACTCTGCTAACCTTGGATGACTCTAGGGCTTGAGACGGTTTGGAGTCCCAAATTTAATGTCCCAATTAGATATGGACCTATCCAATGAGGACTTTATGCCCTATTCCTCAAACTTCTACAATATTTCATGGAACAATTCATATTCCGTTATGGAAAAACATGAAATAAGAAAGTAATCTTATTTATTACTATCATATTTAGGAAGTTCCAATTGATAGATCGGTATCTGTTACTTAGAGACACTAGAACGGCTTAACGTATCTGGGTCTGGATCTGGTCTAGAACAGCCCATAAGTTTTTTATTCCGGAGATACGATGCGGGCGAAGTCGTGGACATAAGCTAGTTGCAGATAAAAAATATGTTGTCAAAAATTGAATTACAACCATAAATATTCTATGGGAGATGTTTAAACAAATATCTACAAAAGTATTATACTGGCAACATAAAGTCAAGATACAGCAGGGAAAATATTCTTGAATTTAAACCTAGAACTATGACCGGTATGTAATTAAGTTTTCGTATTCCAGAGACAAAATATTTTCTTATGTTTCGGTCACTTTTTAATACGAGAATGTAGAAGAGGCCTATTTTCTTAGATTTCCAACTAGATCTTCAAGTTTCCTTACTTAATTTAATTATAGTCTACCACACGCGTCAAAATTTCCCAAGCGTATAAATTTTGTCTGAATGGTACAGGGTTCATCAACATTTTGTATTATAAGTATTTGTTCTTGAAAATCGGGTCTATACCTAAGCGTATGATTAACTGTTGGTTCATCAATCATGCCGCCCAGTATGTGACCGACGCCTAATGCAATTATAATAACCATAAGTTTTTAAGTATACCCAGGTACTTATATCGTCAAGGGCCGTTAATAACGTCTTTTATCATGCGCAGACTATAATTTTAATGAGTAGACTGAAGTGTCAAATTGTATAATAATTTAAGGTTGAATTGAATACCAACACTGAATTTTGTTTACAAACATTATTGATCATTCATCTGCCTAGCCTATTCCCAATTATGTTGGGGTCGGCTTCCAGTCTAACGGGATGCAGTTAAATATCAGTATTTTACGAGGAGCGACTGCCTATCTGACCTCCACAACCCAGTTAGTACTGGGTAATACGATGTACCCCTTATCATATCATTGTTGGACTAAAATTATAATTTTAAATAATATGCTAGCTTGATTGGTGTCCGATAAAATGACGAACAATAAAGTATTATGGAAGAAGTAGAAATGCTGCGGCGACCCCAAATAACTTGGGATTATGGCAGTAGAATGTAAATGATGATATTTAGGCTTGATCAATTAACATCACCATTGTACCTTATAATCAAATTAACATCCTAGCCTTGGTATTCGTAAGGTTGGCATTACCAAAACAGTCTTGTTACAGTTTAAATGTTTGGCACAAAACTCAGCTGCAAGACCTCAGCAATTATGGTCAACTTTCGGACATAAGCCAAAAAAAAACTTCACGTTCCTAATGCCACTAAAAAACAAGTACCTAAATACCTCATTAATGTATCTTATCGCTAATTTCTTATCAAACAAAGGGCACAAACGCCAGTAACCCCACATTTTTCGCAGCCAAGCTAGGTGATGTCGACCTATTGTCTCGTTCTGCATTATCGTAATTGTACTCGCGTCCTACGGGACTATCTGCTGATAACCAGGAAATATACAGTGTGTGTTACAGGACTGATTAACTGCAAATGATGGATAGATAGACGGGACGTTTATTCGGGACGGCAAATGAAGTACGACCACCAGAACTTTTGGTAGATAAAATCGAGGACTGAAAATGTTACGCAGTTTTATATCTGTCCCTTATCTTGTTCGATTTTTGGTATACACATTAATGAACTTTGGCAGCCAGTAAAATTGCTTAACAATTTCATTCCAATTTCAAATTATAAATAGAACATTAGAATTAAGAACGTTATATTTTTTTAAAAACTTTATTTAGTCTCAGTCATAATCTCGATCTTGTCCAAGGACAGAAATATAGAGGAGAGATGACATCAGGACAAGAGACAGATTTGTCGCCAAACATACAGATTAAAAAAGGAAATGATTATATTATATTTAAAGGTTGTTACAATCAACATGCATGTTACTATCCTTACTAATATTTTATAAGCGAAAGTGAGTTTGTTTGTTACCTCTTCACGCTTTAATGGCTGAACCGATTTTGATGAATTTTGATACAGAGATTGTTGGGAACCAGGAGACGGATATAGGCTGTGAGGGAGAATGAGGGAAGAAAAGGGAAAACTTAGCAATGCTATTACAAATCAATAAGGCGCAAGGGCAAAAACTGCAGGTACCAGGTACTGTGTTATACCGAATTTAACGCGAGCGTAGCCGCGGGCAAAAGCTAGTATTGTAATGCGGTAATATTCGAGGCAAAAACAGTATAAATCACGATACTTCAATATATCAGTGCTATTAGTAATTAATAGCTATGTAAGAGTTAGTTATTGGTTCCAGGGTTGAATTCAAATCGATTATCGAATTAAGCATTGACGTGTTCGTATGTCAATGTCAAATATCGAGTTGAAGATCATTTACACAATCGAGTTGAATATGTCGTATTGATTGACGGATGTTTGATAGCAATTAGAACTAGGTCACAAAAATATATGTCGAGGACTCGTGGAATCGGCCGATTGCTTGGCT
This sequence comes from Ochropleura plecta, assembly GCA_905475445.1. Taxonomy (NCBI): domain Eukaryota; kingdom Metazoa; phylum Arthropoda; class Insecta; order Lepidoptera; family Noctuidae; genus Ochropleura; species Ochropleura plecta. Next base: position 15,267,949 of record FR997739.1, read on the forward strand.
ACTGTCTCAAGTTTGTCATTTATTTAAATGGAATGGAATTCTTTGGGCGGTGTTACATTCCTCAAAACAACGGGGTGTTTCAGGTAAATTATTATTTCCTTTATTTATTTATCTTCCATGTAATTAAACAATTTTAAATATTGCTGTTTGAAGAGGCGGGAGAATAAAGTTTCTGGAAGGAATTGCCTTTGCCCAGTAATGGGACAGCACGGACTTAATAAAGTAGAAAAAAAAACTTAAAAAAAATATTACCTACAATTCGCCAGTTGTGTCTATTGTCACCACCCGGGCACAAATGTAGACTCCGTGGTTGCTACTGAAGATTTCTTGATAGATAAACCCAATAACACTTTGCACGACTTGGGAATCGAAGACAATACCTCATGCTTAGCAGCCGCGCTGGCGACCACTGGACCAACGAGGCCGTCTTCATCTCGTTTTCAAATATTTAAAATATAAATTGCATTGCATGCTACCCTGCATCAATTCTTTATGTTGAAATCTATATACTTATAATAAATCTGTAGAGAGGTCAATTCTGTACATGAAATATATTTCCAAAATAACTATCAGGGGGTGATTAGTGATCGATACTGATGCCAAAAATGCAATCAGTAAAATTTTTGTCTGTCTGTCTGTCTGTCTGTCTGTCTGTCTGTCTGGATGTCTGTATGTTCGTTATAGAAACAAAAACTACTCGACGGATTTTAACGAAACTTGGTACAATTATTCTTCATACTCCTGGGCAGGTTATAGTATACTTTTCATCACGCTACGATCAATAGGAGCAGAGCAGTGAAGGAAAATGTTGGGTAATCGGGAGAAGTTGGTTAAAGCTACACAGAAATCATGTATGACGGAAATGTTCTCCTTAAAATTATATAAAAAATATCCTACGACAGCATAGGTCTATCTTTTATGGTTGACTCACAATAACACGTGTAACTCCCGATAACTTAGCAGTTCAGAGCTTTCTGATTATATTTGTCTACTCTTACGTTTATAACACTCCCACTCATCTCTAATTAAAAACAGTTAACATTATTACGTATTCAATAAAAAAAGAATCATATAAATCGGTATACAAACACCAAAGTTATGCATGAAATACGTTAATAAGCCATCGCGTGTGAATACTGAATCATGCTATAAGGATTATTTTTGTGTAATATTTGGCTGTTGATGCGAATAGACAGTCAGAGTGTTCGACCTTATTGACAGACAATGCTTTCAGCCCGACTTTTAGTCTTTAAATAATTTCTTTTTAGATTTCTTTTGTTGTTATTTTATAAAATAGGTATTAGTTATTTTGGTAGTGTTTAAATATTCGTTCAAATTACAAATTATTCATAGTTTACATTTTATTTCTTTTTAGGTGAAGTAGTAGTAATACGCATAGATTTTTAAAAACCGAGTTTCGGCTAATTTTATGTTCAGTTTTTTTTTATACTATATTGGTAAAAGCGTAGTTAATTATACTAATTATAGTTATCATCATCATCATCAGGCTATATTAGTCCACTGCTGGACATAGCCCTCCCCTAATGAGCGCCATAGCGTTATATAGTTATTTGGCATAACACACTTAGCATATTTTTCTTTAAACGAACATTTTAAAGGCATAAAAATTATTTGATATAATTATCGTTTGGCATGATGTTTAAAACTCCGAATTTACAATTGCATAGTTTTAAGATGGCAGAATTACATTTAGTATAATTACGATTGGCAGAGTTCAAATTTCGCATAGTATCGTTTAGCATAATGTTCATTTAGAGCGACGAGTATTTGGTATAATTTTACTTTTCATACTATGCAGATGGCAGAATTTAATTAAGAATAACTTTAAGTTTAAAGACTTATATGCCTAATAAGTCTTTAAACTGACATGGTCACTAACATTATTATTAACGGTTAAAACGGGATATTTACCATGTTTGTTATTTATTTTGAGTTTCCAATATTTTGGTGTGAACCGATACAGTGAGTTACAATTGTATACAAAAACATATTAAGGCAAAAATAAGATATTTTTGGAATTATATAGAAAAAAAGACATTGTTTTTAGTTGGTAACCCGGGACTCAACTATTAAGATTAGGTTAATTTGTTCAAAAAAAATGCGTAGGTTAGGTTAGGTTAAAACTGTGACCCCCTACGCACGAGCCGAGCGAGCGGAGCGAGCGGTGCCGCGGCAGCGGCCGGCGAGTGCCAGTAACGACTTGCATTGATAGAAAATGAGATTGTTTTTAGTAGTTTACCCGGAACTGAACTATTTACATTAGAATAATAATTACTTATGGAATTAAATGACATTATTACAAATTCAATTAAATAATAGTTAAAATCAATGATATTATTTTAAAGAAATAAATAATTAAAATAAATGACAACAAATAATGATAAAGATGATTCTAACTATAAACTTTCTGCGATATGACAATTCTGCCGTTTAATGATAACGATGTGAAATATATGTCAAAAGACGATTCTGACTGTGAACTTTCTGCGAAATGATGTTTCTGCTTTTTGAATATTATGGATATGAAATTTATGTCTAGAGATGATTCTGACTTACAAAATTATGAGTTTTGAATGTATGATAAATGAGTGTCTGCCAAACAATTTTCTGCGAAATGAAGTTTATGCTATCCGTTGTTATGCAAAATAAAATTATGACATAAAAAGTTCTGCTTTATAGAGTGGAGTGGGAAAAAAAGAAATTAAAATAAAGCTAAAACGCCTGTCCAATACTGGGTGTATTGGACAGGCGTTTTAGCTTTATTTTAATTTCTTTTTTTGTTACAAGTTGTACTTACCTACATATTTCTGGGTATAATTCTATTAGAATTATTTAGTTTTAGTACCTACTTTATTTGGTAATTAATAGGTTCTTATAGATAATAGGCATAGTTAGATATATTAAAAACAAAACAAAATATATATATATAATTTAGTACTTAAATTATTTTGAGGTTAAATATAAATTCAAATTATTATTTTTTAATTTATTTAGCTGTTGTTTTATTTAGTTGTAGCTGTAGTGTATTTAGGATCAGTTTTATTATTTAAGTAGGCACTTTTTTAAGTGTAAGGTAGCTACAGTTAGGACCTCTAACGTAGCTTATTTCGTTAGGTAACTGAATAGGCATTCAGTTACCTTCGGTTATTTTCATATCCTTACTAATATTATAAAAGCGACAGTGAGTTTGTTTGTTCTTTCTTTCTTTTTTTTTAAAAACGTTGCCCCACACTAGGAATTTCTCCTGTATCGTGGGTGCGTTTACAAACATTCAATCTCACATACACAAACAGCCAGACCCGGAACAACTATCTGTAGGTCATACAAATATTTGTTCCGTGCGGGAATCGAACCCGCGACACACAGCGCAGCAGTCGATCGCTCAGCCACTACGCCAACCGTGTCGTGTTTGTTACGGCTTCACGCCTAAATGACCGAACCGATTTTGATGCATTTTGGTACAGAGATAGTTGGGGCCCTGGTGACGGAAATAGGCAAGTTTTTTTAAAGTGAGGAAAGGGGGAGAATGAGGGAAGAAAAGGGGAGAGAAAGATACATTTTTTCGGGTCATCACGCGGGTTAAAGTTAGCGTTAGCCCAAAGTAACTATGCCACGCGGACGAAGTCGCGGGCGGAAGCTAGTTTCTAAATAAATCGTGATTATTATTTGTCGTTGCATAATTTCTGTGCAGTACTGAATGACAATACATATTATGCAAGTTAAAAACAGATCCCGCTTATCTTCAATACCGTGCGAACCGTTTCGATATCCAAAGACTTAACAAAACTGAAACGTACATAATTTAAAACACTTTTAGCCTCAAACACAGATACTATAAACGAGTTTCAACTTCAGGGTACGATTGCCAAGCGATGAGAGTACCTGACGATTCTGAAACACTTTGCCGTTATATGCGACTATATTTGGCGACGATCTGAAATGCAGCGACATTGCTTGCCAAACCGACCCGGTTATTTACTTAACAGTGCACTGAATAGTGGTTTGATCTTTGAAAGTCAATTTGCGACTGTCTTTTGTTGATCTGGGAACCTACAAATCGACGGGTCAACCGTCGCCAAGACCTATTTGGACAAAATGCTTTTATTTAAAAAAAATATATATATAAATACTAGCTTTTGCCCGCGGCTTCGCTCGCGTTAAATTCGGTATAACACAGTACCTGCTACCTGCAGTTTTTGCCCTTGCGCCTTATTGATTTGTAATAGCAACGCTAAGTTTTCCCTTTTCTTCCCTCGTTCTCCCACATATCCCACTTTTTTTTTAAAATTAGCCTATTTCCGTCTCCTGGTTCTCAACTATCTCTGTACCAAAATTGATCAAAATCGGTTTAGCCATTAAAGTGTGAAGAGGTAACAAACAAACAAACTAACTTTCGCTTTTATAATATCAGTAATGAAGTAAGGATCCCACACAATACGTAAATCTCCTAAAGAGATTCACAATATTTGCTGCTTAATTGCTCCTTCTGTCAAATTTTGACATTTTGATTTAGGTTTTGGCGGTTATCCGTCGACATAAACTATTTATTATTTACGAAAAAAACTCCTATAAGACCACTTTGTCGTCCGTCTATCGGTCAAGTTCCTTTATCTCGGTAACGCGTGGAGGTATCGAGTTGAAATTAAACTATAAGCATATACCCAATTCTGTGGTCAATCAAAACGCTCTACGGTTTTTTTTTATAATAGCCTATGTTTTCTACAAACATTTATTTAAATACAACTCACAGACATAGCAAATACCTCTATCAACATAGTTCACGCATTAACATACATATTAAATTCCGCCATATATTTGGCAAATGCTAGAGATATGTTAATTATAACATATTTGTCAACTGCTATCTATTCGGGCGGAGTATATGTGTGCATTGAGCTATGACGGGTCGATGTAATGTCTCCGTGAAAGGTATGTTTATAGTACATATATAAATATATACCTACTGTTAGATAGTATCATTAGATAATAGGATACTAAATCAAGAGCGAGACATAACTTAACATCGCGCCTGGAATTCTCGCAGGGATAGACTGAGGTTATGGTACATTTACATTTAACATGTTGTGTACAACATCTATGTTCATAATAAGGATTCCAGGTTGGTCTATCTTTACTAATATAATAAAAGCAAAAGTAAGTTTCTTTGTTAAGTCTTCACGCCTAAATGGCTAAACCGATTTTGATTAATTCTGGTACAGAGATAGTTTGGACCCTGGAAATGGTTTTTATTTTTAAATAGATTGAGATATGAGGGAGAAAGAGAAAAGGAAAAACTTAGCATTGCTATTACAATAAATAAGGCGCAAGGGCAAAAACTACAGGTAGCAGGTACCTGTAAATCAGGAAAGGGGAACTGTGTTACCCCGAATTTAACGCGAGCGAAGTCGCGGGCAAAAGCTAGTTCAATATAAACGGGACTGTTAATCATATAGTCCCAGGTTGGATCTCAATGAGGGTAATTTTTTTGTGTTTTTTAACAGCTTTTATAAGTCATCCCTCAGAAGCAGCTTAGGTTGTTGTATTATATGCTTCATATATCATAACTAGCTGGTGCCTGCGGCTTCGCCAGCGTGGTAATCGAAAAAAAGTATCCTATGTGTTAGGTATTCCAGACTATAATCTACCTCTGTGCTAAATTTCTTCAAGATCCATTTAGACGTGAAAGAGTAACAAACATTCATACATCCATCCTCACAAACATTCGCATTTAAATATTAATAGGATAAGCTGCTTGTTCTGTTTTAAAATAATAAACGCCTGCCTTATTGGTCTAGTGGTCTTAACCGCGACTATTGAGCAACGTCCTGAATGCGATTCCCGAGACACTCAAAATGTTATTTAGTTTTCCATCAGGAATTTCTCAGTATCAGCCACAGTCTGGATTTGTGCCAAATTTATTTTATTTCTCTTTGAAAAACGATGGCAATAAGCTCGCTCCTTATTACATGAGACATAAATATAACCAGCAAAATGTGGGTGTCCTATTCGATTATTCTTACATCTCTACTTACCCCTGCAAGGGTTTCAGACGTGATGTTATGTTATATTGAGAGCCTTGTTTGACCGCTTCGTCCGGTCAAGGAACTAAAACTGTGGCCATTACGTAGGTATTTGCGATCAACTGTATTGTGTATCGTTAGTGGCTTCCCCTGGGCATTGCTGGTTTCACCAGAATTCTAAGAAGTCCCATATTAGCCTGATTGGACGTAATGGAGCGGGAAACGGATACAAAATAGGGGATGGCATGTATTTGTTCGACGTTTCGTTAAAGCATATATCATTGACCGCCGGAGGTGCCGTGAAGAAAGCAGTTGCTGTCCCACAGCGCTGTAGCGCCTCTACGGTAACACACACTGCATCCACATTCACACGCCTAGGTCCAGGCCTTGACCGCCCCAAACACGACCCGCACCGTATTGCGGGCCCGGTGCGCAACCGCGGATAAGGGGTATTGGAACCCCGGTACCGCCGGCGTGCCCCCGACGGGGGTACAGCGACAGGTAGCGTATAGCCTAGCCTTTTCCCAACTATGTTGGGGTCGGCTTCCAGTCTAACCGGATGCAGCTGATTGCCAGTATTTTACATGGATCGACTGCCTATCTGACCTCCATAACCAAGTTAGTACTGGGTAATGCGATACCCCTTGGTAAGACTGGTTGTCAGACTTTCGTTAAAGCGTATATTGCAGTTCAAATAAATCATCGTCAAATCAAATCAAAATATTTTTATTTAACATAGGCTTACATGGGCACTTATAAGCACGTCAAGAACAACAAAGTTTTCTATGTTGAAGAACCGGCAAGAAACTCCATGGTTACTTTTTTAAATCATTTGGTTTTACAATGTTATTACAGTGTAACTTTTTATTTATTAAAACACTAACTGTCCCATGCGGTTTCGACCGCGGCGTTGGTTACTGTGACGCTCCCGTGGGTTAACCCTTACTAATATTATAAAAGCGAAAGTGAGTTTGTTTGTTTGTTACCTCTTTACGCTTTAATGGCTAAACCGATTTTGATGAATTTTGGTACAGACATAGTTGGGAACCAGGAGACGGACATAGGCTAAAAAAAGTGCGATATGAAGGAGAACAAGGAAAGAAAAGGGAAAACTTAGCGTTTGTATTACAAATCAATAAGGCTTAAGGACAAAAACTGCAGGTAGCAGGTACTGTGTTATACCGAATTTAACGCGAGCGAAGCCGCGGGCAAAAGCTAGTGATGTTATACAGCCTATGTTACTCAGCGAAAATGTAACTGGCGATAAGATAGCGATGACAGAAAAGAGAAAAACAAATTGAATTGACATTAGCTACCGAATTAGTCATACCAATAAAGTTGAAAATTATTTAAGGGATTAAGAAAATAAAGCGTTTCTCAATTGTTCACTAGATTCTTAGTTCAGTACCAAAATACAAAATTCGTTCAACAACAACATTAAATACCAAAGGTTCTAAATTCAAAGTTTTAAATATTCGGCAACGAGCAATAACACGGTCCCAAAATTGCGCTCAGGACCACCTGTGTTAAATGATCAGTGACAAATTCCCCCATAGTTTTCGAGCACAATAACTCCCAAAACTTGTTCGGTTTACTTTGAATATATAAAAAAAAAACCTCTAAAAGACAGGCCAAGTTCTGGCAAAGGCACCCGGACTAGGTGCACAGCGCTCCGCAAATCGTTAAGCTGTACTGTTCCAAATAATAAGTAGTTCCACCGTTTGAGTTGCAGGCAACGTCGCCAGCAATTCTAGTGAAAGACCGAATGAAGATAAATGGTGGACTCGGCTCTATAACGAGCCAAAGACGCCTGTTTTCAATTTTAGCTCAAGCTTCATGTTCAAATTCTGAGAAAAATTTCTATGTTACGACACACGTGGGTTGGTGAGATTTATACTGAATGGCTGTTGTGTGTTTTCCAATTTTTGTAATGGACGTCTACGAGAAGTTTATGAGAGCCATTTTTCTGTGACGATTTGAACTTTGAACCGGATGTTTAGAATAGATGCTTTAGCAGAATCATAATAGAATAATAATATGAATTCTGTTAAAATTCCTAAAATGCTCACAGACGCAGTTAATATTGTGAATTGTCACTTTTAACCATTTGAAATTAAATTTGATTGAATCAAATAGCCATGATCGCTATCAAAAACACTAAACAATAAAGTTTGTATATTCATAACAGTATTCCCATCTCGCAATTTAAATATATCTAATAGTGTTTGCCTACATCAATATTATTTACTATTGAGACGTATTTTATTGGGTAAAAGAAAACAAACCTGAGGGATGTTTTTGATATAACCTAGCTCTCTGATAGGCCTCTAGAGGGCGAACTTATCTACAAACATTACGCATTTTGAATCTCACTTAATCCTATTATAAAAGCGAAAGTGTGTTTGTTTATTTATTTGTGACGTCTTCACGCCTAAATGGCAAAACCGATTTTAATGAATTTTGGTTCAGAGATAGTTGGTACCCTGGAGACGGACATAGGCTAAAAAAGTGAGAAAAGGGGGAGAAAGAGGGAAGAAAAGGGGAGTGAAAGATATTTTTTTTTCGATCATCACGGGGTTAAAGTTAGCGTTAGCCCAAAGTAACTATGCGACGCGGACGAAGTCGCGGGCGGAAGCTAGTAATCAATAATTCATTTTTTTTTTAAAAGATTGAGATATCTCGAGAAAGAGGGAAGAAAAGGGAAAACTTAGCATTGCTATTACAATAAATAAAGCGCAAGGGCAAAAACTACAAGTAGCAGGTACCTGTAAATCAGGAAAGGGGAACTGTGTTACCCCGAATTTAACGCGAGCAAAAGCTAGTTTCAAATATTTTCACATGTGTCCACCAACAGCGCCCTCTTTCAACGTCATTTGACAGCGAAAAACATCATTCTGTCACTGTACTTCAAAGTAGCAGCCCAGTGCTTACGATACCTTTGAATGTGGCCCAATATATGAATAACGGATGTAACTATCGAGACAATTTTTACACACTCTTCGTGAGTACCCGCCGAATGAACTCTTGACGTAATATACTGATATATACCGCGGAATCTCATCTCGCAACGGTTTGTGTTCGGAGTGCGCAAATGTTGTAGCAGCTTTATATTAAGGATTATTGTTTTTATATACATAGATAGATATAATGGCAAATACGCCATGTTGAGAAGAAAAACATTTTGTCTATGGTACTGTCGCATTGTCTATGTATGGGTATACATAGACAATGTTTTTTTTTTCGGAATATTTAGGCGTTAAAAATAAAACAGTTTAGATAAAACCGGCCCGGTGAGGTCTTGGTCATTCGTCAATAAATCAATTGTCAATAATCAATAAAATCAATATTTACTGGAATACGTTTTAAATAAGTGACCATTCACTTTGTATTTAAAATGTATTCTAGTAAGGCCTCTACGCGACGCCGACGCTCGTAAAACGCCAGTGGGATAGCGGCCTAAATATACCGACTACAATTTATGCCATCGAAAAAAAACCGTCATAAATGCAATTTAAACCATCCAAAGGTTATCAAAAATATTTATCACAAAATTTTGGCAACCAATTTTGTGCGCAGCCATACGCGAAATTAAATGGCGGTCTTAAATTATTGCTTCTTAATCATCGCATTTTGGATTGGTTCACGAAAGAAAGCAAACTGTTTTTAAATGATACAGGGCGGCATTAGGGCTACTCACACTAAATATAAAAAATGCCGTTAATAAAAAACTAAAAACACGTACGGAACCCTAAAATGATCCAAAACAAAATTTCAAAACCTTTTTAATCTACAAAACAGTCTTTATACGATTCTGAGAATTTCAAACAATTGATACATACCAGTATATATTGAAACAGATCACGGCTATGAAAAAATATGAATACTGTGTAGCTATTAATAGCATTTGCGTTCGAACTGAAAGCCTTTTATCCATTCAGAACACATAGAAAAAATAAACTAACGATTCTTTTCATGTACAAAACTAAAAACACACGCAGTATACATTATCGTTGGCAGGTATCCTCTATATCTCTTCAACAAGTGAGCCTCATTTGAACGAAAATCTAGAAACCGAATCCTACAAACTTTCGACCAACTTCAAGTTTCGGCTTTCGGGGTTCTTAAAATCACGCCAAGTCCGTCCCATACCAAAGGGCCCCGAGTTTGGACGGGCAACGGCCCAATCTGGGGGATTAATGAACTGTAAAAGATCTTGGCGAATTGAGTAATTTCCCTTCGACTTCCTACTTTAGCTCCATTTTTTAATTGAGAAATGATAATGTCATTGATTCGGGGAACGAAAGAAGGCCGATCATGTATAAAGGGCTTTTTCGGGAGCGGTTACTGATCAAGGAAAATGGTTAATAATGAAAATATTGCTAGTACAACGCCGCCGATCGTTTTCCTTTTTGTTTTATGAACGATGAAGTGTTTTGGCACAAATATCTGGATCTGGGGTGGGGTACATATAATAGATTCAGGCTGTTTATTTTTGGGAAGTGTTGTTGAAGTTCCGAAAGAAAAGAAACCTATTTATTTTAGTCGCACAAGGCAAAACAGTGAAACAAAAAATTCTACAGTCCAGATTGGACAGACTAGAAAGAAGGATAAATCAAAATTTCAAGTCATTTATTCAAATTTGGCTGATAATCAGCACTTTTAGAACGTCAAATTACAAGAGACATCCCCAAAACGCCCGCCCTTCGCCACTTTCTAGTGTTTCAATTGGCTTACAACCTGTAGATGTAGATTCATATATTGGTAATACATAAAAAATTAAATCAAATAATGACAACCATTTAGGTTTGAATCCATGTGTTGTGTCGAATTCAGCTCAAAAAAATGTACTAGAGATAACTTGGTTTCTACCAATACTACTGTTTCAACACACATGCTATTTTTCACATTACTTTTTACTACTAATTAAGACAAAAGAACATCTAGAATAACTCCGTGTATTAAAAGAAATGTATCACAGTCGGAACATATTGTAGCTACTGAAGTTTTTGGCACTACTTATTTGGGGAGCAAACATGTCCAAAATGTTTATTTAGGACTACCCCGGGGCGGGTAGTTCGACAAATAGGGCTTTGTAGTCTAACCAGACTGTTGTGATGCTTGGTATTTGTTACAAGAGACTTACGTCAATTATTACAACTCGTGGTATTACGCGATAAGAGGTTGTCGTTTTGGTTTATACAATGTTCTCAGAAGTTTATACAGTTTTTTTTTTAATAAAACCGTATCTCAACACTAGGATATTCTCCTGTATCGTGGGTGCGTATACAAACACTTAAACTCACACAAACAGCCAGACCTGGAACAACTATCTGTAGATCATACAAATATTTGTGCCATGCGGGGATCGAACCCGCGACATGTAGCGCAACAGTCAAACGCTTAAAGACCGTCTTTATGTTACGATTGAGATGGACAATTGTATTTGACTTTTTTTTAATAACTGATTTTATTTATTGTAAATATTTAATATATATAAGTGATAATCACTGACTCACGAAATCTCAGAAACTACAAGTATTAGGAGTCTCAAATATTGCATGGGGAATTTCTTTAGGACGTCGATGCTCATTCACTAAGACAGGATTTTGCAAATTTATAAGGCTGAATGGATTGAATGAAATTTGACACGGTTAAATTATAGTCTGGAATTGCTATTACAGACTTCACATGCAGGTTTATATCCTGAAATAATTATATCATGGGCAATTCCCGAACTCTATGCTTTAAAAGCTGCGGGCCAGAAGTTAGTATTAAGTTATGGTTGTGAATTGCAATATGGCAAGCATTTCGTTTTTCTAGGTCTTTAAAATTAAAACACCTTTTGTTTTTACATTGATAATGGCGGTATACCTATTTCTTTGTCTAGACCCTCTGGCAAGTAAAAAATATAAATGTCATTTCGATGAAGAAACATTTACTTTTATCAGAGGCAAACAAAAAGAGTTCCAACGAACAAACATCACAAGACATACAATGTACAATTGCACATTTCCCAATGATTACATCCAAATCATCAAGTCAAACATCAAATATTGATAATATTATATTTACACGTAATTTGATCATAAAAATTACGGTTCAAGTTATCAGGATGGGGCCACGAAGCGTGATAACTGAACGCAACACGCGACGGTGAAGAACGAAGCACACGCGACCGTGTTGCTTTCCAACTACACCGTGTTCTATAACACAGTGCTTGTCACGTCGAATATCGTATTTGGAAAAAAATTAAGGTAAATTGTCATTTGTTCTAAAATATTCTAATACATAAAATTCTCGTGTCGCGGTGTTTGTTACTAAACTCCTCCGAAACGGTAGGACCATTTTGTATGAAATTTTGTGTGCATATCGGGTAGGCCTGACAATCGCCTAAAATCTACATTTGAGAAGGGGACTTGAGCTGTGGGTGAAACCGCTAATCACAGCTAGTTCTCATAAACATGTAATACTTCTCAAGTCAGCCTCTCGGCCCATGAAACTATTTTGTTCGATGACTTTTTAAAATTAATATTTTTTTTATTGGTTCAGTTACATCATAGATTCAAATCGGGATCAGTAACTGATAATACAGATTGACAGTCTCACGAATAGAACGAATCTATAAGGGTTTAATGCCATTGGCTACAGTACCCCAAAATTGAGGTGAGGTGACACCCACCCTGTTCAGAGGAGATAAGTGAGCGTGAGAGTATGTGTACGTCTATTTGTGTTAGCCATGTCGTATTTGGGATAAAATGAAACGTACCCTGTTTTCATAAAACATAAAACTGTTTTGACGGCACGTTTGGTGCAGTGGCTGAAGGATCGACTGCTGCGCTGCGTGTCGCGGGTTCGATTCCCGCACGAAACAAATATTTGTATGACCTGCGGATAGTTGTTTCGGGTCTGGCTGTTTGTGTATGTCAGTTTATATGTTTGTAAACGCACCCACGATACTGGAGAAGTTCCTAGTGTGGGGCAACGTTTTTTTTAAAAAAAAGTCTAGAACTAGCTGTGCCCCGCTGTTTCACCCGCTTTAAAAGGGATATCAAGTGGTTTTGAATGAGTTTTCAAAACACGTCGTAGAACTAGTCGTAGTAGTTCTGTTCAGTAGTTTTTCCATGAAACTAACAATTATGTTTTCTGTTCATCCTTAGAAAGTTGCGTAATAGTAAGTTCCTACTTAATATACCTTAAATGTGTGATTTTAATTGAAAATGTTTACTATAAAATAAAATGTTATTTTAATTAATAAAGGCGATGTTGTGTCTGTAATTGATAGATTTACAAAACATTGAAGATCTGTGATTACCATTTTGTTACTATTTTTGTCAATATGTCGTACGTGTGCCTTAAGAAATAAATAAAAGTCTATTACAATGTTTATTCGTTGAACAACAAAAGGTTTAAAAACTACCGATTGAAACAACAAGTTTTATAAAAAAAATAATTACTGTCGTCACAACACGCTATTTACAAAACTTTTTTCGAATTAAAATAGATGGCTAATTTAAATTGAGTTGAAAGTTTTTCTTTTGTTTGAATATCGTGGTTCAGGAAACCATTTTATCAACTTTGTATTGATTGATGATTTTTTCCTAAATACTACAAAGATATCACAGACATAGACATCAGCAGCAGTTTAACTTAGACAATGGTGTGAATAAAAATCGTGAGGAAAAGTGGACTTGTAATTATTATAAGTCTGAAATCACCAACCCGTCTTGAGCAAGCGTGGTGATCAATGCTCGTGCCTACTACTACTCTGTATGAGAAGAGGCCTTTGCCAAGCAGTGAGACAACAGTAGGCTTGTGTTATTTCATCTTTTGCTACAAAAACATAAATAAACAAAGTCACTACAAAAATGGTGTTAAACTAACGCCCTGCACACACTGTCCGAACCATTTTCAGTTTCGTTGTAAAATAAAAATAAATCATTGTAAAAACATCATAGTTCAGTGTTTCTAAGGATTTACAGTTACTAGAGCATCGCGTGCCGGTAGCGTATCGACCGACTAGCATTCGCTCATTTTCTTTCAAAAAATCGCACTTCTATCGCTAGAATGGTTTGAGGAAAGATTTAAGGAAATTCCTTATGTATTTTCCACGATATTCCTTCAAGTAAGCAGTTAGGGGTGATTTTATTACATATTATATGCCAATTGTGAAAGTAATTGGGTTCAAATACACTAGCGTTCAAGAAAAGTAACGCCAACCTAGATATATGATTCTTTTTTTTTGCTGATGGAAAATCATCAAATAACTGCCCCCGCTCTAGGCGGTACGAGGTAAGACTTTTATTGACTAAAACACACCCATGTCACCCTTTTAGCCTTTATGCAGATTACTTTTACCTAAATCTCATAGGATAGGAGGCAAGCCTATCACCATCAACCAAATCCATTCCGGGCTTCCACTGAGAAATTCTTAATGGGAAATTCTAATAATATCTTATAATCATCATCTATCAAAGCTTTATTGGCAACGCTCCAAAAATTTATAATAAAATACCAAATGCCATAAAAAACATGCCAATGGTTAAGTTCAAAAAGGCACTTGGTAAGTTGCTTATTGACAAATGTTACTACAAATTGGATGATTCTTTAATGATGACTCAATATAACAAAAAAATGACTTATTATTATTTTGTATGAATTATGAATGTTTCGTATTATTTTAATTAAGAGACACATTGACATTTATATTTTGTATTCGTTATTAATCCTATTGTTTTATTCTATTTTAATTTAATTTATTTAGTTAAATGTGGTACTTATGCATTTTTATTTGTTTTAATAATAAATTTTGAATGTCTCTTTATCGTAATTAATTTTTATACAATATTTGTACGCCATTGATGGCAAGACATAGCGTTCTATTTATGATCATTGACATCTGTACTTATTGTTTACCTATGTTCTACAAATAAAAAGATTTGATTTTGATTTGATCATCTAATAACATCTATTCTTGGATTCAAAACCGATGTTAGTCACAAACATAAAGTCTTAAAGTTGAACTTCCGTGACGGTTCGTATAGAAAAGTGAAGTATACAAAGGTATTGGTAAATAGTATCATTCGATATTAGGATTCAATGTAGTAGAATCGAGATTGTCACCATGCATCGGGCACTGTTCCAACACCGCGCACCGGTATAGGATATTTCCTGCAGAATTAAACTTCGCTCCACCTCGAAATAGAACTGATATATCTCAATAACAGAAATAGTGTTCATTGCTGTAACCTGCTCACTCGCATAAGTTAGTGAAAATTAACGAAAAACTATTGTGTAATTCGAATGTTTTGAGTTTGATCTTACCTAAAACGAATCGTTTTGTTACTTGAAATAAATGAAAAAATAAAAATTCTTCTTAGGGTGTCAATGACATTGATGTTCCTGCCAGGGTTGCGAATTGTTCGAAAGAGATCTCGCGGCCCCGGAATACAAAGGGCATAATAAGACACATGGGTGGGTTTTAGTCAGTAAAACTCTGACACTCCTCTCTGTTCCGCCCAGAGCAGGTAAAAAATAAAAATCGTCAATGACAATTGCAGAGTTCAGCCCAAAATTTGGCGACGTGTTTGACGTTATTGTGCAACTATTTATAGAAGTAGTCAACTCATCTTTTTCGTTTTTCAAAAGGCTGAGAATCTATCATTTTAACGTTAAAATTACACAAGACTGTCCTCTATCGGTGACTACGGACTAAAATCACTAAGTTCAAAATTATTTCGAACAACTACCCTTTGGCTGCGGTTTTGCCTGTGTATTGTTCGGATTTTATCCCACGCGGTCATACTACCGGGATACAAAACACTATACGTGATAATCCAGGTCATAAACTCACAGATAGTTCATTTTTATCCAAATCCGTTCAATGGGGTTTAGTCAGTAAAACTCTGATACTCTTTTTCGCTCCGCCCAGAGAGGAAGAAGTTATTTTAAAAAAAGGCTATTTAAAAAAAAAAACTTTTCCCCACACAAAAATAATCTCCTGCATCGTGGGTGCGTCAACAAACATTTAAACTTTCGTACACAAACAGCCAGACCCGGAACAACTATCTGTAGACCATACAAATATTAGTTCCGTGCGGGGATCAAACCCGCGACACGCAGCGCAGCAGTCGATTACTCAGCTAATTACTACGCCAACCGTGTCGTTAAAAAAAAAGAAATATCTAGTGAGATAAAGGACTATCAACGTCAATTTACGTCTATGAGTGCCGTCGTAAGATTTCTAATGAAGCGAAAAACTTAAAAAAATAATTACATTTCCAAGCGTATTTGGCGTTTACTAATTGCTGTGGACTTAACAAAACGTAAAAGGTCTACAATTAAAAACCTGATATCATTAGTCAAATTATAATTGTTCTACAGATTTTAATTGTGAAAATTATATAAAATGATATGATTCCATTTCAAAATCAAAGCGATCTCATTAAACGAATAATTGATATCGAGTCGTAATTGATTTGATTTTTTAATGTTTACGGTTTTAAATTACGGTGAAATTTTATTATATAAATGGATTTATAGTTAATTTTGATTGCAAAGTGATTGGCGGTTGTTTTGAGCTTAAAATGATAAAATTTCAGGATGACATTTCAAATATAAGACAAAAATTATACAATTTTTATCTTATGAAACACACAGTTTGTTACCTAACTCCGCCGTAAGGGCTGGACCGATTTGTACGAAAATTTTGTGTGCATATTACACAACTTGTACAACTTACCTACATAGGCATACGGTGTTTACCTTTAAGTAATTGTTGCACTAATTATATTACTTTTCGCATGTTACTTTAATCATAAAACCAGTGTGGACAATTATTGTTGGTGAAGGAATAAAATAAAATAAATAAATATCTGATATCTGAGAATCGGTCAACATTTTTCATACCCTTATGTGATAAGGGCCACCTGAGCAGCGGGTGAAACTCCCCCCCCCCCACACACACGTGTCACATTTTTAGTAGTTTCCATACTCCTCCGAAACTTGACCGCTTTTTTTTAATGTATATTCGGTAAGTATAGGAATCGGTCGTTATCAATTTTTTAATTTATTTTAACTGATGGATATAATATTTTTTATTATGTACACCATAGAAATTACAAGAACTACAGTAAAAACGTATAAATATGGTGACACAATGGGCGGTCTTATCACTACGAGCGATCTTTTCAAGACATCCTTTGGATGAATTTAAGGGAGGAGGCGTTACCGTCAGTATCATTTTGACCTGTGAAACAAACCCATAACTGCAGATGACATTTTGACCAATAGGATTACGAGAAGCTAACACCATTATTAAACCCAAAGTTTGACTGATAGAGAATGCCTTTTGGCATTAAATCCGCCTATGTAACTCTTTGTAGATTAAGTTTAAATACTAACATTAAGCACTAACAATTTAAATAAATTATGTTCCTACTAGCTGGCGCCCGCGGCATCGACCGCGTGATGATTAAAAAAAAACCTATGTGTTATTCCAGACTATAATCTACCTTTGTGACAAATTTCATCAGATCCGTTCAGCCGTTTAGATGTGGAAGAGTAACAAACATCCATCTATCCACCCATTCTCACAAACATTCGCATTTATAATATTAGTAGGATTTACAAAAGGCTCCTGTTCCACGAGACTTAAATAAACTAACAAACATAATGTGGGTGAACTATTAATACACATACCTACGTTATATTATTATAACATAACATAATATGAGGACCGCAATCCCCGAGCGGTTGGGCAGAAATGTACCCAGTAATACCCCCACATTTCGTCAGTAATGTTTAAGTTCTATATACTGGGCACAAATCCAGACTCCAGGCTGAAGAAAAACAATATCAATTTCCCTGACCCGGTAATCGTACCCAACACCTCGTTCTCAGTAGTCACAGTTGTGACCACTAAGACCAACGAGGTAGTTCTAATCTACCGAATCCGAAGTATACGCGTAACCAACCACCGCCTAAAAAGCTAATCAAGTTTAACAAATCGACAATCGTTGGATTTTCTCTGTTGTTGGAAACCCACTTACGGAACATGGATTCCGATATGTTGAATGTACCAATTCTGAGTTTAGAACATTTGTTCAAACTAGAAAGATATTTCCTACATAGTTTGTGCGGTGTATTTTTAAGGCCAATTTATTAAACTGAAACTAAACTAAAAACTTAACTGAAACTATGTGCTTAAAATAACGACACTTATTCTACCTTCCGCTCTATGACATACCAACAGTACAACTACTCAGTGGCCCGAAACTCTGACAACCATTCGACCCAAGGGGTTTTTTTTTCAGGGATGGTTAATCATCAAATAACTTCCCTCACTCTCGGCGGAGCGGGGAGTGTCAGACTTTTACTGGCTAAAACCCGTCCATATTCCTTCTTTTGCCCTGTGTTCCGGGGCCGCGGTATATTTCAAACAACCCGCAACCCCGGCAGGCCTTTACTTTCTCAAACTTTGAGTTTGTACATGGATGTTACTCAAAGACGGCACGGTTGGCGTCGTGGCTGGGCGATTGAGTGCTGCGCTGCGTGTCGAGGGTTCGATTCCCGCACGGAAAAAATATTTGTATGACCTGCAGATAGTTTTTTCGGGTCTGGCTGTTTGTGTATGTGAGTTTAAATGTTTGAAAACGCACCCACGATACAGGAGAAGTTGCTAGTGTGGGAGCAACGTTTTATAAAAAATACACCAATTTTAGTCATACTAAGTACTAACTGGGTTGTGGTGTGGGATAGACAATTGGTCTATGTTAAATACTGGTATTCAGATGCATCCGGTTAGACTGAAAGCCGATCTCAATATATATGGGAAAAGGCTAGGCAGATGATGATGCTCTATGGCATGCCAACAGGGGTTAAGGCAGATGATGATGCTCTATGGCATGCCAACAGGGGTTAAAGAAAAAGTTTTTTTTTTAATTCTTTAATAATATCATCCAAGAGATGAAATTATAACGGGCAGAATTGCTCCTAAATTTATTGATTACAGCACAAATGTTTGCTAGCTTTGTAATCCCTATCTACACAAATATGTCTGATAATATTCCGAGCTAATGGACGTGTGAGCACAGTCCAGCTCAAAGCTTGTTATTAATGGTATGGTTGTTGAAAGGGATGCGTGGGAGTCAAGACAACCAGTCACTCGTCAGTCTATTCAAACGAGGTCGTAGGTTGTTTGTTTTAGTTAAATGGAGTAGAAAATAGTGGCGGTACTTTGATACAAGCCTAAAAGCTTGACTTGCCCTTATAAACTACAAATCTTTTTGATTAGGGTTTATGAGCAGTCTACTTGCCTTGCTTGAAGCCCTAATGGGCTTGCCGTATTTTTAGTCTGTGGTCACGCCTCTGGTATAGACTCTGTGTGTATATGTGTGATTCTAGATAGATATGAGATACCATCACTCATGTATTCTCCGAAGAAATAGTGAGAGGTGTGCTTTTAGTATATTTTCAACATTCCAATTTAGTATACGTATTACGTCTAGAAATTAAACCTACAATAACTGAATATCTGATTCACAACGAGAAAAATAGTTAAATTACAGGGATCAACATCAAGACATAACGAGACTTGGTTACCAGTTTCTTTTTTTTTCAATTGCTGTTGTAAATTGCAATACATTTATATCATAAAAGAAAAGATGTCCCTTATGAAAAGCAAGAGATATCCATAAAGCCACACATGAATACAAGGAAAGATTTGTCAGAAACGCACAATAAGAATACAAAATAAATAAATAAATAATACTACCGAGTCACATAATATTTATTCGATAAAAAGACCCACTTGGCAAATCGTCAATCCAAAAAAATAACATAAACTTAATTGAAAAGACAAACAACAATATCGGAATGCCAAAACCGTATTTTATTCGATTCGAAAAAATCTAAATAAATTCAAAAGTCTTCTTTAAAAAGAATAGTCGATACGAAAGCATCATTCAATAAAAAATTGTATATATTTTATTTTATACGAGAGAAAAGCTAGATCTGTCAATTTCAGATCTCACATTGACGGGAACCGCGCTCCATCCAATCATTTTTTTTTTTGCTTCAAATCGAAGTAATTGATTGCGAATCATATCTGACAGTTACGTATTAGACGGCTTCATTGTAATTTATTGAGCGAAAAGATAAGTTAAAATTTTATAGGTACTGAGTGTAAGGATTTTAAACCATGAGATTTTTGGAAAAAAATTTTTTAGTAAAGCATCATATTATAATATTTCTCCAAAACCCGTTTTTACCTAAATAATATATTTAGTATTTTCGTTATTATTTAGATAAAATCGGGTATTTTTTTTTGTAGTTAACACCTAAGTGTTAACTTACAAACTACACACTCAATTCGACATACTGTTACACACAAAACCCCTTCGTTCCAAAAAATGATCCCACTGAAAAAAAAATCTACCACTGTGCGCATTCCAATTCGAAAACACATACACAACACATTAAAAAAAATAAATAAAGAAATTACATGTATGTACACGTTTCACTACACTATGTCACTACGCTCGCGGCTACGGCGTAGCGGTTGCTACGCGAGCGGTCTACGCGACGAGCGTCGTAGCACTGCCGGGGCGGCGGCGGTCACGATACCGCGACGGTCCGCGACGCTACGCTGTATCAATTAACTGCTTTGTTGCCTCGCCTCACAAAGAGCTCGATTTTGTATGTTCGAATTTAGAATGTTTTTTTTAGTGCGTGTCGTATGGTTGTCGGATCAGATTTTTGTGTTGTGCGGCTAATAGCAAAAAATGTTAGAAAAAAAGACTACTAGCAAATTTTTAGGTTCTATCGTCATTGTAATTTTATTCACACATAAAACTACCAAGTGTTAAAGAGAACCTTAACAAAGACGAAAGGCACGTATTCTTCCCATCATTGCGATATTTTTTTTTTGTTATAGACCATACAAGGACCATTCAAGGGTCCCTCCAACTTTTCAGCCTATGTCCGTCTTCTGGATCTCAACTATCTCTGTACCAAAATTCATCAAAATTGGTTTAGCCATTAAGGCGTGAAGAGATAACAAACAAGCAAACTCACTTTCGCTTTAATAATATTAGTCACGTCACGTTAGTGAATAATTTATATTTTTACGTTAAACACCGCTCAGTATAAACCGTTGAGTCTAGGATCTTGAAATTTTGCTCACTAATCACTTATTTGAAAATTCAACTCCTAAGGCGTTAAATAGCCGACAAAAGACTTAAAAAAGTAATATTCTGTGAAAACGATGACAGGGATGACAGCCAAAATTGACAGTCAACTGAAAGTCGTAGATAAAAAGTATAGCTAAAAATAAAAGTTAAAAAATCTCCTCTGTATTCTTCTCAGTAAACTGATTCATTCGATGCATATTATATTCATATCATGGGTATGCATAAAAAAATACTGATTCGCAATCATTGGGAGTCTACATTGGATTTAGAATGCCGTCATTTAGCTAATCATGTATAGTCATCCAAGCTAAACCTGTTTGCATAATTTCAGCTTAATCAAAGCAGGGAAGTTCAGAATACATTTTAATATTTTTAGGGTTCCGTACGTCAAAAAAAAAATAAACGGAACCCTTATGGGATCACTTTGTTGTCGGTAAGACTGTCTGAATGTCATGACTCGCTGTCTCCGAAACGCCTTGAGGTATCGAGTTAAAATTAAAACCATATCTTCAACTCTGTGATCTTTTGGAGCTGTAAAAAAACCCTGTAAGTCTACGCAATTAAAAGACATAACCGTGTACTTCGCATTTTTAATGGTTATTTACATGTGAATCCAACAAAAGAACGTTGAAAATAATACGCTTTTGAAAAAATACCGCTTTTCTAATCCTTAGATACTCTTTAAACTAGGAAGTCAACAGTCAGGTCACTTGCAGTCCAAAAAAACAAAATAAACACTTCCAAAGTATCCCGCAGTTGACAAACAAAGATTTTCTTTTGTGAAGAAAGAAAAGAAACAATCACAGATTGTTAACACGGCTCAGGAAAGAAAGGAAAGAAAGAAGGGCGCTTAATGTGTCCGAAATGAAATATCTCTTGTTGACAAGTTGAGAGTACAAGGGGAGACCGCCCATGCTTACGGTTAAGTGATCAGTTAGATCCCAAATTGAACGAATATGACGATACTTTGTGGAATTGAACAAATAAGTGTTAATCAGGGTTTTAGTAATAATCATTACATCACAATGAAAAATAAGTTATTTTTTTAGAGTGGAGTGTCACGTGACACTCCACTCTAAAAAAAATTACTTATTATTTAGTGAAGTACGTCACTTACCTGAAAGCTAAGATTTAAGATAAATTTATTTTAAGATTCGTACATACCACATCTTTGACAACATATTTTTCACACTTTTTTTGCAAATGAGAAATCATAAAAAAACTTAACCCGCACTGGGCAGAGCGGGAGTCTAAAACCCACCCATGTTCCTTCTATTGCCCTTTGTGTTCCGGGGCCACGGTATCTCTTTTGAACAACCCGCAACCCCGGAGGATATAATACCTGAAGTATCGATAGCCGCTTACCAAACACACTGTATAAATAAATACCTACTTATGTTTAGGTAAGTTTAAGTAGGTACTTCTTAAATTCAGTGGTGGGAGTACTTAAAACGAATTATAAGAGTAGCAGCCGTCGAAACTTTTCGAGGTTAAATCTTTACTCATTAAAACGTCTTGGTGTATTTTAAAAAGGTTTTAGTATCAAGTATTTTAATTTTAATGACACCAGCTTGAAATTATTCTGTTGCAGGAAAACGGTATTTCTTAAAGTGTATTTTTTTTAAAATAACTTAATAGCTAATTCAATATATTTTTGTTATTGCACGATGTATTCTATGTCATACGTATTTAATTCATAAAAAACCTGGCTGTCTTTTCGTCTATGGTTAATGACCATAGACGAATAGACAGCCAATTAACTCCACAAAAAGAAACCACAGATCTATCAAACGCTAAACCGATCTTCCGAGAGTTCGATTTAAAACAATATTGTTTATATTAATGATTTACAAAAAGATCCTTACAGGCATTTTCCGGGTTTTTCGGTCAAGGCTTTCCTGAAAGCAGCTTTACAAAAACAGATATGGGGTAAAAAGACAAATAGGGAAGGGCAGCGACCCGGGATTTTTCTCTCTCGAAAAATCCAACTGAATATTAAAAGCCTCGTTTCGTTTTCATTGTCTCTCATTATTATCAGGATGTATATTAAATTAACAAAGAACTGATGGTAGTAAGCTGTCGAAAACGCTTTGGGAAAGTGAAAATTTTAAGTCTAATTAGGAATTTTAATGAAGAGAATTTATGTGTTGATTTT
This sequence comes from Ochropleura plecta, assembly GCA_905475445.1. Taxonomy (NCBI): domain Eukaryota; kingdom Metazoa; phylum Arthropoda; class Insecta; order Lepidoptera; family Noctuidae; genus Ochropleura; species Ochropleura plecta. The sequence continues at coordinate 15,291,333 of FR997739.1, forward strand.
GGAGAGTTTATTTTTGCGATATCAGAGGAATGGTTAAATTTTGTGACAGAATTGGTTTGGATTGTTTTTTTTTTGGCAAAAAAAAGGTAAGACACGACAGATAAAATACTAGTTTGAATGTAACATGGTGCGGGTGACATTAGATAAGACATGTTTAATGATAGGATGTATTGCTATGATGGGTAGTCTTTAACAACTATGATATACGCGGTGAAGCCTTTCTTTAATCATAATCTTAAATCGCGGTAACGTTCTATGGTCTATGTCTCTAATGTCACCATGCTGCGAAAACAGTATACATAGAGTTATAGCACATAAAAAACGTCCATTAACTTCAAAGAAAATTCTTTATACATCCACAGAAATAAAGCTTGACTCACAAGTCCCAAAAGCACCAAGTATTAATGAATTACCTCTTCAATCTAGTGGAACGTAAGTAAATCTTGACGATGTACTTATGTCTAGAATTAAGTCAGAAGACTTAATTTTCGACATAATCTCTCTCTCATCTCCCAGGGGTGGCCTGGCTTAGTGCCAACCGCAACATTCATGTTAAATACATATTCTTATTTTGTTGGCAACACTGTTTAGGTGATAGTCGGTGAATCGCACTAGGTACGGCAAATACGATCATTGTTTATTTGTAATATAGAAAACTTACGCTTCCCAACTAAAGCAATCGACTGGGTGAAGACGCAATCGTCACGTTCATGGCACTAATTTGTTTGAAAAGGCATTCCTAGTTGCCGCGACGACGCATAGAGATTCGCCGAAACCGCTGAACATACCGAACGCGTCGCTTATGTGTTCGCGCAACGATCATTTTAGTTAAGACGCGACCGGCGACTGTCAATGGCTAACGCCCTCACTCTTTCACATCAATTTACGTAATTAATTATATTTTATAATACTTTTTTTCTTAGTCTATCTTCCCACTGGTGGGCCTGCCAATCATCTCTCCGTTCAGTTCTCTCCATCCGAACTCTGACGGACGTTTTTAAATCGTCGCGCCAGCGATTTCTAACCCTCCCACAGCTCGACACCCGTCTTTTAATACTCAATTGATTGATTCGAGATGCTTAAAATAAATAATTAAAAAGGAAGAACCTTGAAAAGGGCCAGACACTAAGTCAATTTAATTAAAAATGAAAACAGTATAATTACAATTAATTATTCAGTAATAATACCGTTCTATTAGGCTCATACGGTAACTGTAACCTTTAATTAAATGGCTTCATTTCCTATCATTTAATATCAAGCATCAGATTCTCGGAACCAGCATGTTTTTCTACTTTAAGATACAGGCAACAAAGTATCTGTATTTTTCGCCGTATTGAAGACTTACTATGTACATTCGCGAAGATCGTCCAAAACCCAAGTTTGAAATGAAAGGATACCATAAAATTACAGTTCGGTTTACGCAGTTAACTTGAGCCCTTTAAATTTGATATTTTAGCCACAATTAAAACAACGCGACTCAAATAACACTGGCATGAAACGAAGGATCGTTTGATACAGGCAAGTCACTTGTATAAAACTTTCTCCAATAAATATTATTCCAACTAAATTCTGATCGAGTTTGACTTCCCCGAAAAGAAAGTAATCTTGTGTTTTGAAGACTGATATTTTCCATAAATTATACAAAATCTAATCTAATAAACAATCTATTTGAAATATAAGCTTTGTCAACAGAAAACTATCATGTTTTTTGTTATCATTTGATTTCATCTTGTTGCAAAATATAGTTTTATTTTTATCTTTGGTATCGTTGATTTGTATAGAAATGCATTAGTACAAGAATAAAGACTTCAGTAGCCGCATCTGTTGAAGCAAGACTTAAGACCGCAAACCGCTTTGAACTAAGTATTGTCCTCTTTTCACACCATAGCCTCATTTTAACTTTCTTGTAATCTGTGCTAAATAATGTTCCATGCTCTAGTTTTAAATCAGCGTCGATTTTTCAAATTCACATTGAGAATTCACTTCTTATTTAACATGATTTACCTACTTATTTACTAAGATTTTTATATCTTACAAGTTAAATCGATTCGATTTTTCAAATATCAAATTAAGAATTCACTATGTATTCTTTATAACACGCTTTTATTAGATTTAACTATGTTAAAAGATCTTAGAAATGAAATTTGACTCAACACCCGGTTTCCGATTGACCTAAAATTGTACATACGTTTAGTTTGGAAGACAATGCATGGTTAGCAGGACACGTGATCTAGATTTTACATCCATATTCCTTCTTTTGCCATTTGTTTTCTGGGGCCGCAGTATCTATCTCTTTTCAAAGCCATCTATCTTCCAATTAAAAAAATATAGGTGTAAGATCTCTTTGCGTACACAAAATTCAAATTATAACAACATCAATTAATGGCAATGAAATAAGGTATAAATAATGTAAAGCGTGTTTGAAGTTTTTTTTATAGACTATATTACTTATTCATTGACATAAACTTCATTGTCTGACTACAAATTCTACTTGTTCAGTTGTCAACTCAACTCGAAACTAAACGATCCATAGAGGCGAAATTACCGAATTTGTTAAGCATATAATATATCACTCCCATTTATAATTAGCTGGACTCGGCGGGGCAATTAATTCGGTACAGGTGTACGTTCATCCCCGCAAGTGGAGGGATGATGTAACCGTCTTGATTGACGGCGATGACTTAAAAACTGGTTTGTAACCCTAATTGGTTAACAGAATTGAGGGAAAGTACGATTGATGGCTGCGTTATTTACGGAGTAACAGAAATATAAACGGAAAGAGGAATTATTCGGACAGAACAACTTTACGCTTTAATGACAATAAATGATATGTCTCAAAACTGTATCGGGATTTTCGGTTATCTAAGATAAAGATATTATCTCCACTAAAAGTGTATGAATAGATAACCATAAAAGATAACCAAGAAAATATACCGAGGGTTTTTAGGAGCAGCAATAAAAATAAACGAAGTAATAAATATTATAATTTTTACAGCCCCCGCAGATCCGACGTTTATACATAAATAAAACTGACACCACTAGTGCAATAAAACGTGAAATATAATTAAAAGTACATGTCAAGTCAATGGTCGTTCCATATCGGCTTTGAATATCTTAATTGCGTGTGCAGTCAAGCCTTGTTTGCTTCGTCCATACGCCAGCACGCTTATTATGAATACCGTATTATCCAGCCAAATGGGATTGTCGTGCCACCCGAGCGGTTCGCAACGGGTGATCAAGCTACGTAACTCGGACGGTTAATACGTTTCGTGCTAGGCGCGTTGCATTATTGAAGGCAATCATGAGTGTCGGCGAGGTGCCGGTTTACTTCGATTTGCTGATCAATATTGCAGTTGGATCCACTGTCCATCTGCTTTGCTTCTAACTTTACGAAATGCATCGTAGTTTTATTTTTTAAAAGCTTTCGATATTTCTCAGTTTTTTTCGCTTTCCATCCATTCTTCATTGTGCAGACAATCATTGCATACGTTTCGTCTTTTTTAGTCGTACGGCTAGACTTATACCTCGTAAATGTACTTGGAGTTATAAAAGTGGTATTTCATAAATTTACGATGTGTTTATATCGCATTTTATATGTAAATATGAATAATAGATAGCGTATGTGTCTATCTAAGCTGTGAGAGATTGAACGAAATAATAACTGAATTCATTTTATATTTTTATTTTCGTTCACATAATCCATCAACTAAGTTAAGTCCAGATTTCTCTATTTTAGAACGTTTACTCTCTTTACAATGGCTAAAAATAACTTACAAATCACGTGGGACGATTTGCCTCGAATATTGTTCGTAAAAAAACCAATTCTCCGAGGGTTATAAACCAAGAGATAACGCTTCTCCAAGTTTCAACCCTGAACGATACAGGGTGGGACCTAATTAAGATTTGGACGGAACCCATTCATACACTTATTACAACAGATGGTAATCAGAACTGGAGCAAGTCTTCCTATTGTCCGGCGAATCCCTAAAAACGGACAATGATGAATGGGCTTATTTATCTATCTTTGAATCAACCTGTAGGTATATTTGGAGGTTGATACATTTTTGCTTTTTGTGCGTTTTGAGGTGGAAGAAAATCAATATAGGAGATAAGATTACTTAAGATTATTCTTGGGCACAAGGGAAAGATGTTCACAGAAAAAAGAGAAAACACAAAATCTAGTTGCGGTATTAGGCTTACGACTCTTTTCTTTTACTAAAACTTTACTAATAAAAACAGATTACATCTTAAAAACACATCTTCTCAACATTTCACAAACAAAAATCCAAACTAATTAAAAGACATTATAAAGAAGAAAGTAAGTTCTCGATAGGCAAAGGAATCGATTCAAAGTTTGGCTTTGAAAAAAAAAACTATAATATTGGTTCCTCATAATGATTCGTAGTTTCTGGACCAACGAGGCGATTGGAGGAAGTCGTGCCGTTCGACTAGCCAGCGTTTAATTGAAGATTCAATCCCGAAGGCAAACTTCTTGGTTCCTGGTTGACTAGCTTGTGGTAACGGCACCTCTATAGTATAAATCGAATCTGCATTCGAATAATTGGGGATGAAATTATGCGAACTGATTGAATATTGTCCGAATTTCTTGGGTAGATAGATAGTAATCTATCTACCCAAGAAATTCGGACAATATTCAATCACCGCGCTATTCAATCGCGGTCACTAGACCGCGGCTTCGCCCGAGTGATATCGAAAAAAAGTGTGTTTGTTTATCCAATGTGTTATTCCAGACCGATCTGATCTACCTCTGTGTTTAATTTCATCAAGATCCGTTCAGCAGTTTTGACGGGAAAGAGTAACAAACATACATCCATCCATCCATCCTCATAAACATTCGCATTTATAATATTAGTAGGAAGTAGGATTATGAAATTTGCTATACGTTGTGATCTTCTACCTGTATTGTAAATAGTAAATAAACGAGCGTGTATGATCACATGTATGATAACAGACGAGGCAAAATGAGTATGTTAGTATCGTAGCATACAGATAAAGTCTCGTCACGGTTCCAACATCCTGGTCCATTTGATTGATTGCTACAGCTACATCCAACAGAATTTCGTTTTTAAGTAAAGGTATAGAATTCATTTATATTTCCATATCTTTTGATTTACAAAAGTCGTGTTTACGAGGTTTTTATCGTCTTTAATTAGTTTTATTCATCAAAAGAACTTTTGAACTCGTGTAATTTATCATTACTGGTTTTATAGTATGACATATTAAGATAAAATTGTAAGTGTGTATGTCAATCGAGTTTATTTTCTGAGAAAGCTTTTATTTTGAATGTAGTCTAAACGAGAATTTTCTTGGTGGTTATATGATAGATGTGTAGTGTAATGTGGTATAGTGTAATGTGTTCTAGTGCAGCTGTTGCGTTTTTTGGTTTCTTTCTTCCCCCATGGGATAAGCGTAAGTTTGTGGTGTGTGTCATAAATAAATGAATAGTTTGAATTTTATAGTAATCATAATAATGTCTAATAAAAATTATTAGATTCGTGTTTCTTTCCAATGTATAAGAGAACAGACGTATAAACGTTGACGAGGAGCAATGATGGCTTAATAAATGAATGAATGAATATGTATGGATCGTAGCCGGTGGCGTGTTATAGCTTCTATCTACCCCCATGGGAACAAGGCGTGAGTTTATCTATGTTTGTGTTTATTTAAATTATTTTGACAATGACGTGTCAAAATGTATTTTGTCCCCATTTCGTACTGTAGGCACTTGATGCCATTTTTTTTTAAATTAATTCTTAATTTAATAACCTGAGTATTTGTAAACCAGCCTGCAGTGTTGAAGGTTTTATCAATGTTATTAAACCTCTACAGTACAGTTAACAACATAACTTTCGTTCCATAAAAAGGTATTTTCAAAGAAATGTCAAGTAAAATTATTGACAATCTCATGTTACAAGCCGAAATAAACACTCATTTCTTGAATAACCAGACCGTCCTAAATAAGATCGTCTCAAATGTCAGCTGATGACGAGACAATCGAACGACGGGGAATAGGGTTGTCAATGGCTTCAGACAAAAGGACCATTTTACAATTAACAATTGAGTCGAAAGTCTTTGTAGGATTACTGCCTTACTGACTAGATTACAGGACAATAATTCAAAATTAGAGTCACTCGGTCGCTCATGTTGCTCTATGGATGGGCCACCAGCCAATAAAAAAACGAGTTTTCTCCTTGCCTAGCAGAACACGTAAAGGTCAGCCGGGACCAACCCGGTTGACATTGCTAAATCTGTAAGTGGCCTGAAAGATTGACAACCGGTTATTTTCAAGGTATATTACCCAGTTATAACTAGGGCAGGTCAAATAGGCAGTCGCTCCATAAAAAATATTGTTATTGCATTTCGACACACTGGGAGCTAACCGCAACATGGTGAAAAAAAGGCAAGGAGATAACTAATATTAGCTTTTGCTTAAAACTGGACAAGTGGACATCAACGAGTGGCAAATAAAGCAAACAAGTTGTTCAGTATTTTTTGTGGCACTACATTCAACAATTTACAGTAACAAAAGACCCGATGAGCCAGCGCTAACCCTGAGACAGCCGCGTCACGGTGACAAGCCCTCAAATTGTTTGCCAGATAGCTGATACCGCGTAGTCTGACGAACTAAGTGCCTCTCATTCCCTCACTCACTTAATACTTAAGTCACATGCAGCTGTCACTTCTAAATTATAAAAAGTATACATCATTTTGGCATTAATAGGAAAAAACAGATAGTGTGTAACTTGTTTTGTTCACTTAAAACTTGCTAACGATTTGTTATTCATATGTGTCATACTAACGCTCTTTGTAAAAATAGATGGACTTATGTCTGAAATAAAGATTTATCAATTAAAAGGATTTTGGGACTTAAAGAGAGTTTGAAAGTAAACGTTGATCGGACAATCAAAGTACGGTAGTAGTCTTTGAGTATTAGGTATTTATTAGCCTGTAAATGAGCTTAAAAAGTAATGTTGGTGAAACATTAAAATTGAGCAATTTTAATGTTTTAATTTCCTTCGGAGCATAAAGGGCAAAAGAAGGAACATGGGTGGATGACACTACCCCCTCCCCGCTCCGCCAGAGCGGAGGAAGTTATTTGGTGATTTCCCATCCGCAAAAAAGGGGTGATAATAAATGAAAAAACCTACCTTTTGCCCCTTCTCTCACAGAACAAGCACAAGCAAGTCATATTTCGTTCACCCTCCTACAGAAAGTCAAAGCTCAACTTAATGCTGAACGTATTTAAAATATTATTCCATTTCTTAACATCGTCTAGAGATAACAAGAACAGAATAATGTTTTAGTTTTCAGAAAACATGTAAGTCCACAACAACAGTGGAGATACATCAAGTAATTTGTATAAACGTATACCCTGAAGGTTGATACGCAATAATCTGACGAACTAAGTGCCCACTCGGTTGCTAATGGCTCGATTTGCCGTATTGTTGTACAAATCTTTGTGACTTCACATAAGTACTACTTAAGTAAGAGAGTGATGACTATGAGAGTTCTTTTGTAAGAGACGTTTAATAAAACCAGTGCCAGCTAGGTATTTTTTTCTCTTCACAACATGATTTTTTTAACTAACTAAGTAACCAAATCTTAGAAGTTAAATTTGACCTACTTCCCGGGTTATAAGTATGTATAGTTTAGATGGCAATGCATGCCACTTCATTTTTATTTTCCAAATATTAAAAAAGTAGGCATAAGATCTCTTTGCGTACACAAAATGTCTGGCACAAAACAAAATACACTCAAACTATAACGGCATAAATTTAAGTCAATCAAATTGACATGGACTATAAAATAGGGTTACCAGCATCGTAAAAATCCCCTTACTAAAGAGTGTTTATGAGTGTTTTTTTTTTAATTAACTAAAAAAATGTTTTCTTTTTAACTGTGTCTTACGTAGTAAAAACTTCTTACTGCTCACAGACTTGCTAACCGATTTAGTGGTAGCTGAAGATATTTAAATCTGGATTTTTTGTAAGAGTACCTAAAAATAACTTGATTCCAAGGAATGTTGAAGAGTGACGCGTCACCAACACCCGAATATTTGAAAGCAACCCCACCCCACTCATCCTTCTGGTTTGACAAGTAGGCTCAGTTACATACTCAACACCATTTACAGTCAAAATTCTGTTTAAAAGCCAGCAAATTGATACTCCTTTATTAAATGACACACATCAACTATTCCACTTCACTTAGTAACGTGGAAAACTACTTTTTGTAGTCTTCGGTTACACTTGAGAGCTTTCCAGCACATTCCATTGAATATGAAGATTCAATTGTTTATAGCACCTCGGGTTCCTCGTCGAATGCCGTGACGAACTCGATTTGCATAGGAAACTGAGCTTAAACATTGGTTGGCATACGCCCCCTGCTAAATTATGTTTTCCTGGTACAGACAAAGACGTATGCATTCGTTGCGGTGGGGTTAAGGCAAATCATTTTCTTGTTTGTATTGTGTTGTGTGTATTGGTTTTCGTGCAATCTTTGTTAGAAGTGTGTACTGAAAATTACTGTAAGATTGCGATTTTTATTGGGGCTCGTGTGTGTGTAAGTTAAACTAGAGGATTTATTTATGCTTGTATTCTATACATAATTGATGTTTGCTAGCTGACATGTGACAATAAATTATTTCTTTATTAATCTTGTGAAAGATGACGATATATGATTCTTCTGACCTGACAGACAGATGTGTTGCCGGGAAGTTTGTTCCGCCACGTTTTCCCAGCTAAAACACTACGAAGAGGAAAAACGAAAAGGTAACCGTCTCTAGTAATTAGACGTTCCAAAAGTGCTGATTGTTAGCCTAGTTTTAATAAATGGATTTTGATTTTGTACATTTTCGATTTCTTTTGTTATTTCCAACCTTGTGAGACAATCACTAATACTTTATTTTGGGTGCCAACGGAATAATTTACTTATTTTACACATACATGCAGCAAATATAGCTCAAGCTTATTTTATTTCTTCTACTTTTTCTTTAATTCAATACTTTACACAATACTATGTCAAAGTTTCTCAAGGTTGTTGTGGTATTTCTGTTCAATCGATTAATTGCTATTTGTTTCTGGCAACCATTTATTTGAGCAAAGTTTGCCCTCAAGATAAACTAGTATCTAAAATCAAGCCGTCCATTCAATACTTCTCGCTGCTGCTCAAGTCCTAGTACTCCGAAAGCACGTGACCTATCACAATTTGGCCAGCGAAGCAATCGACGTTAGGCTCGTAACTCACTGGCGAGTCCCATTCCTTGCGGCATCTAATAAAACTTTGATTTCCTCGCTCTGTGTAAATCTAGGAATTGTAATGTCTACGATTTTATCATGAAGATCTTTTCTGGATCGATTCTTTCTGATTGGAAATAAGAGCTATATTTTACTACAAAATAGGTCAAATGTTACAGTATTGAAGCAAACGATGTACACAACGAGCGATACAGGAGATTTTCTGTCAATTCAGGTTTTTTTTTGCTTCCTTCAAAAGTCAGTTCTGATGCTGGTGTGGTTGATCGGTGACGATCTAACAATACATTCTACCACTTAGACCGGAGCAACATTATGCGATAACCACAAGGACTTTGTCATCAAACTAGCGCCATTTAGTACCTACTGCCGACATTAGCTAGTACATGGAGTAGTAAGAAAATGGAGTGATATTCTTGTATATTAACGCAAAATTTTCTTCCATAAACGAGCATTAATTTCTTAAATTTGAACGCAATGTTGGAGAAAAATTAACGATTGAACTTTGATATACGATCTATTTCATAATAATATGAAATCTAAAGTACTATGTTCGCACCAAAATTAAATTTTAATCAGTACAGCACGGGAAGGTGTGATGTGATTGGAGGTGACCATCAACCGAGCACAAATCTAGAACAAGTAGAACTTCTGATCAGCTGACTCTTTCGATCACTTGAATAAGAAGACGAACAATTATTTATTTTTATTAAAAATAGATCTCAGCGTTATCTTTTTAGAAACAAAACCAGCTGTTGTAAGTACGTGCTAAAGCCAGCTGTAGCACATATATCGTCAAATATTTCCAATGAAATACAATCAAAAATAAACATAATTAGATTCCGTCTCCACCTTGATTGGACAGAAATAGATTTCGTTAATATTTTAACGCTTATTGTATCTAGTGATCCGTCCGAGCGGGTTTAGAACAGATCAGTATTTTGCCAATTGTTTTCGACCACCAGCACCAGCTGTGTGTGTCATATTTGATTCGAAATTTCAACAATACCAGCTTTTAAACGCAATTTACGTGTGCATATCACGTTCAATTTTATTTCCGAAATTCGCTCTTAGTGAGTTTCAAATTATTCATTCCAGAAATGAGGTTGCAACTACAGTGCGCGCCGTAATTTAGCTATAACCTCTTCTAGAAATAACTACATAACTTAGCACTCCATTTATTTCCTACTCCACGCCCTAAAGCGTAATAAAAGCCGTCTGTACGTCGTCTGCGGGGAGCGGCGCAGGCGACCGCCGAAGCATTAATAAGTAATGCACAGTAATGGAACGCTCGCCTCGCAGCGTCATATTATTCGGGAATAATGAACGGTGTATTACTATATAAAACGGTTTTATAATTGGTATACGTTCGGGAATGGAGTAACTGTTATAGTTTATTGATCTTTGATTGTGATGGGTTTTTGTTTTAAGTTTCGTAAAGATTGGGTCTACGGTTTTATCACGACTGTGTTTTTGCAAGACTTATATCTACACTAAGTGGCCAACGTCAAGTCTATAATAAGACTTGACGTTGGCCAGTCTAACCAGATGCGGACTACAAGTATTTTACAATCAACTGCCGCTCTGATCTCCATAAGTAACATTTATAATATTTATTTATAAACCTATATCATATTTTGCTACCCATTCCTGTAATATAAAACAAAATTCTTAATCGTTGTTAAGATTTATGGTGATCTTACTACTTTGACTGCGTCACGACACTTTCTGATCCAGATATTTACGAATAATGAATCACAATTAATAAATACATTATCATGCACTAAATCATGTCCATAATAAAGTAGTTATTTCCACAGAAATATATCGAACTATTGACACATTCATAGGAACCGCGATCGCTAAATAATTCCGTGAGTTGAATAGCTTCATTACAACAACACGGGTAATCCATAATGGATCGAGTCCATCGGTCGCTCCCAACTTTATAACTAAGTTCGGCTCCAATTAAATGCCGACTTACGCCCGTAACATTGAGCGTTTGTCGCTGGAGAGGGCAGTCAACTGGTATTTTAGAAGAAAATGGAATAATCAAAAAGGACAGACCAAAGAACCGATAAATAAAAATGTTTTGATCAAAAAGGCGGTAAATAGTAAAAATATGTTTCATAGAGCTATACATATACGTATAAAGCCGTTTAAATGGATTGGGATGAGGGCAGGACAAACAAGCAAAACATATGATTAATAAAATCACAGTTTGCAAACTGCACATGATGACGAAATAAGAAGTCTCCTTCTTCCTTCTTCAACATTTTACAAATGCGATAGTTTGTGAGGATGTACGCATGTTTGTTACTCTTTCACGCAAGAACTACTGAACTTAGACGAAATTTGGCACACATAGTTTATAACCTGGATTGACACACAGAATACTTTTGGTCCCAGTAGAACGATCTCGTGGAACATTACCAAACTTCATGTGGCCAAAGCAGGCATGAGCTAGTTGGGAATGTTATAGTATCAAACTACATGTTAGGACTTCAAGTCCTAACATGAACAATGGGCAGCGCCGTCCGTCCGTCTAATCACGACAGGCTGTGACGATGGGGCGTTCATGTTTCACGAGCGCCCTAAAGAGATGTCCGTAAAACAGAGGGGCCTGCCAAGGTTGCGGATTATCCGAAAGAGTTACCTTGGCTCTGGAATACAAAAGGCAATAAGAGGAACATGGATGGATTTTTGCCAGTAAAATTGACTGACACTCCCTTCAGCGTCGCCCAGAGCAAAGTGATCTATTTGGTTAGACCAATAGACCAATTTTTACCCTCGAATAAAACACAAACAGCAGCATATACTCACATGAGTACATAAAACCGCGGCTGTAATCCCACGATGGGGGGTGTAATCCGGATCCCGCGTGTCAACGACGCTGTTCCTCCAAATACGTACAACCAATACTAGTACATTTGACATTAAGATATGCGGGGATTTAACAGCTATTTGGTATTATTGTGAGCTTCTTTAGTGATTTTAGGTATCGCAGGATGGATAATCAGGTCGCCAACTTTTTTGGAGAGTGGTAAAGAATACGCAATCTCGAAAAATCCGTTCGTCGCATGCAAGAAAGGAAAGAAGAAGAATCATAAGATCTTCTTTTTAAAGAGTGTCAGCATCTTTCCAACACATCTTATATATCTTCAAAAATTAAATGGCTTTAGAAACGAGTTCTGAAATCCGTGGTAACGTTTTGTGTCGCGATTTAAAACGTGACTTGTGTAAAATAAGTTGGTTAGTTAAATTTTAATAGGGTAAAAATGTTACTTTATCAGTATTTTATATATGTATTATTTGTATGTATGTTTATTTAATATATTTTTGTTTTGAGTCCTAATTAAAAAAAAATTCTTTGTCTACATATCCGACTTTCTTTTCTCAGGTCTGCTGGAAGAAATTTCTAATGAAATAAGCAGTACCTTTGCTCTTCCGTCTTTATGTCCTGTCAAGTATTTTGTGAGTATATAAACAAACTCAATGAAAGCAGAATTTATTAATATTTGTACATCATTGTACATAGTGCATATATCCAAAGCGTATCGTTGGTTTTTCTGCTACAAACTTTCGCCGAGCGATCCCCGCAATTCGTTTCTCGTCTATTCATCGCATTGATTTCATATCCGCCGCAAACTCTTGAAGATTGGGGCCATGAATGACGCGTAGCAAGTTATTAATGAATATTTGGTTCCTAACCAGCTTTTAGTTTTTAATAGAAATGTCTGATTGTACCGTTTTCGTTGTAGCATGGTACAGGTGACAATAAATAAAAAGACATGTGATAGGACGTTGACATGATAAGTAGTCCTTTACGACCATAATATTTAGGGTAAAACCTATAATCAGTCATTACCGTAAATCACGGTAACTTAAACCCGCGTGATGATCGAAAAAAAAAATTTTCTTTCTCTTCACTTTTCTTCCCTCTTTCTCCCCTTTTTGTCACTTTTTTAGCCTATGTCCGTCTCCAGGGTCATAACTATCTTTGTACCAAATTTCATCAAAATCGGTTTGGCCATTTAGGCGTGAAGACAAACAAACAAAATCACTTTCGATTTTATAATATTAGAAAGGATATCAATCGTTTGTTAGTGAGAGTGATTCTTAACAAAAATAAATCATATATTAGGTGTTTTTCAGCTGCATCCAGTTAAGACTGAAAACCGACTCCATCATAGTTGGGAAAAGTCTAGGCAGATAATGAAAATACCTGAAAAGCCGGCGGACCTTTCATAATAATTCTACAACGCTGATGTCTTGGCCTCGTTCTAAGGGGAGCGAGGAGTGTGGGTACTAACTCAATTACGAGGCACCCGACGCCTGAGTACCAAATTCAACGGTTTTTTCTTCCTTTGAAGTATCAAACAAATCTCATATTTATGCGGATACGAATTAATGGTGGTCTGGTCACTCATTATAGCTTCGTAAGAGTTGGGAAGATTTTTTGTGATGAAATGACAAGAAAGTATTCTTTTGCACAGAGCTTTTGCGTAGTGTAGTTTATCGTACAATAATTTGTTTAGAAATTAAATCATCTACCAGAGTGTTATTCCTACGTATTTTTATTGGAAGGACTTCTGTTTACTAAGTTTCAAAGAAGATAATCCCGAAAACCCGTAGCTGGTTCCTTTGTTTTTGGCAAACATTCTCAAGCGGAAGATTTTGTGCTGAATTTTGTGTTTTCTATGCTCAAACCCTCGAACAAGCAAAACAGTTCAAGTATGTGCACTTTCAGCACATTCTCACTAAGCCTTCCTTTCTTACAACTCGCATTGCCGCAAAGAAAAACAACGTTATTTAATAACAGTTTTCACAAACTAAGTACATCCTAAACAACAATTATTCGTGAAAATTGCGTGCAGCTAATTCAAGCAGATGGCGCACATAACTGGGTGGAGCAACATTGCAACTCGGTTCGATACATTAGCAAGGGAGCAAGTTGCAATATTATTCTAATCGTGCAACAGGCGCGCGGTTCGGACCTAATATTTGGCAAACGATCGCCACAGATGAACTATATATTTGGTTTTCGGGTCTGTCTATTTGCTAGTACTTTAATCCTGGGTATTTGCGAACACGCGTATGTGTGATATCGGATCTATGGGCTTTGAAAGGATAAGTAGACTGATAATAGTGGGTATCACGTTTGCGATGTATGTTTTCGCATTTATAGACCGTATTGTTTAGTTGTGAAGGTTTATTTATAAGATTTTAGTAAAGCCATAACTGGTTATTTTAATAAAACACTGAAAAATATTTCTGTGAATTAAATAATTCTAAACTTGGTTTCTACGTCAGAACAAAAGAACAAAAACATAAGTTCGCCCACGTTTGCGAGATGATTCATAGATCTAAAATGTTCTATAAATAACTTACGAAGGTTTAAAGACATAACATGAAAGGTACTTAATAAGTTTACAAAAAAATCTTATACAATAATGTCAATTCTTTAAGATTTTTTCACCAAACTCTTCAAATATTCTCCCAGGTTCGGATGGTGTGTGAATCCTGGATTCTTGGAATCATCACAATGTTATTATTTCCGTGAGGACAACAAACCAGTCTCCCTTGGAGATATTTCTCGACGACATGTGACAAAACGGAGATCCGTCCGATCTGATCCGATCCGCATAAAACACCTAGACACATAGTTAGCAAGAAAAAGAAAAAAAAACTGTTATAAAAAAAAAACAGAAACACCTTAACATAAAAATAAATAAAATGATTTATGCCAAAAGGGCCTCAGCTCAGCATAATGCCAGATGGTTGGTGCCAGTTAGACAATCACCGAAGAAATATGATTTTTATCCATTCCTGGTCTGTCTTAAGCAAGTGTAGTGAAACCAACGATCGACTTTTGCAAATTGCTGTTGTTACACGAACCCCGATACAATTTATATCGTACCTTTTGGTACCTACTGTTTTCCTAAAATAACATTATTGTTTCCCAATTCATAAAACTCTGTCGAACAGGCACTCTCAATCATTTCCTTAGAGACGTTAAAAACTCATTAAAAATATTACAAAAAATATGGTTCTCCCAAAAATGTTTGCGCACAGTGGGCCAGATTAAATTTATAACTTTATTGTTGAGCAAAAATTCCAACACACCTACACCTAATCATGTATCGAACGAATTGGTTCACGTTTAAGCTCACTGGGTACCTACAAAGACTGCGAAGTGTGACGACACGGTTGTTGCTATCGCTAAGTGTTTGACGGCTGCGCTACGTGTCGCGGGTACGATCCCCGCACGATTTGTATGACCTACAGATAGTAATTCCGGGTCTTTCTGTTTGTGTTTGTGAGTTTAAATGTCTGTAAACGCACCCACGATATAGGAAAAAAATTGGTTGTTTGTAAAGTAGGTTTACGATCGAGATGTTTACGTGATAACGTCTTATTGGTGATATAAGTTATCACCAGTAGTGACATCTAAAATGAAATTAAGTACTAATTTAAAGTTATTTTTTCGAGCCAAGTAACAGATGGCGCTACCATCTTTATGAAATGTCGCTTGTGAGGTTTTGGTGTGACACAAGTTTCTGAACATGTCACCCGACTAAAACGATTTTAAAGACGTTATCACGTCAAAAAACCGGGTGCAGGCAATGTTTAAAAAACAATGGAACTAATATTTGGGATTATACGGTCTATTTTTGTTTCACTTCTTGTGACTTATAGACAGCTAAAAAGAGTGATACCATAAGGGTTCCATGTTTTCCTTTTGAGGTACCCTTTAAAAAGAAGAGAGCACGATTTTGATGTAACAAATGTCAAACAATCGCTTCATATTAAGGGCCGCACACATTATTAAGGCCACAAGTCCAAGACATCACACATAGGCAGTCCGTACGTTACGCAAACTTCTGGCAACGGAATAGTATATGAAGTAGAAATTCGATAACGTTGAAATTCAACTCTGCAAATAGCAGTGAAGTTGTCGTTTTAACGTGTTGCTACCCTTACCTGTGGGACATACTGTCGTTGTGTGTGACTGACTAGCTGGTTTTGTTAATGTTGTGTTGAGGTCGAAGTACGGTTAGCTCTCGAATATTTATGGTACAAACAGTGGCTTGCATTTTGTGGATGATATGGCAAGAAAGGAGGAAAATGAGTGATAAAAAAGTATGGAAGAAGCTATATTGCTGACTTAAAAAAAACCGGCCAAGAACGAGTCAGACTCGCGTACTGAGGGTTCAGGTACAAACTTGCGACATAAACGACCATATCTTTTGACTGCGTAGACTTAGAGGGTTGTTTTTTTCACAGCACAAAGGGACTACAGAATGGAGTGTATGGTTTTAATGTCATTCGATACTTCCACGTGTTCCCGAGATAAAGGGTCTTGATAGACAGACAGACAAAAAGTGATCGAATAAGGTTCCTATTTTTTTCCTTTTGAGGAATGGGACCCTAAAAAGAAGAACAGAATTTTTTATAGCTAGTCAACACTAATAAAGTAGAAGGGGTCTTACTTTCAAGAGCTAAACGCTTAAAAGTTCTCATCAGCAAACAAAAATGCTGGACTTGCCAAACAGCTCGACCGTAAGTAGAAAACTGCGGGGAATTTTCACCAAGTGAACTTGAAAGCAAACATGAGACGTGTGTTCTTGTAGGGACAAAGTTTGCGTGAAAATATTTATAGTAACTGAATTTGATCCGGCGTGGGTTAAACTTAACTGCAAACAAGCTGTGAGGGTAATAACAGTCGTTTTAACAAGCGGTTATCGCATTATCCCTGTTTTCCAACGGATTATGGCTGTTCTCCAATATCGTATTAGGGAAAAAATATTGCGAAATATATGGTTACGAGTATTTGAGGGTTATCACAACAATTTTTATTAAGTGCCAATACAATATAATAACCCAATTCATAAAAGGTTGTCGTTACTTTATTCACGACAAAGCAGAAGTATATATATTTAATAATGTATGTACACACAGTGGACAAGACGGGTTTTTTTTTAATTTCAGTTCAAAAGTATTGCTCATTTCTTAAGAAATTTCTGCCAGCAGACCTGCGAAAGGAGATATGAAAACAAAATGTAGACGATAGCGTGTGAGAGAGTACGAGAAAAATATGTGTGTGTTTATTTATATATATATTTTTAATAGATATGTATAAGACTCGGTATCGAATCTAGGGAATCAATCTGAGGGCCTCGTCAGGGCCAAAGCCGGCCGGAGTTACGGGCTTTTCGAAAGAGATGCTGCAGCCCCGGAACTTAAAGGGCAAAAGAAGGAACATGGATGGGTTTATACAGTCTGACACTACCTCTAGCCCCGTCCAGAGGGGGAAGAGTCGTTTGATGATTTCCAATCTGAAAAAACAACGGGACTGATTCCATGTTAAACTTCATTAGTTTAGTTGATCCTAACTACTCAACATCAAAGAATTGAAATGTCAGTTTAAGTTACCCGAAAAACGACTTTCACGATAGATAATAACGACATCTCAACGAAACAATCGGAATATATAACTCAGTCATCAAAATCAAACCAACCACAAACTCAAAAAACCAATAACATCGAGCAACTCGCCAAAAATTGTTAAACCAAAACATTCAGATCGGTCAAATTACTTTGCAATGTAAACCACAACACGAACGGCCGGTTGCACAGTTTCCACCATCGGTTAGTGGTGCCAAAACACATCGACACATAAACGTGTATTTGGCAGGCTAAGTCACTCCGATGGGGTCGCCTCCTTAATCTAAGGTTAACCTCGAAATTAGATAAACGACACCTTGGGGCATTACCGCTTGATACTGTTTTTTTGGAGTGACTGTTTATTTTGAAAGGAATTGTTGGATTTCCTTTGGATGTGTGACGGCAATGCGCGAAATAACTATACGGAGAGATTTGGGGAAGATCGGTCAGTTGTTTTAAGGATTCATTTCTTTCAAAAAGTAACTAACGGACTGGCTTGTTGTAGTAATTCCCTTACAAAGATACGACATTAGTACATATCTATATAGCCCCCACATTTAAGACACACAAGGGACAGCCTATTCGTGTAAGCCCTAAGCAATTTTGAACTAGATCCCTCTAAGTTCGATTGGAACATACCCAGAAATTGGGATACAACGTTGTGGGATGCTCATAATGTAGTTAGGACCCTACCCTACAGACATTTGAATGGCACCCAACAATTACTTTGTTTAATTTCTATAGTTCACAGGTTTAGTTCCAGAAATCTATTTTAAGCGTCTTCATTGACTATCGAGTTCTTGCAAATCTTGAGGCGTAACGAGGACAGCATTCGCATTCTACTTCTAAAGGCAAATTAGAATCTTTGGTACAATGAATGAGATTCCATAGAAGTTCCTAAGCTCCTTAATTCTAACGATCCTTACTTTAGATCTTTGATAAGATATTAACTCTCAAGACGATTAAATCCAGTTAATAATAATAAGAACATATAAGTATAAGTAGAAACATAAACGTCGTTACGTCACAAAAAACCGTTAAACTTAAAATTTTACTTCGAAAAGAGAAAGCTAACAGGATGTCGTGAAAGCAATTATGGTAAACTTTTCACAAAGGTGCAATGCAGTCATAAAAGCATTGTGCTCCTTAGAATTCACGGCAAAAAACCCGTCATTACCAACAAAAACAACTTGTGCAAAGCGAGAGAAGTTGGGGCGAGTCTGCGAATTCGATTTACATATGAAAACGTTCGCGAGCGGCCCGCTAGAGGACGTTCTTTTAAAAATATCACACCCTGTAACACGATCTTATTTAAAAGTCACACCTGGTGCGATTTTATAAAGGAATAAAATCTACGTGTGAAACTTTTCACGCCCAACTCCTTTTGGGGCGATGAAAAACTGTAATGTATGCTTTAATACTCTCTTTTGTCTCCGAATACGTGGTTTATGAATGTCTGTATTTTGATATATTTTCCTTTTTTAAGACCCGCGTCTAGTCTGTTTCATTAAGATTTATGAACTTGGCTAGACAAGCGTTTGCTCGCTTTTTATTTGTATTTTTATTTATGCGCGGGTTGCGTTTAATTCTGTGATCTGATAAAAGTAAAATCATGTTGTTATTACGGCTCGTTTAACAGTCTGGTAGAATAAATTAAAAACCTTTTCTACTTAGTAGACGATGTTGCTTAAGGCGAAGATTTAATATCACTATTCAGATTACTAAACACTTTCTGCAGTCTTTCCAACTTCGTATCATCTTAAAGCAGTCAATTCTAGCCTTTAATTCTAGTAAATTCTACGGAACTGCCAAAAAATTTCATAACAAAATATTTCTTTTAGTTTATTTTTATAATCTCCAATAAGTAACCCTCTATCAGAGGCGTCGGATATCTTTTCACCTCGACATCAAGGCGATGAGCAGGTGCTTAAGTTGTCATTTCGCGCGTCACGGAATGTTCCGTGTAATCCACATAATGCTTGAGCTCGTACCGATGGTTCTCGACAAAGAAAAGAAATATAGAAAAGTCTTGCCTTTGTGCAGCTGGATGTACGGAAAACTATTATTATTTATTATTATTATGAGCCAGTTGTGTCCCACTGCAGAGCAAAGGCCTCCTTTCCTTCCTTTTCTGTCTTTTGCTGTTGTGGCCCAGTCCTTTTCGTGGAAGTCTAGCTCGTCACGCCATCTCCTCCTGGGCCTACCGCGTCGCCGTGTCCTGTTGTTCGGAAAACTATGGATAGTGATAATTTAGCAGCTTCTGGTTTGACTCACACCTAGATAGAAAAGCAAAAGTAGAAAGTCCCAGTAGATTAAAAATGGGCACATTTAAAATTTGCTTTTTTTGCCGGGGTTGCGGGTTGTTCGAAAGAGAAACCGCGGCCCCAGAACAAAAGGGCAAAAAAAAGGAACTTGGGTGGGTTTGTTATTCAGTAAAAATCTGACATCCCTCCGGCTACGCCCAGAGCAAGGAAGTTATTTGATAATTTCCCATAAAAAAACCTGAAAACCAGCCATTTGCTAAGCCCAATTAGGGAAAATTCCACCAATGAAAGTTTGGAATTTTAACTCTTGTTACTTCTAAACGCAGTTCTAACGTGCTGTCCCAGTTTGGTGTCTTTGCTGTTTTCCCTAAGACTCAATCTCGAAAAAACATCACTTTTAATTCCAGAAGAAATCTAAAACGCTACGAACAACGAGTAGGAGCCATTACAATAGTGTAGTTAGTACAAGGTGCAGACGAAAATGGGAAATTGCTCCCAGTACTTAATTCTAAAGAGTTGAGGGAGACGGAAGATTTTAAAACAGTGAGTTTTATGATGCTCATCGGGCAATATAAGTATGTATTTAGATTGCGTTTTGTGCAACTATGTGAAAGTAAGCGGTGATTGCTTTAGTGCGATTTTCATCTTGGGTAGTTAAAACTTCTTAAAAATAAAAACCTTTTTATAGACGGCTTTCGGTAGAGAATTTGCTTTTTCGTGTTAGTTAGTTCGTTAGTGAGGTGAATTTACAAAGTTTTAGAGCAGTTAGGTACGACCACAACACTTTGTTCAACTTTTATTAACTTTAGTATTTTCGCTAAATATTATTCATGATACAAAAAATATACAATAGATCAAAAGTGTTTTTGGGTTCTAAGGTTCTGTACAATTCAAACGTAAAAAACCATAAAAAGTTCAAACTACCCACTCTTCTCGATTTTCCGACTACCCTTTTAAATTACCAACTAATACTTTTACTTTTTTTATTCCCGTCTCAGCAAGACACGATAGCAAATAGAGTGCAGCGCGATCACAAAATTACACGTCAATCCGAAACGCGGCCGCGCGAACCGTCGGCCTCGTCGCTCCGGGCCGGTTACAACCGGATCGAGGCGGATAGAACCGGATCGGGGCGGATAAAACACTTTATTTAATACAACCGGAGTAAAATTGTATTTGTATGGGACTGGTCCTATCTGCGTAACGTTTTAATAACTGTCAGCCATTGCTATAGTATAAACGTAGTTAAATTGAAAATGTGTGTGTATGAACGGTTTTCGATGAAACTTTACTCACAACTTTAACCATGATCTTGAATGGAGTACTTCTTCGAGGCGATTTGCCTGCAGAATCATTTTTGACATCGAACCGGGCTCTGTAGATGTATTATTTGCTTTTTTTAAATAGAGCAGAATCGTTGGAAGGAATGGTAGGAAGCCTTTGCCTAGCTTTTTCCCAAGTATATTGGGGTCGCATCCAGTCTTACCCAGATGCAGCTGCATACTAGTATTTTACAAGAAGCGATTGCCTATCTGAGCCCCATAAACCAGTTAGTTACCCCTTGATAAGACTGATTGTCTGACAATAGAGGCTAGTAATAATAAAAATAATTCGGGGAATACCACGGTCAAAAACTAGTTACATCGTAATACAGAAGATACACCAATTTTAAACACAATCTGTTTTTGAAAGGACAATTGTTTTACAATCTCATTGTACGTCATCCGATACTGTGCCGACGTTTATATTGTTCGTGGCTTCATTAATTAAATATTAATTACTTTGTTATTAGCGCAGAATTATTAGGTTTCCATGAAGTGAGTGCTTTATTGAATCATGTGGGTATTGAATTGACGATACGCTGGCAAGTCATCGATGGCATATATAGGAGACATCAATGTCGTTCACGTGTTCACTCAGATCCAGCCTGTCCCTTTGCTGTCCTCCAGCAGCGACGCCCTAACCTGAGGCTCGTGCCCCACTGGAGGTGCCCTTAGCATGTAGTCGCTTAGTTTGTAAGTGTTTTGCCCTGGCTGGAAGCCTTACTTTTGAGGCATCCACAGGAATTGCCTGTTTAAGCAGACGACAACCTCCTAGGTTGAACTATGAGATGCCATTAAAAAATAAACTTATAACGTGTGTTTTAAACCCTTTAACTTGATGGATCCTAAAATAATCAACCATACACCAAACACTAAATCAATGGACGCGGTGAAACCTCCGGCAACGGTAGCTCCTATACAGTACATGGAACAGGTTTATACAATATGCATGGACTAGAATAGCGACACCGCTGCAAAACTTGGGTTGCCCAGAATAGTGAAATCTGATCGATGCGGCCAGACTATTTTGGTGGCTCTTCAGCAGAGATTGTTAGGCGCTATTGTTTCATTTTGATACAGTTTTAAGGATAGAATTTAAGGCATTTTTGGACGGTCATACGTAGGTTTTAGTTTTAGAAGTGAATTTTGGATAATGTTTTTGAATCTGCTATCAGCATATATTTTTATTGTAAATCAATCCGATACAATTCTTTTTAAAGTTTTATTTTGTTTTTGTTCGCTTTTAATTAAAAAAAGTTATTTTATTAAATAAAATAAATATCCATACGACCATTATGTTACATGTTTTTTAACTGTAAAATATGTTTGTTGGAAGACTCTAAAAGTTTGCAAAATAATTGATTATCCACAGCTTTTTAAAATTGCTTATTTACACATTTGATATATTGGATTAAGGTCATCAAATGACAAAAGGCTACTTAAATTCTACATAGAAATAAAAGGATAATATTTTTGTGTTCACCAAAAATCTTAAGGTAGGTACATCTTTGTATGCATTTCTAAAATATTGATCTTAAACCCGTTTAATTGTTTTACTATAATTAAACTACTCGGCCAACAAAATATGTTACATCAAACGAATTCCAAATTAACACCAAGATAAAACACTTTTTTATTGTAGTGCGCTGCAAATAGGTATTCTATTGTAACAATAACTATTTTATTCCTCCCCGAAAAATACTGATTGTGCACCAAATATTCGTGAATGTAAAAAAAATGCGTAGGTTAGGTTAGGTTAAAACTGTGACCCCCAACGCACGAGCCGAGCGAGCGGAGCGAGCGGTGCCGCGGCAGCGGCCGGCGAGTGCCAGTAACGACTTGCATTAATAGAAAATAGATGAAATTCCAAATTAACACCAAGATATAAGACTAAAGTAAAACTAAAAAAATAAATGCTTGTTTTTAAAATTAGGTGTATTACTATTTTTACAAATTTGCAACAGTTGTTAAATAGATGCTCGTTATGACATATTTTAATTAACATATTTTGGTGCACATTCAGTATATTTGGTGGAACACAGGCAAAATTAGGTAAATGAAATGGGAATAAATTGAAGTACTTTTAAATACCATCCGAAATAAAACGTCATTTATATTAAGGAACGCACCACCTATTACCACGACATAGTGATAAATCTGAGCTCTTAGTTTCACATTCCACCGCCTAGCTTAGATATCGCATAAGACATGGTGGATTTAGATCAATTAGGTTTGCGTACTGTGAATCCGCATATAGTGATGCACGATCGACAGTATCGATACAACGTGCAAATAAAAAATGGCGTCAAAAATTCTTCCTCAACGCTGTGAACAACGTTAGCGTTGTCAGCCAGTTCAGTCTTTAGACTGTAGCCAAGTAAAAGCCACCTACGGGAAATGCGGTATTGGTACGTCAATTTGAAATATCATACTAGATTATTTAAAACTAGCTTTTGCCCGCGGCTTCACTCGCGTTAAATTCGGGGTAACACAGTTCCCCTTTCCTGATTTGCAGGTACTTGCTACCTGTAGTTTTTGCCCTTGCGCCTTTTTTATTGTAATAGCAATGCTAAGTTTTCCCTTTTCTTCTCTCTTTCTCCCTCATTTCTCATTTTTTTAAATTAAAATGTTAGCCTATGTTCATCGCCAGGGTCCCAACTATCTCTGTACCAAAATTCATCAAAATCGGTTTAGCCATTTAGGCGTGAAGACGTAACAAACAAACAAACTCACTTTCGCTTTTATAATATTAGTAAGGATTACTCCTGTGACCCCGAATGGCTAGGCTGAGGTGTACCTTTTAGTACACCTACATTTCAACAGCTGTGTTTCAGTTTGTTCTTGTTTTGTTCCAGCTTTTTGTGTTGAGACTGGCCTAATATATTACCAAACAAGCACAAATCAATCAGATAGAGCAGACTAGAATAAAAAAAAACAATAAGCCATTAAATCCATCATTAACACAAAATGAATCTCAATACACTTGATGCGTTAAAGTATATAAAGCTCTGTCCACACAATATGCGTTAATTTGCTGACAACAATGTGGTGTGTGGTCACCGTCGCGTCAGTGGCAACGAGGCCGGAATATTTCAATTACGAGTTACGACCACGTTCAGTGCTCCACTGACCACGGAATGGGATGGTCGCGTCAAGAGTTTGTAATGACCGGTTTAAGAAATGGATGGTTGTGAAATAACTTTGTTGGTAACAAACGGCAATTTCATAACAGTAAAAATAAATTCAGTTTTAGGAGTAAATTTCTAGGAACGTATTATCTTGCACACAATAACCGGTGGGTAAGATGAAGATGTACCTAATCGTAAACCCCATTTGGCCAGATATTTTTAAGTTTCAAATAATAGGGGCTAACCTTTTGTCATGACCGGGCCAAAAATTGAACTGGACGAAACGGTTAGCGCAGTGGCTGAGCCATCGACAACCGCGCTGCGTGTCGCGGATTAGATCCCCGCACGGAACAAATATTTGTATGACCCACAGATAATTGTTTCGGGTCTGGCTGTTTGTGTATGTGAGTTTTAATGTTTGTAAACGCACCCACTATACAGGAGAAATTACTAGCGTGGGGCAATTAAAAAAAACCGTTACACAATCTAATGAAAAAAAAACCAAAGAACATTTTGCCCCACCTGGAAACCGAATCCGGGGCTAACGAAGCATTCGAAACGAGCAAATATTATAACTGTTCGCCATTTCTGAGTGGCAAAACATGTAGCACTTTTGCATATATTTACGATCTTTATACATACTTACGCATGTTTTTACAAATAAATCGTTATCTTTATGTTTCCCAGTAAACATTTTAAATATTATGTTTTCGTTACTACTGGGAAACCCAGATTTACGTAATTTTATGAAAAGATGCTTTATCAAAAGATCCTCAGGTATCTTTTTTCCTTATTCAATTGTAACGAAGGACTAGCTATGAATGTTATCGACGAGAGCCATGGCTACCGATCTCGCCAAAAGAAACCTTACTTTGATCAAAAAGAGGGAAAATATATGTACTTATTAATTTAAAAAAAAAAAAAACACATCTTTATCAACGTTAATAAAAAAGGGGAAGTATTCCACTTTAATATTCTCGTATTACGTCACTTGAAAAAGGAATACATTAGTCGTAACTAATGTATTTAGGCTTGTACGAAATCCGTTGACACCATAAACAGGCAGGTACACAGCCCATCCGCGTGGATGTGCTGCGCTCGCCGCCTCTCCGAGCGATGCAACACACATTTACATCCCGCTTTTGACCGACCTCGCGGCTGAGCGGTGTTTTGTGAGAATCATCTAACGCCGCCATTTTGTATTTTTAATACAATTCCCACATACATTTTCACAAACCCTCTCGTGGCGATATAATTCAAGAGCAAAACGATCAATGACGCACTATTTACCTCAGATATTTTTAATCATCACAAATATAGAATATTTTGATATTAAAATATGCGATGAGAAAAAACAAAAGCATGTAAAAATCGGCCAGCAATTACAGACGAATGACCATAAATTAAAATCAAAATAGGTTATGAACTTGTGATTCGGTATTCAAAAGTTCCCGCGCTAGGGTTGGGCTCGATCGATGCGCCAGTTATTTTGAGCGCATTCGAGCGCTGCAGCCGGCGGGATCAGTGTCAGCCCTAATTGGGCTACACCCCGGCGACATTTTTGTTTCAGATCAATACAATATCTAAATTTGTTATACTGGCTCGTCAGTAATGTAATTTTGCAACTAATTGTGTTTTTTTAAAAGGAGTAAAACATGAAACGGCTGGGGGCAACATCTAGTAAAGTAATATTGATTTATTAGTTACATTTTTAATAGTCACTAACATTTAGACCTAATAGTCCGAAATATCATTTTCAATTTCCACGAAAGTCCACAGTTGTCTGCCAACTAAAACTCATCCCTTCTTCTAAATAAAATTATTACAGAATTATATCTTGACTCAATAACCATCAAAACATCTTAATTTCAGCCAATTAACTTTCCTTTATTGAATCCTTAAAAACTTTACAATTACGTCCATCGCATCGTAAAAACTAACAAAACAGTCTTTAAGCAATTGTCTATGGACTGTAACGAACTCCTTCGAAGTTTAAAAAGTAACTGCTACTTGCGTTAAAGAAAAGAGCCTTTCTCTGAAGACCAATAGACATTTGCATTTTGTCTTGCGTTAGTGCAAGCGGCATCTTGAACAGAATGAATATAATTAACCTCATTTATGTAAATATACCTTAGTTTATGTAGGAGACTTTAATGCCCCCAATTGTTTAATATTGATTTCACACCCAAAGTAACATAAGTGAACGTAGATTCTTGTTACTTTTTTTTTGGAACTTTCCAACACAGGCGTGAATGAAATGGAAAGCAAATATATCGTATTGAATCTTCTTCATGTTATTTTACATAATACTGTGTGTAATACTATAATGTGTAACCGTTAGTTTTCCCAAATAAATATAGGTAGCACAAATGGTGTCGCTGCACACTACATTTTTGGTATGCTGTATTGCCAAAATATCTTGGACAAACGGAGTGAGAACGCATTTGCACTGAATACGAAATTTTGTTACTGAATATGTGACTCTTTTATTTGACAATGCACCTTATTTGTTATTTCAATATAATTCACAAGGGGACACTTTCGCAGACCACTTAAAAATCATAAGCAGTGCTACGGGTCGGTAGCTTATTTTTTATGCATATTAATTGGTATCGGTAGATTTAAATTTTATAAAAATCGGTCATAGCAACGATTAGCAACGATAGCAAAGATTATAGCAACTTATTCTGTGACACGAGAATCGTACTAATATTACAAATGCGAATGTTTGTGAGTATGGATGGATTGTATGGATGTTTGTTACTCTTTTACGTCAAAACGGCTGAACGGATGTTGATGGAATTTGGCACAGGGGTAGTCTGGAATTATTTATTTATTTATTTAAACTTCATGTACAATAGTGGTACATAGGCGGACTTAATGCCATAAGGCATTCTCTACCAGTCAACCTTTGGGTAAATAAAAAATAAAAATAATTATCTGGGATTATAGTCTGGAATAACACATAGGATAAAAAAACCGATAACACGCGGGCGAAGCCGCGGTCGCCAGCTAGTTATATAAAAGAAAAAGATATAGGCTTGCGTTTGACTGCAACTCGCCTGATGGGAAGCGATGTCGCTAAGACAATCCACAATCGCGAGATAATTATGTTGTTTCAGGGAATATTTCCTGGAAGCAGACATGTGGATGCATCAAAATGCAGAGGAGCCTGCCAGGGCCACCACCTGCCGGGGTTGCGGGTTTTTTGAAAGAAATACAGCGGCCTTGGAACATAAAGGGCAAAAGAAGGAATATGGGTGAGTTTTAGTCAGTAACAGTCTGTCACTCCCCTCCACTCCGCCCAGATCCCGGTTTCCCATCCGCAGAAAAAAAAGGATGCATCAAGACGTGCGGTGGACAAGAGCCTTGCCTCGTTTTCCTCGGCTAAAGAGATTTGGCCTGTATTCAACGACATGAACGACCGCAGGAATGTATGACCGAGTTAGGAGCTTCACAACTGCAATATAGAAATTAATGCGAAATCAAATTTACAAAAAAATACTTAAAACTAAATACACTACTCTGATCCATAATTCCCAGATGATATTCAAAATTTTCTCATTAACAATAGTCATTAATAATAAGAGGTGCCATTTTTCATTACGATTGAACTAAAAGGTTTCAACTCGCCTCTGTCAGGTTTATTACTTCAATATTTCATTATAAACGTCCACAATCAGTTAATTAGTTGTGACCATAAATTCACGAAATAACATGCTAAGTACTTCGCTTTGTTTCAAATATTTCTATGTATTAACCAAGGTTTTCGAATGCCCTTTGTCACAAGAGAATTAAATTATTCCAGTAGATATATTCTAGCACATAATTTACCTAGTATTTCGCTGTAAGTCTGGACATTAAAACCTGTTTTAATTATTCTGTAGTGTTGAATCCAACTGGAAAAGTTCTTTCCAGTCGTTTTGTGTCGACGAGGTTTTTTCAGCTTACAATAGCTAGGCCCACAGACCGTGTAAGCTGTCTTTGTTGAACCTAGTATTATTTTACTAAACTGGTTTCTCAAAAATCTTTTTCATTGTATATTTGTTTCGTAACAAAAAAACCCACATTACCTACATGAAATAAATCCGCTCAGTAGGCAGCCCCAATTTAAAATACATAAATATAAAAAGTTACTCATATTTCTCCCATTTATTTTGGCGTGGGCAAAACAATGCATTGTGTAAGGAAAACTTTCTCGCCCCATCTCACATTATTGACTAAATGATCCGAAAACCAACTCCGAAAACTCACATAACTTTGTACACGGCTTCGATATGGATGCTTGTCTACTGGATATGACCAAGGATATAGAAATGCACTGGGAGCGAATATTTACTCAATTTTGAAAGCCAATATTATTTGACACGTTATTATTATTATTAAAACTTTATGCACAAGTAAAAACTGTACAAAGGTGGACTTAATGCCTTGGGCATTTTCTACCAGTCTTCCTTAACGTTTTTCTTATTGATTGGTGTTAAGCTCACACACATGACATTACTTGATTAAAAAAGTTAATAACACAGTAAGAAAAAGCGAACAAAGCAAATTCTGTTATAAAATACTGAAGAGTTTAGTTAATTTTACAACACTTATAAGATATAAAATCTTCGTTCGAATAGAATATGAATTCAAACTACCTAATAACTCATTGGCTCTTTTTTTATGATAACAAAGTGCAACGTTTTTCTGCTGTCAGGAAATCATCACATAACTTGCCGGCTTTGGGCGAAGCGGGGGGAGTGTCAGAATATTACTGACTTAAACCCATCCACGTTCCTTCTTTTGCTCTTTATGTTCCGGGGCCGCGGTATCTCTTTCAAATACTCTGACAAAGTGCAACTAACAGCTAAATAACATGTGTGGAGTTAAAAAAACTAATAATTCCTAAGTGCTGAAGTGTATTATGTTAGTTTACAACGTTTTCCTTAGTACAATTTTACGACTCGCGTGGTAAAAGGCAAATACAATGTGCCTTGCATTTATTCATTATGTTTTACATGTAGTCTCAGAACGGTATATTGTAATAACTCTCTAGTTTCGTAATTAATTTAAATAATTAATGTTTTTTCCTCACTCAAAGGCACGGTTACTTGGTAATGTTATGAATTATAAATGCATTGTTTTTACACCAGTTTTTAAAAGTGACAACTAAAAAATATCGTATTGTCCTCGTGACACTACCAGTAATTACATTAGGTATCTATTCTATTAGGATTTCGTTACTCAAAAAGAAAAACAGTAACTCTTATAGGATAACTTTGTTGTCCGTCCATTTGTGTATCTCGCGAACGCGTGGAGGTATTTTTTTTTCGGATGGGAAATCAACAAATATCTTAGGGGGGTTCAGACTTTTACTGAATGAAACTCAACCATGCTTCTCCTTTTGTCCTTTATGTTTTGGGGCCGCGGTATTTCTTTCCAACAACCCGCAGCCCAGGTAGGCGGCAGGCAGTAGCCCTGGCAAGCCCCTCTGCGCGCGTAAAAAACAAACCATATACTCAAATCTGTGGTCTTTTGTAGCTGTGACAAAAGTCTACGCAATCAAAAGATATGACCGTCTCGTCGCTAAATTATACGGAACTCTCGATGTACGAGTCCGTCTCGCAAAACACACCGACAAAACCACGCTCAAATCATAACCGAACTGCGCTTTCCACCAACACCACATCCAGTCACCTCTACCTCGATTTCCGTAGAAGTTGGTAATTTTTCAGCGCGGGGCCGGGCGTTGGCACCTAATTTATGGGGCTACGGCCACCGGGAAGGAAGCTAAATTACCATACGACGTCCGCCAACAAAGAAAACGCTGGAAGTGCTTCCTAGCCGATACCAATGACGCATAACACTCGCATTCCTCGAGAGCTGATGCTTGACGCTTCAGCTTGGACTGTGGTCTTGGATTTTGCAAGTAAGTAGGCTCTGCCAAACGACAACTTTTCTCTAGTCACACCCAAGATATAGCTTATTAATAAATTATCGTTGCGGTTATCGCTGCGGTCGGGTTTCAGTCTTACCGGAGTCACGGAGTCTGGATTAGTGTCCGGTTGATGGCAATAGGCTCACCCCCTTTTAGACGGGACTTAAAACATGACTAGTAAAATATGGGTGCCTAACCTTTCGAGGATTAGCGTGATGGGGGGGGGGAGGGTGAAGGGTATTGTGCCAAGTCCCATGTAATAGGAGCAAGCTTATTGACATGAACTGCACATAAATCCTATCTCTGAACATCTTAAGGGTAATAAACTACAACAAATGTCTTTCATTATTGGTAAAAAAAACACATTCGTATCACATTTACGATTTCTTCTAGACACATCAGAGACTTATATACAAAAACTTTGAAGGACAAAATGAAGATTATAATTTAGAAATCAAACAATGTCGGTAAAGGTCAACATCACACAAACAAGGACTCATTATGAGGGCTCTCGTCTGAAACTCTCTTACCACAATAGAACTAGATTAATATGAGGTATTTAATTTGGAAGTACAATACGATTGTTTCTAAGGTTTAAGGGCACGACGTCTAATGTTGGATATATGTCTCCATTACAGACTTAAATTATGCTAAGGTTGGCCTAGGCCGAGTCCTAACCAAAGTGAACGTCGCTATAATTTTGTTCGGCGAACTCGAACGAACGGCGAAACAGGAAACCGGTGTTACGGTCTTCTGAACAAATAAATTAATGAAAGTGAATAAAAATTTCAGAAGGTGACGGATCGAGTATTTGTAAGAACTCGAGACAAAATAACATCTCAAAATGTTTGCATAGATACAGAAATAAAAGGCTGCACGGTTTAATACTTTTGAATGCCAGAGCATAAATGCACGCGCATGCCCACCACGCCAAGGTACTCATTTTACCTCAATTTTTCTGTCGTTGGCGTCCAGGACACACGCTTGCTTGTCGCATTTATGTGACAATAGCGTTGAATAGGTTATAATAACTTGACTGAAAAATAAATAAGAAAGAAGCTACTAAACGGCTTACTAAAACCAAAAATAACGTACCGCAAAATAAACTTAACCAACACAGTATATTTCTAGAACAGTTTAGTTAAAATCCCCGATGTAACCTGCATTTTTCATCCAAGTTTGCCAAGTTCTGAAAAAAACTGGCTGACTAGTAGATTTTATAAACACTGAATAAAAAGGTATACCAGTGCTTACGTCTTTTAAACTATGAAATATTGCACGTATAAAGCTCTTAACGGAAGCTTCCCACAACTTTGTTCCAGAAGTTCGCAAGTGAATTCTGTGCGTTGGCACTTAACGGAGAATTTTTTCGTACATGAAACATCTTTAAGGTTTTCTATGATAATTTACAAAATTTGCACAGCATTTTTATTTTCTTACTAATTTATAGGCATGTATTTTTGTCCCAAAAATATAATTTTAAAACTACGAAAGTATTTAGGATTTGCAATTCGCAAACTAAAACTAATCATTAAACATTTTGGAGTTTCTCAATCTAAGGCTAAGATCCCATTTTTGCTTCGAAATGTAACAATGAAACAGAGACCAAGATTTTATTTCCTAGAATTTGTTAAGCTCAAAGATTTCCTTCATTATATCTTCAGCACTACATAAGTTTATCGTCAACTACACCAGTTTTCTCAGCGCTGACCAAACAATTTGAAGGTCCAGGGTCACATTTTGCTAACTTTCATTGCATTAAAGGGATCGGTTAAGGTTTACAAACATATTCAAATTCTATGCGTATGCAAAATATTTCAGCGGTAACTTTATGACGATGATCGTAAATTAATAGGAATTATATCGGGGGGACCCTTCGCTCTTTGGCAGGGAACTAAAAGTTTTCATAGGTACATTATTATACATAAGGCATTTTGGGGACTATCGTCTGACCTGGCCAACCTCTGGGACAACGGGATTATTCGAATGAATTTTTATGTGAAGTCGATTGTGGATACGATTTCGAATTTGGTTCATGGTTTGATCTTACTACCTACTCTAAGGGATCTACAATTTTTTGTATCTTGGAAAGTATTGTCTATTTCTGCATCTATTTGGCATAACACATCTCCTTGATCATCTTATCATCATCTGCGTAGCCTTTTCCTAACTATGTTGATGTCGGCATCCAGTCCAAACGGATGTAGCTAAATAACACTTCTTGCTATCCATAGTTATAAGACTTATTTGCTATATCATTGAGTCGTATCAACAATACTCGCGTTATTTAAGTATTTATGAGAAGGTGTATTTAAGCAATTGCAGAGGATTAACAGCACTAATCCACAAACAAATTGAGAGTATTAATTAATTAAGGAGATAATTAATACCATAATTTGGTTTCCAATTATTGCAGCTCTCATTTACTCTAAGGTTAAACGTTTATAATATGATCTCTGCTTTTGCTTCAAATATAATCTAAGAGAGACCTAATTATTTATGTCGGGAGTAAGTAACTACAAAATACAGCAATTTAGAAAAGTACGGTGTTTGATGGTAATAGTTTGTACTTTAAGTGCAATATTTTCTTGGACCACAATGTTCATACAACTTTATCACAAAAAATCACACACAAAATAACACATCCAACAAACTTTTAAAGATGTCTTTGTGCTAGATAATGAACGCAAGGCACTTCAGATGTTAGAATAGCTAATTGATCGTCCAAGTACATTGAGCCGACATAAGGTCCTTCCTTACGAAAACTTGAGAGCATTAGAGACGAAAGAAAGTGGCCCAAAACCGGTAAGCCGAGGACCTCCTAGTACAAACGACAATATTATTTCAGTTAAAAGTTCCACGGTTATCCGATCCATTTCCCCCGCACTGGGATATTCAAATAAGATATTTTTCACCGCACTTGGCAATTCCGATGAGGCTTTTATGAACCCTATTCATATAGACATAGAGGTGATAAATTATCAGGGATCTGCGAACACTGGGGTGG
The DNA here is from genome assembly GCA_905475445.1 of Ochropleura plecta. Taxonomy (NCBI): domain Eukaryota; kingdom Metazoa; phylum Arthropoda; class Insecta; order Lepidoptera; family Noctuidae; genus Ochropleura; species Ochropleura plecta. Next base: position 15,324,697 of record FR997739.1, read on the forward strand.
AAAGCTTAGGTATATTTTTTTATCTTTTACGTAGATATATGTATTTTATGTTGGTAACACAGGTGTCGGGTTGCCTGTTACGAAATTCTGTTTTATATCATTTGCGAGATGAACGTACGTATCGCTTGTTTGCGTACTTGGCGATATTTTCGTCATTTTCTTAGAAATGCTGTAAATATGCGTGACATTCTTTGTTTCGATCAAATGAAGGTGGAAAGGTTAAGGGGAGGTGGTGAAGCTTATATTACATAGGACCTTGTAATTTGCAAGCGTGATATGCAAGTTTTGGCGTTGCTAGACAAACTGCCGATCCTCTTGGTAACATGGGTTTTCTTTCGAGTTTCGAATTCTTAGGAACTTGGTAAAATCACCACAGTAACATTGTTTATTTTGACATTCTTAGAAACGACAAAAACAATGTCTATTATTTTCATACTAAAACATACAAGCTGACTTAATTTATTACTCTTTTTCAAGGCCCCACAACTTGTCTTGAGATATCACCAAAATCCCGAGACACTCCCAAATATACTATACAATAGCAAACGTTACAATTTATCGTTTAAACTATTCAGTAGCCCCCTCCTCAAGGTTCATTGGGAGTCGGTTCACAAAGGCTCTATGCTTAAGCTAGGTAAGCCAGAAGATAATGTTTGTACGTCGGCAATAATGGCCGGTGTCACTCGGAACATTTGACTGCGCAAACTTGGGAGTCCCCGCGTTCGAGATTTAACTTCAGATGTTACAATGCGTCCAGGTGATATTTGTCGATAACAAGTTAAGGCTGTTTGTAGGTAAGGTATATTCAAATTTTACATCTCAATTTTGGGCATGGTTAAAAACTTGTGGCATAATTTTGGGAGATTCAGCTATGTAAGATTGTTGTGTAAGAGATTTGTCATCATGCATCACAACTAGGTTAAGAAGATCTAATTGCTGGGAACAAGTCTCACTTTAGGAGGGAGTGGGCCATAATCCACTATTCAGTGCTGAATGGTAGATATACAAAAGTGGAGCTTAAAATTCAGTGAAAAGTAAAATATAAAAACCATTTAACCTCAAAATACAGCACCCACAAAAAAGAACAATTCCCCTGAACCTCAGCTCACGAGTAAAGAACTAGCGCTACTGCGGCATTGTGATTACCTATGATAAAACTGAGGATGGGAAGCCCGCACCAAATTTCACATTCAACAGCACACCCGCGCTTTCCAATACGTGACCTCTATATGAATTAATTCTATATACCCGAAAACGCGTAGGGTTGTAATAGATATGCACAACGCAACTTATCGATAAACTAGGAAATACCAATTAAACGCAGCCCCTACCGAATTCCAAGGAACAATAAGGACCTGTGCAGAGTTGTAGTGAACCTTCGGTACACAATGAGGTCCATGTGACTGTAAATTGAGGACCAGCCAAGGCGATGGGTTACTAATTTATTGTGGGCCAATTGAATCTTCATTTGACAACAATTGGGCAGACCCTTTGTTTGGTAAGGACCACTCACAGTTGGAATTTAGGGAGTTAAGATTTGTTTCATTATACGAGTTTAATCGATACGGCTTTGATTTAATTTTGGATTATGGTTGTCTGACTTTAGTAGATTAGGGAGTTCCTTAATGATGTTGGCAAGATGAGGAAGTAATAACTGATGAAATGACGAGGGTGATTAACTTTAAAGAACAAATTGATATATATGATAATGTAAGCAAGCAAACTGACATATGAATCACAAGAGAGCGCCTGAGGTGTGTCAGATTGCTTCATTATTTCGAGCAGGCGCCCATAGTTTTATCTACAACATATAGCAGAGGTGGAAATAACAGTTCAAATCGTACCAATTTTCAATTACGTAATCCCTACGATAACACCGTATTAACCAGTACCAAGTGACTGGGTTGTGGAGGTCAGATAGGCAGTCGCTCTATGTAAAATACTGGTATTCAGCTGCATCGGGTTAGACCCGGCCCCAACATAGTTGGGAAAAGGCTAAACAGATGATGATTTCATAGGTTCAAACTATATCCCAATAAAGTAAAATTCAGTAAATGTAAAAACAAACTTTATTTTGCCGCACCTTCCCCGTTATCCAAAAGCTGTTCCAACTGTTTTTTTTTATCACAAAACCATTTTAATCCATCAACGCATTTTTAACAATACAGAAAAAAACAGTTCTTTTAATGCCGTAAAATTCTTTTATCAAAAATCTTTTCCGTGCAATTTCCTAGTAGGAGTCTATAACAAAAACTGGAGCGAGCATGAATGTCTCTTTAGGGGAACGTTACACACCGGCCGAAGCTGAATATGATTCACGTAAAACCGACACTAAGTTTTAATTAAAACTAAAGATATTTCTCACAAAAATCCGGCAACCAGCTGGATAGTGGTCTTTTGAATTGCTAAAACATTACCCGCGGTTATAATGAAGATGATTAATATTTTTACGGTTCTGTACCTCAAAAGGAAAAAATGGAAGCCTTATTGGATCCCTTTGTTGTCCGTCCGTCTGTCTGTCTGTCAAGATGCTTTATCTCAGAAACGCGTGGAGATATAGAGTTGAAATTAAAACCATATACTCAACTCTATGGTCCCTTTGTGTTGCCGTTGTCAAATCAACCTTCTAAGTCTTTGTAATCAAAAGATATGGCTGTTTATTACACAAGTTTGTACAAGACCCTCGACTCGCTCTTGACCATTTTTTTGGAGCAAACACGTATTATCGTGATTATATACGATTTAGTATTCTTGTAACTGTATATACACATACATTACGCCTGTAATCCAAGAAGGATTAAGCAGAGGTGTCCCTGATTGTAGCACATTTTGCCAGTTATGTTTTAAATCCCATATAGGGGGCGAGCTTATAGCCATCAACTGGGTCCAACTCCAGACTCCGTGGGTGCTATTAAGGAATTTCTGCCGGTAAAACCCAAAAACACTTCGCCTGACTCAGGAATCGGACCCAGCCTTAGATCAGTAGTCGTGGTTGTGTCCAGTCGAGCAACGAAGCAGTCGCTGTATATCACATAGGTACAGTGAAGAATACTAGTAGTCTTCATTGTCTCCTGCTCATATTCAAGCTGATTGTAGATGTGCTCCAATTTCACAATCCGCTACTTAACAAATTATTTTTAGGGTTCTTACCTCAAAAGGACAAAACAGAAACCTTATTGGATCAATTTGTTGTGCGTCTGTCTGTTCAAGAACCTTTATCTCGAGAACGCGTGGAGGTAATGTGTTAAAATTAAAACTGTATACTTAAATCTGTGGTCCCTTAGAACTCTAAAAAAATCAACCGTCTGAGTTCACGCAATCATAAGATTTTGAACGGAACAATTGGTTTGCGAGTACACCTCGCACTTGGTCGGTGTTTTTTTATTGTTGCATTTAATGGAATGTTAACAAAACTATTTTACCACCTCTTTTGTTCCAAATTCGCGCTTCGCTCTTAATACGACTTTAAAAATTGATGAAACCCACTTTATTGTAACAATTCTTATGCTACTGCTGACCTATTTACTACTACAAAATGACTTTTTAATGAAAAAATGTATTGTATTGTTCTATATGCTCTCGAGAAGGGGAGGTTTGAGTAATGATGACTGCAACGTTTCTGCATTGTCAGTATTAAAACAAATGACATAAAACTATTTTTTCTTTGTCTCGTTCCTGTCAGAGAGTTTACAACATTTAAACGTCAGCTTATTGACATAATAAATGTGTCAACGCTGAATATGAAAATGCTTATCGAATTCGTTATTTTTTTTTTAAATCGATTCGGCAGAAGTAGATCAAACGATTCTCCTAGACAAATGATCAATCCCTTATCTACTTGGCAGAAGTAGATCAAACGATTCTCCTAGACAAATGGTCAATCCCTTATCTACTTGGCAGAAGTAGATCAAACGATTCTCCTAGACAAATGGTCAATCCCTTATCTACTTGGCAGAAGTAGATCAAACGATTCTCCTAGACAAATGGTCAATCCCTTATCTACTTGATTGTTACAAGTCACAAAGGTATGTACATTACATTAGTACATTGTCAAATATAATACGAATATGTCAAATTAGTCAGAAAATAACAAGTGAAAATACTCTTCTATATTCATCGCCTTTAATCAATTTGCTGAGCCATACTTAGGGTTAATAAATACGGATGTATATTCATATATATGATAAGTCGAAAATCCGCAAAGACATCTCGTTTTTACCAATGATTTATTTAAAGGTATTAAAATAGCTTTACCGCCGAAGAAAAACAGTACTTAATGAGAATAATAACACAAAAAAAATATCAAACGTTCGGATCCACATAAATGTCAAAGGCACTCTCCTCTCTTCATCTTTCAACAAAGAGGTTCTTTTGGATGTAAAAACACGACTTAGAAGATGTACTATTATATGTTTCTGGGAAATGAACATAGATATTTATTCGTGTGGCCACATCAGAAAAAAAACCTTTGTCATTGCTGTCGGGAACCGTTGGAGAAATTTGGCAAGATTTTCCCATGTTTTGTCTTAAAGTAATTGCACGATACCAGAGAAATAGACGAGGGATTGGTCAGTTTCTTTTTTCTGGAGCCGGTTTACACATATGACGAAATTTTCCTCAGCACGAACTTCAGATATGCGATTATATCCCTGTCACTATCGCACAAACCTCAAAGAACAGGTTTTAGACAGGGGGGAACATGTCTTACTCAAAGCATTTAGCAGTTACGACTACAGATCTTAATCTTAAGTTTTTAACAGTTAGCTAGCTACTAGAACCACTCACAACATAAGCTAAAGACAGTGCGTAAACAACAACAAACCCAAATCAACTTCCCAGGAATTCGAGCCAAAACAACAGCCAAAAATATTTCAATAAAAACCAAGGACCCAAATTTCAATTTCCTCCGGTCCCAATTAGTCCAATTTGCATATGAAGTCGGCTGCCTATCATAATCAAAAATCTAGACTTCCAACATATTTCCCTCAGAAAATATGTTGAGAAATAAAATTCCTGGTGTATGAACAAAGGCTATCTGTCATACTCAAAAAGGAATTCCTACCTAGACGTCTAGCATTTCTAATAAAAACTCGGGCGGACTAAGCTGCGTAATAATACGGGATATTTCATAAGTAATGGTCCAGCGTAGCGCGAACTATTCCTTTATTCCCCAGTTCCCCGTAGAATTGCAGTCTGTGCACGAATTAGAGGATTTTAATATGAACGTCTGTGTTGACACTCGTGATTTAATTTTGTGACGTTATGGAGTTATTGACTGGGTTTATGGGTTTCCTTCTATAGTACCCTGTCTTGAAAAGAATGCACGGAAGAGTTTATAGTATCTTTTCTGAAAACCAGTTCTTTTATTTCGTTTTATTTTTAAGTTTTACTTTATTGGTTGTCTATCAGCTACAAGACCACCATTGTAACCATAGAATTAGCATTTCTGTAAAACAATTATGTTAAGCTTTTGGTGTACAATAAAGTATATTATATCCTATTCTATCGTTCGAATCATCTGCCACCCGTTCAGTATTCCATATCATAGTACTTCACCGCTACAAAAGCCTTACGAATATACCAATATTAATCGCCGATAAATTCTCTATACAAAATATTTCAAATTAAGCACACAGGGCTTTCACTAAGAGCCCATTGCGGGCTTATAAAAACGTGGCAGACACTGTTAAAAACCCCGTTCTTATCTCAACTAACGCCAGGAAAGCCGGAGAACCTTACTTAAACCTATTTCTACTGAACTTTACCTGCAAAGAAAATAGCGAACACCGTTTATGAGTAAACGGAAGCCGTTGCTAATAAGCCTGGCTGAATGTACGAAGCGTTATGAGCCATGATGAGAAAACATGGCGAAAAATAAAATAAGGATGTATATGCGGCACGAAAAGAACCTATTTTGGTGAAAAAATTAGTGTAGTAGAGAAATTTTCGGCGAAAATGTGTTTTTTTTTGGATATTTCTTGTTGTAGGTAGCAGGCAAGTCTTATACAGGGTGTAAAATAATACGCACAAATTCTCCCGGTTATTCTCTCGAACCATGAAACTGAACAACTTTTGTTCTATGACTTTCCGAAACCCATAAAAATTTTTTTGTTTTACTAAATTTTGATTAGCTGATCGAGTCAGTTCATATACTAAGTCCATTTAGCAGAAAGCAGAACAAAAGTTGTTCAAATTCGCGGTCCAAACCACCACAATATAGGTCTTGCGTTTATTATGTTATACGTTGTATAACTTACTCATACATTATGTTACCACACAAAAAGTCGAAAAATTGTATGTATTAAAAAACGTTTATTGTACTGCATAACGCATTTGGACTAGTGCCCTAATATCACCGTTCCAAGTAACACGAGAAATCTGTTTCTTTAACAAAAGTTACTCAACATCTAAAGCATCTCAAATCCCTGAATAAAATAAAACGAAATAAACCTGGCTGTAACTTCAGAAAGCCATATCCATTATCAAAGAAACTTAGTGATTCTAGCGAGCAGGAACTATCGACCGGTGCATTACTCTGCAACGGTTCATGGCTTACACTCTTGGCTTTACATCTAAATTGTGTTCATTTTGTACCACTAAAACCTGCGGCCATTAACTCCTATAAAATTCATGTTGGCGTTTACAACTTATAGCCTAAAATCACCCGTTTTAAAATGGGAAAGTTGCTGTTGTGGCTTGGAGGGTCTTGCATAAAGAAGTAAGGGAAGCGGCGTGTAAAAGCCTACTTACCTGTCTGGGCAAGACTAGGTTGAGTGTTAAACAGTTTTAAAGTTAAGGAACAGATTCAAAATGAGACTGTAAGAAATGTACACAAGATAGAAGTTTCAATGTCAGACAGAGTTGTTAACCTCTTCATCGCCACAGACTTCAGTAGAAGTTATTTTATAAGTGATATTGATGTCCGTGCCAGTGAAATGGTTGATCTTTTCCTAACAAATAAAATGGCTAATCTAAATATTAATAGAATAGATAAAAACGATTTTCTGATTCTCATCCGTGTAAAGATATGATTTTAAGCATGAATAGCCCCGTTCCAATTAACAAAAACGAGTCGTTTTGCTTACGGATAGTAGTAGTATTTTGACATAAGTTCTATGAGACTTATGTCAAAATCCTACTATCCGTAAGCAAAACGAGTCGTTTTTGTTTATTGGAACGGGGCTTTAGAGAAACTAACGTATAAATAAATAAAAAATAGCGTTTAATAAATTAAAAAGTAGAAAACACATACCGTACTTTTTCTTGTTTTAAATAAATGAAAAATCATATGTCATGGCATTTGTTTAACACGATTGAGGAAAATTCCGGCCGCAGCGATGTAAAGTATATATTCCGTTACAAATTGGTTCATGGAATAAAATATTGAACCCGAGGTCAATAACCCCTGAATCATTAACAGCCTTAATAAATTTATATAGTTTACCTACATACTGGCTTCTTGACAGGGTGACTTGACAATATCGTATTTTCCTGTAGGTGTATTAAAAAGTAATGAAAAGTATGTCAAATACTGTATTTCCCACCTCAACGCTTTCACATTAATAGGTAATTAGATTTTTACAAAAAATCAAATAACGTTCCAAATGAAACAAACTCTTTTTAACTCATACTGTGAAAAAAAAATTGAAAGCATATCAGTCCTTCAAATGACACTTATTATAGGAAATCATCAAGACAAATCAGAGCTCATTAAGTACAAAAATGGATTTCCCAAAACCCGAACACAAAAAGGAACGTTTTCGGCACATAAACAATAATTAAATAACGAATAGAGGAAACCTCAGGAACACAAGCGAAGAAACAGTTCTCACGTCCTTCCTAACTTTGTGTTGAGTGCAGGGGGCCAGGAACGAATTAACTTAATGTGTTCGCCGAGAATTGAGTAAAAATTAACAGGGTATATATCCTTCTCGCTCTTTAACAAAAGAAAGAAGGAGATGGAAGTAGAGCACAAACTGTGACAGAGAAGTTGCAACGTAAGACGCATATACTTAGTGATTTGCGAGGCTCGCGTGGTTCCAGAGACTTGGGAGTAATCGATTGGGATGTTTATGAGAGCTTTAAATTTTGAACTGTAGGGTAGGTACGTCTCTGTGTCGGTTTACATGTCTTGAATTCAGTACCTGACTTGCACGGAAAAACAGGGATTGCCAACATGCATGGCTCAGCAAAATTTATAAAAATGAAAAAGCATCTAGAATTTTGGCGAAACGACGACATAATATAAAAACTAGGGTACTATTGGCTCTGGGTTTTTAAATAGCTGTCTATTTTATCCATCAAGAATAATTATGTAAACTGATATATTATTTGAAACTACACAATATAATATTACAAGGTACTACCAGAAATTCTCTTGTGGAATAAAATTTCGACGAACATTTTCTATTAAAAAGCATTTTGGACTTGAATAGAAAATGTTCCCTCAATAACATAATCTTTAATAGCAATCTTTCTTAGCAAAATGTCAGAGAGTCGAGATCACATTCCCAGCGCGGCAGTATCAATATCTAAATTACTAATCAATATATGGAAGCTGACAGGATTACGGATACGGAACGGAAAAAAATATATATGGAGCAAAAATAGGTACAAGCTAATGTATATTTAGGAGAGATAAATATAGTCGTAAAAGTCACATGAGAACTCGAGAAGCTATACAGTGTCAAATATCAATTTAAGATATTGCCAATAGAGTGCCATCGAACAGTCACGCATACAAATTATTACCTTCTGGAATATTCCGAAATGCTCTCCCATCTTTTGCGAGAGAATTTGGCAAAGGTTCGATATTCACTTGTTTTAACACTCGGCGAAATACTTCATTTTGCATTTTAATAGAATATATTAAGGATGGGATCGGTTGATTTTAAATTAAAATCGGGGTAAATCAAACATTTTCTCTCAAAATCAGGCTTTTTGATGCCGACTCAGTATTACTTCATCGGATGATTATTTTCTTTTATTCAGATGCTATTAATATTTTATTTTCTTGTTCCACTGCAGTTGTTTGTATTGCTCGTAGTGTTTAAATAACACAGTCCTCATTATTGTTTTAATTAAATGGCATTTCATTATATTAGTCTGATTCGAGATTTATTGGATTGCCGCTTTCTACTTGACTATTTATTTGATTATTTATTGGAATATCTTTCTTTGTTCTTTCTTTCTTTTATTTATTTGTTTCTCCAAGAAAACTATCGTCAATATGTGGAAATCATCCGAAGTAGCGTTTTACGATAATTCGTTTGGATGTCTAAGACAAAAGTTCTTAACACAATTACGGAGCACTCCATTACCGAAAAGTCTCCTAATGCTCTTCGTAACTTAGCAATACATTACAGTCATGTCCTCGCTATAGATCGGCGAGCAGGTGTTCGATACATGCTGCATTTAACGTAAACAGGTCTGCCAGCCAGCACACGTGAGCCAGAAGCTAAACTACTACGTAAAGATCACGAGGCTAGAGGAAGCAGGAAAATTCATCTTGGTACATCTTGCGGAAAAACTCCTAGATGGAATTAAATTTGCACTAGCTTAATTAAGAGCTGTTGTACCACAACTCGGCTTTCATTCATTTCTCTAAGAGATGAACTTAGACGTGGTGTACTTATTAATGCTAGAAATAAAATTAAAGATTTGGTTTTGAAAAGAAATCTAATTAAAATCTTAAACAAGACAGCTTATTTATCTAAACACGTTAAAAAAAACCTAATTAGCCGAAACAAATTCTTTTAATAAACCCTGAATCATCGTAATAAAGGGCGAGAAAAGGGAAACAATTACAAGGGGACAAAGCCGTATTATTTACCCAATAAAGTGTAAGGGAACGCAAAGATCGTATCTATAGGGATCTCCATAGAACGAGGTGTTTTATTGGGCGACGATCGGGCCAAGTTGGGGTGACGCTACCAAATGGACGGGAATGAGGCCAGGTGGGAATAAATTGTGTAATAAATTTAAAAAGAATTATAACGTTATTTATGTTGATCTTGATGTTTGAGAGGTGTTATTTCGCTTGTTATACGGAAATTGGGTGTTTCGGATTTTGCTTTTTTGCCATTGAGTTGTTTACGAACGAATTTGAATAAAGGGTGTATTTGATCACTTTTTAACAGAACCATTTGTTCTGTTGCTTTTACCAGTAAATTGATTTTTATTATGAGATATGTTCCAGCTTTAACAGTTTCTAAACCTAGGTTTCTATCTAATCAGAACTATCTTCGAGTAGGTACTAGCAGATTAAATTCACATCAATTAGCCCATATTTCGGAGAGGCCTACAATACCGGCTGTTTATTCTGATCTCAACTCGATTATCCCGGAACCCAAGTGACAAGGGAGGGCGAGAAATACCGAGGTGCTCTATTGTTTGCTCTGATAATTCTGTCGCTAATCGATTAGACACCTTAATTGAAATCGATTTGGCGTTTTTCCTTGACCTTTTGCCGACAGGAAGAGAAGTTAGTTAAATCCTTGAGGAAACTATGGGTTTTTGTTAATTGAAACTGAAATAGCTTTGTCTATTTACTTAACAATCAATTTAATATTATAATACTGGAATTTGCCCTAATTTCTGGGTAAAGAGCGTTTATTTGCAGGAATAACCCTTTAGGATACATCTATAGGTATTCTCGAACAAGTAGAGGTAGATTGACCTGTTATCTATTCCAAAATGGATCAAAGCTGTGCCCTGATAATGTATTGGATATAACCAAAGTGCTATTTCATGCAATCGTCAATCTGGAACTAAAAGCCAACTACTGCATATTGCATTTTGGTTGTTGTAACCTGGCTTAGGGTTGGCAAAGCTCTCGAGCATCTACAAGTTTGTAGTCCAATTGTGATGTCATTTATTAAATGCTTGTAAACAGAATATTACGTCGGTTTGCGCTTAGTCCGGTTTATGTCGCAGTAACTGTTTATGGCAACTGAGGAATTATATAGTTTTGACAACGGTTTGGCAATAACTAGATAAAATAGATTAAATTATTTTTTTCCTTTTTAAATACGACTTTTTAAGTTTTTGCAACTCTGTAGTTACTATTCAAACTGTATGGCGGGTCGGAATTCAACCGTCGTCGTTAAACAGAACTATACACGCAAACCTAGATGCCTTTCTATATGTAGTACCCTTGACCAAGCTCAAATAATGCAGGTCAAAATCAATTATACTTTATTTTCGTAACCATAAGTTTTGTTTTTGTAAAACGCTTGTACATTTATAAATAAACAACACAACATAAATAACAAAGCTCAAAACATCGGTTTTACAGCAAGACCCATCAACATAGAACATAATATGTTTGCCTAGGAGTTGCCTAGAAACTTTAAGTCAGCTGGAGCTACAAATCATCGTAAGTTGCAATTACGGAGCGTTGCGGCGAGTCATAAATACTCCCTCGGTTATTAGTTGCATAGTTGGAAAGAGTGCGGTGTAGGTCCATAGGTTATCTATGGGTTTTCTGTGGAACTTGTATAGGTGGAAACATGCATGTGTCGTTATTAACTCGTTTTACTGCTTTGAATGTGGATATTTTATGTTTCGTTGATTTATTTCGTGTAATTTAATTTTATGTGACGGGAATTCTATTAACCTCGTTTTATGATTGCTATTATTTAGTTCATATATCAGGTAAATTAACACATGTGCACTGTGTTGTATTTATGTGTCTCTTTGTAAATTATCAAATGCAGAGCGTGCTTAATAACGTCAGTCCGCGTCAACAATTCGACCACTAATGACAAAATCATTACCCCGACCACTCCACGCGCCAAGCGCAAACTACCCACAACAAATACGTCACATTAAACCTTATTGACTTCTCTATCTGACGCAGTTACAGGAAAACAAACTTTCTTAACGGTAACACGTAGTTACAGCTAAGTACCACCTGTTTTATCCCCTTTCATAATAGTTTCCTTGAGGCGTGTGACAACAAGAAACATTAGCTCAACTAGGAGAAAGGAAAATAAATTCAGATAATCTAATAGAGCGGGGAAATGTAAGAGGAGGGTAAATATGCGGGAAATTAACGGCGAATAGGTAAAGTTACTCTTTCCCTACAATTATGGCGGCATGTTACATGCACATAGCATTACAGGGGATTACATGTGTTTTTTCATAATTATGAATTCAACCAGCCATTTATAAAACTATTAACTCTGACACTATTATAACCATAGACAAATAACGACAATAAACGAGGCACATAAAATTGCGACCGTTTTGAAGTCTTTGAACACAGTCAAAACACTGAAAGCCCTTTAAGCCCACTACAAACATAATCGTGAAGAATAATTGGCGCTTTCGTACAACAACGACACTCGACTGAACTTGAGAACTTATTAAATGCAAAGAGCGTACGGCAATGAAATAAAATTTACTTCTCCAGCTCCCCGACATTCATCAAAATAGCACTTGTCTTGGTATTAGCGAGTAAAACGGGAAACTCATACTTAAGACGAAGAAAAAAGTGACAACATAGGACAAGGAAACCGTGAATTAACGTCCTCGAGGTCGCAAGTTCCGTTTTTGACGTCAAATAACGTCCGTGTCGGCGCTCGTTTTTCTAATCGCGCATTACAAACATGACCGATTTGCATAATGGGGTTAAATATACCTCTTGCACAAAAATATACAGTACATTACAAGGGGTAGTAGTTAAGACTTGTGAGTTAAATAGGCGGCGTGGAACGGAGCTTTGGTACTAGAAACGGTAGCTTTACTTTGTCAATAGGAAAGGCGTGAATTTTCTAGTAATGACTGGAATTATGTCATGGATATATGACTAAAAGAGTGATAGATATTAATATTGATGGATGGAGAGGGAGAGGAAGGCCAAAGAAAAGATGGATAGATAGTGTAAGGAATGATATAAATGAGAAAGGAGTAAATGATGCCGTGACGTCTGACAAGGGAGAAAGGGAGAAGAAAAAGTTTTGCGCGGACTCCCAATAGAATGGGACAAGGGCAGGTAAATGATGATATACCTATATAATTGTCCTCTTGCTAAAATCTGAAATTCCTTACAAACATTGCCATAGAACTATGCATACGACAGTCTACGGTTGAGGAGCCGACTTCCGTATGCGACGTTAAATTGTGGCCGTGGAAGTCGGCCGTCCAGCGCAAAATGCACAACGCTTCTTACTACCCACTAATTTGCTTCTTGACAAACTTCGTCTCGGAATGACCGAATTTAGTTTTAGTTTTCCTTTGTTGCAAGTTTTGTAATGTATGCATTTCCCAGCGAAATATAGTCGTTTTGTTACGAATATGTTTTATGTATTTCGCCAAGAACTTTGCGATTCGTGGGAGGCACGCCCATTGTTCATGGTTTTAAAATTGTTGACGTTTTTGTGATGTTAGTGTTAAACTTATCATAATGCTCATACCAAGTTATTATGGTCTTATAATCCGGCTTGCATCTCCAGCTTACCATCATAGTCCTCAACCGAACAAATCAGATAATTTCTTGTGCCATTAAGTCTTAGACCACAACTGCACATGAATTGGCCACCGCACTCCCGACTCCCGCCCGACCCACTCTTACAATAGCCTTGGGTCCCAGCAGGTACAACGTTTTCTAATTTAATTTTTATCATTTTGTCCCTTAATATTTTCTTTTCTTATTATATAAAAAATATATTGATTTTTATGTATTACGGTCAATATAGGCTAAATAAAAAAAAACTTATACTAACATCAGACATTCAGTTTGTCATGAAGATCCTTTTGGAAATTATAAATAAATTACTCTAAAACTAGCTAAAGACCACTACTACTAGTCCTTTAACATACAAGTAGTCGACAATCAAGCACAAAAGCAGCGAGGAATCGACTGTGTTCCGTAAGTTGTTCGTTACAGAGCGTGGCGCACGAACGGGGCGTTTTTCATAAAAACAGAACAGGTGGTTAACTGATGTGCTGCATCTGAGCATTTTGTTTCGTTTATTAACAATTTCAAATGAATAGTGGTGTTTTTACACGATTTCTATTCCACCATTCTTGTCAACCGGCACGCTATCATTTACTCCTTCCTCCTATTTCTTTAATTTCGTTTCTCACACAATCCATCCATCGTTGCCTTGGAGAATGATGATTAAAATGAATTTTGTTTTACTATTAAGACTAATATTTGTGTAGAAATTGAAGAAAATGTTACCCTGTTGATTCCACCACATTTCAAAAATACGTGAGCTAACATGAATCTTATAATATTCTAGTTGGCTCTTTAATTCTCTTAACACGAACTTCATGAACAATCAAGTTTCCTAACTCAGTCGTGCTTCATCTATAGACATTGCAACGACAATGTTATAATAACAACGGTCAACATAAATGCGAGCCAACAAGCCATCCGCTCCGCACTGCTTACCAAGTTCCAGATTGTCAGTCTAAATCTAACTCTATTAGATTTCTACGGCAAATAGACAAAGGATGGCAAGATGACAAGGCATGACAAATACAACATGGTGTTCAGGATCGTTATAAAATTCAAACACTATTCCACGTACCAAGTAAATGGAAGCAAAAAGTTGTACGTGAAACACAGGAGCAACATACGCGACATTTTGTATGTCAGTCTGTCTGGTGGGTCCGACGCCGGCAACGAGACGTGACCGGTTCGGAATTAACTCGGACTACACGCAGTCACAACCACACCAGACGTTGAACTTTTGAAGTAGACCAAATACAACTTTGTGACAACGACACAAGAACGATTGAGACTGCAAATAGTAAGTTTGTATGGTGTGAGGAGTCAAATATTTCGGTGCAGTTTTGGGGAGGTAAAGTGGACTTTGTTTCTTTGGGATAGAGGTGATGTTAGTCGCAGATAGAGGTGTTTTCGTACGCAACTAAAGCGTTGTCAAGAGGCATGAAAGCAGACAGAGGCGTCCGCGTCTTCAAGCCACAGTCGCTGTCCGGGCACCAATTTGTCTCTTTAGATTTATGTTTTCCATTATTGCAGTCACGCGAATAAGAAACTATTGTTATTTGTTACATTTATGTAGAAATTCATGAGAATTATCCTTGTGTTTCTTCTATTGTGGAGATGGCTGATATTAAACATCTGCGATAAAAATAATGGTTGTGGGAGATAAGCCATGATCTCGAAGAGTAAATGTTATTAGGTTTGATGTGTCGTAGTTTGTGTGACGTCGTAACGGGGTCCTACCAAATTAAAACCGTTGCTTTTGATTCTTAAAACAAAAGAACATCAACCACCTTGAATTCTCAAAATCCTTTTCAACCTTCACCCATTCAGAAGTTAGCAAAAATCGTCTTCATATCATAAAATTGGAAGCTTCTAGGTTTCAAGTAGTGGGCATAGCTGCTCGTTCAATATAGACTACACTAGACAACTAGTGGAAATGACACCAGCAGAAATTGAAATTACTTCTTTACACCCCCCCCCCCCCCTTCTTAGCTGGAATACTGGCTTAGAACGGTTGTGAGCGTGCTAATCTTTGTTCATTGTTGAAAGAACAGCTATACGTGGTTTTTAAGGTCTTGATTCATGGGTAATTATAGATAATTGAGTCTTTAAGTCTTCCCCCCCCCCCCCTAAAGACCTCTTTGTTGTCTCCCAAATTAGTAATAAGTGAAATGTGGTGCTTGACATCTTTTCAACTTTTTCCCTCACTAGGAATTTCTGCTGTAACGTGGGTGCGTTAACGAACATTAATACTAACATACACAAACGTCCAGACACAAAACAACTACATATAGGTTATACAAATATTTGTTCTGTGCGGGGATCAACCCGCGACACGCAGCGCAGCAGTCGATCGCTCAGTCACTGCACCAAACGTGTCATCTATTTTAAGTATTTTAAACAAACTTTTAACACTATTTGCGGTTGGACTAAATAAGCCTCAAGCCATGATAACCATCAGGTGTCCAACTGATGCTATTATCTCAGCAGTGCGACATAACGGCCCAAGAAACGCAAGAGAAAAACATAACAGCCCTCCCCTCGGTAATGGCGCGTAAAATAGCCTATTCAAAAAAGTTTCCAACTAAAACATTCACTCAGTTCGTATATGCTCACAAAACATTTGATATGCTACAATCTCCTCTAAGTATAATAAAGACGCGATCATTTAGATCCGATATCGATTTCGTACGAAATCCAAGCAAATCTTTCGGAACGTGATCGAAGCTAGAACCCCGGCGTCAATCTATGAAGGTACGTGCTACGAGCCACGCTTACACTCATCCGCAGTTATTATGAAAGTTTTCGTTCGTTCCGGTCCGCGCAAGTTCGCACGATCGACTTATAAATCTTGTGGAGAAAATAATAGAGGAATAAAATGCCTACGCGTAAGTGAGATTGCGTTTGGGGACTGTTCAGGTGGGAATTTGAATGGCGATGCAGTGATTGTTTTGGGCAAATGTAACGATTATTTAAGAAATATTTCCGATACAGTGACAGCTATCTTTCAGTTGTCAAAGAAAATTAAATTAAGACCCTTTGAAAGAGGATCCTCTGAATTATTGATGACTTAGGAACTGAAATAGAAAAAGATAACAAATGATTGACATTTAAAATTGGACAGAAGTTACAATTGAATTTCTAATACTTTGTTGTTTTAGACGATTGGCTAGAAGAAGATATATCCGCATGGTCGAAGTATAAACAGCTAGAAAGCACAAAGGAGATGTTACAGAGATAGTTCAGCAATAAAAATCAAACGCTACAAAAGGGACCTTATTTGCGAAGTCATTATCTTGTATAGATTAGATACATAAAGAGGGACAAGTTCCCTCCTAGGACCCTCGAAACACTCGTGACTACTCGTTAAGCTACCCAGTTTACGGCTTTTGTTTAAATTAAACCCGAACCTTTATAGTGAAAACACTGAATGTATATTGTCCAAATTGAATTTCTTAACGCCTTTGATGTTACAGATAATGTTACAGAAACAAATATTATTGAAATAGAAAATGATTTTGCATTCAGAAAACTGTAATGTAGTCCGACGAAGTTAAAACGCAGTAAGGAAAATAAAACAGCTCGAAGAAAATAAAAAAGGACAAAAGGAAGCAATCCAATCTTTTAGCTGAAAGAGAAAGTTTTCTCAAAGTTGTACACACTGACGGAATGTGTTTATTCTTATCGTCATACTGAATACTTGAGGATTAAAGTTTTTATTCCGGCTTCATCTTTATTGTGTTCAAGTTTATGATAACTGACTTGGTTCAAATATTTACAAGACGCGCTGCTGTATCGAAATGATTTATACTGAAGACTTACTTAAGGATCGGATTCCTGTCTTGAGTACAAGAAATGCTAACACTGACGCTTTAGTGGAATCTAAATCAAATTCTTAAAAAATATACAGGGGCGTTCCTCATTTCCTAATAAAAACGAATTTTTGCAATAATTCACCGTGTCACCCCAACGAAAAAAATTAAAGAAAATATTCATGAAGGAATTTAAATTTACACGCGAACGTTACTCACTGAATTAACACCAGTTCTGCGCATATTTTATAATTATAATACTAGAGATTACGCTTAATTTAGCAGCAATTGAAGTTCTTAATTCTTTTAGTTTTTATTCATTTTCATCAAGACAATGACTCTTTAACCATTAAGAATAGGCGTAAAATAAAATCTTTTTACTGCTTCAGTCAGCCGTTTCTCAAAGGCAATTCTATAAACACTAAATTGAGGCTTCGAAATAAGTGTCGCTAAAATCTCCGAATAAGAGATGTGACCTAATTTCCGTTTGCAGAATAGAATGACCCAATGGAATTTTCTGTGATTAGTGTGCTTAATTTTATGTGTAGTAAAACAGGACGTGTATACGGCACCTTAGATCGTCGGAGGATGTGTTGAGGCAATTAGGAGTTCCCAGGTGGCGACTCAAACGCAACTAGCTTGAATTATCTGCTTAAGGTTTTATGTTGGGAGGTAAGATAGCTGGAAGAGCAGTTTTGTATATATTGGTGCGTGGCATTTTGAAATCGCAAATCGCGCCTGTCTTTATTTTAACTAGTTAATTTCTGTATTATTTTTACGATTTAAGTCACGATTGCACAGACCTGATAGTTGACTCGAACGTTCGTATCTTCAAATTTCTATTCACAAAATATCTCATCTGCTCATTTATTAACATTTTCAACACGCTTTTTAGGTTGAATTTCACCCCACCATTTAAGCTTTTAACTTTTCACAACTCCAAACTTAACTAACCAACTCAGTCACCACTACATCAAGCTCAACCACGAACGGTAACGTAATTAACTCCATGACTCCACAAACCTTCATTGACATTTCATCAACTAAACAAACAGGTCTTGCCACATCTAGACGAGTTGGTTCAGCAAATTTTATGTGGCGTTTTAAGTGGCCCCTGCTGGGTGGGGCGGTAAACATCACGACTAAAGTTTAAACGTCAACCCTTGCAAAGCAGACGACACAACTTATTACGGTCTCTCCTTAGTACACGTGTTTTCGTGTAAAAAATGTTAAAACTCGTGCCGAGTGAAGAATGGTGAGTAAGTATTTGCGGTTATTCATTTGTTTTGCCGTGTGATTTTAAAATCACGCGTCTTTATGATGAGTAGGGTTCCAATTTTGCGTATAAGAAGTGTATTGCGGGTTGGTCAAAAGAGATACCGCGTCACCGGAACACAAAGGGCAAAATAAGTAACATGGATAGGTTTTAGTCAGTAAAAATCTTACACTCCTACCGCTCCGCCCAGCTACTCTCAGAGGATACAATGAAACACCATCTATAAAATCAAAACTTACGACCAAATAAGAGCCCGTGGTGACAGTATCAATCGCACGGCATTAACTGTCCAATTAGCATCAAATGTACATACAATGTTCTGTAATAGGTCCGTATTGTGCATTATGCTAATGTGCAGCGCTTTGGCTAATGTTTATCGCCTGATTGGCTGCGTATCTATGTAAATACCATGATTGTTGACTGTTTAGCGATTAAGGAATAGATTGAGGGATGGTTAGTTTAGCTTGTTATTGCTGGTTGTTGATTTTGGGTCTAGTATGTACGATAATAGAGGGATATGGTATTGGGTTCGCTTGTAGTACCACTGGCGCAAATATGAACATACTATTCGTATAAACCTGCTTTACCCATTGGAAAAAAGCGTGATTTTATTTTTATTTTTGACAGATTATAAATTAATTTCATAAAATTAGTCGGGTTTTAGACGATCTATGATACAGTAGTTTTTTTCCTTTCCTCTTTCAATCATTTCCAAAACACCATTGGCATCACAAATAATGCAGTCAAATCCACAGCTGATGTAGAGAAGCTTTCAATACCAATCGCGCCCCATACCTAGCTCCGAAAGACTCCTAAATAAATCACCCCTCCCACATTTCACTTCTCTCCTATGTGTGATAAAAATTGAATAAGGGGAGAATCGTGAGCCACGACGCATTATCGGGTAGGGATGATCCAACGACCGGATTTGGGCGCGGGCCCGGAAAATTGCAAGACCGGATGATCGATAGCAGACCAGATGTCGTGTCCTGTGATTAGATGTTACATGTACTTTAACGGGTGTGCCTGAGAATATCGTGTAGATGTGAAAAATTACACTTAACTCGCTATGTATTCTAATCCAAACTTAACATTTGTGCAATGTTTTAACTTAACCGGGAAGTGGATCAAGATATATTACAAGTCTTAACAAAACTCACTAAATGTGGCGTACCTTTAAGCAAAGGTAATCCCTTCGTTGATTACAAGCGTGATGTTTGAATAGTTAAAATGTCTTATCATCATTCATACAGGATCATTGGATTAAAAAAAAGTATTCTAACCGCCTCATAGAAAATGCCGGTACTCAGCTGCATCCAATAGGGTAGTTTCCAGGGTCAAAGTAATTACATTCTATTTGGTCCGTCTTTTAGATTGTTCAAAAATAAGGGACACGTATTTATTTAATTTGTAAATTAGACCGAAAATTATAAAGATATAGCCCATTAAAGTTACGTGTGACGTCACGCGTTGCGAAAAAATACAGCAATGAGAGACGTATTTTTCTTTGAATAATCTAAAAGATGGACTATTTTTTTTTTGAAACTAGCCTATTGCAATGGTAGCCAAATTTAACAGTTCGGAAAAGGCTAGGCATTTGATAATATCTAGTCTATATAGTCACTAATGGCAATATGCTCCTTAAAACACAGTAATCACTTTCAAAAACCAGAAAATCCCCTCAAAAACACTAAAACTCTTGCTAACAAACAAAAAACAAGACAAGCCACCAATCAAAGCGCTTGAAACAATAAGCAAATATTCTTAACGCATAAAAACTACCCTCGCAGTTGACAAATAGGGGCAAAAAGCAGTTATTGTGGTTCTTGTCTCACAAAGACTTGCTGGCCGAGTATTATTGCATTTTGCAAAAACATGGACGCTCAAAGGACATTGTACGTACAACTCTACCGCCAAAGAGGCACCCTACAGCGAGATTAAATATCAGGATTAAAAGTCAGGATCTATTGGAAGGTTTTCATAGTTCTACAACTGTTATTTGAATACAAATCTTCTTTATATAATCAGCACTTTTCTTACTGATGTTAGGTAAATTGGCAGATAACGCGGCCCCGGTACACAAAGGGCAAATTAAGGAACATGGGTGGGTTTTAGTCAGTAAAAGTCTAGCACTCCACCAGACTCCGCCGAGAGCGGGGAAGTTATCTGGTTATTACCCATCCACAAAAAAGGTATATTGACCATCTGAAACTAAACTACGACGTTTGAATAAGCATTTGGTCTAGGTGACAATTTCTGGGATTAAAAGCATACCAATAGCATAATAATCATGATACATCTGGTTTATTAATCTTGTTTATGGCGTGCTAAACTTTATCAGAGTCCAAGTGGCATTCACAGTCTCATACATACTTCTTCATCAAGAACAAGAGACCAAGAACAGAAAGAAGCCTGCCTCGGTTGTCTAGGGGACCCAAACGCCAACGTTGAGCATGTGGTCTTGGGTTCGATTCATTGGTCGGACAAAGTGTTATTTGGTTTTTCTATAAGGAAGTTCTTAGTAATATTTATTTATTTGCATCAAGTTTACATATTACATTAAATACATGGCATACGATTAAGGAGCTCGTGGCTAAATAATAGCAGCCGCTCGGGTCGATCTTTAGGTTAAGCCGCGCTTGCCTAGGTTGGTCTGTGGATGGGTGTCCACCCGTTACATACCGAGTTTCCTCCGTGCCTCGGAAAGCACGTTAAGCCGTTGGTCCCGGCTGTCATTTGTAGATCTTTGACAGTCGTTAGAGGTAGTCAGTGTTCCAAAAGTCTGACAACCAGTCTTACCAAGGGGTATCGTATTACCCAGTATTAACTGGTTGTGGAGGTCAGATAGGCAGTCGCTCTATGTAAAATACTGATATTCAGCTGCATCCGGTTAGACTGGAAACCGACCCCCATAGTTGGGAAAAGGCTAGGCAGATGATGATGACAGGGTAGTGCATACAATTTAAAGAAATTTATACAATAGTGTGGCGCCACCAGCACCCTTACGAAGTTGCCAAGACAACTTGTGTTAAAGATGCTGAGCCTGACCCTTTAGTGGATGATTCTTAATTCTATTAAGTTACATACATGCCATCTTGTAAATATCCGAATGGCAGAAGTCGATGAAGTCTGGATTTGTGTTCGGTTTATAGCAATAAGATCGTTGATATTACAAGGGGTTTGAACATAACTGGCGAAATGTGACGTGTGTGTGAATATGACTTTATTTTTTTAAGAAAAACGTTTCCCCACACTAGGAATTTCTCCTGTGTCGTGGGTGCGTTAACAAACATTTAAACTCACTCACAAACAGCCAGACCCCGAACAACTATCTCTAGGTTATACAAATATTTATTCCGTGCGGTGATCGGACCCGCGACACGCAGCGAAGCAGTCAATCGTTCAGCCACTGCGCCAACCGTGCTGTCAAACTTTTGACTAGCTTTGTAATAGTTTTATTTATGTAATAGGTGTTAGTGGCCATCAGCTTAAAAACTTGTGATAGCTTATTTCAATCTAAATAATATATTTTACTTTATTCTTTCATAGTTACCGAATAAAGAGAAACGATTGTCACTTTTTTTAGAACCTTCATTCTCTCTTTTTTTTTTTTACTCTTCGCCATCAGAAGGATAAACGCACAACAATCCTAAAACTATTACAACAACAAAAGCTTGTTAGAAACCCGTGAACGATAAAATGATATTTATAGTACCCAATGTAAACAGTAATGTGTAAGTCAATTGAAATTCAAATACGAGGGGAAACGAAAATTGCGGCGGCAAGACCGAAATTACATACGAACGGAGAAAAGTAAAATGGTAGAATGCGGCGGTAGAATTTATAAGGACCCTCTAGTTCCCCAATTACACGCGATGGACACGTTCTCAACAAAACGAACAAGTTAACGGCTATTGGCTCTCTTGTCGCCATCAGTTTGTGCTAATATAGTGCTAAATGGTGCCTTTTTCAAGCAATTTCGAGCTTGATATTACACGTGTAAACGATCTGCTTTGAAAGAAAAGCAAAGTAACATCGGTACAAGACATCCACGTCCACTAATTATTATTATTATTGGTATTTTGGGTAGTAACCTTTTGTAGGTTACCTACTACAAAAATACTTCAAAATACTACTGTCAAATGATGTACCTTAGAAGGAAATAAAAAGAAAGAAAATAAGTTAATTTGGCACAAGCCACAAGTGCACAAACATTTAACAAAGAAACAAAACAAAATAAAAACCATTTTTTTTCAAATATCTAAACACAAAAAGATTATTGTGTGTCATGGCCGCGCCAAATAGGCCCAGATCAGCAAACTGCCGAGCAACTGGTGTCCGACGTAAGTTTTCATCTAAAAACAACACCATCACAACGCAACGGTGTGATGTGAGGGACTTAAAACAGTCTCATTGAGTTGAGGTGTGTGAATAGATGCTAACGTAAATAATTAAGATTGAATAAAGTTTAACCATCCCTGATAGTCGTCACAGAAAAGCTTTCATTACATCCACTGCATCTTAACTTACGAAACAAGGACCCAAAAACAAACATATCAATAAAAATCGACACCTATTCTATCCCTACACACCTGAAACTAGTCGTATCGCTAGATTCGTATCCTCCAGTAATTTAATAAACAACCTTTTCCAACTTTTAGGGTACTATTTACATCGGGGTGTTTCGGAACGGTCGAAAGAGTCCGAAGACACTTGGACGTTTGTTTCTAAGAGTGGCAATTCTAACGATAAAAACAATGTTTCAGCAAGTCTGTGATGAACAGAAACTCGTTGCTGAAGTTCTAGATTAATGTTGTTTTGTATTGTTTATGTGGACGTCTGCGTGAAAGATGTGCACGGACCGTCTGACGGGAGCTTAAGATTTTCTCGCAATAAATTATTTAAGGTGCAACTGTAAAACTAATGAAGTGGTTGTGTGGGTGAATGTTTTACAACGAGTTATATAATTTTCAGCGTAGGAAATCAAATGATGAAAGTAAACTCTAAATTGACATTTTCATTAATAGTTGAAACGGGATATTAATAAAGTGCAAAAACAAAATATTATTATTAGTAGTTGCAAAAGCCGCGAGTTTAGTATATTTATTTTTTTGTTTCTAATTTGACTACCTAAACATTATTTTTTTGCGGATGAGAAATCATGCAATAACTTCTCCCGCTCTGGGCGGTGAGGGGGGAGTTTCAGACTTGTACTGACTAACCCATGTTCCTTCTTTTACCCTTTTTGTTCCGAGACCGCGGTATCTCTTTCGAACAACCGGCAACCCAGTGGCCCTGGCAGGTTCCTCTGCACCTAAACATAATCTTTACCTAAAACAAAAAGTCTCTGATTCTCCATTAAAATCTTCACGCATCCACACACGCTAAAGCACACAACTCAAACGTTCTCAAACAATATAAAGCAGGGTACACATTTACTCCAATCCGCGTCGCATTAATAGGCTTAAAACACGTAGGCGCGATATAATATGAAAACTTTTTAGGAACAAAACATCAGTAAATGTTAAAGCGCTTTCAATGGAAGCGTCCCTGAGAGGTGTTCAATGTGTACACACACCCAATCGAAGTGGGTGCTTTTAAAATGGGGACATGTGTGTATTATATTGATAAAGTATGTGTTTATTCAAAACCTATTGAAAGTAAAATAGTCAAGAGGTAATTGTTTTTTTTTATCTAGTCGGACGGTTAAGTCAAAAAAATCAACAGAGCAGCCAAGTGTGAGTTGAACTCACACACCGAGGGTTCCGTACAAACATGCGACATAAACGGCCATTTCTTTTGACTGCGTAGACTTAGAGGTTTGATTTCTTTTCATGGCTCCAAGAGACTCCAGACTAGTATATGATTATACTTTTAACTCGATACCTCCACGCGTTTCCGAGATAAAGGGTCCAATAAAGGTTAATTTTTTTCCTTTTGAGGTACACAACTACTTACTAAAAAATGTTTAGCCTGAAATGTGTGGGGGTAATAACACACATCTTGAGTTTTTCTAAATCAATATGCCTTCCACGCCAAGCCACTAATTTTACCTTACTTTTTGCCAGATATTTGTGTCGTTGACGTCCATTGGTACGCGCTTGGTTGCTTCAAAACGTTTCGAAACTTTTTGCAAACGTTATAACTTTTTTTGCTATTCAAATTAGAAATAAGTTTATCAATCACACAATCAACCTGAAGACCAAAATGGTATTACACCCTAATCCGAACATTCCCGATAAGCCGCGATCCCATATTTCTGCGACAAACACTCGCACATCAAATCTCCCACGTACGCAGAGCTAATAAAAAACGCACATAAGGGGAAGAACAAAACGCAGAACGAATGATTTAGCACTCACGCGAAAGTACCCAGCTCCATTAATAAAACACACATATTACTGAGAGGTCAATATTATCGGAGGGAGCGAAAAGAGTGAGTGAATGAAATTGAAAAGTGTGTCGGCGCGGAATCGCTGAATAATACCTATGAATCGTTCGACGACACTGTTATTGGTTTGTTGAAACGTTTCGCGCCCTTTTTGTTGGTTAAGGTTGTGTGAAGCTGCCCTTAGTGTTGGAATTTATTGCTTTTGTAAAAGCCAATGAATTGTACTGCTTTGTTCTGAGAAACTAGACTACTAAATAAACAAAATATAATACAGCGAATTTACTACCACCTTTTTTTTACTTAACTTTGTCCCGTACTAGGAATTTTTCCTGTATCATTTAAATTCAAATACAGAAACAGCCAGACCCGTAACAACTACCTGTAGTTCATACAAATATTTGTTCCGTAAGGGAATCGATCCCGCGACACGCAGTGCAGCAGTCAATCGCTCAGCCACTGCCCAAACCGTGCCCTCAACAATTAAGTAACCTATCACTGTATTTTAAACCAGTTAGTCTAAAATCAACTTATTACCAAAGTCCAAGAATGTGTCTAGCTATTTATAAAGCACTAGCTTTCGCCCGCGGCTTCGCTCGCGTTAAATTCGGTATAACACACCAAGCAGACCTGCAGTTTTTGCTCTTGCGCCTGATTGATTTGTAATAGCAACGCTAAGTTTTCCCTTTTCTTCCCTCGTTCTCCCTCACATCCCACTTTTTTATTTAAAAAATTAACCTATGTCCGTCTCCTGGTTCCCAACTATCTCTGTACCAAAATTCATCAAAATCGGTTTAGCCATTAAAGCGTGAAGAGGTAACAAACAAACAAACTCACTTTCGCTTTTATAATATTAGTAAGGATTGCTTCTCATTACCACCGTCTCAACACCAAACGGATGCTTTAATCGGTGAATTGATTTCCAGAACCCGGCTAACAGGTAGCAGAAGATTTATTCCCGATTTCTGTAACCTTAAGTTACAGAAATCGCGAATAAATCTCCTTTCTCGCAAACCTGAGTTCATTAGTTACATTAAAACTAGACCAGGATTGGTTTAAAGTAACAGCAATTTATAGCTCTTACTTGAGAAGAAAAATCTTTCAGATTGATAAAGACCTTTGATGTTTAATGTATTTTTTATTAAGCTTTTCCGGATGTTTTTTTCTGCTTATGAAGTAATAGTTGTCGCCGCGGTTTATTTTATAGGACCACTCGCAGATTAGCTCTCTGTTGAGTCGTTTAACTGCTCAACGGGACTATCCTGTGGTGACCTTAAGTAAATAGGCCCCCGACCAGGGCTCAAAACTACCCTGTTATCAATGACCGCACTCTAAGGGCAAACCCCTGTGTCATGATTGAAAGTTCATCCAGTCTACTGTTCTCGTTTGTCGAGTGATTGCAGGAGCTACAGCTGAGCATGAAGACGTGAATTCTGTTCCCAAGTATGGTAAGGTCCTGCCAGGGTTGCGTGCGGGTTATTTGAAAAAGATACCGCGGCTCTGGAACAGGAAGGGCAAACGAAGGAACATGGGTGAGTTTTAGCCAGTACAAGTCTGACCTTCCCTCTTCCTGCTCCGCCCAGAGCGGGGGAAGTTATTTTGATGATGTACCTATCATTCGTAAAAAAAATGTAGGATATAGTGTTGTTTAGTTTTCTCATTTGTGCCAGATTGGCAATTATTTGCCTCTTCTAATCTTTAAAACATAACAGACGAAATGTGTGTGTAAAATAAGTACAACTCTGACTAGCCCTTTGGTAATATAAAGCGTGATATTGTTTCTGAAATTTCGTCGTAGACACGAGCACGGATTTCATTCTTCAGAACTGCACTTCATGAATAAAATGATAAATTGTCGCAGGATGACACACAAACATGCTAGAAAAGGACAGCACTATTCTACAAACAAAGATGCAAAGCTTTCTAATGTTATATCCTTTTCGCACGACTGTTACTCTTCCGGCTTTTGTCAGATACTAACATCGTAATTGGATGCAAACTGAGTACTTCCGACATTGCGTGGTGGCGTTAAGGCGGTGTTATGTTAAATTCATTCAATGTGGCAGCTTTGGACTATCTTATGTAAGGGTTTAGACGTATAGACGAGTTTGTGTCGCATGTAGTCGCGACTTAGCAAGCAATACGGATGAGAATAGAGTAGAATGTTCTTTATTATGTACATCATACAAATAATATTCGTACAGAAAACATTTCATAAAGGGTGACGGTCTTATCGCTAAAAGCGATCTTTTCAAGACAATCTCGAGAATCAAGATAAATGAAAGCAAATACAAGCCTTATATTTAGAGCAATCAACTGCGATACCATTATACATACCAGATAACTGTGAAATAACAGGCACAAGAGATATTTAAACATTTAACATCACGCCTTGTACTCCCTAAAGGTTTAGGCAAGGGTGTACCTGGACTATAGAAGTAGTATAGGTAAACCCACATTTCGCCAGTTGTTTTAATCCCATGTAATAGGAGGCGAGCCTATTTCTATCAGCCTCCGTGGTTGATACTAAGAAATTCCTGGTGAAAAGACCCAATAACACTTTTCAAGACCCGAGAATACAACCAAGGACCCTATGCTTAGTAGTCGCGCTTGCGACCGCTAGGCGAAAATTGGCGCCCCACCCCACTTGGAAATAGCAAGCAACAAAATCAAGCATCATTGCTACTTCAAAAACCCTAATAAAATAAAAAGCACATTTATTTTGATTCTGCAAATAAAATACGTATTCAAGTTGACTGAGGACTGCTCCGTTGCAGGCGTGAACCTAACGAAAGCAGTACTTACGTGATACTACCCTACTTTTGAATGCACACAACCGTGGCGCATGGAGTGGTATATTCTCGAGGGGTGGCGCTGGAACTCTGGGTCTATGCAAAATTTAAATTGAATATAATGTACGTTACTTGGGTGCTGGTTTTCATTCGTCAGTGTTGTTTTGAATTTATATGAGCTTTTACTTACAATGGTTGTCATGTGAAGTGAATTGTGATTTTATTAAAGAATTAAGTTTTTGTTCGTTGTTTGATTTCATCGATTTCTGGTCAAAAAAATTATGATCTCTATACCTGTTCATTAAAAAGATTTTGCTTGCAGAATTATTTATTAAAATCCAGGGAAGAAGTATTTATTTGAAACGCAACAAAACTTAGCACCGCCTGGAAATCGAACCCAGGACTCTGGAGACACGCTTGTTACACAAGTAGGACATAAACCATGGAAGTGGGCCTATCCTTAAATCATAAACATAAAATCTAGGTAGACAACTTGGCATGGACTGCAAAAGTTATCATTTAGACTAAACACTTATTTATTTTTGAGTAGTGCTATTATTACATTAGCACTAGGTCTAGGTTTTACAGGTTATTTTGCTACAAGACCGGAGCGTACCATAGACTCCCACGCGTTCCAGCGTTTTGTCTCGTCGACAAAAGATATTTGGAGCGCTGGGCTATCGGGTATTGGCTAAAAATAAAATAATTTTATAATTATACTTTTGTCCATTTGCATTTATTTATTATTTTGTAATGTTTGTACCTATAATAAGAATATTTATTTAAGTATGTGTTCCGTTCTGTCATAGTATAAAGAGGGGAAGTACGATAACTTCATACAAACGCGTAGCGCGCGGCTTGTATGTGTGCGCCGTAGTATCTATGCGTCGCCGCACGCACACTAAACAAAATCTCGGCTCCTTTCGCGCTGCGCCAGTCGGGGCTAACACTGCACGAGGTTCGCGCGTCACGGCTTTTCGGCACCGCTAAACGAATAAAAAATGTCTGATAACCGCGGGAGAAAGTATTGCTGTGTGTTTGGGTGTCTTAATAATTCATCAATTCCAGAATTGTCTCAGTTCAAATTACCTATTGAACAGGAAAGGTAAGCTACTCACTTATTCTAGCATAATTCAATTTTTTACTTCATAATGAGATACCTACCTACCTACTGACTTCTTTTTGTTGTATTAGCATATTAGTTTTCTATCACACAGAGGAAGTAGAATAGAATAGAATATACTTTATTGCACACCAAAATCTACGAAACAAAACTGTTTTACAAAAAGATGTTAAATCTATGGTTACAATGGCGGTCTTATCGCTAAGAAGTACCGCGAGTTATCGCGAAGTAGGTAGGTAGGTAGGTCTACTTTCCCACTAGAATGTTTGTACTTTTGATCTGTCAACTGATTTACCGCTATTGCTTTGTTTACGTTTAGTTGTGCCGATTTCTCAGTATTGTAGGTATATTAACTAAGTACCTAACTACCCACAGTTATGAAATCGTAATTAAAAATAAGTTATTGACTAATTTTAAATTATATATATACATATAAAGCGAAGTTCGAATCATAACAACAGATTTGATTATAGTCTAAGAGACAGGCAGAGAGTAGACAGACAGTTTTGAATGTTGTTTTACGGTGTTTTTTGTTTAATTATAATATTTTAGCCACTTTAAAATAAAAGTAAAAAATACAACTTCTCGACCCTTGCCAATTTATAGGTACTGAATTAAAATTTTGCTAAAAGTGACAACCCTATGACAGTAGGCAATTATATCGCGAATTGGGCCGGAGATAACCTACTTCCCCTCTATTTACTTTGGTTCTGTGTCCGTGACACCACTAACTGGCCCTGTCATAATAGGTACCAGCGCTGTGTTATTCTAAACCTAAAATATCGCAGCTTATGCTGAGACAGGGACCATTTTGGCCTCGCGCAGACAATAACCTTGTCTGTACTATTTTATTTCTTTTTTTTATTGTTTTACTTGTTTTGTGCGAGTCCCAAATAAAAGTTTTTCTTTCTTTCTTTCTTACAAGAAGATTCTTGAAAATAACCTAAAAGCTAGATCGCCTCACCTTATTCCAAGTAAATTCGGGTCGGCGCAGCAAGTCTTCCTCTTCCATCTCGTCATTTTATAAGACACCTCGTATCTTGCCATATCATCCTTCAAACAGTCTATCTAGGTATTGTTTCTTTGCCACCACCATATACAGATCATTTCTTTTTTTTGACGGGAAATCACCAAATAACTCTTCGGAAGAGAATGTCAGACTTGTACCGACTTTAACTCATCCATGATCCATCTTGTGCCCTTTGTGTTCCGAACCCACGGTATACTTATCTTTCAAACCAACCCTACAATATTTATTTTCGACATGTCCGCTTTATGCTAGGAGTGTTTCGATTATAGTTGGATACTCAAACCAAAGACTGTTTGTGTATGTAAGTTTAAATGTTTGTAATTGTAAGCACACCCGCGATACAGAAGAATTCCAAGTGCGGGGTTTAAAAAAAAGGTATCGACAACAACGCCATCGAACGGAATCACTGTGGCCGAAATCGTCCTCTCATCATCAACATTCAAGTCCTTAATCTCCAATTAGGTTCATAATTGATACAACTATCTTAAATTCATCACAAACTAAATTCAACACCTCTAAAGTCAAAGCATCAATCCACAACCACTTGCCCAACTAAAACTAGACGTTAACTCAAAGCTGACTGAGCACAAACGTATCCGAGCGATTTCACTAACTTGCTCGTTTTGTACGCTAATATCGTGGCCCATTGTTCGCGTAGCCCGCAATGTACACGTACACTCACGACCTTAAACATGTATTCATTTAGCTAACTTGAGACGCAATTTGCTGCTAAAGTATTGATTGAAATTTTACAATAATAAGATTATAATAGGACCTGGTTAGAAGCCATGTCTTAGTTATGAATCAGGTTTCATTTTCATCTATATTTTAACACTATTTAACACTGTCTAAGTGTTAGTTTGTTTGGTAGAATGCGCTTACCTTAGGAACTACTTGATTTGAATTGAAAAAAGATTTCAGCGTTGGATAGCACATTTATCGAGATAACATCATGCTATGACACGTACGAGCTGAGTAGCGGCTGGGCATAGCTAGTTATAAATATAATATCGTGATCTGCGTACCCTGTTGTTTATGTATTACAGGAACTGATATTCGCTACTGAAACTTGTAGCTCAATAGCCGACATAATTTTCTGTTTTAATATAACATGTGCCAACTCTTGGCCTCAATTTTCTCCTCTTCAGCTGAGGGTGACGATGGAACGAGCAACCCCAAAAGAAGCCACACAATAATGAAGCACACGCACACACATTCATGAAAAATAATAGTAGTTTGGTAGAGAAAGTAAACTTACAAATTTTGTTCTCTGAAGATATATTTATGAACGAGACAGTACAGTAATAAGCAGCATATATACTGGTCAATATTATGTTGCCAACAACTTATTTCGGAATTCTTATTTTCCAATATTATAAAAGCGCAAGTGAATTTGTTTGTTTGTTTGTTACGTCTTCACGCCTAAATGGCAAAACCGATTTTGATGAATTTTGGTACAGAGATAATTGAGACCCTGGAGACGGACATAGGCTAATTTATTGAGGAAATTAGGGAGACAGCGGAAAGAAAAGGGAAAGTTTAGCTTTGCTATTACATCAATAAGGCGCAAGGGCAAAAACTACAGGTAGCAGGTACCTGCAAATCAGTAAAGGGGAACTGTGTTTCCCCGAATATAACGCGAACGAAGACGCGGGCAAAAGCTAGTTATCTATAGAATAAATCGTATCAAAGTTTCAATCGTTATTTCTCGCGCAAAATCGCTTGTAAATTTGGAGCGAAGTGTTTACATATTAATGCACGTAACTGTACACCAGCCATTGTGGATGTTACACTGATGAGTTTGCGAATAAATTATGAATCGTTGAATGTTATGTTAGAATTTAGAGCTGGTCTGGGCACTGTTGATTACTTGCGCGTAAATTAAACTA
Source organism: Ochropleura plecta (assembly GCA_905475445.1). Classification (NCBI taxonomy): domain Eukaryota; kingdom Metazoa; phylum Arthropoda; class Insecta; order Lepidoptera; family Noctuidae; genus Ochropleura; species Ochropleura plecta. Next base: position 15,356,469 of record FR997739.1, read on the forward strand.
GGTATTGCTGTAAGTTAGAGCTTGGTGCTTGAGTGTTCCGTACTAAACTGCGGGTTTAATTGTATAAGTTTTGAATGACATAGTTGTTAAGGTTTTCGGTGTCTGTAACGTTGTGGCTGTAAAAGCAGGAGAAAACCAGAGAAAGCAAGGCTGAAATACTATGCTAAAGATGATATGGCGAGACATGTATGAAAGACGTACCAGACATGCTGCGCCGACACTAAGTTATTTGGAATAAGGGCAAGAAAATGTTGATGATGTCGTAAGACTTGTGTGAAGTTTTGCATTTAAATTGTTTTTCTTTCTTTTTGTGATATTTAAAAATAAACGTAAAGACGCAAAAAGTACATTGTAATGTACTTTTTGCGTCTTTACTTTTTTATAGTGTGGTAGTGCTTAACCTCGAATTTTATGCCGTCTATGGGACTCTCGCATTCAAAAAATCAAAAGCAAAAGCAAGCGATAATAATGGGCATGCAACTCCATAACCACTCTTTTCAATCAGAATATTATAACAAAACCTTACATCATTCATGTTGAGATGGTAAATTATGTGAGAACGATATAGCAAAACGTGCACGTTAAAAGTGTCAATAGTAAATCGTAAAAAGTCGTCGAGAAACATTTCTCGGGCATGCTGGTTCTTCACAATGCTTTGCCTTCGCCGAAGCAAGTTATTTAAATTTAAATATACAACACGCTTATAATATCATGTATTGGGTTCGAACTCGAGACCTACGACTTGGCATTCCGAAGGTACCACTAAACTATCACTGCTAACTGCAATGCTAATACTTTTTGACTGAAAGTTAATATTGCCAAGATGTAAAATACTTGAAAACACACTTGAATCACATGCAACTGGAATAGTGGACTGTAATATCAGTCAAAATCAGTAAATTTTGTCATTGCATAATGCCTGATATTATTACGCATTTGATATCTAATAAACAAAACAAGCTGCAATAATCACATTAAACAAGATAAGCAAGTAGATTCCACTTATGCTAATTTAACGGACACTGTCTTGTTTCAATTGTTAGAGATCAAGATTTATCTGACACTAAATTAATTTGGCATATTCCGATTAATTAATTGTGATAACATAATTCCTAATTCTAATTATCATCAAGTGCAGTATTTTTTTAGGGATAGGAAATCATCAAATAACTGCCGAGGCCCAATGCCTACTGGAGTTGCGGGTTGTTCGAAAGAGATAACGCGGCCCCGGAACATAAAAGGCAAAAGAAAGAACATGGAGGGGTTTTAGCATATAAAAGTCTGATACTCCCTTACGCTCCATCCAGAGCGGGCGAAGTTATTTGATGATTTCCGATCCGGAAATTTAAAAAGTACTATTTATTTTTCTGACTTTCCTTGGTTTTATTACCAACTAGCTAGCGCCCGCGGTATCGACCGCGTGATGATAAAAAAAAAATCTATGTGTTCTTGTTCTTCTTCTATGTGTTATTCCAGACTATAGTCTACCTCTGTGCCAAATTTAATCAAGATCCGTTCAATAGTTTTTTCGTGAAAGAGGATCAAACAAATCCATACTCACAAACTTTCGCATTTATAATAATGTATTAGTAGGATAATAATGTACCTACGCGTTCATAAATTGTCTTAAAGTTACAATTGGAGAATTGATTCTTCCTTCTGTTATACGTTAAATTGAGAGCTAAAAAATATCCCACTGGCCAACCATGTGACAACCGCGTTCATAGTTACTCTACGAAGTTAGTTTTACAATATGATATATGAAATAAGTTTTATTACAGTTTGTTGTACTTGTTTAATCTTGCTGTTTGAAATACGTTCGTACGTAGTATGTACATTGGGACCTAAATGATTTCTAAAGTCATTTGTTTAATGTTCTACAAAATTCACCGCATCCGGGGTTGCGGGTTGTTGGAAAGAGACACAGCGCGGCCTCGAAACATAAAGGGCAAAAGAAGGAACATGAGTGGTTGGTGTGGTGGTTAGTCAGTAAAAGTCTGACCCTTCCTGTCGCTCCATGTTTATCCAAAATAAAATTCTCTTAAAATATCGTATTAGTTGAATTGTTTGCAAAAAACACATGTGGAAAAAATCTTTAAATTATGAAAATATTAGCGTAGATTGAGATAAAAAGTAGCATAATGATGTATTAATCCAGGGCATAAGCTATCTACATTCTAAATTTCGTCTAAATCCGTTTAACCATTTGAGCGTAAAGCAGTAACAAACATATTAACATAAGCAAAGTTAGCCTTTCTTCTAATATTCTATTTAAATGTCTTTAAAATCAAAGTCTTTTCGTTTACACAGAGCGCTAGTAGGCCTCAGGTTTGATCACAGACAGAGATAAAATCTTTATACCTTTAAAATTACGTTATATAGATTTACTAGCTTTTGCCCGCGGCTTCGCTCGCGTTAAATTCGGTAGCGCCTTATTGATTTGTAATAGCAACGCTAAGTTTTCCCGTTTCTTCCCTCTTTCTCCCTCATATCCCACTCTTTTTTAATAAAAAATAGCCTATGTCCGTCTCCTGGTTCCCAACTATCTCTGTACCAAAATTCATCACAATCGGTTTAGCCATTAAAGCGTGAAGAGGTAACAAACAAACAAACAAACTCACTTTCGCTTTTATAATATTAGTAAGGATAACTTTGACATAAAACTTCATAATTAACCGATAACTCTTAATAGATAAATTCAATTTTACTAAAACCATTAATGTTAAACTTTACTTCGATCTTATCAAAAACTTTTACTTATGTGTACAGTCGGCAAAAGAGATAACTTACGAGGCTTGTTAAATCTATGGATATTTTCGAATAAAGTTAAAATTATTTGTGAGAAAACAAACAGCTTAATAAATAAATTAAAGAATCGAAGACGTCCATCAGTTTTTAAGAAAAAATCAACAATATCTGACGGAAAATGAAAAAACGGTACCCTCAAGAATCACTTAGTTGCCTGTCTGTCTGTCTGTCAATACCCTCTATCTCAGGAACACGTGTAGGTATCTAGTTGAAATTAAAACCATATACTTAACTCAGTGGTCCCTTTGTGCTGTCAAATCAACCCTGCATGTCTACGCAGTCAAAAGCTATGTCGAAAGTGTGTACGGAACCCTCGGTGAGCAAATCTGACAAGCTCTTTAGGTTTTTAGACTTACGATTGACTGCAACTCGCCTGATGTGAAGCGATGATGCACTTGTTTTGCTGACTGTACGTCAGCCTGTTTAATGCCTTTGAAAACAACCTCTGATTAAAGAGTTTATTCGTCTCAGTACTAATGCAAAAACAATGTAATCAGTGTCTACTTACACCAACTTTCATGCTTTGAATGAATTTGTAAAACATTCAGCAACTAAGTATTTTGTTTTAGAAGTCCAAATGTCTTAGTCTGGAGCTATTGAGAGGTACTTGTGAGGGCTTATTTTTTTAAACTTGAAGAGTGAATTGCAAAGAGGGTTGCTAATGGTGCAATACTATCATAGAGCTATCTATATGTGGCATAATATTCAACACCAGTGTTCTGTGTTCTCATACTTAAGTACTAACGCTGTTACAACATAGTAAAAATAAATAATTTTAAAGAGTAACCATGGAGTTTATTGTCGTTTTCTAAGTGCCCATGTAGGCGTTGTGAAATATAAAATATTTTGATCTTTTCTCTCTTCTCTTATCTTTTCCATTTGAGGAAAGCCTTACCCATCGTCATCTGTCTAGCATATTCCCAACAATGTTGGGGTCGACTTGCAGCTGAATACCAGAATTTTACTTGGAACAACCGTCTATCTGACCTCCACAACCCAGTTATTACGATAAATCCTTAACGACTGTCAAAGACTAGAATAGATATTGGCTTAACGTGCTTTCCGAGGCACTGAGGACACTCGGTATGTAATGAGCTACCCATCTACGGACCAACCTAGGCAAGCGCAGCTTTACCTGAAAATCGACCCCAGCAGCTGTTATTTCTTCCGCTGCTTTCGAGTAACACAAGGAGATAAAATTTTAAATCATAAAGCTTATTAAAAAGAAAAAATAAACGCCGTAAAACGATATTGATGATATCGTTCCCAAAATTTACGAGCCAGTAAAGAAATTTGTTGATTTTAACACCTTTATTTGTTGAGAAGAACCCTCTGATAATGGATATTAAAAAACAAATTAGCGGACCTATCGCGGATCTACGAAAAATTTAGAACCACTCAAATTGGAGGCAAAGTTTACTTCGTAAATTAAATGTAAGCATATACAGATAAAGTAGGGTGGCCCCACTCCATTAATATTAAAATGTAAGTAATATTTAAGTACTAGCTGCGCCACACGGTTTCACTCGCGTTGACGGATATAAAAGTAGCTTATGTGGTAATCCATGTTATAAACTACCTGTGCGCCAAATTTCATGCTAATCTGTTTAAAAGTTTTTGCGTGAATGAGTAACTAACAGCCATACATCAATCCATTTTTATTTTTCAATTCGCTATTAAAATATTAGTAGAGTTAAGTTTCTGGCAAAAAAAACAGACAAATTTAAATATTTTTGTTGCAAAATCACTCCTGATATCTGGTAAAAACATGAAAACAATATCAGTAGTTTTAACGGCCCAGAATAACTAAAAGAATAATTACACAAACCAAAAAAATACTAGTACCTAAAAATAGTTTTCATTTCGTAAAATCTTTACACAAAAACACGACCAACAGTGATTTTGATTGGGCAGAATAATAACTAGTACCTACCTAACTGAATAAAAAATGTCGACCAATACAAACGATTTCATAGTTTCGCTGTGATAGTTTGCCACTAACTTTTTTATCAATAACAATAGTCGGAATGTTGCCATGGAAAAAATACGTTATACAAGTTAACCTATTTTTATTACTGGTAATACCAAAGCGTCCAACGCGTATTGGAAAAAGGTTTTATTTGCAAATGACAGCTATGCAGCTAACACGTTTTGGTAGCTGCATTCGAACTCGAACAATCGAGGGTTAAAAGGAATACTTTAAAAATAGAACGAGACGGAGTGAATTTGTCTTTATACTTTTTTTACACAATCAGAACAAATAGAGACGTGAATACATCATCAGTAGTTAATTATTAGGTGTAACAATGGTTAATGACGTTCCAAATTAATTAATGTTATTTTTTTTTTTCGAAATGCGTAGTTTAGAAGTATGGAAGAGGAAGACTTGCAAATCTATAACCAATTATTTGAATGATGTTTTATGATGTAGTCTAGAATTTTATAATTACTTTTTTTTTGCGCTAGTAAACTGAAACGTATAAACATTTCAGCTTACTAGAAAGTTTTTTTTTCAAAAAAAAAGTATCTTAAACCTGTGTCTACTCAAATATGTTTGTTGCCAAAGGCAGAATGTACAAGGACTCTCTTGTTGTAATACTTACATTTCATACGAATAAAAACTTCTTATTCTTAAAAATAATTTGTGTTAAGGGTAGGAGAATGATGATGACTATCAATTTTGTTTGCCGACACGATTGGCTCAGTGGTTAAGCGTTTGACTGCTGTGCTACGTGTCGCGGGTTCGATCCCCGAACGGAACAAATATTTGTATGACCAACATTTAGTTGTTTCGGGTCTGGCTAACAGCTTATTACAAGAAAAAATCCTAGTGTGAGGCAAAGTTTTTGGTTTTATTATGCATTATTCCTATTATTTTATTTAATACATGCTATTTTTCTTCTATAGGTCCTTATACTAAATGTTTGTGATGATTTGTATTTCCATTTTTTTTTATATATATTTTGTGTGCTCGTCGTAATAGTGATTAATCATTTTCTTTCTTTCTGCATACTCTACAGTATTTTAACAAAAACTTTTTACGCAATAGGTCCACTAGTAACACAGTATACTCAATCCTTAAACTACTTCAATAACCATACAAAAGACCTACAATTAAAGTCCAAATTACAGCACAACTACAAAACTCATTAATAATACCATAAGTATGGACATTCCGGCGATTGGCGATCGCTTGGCAACACTACCACTGCCGTAGGGCGCAATAAAATGGCGATGTTCCCGGTATTACCCATAGTAACCGTATTTAGAGCAAACTCATTGGTAAATGTTCCGTTAAGCTGAGAAGATTGCACCTTGGAGAGGGTTGTGAAACTGACATGGTAATAATTTGTAACTCAGTATTAGGATTTTGAATAGAATTGTTTAGATATCTAGAGGATGAGACATGATATCGACTTTAAAAAACATCGTGTGGTTTTTGCTTAACCAATTGTCACATTTTTTGCCATCCATGATAAATGATTATTATTTTGCAAGTAGGTTTTTAATTTTTACAAACACTTTTAACATTGTTTTTCGATCCATATTATAATTTTTTCAGTTTTGTATGGAATATCGTGTTCTTTTTTTAAATTCAATTTTTAAAAACTGCATGCTCTGTGTATTTTTATTCATTCAAACCCGAGGTCGAAAAAGGAAAGCGCGGTATAAACGTAACACAAATACGTCGATTTTTAAATATAAAATTTATAGATCCAATATTATTGTAGTAACATTTTTTTCAACAAGCGCCATCAGTATGATCCATAAATATGTTGTGTATAAATATGTTAAACGAGTATTTCTAAATTAAAAATCGACGTATTTACATTACGTAGTGGTCACATTCATACTTTCGTTTGTATCTCATTAACTCTTTAAACTGTTCAGACATTTTTTTTTGCGGATGGGAATTTATCAAATAATTTCCTCCGCCCCAGCGGAGTGGAGGGGAGTGTCAGACTTGCACTGAATAAAACCCACCCATGTTCCTTCTTTTGCCCTTTATATTCCGGGGCTGCGGTAACTAGTTCGAACAACCCGCAACCCCAGCCAATTGTCCAGACATTTGATGGCAAAACAACACAAATTCAAATTAGAACCCATTACAATTGCCGGCTCATGATGCTGTTGCAAGATGAATAATTAAACCGTATATTTAGCCGCATGTTGGTATCCGGCATAAGTTTAGATCGGATATCCGACATCCGGCAGAATGGTCACAACACTAGCCGCATAGGTAATTACTGTTCCATGTTTTTCTCAACAGTTACCGCATGAAATAAACGAGTTAACTCTTTAATAAAGGCAACATATTTGTAAATTTATAGCCAGTGAAATCAAGCTGGGCAGATTGATTCACTGCATTTCTTGCAGTGTTATCTGTATGATTTTCAAACAACGATTATTGTAATTTATTGTCAACTACCTTTGCCCAGCGGTTTCACCCGCTTGGCTCAGCTCCTGTGTCATAGCCACGTTACAGCATTCCTCGATTAATGGGCTATCCAATCAGACTAGCAGTTGCTGAGATTAGCAATCAGCCAAACTCTTCAGCGCTAGATTTCAGTTGAAGTTGTAATATTTTTTTCCTAACTTGCCAATTCACTCAGAAGTTAGATGGGTCATCGTTGTATGGCATTGGCCTCAGAGCCCACATTTTTGTAACATCTTCCTTATTTTCTTAGCCGGCCTTTGTCACACCCCCGAGACGCCCGAGGGTGTATTTATTTACGTTATTCCACATCAAACTGACACCAACATTAAATAATACAAAAGTCAACTTCTTCTACTTAAGGAAGCGATAGTTTCCTTGTAAATAAATTATTTGATTTGATTACATAAACAGCTGAGTGACCGAAACTTGGTGGCTGGCAAGTGGGAACTGGTAAAGAATTCTCGCGGTCTCCTTTTAAATATTCAGAACTTCAGAACATTGGATGGACTTTCAGAAGGCATCCTTCAATGTTCTGCTTTTTTTATTATGTTACTGACATGATATATGTTGAGAAGGGCTCGGGGTATAAATATGGTGAATAAATGACGAACTTATTGGCGCAGTGGGGTAGCTTCAACTTTTAATGTTAGATCTCAAGGTTTTTTCTCTGGCAAAGAGCTCTTAATAAAATAAAACGATTTTTATTTTGAGAAACTTAAGAATATCACTATGTTTATGCCGTATCATAATAACGGAGGTCTCTGATGAGATAACGAGTCAAAGAGAAGTATAGAATAAGAAGACATGCAGTGTCGGTTGCAAATAAATTGGGATATTAGTAGGAGAATGATGATGATTCATGCAGTATAGTTTTTTTTAATTATGTAGGTACCTCTCTCCCAAATCTCCAAGATGGTAGAACGTGTTAGACTCCTACCGTTAAGGTTAAGACAGAATTGTGTTGAAAAGAGAGAAATGGAGGCCATTACCCAACGATGGGACAATGCAGGTCGTAAGTCAATTCCTATCTCCTTTTTACCGTATTTTCAATTAGATTTATTTCCTTGCTCTCTTTGTCTGCTAAATACATTTTATTCATCATCATTTAAATCAACCCTTTCTCTTAATAAATTTCCGTCCCCATCACCGAATGACTCGTCGTCTCATAACTCTGGCTCTACGTTAAAAGTGCGGCGTCATTATAAAAAGATGGTGGACGATTTATAAGTATTAAAATAAAGCCACCTCCAGAGATTCGCAGGTGCGCGTCGAACCGTGCGTTATCAGTTTGAGTCGCGAGGTGCGGGGTCTGTTTAGTACCCCTGGTAGGGCTGACGCTTTTTGCTGTGTTACTGTGAACCCTTCAGGGATGATAAAAAGTTTATAGTTGTAGTAGTAGTAATTAAAAGTTAAATTGGAATGGTGCAGGTCTTTTTTCATTGTTTTTATTCTGCCCAACCTTTGATTTAGCCACTGTTTAAAGTAGGCCTGTATTTTTTGTTGAAGGTCTTTTAAACATCTTTCTTATTTTCTAAAACTGAAAAAGGCCGCAATATTAAGCAATATACTTCAAAATTTCGTAACAACATGCACTATTTAAAAAAAAACATGAACGCAACTTACTCCTTCACTACAACATTAAAATGGTTTCATTTTGGGACATCATTCAAAAAGCACACTCCTTAATTACTGGGATCTGCTATCACAAAAGCCACCCCTACCCAGTATCTCTCACCCCAGTCCGAATACTTACAATAAATAAATCAGATAAACATTTTTCATTGTTGACTGTGCGAAGCTTGTTACCGCTCATAAAATTATACAATGATGACTATGATCCCCTACATAATTTAAATGGGTAAGCTAATGGTTTATGCGTTGCGGTGTTTTCATCCAGTTATGTTTACTCTCGCTATCCGCTAGATAGATTTATGGGAAGTTTTTAAATGAATAACGTTTTTGCTGGGCTTTTCGATTACCGCGGGGTGTCGGCGATTTTGTCTGGTAATGTCTTTACATTGGCGTTGTTTTGGTGAAGCAATTATTCTATAAGGTTATAAGTAGATAGATGGCTAATGAGGTAATTGTTGTGGATCAATATCAAAATTTTCTAGGATCTAACGATTAATTTGGACTCAATACTTTCCATTTGTTTTGGAATGATGTACTGACTACGTGATAACCGTTTGTTCGTCCTTTACACCCTGTATGTGGATAAAATAACATTTACTGTAACATAGATGAAAGCTACACACACGTTTCTCTTAAGTCAAAGCCCTTTTATCTGAGCCGGGGGCTGTTTGCCGTCCCGGGATAGGTTTTGATAGATGCTGTTGTCAATGTCACTCACATACGTATCGGCACGTGTGACTACATAGGTCTATTTATTTCGTTATTATTACAGTTTTGAGGTATTTAGAAATCGAAAACGAAATAAAATCTTTATGCACACATAATTTTTTTTTTGTTTAAAAAAATGAAAAAAGAGGAAAGAAGAAAGAGGTCTATCTTCATATCACTCATGATATGAAGATAGACCTCTTTCTTCTTTACATGCCTCGTTTAGTTTTTTTTTTTTTTTAAATTGGAAAATGATATCATTGTGTGAAAGCCAAGATTGTTTATTTTTATGACTAAATAGAATTACGATACTAAACACAAGACCTTCAGAAGATTTCGACCTCTCATATAATCGATAAGTTTTATTAAGAAATAAAAACACATTTGGTTGATTACTCCCCTTATCTTTGGCCCAAAGAGTCTATTCAATCGACTTACCTACATCATTTATGTTACTTTGTAAATTAAAAAGCATTACTGTATTATTTTGGAATTATGTCGTGAAACATTAAGTCAAACAAAAACCTGTCGCCCTCTTTTAAGCAATTAATTATATTGGGTACCTACTTGACGATTTGAAAGTAATATTATCAAAAGGAGAGAACCAAATGATGGTGTCCATTATACAAAAGGGTTTTTTCGTTAAAGCTACGCATGTCAACATCACAAAGCTTCTGAAGTACGCAACAACAGAATTATCAAACCTACCCCGAAGGCGACTTCGAAAAATTCAAGGCCAACAACATCGCTGATACGTCAGACAATATGTACTCTGAAACTAGATATTTTGCTGAGATGAAAGCCAGCAATGAAGTTAAATATAACATAATTTTCCGAGTATACTAAGAGTTCTCGTAAATCGAGAAGTTTAGTCCCAATTTAGCATTTCCGTGGTTTCGCAAACCTTGTTAGTACCGTATCAAAAATCCCGATATTATATTACCCGATTTACGTTTACTCTAATCTTCTTTCATGACGCACGTCGCTAGCATTAATTTGAAACGTTTTTCAGTGGCTTCGTTAGTGTAGAACAGTTTATAATTCAAGTCCGAAATGCTGGGAAGTATATTTTTTGTCAACTCCTCCGCTTTAATACAAAAAAATGTTCAACTGGAAGTTAAATGAAGAGGTAGACTTTTCTAGACTAAAATAATTTATTTAAAGATATATTTTATTGTTAACTTCAGGAATAATGACGTAAAAGGGTGGGCGTTATGGGGGCTGTCTATTGTAAATTATGACATTTGAAAAATGCTGATTCTAGTCTATTTTCGACTAACGAATTCAAATGTCTTTCCGTAACACTTTACAGACATTATGTTAAGCATAATAATTATTATTAATCTATACGATAGTCTAAGATTAACGATAGTTGCGATCAAGTGGGACAGTATTTTAAGGTTCTATTAGTACAAGAATTTAGTAGGTATATACGAACTCGTGCTTCAAACATTTATATTCAAATCAAAAATGTACGTTGTACTTCACCATTTTGTCATAATTTCCAACAACAACAACTTTTGATCCATCCCAACTCCTTGATCTCCCGTATCAACACTTCTGGCAACACCAGGTCAACATTACCATCCACAATCCAAAACATGTCGAACATTAGCATACAAATTATTGTCATGTATCAAGGTTTTGTCATCGTTTTCAAATTATAACGGAACTGTAACAACCACCACGGGTGCCTCTCGTAAATTATAATTTTAAATCAGCTGCTTATGAAGTCGGTTCACAGCGTTTATGCATTCTATATGAGTTTTCCTACACACACTGAATTCTGAAATTCGAATTGAGAAGTCAAATTGGACAGAGTTATCTGGGAAATTATTAATAAGGGCGTAATAAAAATAAAATTGATCGAATTACTAATACTTTTTCAGGTTTTTCGAGTTGAATTTAAAATAGCAGCATCAAGTTTATGAAATTTGTGGAATTATCACGTGATTGGTATCGAATGCGAACTTTAACTGACTGATAATTCAATCTATCAATTTTGTTGGGCGCCAATGTTTTCATATATTTTGTCCCCGGTGGGCGCCAAAAAATTGTTAATTTGTTCTTAAGTTAACTTACTATGATTCTATATTTTTCTATAACATTCTTAATCATCGTGCGCACAAAATAATTTTCATACCTACTCTTTTGAGAATGAAAATTATTACGGCCAAATATTGTGATTCCTCTCGCCTTTCTATCTCAAATGATTATGCTGATAACAATCTCAGCCTCGTTAGGCTGTACGCTGACTTAACATAATCCAATCATAGACAAAAGTTACGTTCGTTATTAACTTTTAATGTGAATTTCAATGTGAAAATTTTCTGGAACTCTTCCCTGAACCCTTATTTAACTTTTGCTCCAACATATTTTCGTAACTTTTTGAATATGACACTGTTTTTGAAAATATTATTATTTTGGGAGTGCGAATTAGCGTATCTATTGGTTTTTTACAGATGATTCAAACATAACCTTAGTCTTTTTTGTAATCCATAAAAAAATTCCAAATATCTGATAAAACTTCTAACAAAAAGATTACCATATTAACTATTAATTCCCATTTCGAAACAACAGAATTTCATATTAAATTGCGCTCGCTATTCCGCAAGCTGCACAACTGCGCAAAACAATGAGGATTGCGAAATAATTGTGTTATGCCTCTATAAATCAGTCACGTTTTGGCTTTCAGATTGAACTGAAACCAATATGACGTAATGATAGAAGTTATCACAATAGTAAACAGGTATGGGTGATTGAGAAACATTTGTTTGGTGGAGCGGCCACATTACAAAATTATAATTAAAAATATTTCAGATGAGTCTTAAAACACGATGAAGAGTTAAAATCAAGAATCAACTATAGAAATGAAGCTATTAGGATTTAGTACTTTTTAACGTCAAAATTAGCCTCCCTTTACTACTTTTTAGTGTGATAGTTGGACATAATGCTAAATAACTCTGTTTTTTTGCTGTTTGAGGGGACTAAGTCTCCAGCAAAAAAAAAACAGCCAAGTGCGAGTCGGACTTGCGCACGAAAAATCATGTTTGTTGTATAGGAGCCCCTTAAATATTTATTTTATTGTTATTGGTCTTATAGCGGCAACAAAAATACATCATCTGTGTCAATTTCAAGTGTCTAACTATCACGGTTCATGAGATACATCCCGGCGACAGGACGACAGACGGACGGACAGCGGACTGTTAGTAACTGGGTCCCGTTTTACCCTTTGGGTACGGATCCCTAAAAAAATAATGTTATATTGCCACATATTTGTGGAAATATAATTATGCTCAAATCTTAACGCTCTCACTCATAAACTAGGATTTATTCGATTTTTTTGGATTGGAGAACGAACAAATGAAAAACGTATTTCTGGGTTTTAATATTTTTTTTACAAACAGAAAAAAATTACAAAAAAAAAGTGTTGCTTTCAGGCAAAACTGAGGTCGAGATTCGTATTTTTGGTACTAATTCGACGAGCTCTAGTACGCGATTACGGTATGAACTCAATTATTTTAAAGGCGTATGTACGGTAGTCAGTCTACACAGTGATATACAGGATTAAGACACCGATTCAAGAATAAAAAAATACTCCATCGCATAAAAGGAAGACTCTTTATTCCTTCTAAAATCGTCCTATCAAATCTTAAATCATTTTCGCAGTTCGTCAAAACCTCAGTCACGTTTATCTATAGGAGACGATAAACAGAAGTCGGTTCGTAACGATGTGCTTCAAGCAATGATATCGGGAGCTAGGACTCTAGGACGTGACGAGACAGGCTGATGACGTCACTATATCTTGACCTGGTTTCTGGCGTCAATGACTTATTCCGTCGTAGTGAAGTCAGTTAGTTGATCTTTCTGTTTAATGCTATGTATCTTATCTATGTTTCCTGAGCCGCAAGATACAAGCGCAGCTTAGTTTGTGGTTCACCGACCATGTTGATTCTGTTTTGTTTCTTTCGATGAATAAACTTATTACTATTACTACTATATCAACGTTGTGCCTGTTTTCACAAACTCGCGCCGCTAGTACTAAAATGTTGCCAACCAACAAACATTCATTCAATTTGCACTATTAAAAAAATTCAGTGCGTTATTTAGGTATTCATTTAGATGTCGTGTCGTGTAGTGAAGATAGGTATAAGATGAGCGTATGATTTCTCGCTAGCTACAAAAAATGGATATAATTATGTTAACTTGAACATTTCTTCAAATGTAAAAACACTTATAAGAATAAGCCACACCGAATGAAAAAAAAAAACATCTTTAATTTAAGGTAAGTAGATGCTTATATTTTTTTAAAGAACGTTTCTAAGTATCTAGAAAAATGAAAACATAAGCTAAAACCTCCTTATTATTCTCATAACATCTTCTAATAAAGCTAACAGTTTTCCCAACTAGAAATTTTAATATAAGTAGTTTACATTTAATTAAATACTTAGACATTGTTTTAAGCTTACACGGTTGATATAAAAACTATCCAAATACATTATTATTTAACTTCTAGGGTTCTGTACCTCAAAAGGAAAAAGCGGAACCTTTGTAGGGTAAATTTTTTTTTGACAGTCTGTCTGTCAAGGCATCTATCTCGAGAACGCGTTTAGATATCGAGTTGAACTTAAAAACGACAGACTGAATACTGCGGTCCCTTGGAGCTGTGAATTGATCAACCTTTTAAGTAGGTATACGCAGTGAGAAGATATGGCTGTTGGTGTTGCAAGTTTATACGAAACCCTCGGTATGGGAGACCGACACGCATTTGCCCGTTTTTTATTATATCTGGTTCTCATAACTAATGTAAATCACGGAAGATAATAATAAATAATAATAATAAAATAATTTATTTGACACAAACATTGGTTACATTTAAACAGATACAACAGGACATTTTATAATTTTCTTAATATTATATTGAAGGCATCTGTGTCTGAACTAGATAAAAATATCTGTATCTCAGACATCAGTATCCATTACATTACATTACATTAATAATTCATTTGGACATTAAGAGGTATATCTCAACACAATAGTAAACTTAATATACCTAATAGATATACCGTAAGTGACAGTATAAATAGTGAAATTGTTAGATATACCAGAAACTGGTCGTTATCAGTAACAAGTCCATGGTTTGTTGTTATTTTTATGGCCAATCAACCTCATGCAGGCCGAAATCAAGTTTATGAGAAATGCACTTAATATTTTACAACGCCGTCATTATTAAACTTTATACCCAGTGCAGGTGACTTTATTGGTTTAAAACCGTTGATAGCAAATTTTAATCATTGTGTTAAACCTCAAAAAAGTTACTACAATTTCTGCAAGTTAAGAAATTTTATTAACTGAATAAGGCTATTCAGTTAATAAAATTTCTACGAAACATAAAATTTTGACAATTTACATACGGCTTATAGATAGCTTTTTCACACAAAACACTTGCGCTAATACCTTATATTTTAAGTCTTTTACTTTAATAACTTCCAAATTAAACGATTTTTACGTCCAAGTATATTTCTATGAAATACGAAACGCAAGCGCAAGCTTCCATCATATGTAAACACAGTTAACAAAGAAACAAAAAGGCTAGAATGTAATAAAGTTTGAAGTATTACGGGTAGGACAATAACGATTAATTCACAGATAAGTCGCCATTACACTAATCGAATCGATCGAATGAAGCACCACTATTTTACTAAGGTAGCAATCAAATTGATTGACAATAATGGATTACTCAGTCTTCAACGGTGAAGCTATTAATGCTGGGATATGTACTAAGCTAAGAACTCATGCAGTTATAGGATAGCCCATTTATATCTATGTAATGTTACAGTATCGTGTTTAGTTCTTTGTAATTTCTTAGTAGGCTAAGTGTATGCTTGTTAGCTTACACTAACTTAAACTTAAAGGAATGCATTAAATTACAGCGCTGTTGCTTATCCCGATTGTTGACGGATAATTAATAGTGCGCCTAAAATAAATAATTGCGTACGTTTTAGGGACGTAAAACAAAAAAAAACTTTGAGAACCCTTAGAGGATCACTTTATTGTCCGTCTGTCTATCTGTCTGTCAAGACCCTTTCTCTCGGGAACACGTGAAGGTATCGATTCGAAATCAAAACCATACAGTCTCTCTGGCCCCTTGGAGCTGTGAAAAAATCAACCCTTTTCGTCAACGCAAATAAAACACATGACCGTTTATGTCGCAAGTTTGTACGGAACCGGGGTTGGGGGTTGTTCGAAAGAGATACCGCGGCCCCGGAACGTAAAGGGCAATAGAAGGAACATGGGTGGGTTTTAGTCAGTAAAAGTCTGACACGACCCCCGCTCCGCCCAGAGCGGGGGAAGTTATTTGATAATTTCCCACCCGAAAAAAAAAAAAAAGTTACAATAAAACAGTCGAAAGTGTACCTACTCAATTATAATTAAACAAGCTTTTGCCCGCGCCTTCGCTCGCATTAAATTCAGTATAACACAATACCTACCACAGTAGGTACCTACTGCAGTTTTTGCTCTTGCGCCTTATTGATTGGCTTATTCGTCAACTCGCGCCTCATAAACTCGCGACTGCGCGCGAGTTAGCACCTTCTGATTTTACCTATTTTTGTTGTAGTCAACTCGCGACCGACTGTAAATACGTCAGATTTGGGTAGGTATCGGTAGCGAGTTAGGTGCTAACTCGCGCGCAGTCGCGAGTTTATGAGGCGCGAGTTGACGAATAAGCCTATTGATTTGTAAAAGCAACGCTAAGTTTTCCCTGTTCTTCCCTCGTTCTCCCTCATATCCCATTTTTTTTTTAATTTAGCCTATGTCCGTCTCCTGGTTCCCAACTATCTCTGTACCAAAATT
Organism: Ochropleura plecta; assembly: GCA_905475445.1. Taxonomy (NCBI): domain Eukaryota; kingdom Metazoa; phylum Arthropoda; class Insecta; order Lepidoptera; family Noctuidae; genus Ochropleura; species Ochropleura plecta. The sequence continues at coordinate 15,372,910 of FR997739.1, forward strand.
CATCAAAATCGGTTTAGCCATTAAAGCGTGAAGAGGTAACAAACAAACAAACTCACTTTCGCTTTTATAATATTAGTAAGGATTGCCACTTAACAATAAGGTAAAAATGCTTATGCTAGCAATTAAATAAATGTGCGATGTAATCGTACAGGCCGTTTACAATTTACAAAACAATTATTTGGGTTCGGCGCAGCATGCACCTACTCGTCATCTCATCAAACACTCCTTTATTGCCATATCACACAGTCCATCCATCGTTTCTTTAGTCTTTCTCTACACTTATACCCATCCACAATTATGCTCAAAACTTTCCTCACGACAATTTCCTCATTCCATCACATACACACTTGTGGGTGTGCGTTTACAAACGTTTACACTCATATACACAAACAGTCAGACCCGAAACAACTACTTGTAGGTCATACAAATACTTGCTCCGTGCGGGGATCGTATCCGCGACACGCGGCGCAGCAGTTGATCACTCAGCCACTGCGCCAACCGTGCTGTTTTTTGCGGTTGTCAATTTTGATTTGTATCTTGTGGCGCGTAAAATAAAGCTCAGAATTATGAGCCTTTCATTCCAACAATCTTGAGTTGGCCTTGGCATAGGACGAAGTTTTAATAGAATCAGAAACCAGCTTGTAGAAACTGAATTTATTACTACTGGCATTATTACCTACTATTAATTATTTATTCTATGCCACTAACGTGCAGCCAACAGTAGAAAACGTGAACATCCTGTCCGAATCTTAAAATGCTATCAAATTACAAAAAAAAAAACATTTTAGTTTTCAGTATACATTTCAGTTCGCGTCACTCACTACATCAAATTAAGTTGTTTTTAATTAAACTTTTCAACATAATAAGTGGACATGTTACACGAACTTCATGATTAAAGTAATTAAACATAAGCTTAAACTGTCAACAGACGAAAATATAAAAGAAAAACAAATACTTTTTTATTTAATATCGCCGACAGATTATAATTTAAGATACACACAGAATGTAATGCCTAATTAAAGGACAAGAATGTCCGCCCACTTTTATGAAGATTTCTAGCATATATTTTATCCGTAAAAGACTGAGTAATTCTACTTAGTTTATTCTGTAGACGAGCTTAATAATTAATGTAAACACGAGATGTAATTTCTTTTCCTAGAAACCAAGATTCATAAGAGATTACAAAACATAGTTACCTATTATATAGGCACACACTTTTATTAAGCTGTTACGATAAACGATGGACTGTCATTATTTCAAGACTGTTCAAACGTATCAAACAAAGTGTAAGGTTAATGACTGCGTTCAAAAGAGATACCGCAGCCCCGGAACTTAAAGGGCAAAGAAAAGCATCAGTTAAAGACTGAACCCCCCCCCCCTCACCCCGCTTTGCCCAAAGAGGTGGACGTTATCCACGATATCCCATTCGCAAAAAAATAAGTCTTATGACAGCAAAGCTAAATTTTGTGGAGAAAATCAAGGTGTGTAATTCAGGAAACACGTTGAGTTTATAATTACCCTCAAACCACATTTAGGTACCTATATCAATCTATGCATAGATAGAATATCTACCTACGCAGCTACGCATTTCAAAGTCATTGCGTATGAACCTCCTAACGTCAATTACACCAATTACGTGGCGTCAACGATCACCAGGTGGCATTATATAAATTTTTGAGAATATACGCTCATTTTATGGTAGTTTTTTTAAAATGCAATGTGTTTGATCGAGTCTATTTCGCAATACACTTTTCACGTAGACAATACACCTAATCACTAGAAAACATAATTTTAAACCCATACTGGCCAAACTTCGAGATTTTATCAAATAATTGTTAATTTAGTCTCTTTTTCAATTATGCATATAACATAACATTACACAAAGGCACTAACGCTTACATAAATATGTTTAAGTCCACAGTAATACTGTAATTACTTCTCTATAGAATTTATTTTTCACTACAATAATTCAATCAATTATTTTTAAAACCTAAACATAATACGTTTCATGTTTTTTACGCATGGCAACACAACGTAACGTAACGAACATTAAGCATTGTCGGGCGCGACTCGTGATCACTTGAGTAATTGTTTCCTGGCATCGACATTTGATTTGCAAATGTAATTATTTTGTGTTATGTTTACAACACAATGACGGGAATACTCCCTTATCTTTTTATAACTTGACAGCAATTGGTTTTGATGTGTTTTTGTTTAACAACCTCAACCTGTTTTGTTTTTTACCAACCTCGAAAAAAGAAAGAGGTTTTTTTGTATGTTTTAACGCGGTTTCTCCGTAAATTTGGGGCCGATTTTCAAAATTATTTTATTTTTAAGAGCATTTTGCGGATTACTGGCTGCACCCTGATGTTAAACATATTTGAGTTATTTGATCATTGCACGGTAAAAAAAATGTGCAGTATGGCGAACCGGTTTTGTTTTTGGAAAGAATTTATTACTTTTTGGGTTTTTATACCTTATTCGAATAATGCTCGTTACAAAACAAATCATTCCATAACAAAAAAGCGCGAACTCAGTATTCGACGCCTGTAAAAAAAAGCTAAAGAGCCGTCTTTAGCTTCAACAAGAAATCTTAACAATGTAACATACAATGTCATTATTACACCTTTTGTAGCGTGCACAGCGCCGTATTCCTGCTGTCATTTCGCACAGTCAGCTGTCACAGCGAACAATGGCATACCTACAGCACAGTCAGACACGGTGTTAACTGACACAAATCATAACAGCTGTTGAAATACAATGACTTAGCTTTTTTGAAGTGTAATAAATAATACGCCAAAGTGATTATTAATGTTGTAGGGGTAATTTTTCGGAACTTTAATGCAAACGAAATTGATATTTTGGTGCGTTTTACCAAGAGGTATACGGGATGTGGAGATTTTTTATAATACTAAATAGGCACACGATGATACGGCCTAGGCCATGAGGTCATGTGAAATTTTGGTATTAATAGACTTATAGCCGACTCCAACATAGTCAGGAAAAGAATAGGTAGGTGATGATGGGCTGGTAGGAATTTTGTAAAATTGGAGAAACTACCAGGTAACTAGAATGTGCAAACAGATATGAATTCACAAGTAAAAAGTTCTTCCGTGGCTGTATTGTAACCAAGGTAGGTAAAGGTACCCAGATATTCAAATAGGTTTTACAGTGAAAAATGTTTCAATGAGTTTTTAGGTACATTAAATACAGTAACCCGTTATCCATCCATACATCATAACAAATTGAACCAAAAGCACCCTAAGTCCTGTACGAAACGTGTCAAAATAATTCCATAGCAGGACACATTATTTCATTTTGTGACACTCTGCTAAATGTAAGAATTTATGTCGGGGGGCCGCGGGGTCAACGCGGACCCCATCCATCTGCTGAATGATATAAATCACAATATGAACCAGACGCGAGTAAAATGTGGGTACTTGTGAAATTAATTTATTTCGACGGCTTAAGTGTAAAAAAATGTGTAACGGTATTTTTGGGGATAATGTTGTCGGTGCAGCCAAATGTATAGCACTTAAATAATAAGTGTTGAAATTAATTGACTGTGGAATTTACCGAATTAATAACTTATTACTTACATAGATGTTTTTCCTACATTGCATCTGTGTACTTAAACACCATCCATGGCTGTATGTAAATGAACCAGTGCAGGAAAATGGCTTTCAGAAAATATTGCTGAGAATGCACAAACTGTTTAAAATGTGCCCATGAATTACAAACATTAGCTTTTAAAACTTATTTTCCCTGCTAATCCCAAACCAGCTAAGTAGGTAACCATGGTGATGGATTAAACGCCAAAAAACTTTTATCTCAATAGGACAGCTTCCAATCCCACCGCTTGATGTTTAATATTTAAAGGATCCGTATCAAACAGAGTGCAATTTATGAAAACAACATGTATGTGCCCACATACATGTTCAGCTTCGGTGTGCACAATCATTTTGTTATTCCATTATATTTTTTTGGGAATTCATGTGGTAAATGGATTAGAGCAGAATATCTACTCTAAACAACATGCAGCAACAAAAGCTCCCGTCGTTTCTGAACGACTCTAAATATGGCTATAGCACAATGGTACCTAGTGACGATTAGGTCATTATTAAGCATATGAGGTAACCCAATCAAATAAATTACTGTTAAGGGCGAGGATCATTCATCATCATTCATTAAGATCCTTTGATAAACATCTTCCCAACAATTCCTGAACGCGGAAATTCGGGTGTACCTTCTGTATTCTGTCGTTCAGTGATAAATATAATAAACAAGACTAGGCGCTGAGCCTCCAGCCTCCAGCCTCCTGTATAGAGTGATATCACAGCTGATATTAAAAGTAAACAATGCTCCCGGCCTTTCGCATTTGTGAAAGCAGATGGAGTATAAAATATGGGCGGTTTATGGACTTATATAAAACTTCAGTTCACAGATTCAATCCGATATGTTTCAATTTGGCTTTTCAAATAAAATTGGGTCTAAATCATTTTGTGGAAACGAAATTGTTTCAAACGATTTGGGTGCTTTTTAAGATTGCTGTGGGTATTAAATATGATACTGTCTAACAACCAGTCTTACCAAGAAGTATATTATTACCCAGTTATTAACTGGGTTGTGGAGGTCAAATAGGCAGTCGCTTCATATAAAACTAGCTGGCGCCCGCGGCTTCCAGACTATAATCTAACTCTGTGCCAAATTTCATCAAGATCCGTTCAGCTGTTTTGACGTGAAAGAGTTATAAACATCCATACATCCATCCATCCTAACAAACATTTGCATTTATAATATTAGTAGATGTAGGAAAATGGTATTCAGCTGAATATGGTATGACTGGAAACTGACATAGTTAAGAAAAGGCTAGGCAGAAGAAGTGATCATAAACTTTTGCACTTTTTAGAACCTACATAATTATATGAAACTAGCTTTTGCCCGCGGCTTCGCTCGCGTTAAATTCGGTAGCGCCTTATTGATTTGTAATAGCAACGCTAAGTTTTCCCATTTCGTCCCTCTTTCTCCCTCATATCCCACTCTTTTTAAAAAAATAATAGCCTATGTCCGTCTCCTGGTTCCCAACTATCTCTGTACCAAAATTCATCAAAATCGGTTTAGCCACTAAAGCGTGAAGAGGTAACAAACAAACAAACTCACTTTCGCTTTTATAATATTAGTAAGGATTGTGAATCCCTTAGCAAGTCTCCTGCTGCCCCTATCAACATTACTCGCTTCGATGTTGATTTGATTCAGTTCTACCAGTATTCCAATACGGCTAACAAAAGGAACGATACAAGATATAAATCAAAGCTTTACCTATAACTAAGCACACGTCCGTTCTGCAGAGCGCAACGCTAGCGAATATACGTAGTTCGCAGCAATCGTAGCCTCGGCCAACAGGTCGCTTCGACGTCATCCGTCTACCCGCAACTGTGACATAAATCCGGTGAGGTGACACCACGGAACACGGAAATTGGGAATATCCGGACACCTCCCGATCCGTTTGTCACCACCGCCACGTACAGCCGGCAGTATTATTGCAGCATTGACACCCTAGTCACGGTTCGTGATATTAGCTTAGTGTTTCTTGTTTATGTAATAATGTGATGACTTCAAGCGTGGTGAAAGTATAGGACATGCCTGTTATCTAACGGAGGTTTGTAGGTTTTTGCAAGAATACTTACTCGTAAGAATTTAAAGATTATGGACAACATAACCTATAAATTCTTCAGCATACGTAGTAGTGCTGCACCTTTCTAAGCAAACTGAAACGGATTAACACTTTCGCTGCCCAGACCTCAGCGTCATCATCATCTGCCTACTTTTTTCCCAACTATGTTGGGGTCGGCTTCCAGTCTTACCGGATCCAGCTGAATACCAGTATTTTACATGGAGCGATTGCCTATCTGACCTCCATAACTCAGTTAGTACTGGGTAATACGATACCTCATGGTAAGACTGGTTGTCATACTTTCGGGACAATAGATCTGTAACGGCTGTCAAAGATCTACAAATGACAGCCGGGACCAACAGCTTAACGTGCTTTCCGAGGCACGGAGGAAACTCGGTATGTAACGGGCGGTCACCCATCCACAGACCAACCTAGGCAAGCGCGGATTAACCTAAAGATCAACCTAAGCGGCTGCTATTATTTAGCCAGAATTCAGCGTATGAGTCCAAAATAATTTGGACTGGGCAGCAAAAGGTTTTAAGACCTTCTTCATTCGTTTCAATTTTATCTCTGTCGCTGTAACGACTATTTTGGTATTTTGTTAGCCCAAAACTTCGCCACTTTTACCGCGTCATCATTGACAGTGCAGTGATCTTCTCTTGCATGTTTTTAGGTAGGATACGGGTGGAGCATAGTCTGCGACACAGCTTTCATTGAGGTAGCCCGACTGAACCAGGTCGTAGTTACATCTTGCCACATGAGTTCGGAGCTGTTGGTCTAAACCTAGCTTTATTTTTCAACACGTAGTTCGTTAGACATACTACAAACAAGGCTCACAAACTCGTAGTAGCTTAACTAAACTCTGTTAAGTTTAGGTAAAGATATTACTTCCCTTTTAACTTACCACACGAGTAAGATATTTCTTCCTATACGAATCGTTAGTGCTGGTGCCATGTGCACCAAGTAATCCGTTTTCTAGAATCTAGTAATCCGTTTCAATCTGCTTCTGAGGAAGGTGCAGCACTACTACGTTGTGTATTAGTGTTGTTCACAATTCAGAAAGAACAGGTAGGTATTTGCTTTAAGTACGTCATCACTGATATAGGTAATAGATTTTCTTTTTGGTACTGGGTTTGAATAAAATATTTGGAGTGCTACGCCGTTTTTTTTTAATTAGACGACGTGGTTGGCGTAATGGCTAAGTGATTGGCCGGTGCGGTGCGCGTCGAGAGTTCGATTCCCGCACATACATAGGCTACAGGTAGTACCGAGTCTGGCTGTTTTTAAACACATTCACGCTAATATTTAAGCTAAACTACTAATACTTAAGTAAACTAAAATCATCACAGTATAAGCTTTGCGAAAAATCGACAATCTATTGAATATTAAAAAAAAACCGGCCAAGAACGAGTCAGACTCGCGTACCGAGGATTCCGTACAAACTTGCGACATAAACGGCTATATCTTTTGACTGCCTGGAATTTTTTCACAGACTTGAGTATATGGTTTTAATTTCAACTCGATACCTCAAATAAATAAAGGGTCTTGACAGACGGACAACGGATTGATCCTATAGGGGTTCCGCTTTTTCCTTTTGAGGCACGAAACCCTAAAAAAAGTATATTATATGCTCTTTTATCAATGAGAGCTGAGACCTACCTCACCTTAGGGGTACTTCACCCGGGGTTGCGGGTTGTTCGAAAGAGATACCGCGGCCTCGGAACGTAATGGGCAATGGAAGGAACATGGGTGGGTTTAAGTCAGTACAAGCCTGACACTCCCCCCCCCGCTCCACCCAGGGGGCGGGGGAAGTTATTTGATAATTTCCCACACCAAAAAAAAGGAGTACTTCAGCTATTACAAAATGGGTCTTTCTCCTCGTTATTACGAGTAGTATCCCGGAATCTTCTAGTTACGGAATTATTGAGGGTTAAAATCCCACTCTTTCGCAGTTCTTTTTAATAACCAGGTGCGCAAAAAAACCTCAAAGAGAATTAAAAACTACCTTATATCAACATAGTCTATGATCCCGTATAAAACGACCTTCACCGAGATGCTTATTTAATGAAACGTATTTTATATTTAATTTAATATGTCAATAAATATAATGCATATGGGTTGCCTAGCAAATTTCAGTCCAGAGTATGTTTAATTAATAATTAAAAAAATATATTTTTTTAAACATTTCACCGGTATGATTATTAGATAAATTCTATACCAATCGAAAGTATGAAGCCCATAGATTATGCAAACGTTAGGTTGTCTATTCTTTTCCGGTCACAACTATCGGGTTGCCAGGTATAAACAGGTAAATCTGTACTAGCATTTTGCAACGGTCTGTTTATTGAATGAAATTTAAATGAAATTAAAGATTATTTTATTCTGAACACGGTGGTATAGGGTTGCCTGCGAAAAATCAGTCCAGAATTGCGGTTGTCGAATTTTAAAAAGTAAAATATTGCTCCGAGTGAATGTGTGCGACTGAGAGGTCCCAACCAACCATCCCATGCAATAGAAGAGGACACAGCATAGCAGCTGTTTAAAGTCCGCACATTTAAAGAAAGAGAGTGCGCATGCTATTTGGGCTTGGTAAAGAAAAGGATAGCGATAGACTCGTATATACTATGCATCATTTTGGAGTAGTTTATTATTTAAATAGAGAAATAGTTATTTAATTATTTTTTAATCAATTATTTATTTATGTGTATATTTTTTATGTGACACTAAAGTATATATATGTTACTGTAAAAGCTCGAACTACGGTAAATCTTAAGATTTTCCAGTAAAACCTAAGATTTACCGACATGAGTTGGTAAATGTAAGTATTTTTTATAAAGGGACGACTTTTTCGGACTTTTGCCATTCCAATTCAGTACATGCTAGGTTTTACCAATGTGGGCTGGTAAATGTTAGTTTTAGGAATAATAAGGCGTAAAAATTATTTGATATAATTATCGTTTGGTTGTTTAAAACTCCGAATTTACAATGGCATACTTTAAGATGGCAGATTGAAATTTAGTATAATTACGATTGGCAGAGTTCAAATTTAGCATTATATCGTTTAGCATAATGTTCATTTAGAGCGATGATTATTTGGTATAATTTCACTTTCCATATTAAACAGATGGCATAATTTCATTAAGAATAATTTTAAAAGGCATATAAGTCTTTAAACTGACATGGTCACTGACATTATTATTAACGGTTAAAACAGGGTATTTACCATGTTTGTTATTTATTTTGAGTTTCCAATATTTACACAGATACAGATTATGATATGATATATGATTTAGATACAGTGAGTTACAATTATATAAAAAATATTAAGGCAAAAAAAATTTTTTTTGGGAATAATATAGAAAGAAAGATATTGTTTTTAGTAGGTTACCCGGAACTCAACTATTTAGATTAGGTTAATTCCTTTAAAAAAAGAAATGGGTAGGTTAGATTAGGTTAAAACTGTGACCCCTACGCACGAGCCGAGCGAGGAGCGTAGCGAGGAGCGTAGCGAGCTGTGCCACGGCAGCGGCCGGCGAGTGGCAGAAACAACTTGCATTAATAGAAAAAAGAGATTGTTTATAGTAGGTTACTCAGAACTGAACTATTTAGATTAGGATTATTACTTATTGAATTAAATGACATTATTTCCAAGAAATAAATAATTAAAATAAATGACAACAAATAATGACAAAGTTGATTCTAACTATAAACTTTCTGCCGTTTGTTGATTATTGGTATGAAATATAATATGCCAAAAGACGATTCTGACTGTGAACTTTCTGCGCTATGATGTTTCTACTTTTAAAAATTATGGATATGATATTTATGTCTGGAGAATTATCTCTAGACATAAATTTCATATCCATAATTTTTAGAATTCATGTCAGAATTATCTGACTTACAAAATTATGAGTTTTGAATGTATGTTAAATGAGTGTCTGCCAAACAATTTTCTGCGAAATGAAGTTTATGCTCTCCGTTGTTATGCAAAATAAAATTATGACATAAAAAGTTCTGCTATAAAGGGTGGACCCAATTTTATTCGACATTTACCGTTCCTTTAATGTAAATCCTAAGATTTACCAAGTAAATGATGGTAAAAGTTGGAATCCCAAACTTATATGGACATTTACCATTCATAATCGGTAAATCTTAGGTTTTACTGGAAAATCTTAAGATTTACCGTAGTTCGGGCTTTTACAGTAGCATATACATATTTAGTAAAAAAGAAGGTTATAGTGATACATATGTAATAGGTACTACCCTAATTGAAAAAAATTACAACATGCAAATTATAAATCTATAAATGTAAACAGAGAAATTATATTATTATAAGAAGGTTATAGTGATACATATGTAATACTACCCTAATTAAAAATATTGATTGAAAAAATTTACTACATGCAAATAAAATTAATCTTCTTCGTCATCACTCTCTGTTTCACTTTTTTCGACAATGTCTTCTATCTTTATTCTTTAAGAAGATTCAGAAGTTGAAGATCGTAGTTTTATGTCCGATGACTTGGATTCTGAATAATTTAAAAAAAAATGTATTTTTAACACCCTTGCTCGTAAAGCTGATGTAATTCCACCAGTTTTAAATATGTAAAGAGGGTCATAAAAAACGCGTGTGTTACCAAAGCAAATAGTTAAGTTATAGTCCATACAAATTCCATAACAGTATTATTTGCCATTTCAAATTTGGAACTGATCGCCCGCCGCCGCATGACTCCAGCTAGTTAGCAGCGCGCTGTTGCTATTCAAATTTCGAACTAATCGCCATTTTAAAGCAACAGTGTGCATTCACAGATTGAGTTTATTTAAAATTAAAAAAAAAAAACAGTTTATTCGGTAATTTAAAAACTTGGCTGCATGCTCTAGTGAAGTCTAGTGTCTTTGCCAACATGTTCACGCAGCCACGGCAGAAAATAATCCTCGCGTCATTTTTCTCAAATTTTCTTTTCTTTGTAAGTTCTTGTATTGTGAAATATTTTTTTTTTCTGTTTCCTCGCAAATGTCTTAAAAAACGTCGTACGATATACGTGCGTTTTGGTTATAACATGCTCGGCTCAATTACGACCTCGCCTTCGGCTCGGGCTGAAATTCCGACTCGCATGTTATAACCATCTTAACGCACTAATATCGTAATGTACTATTTTAATGTTTTACAATAAATAGAAGTAATTTTTAATTGTTCTTTTTTTATTTTGTCTTCTTATAATAAAAATAAAATTTGCAAGATTACCCTGATTTAAAATATTGTTTGAAAAAAAAAACACTTTTATGAATTTTGTTGTGTATGTTTTGAATTTTTTCCAATAGTTTCAATTGATTTCAATTTCTCTGTTTACATTTATAGATTTATAATTTGCATGTAGTAAATTTTTTCAATCAATATTTTTAATTAGGGTAGTATTACATATGTATCACTATAACTTTCTTTTTTACTAAAGATGTATATACATATACTTAAGTGTCACATAAAAAATATACACATAAATAAATAATTGATTAAAAAATAATTAAATAACTATTTCTCTATTTAAATAATAAACTACTCCAAAATGATGCATAGTATATACGAGTCTATCGCTATCCTTTTCTTTACCAAGCCCAAATAGCATACGCACTCTCTTTCTTTAAATGTGCGGACTTTAAACAGCTGCTATGCTGTGTCCTCTTCTATTGCATGGGATGGTTGGTTGGGACCTCTCAGTCGCACACATTCACTCGGAGCAATATTTTACTTTTTAAAATTCGACAACCGCAATTCTGGACTGATTTTTCGCAGGCAACCCTATACCACCGTGTTCAGAATAAAATAATCTTTAATTTCATTTAAATTTCATTCAATAAACAGACCGTTGCAAAATGCTAGTACAGATTTACCTGTTTATACCTGGCAACCCGATAGTTGTGACCGGAAAAGAATAGACAACCTAACGTTTGCATAATCTATGGGCTTCATACTTTCGATTGGTATAGAATTTATCTAATAATCATACCGGTGAAATGTTTAAAAAAATATATTTTTTTAATTATTAATTAAACATACTCTGGACTGAAATTTGCTAGGCAACCCATATGCATTATATTTATTGACATATTAAATTAAATATAAAATACGTTTCATTAAATAAGCATCTCGGTGAAGGTCGTTTTATACGGGATCTTAGACTAACAGGTAGAAAATAAGACTAGTGAAAAGCAATATATTTCGCAGTGTAAACAAAGGCTAAATAGGCGGGACATTTGACACGGGCATAAAACACCACTTCCTCGCCCGGGACTAAAGTTTATCTTAGAGGAAAGAAAAGAACAATGAAAGGACAGGCCACACATCGCTTGCAAAGTTTTTACTTGATGGCAACATTTTGTAGTATGGATATTAAGAAAAAGTATCTTATTCAGTTGAACCCAGCTCATACCTTACCTAAGTTTAACAATTATTTTTAATAATTTCGTTATTTTTTTTCCAATTATTTAATCGTTGTATGTGCTAGTAAAATTTAAAGACTTATTAATAAATTTTATCAATACTCATTTTTTTGCCTGCTGAATATTTTCCATTAATGTAAAGGACTTAAATAGCACGTTTATTCATTTACTCAGAATAAACAAAATGAACGTGCTCTCCCGCATTCTCAATATCCAACAATATATTAAACTCTTTTTATTTAGTATTAAAACTTGTGAATTTAAATTTTAAATTTAAAGCAACGGCCACCAGGGCGAAATGTCGACAGGACATTAATAAAGGAAGGCTTCGAACTTGGCATTCGGGAAAAATAAATTGTTATATAAGTTTACCGCTGCAAAAAAGCACGTTTCATTTTGGTTTTTATCGAAAAATGCTCGTTTAAGCGGGGAGTAAAATCAAGTTTTTTAAAACCAAAAGCCGTTGTCAAAGTATTTATTTATTTGCCAGCTAATATCATCAGGATTTGAATGAAAGACAAAAATAAACAATAAAAAAACTGCAAGCTACTAAATGCTGCAATAAAAACTCAGTCATACAAATGGAAGCCCCAAAGCAATATTGAAAAACCTTTATCCTTTTAGTTTTACGATTTGACGGTTTTGCAACAAGCTTTACCCGAATGACGTAAAACTTTCATCACGATACACGATTCACAAAACAGAGTCGCGTTTTCATCCGAAAAGCGTCTCACAGTTTCTAAACGCCTTTTGTATCGCTGTAAATAGCGATTTAAATACACATCGTTCTTTTATATCGACCAACTTAGGTCCACGATGATATGATTACTGAACCCTTGTCTTATTCAGTTCATTAATCATTCCATGATTTATTGTTAAAGGGGCGTATGATGTGTCTTTGGGCGTCAGTGGTGCTGGCGTGACCAGCGGGAAAAAATACAAAGTTGGTATTTGACACGAGTTTAGTGTGTGGCAACACTGGCAACTATCGTGAACAAAAAATTTGGGTAAAACCGTGTTGGTTTTTGCACGATACAATGGTGCAGTTTAGCACCAAAGTTAGTTCCACCAAATGTGTGGTATTCTAAAAAGCCTAAGTGCCTAAAACTAAATCCGTTTTATGGTTAGAGATACCTGTGAAATGTGTTTGGGTATCCAAACAAAATAATATTTTCTAAAAGTAGCCATTTGGATTTTGTCTTCCTTAAAAACAACTTGTACTTCACTATAAACAAGACAAGCGACGAACAAACCAACAGTTAGACAAAAGGACATTTAAACGATTTAAAGCAGGTAACACACCGTCGTATCACCCGACACTGGCCAGAAATCCTTTCGGTGTTTTGCGACCATGGCAACCGCACACCGCTTGATGCTTAAATCTACATTTCAAGTAAACATTCTGCACTGACCTCATTTACACATGAGAATAATAATGCCTTCGGTTACTCAGTGTACGTGATATCAGGTATTCTTTGGATAATGAACAGCACCAAAACGGATTGTGTAGCACATGTGTGATTGCAAGAGATCAATTCAGTCAAGTTTTAATAATTTCTTAGTACCTATAGCTCAATATTTCTGAATTCTAAAAAATAATGCTAGCGCTATACACAATCAACTTACCGTAAGTTGCTTGCTGCTTGAAAGTATTTTTTCGCTTCTTGCAATTTGCGGGTCAGTGTCAAGCTGTATTTTAAACATAAAAGTGAAAAATAACTTTACTTCAGAAAGTCACTGACTCTTGTTTGTTTCGTCGACTTTTTGCCACCGACTTCCAGAGGTGAAGTTATTTTCCAACTTTTTATGTTTGTTTTTGGTAGTCAGTTCTTTTTTTTTATTTCATCATTTTTAGTTATGGTGTGGTGACACAACTTTTTATTTTCATTTTAAACTATTGCTAAAAGATATTAGCAGTTCATCCATATAAACAGAAGAAAAAATATGTGGTATAGACGACAACTAATTTACTACCTAAACAATATAAATAAAATTGATATGGAACCATCTCGGAAAAAAAGGATTATAAAATTGGTCCACAGTTGGCGGAGTAATCGGTGATCATACTTTAAAAAAACTGTCGAATTCGACTTAAAAAAAGAGAAGGCTCTCTTTTATTTTTTTAAATACGATTCGTGACTGCTCCAAATATGACTTTATGGAGTATTAATCATTAAAATCATCAATATAGCCCTATACGTTAACAGATAAAAAATTGGTTTCGCGGGCTATCTTGGCATCCTTCGTAAGTCTCATTCGAAAAGCATTAACAGCCTACAAACTCAAATATCCACACCTGAAAATGAATGAAACATCAAAAACTCAAACAATGTCTTCAGTTTTATTTCAAAACGTCGCAAACTATAAAGGGGGGTCCACAAAAGCGGCATTTAGCCGTGTTTTGCGGCGAGAGCGACCGCAACGGCATGGCTTGACATTTGTACTGAAATCTACACGGCCCGTCCCGCCCATTCCTGATAAACTTTTTGCCAGTTAAATCTGTTCGTTGACTGGCTCAGTGCTCTTTTGGCGGTTACGTTTGTACGGTTGTATGACTGCTGTGTACCTAGCTTTATGTTAATTTATTGGGGTGTGAACAGGAACTGCTATATTTTAGGTTATTTTGATGCTGTATAACAGGAATCATTACGTTTAAAATAAACAACATCTTATTTTTATGAATGTAGGTAGAGATTTTATGATAATAATTTAAAGTGTATCCTTAACATAACCTTAACATCACGCCTGCAATCCCTAAAGGATCAGACAGAGATGTACCTAATAGTATAACCCACATTTCGCAATTTTTTCAATAAAAATCAAAAGTTCCATGTAACAGTCTCCTCTCGCAAAAATCTAAATCAGATAATCACTTTAACAGCAACAAACTAATATAAACCGAACCTCCAGAACTGATAAAACCTTTGATAGTGAACATTCGCTATAGCTATTAAAAATCTAAAAATAAGACCTAATTCGAAACAGCTTTAAATTTAATGCTCCCATAAAAGCTTTCTAGAGAAGGCGACTTTAAATATAGACTCTCGTAAGTGCTAACGTCCGTTTCCTTAAATCTTCAGATAATTGTATACAAAATTCTCTCATTTAGAGACCCAAAATCCAAAATTATTTACTGAAAATTGGGTAGAAAATATTCAATTTCTTGATCCTGAACCAGTACGTTACACGGGGGCAGTGCAAATCCATACATAAATAGATTGGCAGTGGTGAATGCTTCAAGCATAAAGCAGTGATAACCTAGTGGTTTGACCGTCGAACTGCCGAGTCATAGATCTCGAGTTCGGACCCAATTCAGGCACTTCTGATTTTCGAATTCATGTGCGTATTATATAATTATCACTAGCTTTGGTGAAAGGAAATATCATGAGGAAACCCAGCATGCTTGAGAGATATTTTTTGATGACATGTACAACGAAGTCAGAGGGTCATGGGCGGCATAAAAACTAACACTAGCTAAAGCACTACCCACACTATAAGAAAGGAACCACACACACGATAGTGTATATGTGGGTAGATGTGAATTAATGGCCACATGGTATGGCACTTAAGTGAAGCCACATGATAGGAAATTAGGTTATAGGACGACGTTTGTACTTTAGCGTAGAATATGTCTGAACGTTATGTTATTAAATGACAGAGATAATCTAGAAACGAATTACTGATCTGTCATAGCTAATTCCGATCATTCGATCGTGCTATAACATTTCATCTCGAAATTGAAGTACCTATTTTCCTGTCACTAAATTATTGAATCCAATCATTAAAGTATGAATACTTAAAAATATCATTGTACGTAATTCATTACGTTTTTTTGTAAACGTAATTAATTTCCACAAAACGGAAATCTGTAAAATAATTACGAGAGGATTTTTAATTGGAGTTTTTTATTTCTCATTTAAAAATCAAGTAGGCACTGTAGATACTCCACCCTGATTGATCAATAATCCAATTAAAGAATTCAATTGATTTATAAATTGAGATCTAAATGAATTGGGATTGGAATCCTTAAATTCAATTGTTATTCTCTTAAAGAGCCGTCTCTTTTGATGTGTATTACAGAATTCCAATAGTGATTTGCCTTTAGAAGGCAAATAAGCGATTAATATGTATTAAAGCTATGCTGAAAAGATTTTGTATTAGAAGATTTGTCACTTTAAATAAGAAGAAGGCTCAATGGTTGGTAGAGAGGTACATACCTACACCATTTACACTTCTTTATGTGACTAGTGCCTAACTTGGTGTCAGATAACTGCTCCACATAGGCCTCCGACTTGACCTTACATGTGGTCAAGAAATATCCCTCAGACATGGTTTGGTTTCCTCATTGTGTTTTCGTTCACCGAAACACCGAATCTCATGTTAGAACACTGGAACCAATAACACAAGTTAGATCTTACTTTAGGTACCAGACTCAGAATACTCTAGATTTTTTTTTGGTAACACAATTTGTAGTGTATATTACTAGTGTTATTGTACACCTTATGCTCAATAAAGAATTTATTTATTTATTTATTACCATCTGTGCTCGGCTTGCATTTCTTCTACCTACCCTATTTTTTTTTCATAAGAACCCTCTTCTAACATTACCCAACATAACAAATAAAGAATTAGCGAAAGCGGTTCAGCTGTTCTCGAGATTTGCACTTTGCAACAAATTCAGTGATTCATTTTAATATTAAAGAAGATAAATAGATTAGTTTATTTATTAATACATTGTTGATTTATTAGCCACTGAAGTAGGTAGTGGAGAGAATCAAAATAATTACCATTGTCGTCCTAATGGCAATTCTAAGTAGGTAAGCATCTAATTTGAGAAGGTCAAGATATCATATCGTGAAATTCTTCGGAAATTACCCTAATATCTTCGACAAAGACGATAGAATTCCTCGATGAACTCCAAGTATTTGCTAATCTTGCCTGCCTTATAAGACCGTCGTGATACGGGCCTATAAATTGTGCCAACATCAGGCAGTACCACAGACATTACGAGTGATTTAAATAAATAATGTGCTCAACAGGAAAGAACCTCTTCGCTCCAAAAATGTAACGACAACCGAATTTTCTATTACATTTTCTTGTTCTGTTTATGTCTTTTGAATTAAGATTTGGATGATACAACAATACGTCTTTACTTATTCTTATATTTTCATCTTACTTTACATTTCTGGGCATAGTAACCATGCAAAATAAAATTGGTTATGAAGATGATATTTAGGTTTTTACTTTTTTTAATCTCGATATAATATCGTAATTTTATATACCAATCTGCCATCGCTGCTGTAGTGAAAACACATTAAATTACCCATACCTACACCTTCTTTTGCGTATGGGAAATCATCAAATACCGTCCACTGTGGGTGGAGCGGGGGGAGGGGTCAGACTTGTACTGATTAAACCCACCCATGTCCCTTGTTTTGCCTTTATGTTCTGGGGCCGCGGTATCTCTTTCCAACAACCCGCAACCCCTGCTGGACCCACCATAAACCTACTAAGTAAATTCAAAACATAATTACATTTACAATTAACTACCCTCAAAAAAAAAGACACAAATCCACCCCGCCAAATACTGGACACAAAATTACGTTCGTTGGGTACTTACACATTTCCACAGACATATATCAAGGTAGATGCGAAAGTCGCGAGGAAGTTGGTTAATTATGTAAATTGCCGCACTGGGCTGAGTAATGTGCTGGATTCACTCAACCCTACTGGTCAGCCAGATAAAACCGGGTAGCCGGCACTAACTTATTGTTACCAACACATTACGGCCAGAAATAGCCTCATAGTATACCCATTTATATTAGCAGCCCGCAATGTAACTTCAATGGTAATCGTTATCGGTTTTGGATGCCAAATGCAACTGATTCCGATTGGGTCGCGTTGTTAATTATATTTTAATATCTCATTACGGATATCGGATGATCGCATTCAGTTACTGGTTGATCTGATGGCTATTTCAAACTAAATTGTGATAATTATTTTATCTAGGTGCTAACGGATGAATTATCGTAGAAATTTAATTAAGCTATCTATTATACTTTAACCTACGAATTCAAGTTAAATTAAAACTAGCTCTTGACTTTCCAGAACTTTACAACTGTCATCTTTACGAGTTTCTTAATCCGAAATCTAGTTTTTATGCGAGCAATTTCATGAGATCGAGGATAACTATTCTGAACTAAGCTCTGAAAAGACAAACTGGTACTCATCCTTAAAATCTATGATCCCGATGCTATAAGCAACAAAAACAAGGACTACAAAAGTACAAGTCAGGTAAGTCAGGACTACCCTCGATAGCGACGAATGTGTCTAATCCTGCAACACTAGTTCGGACGTACAAATACGCCATAAATTTCGGAAACTTTTAGCAAGCAATTTCCTTCGGTTTACGAGAGCAAGATTCATGATACCACCCCTAGCAGAGTGGGGAACGATTCCGTTTCAGTTTTAAACTATGCTTTTAAAATTGTACCATGCCGGTAGTGTATTGTGTCTAAAATTGATTTAGCTCTCCGATTTTATACGATTCTTTAACGTTTCTGTTAAAAATTGTTTTGTACGGTTCGCTTGAAGCTTCTAAAGCATGGAATTGTTTGCTCAAGTACCTTTTACTATTTCATAGTTATTTGCCCTTATTTCAATAAGCCAACCGAAATTTTTGCGACATGACATACATAGATTCATAATAATTAAAACACAGCAATACATCACACACACACGCCGTTAAAATAATCTCTACGTTGCATTTAATAGATACATCCATTACATACTTCTCCGCCAGACCACGAAATAAAAACGTAAAATTAAATATCCGGAACCCTTTTAACTTGGGGAGTTATATGCAAGAATCCGAGTGTAGCTTTCAACCGCAGCCAGCTAAGAGCTGCCCAGTGAGAGCTATGTAGGTATTTTAAATTATACGCCTTTCCAGCGGACCGCCATTAAAGTGGAGTTGGATGGACAGCTAAGCGAGGAATGAGCGAGACGTTGACTGCGCTCTTCGGAACGTTTTATTGCATCAGTCGATACAGTAGATTCATTTTAGAGAAACTCGGCGTTAGGTTAAATCCGTTTCCAAATTATGGAATCAATTCAGCGACAGTTGTGATTAGATGCTGTGATTCTTTTTAGTGCTAAATTATTTATTAGTCTGTCGTCTAACTAGAAAGCCTCATAACTTGAGCAAAACATCAACTATATAAATCATGTATCTTTTCATCCATCCTACATGCTTTGGCAGTTCTCCTGAAGAATTACTGGCGGCAACCAGTCTTAAAACATTCGTCGGCATTGTTAAAAGTAGACACGTTGGATGGACCTTCTGCTGTGCACTTCAGTATATGGTGTTTTACACTCTTTCTTACAATAGAAAATAGTAGCGAAGCGAAGCCGCAGCTAAGCGAGAGATGGCCGGATTACGATTAAACAGCACTGAAGGTTCCTGGCTTGGGATATGAAAGCTCAGCATCATGCATTAATCAAGCTTGGTCGACTATCGTTTGTGGCAAGTATTCTTTTATGAGTTGCACTGACACCAGATTAGTGTTGGTCGTTTAATTAATTATTATGGGTTAAGGATGCGACACTTTTCTGAGATGGGTTTAAACGTTTTTGCGTGCCCTTCTATTGTTTTTTGTGATCTGTTTGCTGTGTAAAATTTAATCCCTAAAAGGTTTGGTAGAAGTGTACATGATACACGTACGTGCGTGTACACATTTCGCCAGTTATGTTTAAGTTTCACGTATTAAAAGGCAAGTCTACCATTATCCGGGCAGTAATCCACGCTGAGAAATCAAAAAAACCCAATAACATTTTGCCGACCTGAAAATAGAACCCCAGGTTCAGCAGTAATGATTGCGACTGCAGGACTAACGACATTAGATTTTTAACAATTTCAAATTAATATAACATAGTACGAAATAATATCAACGAAGGCAGAATGCATTCAACACACAAACAAAGCGACGCATAGACTATAGCTATACAAATGTAATTATCATTACATGTGTGTACCTAACTAGGGGGCCGGCGGGTAGTAGCCGCATGTCAAGTGACGTCACTTGACATGCGGCTACATTAAACGTCACGATGACGACGCAACGATATCGTTGTTTACTGCCCAAGTGAGGGCAAGTCAATACTGCAGTGTGTGGCCATGCGTTAAGTTGACTGCAGGACTTTGTTTGAAATAGGTTTTGTAATCAAAATACTAAAAACACTGGTTACTAATAAATAGTCAGGATCTAATGTCAAATCTAACCTATGTAACTTTTATGAAATAAAAACATTTACTTTTTAATAGACTATTCGAGATTCCCTTCATATCCCGTTTCAATTGTCAATAATAGTGTTTTTAAGTTCACTCATATTATATTTTACTCTTTTGAGCTTATTTTAGTCTTACTAGTTTCTTACTTTAAATAAACAAATAATAAATAAGGACTGAAACAACTTTTATTTTAAACTAGAACTTATCAGTTCGCTTTAATTTGACCTGAAGTGTCCCCCAAAACCAGGATGTACGAGTATGTCCTCAACAACAGAACACCTTACTTGCAATAAACACGGCACTACTCGGCCATATCTATCGGGCGTGTCATTTGATATTCATTACAGTTATGCATATTAGCCACGTAACGACTGTAAAATATTGCCGTGTTTTATTTTACGATCAATAACAACTATTTCATTAACAATAATCGCCTCTCGACTTGCTAAATTGGCGGGTAGTTGGATAATTATAATACAATCACTTTTGAATGTGTATTGGTTAATAAAGGTTCTTTAAATCGTTGGCTTTGTGGTTTCTGGGTACATTCAACTGCTGCGTTTTTTTATTAACTGTGTTGTAGAGGTCAGATGTACATTCAGGCCATGTTGAATACTCATATTCAGCTGCAGACTGAAAACCATCTCCAACATAAATCTCTCTCTGGTCATGTCGGATTGCTGTCCCATCGGACTATGAGAGTGTGGGAACAAAGAGTGCACTATAATATCTCGTGCCCTAGATGGCTAATCTCCGCTGAGATTGGCCGTCGTGACCGAAAACGGTCAGGACTATTTATATAGTTAGGAAAAAGTTGGTCAGATGATGTTTCTTCGAGTGCTGGAAAAGCTGTCTACGAATTGTGTTGGGTAAACCTTAAAAGTAGGTAAAAAAAGTAGGTTAACCCAACTTACTAGTAATTCGTATTGAGTTATGCACGAAACTACCAAGAAAAAGTATAAGTCCATACTAGAGAACGTAGCTACTTACTAGCTAGTATTACACTTTGGTTTTCAGTACTCTTAGTTCATTTTACTTTATTCGATGCAATAAAACAAGATGGCAGCTGGCCAGCCGAAAAGCCAAAACAACAAAATTTACAACATAAAAGTTAGCGTGTGAAGGAACAATTAAGTGACATAAAGTACATTCGCTTTGTTGATTGCCAACATCGAGTATAATTAGCTTGCGCTGTCTTGCTTTGCACTTGGACTTGTTTTTATTGAAGACCTGTTTATAGATAGAAAAGATGATATTACTTGTACCTTATCTTGATAATATTATGGTTTCTAATAATTTCTAGTATAGTGAAAACGAAATTCATATGGTTGCAGGTAGCTAAACTTAGATGACGTTGTTACTATCACTCGTGAAACCTGGACGAGGCGCCGCAGCGTGGAAATTGACACAAGCAAAGAGAGACTTCTACTCAAACATAGCGGGTAAACTCGGGCTGCAGATGATGATCATGATAATGAAACTTGTTTAAAAAGGGAATGAGGGTAGATTCATTACAGCTGCGATCGTACTTCAGGATACTGAAGTTACATTCAAGCTCGAAGTAACACGGACGTATGCAAAGCTATGAATTAATTATGGCAAGTCATTCATGAATGACGAAGGAACTTATACTAACAAAGGTTATTTACTTAATGAAACTTGGTAAAGAAACTAAATAAATAAATAACCTACAGAAAAGTGTTTTCACGGCCAAAATAAATTCAATAAAAGACAATTTCGAATTTTGTTTATGGAATCATTCGAAATCATATCAACTATTGTTAGAGAAGATAAGCTGTGCTGAATCCAAGTAAACAGAGTTAGGGGGAATAAAATAGAACATTGTTTATTATGCACATTATGCATTATACATTTTTTTTTGTTGCATTAAAAGAAGATTGTAAGACAATATTGTAAGTATTCTGAGGTGTACCAGAGAATGAATACATCCGAAATGCAACCGAATTAAATTAGAGCAAAACGTCGTTAACAATCAAGGTGACGATTTATCGCCGCTTTCTTTCAAACACCCTATTTTCCCCTAAGAAGTGTTAATAAATTCAGGCCACACGCTTATGTCGCGTGCGTCGCTAATTCGTGTCGTCGTGTTGACCGCACGAGTGCTCACGATCACGCGTCTCGTCTTAATGACGTCGCTGATCAAGGCTTCGGGATAGATTACGTTGATGAGGAGAGCGGGAGAGATTATATACGTGAATAGTTTTAAGAATTTAGATTCAAAAAGCCAGGTTCATAATTAGCATTTTAGGTAAAGTATCGAGATACGATGCATGGATGCGATGATAGGCAGAAGATGTGGTATTGTAGCATAGGTTGGTAGGCTTATGAGATAATTACAATTCAATCAGAGGAAGAATTTGTTATTTTTTATGCCATTGGGTTTTCTGCTATCGCTTGACGCACAAACAGCTTAGTAAAAACGAAAACCAAACACAAAACGAAAATGCTTTTCCCAATCTCTTTACTCACAAACACCTGCTATTTCAATTCCGAAGAACGATCTTAACCTAACAAATCCAACACCGAGAAAACCGTCACCTCTATGTTCTGAGCTTTAATTTGCCGCGTCAAGAGACTGTGTTTACATGAGCGGCTCCTAAACACATCTAAGTAGATGTAGAAAGAATAAACGACACAACTTCTAGCTACTAACTCTTATGAATATGTAAGTAGGTGTGCGGGTTACATGTTGAGTAAGTTATAAGAGTGAGGTGTGGTTTGAGAATACTTATGGCGTCGTATGGGATGTTTTTGAGGGGTAAAGCGTACCTTTCCATGGGAGAAAATTCACTATTTGAGTGCAGGATCCATGAAATATGTACATAAACCAAATGCTACTAGAGTAAACTAAATTAGCATAAATTATTGATACACTTACTAACCTCTTTAAACATTTTAAGTTTAGGGTTTGGCGCCCAACGCTGTTATTGGCGCCCATAGCTATTATTGGCGCCCAACCTTTTCTGAACTGCTATAAAAACCTCGAAAACATTCTTTCTGCCCTCCAAATCCTATACCTGACAATATAAAGCCAATAAGAATCTTGGAAAGGAAACTAATAATGTTAGAGTAACTTCAGATCGATCGGCCGTTACGTGAAGGCGATCGTCGAACGAATCCAAGTCCGTAATGACATTACGCAGTTTGCTGGCCCAAGGTGGAGAACAAACAAGGTAATGCACGTACAATCAAATAACTTTGTATCTTGTGATATAGGAGGAAAGTTATAGGGTGTTGGGGATAATGCGATGTTGATGAACGAATCTATCTAGGAGCTTGATGTTAATAACCATACGATAGCAGAAACTAATTAGTTCCCTTGTTTCATAAAATAACGCTCGTTTTTAGTATTTTACACCTACGATACCAATGGATATTTAATGAAAAACAAGAGTTTGCGCAGAATTTACACGGTATCATCATTACTTATCTGGGAAGCCAAAAATACATCGTGAATACATGCCAAGCATCTGTTGTATCAATTTTACATTTATTTACTTACTGGAACAATGGCAATACAAATACTTAAGTTGAAAATATTCACCAGAATAAAAACCATTAACATTTAAACTTCCTTATTAGTCACATCTAGGAAGAAAGACATACAGTACACGACCCGCATAATGCGTAAAATACACAGACTTAAGTCAATTATCTGTGCAAAACATGTCATAATAAACATAAGCGAACAAAAGCCTCGGGAAGGGATGTAGACGGGCGCGAAATTACTAACATCTGCTTGTGTGAGTGAAGCTGAAAAGCGTAAGCGACACTTTCATCCAACTTGCACTTCGCATATTAAAAAAAAAGATCCCATAGACAATTTTATATGTAGATTTTTATTTTGATATTGATAAAATATTTAGCGGATGAAAGGTTTTAATTTAAAATGGAAATTGTATTGATTCCGACCACTGTATTCGATGTGTGCACTAACAAGTTTTATTTTACTTTGTGGTTTTACAAAGAATATCGGTTAGTTAAATTTCCAGTTTTCTGTAATAAATAATATGCAAAATTTGCCGTCAATATTTCGTTAATGGCGAGTACTGTTCCCTATATGCGAGCGGTAGACGGAACCCTCATTTTTATATGTAAGTAGTAACGTGAATGGTATGCGCCTCATCACGATAATGGACACTTCAATACAAACATTGCAGGCAGTTTGCGACCGCGTCGTTGCTCCTGTATAAACGGAAAACCCGATTGTGTGAGACTACCTCATGTGAAAATGCAGGATTGTTTATACAACTTCACATATTTACCGGATTGCGAGATGTTTTGTATAAAACACATTTTTTATTGCGTAAAAATTCGAAAAAGTTTTTTAATGGACATTCGCAATTTGTGACATCGGTGATTGACGTATTTCGTGTTTCGTGTGTGATTGCTATCGATGTGAAAATGACTGACAGACAGAAACAATATGACACCAGATTTATTTTTTTAATCCGCACAGAAATAAATCAAATGTTACCGGTCCGAAAGCTTTACTTTAGTCGTTTTCTTGTGAGTATGACGAAAAAATGATGAAAAGAAATGATTAAAAAATGATAATTCACAGACAGAATTTACACTTTTTCTCGCTAGACACTTGGAATTGCTGCTACCTAATGTACCAAGCAGTTTTATCGCGTAGTCTTAAATAAATTCGCAATAAGAAATCTAATCACGTCCCTACATAAAAACGTCTAATTCTCATCACGGAGTTTCCAAGTCCATCCCTCAAAAAGTCTTAACTCCTCGATTGTTGTGTTAATTAGAATTCGTGAGCAATACTGCCTGTTTAAATTAAAATAGAAAAAAATATCAATTCTGAAATTACTTTTGTTTGGGAGAAAAATGCAGAAAAATCTTTCATGAGTTTTAATTAAGTACTTACCTACTTATAACTTATAAGGTAACGCTATGAGATCAAAAAATTTCATTGGTTTTACATTTTTTTGAAGGGTACTATATTTCTTCATTGAAATATAATGCGCGGGAAATCGTATTCATCTATTGCATGCATGATTTTCTTAACTTATGATTTAACTGCCTTGATAATCATTATGTATTTCAATTTATTACAAATTGAAACGTGCCCATTTACCTAAAGATTTGCCAGAACCGACCCACTCTGTTGACCTTTACAACTAGCACAGGACGATAAGAGTTGATGCTGACATTAAAATAAATTAATGAAGCGTTTCGGTTTGTACGTAATAATTTGTACATTATTTAAGGCTGGTAGAGGGTAGTTAGTAAAGATGTAAGCCAGGAGGCCCTCTCTTGGGTAAATGGTCAAGTGAAGACCCTTCAATACGAGACTAGCTTATTAATTAGTGCTTCGTAATCCTCTTGTGAAGGTATAAACATATAGGTACGTATTATACACGTGGCTACACGTTCCTCTATTATTTCGGCCAAAATTATTTTGGAAACACAACACAATTATCTTTTATATATTATAGGACTGTAGGTACTTGGCAGCGCAAACCACTCAAAACTTTTTACCAACATCATTGAATATACCACAACAAATCGAAAACTGAATACATAGTGATTAAATATCAAGTGACAGAACTCAATTAGTCCCACCAAATAATTAAATACCGAACATCATTTTCGAAACAACCTGTCACTAACAAAATTAATATAACAAGCGACAAGCGAAAATAAAAGGAGGGTATACAAATAATCCCCGAGGCAAGAGAAGATGAAAGTGGGTAGTCAATATAGCGCTAATGGATGAGGAGAGCCCGCGAAATAATCGACGTTTGTTACTGATAGAGAAATGGGGATAACCTGTCCATTGGTAAAAGCAAATCTCTTTATCTTTTGCAGACATATTCATTTTCTTTGGTACCATAATTGTCTGATGATTCATTTTTATTGATACGTTTGTATACTCTGTAAGTATTTTTAATGCATTTTTTTGTTATCTGAATCAGTAACTCATATTATGCATCAACGTAAATATTTTGTGAAAGTATAGCAATGCATTTGTTTCGTTCATTTGTAATGCCAAAGACATAATCTGATTTATATTCGATATAAGCGTAAATTATACGCTAATATCGAATATAAATCAGATTGGTGGTGATGGTGAACGTCGACATAAGGCAGGTGGCAGAATCTAGACAATGTTGTGTGCAGTAAAATGTAACAGCAAGTATATTACCTCCTTCGAATCATTAATAGTAATGCTGTAACTATTACCTACTAAGTTAATAGTTTATGGGACGATAAAGACGTAAGCAAGAGATCAACATGCTAAGAATGTTTCTCATCATGGGTATAGAAAAATACTCCTGCATATACAATAGACCATAGACAATACATCTTCAAAAGTAGTGCAGATTTTTTTCAAACGTTACCCCACACTAGGTTTTCTCCTGTATCGTGGGGGCATTTACAAACACCAGACCCGAAACAACTATTTGTAAGCCATACAAATATTTGTTCCGTGCCAGAATCGACGCCGCGACAAGCAGCGCAGCAGTCAATCGCTCAGCCACTGTTTTTTTTTTTATATAAATGGCATCTCGCAGTTCAACCAAGGAGGTTGTCGTCTGCTTAACCGGGCGAATCCTGTGGATGCCTTAAAAATTAAGACCTCCAGCCAGGGTGGAAAACTTACAAACTAAGCGACTACACGCTAAGGGCACCCCCTGTGGGGTACGAGCCCCGGCTTAGGGCGTCGCTGAGGGACAGCAAGGGACAAGCTGGATCTGAGTGATATTATTTAAGGGCTGATTTGGACTTACTGGCTCAGCAGCGCGGGCTGGCTCTTGCAAGGGACAGGTGGGACAATTACCGGGATGTCGCGACGGGCCTCGTCGGCGAGGACGGAATGACACCTCAGCCACTGCGCCAACCGTGCCGTTATATCCATATTATAATCGATGGAAAGAGTGGAGGGGGAGCTTTAGCTAACAGTTGGTCAGTACGGGCTATTATTAAATACTTTGACACCGACAGAATAACTATATATGCCTGCTATGTATACCTGTGGGCACAGTCAAAACTCGCTTATAGAAACTCCATAGACCACATAAACTAATTTTAAAAATAATGGTCAGGACCGATCGCCAGTGAAGCGTCTGTTGCGTGTTGAATCATCGTTTATTTGACCCCAAGCGCAAATTAAACGATTTTTATAAACAGAAACACAGATGTCGCAGACATTACCATAACAATTGACATTATAGTGTCTTTTTGACTGCAAAGGCGATACTAACATTGTAAGTGTTATTTGATGTTCTGATGGATATAAGAGTATAAGCCTGAGTGTTTTAGATGTAGTTTGCAAATCAAACTATGTACACACGACGCACATCAACCTACACATTTAGAATAGGTTGACCTGCCGTCGTGTGTACGTATAAAAACTACCTGGCTCTAACTATTTCGCAACTGAAGTGTGTGTATGACCAAATGGATGATGAGGCCAAAGAGGATCGTAGCAGGTGCTGTTCTGTAATTCTGGCTTTCCCATGGGAGAAATGCGTAAATTTATGTATGTGAAGCCAAACTTGAATACAATTCTGACTGATCAGACTTGAGCTCTCTAAACAATCATTGAGCCATATTATATTTTGCATATTGTTTTTATTTCGTTGTTTCTATACTGAATTAAAGCAATCGTTGTCTATAAACAAAGTGGAAGTATACAAACAAAACAGCAGTCGATACTTCGTCCGATCCTTATCGAGATTAATGGGGTTACTTTCGAAACGGTATCGAGATAATCCCAATCCAATTTCGATTCAAGTACCTACAACTCAGAGTTGAGAGGGCCAATCAAAAATGATGATAGGCGACAGATACCTTTATAATTGCTATAGGAATATTCGTGATAGATTTCTATTTCATTTTAGGCTAGTATTAGGATCATCATCATCAGCCAAAATATGATACATATTACTAGTTACCAATCAGTAAATCTGCTACGGAAAATCGGCCATAATGGCTGCAAAACCGGTACTTTGAACCAATATGCAAATTAATCACTATATGGAAATATCAATTATATTATTAAATGTCGTTTAACCTATATTGCGAGTCGGTTCCAGGAATGGTAGGATTACCATAGTGTATAAAGTTTAATTATAGTTAGGCGTTTATTTTGTTAGTATGAGGGTAGGTATTAATGATCAGTTGAATGTCCTTCATTTCTTGAATTCGTAAACGACACGTCCATTAAAAGTACTTCAATAACTATAAAAACGCCTCAGAAACACGCCAGTTTCGCTCAAATACTGAAATACGATTTTTAACCCAGAAATATTCGTTAGAAAGTCTCAAATGCTTCAGTAAATAAAGAACACTGACAGCTAAGAACGTTGCGTGTTTGCGACACTTGAAGCCTACATTGCATTAATTAATTTGAAGTTTTCCATGTCCCGAACTTTTAGTGTTAATTGCGCTTTTGACTGCTGTTACCAGCACTTCCTGGATACGTCGTAACGACGTACTATTTGATTACCTTGGGGCTCTTGTGGTATTAAATTACGGCTCGTTTAACAAATTTGATGGTATGATATTGAAGTTTGTCATTAATTCCTTTGAAATGTCTGCAAATTACTTACGTGTTTGTGGTTGATAATCTGCTTATACCAACTCATATTTCTACTTCAGTTAATGCTTTTGTAGTTTGTATCATCAAACATACACACATACACAAAATTAATCATCCAGAAACATATTTTTGGAATCTGACTCACTCATGTTTCGTTTTAGTCACCTCCACCACCTCCAGTTGTTATTAAGAAATTACACGCATCCGAGAATTTAAAGGGAAAAATGCTACATCGTCAATCCCCCTGTGCGTCATTTTATCGACGTTGGTGGGAGGCGTGCGCGCGGTAAATCATACGGCGTCATCCAATCTGCATCGGTGTGGCTCCTTAAGTGCCAAGCTGGGGAGGGTTGAGGTATGTTACTGGTTATGGTGTAATGTTGTCAATACCGTAAAATGTGTTTTTTTTTTACTTGGTCAATGTATATGATTAGCGTAGGTTTGAACTCTGACATCTTTGGAGATGCTGCGTGCTATTTGAACTTCCGATGTTTCCAAACTTATAATAGATGACGTCATTGTAAGATAGCTAGCCCATGTTAAGCAAAACAACTTCCACTTCAAACAGAAATAGGTAGTTAGTGAAGTAATTCATCGTCATCATCCCTTTTTCCGTTTATGAGTTTTTTCTTCCAATGGTTCATTTATGCATTTTCTACTACTTGAAACCATACCCAACCTAGTGCATTAGCTATAAAATCAACCCCACCCCAGTATCCTACCAGAACGCATCAGGCGACAGGTGTTGCAGTGACTGGCTTTCGTCGCAAGCACTCTATTTTTTTCCAAGACCCATTATCCGTACTTCCGGATGCGTTGTCTATTACCCGGGAAACAAAATAAATGTTAGCTAGGGACAATGTGTACTTTACTCAGCGCTAGGATTGTTTAATGGAACCAGCAGGTGCTTTGGTAAATGGTGAATATTAAACTTGATCAATGAAGGTAGTTGTTGTTTTATTACCTACTAGCTTTCGCCCACGGCTTCGCTCGCGTTAAATTCGGTATAACACACCAAACAGACCTGCAGTTTTTGCTCTTGCGCCTGATGGATTTGTAATAGCAACGCTAAGTTTTCTCTTTTCTTCCCTCGTTCTCCCTCATATCCCACTTTTTTTTAATAAAAGTTAGCCTATGTCCGTCTCCTGGTTCCCAACTATCTCTGTACCAAAATTCATCAAAATCGGTTTAGCCATTAAAGCGTGAAGAGGTAACAAACAAACAAACAAACTCACTTTCGCTTTTATAATATTAGTAAGGATATTAGTAAGGATTTCAGCAAAAAGTTCAGTGTGTATTCATGAGCACTAATTCTTGTAGCAATTTACAAAAATCTTTTTCTTGTTTTCTCGATATTAAGTTTGAGATAAAACTATACATAATTTGATGAGACCCAAAGTACTATGTTCGTTATGTCACAAAATAACAATAAATACAGGCGGAAAAAGTCGCATCAGAATGGCGTTAAGCACGCCTGTTTACCAATATTGTACATGAAGTTTGAATACATTTTGCTAAGTGTTTACATAATAGCGATAGTAAACGTAATATCATTTTAATGAGGTAATACATATCCACTTTTATTATAAACGAACCAATCCTCCTCCTGAATTTATAAGACGAAAACAATGATTTATTTGTGCGTCCGTCGCACGCCAGCATCACCACATAATTTTATCCTGAACTTATTAAAGTCCCCTGAATTTTGTATACAGTTTGCAATAATAATCTATGGCGGGAAGTTACCAACTTTTGTATTAACCGAACAATGGCAATAAAATACGAGTGGCATTAAATCGCAATGTGGAAGTTGAGATGCGGTCACAACTTGTCAAGTGACGGCCCCCTAAAGGTGTGTGTGTGGAAAACGTCATGGCGTTCCAGGACACGCGTATGAATGTACGCGATATCCGTGAACGCCATGACGTTTTCCAATAGTGTACACGTAGCTAGTATGGACATGGCATTCCAGGGACACGCGTAATTGACTACACGTACAAATGAACGTGATATTTGTTACACATCTTTTGAATATTTTCCTCTTTTGTAATATTTTAGTTTCTTTATTATCTCAAATAAGTCTTATATTCACTAAAACAGTCTTTCATCATGGATAAAAAAAGAGATAAGTAAAAAACGAAAATTAAACTCGAGAGTAGTTACGTCGTAGCGAAGTCGTAGATAGTTCGTAGCGCCGTAGCGCTCGCGTAGCACGTCTACGAAATGTTCAAAATGAGGTAAAAAACTATTCTGTCAGCACTTTATTGGATTCGTAAAAACTGAGTTTAATTTAAACAAAATGTATCAACAGAAACACTTCACAAACATATGCATAGAAGTTACAGCAACGTGCACAATCACAAAACAGGGTATTTTATGACTGCAAAGTTACGTGGTTTACCTTAACACATAAATATGATTAAATTATATCAAAAACAGCACAAACACACATCCGTAGTGCTCAACCCACTTAAATATCAACTTCATAATTTACAATACAGACTCGTTGGTCAACAATAAAGTGTAAAAATAGCGAGGCTATCACTCGTGCACCAACAATTATCAAGTGAATAATTTAATTAAAAACTTGCGAGTCAACGCTAGCGCGACAACGGACCACGACAGCGATAAATAAAATTATTTCCCGAGCAGCGGGAGTTTAAAAAAAATGCAAAAATCTGGAACCGCATGCAGTTCGCTAGTTCTGCGTGAAATGGAAACAGCGTCGGTTGTTGTTTGCGGTTTATACTGCACCGAAACTGCTGCAATGGAAGCCGTTCAGCAACGAATGGAAAGATTCAATGTAAATACAGACATTGTGATTTCTATTTATTTGTATGCGAAAATATTGGTTCTGCGTTCGAAAGAAGCTTGGGTTGATTTAAATGGAAAGAACTTATTTGGTGCAACGGAAATTTATATGAACACACGAACGTGATCGTGCGTATGCTTCGAACGTGCTTCATGATTTCATGTTATTTTTATAAACTTAACCTTAACTGTGACTGGAATCAGGTATCAGTAGGTTAAAATTCAATTAAGCACTCCACAAAAGCAATTAAACATACTTTTTGGAGATGATAAACTAAAATAACACACTCTCTTTAACACGTTGGAAGTAGACTCCTTAAGTAGACAAACAATTACGACGGCATAAACAGCTTAATTTGCCGCGGAAAAACGCAAAAGACTTCGTTAAAGTAAATGGCGACAAAACGAAATCGCCATGCTCGCTTCCTAGGAGCGCTACGTAAACACCCATAAAGGTCGTAACTGGGCGCAGACCGACCGCAGCCGTATCCTGCACCCAGACAGCAGCTGTAGGCGACAAAAGGCGCAATTAATAGTAAACAAGCGTAGAACGGAACGGAGCGGTAAGTAAAGTCCGCGTCCATTAGCAAACCGAGTAAAAAACATTTTAAACGCTCTACACAAAACAGCGAAACAATTTCGCGGCAATCCCAGCCAAGCGACGCGTTAACGCGTCTGATTTAACTTTATTTTTCCGCTACATACACAAATAGAAACGTGGAATTATTCTATGCGGTTCGTCTAACGCGCTCACTGTGTTGCTACAACTTGATTTCGCGCCCTGTTCTGCGGTCCGGAATCGACGGCGCCTAAATTGAAAAGTTAGGATAGCACAATCTGAAAAACTTTCTGTATGTAAAATTGCAAGTTTCGTGGTTTCATTCTAAAAGATCATATTAAGATTTATTACGTGAGGATTGTTTGCGCCATTAACATTTAAAAGAACATTTCAGAGTACAGTTAAACCCTCTTAGCAGTCTACTTCTGTATAATATAATTTTAAAAGCCTCCTGCATACCATTTTATGCGGAGATAAAAGTGTTGTACCGATAAGTATAAAAATAAGAGTTAAGAGCGCGCCAGGCGTCCCTGACGCCCCGCATGCCAGACATAATTTATTTGTCGACTCTGTGGACTTCTAACATAATTCTTCCAGCGTGCCTGTCAATTTTTAATGGATATTACAATTTACCTTCTTCCAATAAATCATCAGGGAAAAGGAAAGTACAGTTCGCTCTGTTCTGGCGTTGTTACTACATACAATCTCCATTTATGCTGTGAACGAAGCTCATAATTCAGAACATGTCCTAAACGCAAGAAGGATATAAGTAAGGGTCAGGAATATAAAGTGGCAAGACTTCCACTGGCCCTTTTTTTGCTCATTTTCAGGGTGCATATGATAACCCGAAAAAATAACAATTTATTACACTAACTTTTTCATTAAGTCTATAGAAGTACTCATCATTAAAAAAGAATAGGTAATTAGTGCAAGAAAGGTACAATTAGAATTAAAAGCCTAACGCGGTTTGTTTTCTGTACAGTAAAATCTACAGCAGTCAGTTTTAACGGCCCCCATTTACAGATATAAATATAAGTTAATTCTCATTATCTTCGGATACAATAATACAACACGTAGACTAAGATAATCCCAGTTCTATTCAAAGGTATAAACTTATTACGTCTGGCAACAACTACAACAAGATTATCAGAGGCAATAATCCCGAATTTACATTTCATGCGAGTTGAATTTAAATGCATATAGCCTTTTAAAACGTTTATCGTTATATAAAATTACGAGCGACCATTTAGAGCTGTTTAACTGATTTACGTTACTTTATAATTATTCATTCTATAAAAATTCTACGTTTTGAAATCGTAAAGCTTGGCTTAGCGTGCGGTAGGTTTAATTCATCATAATGGGTAGTATGAGAAAAAATATATGATGGATCGGCACTTCTTCTGCCGGTCTTGCAATTTTTTTTTTGTTCCAGACCATGTGACCTAGGGACTTTCTAGTTACGGAGATCATCACTCTCTTGCCCTTACCCCATGTTATTTCCTTCTTCCAAACTTCTTTATTCAAACTCAAACTCAAACTCAAAGCATTTATTTCAATTAGACCATTACAGGCACTTTTGAATGTCAAAAAAAACAAGAACAAAAAAATGATGCTGCTACAATCCCGGTCACAAGGCATAATAACTTGTGAAAGTACTGTAGTTGCCCATTCCAAAGCGTTGATCTCTATGGAGAAGAATGGGCAAGAAACTCCATGGACACTCTTTTAAATTATAATATTTTTACAAAATCGTATTTACATCATTCGTGTTGAGATTATACAAATATGTGAGAACGATGTAGAAAGACGTGCACAGTAAGAGCGTCCAGAGTAAATAAAAAGCAAAATTCAATTTAAAATCTAAATAAGTTAAAAAAAAAATGACCGTGGTAGTTAAAAAATGACCAGTCCCAACTGACAGCGCCCGTTCACGAACATGACGTATGGATCAGCCCCATTCAGCTCGACCATTTTGAAGGGAGCTAAATGACCCGACACACCCGCCACTATCAGCGAGACATTTAAGAGAGCATGACACTATTAACCACCAGGGCTTCGTCAAGTCAATGATAATACATAGCACTCACACATATTATTCGTCATTTCATCGGACATCTCCTTTCTTGCCATATCATCCTTTACACAGTCCATCCATCGCTTCTTTGGCCTTCTAATTCTACTATACCCATCCACATTCATACTCAAAACTTTCCTCACATTTTTCTTATTCCTCCGCATTACATGCTTATACCAAGTTACCACATAAGTTTTCAATCACCGGTGCTAATTTAAGACTTCCTGTTATGTACTTGTTTCTTACTTTATCAATTCGCATAACACCACACATCCTCTTTAGTATTCTCTTCTCATCCATATGCCTTTTTGAGGTACAAGACAGCAGGTTTAACCATTGTTTTCTAGTTACGGAGATATTGAAGTTTAAATTTTTCAAAAGTTTTTCTTTCATGATTTATATATATATTTACTTTAAATGCCGCTACGACTCACGATTCTAATACTACACAATGCATCCATCAACACAATGTTATCGTGGCGACGTGACTTATCACACCAAAAAAAAGTCCCAGCTATAATTCTTGCCTAGTTACTTAGTTTTATGTACTATATTCTTGGTTGACGGTTTCGTAAGAGTCGTAAGTTCGTTTACACGCTGTATAGGGCATTCATGTAAAAATATTACTTCGCAGAATTGCGTGTCTATCATCATAGTAATATTCGTTGTGTTTATTATCCATTACAGAATTACATTTTAGTATCCGTTCTGTAAATCAAATAGGTAATAAACTGGCTTGTAACTTTTATACGTGTCAAATGTACGTACATATGTGCTTAAGTAATTATACTTTTATGTTTTACATTTCTATACTTAGAACAAATTGTTTTGGAACTCAATTGACGTAAAATTGTGTTACCGGGTTACCGTGAGATAATAAAAACTCTAAGTTTTTATTATCTCACGAATTGTTGGATTCATAAAATTGATCCTTCTTTTATAATTCATTTAACTTGGGTATCAAAAACAACTGGATAATACACCCGACTCACATAAGTGTAAAGAGGACACGTGCAAAAACCCCGAAATAAAAGTAACACTCAAATATCTGGCAACACCGCGATTTTAGGGGGATCGGCGGCGCGGTCCATCAGACACATTTTTAGTGACCTGACAAGGGTTGCCGGACATCATTCGGTACAATTTACGGAAATAAAATATATATAGGGAGGTAGATCGATCGTATCGGGCGTCAGCGAACTCACAACGTTATTCCATTACGGGCGGAGGAAGCAGAATATCAAATGAGAGTTGACCCTTATACCTCGTGACTCGTCACTGCCCGCTATAAGATAATTGGACGATGGACATTATTATTTACTGTGGGATTTGCTCGCAAATATGACTGCTTAATTGGCAGTTCGGGAGTTTATTCGTTGGAAATTGTATTAATGCTGAATTATTATTGCAGGTTCTTGGATTATTTTTTCTGTGACAATTACATACTATAATATTGTGGGAGACTGGTGAATTCCGTGAAGATAATATAAATAACATCACGCCTGTAACCCTTATGGTTATCTAGAGATGAACTCCACAGTATACTAACACTGGGCCAGATTCAGAAACCTGCAGACTGCTACTAACAAATTCCTGGTACTCCAAGTACTCCAAAACCCAGCCTCAACGACCCAGAAATCGCTACCAGGACCTCAGGAACCAGCAGCAATGCTTGCAGTTAAGAACTATTACAGTAATATCTCTTGTTACTTTAGTTAGTACATGTCTGTTTCAATCAACACGAGCTTTTGTAGTACTAGTAGTAGTATTTTGTAGTTGTTAAGTACTGACATCGTAGTGGAATGGTCACTAGTTTTTAAGGGTGTACTTAGGCACCCCGCCTCGACACTGACGACACCAAATAATCATAACTAGGTCGAAATCTCTCCGCCATTTGTGACCACATTATTGTTCTTTCAAGGGCGTGGTTACAATAATAAATAATTCTGCCGTAGTAACCGTATAACTGGGTCGGTATTTGTTTCTACCTGTGCTCCTACAACGTACCTGCTTCACAAAGGGATTTTACCGGTGACATTGACATTGGGTGGTCTATTTTTAGCTGTCCTAAAACCATTGTTTACCAAAAAGCATTAACCTTTATAAATATTGCATCTAGTTCGGTTTTTAAACCCTGTGATTATATTTTTTACCCTTCATCAGTAGCCCATGTGTGGGCGACAACACCTACGCAACCAATTTTCTGGTTATGTTACAAATTAGGCTAAATAAAGGGGAACTTTTTTGTTTGTTTTAAAATTAGTCCATATAAGGTAAAATAGAGTATTTTCTTACAGACACACGAAGAACTAAAATATAATCTAGCAGCAAGCTACTCATCATGATGTATTAAGAAATATTATCAGTGTGAATTCGATGAAATGTGTCTGGTTTTTGTCAAAGTATTGGTACCCTTGGTTCGCATCACTGATCAAAGGAATATGACTGTTTTATCTCGAGTCCTATCGCACCTTAAGTAGATCATATAACAGCATCTCGTTACGGGCATGTGCCCGCATCTTTTTTTTTTCATGGGTAATCATCAAATAACTTATCCCGCTCTGGGCGGAGCGGGTGGGAGTGTAAGACTTTTACTAACTAAAACCCATGCGAGTTTCTCTCCTTCTGCTTATGCCCTATATGTTCCGAGGCCGCGGAATCACACATCGCATCTTAACAATTCAAAATCTGCTAAAGTAACCGCAGACAAGACTAAGTAGATCCCACCCTGGGAATAAATCTAACCGCACAACACTCCGAGTCACTGAGCGAAATCGTGAATGACCAATCGGAAGCCCTATTTGCGCCTAAAGCGTTTTTACTTCGTTTATGATTACGATACTTCAACTTAATGAGCGCCATAATCGTTTAATTAAAGGCGTTGAAAGCATTACCTTAATGCTTTCCACGGGAGGGTAATAACTTACGAATGATTAAATTCTGAAGTCGACGAAGTGTTTTGACTGCACATTTCATAACAAAGGCACGTCGATATTTTTACACCATCATAAACGAAGTTTTGAGCGGAGAACAGTTTCAACATTTTACACAGAAACGGTTTAATACAAAATGAAGCCTTGCTTCTACTTTAGCTCAGCTAACAATAATGGCCAGCGCTTTATCACTATTGGTGTCTTAGCATTTATCCGCAGCGGCTGGCCGTAAGCCTGGATCACTAGAGACGCAGGTGTGCTAAGACTCCGTCCAGTTGAAACTGATAATTTTGCTCTACTCTGCTATACAGCCGAATTTAGCTTAATTTCGCTAGAAAGGGTCGGAGGGTAACTTAAGTTCAAGCACAAATTTCACTATTGAACAGTTCAATTGCCCCTGGTATAGTAAATGCTTTTCGAAATAATATTAGTAATTGCAGTGACGCTCGTTCAACAAACAAAGCTTGATTGACATAACACGCGAATTGCATCTTGATGTCGCAGTCATATCAAAAACATGTGCATATTTCAACATATTCAGCATTTCGCTTGCATATTCAATCTGATGTACGCAATGCTGTTACAAAAATTGTCCGTAGGCGATTAGTTTCTAGACCATGTTAAATTTTATTTTTAGTATTTTTATGCATGGAGGTCGAAACCGCAATATGGTACCATCAAGCTTCCTGTTTTTTTACCTCTAAATTTTTCTATCACGTATAAACCATACATCATTTTATAACTTTCTGATCTTTTAAAACGTGGAGTAAATCACCGTTTTACATTTCACATCCAAATCACTGAACATTTAAAACCACAGAAAATCCCATCGGAAAATCAGTTCAGTTTATGAGGAGGGTCGTGAACGGTTGCCTTTGTGTGTGTGTAGATTGATAAATGCGCGGAAGCACTCGGCGCCTAATGAATGGGGTGTGGCACGCACGCTGCATGCCATTGCAGTATCTGCAATCCTTGCTAACTGCACTGCCATAGCGCAACACTGAGATATTTACGATTTTCGCGCTAACTCAACCGCACACACTATTGCAGGTGAAGAAAGGGTTAAGTGGTGGATTTTAGTTAAAAACGTGATATATTCTACTTGGAAGGCTAATACAATAAAAGCACGATATAAAATGTCAATTTGTTTTTATTCATAAGTATTTCTCGCTAGCTTCTTCATTTGCACCACGATTTAGGAGGGTTAAATAAAATCTTGGATTTAAAGAAATGCAAGCACATGCAGATGCTGTAAAAACGAAACAAAATATTAGTAAAATCATAGAATATAAACTTAGACTAGCTAAAGAATATGATATGTATAGGGCATTAACTTAAAATGTAAAATAGCATGTTATTACAAGACTGCAAGTGTAAAAAACTTTACTACATGAATGGACTTAATTAAACGCTTTAGAAAAAGGACGTGGATGGAACGAAAAGGAATGAGACCGTCCGCTAACAACTGTTTTAAATATAAACGTTGAAACAATCAGCACGGAAACGAGGCATCCCTTGATACCTCGGACATTAAAACGAAAAGCAATTTCGCGAGGAGAACACTTGTACCTCGCTCCCATTCGACCAGACAGCCAGGCGATTCATTTCCCTGATGGCCAGCCATTACAATGGTCAAGATGGATGGATAACAAACCAGCAATTACACTATAAACACAATGACAATCGAATGTTTTCACTAATTGAAAAAGCCACACATGGATCGATTCATTTGAGAGCACTATATGAAATGAAAGTTGGACATGGCGTGGTGTGACGCGACATCTGATATATTAACTCCATTGACTTTACGAGCGTTGGTGACGTTTATTAATCTACTAGGTCACCTCCAAGCTTATGCGTATGCGGGTACTAACCGACGGACGCATTATGCAAACAAATTGACACAGTATAAAACAAACAAAAAACTATTTAAGAAACCGTCTCTTATACACTGTTCACTTAAAAATCCGAAGCAGCTATTAAATGAGGAGAATACACAAAGAGCCCAGTAAATAATGAAGACTAATTTTACAAGACCGTGAAAAAAAAGGAGAGAGACAACAAAAAGTGTTATAAAACGCTCACGAGTGAGTAAAACTAAAACGATAATGGAGGAATTAGCGAGTTCGCGTCACTTGGCAAAGAATCCTAATCATAATAACTCAAGATCGTATCGCGAGTAGAAGGCGATGAACAAAAGGCTGCGGAGCAACAATGGCGCCCAACGCGGGGCGAGAGGCGCGCTAACAAATTACCAGCCCGCAGATAACTAAGCAATATTAAATCATAGTAATTTGTGGTTGCAAGACGCAGCCCCTTTTTGGACAAGATATTTCGCCAGACGCAAGAAAGGGCTAAATAATTTTTGGAACTTTTTCTTCCCCTGATAGGTTGCAGATAAGAGAAACTTTTCCCGATTCTAATAAAGTAATGAGCAGCTTAAGCGTCATTCTGACATAAAGACGTATTCAAATCAGTCAAAACCTACCATCCGGTGGTAGTTGGCAACTCAGCGTGAAACTGTAATTTCGTCGCTCATAAAACAGGAAACTGGCGGCGTCGCGCGGGTTTCAGTGCAATCGCATCTTTTCACTCGGCTCCTTCGGTGGCGCATTAGCAATTCTAACCGTCGCAATAGTTGCTCGGAAATTGTAATATTTAGTCTTAATAAAGACATTCGTAACGCTGAATATCCGGAACAGACGTGAGCGGCACCGCGGTTCGCCCGGGGCTGGCTGGAAGTACTAGCGCAACGGGAATTTACATTAAAGCTTTATTCACTAAAATGATACTGTACTTTTTCATACGACGCGTTATATGAAGTTGGATGTTTATCTGTTAATTATAAACGTTTCAACTGCAAACAAGCAAACAATATCGCGTTTGTTGATTTATGTTTTCAGCTTCTGCATGACTTAACTCTAAAAGCTGAATTCGTATCACGCCATTGACAATCTCTAGAGTATTTTTATACAAATGTTTTTTTGTTAATTGAAGTGGAACAGATCGAAACGAATATTCAAAATTCTAACCGCTATAAATTTCGCACACGAGCGATTCTGAAACGGTTTGCGGCTGTTGTATTGTATGGTGCGGCAACAGGATATAGTTTATTAATGAACCGATAGCGAGCAATATGAGGCACGGAACGCTTTCGATAAATTCAACGAATATAGCCCCGCGGACAATGGATACTTTGCCAGTGGGACGGTGCCATATTCTTTTAAAATATTGTAAAAGCGAAATCCCGTGCCAAAATGTGTTAATTCGGCACTTATATAACACGGCACGAATGCCCGGTGAAATTGTGCGAAAAATTTTACGTGGGAAGTCCATATACAGCATTAAATTAGGCTTACATCAAGACTTGAGTGGGGTCGAGGTTTAAAAATAACACGGGCAAGCTTTCAGACACCTATTAGGTTGTGTGGTGCATATATCAAGCACGCTGTCAGAACGAGGACCAGAAAAGAGAAAAAGACGCTTTAGTGCCTTTTCATATACTTCCGGAAACAACGCCTCCAAAAGTTAAAACAAGCATTTTGTATTTTCCTTAAAGTCAAGAAAATGTAATGTTAATTGCTTAGTGCCGTTTTTATTAATGAACCTAAAAATAATGCATTTTAGGCATAGTAACAACGGTTACTTCCTTTAAATGTAAAATATGCATAAACGACACCTCTCGGAGGGCGCACGCACTACAGAACAAGCTAGAAACTCACGTCCCTGCCTAGTTTCCGTTTAAACCTACGCGATGGCATTCAAAACAGCGCCATCTATACAAATTTGTGGCATTCTGTTAGTAGACTGAAGCGCCATCTAGTTTGAGACCGACGCATCGCATTCGACGTTGGTTTAAACCCTGTTCAGTAGTCATCCCACAGGAACATGTAAGAGTTGTCTTACAATTGCCAGTAGAGGGCAGTACAGTGTTAGTTTCAAAACGGTTGTGATGTGCATTATGTAGGATGAAACTTAAATATTTAATTCAAAAATTATTTACTTCATTCTTAAATAGTTATAGTCAAGGTACTTACGGGTGTGGTTTCAGCCTCCATTGTGGGGTGGTTTCAGGCTGGAACTAAATGTCTGAAACAGAGAAAATAATCCAATCACTATAAATCACATATCGCGAGACGGTCGATGTGAATGCCAATGACCTTTGCGGGGAAACTCATAATTCTTACTCCGTCTACATTTTTAGACGTATAGCTTACACTATGAAGAATTACGGAAAGGACTTTTCTATAAATGGGTAGTTTGAGTGCTTTCATATCATTTTTATTCAGAAAATATTCTCGATCTCGGCGAATAAGATTGAATCGGACGGCCTTTGCTTAGTATTTTATGCTTTTATGACGATCAAGTTATGGTGAAGAAAACAGATCCAAGAAAACTATGAAAACTGATAAAAATAATTTGGCGGTATGTTTTAACTTTATAACTTGGTTTAAACTTTTAGTACGCGTAACGAGGACATTTCGTTTTCGAGTATATTAAATAAAATAAAAACAGTAAAGAAGAACATCCAGAAATAAGGGTAGCAGGCTAGGTTATTCTTCTTAGTATGATGATAATGTCGGGATGAACAAGCTGGACAGCATTCTTCCTTATCATCATGGCTGAACCAGACATGATGATTTTGGCATTACCTACATGGTTAAGGACCCTTTTTTAAATAGCAAGTTCAACACTGGACGTTTACGACTTGTTAATATATGAATAAGAACGAAACATAAAATAATTTACCATAAAGCTCTTGTGTATAACGTAACTGAAACAATTAATCCCCCTAATCTTGAGGCCTCGCATGTATTGTCGAGGTATACTTAACTAAATTAACTACGAACCGCGACTCGAAGCACATAAATTACTTGGCCGTAGCAAATCTGTGCATAGGTAGCTCGTAACCTTCAAGAAACCCCGTGACCTCTAATTGGCAACCCCGAAACCGCGACCTATAGGTTACGCGATAGAACCTCGTACACAAATCTGGAATTAAAATTAGTATCGAATTGTTTTACCATCATTCTTTCCTTATCGCGTAGCTTAGTAAGCCGTTGAGAAATATCTCACAGGCATGCTAGTTTCTTTCACCGAAGCGAATAATAATTATACAATACGCACAAGAATCGGATAAATCAGGCATGCCTTTTTTTGCGGATGGGAAATCATCAAATAACTTCCTCCGCTCTTGTCGAAGAGGAGTGTCAGACTTGCACTGGCTAAAACCCACCCATGTTCCTTCTATTGGCCTTAATGTTCCGGAGCCGCGGTATCTCGTTCGAACCACCCGCAGGTAGAATCAGCCATGCCTTGGGCTCAAAGTCAAGATCTATAAATTGCAAGTCCGGTCACACCACTAAGCTATCACGTCTGTTTTTACAATTTTACTTGCATGTGCCTTAATGGATTTTCACACTTTTTTTTATGAAAATAGATGTTTTACTTGATTTCTCAGTGCTTAACTTAGTTTGAGGGTTTGAATAGGATAACTTTGGTTTAAGTGCGGCTGACTTCTTGGAGAAGTAAACTCGCTTTAGAGTCTGAAAGATTTATCCTTACTAATATTATAAAAGCGAAAGTGAGTTTGTTTGTTTGTTACGTCTTCACGCCTAAATGGCAAAACCGATTTCGATGAATTTTGGTACAGAGATATTCGAGACCGTGGAGACGGACATAGGCTATTTAAAAAAAAAGTGAGATATGAGGGAGAAAGAGGGAAGAAAAGGGAAAACTTAGCTTTGCTATTACAATAAATAAGGCGCAAGGGCAAAAACTACAGGTGGCAGGTACCTGCAAATCCAGAAAAGGGAACTGTGTTACCCCGAATTTAACGCGAGCGAAGCCGCGTGCAAAAGCTAGTTTTAGTATATGAGTACTTAGAACCTAAGTAAGCAGATGGCCAGAAGCAGATAGATGGGTACCCCTTGGTAACACTGCTTGCCAGACTTTCAGGGCACTGACTACTTGTCACGACAGTCAATCAAGATCTACAAAAGACAACCAGGACCGACGGTTTTCCGAAGCACGGAGAAAACTCACCATGTAAAGGACGTTGACTCATCCATAGACCGACCTTGGCATTGAAGATCGGCCCGTGGCGGCTGTAATTAATTACCAACGAGTTCCTATGTTTATAATACCCGAAATTGTCGAAAAGTTATATTTCGGGCGTATGACATCTCTCTCAGTTTTTACTGCACATTTCCCCGTTCGACTACGTCGCAAACACATAAGCAGATCCCAAGTGCGAAACAGCCTCAGGAGTCTTATATATCGTAAAATATACGTAACATGGAGCTAAGGAAATACAAGCAGTAATAAATAACTAGCTCGCTAACCCACACTAACCCTTTTCAGTCACTCAATTCCTGTGTACGAGCAACGATAAAAGGATAACTGGATAGTCTGGGATGTACAGATGCTGTTAAAGAAAAAAAAAACAGTTATTTCTATCAAGTTCTTTTTTTTTAAACAACGGTTGCCAACAAGGAATTTCTCCTGTATCGTTTACAAACATTCAAAATGACACATACACAAACAGCCAGACCCGACACAACTATTTGTAGGCCATACAAATAATTGTTCCGTGCGGGGATCGAGCCCGCGACACGCAG
Organism: Ochropleura plecta; assembly: GCA_905475445.1. NCBI lineage: Eukaryota > Metazoa > Arthropoda > Insecta > Lepidoptera > Noctuidae > Ochropleura > Ochropleura plecta. The sequence continues at coordinate 15,416,893 of FR997739.1, forward strand.
CGCAGCAGTCAATCTCTCCGCCACTGCACCAACCGTGCCGTCAAAAGATTAAAGTTTAGCAAGAAACTAGTCTAACTACGCTGGGTTGTGGAGGCAGGCAGTCGCTCCATGTAAAATTTTAATAATCCGCTGTACCCGGTTAGACAGGAAGCCGACCCCTATATTGTTGGGAAAAGACTGGGCAGAAGATGATGATGATTGTTAAGTAGATGTGGCAAACTGAAGTTTTTTTTTAAGCCTTCTTTTTGTCCCACTGCTAAGCTAAGGCCTCTCTTTTCTCCTTCCATACCTCTCTAGTCTATGCGATCTGGCCACTCCATAATCATCGTCAAGTAATTCATTAGTTTTTAGTTGTGTTGTCTGTAATATCCCGAATATCGAGCACATGACATGAATGACACTTCTTACACAGAGCTTGATCACACGTTTTGAAGACATCGAGGCTTATAATAAGTTTGTCTAATTGACGTGGCACAACGCCGAATTTACAGTTGATTCTTTTAGGGATCATTTGTTTTAAGTTATAGCGAAAGGCATAATTTTATACATAATTCTCCTTTAGCAATAAACAAACAAAAAGATCCATATAGAACATTCCAGTACTCAAATGTTCCACGACCTTCGGCGTCAAGATTTGAATCAGGTCAAGAGTTTAAGTGTGTTGACACATTACGCGTATCTGCAAAGTGCCAATCGAGTATGTAACCATGTATTTATAGCACGCTAATTAATGCTACGGTTAATAAAGTTATCACAAAGACAACTTTAAAGACTATTTTTTTTATTAAAAGCATAATCCTGACTTCGATAACCTGTAGTGAAATTATTGGACAGTTAAAGGCACCATTTTTTAGGCTAAACACCGAGATCAAAATTCTTATAGTTTGGAAAATACTGTCCAATCGAGAAAGGTCCGTAATAGACCTTTGGAACCAGATAAAAAAAAAAACATTCATGCCTAAAGAATCATCATAACAAAACACCACGACTGTAATCCCTGACCGGTTAGGTATGGTATTACAATCGACAGACCCACATTTCACGATATATTTTAGGTCTAATGGCATTTATTTATGCGCGAGCGAATTGCCATGAACCTGACATAAGTCCAGGGGCCTTAGTCTGCCCTTAGACAAGTTTAGTATGTAGTAGATGTCAAAATCAACCATTATGCGATCAGTGATCGACTATTCTGACACTATCGTAATAGCAGACTAAGGCCCCAGACTTAGTGGGTGCTACTGTGAAATACCTAAAGGAAAAAGTAATAACACTTTTACCAACCTAGGAATCAAACGATCGCACTTGACCACAGAGACAGAAGCAGAATGCCTTAAGAATAGAATTATTCTGAAAAGGCGAGCGTGTTTTTATATCTTAATATAGTCGTCCCTTATTAACAGAACAAAACGGAATCTCCATCAAAACATGATATCTGAAAAATCTCGTGAACTGTACGAGTTCGGAACTCGAAGTAAATACCAGGAACACACAATATTTCCATCAAGCTAACAAAGTTAAACCATATTACGAACGGATGCCAGCTTAATAAGCTCTCATAGTAAGTAATTGTGTTAAAACCTATTGTATTACGTTAATTTTGCAACAATGCTATACAATGGAGGTGAATGGGGATATTATGGCATAATACTGCCCCCCCCCCCCTCCCTGATTATATTTTCAGCACTGAGAGCCTAAACTGCGTTTATTATTACTTTTATTTAACAATAAAAGTAATGGCTCACAATTCTCGCGACATGCAAGATTTTTTTTAGTTCTCAAGATTATGTTTCAACTATGTAGTGTGTACACCATAAGTTTCAACTATTTTCTCGGAGTAAAATGGCTGTAATATACAATAGAGCAAATCTATGAAGGTCCGTTTTTGCCTTTTGGCAACGGAGCCCTAAAAAGGAACCCTTGCATGATACACATTTTTCAGCAGCGATGGTAAGGATAGGAATAAATTAAATCGACGGCAGATCTGGTGGTTAATGATCACCATTAACATTGAAAGAAAGAAAGAAACAAATATTAGCTGAAATTACAACGAGCACACTAAACAAAAAAAACATTTAACATACAAAGCATCACAATCCTTACTAATATTATAAAAGCGAAAGTGAGTTTGTTTGTTTGTTACGTCTTCACGCCTAAATGGCAAAACCGATTTTGGTGAATATTGGTACTGAGATAGTTGGGACCCTGGAGATGGCCATAGGCAATATTTTTTTAAAGTGTGATATGAGGAAGAAAAAGGGAAGAAAACGGAAAACTTAGCTTTGCTATTACAATAAATAAGGCGCAAGTGCAAAAACTGCAGGTAGCAGGTACCTGCAAATCAGGAAAGGGGAACTGTGTTACCCCGAATTTATCGCGAGCGAAGCCGCGGGCAAAAGCTAGTCCTTTATAAATACATAAAGAACAAAAAAAATTGCTTGCACACCGTGAATGCGACAAGTAGGTCTGTTGTCATTCTGTTGACAGCCTAAATGTCTGATATGGTACCCACCAAATATCAACATTGCAGTTTTGCGGTAGAAATAAATTTGTTAGTAGCCCCGGAAGAGCTTCTTCACAAATAGATCGCTCCAACTAATATGTACTGTACTTGACGTTGCATTTGTGCCAAGTAAAACACAGATTACCTCCCGCATGTGGTTGGGCTAAAACAGGGGTGGCGAACCTTGATAGATTGTGCCACTTTTTTAAAATAAATGTTAAATGAGGCCTTAGACGTGCCTGCCGTCACATCTCAATTTCGCCTTCGTGATTATTAGGAAAATCAAGGAGTCATCTGTCAAACTAGTTCGCACTCGCTTTCGTTCGTCATACATAAAGAACCTTCGGGTTGCGGGTTGTTAGAAAGAGATACCGCGCCCACGGAGCCTAAAGGGCAAAAAAAGGAGCATGGGTTTTAGTCAGTAAAAGTCTGGACCCCCGCTCCACCCAGAGGGGGGAAAGTTATTTGACAATTTTCCATCCGCAAAACAAAATAACAAATACATGAAGAACGCAAGTGCAAACCCCAAATTGGTGACGAAGATGTAAACCGTTTTGATGAGTGGTGTGCCCAAAATATTGTGACACGTGCCATTGGTTCGCCATCCCTGGACTAGAAGCTTAACCAGTCTAGACAGACGACTTAATGGGGTAAAACATATTGTATAAAACGAATTCTGTCATAATGCTAGACAATACTGGCTATTGAGGATTATGTGATAATTTAGCGCTGGTCCTGTTATATTTCATAATCTTTTTTACGACTAACTGTGTCCAGCGGTTTCACCCGCTGTTCAAATCCTTAGTGTCGTAGCGTGATGTTAAACATTTGCTTACTAGTGGAGTCATTGCATCATAGTGATAAGTGCAAAAACTTAGATTTATTAAATATATAACTAGCTTTTGCCCGCGGCTTCGCTCGCGTTAAATTCGGGGTAACATAGTTTCCCTTTCCTGATTTACAGGTACCTGCTACCTGTAGTTTCTGCCCTTGCGCCTTATTATTTGTAATAGCAATGCTAAGTTTTCCCTTTTCTTCCCTCTTTCTCCCTAATATCTCAATATTAAAAAAAAAATAGCCTATGTCCGTCTCCAGGGTCCCAACTATCTCTGTATCAAAATTCATCAAAATCGGTTTGGCCATTTAGGCGTGAAGACGTAACAAACAAACAAACTCACTTACGCTTTTATAATATTACTAGCTTTTGCCCGCGGCTTCGCTCGCGTTAAATTCGGGGTAACACAGTTCCCCTTGCGCCTTATTGATTTGTAATAGCAACGCAAGTTTTTCCTTTTTTCCCTCTTTCTCCCTCACATCCCACTTTTTTTAAATAAAAAATAGTCTATGTCCGTCTCCTGGTTCCCAACTATCTCTGTACCAAAATTCATCAAAATATGTTTAGCCATTAAAGCGTGAAGAGGTAACAAACAAACAAACTCACTTTCGCTTTTATAATATTAGTAAGGATTAGAGTAAGGATATGGATGACATTCACAAACAACGTGACTTTTTATTGTTGAAATAAATTTCAAAACGGGTTCAGTAGAAACAGAGATTACTCCCTATAACTTCACAAACTCACAAACTACACCTCTTTATAATATTAAGTACAGATCAGATAAAGATAACGAGCTACTTATTGAGCTTGAAATTGACTTTAAAAATTTTAATCAAATAGATAGTATCTCAAAGTTAAAATCGTTATTCATTGTATAAATTTGAGATAGTAGATACATTTTCATTCAATTGAGGAAACTTTGTCATTGCCGCGGAATCGGAATTAACGCCCGTTTCGGTAGGCGAGGGTGTTAAGAAGCCGGGAACAGCAGTAACAAATTCCACCGTGAACCAAACGACGTATTATAACACACTTCGGACAAATTAAATAACAAAACAAAAACTGCTTTTGTCATTAATCAATATGTTACTATTATTTAATTTGTTTATTTTCCCAGCACTTTGTCTGGTCATACTATGAGGTTAATTTTGTACTAATATTCCTTAAATATAATTCCAAATAATTTCATTCGTCACTGATATTTTATCTTAATTACAATTGCCCCAACGAACTCATAATTCACTTGACAGATCAAAATTGAAAACTTTAATTAAGCAGTACGAAAACCAATAACGCCAATCTATTTAAGTATGCTCAGCAGAGCTATTCGTCATCCAAACCTGTCACTCATGGCGACAAGCTCTCGTCCTAGAAACATGAACGTTTGTACATCCAGTATATTAACATGGCGACTCCACACAAACTTCATTAGAGAACCAACTTTGACCTCCGCAGGCGAGCTTCGAAATAACTAGATCGATCGAACTATTCGCAACTTAGTTCTAAATATAAAAAAATGTATGGGAAACCACAGCTGGCTCGCGATATACAGGCTTCTGAAAGTGTAGACTTACTGGATTTGTAGACAAATTCACTGGTTTGTGCTTTCAAAGACACATTTTTTTTTTAAATAAAACTTTGCTCCACACTAGGAATTTCTCCCATATCGTAAGCGCGTTTCACAAACATTTTAACTCACATACACACACAGCCAGACCCGGAACAACTATCAATCGGTCATACAAATTTTAGTGCCGAGCGGGATCGAACCCAAGACACGCGGCGTAGCAACCAATCGCTTAACCACTGCGCCAACCGTGCCGACTAAATATTTAATAAATTTGGGATCGGTTCATCAAGCTGACGGAACAGTTGTTCAAACAATGCACATAGTTTTGGCGTCACGATTAAAGTTAAAACTGGCGGACATTATAAAGATAACTCCGCTTTACATTAATATTCGCCATGTGGTGCAATGTAAAAGTAATATTATGATACAGCAACCATATTCCTACAAACAAGCTGCAGAAAAAAACTTGGAAACATTTTTTCTCAACTTTCCTTACTGATGTAAAATAACGTAAGCGAAATAATTCCCAGATGCTCTAGGCTGATAAAACTACGATTAAAATACCCTAAATCTATTTAAAATCAAACTAACACGACGATCGAATGACGTAAAACTAGACTAGAATGTTTACATAGACGATTTATACGCCTGTTACCTTGCGGGGATGTAAACCATAACGTGTTGAAGTACTTACGCTGATAATTAAAACACACTTTGAAGCAAATATATTGCATTAAAAAAAGCGGGGCAGGCCAGGCAGTTACATCACAGCTTTCTCTAAACTTACTGGATACAGAAATAACTATAAATATTTCATCTAGATACAAAACGCACTGTGCTAGTCCAGAGTTTAATCTAACAGTGTGATAGATTTTCGTCAAATCCGTCCAGCTTTTAAACCGTGATTGACTATCAAACAATTAACGCCAAACTTACGTTGTTCTTAAGCTTGCGTTTATTGAGGCTTAACTTTCCCAATCAATGTTCAGCACCTATCTTATTTGTCTAACACATATTACATAAATATCTTATATGAATATATTATATAATACTAGCTTTCGCCCGCGAAAACTTCGTCCGTGTTGCATAGTTACTTTCGGCTAACGCTAACTTTATATCGCGTAATGATCGAAAAAAATATATCTTTCTCTCCCCTTGTGTTCCCTCTTTCTCCCCTTTTCTCAGTTTTTTTTTTAAAAAAAAGCCTATGTCCGTCTCCAGGGTCCCAACACTCCCAACTATCTCTGTACCTACCTACCAAAATTCATCAAAATCGGTTTTGCCACATTAGGCGTGAATACGTAACAAACAAACAAACACACTTTCGCTTATTTCATACTAGCTTTTGCCCGCGGCTTCGCTCGCTTTAAATTTGGGGTAACAGTTCCCCTTTCCTGATTTGCAGGTACCTACTACCAGTAGTTTTTGCCCTTGCGCCTTATTGATTTTAATAGGTAGTAAAACTAATTTTTCCCTTTTCTTCCCTCTTTCTTCCTCATTTCTCACTTTAAAAATAAATATAGCCTATGTCCGTCTCCAGGGTCCCAACACTCCCAACTATCTCTGTACCAAAATTCATCAAAATCGGTTTCGCCATTAAGGCGTGAAGAAGTAACAAACTCACTTTCGTTTTTATAATATTAAGTAAGGATTAGTAAGGAGTAAGGATTAGCAGTAGATACACCATTGACTACCCCCCGTTATATTTTTATATTCATACAGTCCATCCCAAGGTTGTCTGGAAGCGCTACCAGCGATGTAAAACAGTTATGTTTAATTTTTTGGTGTGCAATAAAGTATATTCTATTCTATTTTCCATTTAATATTATTCCGTATGGTAAACAGTAGCATCTCTATCGTAATTTTATTTAAGCCACTTTATACCTATTGCCACGTCCCGGTAATGTTTACCTAGACGAATCACGTATATAAGACAAACGCTCTATAAATACTTAGTTCCTGATCAACTTAAATTAATATTACGTAGACGGGAAGCAAGCAATAATGGAGCAAAGAGAAATGAACTCTATTAACCTTGATATTATGGTTGAAACGAAGGTTATAGGCTGTTTTTAAGGCGGTTGGTAGACTATAGTACCTCGGACTGATTACGCTGTTATTTGAAAATTGAGCTCATTACTGTCGACCTGTGCGGTCGGACCACACCACAATTCTCACAATAATTACTTCTGGCAACTAAAAAGCCGCCGAATGTTTATTAAGAAAAACATTGAATTATATAAACAATCTTCAACACAGTTGTAATTATAGTAAGGGTATTGAAGTAGAAACATTCTGCTGATACCAGTAGTAGGTCGAAATGTCACAGGTTCGAGCCATTCGCCATTTATTGGGCACGGTTCCAATTCTAGGCTGAGATTTTTTCTACATAAAACTACGCCATTCTCACTAGTTCTAGAATCCTAACTTACATTGAAAAAAAAACATTGCTTAGTTTTAATTTGACTACCAAGTTAGTCTCGTGTTCGCAAGAGCGACGAATCCCAAATGCTAGTTTTAGACGAGGTATACAGCAGTGAGTCGAGACTTTTGCCTCACTAAGCGCCATAGACCTCTATTACTCTATTTCACTCGATTACTGAAAAAACTAACACTTCTCCAAACCCTTTCAAAGCGTGGCGTGATTTTATCTCTCGTACTTATTTTCCGCGATCCCGGAATTCAAAACCACAAGCAAACTCAACGAAACTGGCTTAAATCTACTCCGCGATTACGCTTCATTCTTGTCGGGAACATTGGTGTTAAACGACCGAATCTCAGCGGTAGCGAAACAACGGTCTTAAACGAAGTAAGTCTAGTAACACAGCGTTAACTATTAAGTTGTACTTGTTACGACTAGGTCATCATCATCTGCCTAGCCTTTTCCCAACTATGTTGGGGTCGGCTTCCAATCTAACCGGATGCAGCTGAATATCAGTATTTTACATGGAGCGACTGCCTATCTGACCTCCACAACCAGTTAATACTGGCTAATACGATACCCCTTGGTAAGACTGGTTGTCAGACTTTTGGAACACTGACTACCTGTAACGACTGTCAAAGATCTACAAATGACTGCCGGGACCAACGGCTTAACGTGCTTTCCGAGGCACGGAGGAAACTTGGTATGTAACGGGTGGTCACCCATCCACAGACCAACCCAGGCAAGCGTGGCTTAACCTAAAGATCGACCCGAGCGGCTGCTATTATTTAGCCACGAGCTCCTCCGACTTTGTTACGACTAGGTCAATGAAGCGAATTACTTAATGTTTTAAGCTTTGAGAATGGATGAAACAGGGTTTAAAGAGCTCATGTTGTAGCTTTCTTGTTTCTGTCAAGCGTGGAATAGTTTTTATTTTAGCTTAACTTCGAAACAATATTTGGTCTGATGGTTGGTTTGGCTTCGAGTCGGATACGGGGGAAAACGAAGATCAGACTAAATAATTGCTGTGTTTTAACCCTAGACCGTGACGCCTACTCATATTCTACTAATAAATACGAGTATTATTCTGCACACGCGTATGATAACCGCAAAGCTAAAAGATCCCAGACGCGCTTTAAAGCTTGTTCATACACTAAAGTTTTATATGGTGCGAATATGCAACGGATAACTACACCAATTATTTAAAAGCTACAATAATTTTATTATACCAATAGCATATGACTTTAATAGTCATGGCCGTTAAATTTACAGTTAAAATCTTTTAATAGCTTTTAAAATTGTACAAAACCTTATTGCATAATAACCTAGCATTTTAAGTTACTTGAAGCCCTAGTGGTCACAAAGAATTTCAATGAAGCTCTTAAATTACAGTAAATGAAAGCTGCAGAATTAATTACTTTCTTTAGCAGTAGTAACGTGGTCGCAAATGTGCTGTGAAATAGTGCTTCAATAATTTAAGTCGGGACAAAATCATAAAATGTAGGTAAGCGTAATTTTGGCTTGCAGAATCTCAAATAACCATAGGCTTCTTTATAAAGAAAACCTTGTCTTTATAAGCACATTCGTCAAATGGAGATCTCTAGTACCTAATGAGCAAAAGTATAAATAATTAATGTGTTTTGGCGAAGTATTTACTCATTTATTATAGCAATGCGAGAGACAATTGCAGAGGGGCCTGCCAGGGCCACCGTCTGCCTGGGTTGATCGAAAGAGATACCGCGGCCCCGGAACATAAAGGGCAAATAAAAAGAAGGAAAATGGGTGGGTTTTAGTCAGTACAAGTCTGATACTCTCGGAAGTTATGATAATTTCCCATCCGCAAAAAAAATGCGAGAGACAATTTAGCGCCCTTTTCAAGTAAGCCAAAATCACGAATCCTCACACTGAAACAGTACGTGCAAAACTTTACCGAGCAAACAAAACAACACCTATCCAAACATTTATTAGTGTTAATGATTCAATGACGAACAATTCTCAGAAGGCACCATATTGAGATTATCTCAACACGCCTCTTACAAGGCCGTAAGATAAACTTTCCCATTTTAGACTCAGTATGTACTGCATTAGTCATCATAATGCATCAATAATGCAGCCCTGTTAGTGTTCTATTTATATGCAATAAAGAAACGGAATGAGGAACTTTATCCGCTATTGTCCGTAACACAATGCGTTTTGCTTTCGAAATAACCGCAGAACGACTGGAGAAAAGTGCATAGCCTTTTCATTTTGCGCTTGACCAATTTTATAGGATACCTAAGTAGGTAGGAGAGACGAAAGATTCGGGGCCACTGTTATATTATGCATGCATTCTTCCTATTTTTCTTTTTACACTAAATAGGCTTCGCCATTAAATATACAAAGCCAGGGAAGGATGAATGAATTGTAAGGAATGATAATGAAAGAAAAAGGAGTAAATGATTTTGCGACGGTTGACGGGAGAATCAAAGAAAACAACGTGTTGCGCCAACCCAACTAACTTGGGATAAGGGCAGGAAGGTGATGACTAAATAAGCTTAGCTTAGAGATGATGCGGCCTAAGGTGGAGCACCTTTGCCTAGAAGAATCCAGGTTTTAATGATGTGGGACCAGTGCAGTCAGCAGGTTAATTTATAATTACCAAAGTAGTTGATAATTTTAAACTCATAAAAAGAATCGTGTTTGCTCGTTATTTACGACTCAACTTTGTGTATCAGTCAATCCGATGTCAGTTATTAGGCAAGTCGTGAATTACTAGCAGTGCCTGCGGTATCAGCTCCTCCAGTATCGCAGTGCGATGCTACAAATCCTTACTAATATTAGATATAAAAGCGAAAATGAATTTGTTTGTTTGTTACGTCTTCACGCCCAAATGACCAAAACCGATTTTGATGAATTTTGGTACAGAGATAGTTGGGAGCCTGGAGACGGACATAGGCTAAAACATTCAACTCGACAAGACTTCGGCATTTATAAAACGCTGATATTTCGATCAACTAACGGTACAACTAACGGTAAAAAAAACATGATTATTTATTAATTAAATTCTATCACGCATATAAAAAAAATATTTCTATGAACTTGGTTAGTAGGTGTAAAGGTCCTTTAGGTTATTGTAGGTCAACAGATTTCTTTACATAAGGTATCCAAGGTTAGGCGTGATAGATTTAACGTAAGCCATCTGTCTTCTAAATCGATTTTACTGTGCGTGGCAAATAATGGCAGTCAATAAAATAATTGTTCTTCTCATTTCAGTGGGTACACAACACTTTAACTTACAATGGGTACTAATTATATGGAGAATAATGATAACATAATAAATATTAGAAATCAACAGATTAATGTGGTTTTCAAGCTTCCTAATTAGTACATTATTTTACAGAAATTATGCTAAAAAGTCATTCCTAAAAATAAAACTGCGTTCGCACAAAACTCTTACATTATTTATTTATTACGTACAATTCGGAACGCAGCCGTACGCGTATCTCCTGCCAGTGTCAACCCTTTAAATAAAAAGGCTATAAATTCATCTCAAAAGTAGGGCGGTCTAATCGACCTTTAAAGAAACGCTCGCTCCAATTCCATGAATGGCTTGATTTGCGTGTACAAATTGCTATTGCTATGTGTTTTACTAAACATGCAATTTTAATTCTTATCAGCATACGTACTAGGTACCTTTAGAATCGATTCTCGATACTTATTGCTAATAAAAGATAAAAACAATGGTTTGCTGTTGTTATTGTTAATTGAAATTAGGTTAAAGTGTTGACTTTTGAACGGAAATGGTGAGCTAGATGAAGATAATAATGAACTGTGGTATCAAATGGAAAAAGATTTTTGTTTCCCTACTAATTTTAGCCGACAAAGCAAGCATTTTGAGTAACTCATTGGAGGTTATTTAAAACTTGTCTATCGTTGATATATAAACCTATCCAAAAAATACCATAATACACCTTTCAAATAAACTAAACCAAATGATAACCCATGTCAGCGCCTTTTTTTTTATTTGCGGGTGGGAAATCATCAAATAACTTCCCTCGCTCTGGGCGGAGCGGAGGGGAGTGTCAGACTTACTGGGTAAAGCCCACCCATGTTCCTTCTTTTGCCCTTTATGTTCTGGGGCCGCGGTATCTCTTTCGAACAACCCGTTGTCAGCACCTACGTTTACGATTTTACTAACTTCGAATTTGTATTTGTGCCAAATGCGGTTTCAATTAGTGCTTTGGCACAAACTATTACGCTTGTTACCCGGTCGGTATTACGAGTATAATTTTACGTTCCGTACTTACAAACAATTTAATTACTAAGACCGCTAGTAGGTACCTATGTTAGTACAAATCTCATTCGTTTTGGCGCAAGTTCCCACAGAGTTATAACAATGCACCTCTTGACGTCAGCGTCAGAAGCAGCAAAAACCTGGTATATTATTTATACAACTAGGTTGCAGTGGCGCCGTAAGCATTGAAGGGTTAGTAGCTAGTTAGCTAGCTCTTTTATTTAGTAAGCTAGGCAGACAATACCTCACGGGATGTCAGCCAGACATGGCATTTACATTGCCAGTCTTTAAATGAAGCCAGTTTATGCCACGTGACCACGTCATTCTATTCAGTTCAAGATTTTTCAAAAAAGATGTCAGAAATAAGTTCAAACTTTTCTTCATTCTTTGAGCGGTTCCCCAAGAAGATGGAGCCGACAATTGGAATGCAAATTTCGCGGGAACGAAGAATCGTGTGCAATGTCCGTTCACACGTATTATTGTAAATGATCTGGTGATTTCGTAATGGTAGATCGAAACAGAAAGGCATTTAAGTATACTGTAGGCGTTATGGTAAAGTACTGCCCGCAAATTGCAACAAAAACGGTTTGAATTCGTCAACACTTTACTTAGTAAGCTTTAAGATAATATGAAATTAAATGAAGAATGTTTATCGGATTGCTGCTTTGGGCAATAATCTTTTGTAATTTTGCATGCACAAATAACGTTATGTTTTACACAAACAAACTAGAGAAACGAAACGTTAATTGATATGCATTACCAGCATGCATTAATTAATCTGTAAGGTTGCCTATGATTTAATAAAAAAAAATTATTACTGAAGACTCACCTAAGTCCCCGAATGAACCATTTAGGATGACCTCACTCATAGTTCAAGTGTGTACAATAGAATACGACGTAGTTTCAGTCAGCAAGTGGTTTCATTCACAATAATAATGATAGAATGTTTTAAATTGCTATCTATTAAAACCTACCTTCGGAGCAATCAGCGAGCTCTCACAGACAGGATTTTAAAGTGTAAAGTCTGGTTTCCACCAAAACGGGAGAAGAGCGAAGCAGTGCAAGAAACGACCAACACTCACATTGGTTGAAACCCACATCGCGTAACATGGCTCTCCTCTAATTGGTCCAATCTTGCACGTCTCGTCTCCGCTTTGGTGGATTCTAGACCTAATAACTAGTGTCTATTTAGCCGAGTTGAAGAGGTCAAAAAGAATGATAGTAATGCGTCATCGATGGTAATAGTATTCATTCAATATATTAACGCTCTTAACATATTTAGACAGTAAGAAAGCGAGAAATGTTAAAATACACAGTGAATTAATCTAGAACCAGATTTATTGGTACGGCTGAGGATAGAGTTCAATGGCGTGCAACACGGAAAATGAATGTCCAGCAGAGGATTGTTGGTTACAGATGGGCACTAAAGCGAGCACCGCAAGTCTGTGGTAACACTTGCACTGTGATAACCGCCTTTACTGCTACGACTTTAAGGGTTTTGCCAAAGTTTTTTTTCATTACTGACGTGCAACAATATTTTGGTAGAGGTAGGTCCGTTACGCAAATTCAATCTAACAAAAGGTCAAGGATAAGGCCACCAAATGCTTTATAAAATGTAAGAATACAATAGTGAAATGTTGAACTATTTAAAACAACGCCTTGCACCTTTATTACAATAAAATGGATGTCAGCCTGCACCAGGTTCAACCAATCCAGTCCATTGAACTATTTTAAAATCACTAGGTGCATTCACGCCACAGTGCCGCATTTGCATACGTCCAAATTTTCGCAAAACCATTTTCCGTTGAACGTTCATTTGTGACAGATATCGAGAGTGAAGTTGCTCGGTTCGTTTCTCATTTGTCCTGGCTTTAAGCTAAGAATAACCTGCTATCTTTGGCAGGATCCTGATTGCGAACTGTCGGTTGGAATTGCCGCCAAATGTCGTTCTAAATAGAGTCGACATGGACGTGGCATGCCTTCACTCTAACTTCAAGTTTAAAGGGGTTCCTCCCATTGGGTTGTTAAGCATTAAACATTGGTGTTCAGGTAATTTTGAGCGGTAGGAGGACGTGAGACAGTTGGATGTTTAGCTTGTTTGTATTTATGGAATAGGGTGAATCTCAAGAAGTGAAGTAGGTAGGTAACTTTGTTATCATTGCGCACGTACGTCTTTGCTGTATCGTTAACGTTATCTCGGCGACGTCGTGTGGCATAACTACAATGACTTTCAAGTGTATTAAATGATAGCAGGTTAACAGTGGAGGGTTTGTGAATATGCAGTTCTTTTCTTGGCGGCTAGCAGGTGCAACAGTGCACCTGTCGCCATGCTTTTTATTGCAACCGACAGATTTATTTTAATAGGCAATCACTCAACACCTGTCCATTAATTTCGCAATTTTAATACACTTGATCTCGGAGCTTCATTTTCGTGTTTATTTAGTGCCTAAAAAGAAAGTATTATTAAATGTATTTATTACTATTTAACGGCAAACTAAACTGCCATAAAATACCATCATAGTCTGCATCAATAACGAGATAACTAATGAAGTTTTCGAAATACTATAATTAAAAGCCCCTGCTATAAAAACAAATATCCATAAACTGAAAATACGAACATATTGCACCAATTAACTAAACACTTAACTGCTTCGAAACAGGTTTTCAAATCGACACTAAGTAATTGCATTGAAACATAAAAGATAAGTTGGCAATATATTTAATCATGCACGGCGCGTAGAAAACACCTACTTAAGGGTTTGTACACAACTAGCGAAACCAACTGAACGCCAAACTTATTTTGTATGGAGGACCGGGCAGTATGTGAGCCGTTCGAGCGGAGATCTGGGTACAAAATAGCAGTATGTGGTCACACCCTAACACGAGCAGCCCAGAATATCCGGAACGCTAACCTTATGATAAATTACTGTAGCTACATAAAAATTATTGGGATCAACGTAACTTAACTCAAGGTTACACGTTATGGCGTTATGGGAACTATATTCGTATTATAAAAATTGGTATTTGCGGTTTCCGGGTAAGTGTAAGATAAGATATTGACGTGGGTGTAGAAAAGGGTGACTAACACCACCAATGATAGCACTGTTGTATGCGTATGGTATCTGTCATCTGTTTCCAATGGCACACTAAATCTTCTTGATTCGACCAAAAGCGAGCAAAAACTGTGACAAAACAATGTTCAGGAATAAACGTTTTGTCATGCCGTTAGCGCAAGCGATATAGTCATGGGTGATTGAATAGAACTACATGACTTATTTGAGTTCAACGTTCATATCAGTCCCAATATCTAAGGTTCAATGTCAATTGGCAAGTCAAGGTTGGTCCTAATGATCATACCCGTATCCTCTGAACAGTTTCATAGACTAAAGAGTTTGAGTGTTACCGATGACAGAGTCAACGCCTCTACGGAGACAGTGTCAAGTCTAATGTCATAGGGGCGCGCTAAGGTGGTAATGATGGGATAGGGGCGGACCCGTCCCCTAATACCGGGCACATTTCCGATCCCACCTATAATAGAGAACACCCCAGCTTCGCTCGGGAAAAACAATTGCGATCGCACGTCCTTAGTTTACTAACAGAAGTAGGATTTGGGGGTCAATAGATTTGATATTTGAAATGCCCGTCAGGATATGGTGAAGGTTACATGAGTGCAATTCAATTCATGCATGAGTATTTATGTCGCAAATGAGGATGTTGGCACCACTGGCACCTAAAACGTTTTTGTTTTAATACGCAACGGATTTTGGTGCGGTTTTCACCATTATTTGAGAATTAATTCTAGGTGTGAACACACATTATAAATATAGTACTCACATTAAATAACGAATTCTCAATGTTTTATCACGTCGAAAACCCGAGAAAAGCTAGGGCGGGCCGCTAGTGAAACATAAAACTCGCAAGTTATTTTATATAATGCCCACGGGAAGAGAAATGGTGGCGTGTTCTTGGCCCTGAATCAAGGGTATTCGCTCGTCTAACATTCAAATAACTCCACATTACCTAATAGAAGCATTAGAGAACTTTTTCCAATGGAAACTGTTTTTTTTTTAAGTCCAACCCGTAATCCGAATACGATAAAAACACGGGCTAAAGTAGTCGTTGTTGCAGCAAAATCGATTCAAATTACACCCGTTAAGTTACCATAGATTTATCACAGAGTTTTATCGGGTAGTGTTTTTGGATTTGGAACAGTGGACTTACACACACACGTCTATGGGAGTTCAGTTAATTGCAGGATTTGTAGGTAGATAATACCTAGTATGCAGCAAAGGTATCGCTTATTATGAACTAGCTGGGGGCATAAATTAAATTAAACAGTACAACAACCTTCTAGTCATGATCTACGAGTGCCTTACTATGACGTTTGAAATTTAATTCATCCAGATCATTTCATAGAACAAAAAAAAACTATTTTAGCTGAAGCGTACATGCGTTTTCATAATTACTGGCCAATTGGCCATCATTTGAACGCCTCAATTAAAACGTGCTTTAAGATTTTCACAAGGCTTAAGGTGACACCTTATGCAAAAACAGCAACACCCTCGTAGTGGAGCATAAAACTGATTACATAAACCCAGTATATATTAGGTAAATTAGCTTTTGGTTTAACGAAGTCTCTACCTACAAAATCACAAAGATCAACGTTCGCTCAAGGATTTATTATTTTATACTCAAGGTTAGTTATTACGAAATATTAGACCGTATAGTAAGTACATAATACGGTATATGCAAACATGATAACTAGAGATGAGGCCAACGACACCGACTGATTTGATTACGGAGAAGATAAGATAAATCTCTTCGTGATCGTGTAGGGCTAAGGAGGGTTTGGTGACGAACATTGTGATAAGTAGTAATGAAAGGGAAAGAGAGAGAGAGATAAATAAGTAGGTACCATCGACACGAAAGAAGAAGTAATGAAATGTGTAATGAATTTTGTCAATAGAATGCGTGCAAGATTGAGACTTAGAAGTAGATAGATCGATACAAAGTCAATCTAATATAGATTTCTATAGAACTTGACATCAGCGTCCTAGCCAAAACGAACGGTCACGCCAATGCACGATTGTCGCGTGTGTGTCACGCGTTTGTTTTGAAAAGAGCGTCTACCGTTTTTGGCCAGTCGACGAGACCTTGCGTTCAGGTTCGCCGAACATAATGAACACGACAGCCACGTGTTCGCACGTCGACAACTTTCGTTAGGACGCGGCCTGATTTTATTCTATTATTTTGTTGACTAATTATTGCACGTGCTTTTACAAGGCATGTGCTCTCGTACAATAATAAGGCTGGCCATAACTTGAATTAACTGTGTAGTTGGGCCGCCATAGCATAACGCAAAAGCAATTCGTTTTCATGCATGATTTGCTAGACTTGTCTGAAAACAAATCGCGTAAAGGTTAAAGCACAATATAAATCTACATTGAGAAGGTTATTCAAGATGTGCTTTTCATATCAGCAATCACCTTTTTTTGGATGGGAAATCATCAATGAAATCCCTTCAGAGTGTGTGAGAGGGAGTGATGGAGGAGAGTTTGCTGACAATCCTTAAAAGCGTGCGTGGAACACGAATCCGCCGTCGACGCGGCATGTAGTCACTAGACGGAAGTACGGTGAACAACCCACTGCTCACCGTCCGCATGCCCGCGCCTACGGTGGCCGAGAGTCATCGACGTGTCGAGGATCGATACCAATGACCTTGACTCTTAACTCTCATGAAAGTGCTAAGTTTCATTAACTCCTTAATAGCATCATCATTGCCAGTTGTTTCGGTCACCTAAAGTTACCTTCATCTGCTTAGCCTTGTCCCAACTGTGTTGAGGTTGGCTTCCAGTTTAGAGATGGAACTGGATCCCAGTATTTGATTTGGAGCCACCACCTATCTGACCTCCACAACCCAGTTAGTACTGGGAAATATACAAGATTCCCCTTGGTAACACTGGTTGCCAGACTTTGGGGACACTGACTACCTAACAACTGTCAAGGATCTACAATTGACAGCTTAAGGTGCTGCTTTTCGAGGCATGTAGGAAACTTGTTATGTAATGGGTGGTCAACCAGCCACGGACCAACCTAGGCAAATGCGGCTTAACCTGAAAAAATTAAACCCTTGGCATAATAACAGAATATAAAGTTCTTTATTCAATAAATTTTATATTTTTCTTACTAAAATATTGCAAATATCTTTTGCTTTATTTTGTGTCATATTACTAACAACACATAGAATACAGAGCAGCTATCACTCTCCATTAAACTCAATACAAAGCCAGGTCGAATCACAGTTTAGTTCACAATCAATTGATCAGTAAATTATGTCAACTAAATAGTCTAGTCTACAATAACAAAATATTGGAACATTTGTACCTATTGTATGACTGGTATATGTACTGTACATATATTTGAAATGTTTTCTAGATATTCAATGACAAAAAGTAGACTTTCACTGGGAGCTTACACAAACATCAGTGAGTGGACAAGGCTGTAATATAGTACCAATGTAACCAGATATTTGGGGCAAAGTTCATGCTTCTAAATAGTTACTGTACATTTTAGACTCCTGCAATTGGAGTTAGTTAGTTAGTCAATGGTGGTCCACTCAGTAACAAAAATCTTGTGACACCCTACCTATTGGTGACTAGCCTTTGTTTCATGTGGTTTCTAGGTAGTAAATGACTAGAACTAGAAGGTTTTATCTACCAGAGGAGAATGACATCAAAGGCATTCACAGCAGTTAGTGGAACAAAACTATCAATGTAGCCGTTTAGTTTCTCTACATAAAGCTCTGCTTAAAGTTATGGTTTTAAACTGCAAGGCCAGCGTTTGATGGTCTACCATAGTACCTACGTGATATTGGAAAAATTGTGGTGTCTCTATCCACAAACGCCATTAAATTAATAAGTGAAGTGAAGTGACTATTAATGTAGACGTTTAGTTTCTCTACATAAAGTTTTGCTTAAAGTTGTGGTTTTAAACAATGAGGCCTTATCCATTCGCTTACCCTTATCCAAATTATTTGGGGTTGATTCAGTATGTCTTCTAACAGAAGGTAATGTGTTTGCCATACTATTCTTTTCCTCGTCATCTCATCAAAACACCTCCTTTCATGTCCTATTATCCTTCACACAGTCCATTTCTAATACCCACCACCATTCAAAACCAGGCTAGATCAAGCCTAAATATTATAAATTAATAAAAACAGCGTCCTATAAAACAAAAATATCTCAATTAATTGATAAGCTTGCAAGGTAAAAGCTACAGGAAAGATGTTTGCTGTTACAGGAAAAATTAAACAGGATTATTACTGAACTGAAACAAGAGTGATAAAGGCAAAACATTTAGTGTTTAATCAATTATAATTATTATTTATCAATATTAGTCATGATTAATAAATTAATTGCTTCGATAAATAACTACACCATCAATTACTGCAGTGATTTATACCGTTTATGTGGTATTGTTTTTCTAACTATGAAGCATGTTAAGGAACTAAAAAAGGAAGTAAAACATATAATATTACTTTTAATGCCTTCAAAATATTATGTTTTAAATTGCTTCATTTACTTGCATGTTAATTACAAATGGGGCTACCGGGACAGGGATAAGTAACAACACCGATAACAGTAGAACATAAAAATAAAACCATTTTTTTTTGTGAAAAATTGTTTTTGGTATCTTCACTTTAATTCACTTTATCTACCAAACTTTTTTGACTAAGTTGTTCAGTGTTTCATTTTAAAATATTCTGAATTGATGGTATACTGTGCCACACTAATTTAACCCATTAGTTTGGCCTAAATTAAAAAATCAGTCAACACTGGCATAAAAAACATTGGCAAATAAAATTGAAAAAAAAATATTCATAAATAAATTAACTATGTAGTCATCAGTGTGTGAATTAGAATGTGAGACATAAATCACAGGACAGATGTGTCATGATTCATGGGATAAAGTTATCAAAACATCTGTGTCCAAATTATAAACACAATGTGCCTTCCATGCTGTAACAAGACTTACAAGCTGTTTCATAAATAAAAATCTCTAGATGTTTATTTTTTTTTTGGCCACTGTGTTCCATATTTGAGGTTGGGATGTTCAAATAAAACTTTATGGTTTAAACTATTGCCACTGTTCGGTTTTTTATTGTTTTGATTTGTTATTGGAAAACAAATGAAAATTATATATGACTACTTATGACAGAATTGATAATTCTGTTAAATTGTTATTATCCAGACTGATCACTACCTACAACTCCCTAACTCAAGTATAATTGTTTTTGTAACATTCGTTTTTGTTAGTCGTCTAAAAGCTCATGTAAATTTTAGAAATGCAGTTGCAGTGCAAGTTCGTCGTTCTTTAACTTTTACTTCCTTAGATCTGTAGAAATATTTACACGAAAGGACACTTGTATACTTTATCAAAATTTATACAAGCATTTTATAGAACTCCAGTGTTTACAAGCAATGTTTATAGTACTTTCCTCCGACAGAGCTTCGTAATAATTCGCCAAAAGTTATCATCTGGCGATAACCTATGAGACGAATCAATTGAGCCTGGAGACATCAACGGCAAACATCTACGACACAAACAATTCGTTTGCCTTCATAAAAAATCACAACATTCCCGTCTAAACCACATTGACGAATCCTCGTAAATCTCAATAAATCCTCAAATATAGAAAGAAACATAAAATAAATACATACCCTTATAAGTACAACGAAGATAGCAAGATATCCAAATGTTCAACCACGAAAACCATTATCACAAAAAAACACACAATACACAGGTTCCACTAGCACATTATGATTAATAAATTGTTTAATCCACACCCGCGCAAATGTTAAAAATCAGTTTCTTATTGACATAAACACAAACTGAGCGTCCGCCATATGCAGGTACGTTCCGCACATACGAGAGCGAATTTTTTTTCGGCTAGCTTGTTCAAAACGCTAGTGAAGTGTCAACGCTTTTGGTCGGAAATTTGCTAAAAAAGTATTTTGCGGTTTTGATTTTTTGTTAAAATATATATGTTAAGTAACCGTTACATTTTACTTATCTAAGATAAACAATCACTTTCATACAATTAGTGCTATTCTCATTTATTTAATTTGTTAGAAATTGTTAGATAAGATTCGGAAATAGGACTGCTACCATCTTCTGAACGCACATCAATTTGCATTACACTTCACTCTCGTGCAGCGACCGCTTCAACTTCACTGTGCTCCAATCCCGACGAGCTTTGATTTCGATTTACGGAAGAGTATAGATGACTGTTAGAAAAGGATGGATGATATTGTAGTCAACGGCCTCTGTGAACTGTGAAGATACTGCGTGAAACGAGCTATTATTTAGTAGACTGTGGCATTTTCTCGTAGCACTTCGTAGTAAACCGTAGAACTATAATGAAAACTTGTATGATTAATTCGATGTAAGTACATAACTACTCATAAAAAATACAGCATAATGTAAACTTAATCTACAGAATAATTAATATTGAGTTTATGTATTAATTAATTGTTTTAATTTATGAGTTATTATTACTTATTATGCATTTTCTTTCCTATTTATAAAACAGTAAGGATGTAGATAGACTCGTAGTATTAAATCGGATTGTCTTTGTTGTGAAAAGGGCCAGCCAGCGGGCGATGTGTAAATTAAAATTATTTTCTTTCAGAGCGTTAAGATTTTGGTGACCAGATAAAAGTTTGCACCATTTAGGCCCACTAAGAATTGTGACATTAGTTTACTGGTAATGATAGGGATTTTGCTTAATTGTTTTACCAATTGCTCTAGTAGGCAGGCGTCTCGTTGTTTTAGCAAGTTAAAGCGTAAGATCCTAGCTCATGAGAACCCATTTAAAGAACTGTTACTAGCAGTGAATGAAACTAATTTAGGAAGAGCAACTTGTGCAGACTACACAATATTGTTCTACTTATTCATTTGACGCGCAGCACAAAAACTTAAATAAAACTTCGAATAAAATCCATAAAACACATCCAGCAGCTTAATCGAAGCGTCTATGCTTTAAAGCCGGTCCAAAGATTCAGATATATTTTCATTAAGACATTTATTATAAGACTTCCTTCGATATACCCACTGCAATAACATAAAAGCGTTTTGCACGTCCGTGAGGTCTTTAATCAGCTTTTGCAGCCAATAACTGGCATATGGCACTCGGCAGTGGAACAAATATTCGTCTACTTGCCACTGAAAGCGCTTTATATTGCTTTATTCGCTTTAATACGACGCATAATGGTGTAGTGACGTTTTATAGTGCTTGCTTTGGGGTAGGTAGGTGTTTTGGTGTTAAGAAAACAACAGCGTGTTTAGTGATATATTCAGTTCAATAAGTGGGATGTTGAAATATGTTACTCAAGCCGCAGACGAGCTTCTATTCTGAATTCATTCCCATCCGGGCCATTTTGCTAGGTAAGGCTTAAGAAAATTTTGTGTCATAATGAATAGATTTTATTAGTAATGCGTTATGGCACGTTCATATAAATCTTTTATAGTCGAGTATTGAAATACAATGTTTTTTTTTTTATAAAAACCTTGCCCCACACTAGGAATTTCTCCTGTATTGTGGGTGCGTTTGCAAACATTTAAACTCACAAACACAAACAGCCAGACCCAAAACAACTATCTGCAGGTCATACAAATATTTGTTCCGTGCGGGAATCGAACCCGCGACACACTGCGCAGCAGTCGATCACTCAGCCACTGCGCCAACAGTGCCGTCGCCGTTTTTTTACCGACATAATTTACTTGGTTACTCTCTCAATGTAAACACACCCCTACTCGAGTTACTACTCTAGACAGCTCGTGTGCTAGTCGTAAAAGTCGCGTGAAAGTGAAACTTTTCCCGCCACTACATTGTATCCACTTTTAGGTCACTAATTTATGTCTAAAGTGGTTTCTAGAACTTTGGCACTAATTGGAATTCTGCATCTCGGCTAT
This sequence comes from Ochropleura plecta, assembly GCA_905475445.1. NCBI lineage: Eukaryota > Metazoa > Arthropoda > Insecta > Lepidoptera > Noctuidae > Ochropleura > Ochropleura plecta. Next base: position 15,439,473 of record FR997739.1, read on the forward strand.
CCCCTTGGTCCCATCGCTGGCGAAGTCCCCTTCAAGTGGTACCTTGTAGCGAAGTAAGTATAAAGAGTTATTTTGTTTGTAGCGCAGGTAAACGAGGTCCCCCGGCGGATTATTCGCTTACTGTAGTAGGAAATAATTAATAGAACATCATGTTTGTAATCCCCAAAGTGTTTAACAGAGTTGTACCACTATCTTTACAAAGTATGAAATGAAGTCACTTCCGCTGTCTGTCCGCTTAGATCTTTAAAGCTACTCAACGGATTTTAATGCAGTTTTGAACAATAGATAGTGATTCAAGAGGAAGGTTTATATGTTATCCCAGTTTAAGTGAGTAAACCGCGGGGTGCAGCAAGTACAGTATAAATGTAACCTAAATATCCTTTTAATTATTCACTGAATGGAAACGAAATTATAAACGAAGCTGTGCTACCCTCGCGAGACTCCTCCCGGCCACCGTAGACGAGGGTCCGTAGAAAGTGAGTAATGGGTAGCTCACCGACCGTCCGTCTACTGACGACAGGCTGTGTCGACGGCGCGTTCTAGTTCCACGCGCGCCTCAAAGAGATGTCAGCAAAGCAGAGGGTCTTGCCAGGACCACTGCCTGCCAAATCTTTAACTTTCACTTAAAATAATCCAAAATTAATAGAAATAATTTTGTATAGATATTAGTAAAGAGCTGCTGTTATACCATTAACTTAGACTGGGTAGATTGGTACATTTTGATTTAAGTGAGGAAACTTTGTCATTGCGTTCGAGGCGGAATTCACACACGAGCCGTCAGGTGAGGGTGTTATGGACCCGAGAAAAAATATTCTTCAGCACACCTAAAACTGAAAACTGGCTCTCATTGAGCTGCGATTGGGTTCAAAATGCAATGCATTGGACACACGTGTTTTTTTTATGTTCCAAACGACGGTTTTTATTTTTTCTGCTTTTGCCACAGATTAAACAACTAAAGCTGTAAAAAAATCACCTCTGAAAATAGATAATTTATATCTATTTTCAGAGGTGATTTTTTTACAGCAAAGAGCCGCATGCTTTTTTAGGCTTTTTAAACTATATGAATCGGTATAGTAGTGGTTTCGTTAATAAATATTACTACTATTCCGATCGACTAATTACATCCCTATCTTACACTGTTTACTGTAAGCTTTCACGGTTTGTAATTCGACTTACACTGTCCCTTACCTACCGGGTATCTACCGTGATTTTAAACTATTGCGAACTCCCAAGCAAGCTCTCTATCTTTCACCGAAGTTAATTCACGCAAAGTTGTATAAAGCAGTGTTATATATAGTAGTGATAGTCTATTGGTCTGACTGTAGGACTGCCAATTCGCAGATCTTGAGTTCGAAATCAAGTCACCTCGGATTTTTAATTAGTGCGTACCTATTGTATAATCACCTGCTTTGAAAGCTCGTCTGGGCGGAGCGAAAAGGAGTGTTCGGACTTGTACTAACTTAAACTCAACGAAGTTCACGAGATGGTATTTAACGCCAAGTCAGCCCATGAGCGGCATAAAAACTCTGATAACAGCTTAGTGCCTATGCACCGTAAAGAAAAAAGTACTGTAGCAAAAATGCATCCAACACTTCTACATTACAACAATCCCCTACACGGCCCCACCAAGGTGATGGCGGTTGTGTTCATAGCACCCTTGGGAAATATCCGTCTGGTTACTGTCTGCCAAGAGAGCTGCGGAAATAGAGGCTTAGGGTTCAGTTCCCGGGAGAGGACGGTTGTAAGAGATTTTTTATAATAGTTTTTTTATTGACTCTTTGCTCATGTTTAAACTATGCAGCCTAAACAAAAAGGATCGTCAACATAAAAATCGTAAGATTTCTGTAGCCTTTTGACACCTCAACACAGAATACGTGAGTTCAGTCTTCCTATTATGAAACTTTTCGTCTTTCAATTTTGTACCAGTTATCCAACCAACTACTTTGTTGAATGCCTCGACAGGAATCTAAATATTATCAGACAATTATTATGCAAAGTCAGCACAACCGCCATTGAACGCCAACTCATCAGAATGAAGTTGGCACAATCATATTCAAGGTCAATCTTATTCTTTGATTCGAACATAATAACTAAGTAGGTTAGTACTCGTCCTTCATACTTTCTATGGAGTTCCATGGGCATTATAAAGAGGCTCCAATACATCTTTTATCATCATTCCTTCAAGCATATACCAGTGGATATATCCGGCTTCTCCAACTGCACGCCATTCAGCACAATTTTCTGCAGCTCTAATCCAGCTGTCAACCACCTGGCGAAGATCGTTGCTCAATATACTTGCCAAGAATGCACCTAAAAAACAGTACCATGGGGACTATATGCCAATGTGTCTTACAAAGTCTGAGCTGTTAACCCTTTTCGCATGGTCACTGTAACTACGGATTAATTAGGTCAAGGTTTCTTGTTTATGGTCGCAGAAGGAACAAGATCGCTTTATTAGAAACGTGTCGTAAGTATCTGTATACTTTCTAAGTTCAGCATCATATTACATGATAAAATAATAAAACAACAGCAACGAACGCATTGAATAGATCCCTCCTTAATTACAACCTTTTTAAACTCCCGCCTGGTTATCGAACGCCAAAGTTCCAATATTCAAAATTTAAAACGCATAAAACTTACCACACAAAGCTAGAACACACCGCATGACGTGTTTCATAAGGTTTTATTACATACAGGTTGCATATAAAAAGGATAGGATGTTCAAGGATCGTCGCGATTGTCCCGGGGCGCGGTGGTACAACACACTGCTTCATAATTGCATTTGAAGTCCCCTGCTACCAATATTGCATGCACTTTGCGACTACACAAACTTGTCTATGGATTTATATTTTTAGACTGACATTATAATGTTATGATACTGGCCATTTGTGCGGGCGTTAAATATTTAAAATGTTTGGTGTGGGATGGCACATGGAAAATAATAATAATAATGGCATCCTCAGGAATAATAATTTAATTTAATTGCTCGAATTGACCTGTTGTGACGCACTTTTTCACTTTTGGAACAAGATGGTAAAATCTTGTTGGAAAAATGATAATAATTACAATGAATGGTCGGTCAGTTTATAACTATCGGTTGTCATAATAATCATTTTGCTAAAAGTTAGGATGTGTTTGTAACTTAGTACTCACTGTTAAGCTAAGCTTTTTTTTTAATTCATTTCCATTACCTATGTGATCGATCGACCACAAAAAAAAACTCAATTTCAATTTTAAAACGACGCAGTGATGTGCCACTAACGTGGTGTAAATAGAGTATAAAATGTTCCCATAGATAAGTTGTGCTCGATGCTTTATGTGCAACAAGCGCGCGCGACAAATGGAGCGTGATATGTGGATAACCATTTATTTTGTTAAATAAATTGTGTCGGTAAAATTGCGTTGCGTTTTTATAGAAAAGATAAGTAATCACTTTTTTTAAAGTAGATACTTATTTTTTATTTTTAAACCATAGACATATTTTAAGTATGTGTTTTATTAAATAAATCGTGAGAAAGTAAACGAAAGAAGTAAAGTAACCGATATTATTTTAATAAATGCATTTTTATGTTTCCATAACTCTTTCTTTACCGAGTTATAAAATAAAAACATGATGTATTCAAAATAACAGACAACCGCGTTTTTTTGCATAATATTGGATATTGGGTCAGTTAGTTATAAAAAATAATATGAAAATGAAAACATCATATTGAGGCAATTATAGCGATGATGGCATTTACGTTAAAAGTAAAAAAATACCAACCTAACCTATCTAAGTACTCAAACAACGAAAGCACTAAAAGTGCCTAATCATTAAAAGCACCCATCATTATTTTTAGTCTGTGGCATAACAAACTTATTTTCCCGCTATTTCACAATACCCGATAAGTTTCCCTTCCTATCAGATTCAGTCGCAGCGACTTACGACGGAAAATACGAGTAAAAAAAACAAGTAATTAGGAGAACCGCCACCGATAAGGTCGTTTGATGAAAAAACTTGAAAGAATCCTTGCTAAGAAACGTCGCTAACATTCCGTCTGCCTTTAAGATAATCGATTTTTGTCATCGTGATCCTGGAAACCCTATGGCCGGGATCTTCGCAAGGTAACACTTTTCACCTTTCTGCAGTTAAAACTTTTACCAAAATTGATTCCTTAGCTTTATAATCCGTCAGTGGCGAATACTCAAACCGAGTGTGCCAATATAACAAAAAAAAAAACTTTTACCAACATTTGAAATTTAATCTATGAAGGAATCAATTTATGGATTTAGGGACATAATCTTTAGTGCTTACATCATTCGGAAACAAGAAAAGAATAACTGTTTTATACATAAAACTAGTACTTATCTACATCTTACCTATACAGGCTAACCAGTCAAAATGTTTGTAATATAATAATACTAGCTTTTTATAAAAATCATCGACGAAAAATGACTATGTGGCACTGAATAAGAGCACCAGCTTTTTTAAAAATTAGCGAAGAAAAATGTCTATAATTATGGTATTGAATACGTGATAACCGTTTTACGTCCGTGTCCGTTCCACCCTGTCTAAACATCCAATCGAGAACCTTCGAATAACAGTTTCTTACGATATGATTCTGTCCATGACGACAATAAGTATCTATATTAAATATTTCCAAGCAAGTTCATAAGACATTTCGGAAAATCGCAAATTGAAATACAAAATTCATCCGCCTGTACAGCTTATGTCGAAAATGACTTAGTAAAACAATGTACTTACTGTGATTTCATGCTGTGTGTTGAACGTTCTACTGAGTGAATATGGCTAATTATATCACCCATTAAGCTGGCCATAAATTAGCTTCGTAATATCTTAGTCTTGGCTGGAATATTGAGATTAAGGAGGCAACTAATTAAGTGTTTCATATGCAGATTTGAAATAATAAGGACACTGTTTTCTTAAAGAAGTGGTTCAGGTTTACTTAAATACGGGTCTTGAATTTGAACTCTTTAATGTTAGAGGATTCCTGTAGGTTGATTTCAGTCATTATGTAAAATATCGTAAATGAATATTACAATTTATAAAAAGCTACAACAGTCAAAGTGATAAAAGGAAACGGAGTAGTGGAGGGAATTATTTAGAATATGGGTGCAATATATTTCCAGATAATACTGGCTTTCCAATGTAAGTGAATGGGGCTAAAATATTAGACACACAACAGCTATTGTCTAACAAACACGACTGACATAATTGTATAGTCACGACATTTGCAAAATGAAAATTCTTTCAGCAAACATTGACATACAACTAACAAACGGTGCAAATAGATTATGGTCGATTTTAAATAGCCGCACTGACTTTATTTGCTCTTCAGAATCGGTAACCTAAAGAATTCTTACACTATTTTTACACAAATCGGAGTGCATTTAAAATGGCAAGACTCATCATTCTCCTGCCCTTATTCCAATTTATTTTGGAGTCGACGCAGTGTGTCTTCGTCTTTCATACTACTCTATGACTCATCATCCCAGCAGTCACCCCTGAACCATATTACTCTTCCCGCAGTCAATCCATCGCTTCTTTGGTCTTTCTCTACTCCTATATCCACAGTCATACCATATACTATTTTACCCTATCGTTAAAGAATCAACTATGCAAATGATTTCGCAGACTTTACCCTCGACCTGCGAATTGCCAAGATTTCTACAAAAGTTACCAGTATTGAGGCTTAAAGCTGTATTCTTGAAAGTACATCTGCACATCTTTCTGGCTGCTTCGACAACGTTGAAGCCTGTCAAAAAGTATAAATGTAGGTTTAAAGTGATACTTTATGAACTGTAATAATTTGAGCTGTTACACAGAAAACAACGAGAAAATCTCTTAACAACGTTATTTTTGCAAGCACAACTTCAAGAAAGATCAAAAGACACTTCTCACTGAAACCCAATTAGCCCAGTTGCTGCCAAAATGCCCCAATTTTCAGTTGTGAAAATAAATACGAACGAAATTGAACGCGGACACAATCTGATACAAGTAACTCAACTGTTTTGAACGAAATGAAATGGATTGAACGTAACAACAGTTATCCGATAGTTCAAAGAGCTTTGCGGACTAACGCTTCAGCTAATCCAACGATACCAATTAGTTGTTAAATAAACCACTTACCACAAATACGATTTGTACAAATCTATCTATTTAGTTACAGCAGTGGAGTTCAAAGTTTTTGAATTAATCTGTGAGGTCTATTTTATTATATATACATGCTGGAGAAATGGAGAAATTAGATAGGTACTTCTTTTTATTAAATGAGTCTTGAGAAACTCAGTGTTATAAGGGAAAAACAAGGATACAGATACCGGCACGGATCTTGAGCGCTCGGCGGAAGGGTGGGGATTGCTTTGCGCATCGTACACATATGACAAATAAAACGCACGCCCGTTGATTATTTATTTTTTCTAAGTTACCTAGGTAATTTCTCACTGGTTCTATGGTTGAAAGAAAGATTAATTAATGATTCATTAAATTGAGAAATGGAAATTGAGATCAAAGAAGTAGGTAATTAACAAGTGTTTCTAAATTAAAATAATAACTTAGTTCTTTTAGTTTGACAAAAATTACAAAAAAAAACTACTACGTATTTTTTTTGTTAGCATTTTTGACTACGAATTTTATTTGTTGTAGATAAAAACTTTATCTATTGAATATAGTACATTTCGATACAAGTACAAATAAAATAATTGAATGAAAAATAGTTTTGCTAATTACAAACTGACATTATTTTTTCCCCGTTTTGCTTTCGATGAATATCACCTTTGATTATAATTCCAACGGTATATTTAATAAAAAACACATAAAATATTTGAATAACATAATTTAAAAATGGTGTCTATTAAATTGGCCGGAATTGTACTCGTCGTCGTGAGGTACATGCAGCACGGAAAAGAACGAATCACGAGTGACGTCTATGACGCGATGCGCTACGGGCCAATCACTGCACTTTCCCCGCCCCCGCGCCTCACTTCATACCACCAAAGGGACCCAATAACTCACTTCTGCGCAAGTGAAGGTCAGCGCTCAAGAACCGTGCCGGTAACTATATCATCAGTACCTAGGTATGATAATTATAATGGAAGAGTGTAAATGAGTGTTAATTTTATGGAAATGCATTGAAGGTTTCTCTACAGTGCCTTATTGGTCTAGTTATCGCAAGAGCTTTCGATTTCCACCTCGCACAAGATGTTATTTGGTTTATCATTAACAGTTACGGACTCGCCCCTAATTATATTTGACTTAAACCAAAACTGGTGAAATGTGGGTGTAATGTTAGGTGGTTAATAGAAAGGTTAGACAACCGCCTTTTCCTTCGAAGATTACAGGCGCGATGTTATGTTTAACTCATAGTCTTAAGAATACCAGTAATTAGTTCTGCAATCAATTTCCCGCAAGAAATTCAGCATTTGGGCGGCGATTTGAAGCCGAGAGTGGAGTGATGGATTGCCGTCCAAGTAGGTACATACGTCCTCGAAAGTTCCACCTTCCTTGTGTTAGGCTCCAGTGAGCATTAGGGGCTGCGGTCAGCCTCAGTGACCTCACACGTATCAAACCGTGAATTTATTAGGTATGTTTTGTTTGGTATGGTAGTACTACCATACCAAACAATGTGAAAAGACGAACTAAAAATAAGGATTTATTTTAGAAATAAGAAATCAAATCAAATCATTTATTTCAATTAGACCATTACAGGCACTTTTTAATGTCAAGTAACAAAATGAATCTACAGTCCCGGTCACAATGCATAACTTGTGAAAGTACTGTAGTTGCCCATTCCAAAGCGTTGATCTCTATGGAGAAGAATGGGCAAGAAACTCCATGGACACTATTTTAAATTATAATATTTTTACAAAATCGTATTTACATCATTCGTGTTGAGATTATACAAATATGTGAGAACGATGTAGAAAGACGTGCACAGTAAGAGCGTCCAGAGTAAATAAAAAGCAAAATTCAATTTAAAATCTAATAAGTTAAAAAATGACCAGTCCCAAATGACAGCGCCCGTTCACGAACATGACGTATGGATCAGCCCCATTCAGCTCGACCATTTTGAAGGGAGCTAAATGACCCGACACACCCGCCACTATCAGCGAGACATTTACGTGAGCATGACACTATTAACCACCAGGGCTTCGTCAAGTCAATGATAATACATAGCACTCACATATGGACTTAATAATTATACAATACTAGAGAATTGTACTTACAATCTTATACTTACAATCTTCAATATACCTTGGAATAGACATTCCAAGGTATATTGAAGATTGTAAGACTATCTACTACTATTGGTTGTTTGTATTCATTTCATACAAATCCACGTAATTCCTCAATGGAAAGTTCAACCATTACTCCAGGATTGAGTTAACAAATGAGTTCGCATGCGAACCATACTGGGAATTTTATATTCAGAGCATAAAATTCGGCACACCAGTAAGGCCATACAATTCCATACAATAAATTAACTCAATAACACGCCGTTTCACGTTCCATTTAAACGTACGCGTCAAAAATATTCGCGGGCCAAACCGCAGAGGAAACAAAATGGCGGCCTGACATCAGCTGGTCCCGCGCTTTTCACATTTCCCGCCAAACGCGAACATTTACAGCAACCGCATTCGTGTCGCTGTCATTCGGGGAAGGCCGAACGCCGCGTGCTCCGGAATTGATTCACGGGACAAGTGTGATGGAACAATGCAGATGCGTTTAGCCAGAGCATTCTGTAGCTTTTAACGTAACTACTAGTGAAACGAGCTTTGTAAACGAGTCATGGCAGTAGGTTTTTAAAACGTATAGGCTGGATGGTTGACCTAGTTTTGTACTAGGAAAATTCGTTTGGAATATAAAAGCATTTTTAGAGTGTCATGTGCACACCGCAGTTATATTAAATTGTTTTGTAACAAAAAGCTTTTTGCCGTTCATGTTTTGGCTAATCGAATTTTAGTATTTTTTGACATCAATGTCGTATATGCGTAGTCAATGATTGTTTTAACCAAACATAAAGTGGCACTAATAAATACTAAAACGTTCCACACGACACACATCTCGTCACCGTTCTCCTAAGTGACGTAGACCTATCACTTGCCTAGTCAATTACAATTTCAATCTACGCGGAAGGAACTTAATTATACCATGCAGCCCTCCTTCCACCATTGCCTATTGGAAAACAGAGTCTTATAAGTGCTACTGTGTACTAAAATTAGTCTATTCATTACATCTTTAGTCCTTATTTCTTACTTATTTTACCTCAAAATTACCAATTGAATGAAAAAGCAACATAATGGTGATGTTAATTAAGAAAGTTTTAGGATGACTTGTTAACATTATTAAAAGAAGTCGGTTCGTCTTTTTTGGTGTCGATGATAGCATTCATTAAAAATATTTAAAAAAGTTTTTGTTTTATGATTTTTAATTAAGTGATTGAACTATAAGTGTAAGTTTAGAAGTTATTTAACGTAACACATTTCTTGTTTTTCCTTGGAAACTAAACCGCAAATGCAGAATAAATAAGCATGCAGTGATGCGGCGACGTCTTCAGTCTAACAACTGCAAAGTCTGTGAGCGTCACGGCCCATTTATAAAATGGCAATGCTCTCGCGACTTAGCTGTTCAGCATTTATCTTCAGTGCTCAACTTCTGTCTAGCTTGAGTAAAATGTACCCAGTTTCGTGTTTCATAGCTTATTTTCGGATGGGAAATCATCTAAGAGACTTGTACTGACTAAAACCAACCCATGTTCCTTCTTTTCCCCTATATGTTCCAAGGCCGCGGTATCTCTTTCGAACAACCCGCAACCCCGGCAGGACCTGCAACCCTGGCAGGATGTTACATAGCTTCATATTATCTTTACTACACATTGTCTTAATACTGTCTGACTAATAACGTTAATACGACGATACAGAACGTTAATATAGACCGCAACTTACATTAGGACAAAAGGTAGTTTTTATCGGTGAGACGTCTTCATGGGGTAATTTGGTACCTCCACGTGAGTGAAACCGCTATCAAAACCTAGTTGCCCAATAAATCTTAGGCTTTGTCTAAGTAAATACTTACATTCCCAGCTTTAATAACTCTCTTTATCCGCCCAAAGTGATTAAACGGTAAATAAAAGCGAGATTCAGCCGTAATATTGGAATAAAACCTACATCAATCTCTGTTTAAAGGCAAACAGTATATCTTTTACTGTCTTTATCCACAGCCGCAAATGGGCTTTTTCTAACTGTTTTATGTGTCTTTCTGTGGATTTTAAATACTGGCCAAAATTATCTGAGGAGCTGGCGAACAGAACCGGACTTGTCCACCACTATTCAAAAAATGTTTTTTTTTCGAACCGTGATGTCTTGACCTAGTTTTAGTCTTTAGTCGATCCCTGTTAATATTTTCAATCAAAACCGGCTAGAAGTAGGCAAAAATAGGCTTTAAAAGTAAATTTTCATACAAAACCGGACTAGTCCGATATCCAACACAAAGATTTAAATAAAAAGCATTTTAAAGCGGACTTGTCCTGTAATGTATTCATTTCTTCAACATATTTTCTTAGTTAAAATTCGAATTAGTTAGATGAATACTGTATGTTTTATTGCCTTGTTTTAGGTACTAGGTTTGCAGTCACAACCGGATACCTTTTTCAAACAAAACCGGTTTAGTCCATTTTTATTTCTTGAATAACTTCCAGAATATAGAAGTACATAAAAAATTGGTACCTCATGCAACAATAGAACTAATCCACCGACATATCCTAATGCAATGTAATGCTATTAGTCACCTTCATATACTGATATTAGTTTTTTAGCTACCGTGTAAAATTTATTTTCGTGGACTAATCCGGTTCTGTTCGCCAGCTCCATTCTGTGAACCAGTATTTAAACTTTGCTGCATGTGCAGGATCATCAATTTGTAGTGTGAAGTGTGACTATCCGTTGACTCATCATTACAATTTCGTTCATTTATTTTAACACATTTAATTTTTTATTACAATTTCATTTTGTCGTGTTTTTTTTTTATATTCTTACATATTATATACAATTAAAACAAAACCTTAATAAATATAAACAATAGAATTATTATTATTTAAATGAGAACAAAACTAGTAGATATTGCGTAAGGAACATCGTCCAACAGAAATCGTTAGATTAGCCCAACTTTGTCAAAAATGGCTCCATTGTTGTTTCGTTGACAATGTTATTTGGATAGCATGTCGTTTAGATCACTCATACTGAAAATCGTATCTAAACCATCTTATCGCACGACTTAAGTTCAGTGAGAACAGTAGAATAAAATCATCTAAATTGACTTATTAAACTACATCCCACAAACGCTCCCACACTACTTCCGACTCTTCTGTCCTCTATTTATTTGACATTTCAATATAAAAACAAATTAACGTTCTATTTATTCCTTTATAATGCTGAAAGGACTGCAAATGAGAAGCGAACGCACTCTACTCTCTAGGTTAGTAAAACCGGCCAAGTGCGAGTTGGACTAGCAAACGAAGAGTTTTGTGCTTTCGTCGCAGTTTTTTAAATAAGACGGGTTTTTTTCGGACATAGCTTTTTTATTTGGTAAACCGACAGCCTAAATAATTTAAATGCCAGATTTGGTACAACCAAATGTTGATGTTCGAAAATAAAGTATCCTATGTGTTATTTCTGACTATAATCTACCTCTGTGCCAAATTTCATCCCGATCTGTCCAGCCGTTTTGACGTGAAAGAGTAACAAACAACCATACATCCTCACAAACATTCGCATTTATAATATTAGTAGGACTAATGTACAGAATTGGCATGGGAAAATCATTTTTGTAAATTGAACTGATATTATTGTCTTCATTTGCCAATGTAGCCTGCTCTGTTCCCACTTCTGGGTGTTTGCTATCAACCCCAACTCTCATTTCTTGCAAACCCGCGCGACCTTCTTTCAGTTATGACTAAACCTGTTCAGTTCGTCCAGGCATCGCCTTCGTGGCCTGTTGTGGCCTTTCCTCGCTGTTTAAGGGCACTTTAATTTTATTTTTTTGTTGCTGCTTTATATAGTGGCTAGATATACGAGCTCTCTCTCTCTCTCTCTCTCTACAAAAACACCTATGCACCTATAACGGTTGGAAAGACGGCCTTGTGACAACAGACAGATCGCAGAGCCTTAATAATGCGGTCGCGTTGGCACCATCTGGGTACGGTACCCTAAAAATGCCGCTCTAACGATTCACATTGACCTGAAAGTGTAGTGCCATCTGCTATATTGCAAACCAATGCTGTCGGGACTCTACAGTTTACTTGAATGTTTCAGATGTTCTCTATAACTTAATGAGTTATGGCAGGGTTTAATAGTATGGAGAGGTGTTTGAGAAAAGAGGTTTGCATATAAATTGTTTTTTATTATTATGTTTATATGACATTCTTAAAAGAAAACAGCTGACACATAGGTGGTCTTATCGAATGTTGCATAATTTTCTTTTCGATCGCTAATAACACGCTGTTACTAAGTTACAAAAAATAAGATTAACAGTAGAAAATTCATTGATTCTTATACATAGTTACACAAAATAGTTTTGCACTTTGCAGTTTTTGTAGCAAAGAAATGTAAAAAGAAAAAACGTTAAAGGTAATTATTAACATGAATCACCCTCCTTTGATGCGCGTTGGCTCTAAAGAGGTCTTGCAACAACAAATAATCTGTCTTGACAAATGAGACGCAATTAACAAATTATAAATGTAATTGTGCCTCCTGTCGCTCCCTCCAGTTTGGTGAAATAAATTTTGTTCTTACAAAATATTTCCATCGCGTCAACCCTCATTTCGTGAGAGACAAGGACCCGGACAAAACCAACGTTTCCATGATCTCATTTCACTCTTATTCTGATACCATTTCCAACCCTCACCTCACCTCGCGTTCAAAGGATCGTTTTTAATGAAAATTCTACCCATTTTGATATGCAAATGTAATCTATCGACCGTGAAAGATAGGCTCTTATTGAACGAATATGTGGCTATATATTTGAAGTGTATTTTTAAAATGCGGGTTACTTAGAAAGATGTGTCATTATCATCAACATCCAGCAGTCCAGTTTTGGACAGAGGTCTTTTCTGCCTCTCCAATGGTAGGTACAATATTCAAATACAATGAATTCAGGAACGTAAAAGTTTGATTTACGTGATATCTTCCTCAACCATTTGACTCCAGGGTTGCGAGTTGTAACACAAAGTGAAAAATAGGAACATAGATGAGTTTTAGTCAGTAAAAGACTGACATTCTCCTACACACCGTCCAGAGCCCCGAGAGTTATTTGTCAATTACCGATAAAAAAATAGTTAGCTAAATTATTTTGTTCAAGTTTTTTGCAATTTGCAGGTCATTGTCGTGTTGTATGTTAAGTAAAATAAATCGCGCCCGAAACTAATATGGCTTCACAGAGTTTTAACCATTAAAATCATGTTAACAAACATGTTTTTTTTTAAGAAGTAGTCGTTTAAAATAAATATATAAACTCATAGGGTTGTATCTGACACTAACCTGTAAATTGTAAAAAAAACTGACTCATACCCATTAAAGCCACCTCAGTGGTTTTCACGGCATAAAGAAAGGAATTAGAGTTTAATTTTATTGTTCTTAATGTTACTATTACACAGAAAAAGCAAAAGAAACGCAAAAGTGCGTGCAAATCGCAATAAATCAAAATCATGCCAAAAAGGAAAAACAAAAAAGAAAACAGAAGACACCCGCTTTATTTCTGACTTTACACGCATCAAACAAAATCAGTTTTGAAGCACATCCGTATCAAATCTGTAGATTCAAGTTTAGAACGCCACACACGTTTGCCATCAACGGCTGATATTCTCGCAAAAGGTCTAAAGCTGACTCGTGTCTTCTGTCTCGTGAGTCATTCTCGCCGAGCCCACTTCCTAACAAACTCAGCTTTATAGCAAGTACTGTGCAGTGTAAAATTCTGTACTTCGTTCAATATGAGATAGGGCTGGTAGAAAATACGTTAGTCTTCATAGTTTTGAAATTACGGTGTAAGTAGTACTTTTTTTCGAAAGCATGCATATTGTGTTTATCGTGTTCTCATGTAATCTAACCTCTATTTATCTACAATAAATACTATATATTATCTATTGAAATACAATGTTACTTAAACTTTCTATAAAAAACAATATTTTGGGACTGGTAACATGTCTTAGAAATGTGACTACCTACTTCGGAAATGCTCATATTTTAGAACGATAGTACCTATCGCACTCTCTTTTCAGCTGACTAAACTTACGGTATGCAATCAAAATAAACATATTCTTATAATATGATTCTTAAATGTTATTTTTTTTCGATGTTAAATCATCCAATAACTTCTCCCACTCTGGGTTGAGCTTTAGGGAGTACCGTCCGACTTTTACTAACTAATACCGATCCATGTTCCTTCTTTTTACCCTTTGTGTTCCATGGGGCGCGGTACCTCTTGCGAACAATCCTTAACCCCGGCAGGCAGTAACCCTGTCAGGCTCCTTTACTTTGCTAACATAGAACACGAGCGCGCCGTCGAAAGCGCGCAAACTAAAGGAGCTGCCGAGTGCCGTCTCAATATTCAAAAGTGACACTGACAGCTCTTCAACGTCGCCACATTAGCCTATCATTGGGTATTAGAAAAAATGCGAATAAAAACATTTTTTTGAAAAAAAAAGTTGATGAAACAATCAAAAGCCACCGACTTCCGGAAGTAAACTTATTTTCCGTATTTTTGTGTTTTTTATGGAAGTCGTTTTATTGCAAAAAAAATTACTTCAGCCAATGGAATGATGATTATCTCACACAAAATTCTTCTGGAGTATTTTGCCATTTCTACTAAAAGTTATAAAAAAATGTAGTTTGGGTACCCACTACCCAAGCATTATAAATAATATGGGGCTACCTCGGGAGTATTTACAATTTAAAAAAAAATTGGCCCAAAATAGGAAGAGAGAACGCGTAACAACAAAGAAAAAATACTTTCGAATTAAGAACCCACTGGATTCATGTTTTGTCGGTTAAAAAAAGAACACTAAGTATATCAGGAAACAAACATTACATTCCGTGACTGATCGCTGTACATATTAATGTCAACCACCTCATTACACTCGATGAGTTTTTAAACTATAAACCGTTACTTCGGTACACGTGTATCACTAGTGCAATTAGTTTGAAGCTTAGCTTATCGGGTTGCGTAAATTGTAGGCATTTCTAAAAAGTCCTTACTTAAAATTACCTATAACTACCGCCCGCGTCTTCGTCGAAAATACCTTATCCTATAAGTAGGTACTCGGTATGCGGGTTGTTCGAAAGAGATACCACGGCCCTGGAACACAAAGAGCAGAAAAAGGAACATGGGTGGGTTTTAGTCATTAAAAGTCTAACACCCGTCGTCGTCTGATTTGAAAATCTCCTATCAGAAGCCGGTAAATACAAGGTACGTATCCGGGTGATTTCCTGTATAGTAGTTGTCGAATTACGTGTACCTAAAACGGCATGACAACATAAAGAAATTAAAAGCGTGTTTCGCCCAAAAAATCCTGTCGTAGAAAATACTGCGAACAAAAATGCTAAAGGCTTAAAAAACCGAGCCAAGTCTTATCGATTAGAACCCAAAGCAATAAATTGCGAAAGGAAACGAAATAAACAAATTCGGCCTTAAAAACGTAAATAATCCTTCTAAACGCGCACTTAGCTACACCCACAACATATTCATAAGAACATAAACCGTTACAAATCCTTAGTAATCTTTGGTGTAGTCCCAGCCCTATGTATACAGGGTGATACGTCATGTCACAAACTGTGTGACAAAACAGGATGTCCCGGGGCGAGTCGGGGAGGCTTTTAAGGAGCGTCCCCATGTTAACATTGACGCCGTGATGTGAGATTATAACAATACTTAGCGAAGTGGACTTTAAGTTAACTTGACTAAGTAATGTTTTAGTTTTGCCGTTTTTATGACCGTTGAGAGCTTCACTATTTTACTGGGAAAGTTGCTTTAAAAATATTTTCTTCGTCTTCTTTTATTAAAATGTGACAATGCAGCACGAAAACTATTTGCATGGGTATTTCAAATTGATTTTAGGAAAATCAATCACTTGATGAGGTTGAGCTTAATAATCCGTTTCGAAAAAAAAAATCGAGTGTTCAAATTTACAAATCTGTTTCTCAAATCTTTTGTAAAGCAGAGAGCAGACACCTGATTTAAATAAAGCGAATAGCAGAGAACGTGACTAAATATATTACGGTGATAAATAACAATACCAAGTTCGCTCAACTGTCTCTACGAAATGACTAAGCTAGCTGCTATTTACTTCAAGAATTTAGCAAACACTTCACATGCCTCGCCTAAATATACGCTATGTAAAGTTACTCCATTTCATAAGACACCATTTAACACCACATTACTCACATTTTCAAGATTTTAAAAACAATTCACTTACCTACATGAGGAAAATCTCGCAATCCAAAAATCCTCTTATCTGTCAAACATTCAAATTAAATACCGTTTGTAATGACATTCTCTTTCAATCTTGGGGAGGAAAAGGAACTTTTAAAAACATTAAATCGTCAGACAATAACACCCTTGAATCATTGATGCCGAAGCCGAGTAAATTACATGTCAAATGGTCGGAAATCCAGAAATATTCCTCGATAATTTTCTCGACGATGTCCCCCTCCCTCTCCTCAGCATGATGCGTCACCCACCCCCCTCTGCCCTGGTGACAAGGATATCTAAATGTCATTATAAGTTTGAGAGGAGCACGGAATTCCTGGCTGACGGCGGTTTTCTTGTTAACCCTGTTTTAAAAACTCCAAATAGTTACATGCTATTATGTTGCTCGCGAAGTTTAATGTTGCTTATGTAAATATTTATCGAAGTTGGCGTCAAATGGTTAATGAGGCGGTAAATTTCGATTAACGTTCTACGAGCCGAACCAATTATGTCTTCATTTGGTTTTTATCGGATTATTTCGATGAGTATGGAAGCATTAAAAATTTAATGTTGAACATAGCAGAGAATTTCGTTGATCATATTTAATGTTAAAACTGAGGCTCGAAACATCACCACAATTTTCGAAAAAAGAAAGAAGGATGAATACGTCACTAAACCATAGACTCAACTCTCCCACGCCCAACGACAAAATTGATTTTTCACGGCCATCTTTAAAATTTATTGCGGCTTCCAAGAATTTATGAGGGCGTAAATAGTGAGAAGTGCACTCAGAACAATTTTCACTTACAAAGCTCGGCCCAGCGGAACTTATGAGTTTTCAAAAAGGGGTGTCTTTTTATTGTTATGGTCTTACGCGAAGCCAGTGAGGGGTTTTTAATCAACACGACGCAACACAATGCGAAGTAGGAAATCTATTGCTTACAAAGTAAGAAATATTTTTTTTCTTCTAGCATTACAAGAACACTTGTAATGCTATCCCTGTTATATATTTTTCATTTTGAAAATTCATTGAATTAGTTTACCTTTACAATAATTAACAAATATTAACCCAACATCTTGTACTTAGAGTCATCGGTCAGATGGACGTTTCCGCTACTGGACCCACGGGTCCACTTGACTTCATAATTAATTTATTGTATTTTTATTGGTTGACTGGACCTATATTCAAACTTTAAGAAAAAAACCGATGTTTGAAGCTTAAGTTTATTCAGTCAAGCGCAAAATTCGTTAGTAAAAATATGAAACGCTTTTCAATTAAGTTTTTAACGTTACTTTTTAAAAACATAATTATTATTTTTTATTAAAAATTATTAGGTACAATTAAAAGAAAAAAAAAGTTTGTATTAGTTATTAACGTGTGGTCTGTAACTGTAAATACATACTTAATTAAAAAATGTTGGTATATTTAAGTCATAAGTCTGCTTTACTTCTTGACTGTAGTAATAATGAAGTTGGGCAGTGGGTAGACCTATTCACAACGTGATTTAGATAAGTGACCCCGCGAATTCGTTCCGAGTGTGTCAGTGGCCAAAAACTCCAGAAGCAAAATTTCAAAAACCAAACATTCGAACTCGTAAGATCCGTGTCTTTTTCCAAATCAAAAGAGAAATGCTCAGAACTTCAGAAAAAAAACCCATAAATTATATTTAACATGAAACATTTCTTCTTTGTACCCTTTACTCAAATATTCTTTAGAAAAATGCAGTGACCGTGTAACACCGTTGCAGTCTTCAACCGCCATTTATTCAAATTTATACAGTCCGCGATTTCTGGCGGGCCCTCATTGAGCTGAGCAATTTGTAAATGGAACGCGCGGAAAGGAATGATTTACCTCCTGTGGAGACGCGTGCTTACCGTAGAGAGTACCTATATAGGTATGTTTTTGTGGGTCTAAGTACTTTGTTTGTTTGTAGGTTAAATAGGTGGAGTAAATAGGTATTTCTTTGTGTAGAAACTGTGATTGTTTATGATTGTGATTCCGACGCAGTGACGAAACTCGTCGTCTGATCTTTCGTCGTCCGTCTTTGGCCTCGTCCAATACAAGCCCCAAGACGTCTTTTTAGGGTTCCGTACCTCAAAAAGAAAGGGAACCCTTATAGAATCCCTTTGATGTCCGTCTGTCTGTCTGTCTAGACCCCTGTATATCTGGAACGCGTGGAGATATCGAGTACAAATTAATACTACATACTCAAGTCAGTAATCCCTTGTGGAGCGTCAAAAGATATGGTCGTTTATATTGCATGTTTGTACGAAACCCTTGGTGCGCGGGTCCGATTCGCACTTGGCCGGTTTTTTCATCATTTGGAGCCGCTCGAGCAAGTAGCTTCATGGAACGAAGCAAACTACACTCCAACACCAGAACATTTACCGTTCGATACATCAGTCGTTCTCCGAACCTAAATGTTTCCACAGTATATCTACACTAGCTTTGCACTTTCTTCAGGGTCAGGAGTTTACGAGTACAAGGCAGTGTGTCAAGTTATAACAAAGTACACAATATGGAAGAAGATGCAAATATTTGCCGGCCTAGTCACACCATTTGGAAAAACGACAGTGTGCGGTAAGTATTTGTTCAGTTCTTAGCTAAATACCCACATTTGCTGAACGACTTTTGTAGGCAATGGACGATTCTCCAAAAAACGAGAAAACAAAAAATATACTCATCGTTTAAAAGAATAATACCACTACAATTAAACGGTTTTGTCCGACACAATTACACCAAAATTAAACTTCAAAAACACAAACAGATTTTTGTGCAAACAAATCGCAAATTACTACAAGCTATTTGAGGTTTTTAAAGCGACTCCATCCTCGTTTTACCGCCTGTTTTATAACCCGGTAAATTGTCAGTTTACCTCTCTCCCAAACGTGAGCCATTCAGCCCGGGAGTAAGTATGAACACAAATATCAATTGAGTACTAAAACATCTGCGGTAAGTAATTACTGATGCAAGCTGCGCTTTGTCCCGTACCAGGGACGTTTATTTAAATTGTGAGATTTAACGTGCATTTGAATAATGAGTTGAGATTTTTTCTTTTTAATTTCTGTTCTGTAAATGTCATATATCGCACCTGTTTTTTTCTCAGGTGTACAAGACCATAGACTCATGTTTCGCCAATTATGTATAAGTAATAGGGACTTCTTTGTAATAAGGATGAGCTAAATGCCATTAACTGGCCACAAATCCAAACTACGTTCAGAAGAAATTCTTGATAGTAAAATTCAATGATTTTTAGTAAAAAAAATTGTGTGTTTGTCTTCAAAAAGAGAAGAACATTGAAGTAAAAAACCAGTTTGCTGATTTAATGTTAATCCTGGTTTATATTGTTTTCAAAGTTTTAGAAAAAACTGCAGTCTTAGCTGGTGCGGTCCATAAACCTCCCAATGTGAACAAAAAGCAGTTCGACCTCTTTTCGAATTACATGGCACCCATCATACAGGCCCAATCTATGACAGCACAGATTAAACGCATAGGGACTCCGTGCCATAAATCGTAGTCGTGCGAGCGATTCATAAATTGCCTTCGCTCATATATCGCGCGCCAACTTGTGTACATAATTGGTTTCGGACCCCATAGTCTAGGAACATGTGGGACGATGTATGAGCATATCTCGACACGTCTTGGGCGTTAAATGTATGTGATATGGGATTTTGGACTGAATTGCTCTGTTTGGCAGATGATTTCTGATCATGCAGTGTTGTGGCAGCAACACTGACCGCTACATAGTTGGCAAAATAGTAGGCAGATGATAAAGTGATGACACTCATAGAATAAGTTTAGAAAAGAGCTCATAACTCGTTACAGCCCAAATTCTACGAGGATATAGGGTTTGTCCCCAGAGTAACGCCATTCACAATCTATACCATTATTGCTCTCCTAAAAGAAATATAAAATTATTTTTTATTTATTTTCCAGTTCATTCAACGATCGAAGTTGAACATACATTTTTTGGAGCACCAAGCAGGCTTCTAGGAAGAAATGATAAAAGAATCACGTAAGTCGGCCTAGTAATTACGGAGTAAACGGTGTACATCCTTACTAATATTATAAAAGCGAAAGTGAGTTTGTTTGTTTGTTTGTTACCTCTTCACGCTTTAATGGATAAACCGATTTTGATGAATTTTGGTACAGAGATAGTTGGGAACCAGGAGACAGACATAGGCTAATTTTTATTAAAAAAAAGTGGGATATGAGGGAGAACGAGGGAAGAAAAGGGAAAACTTAGCGTTGCTATTACAAATCAATAAGGCGCAAGGGGAACTGTGTTACCTCGAATTTAACGCGAGCGAAGCCGCGGGCAAAAGCTAGTTTAAGAATAAAGGCACTGGTAGAATACAATTTAGACGTCGATTTAAAATAAAAATACAGCATAGAGCAGCATAGCATCTCAAATTAAAAGCATTACCTACTCACGACCGTAGATCCCACGTCGAATTCTCATAAGTCCTACTAGCCCCGGCAAGCGAGCTAAAAGTCCTTGATATACAACAATCATCTTTCGCGCAAATGTAGCTACAATATAGCATAAAATGCCAACGCCTCACTGACCCGTTTTCTTAAGTTAAAGTTGCGAGAAAAGCCACTGCTACATTTTATATTTGCCTCGAGTTCCAGATCAAAATATTTCATTTGAATGAAAAACTTTTATTCAAAACGAAAGAGGATCGGGGATTACTGTGATGTTTATGTTTCTTTGAAATTATTTGTCTGGCTTTTGTAGTGATTACGACTTACCTTTTTCAGAGTACTTTTTCTAATGTGTTTTTTTCCAGATTGTCTGGACTTGTAGTCTCAAGCACGTGTAAACACAAATACAAATATTTTATTTAAAAAAAAAGCGCTAAAGTAAAGCGGTAGATAATGCCCAAGGCGGACCCGCCTTTGTGTGTTTGTACGTGTGCATATAAAGTTTAAATAAATAAACATTTCGGAAAATTATTTAAAAAAAAAGGAATCTACCAATGACTACGATTAAAATCCTCTCAACACACAACATTTTAGATTAAATAGGGTCCGATAGGGTCCGAGTGAACCAGCTGTCATCGCAGCATTTCACCAGGATTTATGTGAAGATTAACAAGGATTTTAGAGAAAGGAATTCGGAAAACATCTGAGAAAGAGGACAAGACAAAGCGACTACAAAAGAACAAAGCAGGCGATTGGTGTAATATTTTGTCTTCCTACTAACATGAAACCGTCGTCACTTTAGCGGCCAGTGCGTTTTAGTTAGAAGTACATTTTAGCACACATAGACCAAACTAAATTATTTGCCAATAATGTAAGCAACTGTTGCGTTGGCCTAGTGGTAGCAAGCGTGACTGTTGACTATGAGATCCCTGGTCAAATCCAGGTTGGGCAATTTAATATTGGGTTTTTCCAGCAGAAATTTCTGAGTAAGACAGATGAAGTCCCGGGGTTGCGGGCTGTTCGAAAGAGATACCGCAGCCCCGAAACATAAAGGGCAATAGAAGGAACATGGGTGGGTTTTAGACAGTACAAGTCTGACACCAGCCCCCGCTCCGCCCAGAGCGGGGGTAGTTATGTGATGATTTCCTATGCGCAAAAAGAAAAAAAAGCTGGATGAAGTCTTGGGGTACTGTACCTTGTAATAGGCGGGTTTTTTTATTACATGGGACTTAACAATATAACTGGCGAAATATGGGTGTAGGTACTATTAGGAACACTTCTGCCCAACCCTTCGGAAATTACAGGCGTGAAGTTAATGTAAGCAAAAGACGTTGCTACAAATTTGAGTACTTATCTATCATAGACACGATCATAAAGTAAAATCTTCAAAACTGGAGAGTCGTCAAGATACGCAAAACCACAAAATCTTTTTTTTTAGGTTATAATTTTATACAGAAAAACACAAGTACCTAAGTGAAGAAGAGAGTACAGCGAAGTAAATTACGAAAGCACCCTTATTTGGAAGGCCCACTTTCAGAAAGAGCCTTCATTTGATACCCTATCCCAAGTCTTGCTCAGTGTAGCTTTTAAAGGCAAGACGTTTCATAATAATAACGCAGTTTACTCCCAGGCCGTGAGAGCAAATATTTAATCTTCATGACAGGTGCCTCACGGGAGAAGAGGACCAAGTAACAACACAATTGCTTCGATTTTTCACAATTTTAAAAGTTCTTTTTCTTTTAAAGTATGTATGTACTGGCTGAATAATTATACAGGGTAGAAGGAGTATCGAAACAAAACTATAGCACATCATTCCAAATTTAAATTTTTCATGAGCAGTTTAAAAAAAAAATTGTTTGTTTTTTTTTTTGCCAAGTACCTACATAGATTAGTGAACTTTTGTATAAACCAGTAGATTAAAAACAAATACTAAAAAATGTGCCTACGGGATTCGGAATGCTGTACTGAATACGTGGTATTTGTTTTTCCGTCAATAGTCACTTCTTCCACCTGTTTTATACTGATTCTTGAAACCGCGCTTACTCCCGTCACATTGGCTAATATGAAAATTTGGTATAGTATAGTGACAAAAATTCAAAAAGATCGGGGGGGTGGGGGGGGGTAAGACTTGTACTGACTAAATCCCACCCATGTTCCTTCTTTTGCCCTTTATATTTCGGGGCCGCGGTATCTCGTACCCGCAACCCAGAGGGGAAGACCAATGACTTCCCCCGCTCTGGGCGGAGCGGGGGGGCATGTCAGACTTGTACTGACTAAAACCTACCCATGTTTCTTCTATTGCCCTTTACGTTCCGAGGCCGCGGTATCTCTACCCAGAGGGGAAGCCTTAGAAAGACATACTGCCCTATTTGATGAGGTTCTTTAGAAAGGTCAGGTGCGTACGTGTATGACCAGATGTATGAACATGGACTAAGTGAAATAAGTGTGCAAAGATCGCAGCAGGAGGCGGTCTGTGCACTCTGCCTACCCCCTTGGGAAAAAGGCATAAAGTTTTATGTATGTATTGTATGCTCTAACACGACGTACGCCACCAGACCGAAGAGTAACACACACCGTCTCTCCGCGCAGTGAACTGCAGCCATATTAGCTTCACCGTCTCCGCCAAACCAGTAATCTAGTTCTAATTTCAAACCTAGTTCTACAAACTATACTAGCGATTTATGCGATCTGAACAAGTTCACAAACTCGATTCTTTCAGAAAGTTATCAAGTTGTTATTATACGCAATAAACCTTGTTATCCGTAACTCAAAAGAGATCAAAGTTGTATTAATTCGCCAATAACGGCAGGTGTTCCAAAAGTTGTTTGTTGGAGAGCTTTCTAACTTCGGATAAATATTTACTTGTTTAATTTTAAACTCCCGACCAAAAAGTTGGCCTATGGTCATATTCCTTGAATTTTGTCTGCGAATGATTTCGACAAAACATGATGTAGATTTGAGGAATTTTTGTTGTTCACATTTTGACGGAATGCTTCTATTTTCTTTGACAAGTTTGGCACTTAATTTACCGTACTACCACCATAACCGTATGTAAAAACTTAAAAGTTGTTTATAGTCAGGATCCCTGTTTCGTTTTCATCCACGAAGGATTTTAAGACGGCTAGCATTTCATCTTAAACCCGGCTCTTTGTAACGTTCTAAATATGACTGGCACTGCACACTGCACTGCGGGCCGTCAACCTTATTTCATTCTGACGAGAATTTATTTTAATACGATAAATGTTGGATTTACTGTAGATTTACACAAAATATCTGATTGTAGAAAGTTTGTGAGGTAAACAGTTATATTTCCCAAAGTAGTCGTGGTAAAGTAATACTTACTGAATAGTGCATTTGGGTAAAGATGACCTCTATGAGAAAAAAAAAACGAACGCCACTGGTTTCCTAGCTAATGCTATATAAGGCAACGGAGCTGAGCCTCCACATTTATCGCTGGAGTTTTCAAAAATTAACTACTAACTGAATTTGGCCGTTTATATTCATATCAGAACTGTCATTCTTTGACAGTTCTATGAAATGGATTTAGGGCGACACTAAATGCCAGCAACCTTGAGCGACTGCGGAGTAGCCGCAAATGAAGAAAAAAGTATCCACCACGTCACGAATAAAAACCGTGTATCAAAAGATTGGCAATTCAATTACCTTTTAAAAGTTATAAAAATACACCCAATAGTTTTTTTCTTATTATCAGTTTTGACATAAATTCAAAAAATATTTACACAATGGTTTACAAAATCCTTACTAATATTATAAAAGCGAAAGTGAGTTTGTTTGTTTGTTTGTTTGTTTGTTTGTTTGTTACCTCTTCACGCTTTAATGGCTAAACCGATTTTGATGAATTTTGGTACAGAGATAGTTGGGAACCAGGAGACGGACATAGGCTAATATTTTTTTGAAAAAAGTGGGATGTGAGGGAGAAAGAGGGAAGAAACGGGAAAACTTAGCGTTGCTATTACAAATCCATAAGGCGCTACCAAATTTAACGCGAGCGAAGCCGCGGGCAAAAGCTAGTATTATATAATAGTATATCAAATTATGAAGAAAATAGTCTGGTTTAACATTTATTTTCAAAACATGCGAATTTAACATTTAGATGTAATGTTGGATTTATAATCATATATCTGCCCCTTAACTACGAAAATTGACGTAGAGCTTGTAGTGTCAGAAGAAATTTCCCGAAATAGGCTTCCTACGCACTTGAGTACTTACAAAACAAATGCCTTCTATTTCGTTCAAGTGTTTCAGTGTGTGTTCGATGTGTGAGAGATTTATCACGAACATTTCATATTATAATAGTTGGTGCCACTGGGTCGCTTCGCAACAAAAGTCTATTAGGAAAGTTAGGAACTCCGTTCTAGGTCCTATCTCGACGTCTCGCAATATATCTACAATATTACTTGCTTATCTAAGCGGGAAACTTAAAGTACTTTACTTGCTAACAGAAAGTGAAAATTGTGGCTTCGTTCGTCAGCAGTCTGTCATTTTCTTGGGAAGAACGAAGTGAAACTGCCTTGAAGAGTCGCGAGATTTTGATTGGAATCTCAACAGTAAAAAGTCAGACTGGGAATTCCCATTCCCGGACAGAAAATAGAAACAACTCAAAATCAAAATTTATTTTTTCACATGGGCGAACATGGGCACTTATAAAAATATCGAGAAAAGGTGCAAGGTTCGGGGGCGTTCCCGTTATGGAAAAGAACCGGCAAGAAACTCCATGATTACTCTAAAATCATTTGTCTCGTTGAAAACATTATCATCTAGTGGGATAAAGTGGATCGAAAAGAAGATATATCTAAGCGTTAACGATATTGCGGGTCTGTCGCCGGTGAGCAATGGGTAGATTACCGTCGAGCCGTCGACCCGTCCTGTGAAGACAGACCGTGTCGACGGCGCGTGCGTGTTCCTCAAAGAGATTTCAACAAAGCAAAGGGGCCTGCCAGGGCCATTACCTGACGGGGTTGCGCGCTGTTGGAAACAGATACTGCGGCCCCGGAACATAGAAAGAAAACGGGCAAAAGAAGGAACATGGGTGAGTTTTAGTCAGTAAACGTCTGACACTCAGAGGGAGAGGGGAGTAGCAGCGCAGTTATTTGTTGATGTCACGCAAAACCAAAACCCGCAAAGAAAAATGCATCATCTTCATCACTTACACACGTACAATGAGGCCCACTTTGACGATTACTTCTAAAAAAAACTATCAAAGAATTAAATAATATCTAGTGTTACAAACAATATGAATTTTATTATTCCCCTAATACATCACGAGTTAAATATCCGAGTGGATGTCACAATTCATATAATATTAATAACATGGAAAACCGCACAATGATCATAAATTCAAAACGTGTGTTTCATGCTCCGGTGACAACAGATTGCTCAACACAACATTCTGCCAGAGCAATACAATAATTCGGTTATGTATTATAAGTTAGTAACCTACTTACATAGGTTTTATATTGCGTTGGCTGTAGTTTCTTTTTTGAGGATTTTAACAATAGCTTCTTCTTCTTTCTTCAGAGTTGATCATTGATGACGTATTATTAATTAATTTAAGATGTAATTTGCATGGTTTGCTTATTTTGATTTGATGCATTTTTTGGATTGATAATATAAATGTTAAAACATCATCATCAAAATTAGGAAGTCAATTTAAAACCATACAATAAAAATATTAAATTAGGCTTATTTGACATTTTTATTTGATAAATATATGCCTTGATTCTGTCTATTGGAAAAAAATAAAAATATTAAATTAGGCAAATTGACATATTTTATTTGCTAAATTTATGCCTTGATTTTGTCTATTGGAAAATTTTACCTTTATACCTTCCTATGTTTTAAAAATTAATGATTGATCGATTGGATTATAACTTATATACAGATTCGGATCTTTGTTTAAGCCAAATCCTGAATGGTGGTTATCGTCAATAAGAGTCTAGTAGACCCTAGAATTTATATGCCGGGGTTGCGAGTTGTTCAAAAGGGATGCTGCGGCCTCACAACACAAAGGGCAAAAAAAGGAACATAGATGACTTTTAGCGTACAAGTGTCATTCCTTTCTGCCTGCTTGATGATATCCCATCAGAAAATTAAATAAAAATTAGACCCCTGACCCCAGGGCGGACGACAGGCATAAATGTTTTCACACACAAATAGAGATCAAGCCAAAGAACGCCCCTTCAATTATACAGTAGCCTCCTTAGGTAACTGTGAAATTGGAGGAGCTGAAATAATATGATAATTAAGCAGCTAATCTGCTAGAATTCATTTTTTAAAGAATAAAGCTTCTTTATTTAATGAAACAGGTCAGACAAAGATAGCACCAAGACGTCTCCATTAAGGCACTTAGACAAAGCTAACTAGAGAAAACCTTTTCAAGTGAGATTTTCTACGAAAAATTCTGGCAGACTCGTAACCGTTAGCTTTTAAATGAAGTGGCTAATTCCTAAGACAGTTAAATCGCTAAAAGTAGGTCTTCTCTGAAAGACGGACACAAGAAATGTAAAATTCTTTAGCGAGGTCGGGACAAAAGATGCAATGCAATGCAAAAGTTGAAATTGTATGAGCCCCAGTCCCTTCATTAAAGTTGGCCAAACTTATTTTACTTTTTCTAATGTGTTTGTGTTATACAGTATCAAAGTTGGAGGAGGTCTAGAGGGTTTGACATTATTTCAATGTCTCAATCTTATTTGCGTGGGTACAACATTTTAGGTTAAGTAGAATGTTTTATCTGTATAGTTATATAAATATTATTTTGGAATACATACTTCACTTTTTTGGAAATAAATATACGTTCAGATATTTATTTCCAAAAACATTATCCAATGTAAAAATACGTTTACTAAGATCATTGGATAAAGTGCCTAATTTATTTATTTTAAATTCTTATTTAACAAATAGAGGCCTATTAAAAATGAAAACCATTCTACACAAATATATTCTTTCTTTCCTCTAATTGGCTTTCGTTTCTCACCCTTAATTATCACAAATATGAACACTCGAAAGGCCGCAAAAAGAAAAATATTTGTCCCAACCTATAACGAGTGACCTCATTAGTGGCGGACTTACCCAATTTCCTTTTAAAAAGAAACTATAGAAGCCGTCAATAAACGTCTATGATATCATACGTAGATATCACACTAACATGTTTATACCTTTTGAAAACTTTAACTAAGTCGTCGACCAAATATTCAATTTCATCGACTATTTCGATTAAAGTTTCGTCAAGGAGAATTTAGGATTTAAACCAAAATAGATGATGAATTATTGGTGTAGGTAGGTAGGTCAATTTCAAAGTTAATTATTTTCTAAATCGAGACTATTTCAAAGATAGTTCCAAAAGCATTCCAAGTACTTAGAGCGTAAGTAAAACTATCTCAGTTCTGTTGGTATCTTACTGGATCAAACTAATCTCTGATTTGAAACCCTGTAAAGGGCAAAGTCCCGAATTAATTACAACATCAATCCAATCAAACATCGCTATTGTAATAGAAATATCTCAAAGACAGCCCCTTAAAAAATTTAAACATGCGTTCAATTTACGTCTCAATTTCTCACATACTACCCTCTCATACGATTAACTACGGGTTACTCATAATGGCTCGAATTCCGAACACGTTGTCCTGCGATGACGCGAGGATTCTTGGCGGGAACGAGACGGCTCGTAATCCGGCCGCCATTTTGAAAACGTTTGAATAAAAAACGGTCCCTTATTTCAGTAATGGGAATATAGTACCTACTGAAGTTTGTTGTGTCGTTTGAGGCTTTTGAATAATCATTTAGAGGAGTGCTAGGGTTTTTATTGCAGGTTTTATTATTTATGTTCGACGTACATATGGCTCGCACATACTCGTATCTACCTAATAGGCTTTGTTTCTGGGGTCTATCAACTCTTTTTAGCGCTTATTAATTTATCAGAAAAGTAGAAGGAAGGAACATCGTAGCTTTCATAGAAATATTTATAAGGATAAATGCTCAAGTTCAGTTTCATAAAAGCCCTTTTGGCTTTTGAAGAAAAGCCCAAAATGTGGTTTTTGTAAGTCAGAAGACCGCAGTAAGAGAAACAGTAAAAAGGGGCTTATATAAAATAAATCCTACTCTACGTGTAAATTTATCAGGCCCCCGATGTTTGCGCAAAATTTTCACCCTGACTTTCCCATCGGCTCGAATTGAACTATCAATATAAACACAGAGTGTCCCAAACAAAGTTACGCACAATCGTTTGGTACGTTTCGGTTCAAAGATCAGAAGCGAGTTAAGCTTTTGCTAAACCAAAACAATACCGTAGTTTGACCAGAAATCGATGAAGGACCCTACTCAGCCGACTAAACTGTTTTGTAGTGTCAAACGCAACAAATGAAAAACAAAAGCATTGAATTCTTTGAGAAATACTTAGGTACAATATTCAACTCATTTTGTACATTTATTCCATTAATGTCTGGAAAATATTTGAATGACTATTATTATTAAATTGTTGCTGAGCCAGATTTTAAAATCAACCTTTAACTTGATTTGGACATGCCTTTGTGTAGAAATATTTCAGATACTAAACTTATTTGTATTTAGAACAGATAGCTACCAATCAACATCTGTCTTTAACATCCTAAGAGACAATCAAAATAAATCTGACTAACAAAAAAACAGATTGAGAACAAATGGCACAACGAGTTTCACGCTTGACCAAATAGTAAGAAGCTTTACTATTTTATTGAATTAAGGAATTAACTGGCACGCACCATTTGGAACGATATAAAACTGTGCAGCACCGGGCACAAACCACAAGTGAGAAGCGACTGGATGTCGGACTACTCACTTCGTCATAAAACATTTATTCCAATTTTATCAATAAAACCTTTACTCCAATAAACCCATGAAACAATAGAAAATCAGTATATTTTCCGCTATTTTGTTTAATAAACGCACACAAGATGGCGACGAACTACACGGACAACATCGGACCCATGGCGTACCCGCTGAAAATGTAAGTATCGTTTTTCATTCTTTTCTTAAGTTTGATCAGCAATTAATTTAGAAAAGAGCCTCTTTTTTTCAAGTAAAATCGGAGTGCTTTCAATTACTTTAATTAAATATCGACTTCAGGTAGTTAATTAATCTTTTCAGCCGGATTGTTCTAAGTAAAATTTGTTTATAAATAACTTATCTCATTGTTCGGTAGAAACAAGTTTTATTGCTTCTAAATACGATTAGAATCAAAATTAATTATAAACATAAAAAAAAACATTTTCAAATTAAACGCCGAACAAATCATCATTATAAAATATTCCATTTTCAAACCTCACCATAGTGTCAGTTCTAACTTTTTTTATCTATCAGGGTGTCCCAAGAGGTGGTTGAGCACATGCTAGGCTGGAACATCCCTGAGGAACATCAGGACCTAGTACATGAGCACTGGAGGAACTTCCCTGCAGTCAGCAAATACGCGCACTACATCTTGGCACTAATCTACACCATGCTGATGGTCACCTCGATGCTGGGAAACGGCTGTGTCATCTGGATTTTTAGCACGTGAGTATAATGATGTAAAACGCTTATCTGTTTTAACAATTGCGTTAGGTTTTCCAAAACTATGCAATACTTGACCATAAAATGAAATTGAATAGCCTCTAAAATCCAGGATTCGTGTTCAAAGATTTGAGATCTGTGCCGATAATTTGCAACTTTTCCATCTCGTAATCCCACGGTGTTTTCCAACATGTGGCCCTTTTCCCATGGTTCACTTCGCTAAACGGTCACGGGCTCATTGGAAAGCGCACGGCCAGATTATTCAACCGTGACCATGAATTGGCGCGTTTCCGATTTCACCAAGAGGGCCTAAGCCTGAGAAAAACTCTCTTCTATTAAATAATGTTACGCAAAAATGGTCCTTGTGACGTTTAATTTATTTATTTATTTAAACTTCATGTACAATAGTGGTACATAGGCGGACTTAATGCCATAAGGCATTCTCTACCAGTCAACCTTTGGGTAAAATACGACAACATTGTGATAGGGTACAAAAATTATATAAAATATATATATATATCTAAACTATTTGTTAACGAAAACGTATATTATTATACGGATACTAATACACATATACATATCAAATAAACTAATAAATACAATTAAAAATAAATAAAAACGTAAACTTTAACAATAATTACTATGACTTTTAATTGGTAGACGGACCTAAATAGTGGTTACGAACTTTTCTTTTAAAAATAAATTTACTTTCAGCTTTTTTAATGCCAAAGGGTAGCGAGTTCCAGAGCTTTATTGTTGACTAGCTTCTGCCCGCGACTTCGTCCGCGGAAATTTTTTTGTTTTAACATAAGATTACACTCGATTGATATTACTGTATTTAATTTTATTAGTAAAATATTTTTTGGAATCAGATCAGTAACTTCAAAGATTACCGAAGTTCTCTTTTCTGCTCAAGGTAACTTAACCCTTAGTCGCCTTTTACTTATTTTATTTATTTAAGTTAGGTATCTATTTAATTTGAAGCCTCTCTATATACAATGTTTGAGGTTGTTTTATTTTCCGGTAACAGAATAATCTGCTTTTCGGATGATACCACTCTTGATAGACCAACATATAATTGCCACGGGCCCGCGACGTCCTCACATTTTGGCTAGCGAGGCGCTGTGAGCGCTCAGAGCTAGATTCTCTAGCGCGTGCTTGCGAAATAATTATATTCTCTATTTCTCGAGAGGCGCTGCTCATTTTCAGGGGCAGATTCTTTCGTACGGCGTACTCGAGCGGCTCTTGTCTGTGATGTCTGCCGGGACAGTTGAGATTTCCTTTTAGGCATGCTCTCAACAAACTACGCACAGACTTGAAGACAATTATGAACAAAGGGAGAGCGACTCGAACACCGTCCGCCTTTACAAAACAAAACAATCGTAATATCGAATAACTCGTATCGATTATTACGATAGAACGAAGTACGAAACTACGAACATACAAAACAAACGTACAACGAAATTACGATATTTTCGATTATGAGGTATCTATCAACAACAACAACAACCATACGAACGAAACAATAAGCAACTGACATGTAATATTTAGAGGAGCTCGTGGCTTAATAATAGCAGCCGCTCGGGTCGATCTTTAGGTTAAGCCGCGCTTGCCTAGGTTGGTCTGTGGATAAGTGACCACCCGTTACATACCGAGTTTCCTCCGTACCTCGGAAAGCACGTTAAGCCGTTGGTCCCGGCTGCCATTTGTAGATCTTTGACAGTCGTTACAGGTAGTCAGTGTTCCAAAAGTCTGACAATGACAACCAGTCTTACCAAGGGGTATCGTATTACCCAGTATTAACTGGTTGTGGAGGTCAGATAGGCAGTCGCTCCATGTAAAATACTGATATTCAGCTGCATCCGGTTAGACTGGAAGCCGACTGGCCGACCCCAACATGGCCAACATAGTTGGGAAAAGGCTAGGCAGATGATGTAATATTTAGAATTCCAACTAATGACAACGTGGGCATAATAATTCGAGAGGGTCATCAATCCACGGAACGTCTTAACACCGCGATTCAGAAAAATGACGTAATTGCAGAACGCTATCTATGGGCAAATAGGTAAAACGTCTGCACAATGAAAGATATGCTAGGGGCATTTTGCGTTTTAGTAATTTTATAATATATTTTCTCCGAAACTGTATGACCAATTGATATACTGTAAATGGCAAATCTTATCTGTATGATGTTCTTGTGATACTAAAATAATTTATTGTCATAAGAATTAATATTTTGTTGCTCAAATAATCAACCAAACGTAAGTATGCCGAAAAAAAATGTTTTTTAATGCAATAAAAGAAGTATAAAAGACAAAATATGAAAGATAGAGATATAGTATTGAGGACTTTTTTGTAGAAATAATTAAGACGAACCAGGTAGCCATACATTGTTTTTAATTTTAAGCAACTGTTTAGGCAGCGCGCGCAAATAATTCTGTTTCATGAGGTATTTTTTTCCGACTTGCTAGACAAAAGTTGTGATAGCTCGGTTAATATACATGTTATAGAAACAATTTATAGCCTATAGCACTCAGGAATAATGTAGCTTTCTACCAGAGAAGAAAATTTTAGAATTGGATTATGAGTTCCAGAGATTACCCCCTACATACAAACTTACAAGCTTACAAACTTACAAATTTTACCTCTTTATAATATTAGTATAGATATTACGTATGATTTGGACATAAAACCGGTGCGGTGTAAACGAATTTGGAGGAGTAGATTTTCGGAAGCCCGAAGGTTACGACTGTGAGAACTGCCCAACACTTTAAAATAAGTTTTTAAATAATCAGGAGCATATGGATCATTCATGATAGAGTACAGCATTCAGAGAGATCTGAGGGACCTCCTGAGTCGTATAGGCAGCCATTTAAGCTGAGGACGGAAGGAAGAGATGTGATCATATTTGCGAAGGCCAAACACAAAGCGAATGCAATTATTAAGAAGACGATCCAATCCGATTAATCATTTCTTGTCCTCGAAAAGCATTATTACTTTATGTTTTTCAATAGAACATCCTTGTTCTTCTTCATTTCTGGCCTGTATTTTGTAAATATGAATAAAGTAAGAAAAAAACTGGAAACAGAATATTATTGTTGCCAAAAAGAATATTTGCCTAACAGTTGACTCTGAATATGACAAGCAAACCTTTGTCAGATTTTTCCTGTAGGTACTAGTAACGTATAAATAAAACGGTCAGATAATTTTCGCGCTACATTATTTTTTAAATTTCGAAAAGTCGATGTCCTCTAAATGTGGACCATCTAAACAGCCAATAACCCTTTACTATTCTATTAAAAATGCAAAAGCGAATCCAAAATTAATATCGTGGAACAATTTGACGATCCGTTCGTGAAACTGACGTCTTCGGCGATTTAATTAAGTTTCGAACGCATCAAGATTCAAGATGGCGGGCGCCGAACAAAATGGTGACAAGTTGGGGAATTAAGTTTAAGTTAGTGAAATGTAAACGTTTAACCTTAATTATATACTTAGGGACGATTAATGTGTGGTCGTTAATTTGGTTTCCAGTGTGTTAATTTTACGAGGATTAATTAGACACCGCTTAGTTAAATTGATTGAGTTAATTGATAGGATACGGAGAAACTGATAAATCTAATAGAACTGTTTTTAATGTTGAAAGGGGATTGAAAAAGACTATTGACTTCACAGTTTTGAACTGAAAAAGGATGAAACAAAGCCAGTGGAATATTTTCTCGCAGCAGTTTTTGCAATTTCGGTCAGAAACTTTGTTCGCTATGGAGATATCTTGATGTGGCTATTTCTCGTTCTATACAGGCTGTTGCACCGAAACTAATGCCATAAATGATAGGTATTTGACAACTTGTTTTGAATCTGTCAACATTTCCTTGCATATTATATAACAGATCAAGAAATGGCTTTTTAGTCCAGCTCAAACTCAAAGCATTTATTTTATTTATTGCGATTTTGAACTGTTAAGGAATCGGTCAGGATGTTAGATAGTTCCAGAACTCTAAGGAAAAACGGGCACAGGACACTCTATTTTTAAATCCCATATCTTTTATACGAGCTAAAATTTTCAACCACATTTCTTCCCCATAACATTAGTCAATAAACGCGAATCTGAAACAAGAAACACAAAAACAAAAGCCCATCAACAAAACAATTGACAAGAATTCTCCTAACAATGATGATTATAAACAGAGAAATCCACGCGATAAAATCCGCCATTGCCATCGGCTGGTGCGATCTAGAGAGCGTGTCAGGAGCAAAAGTTCTAAACCGCTTCGTACTCCGTACCAGTTCGGAAAACGTTTCTGATGTTCGCCGACTAACGTTTTTTCGTAGCGGGTTTGTATTCCATTGCGAGAGATAAGATATTTTGCTTGCTATGTTTAATAATGCCGTTGAAACTATATTCCTGTTCATTTTCTTTTTTATTCTCGTGAAAGACAAACAGCTTAGTGAAAGCGACTGTAGTTAGGTATATTTGCGTTCGGCAGGCTATAAATTTGATAACCTTTAAAATCATTTTTGTCCCTCGCTTAGGGCGGAACGTGGCAAGTTTTTAGGTCTTTCAAACAACCCGCAACCTAGGCAGGCAGTGGTCCCGGCAAGCCCCTTTGCTTAGCTGATATGTCTTTGAGGCACGCGTGGAACACGAACGCGCCGTCGACTATCGATATCTATCCGAAGCTCTGAATAGTTGGGGTTTTTTTTGTTTTTGGGGTGGGAAATCATCAAATAACTTTCCCCGCTCTGGGCGGAGCGGGGGGAGTGTCAGACTTTTACTGACTAAAACCCACCCATGTTCCTTCTATTCCCCTTAACGTTCCGGGGCCGCGGTATCTCTTGCGAACAACCCGCAACCTGTATAGTTGGGGTTGAGTACAGTTTTCCCCGAGCTAACCTCAGCAATTTTTTCCGTTCTTCTCTTTACAGTCACTTTTTGCGGATATCGCATTCCCTCGCTACCCTTCGCTTAGCTTCCATTACAGCTTACCCCATATTTATCTTGGTCGTTTTACTGCTATCTGTGTCACTGGGCGCTGTTGCCGAGATTTTAGGCTGTTACGATGTATTAGCTATACATTTTTATGTTTTGCAAATGCTTATTCGTTGGATCTACTTACTTCGGCTTCGGAAGAGAAATCGTTTTGTTGGCAATTGATTGGCTCTTTTGTTGACGTTAAATGTCATTTTGATTTGAATTTGGAATGATTTATATTGTAGACAGTGAATGTTGATGTGTTTTTGTTGTACACACTTTTCATTTTCCACAGTTCTTTAGCGGTTATTAATGAGCCAATGACGTTTGAATGATTCCTCAGTAGAACATCTGTTTTTACACTTTATCTGGTAAGCCAACTTAGTAGAACGGAGCAAACAAACTGTGAAGTGAGAGCAGTAATTACTGTGTTAATTGCTGCTCAGTATTCAAATGCCACATTTTTTGTCATCTTCAAAAAGAAGATGATCTGATTCACGTTTTAGAAGTAAAAATAATTATTTTCGTGAGAAAATTCATATACAAGTATAAGCCGAATTCTATGTTTTTAAAATCAACAAATATCTAAATTATATTTATACAATGACGTGTGAAGTTTGGCAAGAGTATTAAACTGTGATCTTAACTATGTAGGTGCTCTGTCTAAACCAATTTAAGTTTGTTTGTTTCCAAACGTCAATTTATTGATTGCAAACAACTAAACCATCAAGAAATTTGTTGAAACACCAACACATTTGTCAAGATTAATCTTCGTGTTGTGTGGTGTGAATTAATTATCTTAACTATATGTTAATAATTATGATCTGATTTTATTATTTAATAGCTGCGCCTATCATCATATCTTTTATATTAAATATTATCTTATCTTTATATAATATTATCTTTTATATTATTATTATATAATAGGTATTCATTTTCTTAGTGGAAAATGAATATTCGATAAAAAAGTCGGTACCAAAAAAGTCAACGAAACAAACAAAAGCCACTTAATTCCGGAAGTAAAGTTGTTTTCCACTTTTTAGTTTTCTTTGAAAGTCGGTTACTTTTTATAACAACAGTTTTTTTATTTCATAATTTTTAATTATGGTACGATAATATCTCAACGTTTTTTTATTGAATATTCATTTTCCATTGTTACATCCATATAGACATAGAAAAAAACCACGCATGCAATATAAATAAAATTGATATGGGACCACCTCGAAAGTTTTCCCCTTTCGACCAAAAATATAATTAAAATAATCATTCCACAGTTGGCGGAGTAATCGGTGAACATGAACATATTAAAAAATACGGTCGAACATAGAAGCTCCATTTTGAATTCGGTTAAAAATAACCTCAGTACACATTCCTTACATCTCACAAACAGGAGATCTCTTAGTCTGCAACGTTTAAAAAAAGAATCCCTACGAAAAAAAAAAACAAAACTCGGTAAAGCCTTTCTAGCATACATTCTTTGCATGAAGTTGTGTCTCATTAGGAAACTCATTAAGGGAACTTCCTGAGCTCACATCCTTAAGGCTAGCGTAATCAAGCCGGTTACGACCCTTTTAGTATTTGTCCCGGACCCAAAGACCTCGCTTTTTGTCCTTTATACCGTGACGCACTTTCTGCTTAGTTTATTTTTGGTGATTTATTTCAAAGGGTTATGTTCCTTTTCGTGAACCCCAGACCCCTACATCTTGTATATTGGCAGACTGAAACTTTCACCGAAATGCATTGAAGAAAGAAGTCAAATATAATTAAAATCTTAAGGTTATCTTATCGGATTTTCATAAGTTTCCCTCTTTTTTTCGAATAGCAATCACCGAATCACTTCGAGGGAGTGTCAAACTTCTACTGACTAAAACCCATCTCTCAACTCAACCCAGGTTTCGGGGCCGCGGTATATATTTCGAACAATCCGCAATCCTGACATTAGTTGGTGGCTTTAAAATCAGCTTATAAAAACCCAAATGCCACCTCTGACGACACTATGGTCTTCGCAGTTGTAGATGCCCAATTACTCAAACTGGACGGACTGTGCACACGATCAAACCTAACCGTTGCCAAAACCACAGACAGGATGACCCCATCGCTTGGATCTGACGTGCCCATAGTACATTAAAACCACCACACAATTATCTGGCACCATTTAACTAGAAAACATCTAAGTTATAAAACTTTTGCAAATTAAAATCACAGATAAGTACAGTTAACAAAAAAAAAGTATACAGACAGAAAACCATTTCATTTTTCGCAACATTTGATTTTTCGCAACTTGTGTTTAAAACTAATTCAATTCAACTACCAAAACAATTAATACTTTACTTAAACTTGCAACGTCCTTAAATGACTTTTAAAGTGTGTATTGAATGAATAAGGCCTTTTGACGTCCATTTTTTCACCTGAATGATACATACCAAACTCCTTTACTGTCAATACATTTTCTGCATTGATTGTGTCTCCCACAACTGCGCGAATAAATTCACATCTAGTCGATATATTGTTTTACGTACGAATATATTTCTTGAACTCCTCTATCATAGTGGCTGTTAAATGCCTTAGAGATCATATTGCATTTGTATAATGATTGTGT
The DNA here is from genome assembly GCA_905475445.1 of Ochropleura plecta. Classification (NCBI taxonomy): domain Eukaryota; kingdom Metazoa; phylum Arthropoda; class Insecta; order Lepidoptera; family Noctuidae; genus Ochropleura; species Ochropleura plecta. The sequence continues at coordinate 15,477,472 of FR997739.1, forward strand.
TTTCAGACTATTAAGTCTGATGTAAGATCTGTGGTATTACTTTGTGAGAAACCGTCTCTCAAACTGTCTCTCTGTTTTAACACTTTCAGTGGCGCAAACATGTCGCGATATAAATCATAGAGACTTAAAGTGCTAAAGGTGGCCATTTATGTATCATATGTATCATATGTATCACTATCATATGTATCATTTTACGCTATCTTAAACTCTAATGATTCTAGACTTGTCATGTGTAACAGAAATAAAAATATATAGTATATTTCTCGTTTCTAAGCTTTCGAAATTCCACTCACCAAAATACGCAACGTATTAAATGTAAGAAGCTACATATGACGTACTTCGTGAAAAGGAAATCTCTCAAAGGAATCCCCTCTTTTAAACCCTCAAGGAAAAAGGAGTTTAGATACAAAATTCCTCGCGTAACTTTATATCAATCGGCTAATTGAAACCGGACATGGTCGGAATCAGGGAAACAATCTAGTTAATCGGTTGTAATTAACGTAATTCACGCTGGATTTGTACGCGGGCTGGCTATTATGTAGTCCGCGTAGATTGCGTATTGTCGCAGCGGATAATGGCGGTCCAATCTATGTCTGTTTATAGGTCAATCGGTATTGTGATTTTAGTGGCCCTTATGGAGGGTTGATGGACTTTTGGGAAATTGGAAATGAGCATACAACATCATAAAGAGGAAAGGAGATGGTAGCTAAATTATAACAGCCGCTTGCTTGCAGATAAACTCTATATAATTACGTTTTATCTGGGAAATTACTACCGAACCGACAACCTTATTGATCAAATGGTCGTAAGCACGAGTGCTATGCATTAGGTCCTGGGTTTAATTCCCAAATCGGGCATAGTAGGCCGGTAAAGCGTAGTGTTATCTTGGATTACTTCCAAACCTAATTTTCACAACTTCTTCCTCCCACAGCTCGAAATCCCTCCGCAGTCCAAGCAACATGTTCGTCATCAACCTGGCCGTCTTCGACCTGATGATGATGATAGAAATGCCTCTCCTCATCATGAACTCGTTCTACCACCGCCTTGTGGGGTACCAGCTGGGATGTGACATATATGCTGTGCTGGGTTCCCTGTCTGGAATCGGAGGAGCCATCACCAATGCTGTTATTGCATTTGATAGATACAAGTAAGTGACTAGGGCCTTTGAAATAATCTTAATGTCAGTTATTCAGTGTCGAGAGAGAAAGAGATAGCGCTATTTAGAATAATAGCCCCTTCTCTTTCCCACAGTTAAGTGAGATTTAAACAATACTGCTATAAGAGGGCATAGTAGGATACCAGAAGTAGACTATCTTTTTGAGTATTCTCGTAGTTATTTTCGCAATGTTTGTATGTTTTCTCTAAATAAACTTAAAATAATAACAAAATGTACATGGAAAGAAAGGAGGAAGCCTTTATACTTTTCTTCCTCTAAGATTTTTCGTCCACAGAAATTGTGGCCAAAAAGCTGGCAGCATTGTCAAGCTGGATGGCAATACTCATTCTCTAAAGAACATATTGGCCTGGTCACGGAAAGAGTCGACCAACCGCTGGCAATCCTGCAAGACTAACCGGGCGTTCCAATAAACAAAAACGATTCGTTTCGCTTACGGATAGTTGTATTTTGACATACGTCTCATAGAACATATGTCAAAATACTAACATCCGTAAGCAAAACGAATCGTTTTCTGTTTATTGGAACCGGGCGTAAGTGGGCACTCGGACCTCATGACCCCGTTTGTTTTCTGTAAAAATCATTCTTTGCCGGCAGTTAGACTAGAAAACTATCTGAATGAGACTTCCGTTTTTAATTTTCTATTGTGGAACCCACAAATTATGAATCCAGATTATTGTCTGATTTATTTTTAAACTTTGTACTACTTTTTTTAAATTTCTCCGGTATCTTTTAACTAGCTTTTGCCCGCGGCTTCGCTCGCGTTAAATTCGGTATAACACAGTACTTGCTACCTGCAGTTTTTGCCCTTGCGCCTTATTGATTTGTAATAGCAACGCTAAGTTTTCGATTTTCTCCCTCATATCCCAATTTTAAAAAAAATTGCCTATGTCCGTCTCCTGCAACTATCTCTGTACCAAAATTCATCAACATCGGTTTAGCCATTAAAGCGTGAAATGGTAACAAACAAACTCGCTTTTATAATATTAGTAAGGATTAATGTTTACACATAACTTTCTCCCCGTAATTGACTGATTATCACGTTTCAAAACAGTATCAGTTCTTTACTTGCTCTAGTTTTCCAAACAAGTAAATAAACCTGGATGAACAATAATATTTCCATTGATATTTATAGACGGTACAAGCTTAAGTTACAAGTGACTTTGAGTTTAAAAAGTCGTAAAGATTTCGCCTTCCGCAAAGGGACTAACTTCGATATTGTTTTTAAAGTTCCTGAACGAAACTGGAGTTTTTATTACAATTTGAAGAACACAAGCTTTGTTTGAGTTTTATCGTCTACCTATAGCTCATCTTTTCAGGCTAATATTTGACAAACTAGATGTCTCGTTAATCCAATGTTTATGTTTGACGATTCCCGCACGGAACAAATATTTGTATGACCTGCAGATAGTTGTTTCGGGTCTGGCTGTTTGTGTATGTGAGTTTAAATGTTTGTTAACGCACCCACGATACAGGAGAAATTCTTAGGGTGGGGCAACGTTTAAAACAAAAATGTATTAAGAATTCAGGCGTGATAAGAAGATACGATTTGCGCAAGCGAAGCCGTACCTCAAAAGGAAAACGGAACCCTTATTGGATCACTTTTTTGTCCGTCTGTCTGTCTGCCAAGTCCTGGAAACGCTTAGAGGTATCGAGTTGAAATTAAAACTATATACTCAACTTCGTAGTCCCTTTGTGTTGTGAGACAATCTACCCTCTAAGTCTACGCAGTCAAAGAAATGGCTGTTTATATCGCAAGTTTGAATGAAAACTTGGTGCGTAGTCTGACTCGCTTTTGGCCGGTTTTTTTCTTTCGCGTTGTCACTAGCCCTATGATTTCGTCACTGGCCAAGCGGTTAAACTAACCTCTTTGATCACTAGTTTATAGGAAAAAGTAATAGAGGAAAAAGCTTATCTAAGACATCAAAGACATCGGTGAAGAAAACACTATGAAGCAAACCTGGACTTATCCTTACTAATATTATAAAAGCGAAAGTGAGTTTGTTTGTTACCTCTTCACGCTTTAATGGCTAAACCGATTTTGATGAATTTTGGTACAGAGATAGTTGGGAACCAGGAGACGGACATAGGCTAATTTTTATTTAAAAAAAGTGGGATATGAGGGAGAACGAGGGAAGAAAAGGGAAAACTTAGCGTTGCTATTACAAATCAATCAGGCGCAAGAGCAAAAACTGCAAGTCTGCTTGGTGTGTTATACCGAATTTAACGCGAGCAAAGCCGCGGGCGAAAGCTAGTAATTAATATAAGTCTGAAATCGCCAACCCGTCTTAAGCAAGCGTGGTGATCAATACTCGTGCCTTCTCTATATGAGAAGAGGTCTTTGCCCAGCAGTGGGTTAGTTATGGGCTGGTATTATTATTAATAGAGGAATCGACCAGAATAGGTTTCAAGAGCTCCTAATCTACGGACAAAATGTAACACGATTATGTAAAGTAAAAACTTCATATTTATTTATTTATTAAGGATCACCAATAAGTGATGTACATACACAGATCATGTAACATTAATTATGGACGACAATAGGATGACAATAGACGAAATAAGGATCGTAGGTGATCCTTACAGGAGACCACAGGATCCACAATTTATTTATTTTAATTTTTATTTATTTTAAGTAATTACCTAAAAGCTAACAAAATAAACATTTAGAATAGAAAAATAAAACTAGAGAAATAAAACCCGATTCTCACATCTTTGATGTTTTCAAGTGTTATCTTATTTAATAATATGTGGTTTTCTTTTAGAACAATCTCCTGCCCGCTTGATGGAAGGATTAACAAAGTGCAAGCGTTCCTACTGATCGCCTTTACCTGGTTTTGGGCTATGCCTTTCACCATCTTACCAGCTTTCAGAATTTGGGGAAAATTTGTACCCGGTAAGTAGAATGAAAGTACAGAAAGAAAAAATATGTATTAGTCGCAAATCGCGACGAGCACACAATATAAAATAAAATAACATTAAACATACATTGGACGACACGGTTGGCGCAGTGGCTGAGTGATCGACTGCTGCAATGCGTGTCGCGGTTTCAATCCCCGCACCGAACAATTATTTGTATGGCCTACAGATAGTTGTTCCGGGTCTGGCTGTTTGTGTATGTGAGTTTAAATGTTTGGAAATGCACCCACGATACAGGAGAAACTCCTAGAGTGGGGTGTTTTTTTTTAATAAAAAAGGGTCACAGATATTTATGAATACGAAGGATCAAAAAAATATACTTCTATTAGCTTGCACGCCGTGACTGCGACAAGTCACCACTCAGCATGATGCTGTGTTATTGGAGCGCACAGCACAGCTCTGGTTTTCAGTGTTCAACCCACAAATAAAACGTACGCAAGTCAAGACAAGACAGCAATAAGTAATTAAAATACATACATAAAAATTAACTAAACAATATTTAGATTACAAAACAAAACAACCCTATGAATTAACAAAAAAAAATAGAATATACACAGGCGTGTTTTATCTCTTAAATATTCAATTAAAAAGAAATATTACCATCGGAATCCATTCATTAGGAGTCGAGAATAAATTAGACATTAATAAATAATGGACATAATGGCGCTCGCAAATATTAAAACGTTCATTTAAGATCGTGAAACGGACTGGTTTTATTCTGAAGACGATTCTCGGTTATAAAGGTATGTCGGGAAGTTTAAGTTAAAATCGATGTAAAATTTAGAAAGATATTTATTGTTTGACTTATATTAGGAGCTTCGTTTTACCCATTTCTAACTGAGTTGTGGAGGTCAGGTAGGCAGTCACTCCATGCAAGAATACTGGTATTAGACTGCAAGCCAATCCCAACATGACAGACAGACAGACATTTTTCTTGCCACTTCGTCAAGTTTTTGAGGCAAGTACCCCTCACTTACGAAACTCTTTTGTCTTCCTACTTCATACACTTAACTTATGCGTTTCGTTAGCTTATGTCAGTAGTATTTTTTCAGTTTCCTTAGGCGATCTCGCTAAAACAATGTAATTTTGTCTGTGGCCATTCTAATCTCGACTCTCTCATTTGATCAAAAACTGCCAAATATAATTCATACAAAAGTTGTCTTGAAATGATTGCTTTTAAATAGCTGTAAGACCGTTCATATTTCAGCCTCCTTATGTGAAATGTTGTATTGTATGTAAATTGAAATTTGTATGGTTTACATGAACAATAAATAACATTATATATATCCAGTCATTCGCACATAAGTTATTATTATTGCTGTCTTGCCTTGCTCTTGTCTTGCTTGTCTTGCTCGTAATTGTTCGATCCTAAATCAAAATTCAGTCGTGCTCACAACACAGAGGCTAACATTAATCAGTCTGAACTGAAGATTCAGTAGGGCGATGGGCATTTATAAATCGGAATGTAATCTTTGACGACGCTGTATCTGTAGGGCTGGGTTGCGTTCGAAATAAATCACATTTCAGAGGGAATAGACGAACTGGTGTTCTATGATGGAAGAGTCAAGAAGGATGAAACTAAAGCGCTTAAATATGCTACTCTTGTTGAAAGTTTAAAAAGTTAAAAGTTCAATTTCCACTGTCTAAGCCCTTAGATGAGGTGAAAACTAAGAATGTGTTTCCTGAATACGTTGTGACACTGAAATAAAGTTGCAAAATCCGATTTTTCCCAATGTAACTGAAATCAAATTTACTGGATTAATTCATGTGAGATAATGTAAACTATTTCTGTTTTTCTACCAGCAGGTATATCAATATATATATAGGTACCAATATCAACAAATATACAAAACTGGTCATTCATGTCCAGCTGTCCATACATAAACCGCTACCAGTTTCCAAATCCAACGCGTCCTAAATCCAATTACACACAGTTGTATTCGAAACATGCATTTCGCACCCACGGCACACATAATTCCGAGTTAACCGACTGATTAAGTGCACCAATTTTGCGACAAATTGCACGCATCCGTTGAAAACAGGAGATTACCACCATTGTCTTGGTGCAAACGGTCGATTGTAATCCGATGAGTAATCGACTTTAAATTTTATGAGGAGGGTTGCGTCAGCCTTTAGTCATAATAACTTTACACAAATATATGAAAGAAATGTCAATAACATAACTCTATGTTTTATAAACTAAAATTCAAACTTAAGCTCACAGCATTTATTTCAATTGGACCATTTGCCACACATTCAATCGCGTGGCAAACAGATCTATTTGAGGTATTCCGAAAATTTTCGTGATTTTGTCAAAAGCAGACGAAACGTAGTAATTAAATCTTTAGGATGTAACATTGTTAGTATATAAATATTTAAACTGATATGGTTACTAACATTATTATTGAAACTTGAAACGGGATATTTACCATGGTAAAAATCCCGTTTCAAATTCCAATAATAATCGTTAGTGTAATCATCTACTTTCAATCAATCTTGCCTACATTGCTTCTAAAATCCATTATAATTAAAATTGACTTACATTTTATTTCAGAGGGCTTCCTTACGACCTGCTCCTTCGACTACATGACAGACGACCAGGACACGAAGGTGTTCGTGGTCGCCATCTTCGTCTGGAGCTACCTGATCCCCATGACGCTCATCTGCTACTTCTACTCACAGCTGTTTAGTGCTGTAAGTGTTTTTATCTTTGTTTTTCTAAAGTTAACGTGCTTCGTCTGTCTCTTTCTAAGAACGTTGATAGACTGTGTGTCTTTCAGAAATATTGTTTTAATTTAATTCGTGTGGGAACGAGATGGCGCTAGATATCCTGTATAGCTCTGTCTCTTTCCGTCACTGGAATGACATGAAAATAATCCTGATTTAAGGTGTCATGTAACCCACCTGAGCATTCACTTGTAACAAAACATTAGCCATTCGCCGTTTCTATGCCACAGCGCTTAAGGTAAAGTTGGGAAAGATACCTTTAGGAACCACACTTTTAGGAATAATTGTTTATCTCCCACTACAAAAATCCAAATATTTTATTTGTAAAACTGGATAGTACTTTGGTTTTATATTTATGAAGATTATAAAACATTATCTTTGATATTTCTAGAGTAGTAGTGATTTTCATCGACCTCTACGTTTTGCTTAGTCCATATGCATAACGTTTAGAACCCTCTGAAAAGCAAGGAATATATCCCCACAAAACTTTAATCTCACCTTGCCTTCCCATGACAGACAATCACACAGAGCCAAAAGACACGGCCCACTTAGTAGTAGTTGAAAAATCTTATCTATAGGTAAATTAAATAGCAACCGACTCAAGCGATGAATCAAGTAAATACAATCGGGGCATCTACCCTCCGGCGGCATCTATTACCCTACCTTATAAGTTCTTTCTAACCAGCCACATTAATTTAGATAGAATGCTCATTACAAGTGCGTACCCAAGTTTATCTTCGCCTCAGACGACCTTGGTGATGAATCTGGTTAATAAAACGAAATGTAAAGTCTAGAGGAACAAAAGCCTCTGTGCATGTTAGAGAAATTATTACTCTGAATGAGAAATGATTTCCTAAAGTGATTCTACGAAAATTCATGAAAGTATTCTGAACAAGTGTAACCACAGGTATACGCACTTGTTAATCGTAATAACAATGAACACGGCACTGTGAAAGTTCTAAGACAAAACAGAAATAAATAGACAAGAAAAGTAGGAAAAAATGTATCAGAGAAAATCTAAGCATATAAACAACCAGTGGAGGTCTGCCCAGCTTGGGTGGCCGCCGGTCTCGCGCCCGGCCCTGGTTCAGTCCATGGTCCGGAGTGACAGGGAATGGGAAGCGGTTACCTCCTTCTGCGAAGCAGTAATTCTAGCGAAGGAGGTGGCCGGGCGTTTGAGGGAGAGAACCTCAAGCCAACACAGCCGCCACGGGAGACGCCCCGGGCATCGGGCGCCGCGAGACGACTCCCGGCCACCGTAGATGCGGGCCTGTGGACTGTGAGCAATGGGTAGCTCACCGTCCGTCCGTCTATTGACGACAGGCCGTATCGACGGCCTGTTAGTGTTTCAAAGAGATGTCAGCAAAGCAGAGGGGCCTGCCAGGGCCTCCGCCTGCCGATGTTGCGGGTTGTTCGAAAGAGATACCGCAGCCCCGTAACATAAAGGGCAAAAGAATGCACATGGGTGAGTTTTAGTCACTAAAAGTCTGACACCTCCCCCTCCGCTCCGCCCAGAGCGGGGAAGAAATTTGCATAAAACAAAATATGGTACCTCGCTAGTTTCACCTCGTCAAGACAAACATATTGCGTCAAAGTTTAAGCATATATTCATCTTATTATTTTAATTAGGATGCCGGCGTTCTAGTCAAAAGCAGCGTGGGTTTTGGCAGCTCATGTTAAAGATTTAAATTTGTTGACGTGCTCTCTAAAAATTGGGCAGAAAGGCATTCGCTCCATCTCAAAGCTTCAGCTGCATCCTATTAGACTTGCAGCTGACCCTAACATGAAAGAAAAACAGAGGAAACAGCTAGGCACTCCTTCAGTAAGAGAAGACAAAGAGCGGGGAAAACAAATTTAATCATAGTTTTATATTAATTAATAACAAAAGTACTTTTTGTTCAATTCTTTAATAAAAAATAAAAAAATCACTTGAGAATTTGTCACTGCTGTTCCCGGTTCTATAACACCTTCGTCTAGAGGCTCGAGCGTTAAAAAATGCTTCGACCACAATGACAAAATATCCTCACTTGAATCATGTAATATTTTATACGAGTGGAAATTCTAAATTTTTGTTCTGTTTGTTTTGCATACATTCTAAAAAATCAACCAAAAAAAGTTACGAATTTCTAAAAGTTATAGAACTTTAATGCTTCCCGTTTATGCCTTAGTCGTCTTTCTTCTACCTACGGTTTTCAGTATAAGTGCAAGCAATACTATTCAAAAGTCATCATCAAGTTGTCAACGATACTACGTGTACCTACAGTTTTTGGCGCTACGACTCATCTAACATTATAAATCTTTGGCGTATGTTACGTGTCAAGGTTAAACTTAGACTAATTACGCAAGTTAAGGAGGCAAGTGCTTCTAAGTGAGCTAGACCGAGACCCAACGAACCTAGTTTAAACCTATTTAGGTTTCAAGTGATGAAAATGGACACGCGTGTAAAAAGGTGGTGTTTGAGTACTGGAAGTAAGTTTAGCGTCCGACTTTTAAGCAGTCCTCGTCCAAACGACGACACGATTTGACTGCTGCGCTACGTGTCGCGGGTTCGATCCCCGCACGGAACAAATATTTGTATGACCTACAGATAGTTGTTCCGGGTATGGCTGTTTGTGTATGTAAGTTTAAATGTTTGTGAACGTACCCACGATACAGGAGAAATTCCTAGTGTGAAGCAGCGTTTTTTTTTTTAAATAAATTGATTGGTCTCTGGACTGTACCATCTAAATAATCTTAAAGGGTAAAGCCATTTTAACTTCATTTTCGGGATTGCGGATTGTTGGAAAGAGATACCACGGCCCCGGAACACAAAAGGCAAAAGAATGAACATGGGTGGGTTTTAGTCAGTGAAAGTCTGACAACTGTCAAAGATCTACAAATCACAGCCGGGACCAATGACTTAACGTTTTTCCGAGGCATGGAGAAAGCTCGTTACATAATAATAGTCACCCATCCGCATGTCGTTCTTGGTAAGCGCGGCTTTGCCTTAAAGATCGACATGTGCGGCTATAAGGCACGAGCTAGTTTATATAAAACTAAAACATTCATGAAAGACAGAGTTTGTAAGTCCATTATAGTCATATTATTAAGTCATAGTCCACTATATTTCAGTTAAGTTCGTTATAAATCAAATACGATGACTCATAAATAATTCCAGAGACAGTTGTAGATCATTAATAGGTTACGTATTTCTAAAAACGATCCCTTTTATAATCTTTTCATTATTTTCATGTGGCAACACTCTGCATTCATTGGTTGGAAACATTTTAATACCCTTGACAACACTTTGTGGTCTATGTTTGAGTTAAGCCCTTCATTAAAGAGATGTTGTTTATATCATTAAAACACATATATTAATTTATTCAGACAATTATTGCATGAATTTAGTCCATTGTTTGTTATGTAACTTCTTAAAATTAAACAAAAACGTATGATAAGTAAATAGAAAGAAGATTTAGAAACTTAATGGTAACTATTTTGAAATCTTCCTCATTTAAAACAATCACTGAACGTGAACATTCTCAAGCACAATCCAACCCTAAAATGAATCACTCAAAAACTTGTAATAATTTCCGTCCGCAAACTAGATTGGTTCGTCATTCGGCTACAAAAGGCCGAAAGATCTTCCGTCCTATTTAATTCAGCCTGACCCTAATACCGGCTGTGATTATTACCACAGATACATTTCGATTCAATTAACCTATTTATATGGAGGGATCATACCCGTTTTGTTCTAGGATCTTATTAGCCAATCTGGGATTGAAGGAAAACAATATCAGTTTCCTGTCATTGTATTTGTAAGGGAGCGAACAGACTAGGGACTAGAGGGGGGTTAATTCTTAAAACTAGTTGGGCCCAGCAGTTTCACCCGCTACTTGGCTCGAGTCATAGCAGGATGGCATATATATATATAGCCTTAGTAATACATAAAAATCTTTATTTATACAAAAACCTTTAACAATGTTGGTATTAAGTCGCATGAATAAAAAAAATGCAAGCATTAATTGACTTTACGGCTTCATCACCCGCTGCTCGGATCCCCTTATCACTTATTGGTATGAAAAATAGATAGTAGCCGATTCTCAGACTTACTGAATATGCATAAAAAAATCATAAGAACCGGGCAAGCCGTTTCAGAGAAGTATGGGAACGAACATTGTGACACGAGAATTTTATATATTAGATATAAAAGATACATATAATAGCGAAAATCACTGACTCACTCATGAGGAAATCTGAGAAAAGTGTTCAGAGCCTCAAATTTTGCGTGGGAGATCTTTTTAAGAAGTAAGTGATCATTATGACGGGATTTTGCAAAATTAAACCCCTAGTGGGGTGATGGAGGGTGGCAAAGATTGTATGGGAGAACGCGATTCCTTAGCCGGATTGCATAGGCATTATTTCACGAAATTAATAGAATTTATAACATCACGCTGTCGTAGCTTGAAGCTGAGCAGCAGATGAAACCGCTGGGCAAAGCTACTTTCAAATATAACCAAATCAAGGCTGGTTGATCTCGTCACTTCTTCACTTCGGAATCGGCTTACTACGTACTCAAGCGTAATAAGATTTTCCTTGTGAGGTAATCTCCGCCAAATACACCAATGAATAACATCAAAATCCGATCACATTTTCGCTATTTCAGACGACAAAATCTCGTTCAAATTGGTAAATTGCATTTCATTTTAAATGGAATCAAATACAATATATGTTAATTTTAGATTATGTGAATTTTGATATCAGCTACTTGTTTAAATAAGCCCGAAAAAAGTTGCGGGTTGTTCGAAAGAGATACCGCGGCCCCGGGACGTAAAGGGCAATAGAAGGAACATGGGTGGGTTTTAGTCAGTAAAAGTCTGACACGCCCCCCCGCTCCGCCCAGAGCGGGGGAAGTTATTTGATGATTTCCCACCCAAAAAAAAGCCCTTCTTCCAATCGTTGAAAGTTAATTCAGCTCCCCAATTTTTTTTTCATTTTGATATCTCAGATATTTTAACAATACATTTCCCCCCTCTTCAAGAACCTTCAACCAATAATAACCTTTCACCACTACCCCAAAAACCTGAACAATCAATTTTTCTTCAATAAAACTTGAACACAATAACAGAAAATAACATTCATTCGCGCGTAACCTCGACACGGTACTCGTAAACTACGTTCAGACAAAAAATGGCGAATCACTAAAGTTCCAACGAGGAGCGAAAATTGTTTGTTAAGTTCGTCACCTCGAATTGTTTCGGATAAACTCGGTCTCGACGAAGTTTCACATCACTAGAACAGACGAAATTAAATTCGGATTCGAGTTCCATCGCGGTTTGGGTGAAAATAGTTTGAATTAAATAGATAGAAATCAGGGAATGTATTTTGTCTAGAAAGTAAAATACAAAGTTTCAACCTTTCTGTTCTACCGTCCGTGTTGGGCAAAGGATACTTCGCATAATTATTAATTTTACACAAACCCAAGTTTGTTCCGCAGCTTTATTAAATTACGTGCAACGGGAAATGGGCTAAGATGTTGATCAACGTTTTTTCCAGATTAGTTACCGGCGGGAACAACGTTGCTTGAGTTTTCCGATAAATAGCTATTAAGTGAACATAGTGCCTTTCATTAGCTATTTACTTTGAGATTTTTAATTAAACTGCCGGGGTTTAAATTGCTGTTAAATATTGTTTCTGTTAGCCGTAACTTACCCTCAAGGCTTTCAAAAATGTAATTAATGTAGTATTTTTTGACGAACCAAAAATATATGAGAATCTTTGTATACTTATTCTAACTACCGATGTACCAAAAATTCTAGCATAACCCGTATTTTTGCTCTTGCTGTAGTCGGGTAAAAAGTATAACGACATGAAACCTAACTTATTATTTAATAGCATTATCATTTTGAAGCAACAGTCACGTCATAATTAAGTCTATAGAGGTTGAACAAAAAAGGAGCCATTCATGTTTTTTTTTTAATTCAGAATCGTCGAAGCTCGATAAACGCGATTTAACAAGACTGATAATTAAAAGTCTGATTGCTCAGTTTTTTTCCTCGTTTTCCTAAAAGGAAAATTGGGCAAAAACTCTTTCGTTCGACCAAAATTGAAAAAATCGGGTGCTGTTAACTGTTCTTTATTTGCACCCTATTATTAAATTGTACATTTTAGCTGTACTGTTATTAACTGGTAGATTATTGTTAAATAACACAACATTATAATCGTCCTACTAAATTGTAGGGGTACTAAGAATTTAAAAAAGAGAAGAAGTTTTGGTCGTTATTTTTAAAAACCGCGTAGACATTCTTAGTACCTAACAATTTACATAATTCTCTAAACAAAAAAGGAGAACCTCCTCCTTTTTTCGTTTGAGTTGGTTATAAAATACTTATAAATATATAAAAACCCGCCAAGCGCGAATCGGACTCGCCGGCCGAGGGTTCTGATAAAACTTGCGCCAAAAACATCAGAGGGTTATTTTTACCGCTCCAAGGGACCACAGATTTGAGATAATGGTTTTAATTTCAAATCAATAGCTTCTCGCGTTCCCAAGATACAATAAAAAAGGTCTTGACAGACAGACAAACACACAGATGAACAACATAGTGATCCTACAAGGGTTCCGGTTTTTCCTTTTGAGGTTATTTTCACAATCAGGATAAAAGTTCAAACTCTCCAATCCCGTTTATTTAAAACGGAAAGTTCTACAATAAATGAGAATTATTACTGAACGATCCGATTCAAGAATTCTTTAAGTAACAATTTAAGCGGAAAATACGAAAGTTTTCCTTGAAAATGGGGAAGAAGCATTATTTGTGTTTGAACCAATGCACAAATTCCCGATCTGGGTTAGTGATGGGCGCATTTAAAATATTTGATTCGACTAATTTTATTCGTGATCTTAGCATTTGATTAATTAACCGAAAATATTTAAGAAAGAAACAGTTTATCTTTTTGAAACAGTTTATCTTAAATATCTTAATTGCTTTATTTCTGGAAACTTGATTTCTACTCTTACTCTGGACGTTCTTAATGTACATGTTTAACTACATCGTTCTCACGTATTTATCTATATCTATGTCTCGACATGAATGATGTATCCATGATCTTGTAAAAATATTGCGTTTAAAAAGAGTGTCCGTGGAGTTTCTTACCCATTCTTCTCCATAGAGATCAACGCTTTGGAATCAGCAACTACGGTACATTCATAAGTATGCCTTCTGACTGGGTCTGTAGTTTCATTTTTGTTGTTTTTGACATTCAAAAGTGCCTTTAACGATCTAATTGAAATTAATGCAGAGACATAGATTTAACATACGAGGGGATTACTATAATATTATTATAAGTATAGCTCAAGATAATGCTACTTCCTACTAATTAATATTATTAATGCGAATATTTGTGAGGATGGATGGATGTATGGATGTATGTTTGTTACTCTTTCACGTGAAAACGGCTGAACGGATCGGAGGTAGATAATATTCTGGAATAACATATAGGATACTTTTTTTTCGATCAATGACTCACTACAACCAATGACTACGAAACTAGCAAGATAAATTTGAAAAAAAAAAAACAGATAACCCACCTCATCAAACAACTCGAATCATTCGAATAAGATTTCGGCCGTTTAATTAATCGGAGGGCGTATCGATTGTTCATTCGAATAGAAATTCTTACTACCGATTCGATTGTCGAAACATTTCGGAATCACCCAACGCTAATCTTGGGCGGAATGGGAGAGGAATGTTATAAAATAAAATAAAAGAACTGTTGTTGCTTGTATTGGTTATCGCTTAGTTATACCTACGTGTTTTATTGTGTAATGAAAGTCGGATAGAGTGTGTACGTAAACTTACAGAGTTCCATAGCATCGTTAAGTTACAACATCACGTAAGTAAATTTTTGGTGGCTTTGACATTTAGTTGCCGTTTGCTAGAGAATCTGAGGACGCATTGTTTCAGCCAATTACGAAAAAGCAACGTCTGTACCTAAGTCGAGGGGAACATAAAGTATTAGATGGATTGTACCGGTATCTTGGTATAATTAAACAGTTTCTGTTAAATTACTATTTTTGACTTACGTGTTTGTAGAATTTCAATGACGACAATTTTGTTTTTGTAAATCTTGATATTCTTCTATAGTCAGTTATAAAAATAAAATACCGAACAACTTCCTATAATAAAATCTACAATTTGACGGCACGGTTGGCGCAGTGGCTGAGCGATCGACTGCTGCGCTGCGTGTCGCGGGTTCGATTCCCGCACGGAACAAATATTTGTATGACCTGCAGATAATTGTTTCGGGTCTGGGTGTTTGTGTATGTGAGTTTAAATATTTGTAAACGCACACACGATTCAGGAGAAATTCCTAGTGTGGAGCAACGTTATTTAAAAAAAATATATGTATATATAAATATTATAATATGCTTCCAATGTCTCTTAAAATAATTACCTTTTTAAATCGTGATGAATCACTCCAAAAATATTTCATTTCAAATGACAAAGTGGATTCACAAGATTGACAGAGCTTTTCCTTAGCCGGGGGGTGTGCGGAAATCGAGAAAAAAACGAATATAATTCAAATTATACGAACGTAAATAGAATCTTTGAATTATTACAGGTATTAAGTAATAAACTTAATACCTGTAATAATTCAAAGATTCTATTGGTCAGCAGCGAAAGACGGTTTTTACTTTGACATTTTTACTTGACTGATTGTTTCTGATTAATTTTTTGCAGTGTCAATCGAGTATTCAATTCAATATCTTTATTGTGGATCATAGGTTTGTACATAATACAGGTCTTAAAAATTAAATAGATCAGCTATGCCCCGCTCTTTGGGTATACAATATAAGTAAATTATTTAAGAAATTATTAATATTTGTCAAAAAACTAAAAGATAAAACCAAACAAAACGAATTAAGGTGTGTAAGGTGCTGTTATTGTTGCTAATTATACCAACATGCTCATAAAATAGGTCTGACTTCCACTTGGTACACAAATACGTACTCCGTATCCCAATATCGACAACGATTCCAAAAGAATAAAGTTAAAGTAACCTACTTGCAAAATAAACATCATTCATTATTTATCAATAATCAACTGAAAACAAGGAATTTGAAAGAGCTTAAGATTCTTTAACCCCAACCTCTCAGACGTCATTTCCAGAATAACCATCAAACAAACCGAATTGCTGATGACTTCTCACTATTTGGCAAGTCTTTAATATTCTACTATTCTTTCTACTAATATTATAAATGCAAAAGTTTGTATGGATGTATGTTTGCTCCTCTTTCACGAAAAATCTACTGAACGGATCTTGATGAAATTTGGCACAGATGTAGATTATAGTCTGGATACTTTTTTATCGATATCACACGGGCGAAGCCGCGGGTGCCAGCTAGTCATTCATAACTGGATCACCTCTCCTAGTTGTTGCTAGCTGATCCCAATCCGAAGCGACGCCAACTTTGTTTATTATCGTGCGTTGCAATAAGGAGCTTTGTCGAATGAATCCCGAACTGCTCCAGTTTAGGCTATGCCGATCCGGTGCAGTTCTTAACCTTAAACCTTTAACTTGTCAGGTTCGTCTCCACGAGCGCATGTTGTCAGACCAAGCCAAGAAGATGAACGTCAAGTCCCTCGCCGCCAACAAAGATGATGCCAGCCGCAGCGTTGAGATCAGGATCGCTAAAGTAGCCTTCACTATTTTCTTCCTCTTCATCTGTGCATGGACGCCTTACGCTATCGTCACAATGACTGGCGCTTTTGGTGACAAGTAAGTGATAATCTTAATCAACATCGTGAACAAAACTATTGGAGAGAATCGGACATATCGCACATTCGGATCTAAATAGCGGCAAATCAAAAATTGAGATTTTATTGTTATCCTTGTATTCAAAATATTCAAATGCATGGTCATCATACGCAACTATACAATATATTTTACATGCAGTGATATCTTGCAACCCTTTTATGATATAAAATCAAGTTAAGGTTCCTAACTTTCTAAAGCTTTTTTCGTCTCCAGAAAAAAATAATAATAATTGAGTTGTCTCTGTATAGATCCAGGTGTGCAATATACTAAAACAAAAGACACAAGACCAAAAAGATATGTGTCATTCCACATAATATGATCTACTCAGCCAACAAATCGAGCAGGCGGAAAAACGCAGAACTAAAATAAATGTACCAAGTTTTTATATCGATGCATTATTCCTTGATAAACAGCGCCACTTTGATCTGCACTCTTAAAGTGATCATACTGTACGACCAACTTCTTGTCACAGATAGGCCTATCTGCCTGCAGTGGGAACGGATTATACTGATTAGAGACATAAGTACTTAGACTCTAGAGCCAAAGGCTCCTAAAGTATTTCAAATAACGCCTTAAAAGTAGATCTCTCTATTCTTTAAATTGTGAACTGTCTTTTGGCAATTAATCTTATAAATCTTGGGATAAGAGGGCGATCGAACATAAAATATTTAGTTTTTTTCGGAGATATATGTTAAGAATAAGTAATAGATCCAGAAAAGAATAAGAAAAGTAATAGATTAAGAAAATAAAAAATAAAACATTTATAACAAATAAGTTTTGCTTGCAGGAGCCTCCTGACTCCCATTGCCACGATGATTCCTGCCGTCTGCTGCAAAGTGGTATCCTGCATAGACCCATGGGTGTATGCTATTAATCATCCCAGATACAGGTCAGTATTTGTCACAACATTCAAACTACAATAAATTACGTCTAGATTATAAATGTATTGTCCTGCAGGCATTCAAACCGTTATTCATTATCTTAATCTGTTCTTTTCGATAGCAACAGTACTTTTTGCATGTCATGTGATAAAAATCTCACTGAAATCATATCCAACATTATCGCGGGCATTCCGTTATCCTGCCTGAAACCTTCTGTTATTTACTGCAGGGCGGAACTCCAGAAGCGTCTCCCCTGGATGGGAGTTCGCGAAGCTGACCCTGACTCCGTGTCTACCACCACCAGCGTCGCCACCGCGCAGTCTACTGCCCAACCTGCCGCTGAAGCCTAAACAACCACAGAAATATCTACAACTCCTGTTAAAATGAGAATTTGTCCGACGCCATCTTTGATTCAGAACATTCTAGAATGTTTTGAAAAGTGACAGTTAATATTATTAGAGTTCGGTAC
The DNA here is from genome assembly GCA_905475445.1 of Ochropleura plecta. NCBI lineage: Eukaryota > Metazoa > Arthropoda > Insecta > Lepidoptera > Noctuidae > Ochropleura > Ochropleura plecta. The sequence goes on from FR997739.1 coordinate 15,495,440, forward strand.
ATAATTTGTTTAATTTTAAATTTTGTTTGAAGTTGTTTTGTTTGTGCAATTATGATTGTTGAATTATGGTTAAATGCTCATTAATATTAATTAACTTACTACGTTACCTAATGAAACGTAAGTACAATTTTAAAGGGAATTAATTCTAAGGATATATTAATGTTGGTTAACATTAAGCAGAAAATCGTATAACTGTAAGAACATTAATTCAAACGTGGAGACACTCGATCTCGTTAGTACCAATGAACTCCAGAAACTCAACAGTGATCTATTTCTGTGACTATAAACAAACAAGGCTCGTCCGCCCACGCCGCATGTCTCTCAAAATTAGATTTTAACCAAAAAATTATATGAGAATACAAAATAACTTGAGCTGTCAAATCCATGTTATAGTGAAGAAAGAGTTTTTGTCAATTTTCGGCATAAGCTTTCAAAGATATCTTTAAAAATATTGCTCGTTTGACAACGGTCTTCTTTTTAAATAATCCTACAAGAAATCAGAACTATAACAGGACATAAGTGACTTACTTGACCAAAATATTCATTTCTCAAATCAAATACTTGATTAATAGCCACTCTCTAGCGTCATGTTAGGTGGGTGGCGAACGAACCTATTTTAGGCAACCTAATAAGGACATACTATCCACCATCTCCTAAATTATTTATCACTCAACTTGTCAACTTAGGCTATCATAGCCCATAAGAGACTACAATAGGACAGAAATAGAACAAGTGTAGATGTAGGTCTACTTAATAATGAATACTGTACGGAATAATTTTGTAATATAACTTATAAGTACTTTAATCACTTTCTTGTAAGATATTAAGTAAAGATTTCATGTTTTATATGTCTAAGTTATCTTTACAAAGCAACAAATTCTCATTGTACCAAGTTTTGTACGAAATTTTAAAAATAACGACACAAGCAAGTCTTTGGTTCAACGAGTATGCAAGATTAATATTTTTTTACGAAGCAAAATATAAATGTACAAAAAAAATATATACGGACCGACCCCGACGACCAAGCTGATTTTATGAGCAAATAAAGTTATAATGCAACTGACGAGTTCGTTTTATTTTGCTGTAAAAGTATTCATCCCTTTGAAGAGAAAAATGGTGAACGAGGTCAGGGGGAATCATTAGGGTCTCAAACATTCGCAAAACTCTTGTAGATACTTAAAATTTAACTCGTTTGTGGCTCTGGGGTAACATTACCTTAAAAAGGGACATATTATAGGTACATACATACTTAGTTAACTACGTTGGACTAAGAGTAACGAAGTTACAATCACCTACTAATCCTTACCTTCTTTTTTATCTCATAGATTTGCTCTATCCGTCTGTCTATCTATCCGTAAGTCACAGCTGTTTTACTCACGAAAATTGGTTTGAACAAGGTTTGATATTTAGTTTTTGGGATATGGGACTTTTTCATTAAACTGCAGACGTAACATTGTTTTTTTTTTAATTTAGAAGACCATATTTTGTTTTACACTTGAGTGTATATTTCCATTTAATTCACGTTACAATATTTTAAAAGCTTATTGCGTAAAAATTGTAACGTTTTAATGCTACGGAACCCTGCGTAGTGCGAGTCTGACTCGCTATTGACCGGGTTTTTTTCCTTTAGGCTGCATCATCAAGCGAGTTGCGGCCAATCGCAAGCCTATTTAGTATTTCATCACCATTTTCCTGCCCTTGTCCCATTCTATTTGGGGTTGGCACAACACGTTTTCTTCTTCTATTCTCCCCTATCAGACGTCAAGGCATCATTTACTTCTTTCTCCTTCATATCATTCCTTACACAATCCATCCATCTTTTCTTTGGCCTTCCTCTCGTTCTCCGTCTTTCACGATCAGATCCATCACTCTTTTAGTGGCATGTGCTTCTTGATACTTAGTATTTATAAAACAAAAAAGAAATATTAACACAGATCTACGACCAAAGAGTTCAGGGACTTCGTATAAATTGTAAGCACTTTCTTGAGTAATAAAGATTATTGATTAATCAACAAGCTCTCATAACAAACGGAACATCATGGATCGTGCATATTTAGAAACTATTGGGAGTCTGGCTCCTTCCTAAATAAATGGGCTATCAAACACCTAAATAATTCTTCAATTTGAACTAATCGTTCCTGAGATAAGCCCGTTTTAAACAAACTTCGTCTTTATTATAATATACATATTATAGATTACACATTCTATCAGACTTGCAAGATCAATGAAAAAATTTCAGAAGCTGCAACACAAATTACAACCAAAAATACTCCTCTATCCACAGCATCTTTACAATTTACACTATCCTCATTAAACTCAACAGCAACAAAACAGAATTTATGCAAACCAAATCACAAAAAAGTATTTCATAACCAGAGACAAAAATGAAATAAAAAAAACAAGAAGTAATGAGTCGAGCAAAGCAGCTTACACTTGGTGCCCTTTTATCGGGCACTGAGACCGCTACTAATGAACTGTGCGCCAAGATAGACAGTTTTATGGCTGCTTTCTCTTATAATATGATTCTTGTTTCATTCTCTTGATCCTCGAAAATAGCGGGAACGCTCGTAGACACGGATCGTAGAAATGAGTTGAGTGTGAATGTTAGTATTGTCTATTCGAAAAGTGTGCTGGATTTCAATAGGAGCAGGGCAAGTACAAAGAAGAAATTGGCAATATTGCGCACATGCTTGCATTCACATAATATGTATACATATAGGATTGTTCATTGTTCGAAATCTGTAGCAGTACTTTTAAGCTATTGCATAGCTTCTATCGCGGGCCTTGAGCGCGGGGACCGAATCCAGAAATTCCGTAACGAAAAAAAACCTGACGCTCCCCACTCCGACGGGCACGGAGGTGTGGCTTGTCTAACGTCGTTTACACAATACGGTCAGTTATTTCTATACTGAGTGAACCATCCAACATGCCTCTTCAGCGCTCCCCCCCGCCTACCTCACCCGCCCCCGCGCCTGTGCTCGACCCAGCATCCTCTGAGGTATGCGTACCTGAGATATGTGAATCGGATACTGCATCTGAGAGAAGCGGTAGCAGAAACGTCAGTGTTAGAAAACGCAGGCATGGCGATGATGACATCAGGGAACTCAAAACTTTGATTTCGTCCTTATCATCTAAAGTTGACCAAAGGTTCCTTGAACTCAAGCAGGCGAATGAAGAGCTTAAGGAAAGTTTACAATTTATGTCTGATAAATATGACTCAGTCTTTAAAACGCTTCAAAATATGCAAGAAGATAGAGCAGAAGATAAGAAGACTATTCAGAAATTGGAAGAAAAGATTGAGGTTCTTGAGCGTAAAAGTAGGTCGGCTAGCTTAGAGATACGAAATGTACCGATCTGCTTGCGAGATGACAGGAAATTTGAGTCGAAGGAAGATGCCAGTCTGATAGTGAAAACCTTGTCGAAAGCTGTTGAAGTGGATATTCAGGACTGTGACATAAAAGACATATACAGAATTCAAACCCACAAAGAAGGCTGTAAACCCATCATAGTCGAGTTAAACAGTGTACTAAAAAAGGACAAAATAATTCAGGGTGTCAAGAATTACAACAAGAAGAAACCTAATGAAGGTAAATTAAATACAGAACACCTCAGTATACCCGGACCTGCCAAACGTGTGTTCATATCAGAAGCCTTAACACCTACCACGCAGAAGCTATTTCAATCAGCTCGACAGTTTGCAAAGGAGAATGAGTATACGTTCTGCTGGACTTCACGTGGTTCCATTTTTCTGCGTAAAGCTGAAGGTGAGCCACAAATTCGAATTGAATCCGCAACAAGTCTAAAACTTTTAACTAAAAAATGACTATCCTTCAATGTCATGTCTCACAGTTCATTTAACAAACTCTATTCTTATTTTAAGTTTAATATTAGATTGAATGGTCTTGTTGCTTCTCTATTAACTTGTATGGTGTACCAAAATACTACAGTCAATCAATATATAATAATTATTTGTAATTTATATACAAAACCTGTTCTTGTAAAAGCTATTTCACACATTATTTCACTGTGTTCTGATATGGCTCACCTTGTAAACAACTGTATTCTATTTAATTTATCATATGAATCTAAAGTTGTTACTAATCACATCGTAATACAGTTACAGTTACACACCCAATACATTATCACCAAACACTACCACAAACGCCTTACAATAAACAGACTAAATATAGCTAACACCAAATTCTACAATACAGTACTTGTACAAATAACACCCCACAGCGCATACGTAAACTGGTCAATAACATTTAAAATTACCAATTCGATAATGACAATTTAAACAAATTTATTGATTCTGTTGAATCATTTAATATCTCACGCTCGTATGTGAGTTCGCCGCATCAATGTCTGCGACATATAGACACTACCCAACCAACTTTTAACATACTGCATGTTAACATTCGAAGCCTAAACCGCAATTTTGATGGCCTAAATGTCTTAATACATTCTATGGACGTCAAGTGTGATATAGTTATTCTCTCCGAGTGCTGGTTGTGTAAAGTGACAGATATTCCTGTATTAACTGGATTTACCTCAGCTAGATCCTCATTTAACAATCAAAATGATGGGGTGGTAGTATATGTGGGTTCTGATGTGGCCCATAAATTGGTTGAACCGGTTTTCCAGGACGCTAACAGTCTTATCTTGAGGTTAGGGCTAGATACAACCATTGTTGCAATATACCGTTCGCCCTCAATCAGAAATATAGACAATTTTCTTAACTCTTTAAACAATACCTTAGAATCCCTGGCATCATGTACAACTATAGTAGTGATTGGAGATTTAAATATAAATATTACACCAGACAATAATGACTCAAACTCAGAAGAATATTTAAATACAATGGCTTTTCATGGGCTTCTACCTGCCCACGTTTTCCCTACTCGCATCGAAAATTGCCTGGATCATGCATTTTTAAAAACAGACAGACCCTCTACTACACTGGTTCTGGACTCATATATTACTGATCATGCACCCGTCTTGTTTAGTACTGAACGAAACCCTCTAAATGTGACAAAACCAAAAAGGATGATACGGCATCTAAATTTTCAAGGTATTACCAACTGCTTAGAAAACACTGATTTCTCAAGTGTTTTAAATAGCACAGATCCCAATCAAAGTGCTGAACATCTCATTTCTATTATATCGGATGCAATTAATCAACACAGTACGCTAAAAAAAGTTCCCAATAGGAAGCAGATTACTAAACCGTGGATGACCTCTGGCCTTCTAAGGTGCGTAAGAAATCGAGACCAACTCCACAAAAAAGCAATCGAAAATACTGAAGATATCACTGTTAATCTAATATATTCTAGATACCGTAACTACTGCAACAATTTATTAAAGACTATCAAAGGTAATTTTGACCAAAAAGAACTCCAGAAAGCAAATGGTAACCCAAAAGCAACCTGGGACATCATTAAAACTATTAGCTACAAGAACACTTCACCCATAAGTAAGTCAGGAGAACTCCTTAATATGTGCAGCGATCCAAACTCCTCTGTTAATGCTATAAATAAGTATTTTGCAAACGTTGGAGCAGAGCTTGCTAAACGGATAGCGCAAGATCGACGAGAAATTCACACAAACTTTCAATATGATAGCGTATTGAATCCTCAAGGAAACTCATTCGTATTACTTGAAACGAGTCCCTCAGAAATAGAAAGCATAATTATAGATCTAAAACATAATTGTGCAGTAGGTCACGATGGAATACCAGCCTCAGTTATTAAGTGTTCGAAACATGTACTTGTTCCAGCAATAACGCATGTCTGTAACTTATGTATCTCGAAAGGTATTTTCCCTGACACTTTTAAGAAAGCATTAGTCACACCAGTATTTAAGGGTGGGGATGGAGACCGTCTCGAGAACTATAGGCCCATATCAGTGCTCACAACTCTGTCCAAAATTATGGAGAAGGTTCTGAACAAAAGATTGCTTAGCTATCTTGAAAGCAACAACATAATTGCGCCAAACCAATACGGATTTAGGCGAGGCGTATCAACGGAAGACGCTGTTCTTGAACTTACTAACCAAATTGTTACGAACCTTGATTCTAGAACTAAAACTATAGGTATATTTCTTGACTTAGCCAAAGCTTTCGACACGGTTTCTACTCCCATCCTCCTACGTGGTCTAGAAAGCTTAGGAATAAGAGACATCACTCTGAACCTCTTCCGTGACTATCTCACAGGCCGTAACCAACGAGTTAAGGTAGACAGTTACATCAGTGAGGATGTGCACCTAACCTTTGGCGTACCACAGGGCAGTGTGCTCGGACCCACCCTTTTTCTTCTATTTGTAAATAGATTGTGTCAGCTGTCAATCCCAAACTGCAATATATTCGTATATGCAGACGACACTGCGCTTGTCATAAGTGGAAAAACATGGGAATCTGCTCACCGTGCAGCTGAAAATGCTCTGAGCATTGTGATGGACTGGCTCTCGTTGAATTTACTGACGCTGAATGTCTCTAAAACCCATTATATCCCTTTCTCTGCGAACACTGCTACACAACCCAATATTCCAGACATCAAAGCCCATAGTTGTCACCCCACCCTGACCCCATGCAACTGCCCTGCTATAAATAGAAACACTTGTGTTAAATACTTGGGAGTGCACATAGATAACATTTTGAGTTGGCAAAAGCATATCAGTGAGACAGCTATGCGGGTTCGTAAGCTAATGTTTCCACTGAAAAAGCTGAGAAGAGTAGCTGACGAACGACTACTAAAAACTATTTATTTTGCCTTAGCTCAGTCACTGCTTACGTATTGCATACCTGTCTGGGGTGGTACGCATAAAACGTACCTACTTCGCCTTGAGAGGGCACAAAGAGCTGTCTTGAAAGTAATGCTTCACAGGCCCTATCGGTACCCAACTACCCAACTCTATAATGACATATCTGTACTCACTGTTCGACAGCTCTGTGTACGTAATACTACTTTACGTGTTCACTCATCATTAACCTATGACCCACGGTTACTGGTGCAAAAGAAACGACGTAAAGCTCCTATATGCCCACCTGTCATCACCAATACCGCTCTGGCGAGGCGAAGCTATCCGTATATTAGCAGCCACTTATATAACACTATAAATGAAACCTGCACCATATATTCTTTACCTAGATTTAAATGTAAGACTGTGGTTAGTGACTTTCTTCAAAAGTTATCGTATAATGAGACTGAACAACTTTTTACAAAAAAATCATACTAACTTAATTATCTCAGATCATCATACTGTAACATACTCGAAACACAGCCTCACACACACCCACACCACACACACCACACTCACTACTCACCACACACACCACACACACTGTTTCCTTAGTACATAAGTACTATTATGTGTTAACAATGAATTAAGATTTATTTTTACCATAGTACAGCAAGTTGTCAATAAACTGTAAGAGGAAGGCGCCTGTGTCTGTAACACAGTTTATACTAGCACGGACACAGACGTTCACTCTGTCTCAAATAATAATATGTATAGTGTTGTACGTCATAAACGTTTACTATGTTTAATTGAGATGGAAAAGTAAATTGTATTTGGCTTTTTGATCATAATAAATGTATTATTATTATTGTGGTTTTAAACTTTAGTTTTTTCAGGTTTGTACCTGGTATTTTTAGAATCTCACGGGTGTGAACCAAGGTGAGATTCTAGTTATTGGCTTAGGATGATCAATTATTCTGAGCTATTGCGAAATTGTTGTCTAGGTCTAATTGTAAAAATCTTCTTACTATACGGCAAGTGTTTAATATTGCAGCTTTTTGTAGTGTGAGATACGTGTATTTAGATAGACTGAGGGCATTGAAACTATTAAATATTTGCTTTGGGATAACGCCTGTTGTTGAAATTACTATCGGAACTATAGTGACCCTATTCATTTTCCAAACTCTGGTAATTTCCTCTTGTAGTTCTGTGTATTTCCTATTTTTTTCCGTGATAGTTTTTTGTATGTTGTTAGTATTAGGGACTGCAATATCTATTATGTATGTGTGTTTGTTTTCTTTATCAACAAGTGTTATGTCAGGTCTATTGTTGTATATTGTGTGATCTGTTATTATACTGCGGTCATAATATATTTTATAAAATTGATTTTCTAGAACAGCTCTAGGTGTATATTTGTAGTATGGTGTGTATGGGTCCAGCATGAGTTTAAATTTAGTTGCTAGTTTTTGGTGTATGATATTAACTAGTTGATTATGTCTGTGCGTGTAGTCATTTTGAGTGAGTGTGATACAAGCTCCTGTGATGTGTTGTATTGTTTCAGGTTTGCTGTGACATTTTCTGCATAAATCATTTCTAACTGTATTATCTTTTATTATATATTTCCTATAATTCTTAGTATTAATAACTTGGTCTTGAATGGCTAACATAAACCCTTCAGTTTCCGGAAATAGCCCACTTAACTCCAGCCATTTATTAGACGCTTCTTTATCTATGTGTGTTTGGTGTATGTCGTTTGGATGTCTTCCATGCAATTCTTTCTGCCTCCACTTTCTGTGTATCTCTTCTATATGTCTCGCTTTATCTATTGTTTCTATGTTACTATCCTCGCTAAGGTTTAGTGGTGTAAATTGTTTGTCTATTTCTGTAATAGCTTTGTGTAACTGACTATTGGTTTTCTTTCGTATGAAAAATTGCTTTAGGCTTATGACTTGTCTTTTATGAAGATGTGAAATTTCTATTAAACCCCTGCCTCCTTCTTTTCTGGTCATTATTACTCTCTCTATTGCTGATTTGGGATGGTGATATCTGTGTTGTGTTAGAGTGGTTCTTGTTTTAACTTCTAGGGCATTTAGTTCTGTGTTTGACCATTTAATTACTCCGAAAGAGTAAGTGAGTATCGGTATTGCATAAGTATTTATGGATTTGAATAAATGTTTACTATACAGATGCATTTTGCATAAAGAATGAATTCTATTAATGTATTCTTTTTTAAATTTATCTTTAATAGTCCTATGTTCCAACAGTCGTGCTTGATTATACCCTAAATATTTATATAGTTCTTCATTTTTCATCGCTTCTATTACTTCATTGGTGTCTGTTGAATAGTTCCCTTCTTTAATCTTACCCTTCTCTATGTTTAATTTTCGGCATTTGTCTAGTCCAAAATCCATTCTTATGTCTTTCGAAAATGCTGTTGTTATGTTTAATAAACCGTTTAAATCTGTATTTTTATTAGCATATAATTTTAAGTCATCCATATAAAGTAAATGTGTGATATTGTGCAATATTGTCCTACCATCTTTTATATCAAAACCTAATCTAGATTCGATTAATGCCCGGGAAAGTGGATTCAGAGCTAGACAAAACCAAAGAGGGCTTAGTGAGTCCCCTTGAAAAATACCTTTTTTAATCGCTATTTCTTCTACTGATATGTTTGCAGTTTTAGTTTGTAATTTAAGTGTAGTGCTCCAAGACTCCATGGTATTCTTGAGGAAATTTATAATGGATGGGTTGATTTTATAGATATTTAATACTTCGATTAACCATGAATGGGGGACGCTGTCAAATGCTTTTTTATAATCTATGTATGCTATGTATAAGTTTTTTCTAGACCTCTGGACGTATTTTAAAATAGTGGAATCTATTATTAATTGTTCTTTACATCCCATATGACCGCGCCTACACCCTTTTTGTTCTTCTGTTAAAATATTATATTGCTCAGTGTGTTTGATGATTTTGTTAGTGATGCATGACGTAATGATTTTATATAATGTTGGTAAGCAGGTTATGGGCCTATACTGTGATGGATCCTGTGTGCTACTTGACTTAGGGATCATATATGTAATTCCTTTAGTTAAAAAATCTGGTAAATTTTGGTTACCTTTCAAAATATTATTTATTTGTTCTGCTAAAATACTATGAATTGACTGTAGTCGTTTAAACCAAAAATTATGAATACCATCTATTCCCGCTGCTTTCCAATTGTGCGTTCTATTTATAATTGTGTTTATTTCGAGTGTATCTATATCTTCGAATGACATTTCATCTATTGTTTCTGACCTAGCTATTTCCTCTTGTATCCATCCAGCTTCTCTGTTATGGTCAGTGCTGTCCGACCAGATTCCTTGCCAGAATTCTTTTAAGGATTCTTGAGTTGGAGGGTTATTGATTGTAGTATCGTTACCTATTAGTTTTCTATAAAATTGTTTCTCGCTTGTTTTAAATAATCTATTATTATCTTTTCTTTCTTTTGCTTTTTTGTATCTTTTCAGCCTATGGCTTTTTACTAAAAGTTTTTGTTTTAATGTGTCTAAATGATCTTCTATTCTCTTGTTAAAATTTTCATGCGCACCATGTTGTCTAGTATTTTTAATTATCTGCCTAACCTTATTTTCTAGTTTCCTTGATGTGTTACCGTTTTTATATTGAGTTAGTCTATTTATGTCTTTTCTTAGTTGCTCTATATCTGTCTCTATTCTTTGTTTCCATGGTGGATCGTTTTTTATTCTACTTCTATCTCTACTTCTAGATCTGTCTAGGTTTATTTTTAATTTTAAATGAGTTGCAACAGTAATAGCTATGGAATATATTAAAGAATGCGTATCGCTTAAGTTTTCTAGTGTTAATAGTTTGGGAGGGATAATCTTTTGATTAAATATACTAATAATTTCTGATAATTGACGGGTTGGTCTCAGTTTTGGTAGTAATGGCCTACATGCTGGGTCCAATCCATTGTATTTTAACATATTGGATTCTAATTCGTTACTTAATGCGTTTACTAAATCTGGGTCAAAATCAATATTATTTTGTGTTTGCATTATTGTAGGATTATCTGCAGTAGGTTGAGTATTGTGTATAATTAAATCTGCAGCATAATATTCAGTATTCGTGTCAAGTTCTTGTAAAGTGTTTGTGTGTTGTGTAAGATTCATACTTTCTTCTTCTTCTCTTTTGAGTTGTTCTGCTATTTCATATTTTATTCTATTTAAAGTATCGTCTGACAACAGCTTGTTTCTAATAATGACTCGTCTCTGGTCGGCTATTCTTTGTTCTGTTACATTCATATCTGGATATTGTAATTTAAAATTTTCGTGTAATTGTGTGCAGTACATAGTTCTGTCCTCTTCAAGTTTGGTAATGTGATAGTAAGTACGCATGATGAATATGTTCATATCTTCAGTCCATTTCATGCGCACTCTGGGTTTTCCCGCTTTAGTGGTCGCAGGCTGACTGGCTGACGCCGCCTGCGAAACATCCAAGACGGGTGTATCTGCTCTACTGTCATTGTCAAGTCTGTCTGTCGGTTCGGCTGTAGTATTTTTATCGGGGAGAACCCGCCTGTTCAGTCCCCCACCGCCGATGGTTCGTATGCTGAGACACCCAGCATCGGCCCCAGGTGCGCCCCGACGATTGCCCTCGGGTAGCGGTCCTATACGTACTTTCTTTGATCTAGTCTCCATGTTTAATGGGTTTCCAGAGCCACGTTAGCCACGCCAGTAATTTTTTGATCGTGTGTCCGCCCCCCACGTGATTAGGTGTTCAATCAGGACGTGTGGTTGTTTTAGGGGGCTTATTATTATTATTATTATTTCAATCCCGATTCTAATGTTCTAATAGCGTGTTTGGTAGAGAATCGGATAGTCAATCGACATTACGCTGGATCAAACCCAAGGTCTTGTTTTTCTTTTTGCGACTTCTTTTCATTGGAAGTACTTTTTAAATATTATATTTAGATTGTTTTTATTTATTGCATAAGTTGATAAAAAATGCTATGCAATAGCTTTACCGCGGCAGTCCCCGAGTGCCACACGTATTTTTTTTATACTGCATTAACTTGCGTTTGCCCGCAACTTACCTTATGTGAAGCGATGATTTCGCCTAGTATCTATAGCACTGATAGCCTATAACTGGTGCGACCGTCGGACTACCAAGTCATAGGTTTCGAATTCAAGTCCCACCCCAAAAAAAGGCCTCTGAATTTTTGGGCAGAGCAGCGCCGTGCCCTCGTAGAGGCGATCAGCGGCGGCGATCTCTCGCGTCCGGACCTGGTTCAGTCCATGGTCCGGAGCGAGAAGGAATGGGAAGCGGTCACCTCCTTCTGCGAAGCAGTCATGCTAGCGAAGGAGGTGGCCGGGCGTTTGAGGGAGAGAACCTCAAACCAACCCAGCCGCCGCGGGAGACGCCCCGGGCGTCGGGCGCCGCGAGACGACTCCCGGCCACCATAGATGCGGGCCTGTGGACGGTGAGCAATGGGTAGCTCACCGTCCATCCGTCTATTGACGACAGGCTGTGACGACGGCGCGTTTGTGTTCCGCGCGCGCCTCAAGGAGATGTCAGCAAAGCAGAGGTCTGCCAGGATCTCAGGACCGGGGTTGTTCGAAAGAGATACCGCGGCCCCGGAACGTAAAGGGCAATAGAAAGGGTGGGTTTTAGCCAGTACAAGTTTGACACTCCCCCCCGTTCCCCCCAGAGTGGGAGAAGTTATTTGATGATTCCCATCCGCAAAAAAAGACCTCTGAATTTATGGATTCATGTACGTATTGGACTTATAAATGATTACTTGCTTCGGTGAAGAATACCAGGAAAAAATGAGGAAACCAGTAAGCCTGAGAGATTATGATTATGATTATTATTTCTTGACGGTATGCAAAGTCAAATCCAGGTTAGGCACTACGCGGGTCTGTGGCCGGTGAGCACTGGGTAGCTCACCGTCCGTCCGTCCGTCTAGTGACGGCATGCCGTCAGAAGCTTTATTTTCTTCATATAAGAATAGTTCCCTACGTAATTCTAACGACATGTGACTCAAAACATCGCGCGCGAAATCTTACTTTCGACTTTAAAATCGGCTTACAAGTAATTTTATGAACTGCGAGCTCTCGCGTTGTTTGTTTTAACGAGAGACCAAATTTTAAGAAGTTGCGAGAAATGTTTATCAATCACAATAAGCTCTTGTGAGTGTATTTTATAAGAACCTTTTTTTTGCGGGTGAGAAATAATCAAATAACTTTCCTAGTTCTGGGTGGAGCGGGGGGGAGGGACAGACTTTTACTAACTAAAATCCACCCATATTCCTTTTTACGGCGGACATAAGCTACAATAACATAAAAGTTTGTCTTTAATAAAATCTTAACAATATTCAAAATCATATCCAACTCTAATTGGCGAAATAATCTGCCGTATTCACCGTCCGTCTAACCGACGTTTAATCACTGAAATCGAGTCTAAATTAAATTAATCGTTAACGAAGTGCGAACATTTCCACCAGACGCGGGCGGTTTGAAGGCGCGAGTGATGAATCGAACTCGATACTCGAATGGCCGAGGTAATTGATTGATTCACCTTTATTGGATTGGTATCAAAATTGTTTGTCGATTTGTTTTTTATTTTTTCTTTTAGCTTTCGCCAGCGACTTCGTCCGCGTGGCACAGTTACTTTGGGCTAACACTAACTTGAACCCGCGTGATGAACGAAAAAATTATATCTTTCCCTCCCCTTTTCTTCCCTTTTTCTCCCCCTTTTCTCACTATTTTTTAGCCTATGTCCGTCTCCAATGTCTCATCTATTTCTGTACTAAAATTCATCAAAATCGGTTTAACCATTTCGACGTGAAGACGTAATAAACAAACAAACTCAGTTTCGCTTTTATAATATTAAGTAAGGATAACACTTCTACAAATGATTCCTGACCTATTGGTAGGACCATTGGACCAAGTCATGGGCATCGACATCGAGCTCGAACACAAGACCTCTGATCGGATTCATGGGCGTATTGTATAATTACCATTTGCTCCGGTGCAACAAAACATCGTGATGGAATTGGTTTCCTCATGATGTTTGACGTGTCACGATGGCCAGCATGCTTGACAGATATTTCTCGACGGTAAAGCCAAGTTAATGGACGGCCTAAACCTCTGACACTGGCTCCAGAATGGATGGGTCAGCACAAGTCTGAAACTCCCTCCCGCTTCGCCCAGAGCGGATGAAGATATTTGATGATATCAGACTAATAACCAATAAAAAAATACTACTTAATTTTATTTGAAACGGGATTTTTACACAGTTTTTTATTTAAAATGATTTTGCGATGTTTCGACGTTGCCTGTTACAAATGCCGTGATCAAGCAGACAAAACGGTTTGAAGCGTAAGTAATACTTAATATAAATCGGGTTAACTTTTACCATGGATTTAGTATATGATTCGAGAGACACTTGAAATTGTGCTTTTTATAGTTAACAGTGCGTGGGGGATGTCAGACTTTTACTGACTAAGACCCATCCATGTTCCTTCTTTTGCCCCCTGTTTTCCGGGGTCACGGTATCTCTTTCGAACAACTCGCAACCGTGGCAGACAATGACCCAGTCAGGGCCCTCTGTTGAAGTTGTACTGAACCCATCATAATCCACAGTATGTGCCACGAACCATAGAATGTCCTCGAACCACGATCCTTAGCATGTGTCCTAACTTAGGCCCTTAGCATTTATATCAATAAGACAGTTGTACTGAAACTTTTTATCGTCAAAACCATTTATATAGATCCTTTCTTTAGCATTTTCTCGGAAGCTCGACTTTATAAATGAATACAAGGTAAGCTTGTATTAATTTTGATGAAGCAAATAAAGACCCATTTTGAGATAGGTAAATAAAACTTCAATAGGACCCTATTTATTAAGTATCGGTATTTAGGAAGTCCGTTCTATTTACTAAAAAACAAAAAATCCGATAATTTTAAGATGCCTGGAGCATTTTTAACGGGAAAAGGAATTTCAGGCATGTTAGCTACATTGTAATTAAGGGGCGAGGCGCGGTGGGGTGAAAGGGTTGCTTCACGGCGCCATTTTATAGGACATCGTATTTTCCCTCGATTTTAGTAAGTAGCTATGTAGTTATTTTACAGAATGTTATAAATGTAAAGATCTAGATTTTTTCCTTTTACAACATGGATACATACTCGTTTAAGATCTCGATTTTTTCCTTTTACAACATGGATACCTACTCGTTTTTATTCTTTCTGACCCAAACAAATAGTTGTTTCGGGTCTGGCTGTTTGTGTATGTGAATTTAAATGTTTTAAACGATACGGGAAAAATCCTAGCGTGGGGCAAAGATTAAAAACAAAAAAAGAGGTTTTTTTAAAAAAAAACAGATATGGTCAGTGTTTCTTGCCCGACTACCCTAAAATTAAACAGCCGAAACAAACTCAGAGGTCAAGTCTCTTCTTAGGTCCAGTCAAAAATCTTGGTCAAGTGATATTTATTTACTAAAACTTCATGCGCATGTATAAAAAATACTGTACAAAGGCGGTCTTAATCCGCCTTTGTACAGTATTTTCTACCAGTCTACCGTAGGGTGATGCAGAGAGCAAACATAGTAGGTGGATCAATACTTAAATACATAGATACAAACAAAATAAAGTAAAGAAAGTTATCCTTACTTATTACTTATTTACTTTTACTTAAAAAAGCGAAAGTGAGTTTGTTTGTTTGTTACGTCTTCACGCCTAAATGGCTAACCGATTTTGATGAATTTTGGTGCGGGATCCTGGAGATTGACATAGGCATTTAAAAAAAAAAAACATGGAGAATTGAAGGAGAAAGAGGGAAGAAAAGGGAAAACTTAGCTTTGCTATTACAATAAATAAGGCGCAAGGGCAAAAACTACAGGTAGCAGGTACCTGTAAATCAGGAAAGGGGAACTGTGTTACCCCGAATTTAACGCGAGCGAAGCCGCGGGCAAAAGCTAGTAAATACATGGAGAAAAACTAAAAACCATTTAATTTGGAGACGAATCTGCCAGCTTCTTAAGTAAATGTTCCCAAGCTCATGATATGATGACATTGTAATATGATGACTATATAGACTAGTGTCTGAGATGGTCTTTTTAAGATAGAACCACACAGATTTAAGTGGACCTGTCCAGTCAGTGCAAGCATTTGTCAGTGATCTTGTAGCTCGACTCATAACTCAAGGAGCTCAACGACACGACGACGTTTATTAAGGAGCCCTACCTCATAGAAGTATTTCCAGGAAACCTGTTACATTATAGTTACAGACAGCCGTTGTTTATGTTTTGACGTCTGTTCTTCCAGGAAAACTGGGATTTTGCGTCATATTATTAACTATGGGAAATAATGTCAGTTCAGCGCCCTGTACTTAGTTTAATTCGAAAATTGTGTTTTCTATACAGACGAGCGTGGCGCATAACAATTAAGCTGTGTAAGCGCGGACTCTCGATCACCCTGCACTCTGAAGCATAATGTTTAAACACAGAATATGTCATCGATACTGACATCTTTACTCATTTACTCAAATCATTTGACTCAAATCGTCAAGGTTTTCAGTAGTAGGTACATGTACCTACCTAGAACATGTAAGTTTTCATAAACCACATTCAGGGATAAATTATGTTTATATTGTTTGTATCTTTATTATGTACACCATACAAATTACAAGAATAGCGGTAAACAACTTATAAATAGAGTGACACAATGGGCGGTCTTATCGCTAAAAGCGGATTTAAAAGAGGAGAGACAGTACTGTAGGTAGTCTGTGGTGTTTTATTATTCAAAACGTATAGCTACATTTATAAAAAAAACAAATACTTATACATAAACACATGTTAATATTTGTAAATATTTAAAATTGTTGTCTAAGGAGAGAGGTAGTACTTTTTGACCATAATTCTAAAAGTAGACAATGTTTGAGGGCCTTACAGGCAAACAGTTTTTGTCAAAATACTTTATATAGGGTACAGCACAATCAGTATCAGAATGCTTGAAATACACTTTATCACACGAACTACTCCACTAACTCCATCAACCAACCACCGTCACATACCACAGACAACAAAAACTTCACATGTAATCTCTTTGAGACTTCCAAACTCATTAGATGTTAGTCGGAATCTGGAAGCTCGCTCGTCGCGGTCGCAACATAAATACGCGTTCCAAACAACAAACCACTTTGTTTGAGGAACGGCCATATACTCTATATGAATGACAGAAATACTCTCAAGTATATGAACTTGGTACTTATACTGTACTTTTGTATCCTGGTTGTGGCTTTATTTATGGGTGCAGATGTACTTATAATAGATTTATGAGTGTCGGGCTTTTTAGTTGTTGGGGTAAGCAAATGTTGAGGTAGGTAGATACCTCGGTATAAAAGCAGGAGTAGGTAGTACTCCTCAGATAAAAAAATGGTAGTAAAAACACTAGTACTAGGTAGTAGAGACAGATTCGACGTTCAAAATATGTTATTTAGACAGTTAAGGATAGATGCAAGAAAAGGGGCTTTTTAAAAGCTTTCGAAATCATCTGAAGCTAAAAACTAGATGCAGAAACACTTCTTTCTTTTTCGTGGGGTAAAAAGACTTTTTTTTCGAAAGTGAAATCATTAAATGTTTTTTTTTCCGCTCTGGGTGGAGTGGAAGGGAGTGTTCAACGGGCACGCAGTGGCCCTGGCAGTCCCCTCTGCTTTGCTGACATCTCTTTGATGCCCGCGTAGAACACTAACGTGCCGTCGATACGGCCTGTGGTGTAAAGGTCAAAGAGATTAGACACACTCATTAGCAGACCTGCAGCCCAGAGATGAGGTTTGTGCGCCGCCAATGCGCAATACGCAGCCAATGTTTATGAGAACCTTTAACCTTTCGTTAGTAGCTAATTAGACATTAGTTTTCTAAGCTAATTTGGGCTGGATAATTTTATTGGTAATTCCTACTTAATATTAAGGTACTAAAATTGCCTACCTACTAATTGCTGTTGCTTATTGCTTGCCTCCACGTCTCACTAATTATATGGTAACCTACTTCGTTAGGGACTTCACCCGCGCCGCCCATCCAAACAGTCACCAAAGCCAAACTCGGTAAACGTTAACACTAATAATGTAGTAACTACACATTACTACATTACCAAGTACTTGAATATTAATTCATATTCAATTTTGAATTAATATTCAAGTACCTACCTACTTGGTAATTATATCAAAAAGTTTGCAGAGGCAATTATTGACGAGGAAACTGCAAGAACGGTTCAATGACCAAACTTTTCCTGAGTTGAGTTTGTATCTAACAGAGGCACTGATCTAAAAGACCGGTCAAGTGTGAGTCGTACTCGCACACAGCTTAGCAAAAAACTTATAAACTTATCTACGATGACGTGAAACTCAAATGCGTTCTCAGCGCGAGAGCGACAGAACGGAGTGTGTCCTTTAGTTTGCAATTGCCAGTAAACAAAATTATTAAATTTCATTCTTATTTCACATCCAGCAAACCCCTTACCATTTCATATCCCTACACACTACACAATTTTATCATATATAAAATAAAAACATTTGAAAACAAAAAAATACGACTTCAAAGCGAAAAAATATAAAAATTGCCTATTTATTTCTACTTAGTTTTTTTTTACTGGAAATTGCTAGCCAAAGACAAACAACCCTTGAAGCTATTTCGGCTCTCGCTGTGATCGCTTTTAAGTATGTTTCCCCTTTTGAATTAAACTAACACGAACTCTGTGTGTTTGAGATAAAGTTCATTTGAGATGAAGTTCATGGTCAAATTTTGTTTGTACTCATTCCACATGGTTTATATAAGTACCATGCACCCCACACAGGTATTTACGTAAATATATTTTTTTAAATCAATAATTTAATTTATGGAGGGCCACGTGTATTTTAAAAGCTTTTGTTTTTGTATATGGGTAGATTAGAATTGTATAATAATTATAGAAGTTCTCTAAACTTCAACTGTTTGGTGCCAATAGTCTTGGAGTAAAATGGCCGTGACATACGGACAAGGCGAATCTACATGGGTTCCGTTTTAGCTATTTGGCTACGGAACGCTAAAAAGAATACTCTTAAGCAGTTATTATCTTCGGAAATACGAATATGATTATTTTGTTGTAGTATGTTTGTTTTGAGGAATGATATGAAGGAGAAAGTAAATGATGCCGTGATGTCTGATAGGGTCTCCCCTATCAAAGGTCACGGTATCATTTACTCCTTTCTCTTTTATCATGGAAAAAGAAAACGTGTTGCGCCGACCCCAAATAGAATGGGACAAGGGCAGGAAAATGATGTGTATGTTTGATTGACAGAATGACTCAGTGCGATCGGAGTAGGTACAGATATTAGACAGAGACAATCGCACAACTATCGTTCATTTCATCGCATGATAATCCGCGTACTCTGTGGAGTTTGTTTTAATTCGGATTCACGAAGATTACAGAGGCGCAAATCATTTCTGGCCTTACTGTAATTATAGTGGGCTGCATCAATTGGGTTGTATGATAATTATGTTGGTTGGCGCCGCGAGTAGACTCCCGGCAACCGTAGATACGGGCCTGTGGACGGTGAGCAATGGGTAGCTCACCGTCCGCCCGTCTATTGACGACAGGCTGTGTCGACGGCGCGTTAGTGTTCCACGCGCGCCTCAAAGAGATGTCAGCAAAGCAGAGGGGCCTGCCGGGTTTGCGGGTTATTCGAAAGAGATACCGCGGCCCCGAAACGTAAAGGGCAATAGAAGGAACATGGGTGGGTTTTAGTCAGCACAAGTCTGACACCCGCCCCCCCACTCCGCCCAGAGCGGTGGAAGTTATTTGACGATTTCCCATCCGCAAAAAAAGGGGTTCTCAACAGAAAAATATATTATTACTTGTATTATGTACAGCAATAAAACTTTGACTTTGAACACCTATTTTGGCTATCTCTTCAGTTTTTGACCCGATAGATGGCGCCGTACATAACAGGGACAGCTTGCTAGTATTTGTATACGTTTGGGATATTTTTAAAGAAAATAGACAAAATATTTATTTAAAAAATTTATTCAAATCCGTAATCTGCCAGCACTGCGTCACTTAAAACGTATTTACAATAGTTTAGAACGCTAAGTACATGCGTGAATGGAATGTAGTTGAACTTTATTACCGGAATATGAACTTTACGGCCTACAGACAACGAACAAAATATTTTAAACACCTCACTGTTCATCTGAGGCAGATCTAACTTTAGGAAACTGAACTACCCACTTTTATAGCAGTTTACTTTAGAGTGGAAAAGAGAGAGAGCTATACAATACGTCTAAACCTATCTCTTTTCTGCAATAAAGTAAGAATAAGAGCGGATTCAGCTAAGCGTATTTTCGGCGCGTATACGCGCTCCTGCTGCACGTGGTACTTGTACGTGGGTTGACGCGCGTGTAAGCTCTTCAAGCGTAAGTCGTCGTTTTTTTCTGACAGCTGTCACTTTAAACGCGTCATGTGGAGCTCGTATACGCGACAAAAGATGGTACGAGTTTAAACCTACAAAATACGATAGTCTGAAACCGCTTTTAAACAGTGTTATAATAGCTGGTAGTAAGCCCCCAGGGTCATCTCTAAAAGGTACGTTCAAATTACACTGGCGGCAATTCAAAATGTTTATTTAAAAAAATGCTTCGGTCAATTTAAATGCACCTCATTGTACGGTCTTGCCACACCAGTGTAAAAAAAACGTAAGTCAACAGGGCCACTACGTCTTATAGAAATATTACTTTAATATCATTTCAATGTGGGAAAGAGAGGAAGCTATACAGAACGTCAAACGCCATCTCTTTTACACACTGAAGTAATTTTTGAGGTGAAATCACATTTAAACGAACAGATAAGCATTTTCTTGCATCTTTTTCCCTTCCTATCACTTAAAAGTGCAACTTACTTAGGGTGTAAAGTGAAATTGAATGTTAGTGAACTCTTTGTCCCCAACGATTTGCAACTGATGGAGTTACTGGAGATAACTGAAACCTTGAGTAGCGCCATCAGGATGGAATTTGATGTGGAAAAATATGTGGTCATGCATGTAAAGCGAGGGGAAATTGTGGAATCTGTGGGAACCCAGTTCTCGGATTCCATACACCTTAGATCCCTCTCAGTAACCGAAACCTATAAGTATTTGGGTATGCCGGGAGCGTTGGGTATCAATGTAGCTGACATGACGCAATCGTTGAAGGAGCGCTTCTTTGGCCCCCTGAGAAAAGTTCTTCTATCTTATAGTTCTTCCTATGCGAATGAATGCTTGCGAGCAGGCTTCTCGCTCCACCAAAAATCGCCTTTACGTGATAGAATGAGATAAACATACATAACATTACGCCAATGATTTGCGAAGGGGTTAGGCAAAGATGTACTTAACATTACACCTACATTTCGTCAGTTATGTGTAAGTCCCGTGTAAGGGGGCGAGCCTAATGCCATCAAGCGGGCACAAATACAAACTCCGTGGACGCTACTGAGAAATTCCTGATTAAAACCCAATAACACTTTGCCCGACCTGAAACGAAACCAGGGCATCATGCTACGAAATTGCACTTCCGACCACTAGATCAACGAGCCTAGAATGATATATAGATACTTGAAAACGCTAATCCGTGATTGTTTATAATTTCCACCTTAAACAATATTAGTAATAAGACGTCATGGCCAGCCTGGTCATCATACAAACACAATAACTAGCCAAACCTAATTCACAATGACAAAATCACTTACAATTATTAAATTAATAATAGAAATTCATACTAACTTATTTACATTACCTAACATCATTGAAAAACATTTAAAAACAACGTTTCCCGTCTTCATGTCAACTTTAATTATTGTTTCGACAAATAATTTATATCACAATTTATTACAAACGCGTTCAAAATGTACTTTTAAGTGCCATACCTTACCAGAGTGTAACAGAATAGACGCACGACCTCTTATGTGGTCATTCAGACCATAAACGGAACCAATTTTTTTTAGCTTTCCCATACTTGTTGATCAGCTGATCGTGTCAGTTCTTTTTTCATAATTTTAAAAACTCCTAGAACAATAGTTGTCCAGTTTCATAGCCCGTGGCACCACGCGTGAGGTCTTGCGTCTATTAAGTTCCTGTATAAGGTTCACTTTTCAATCAAACTTTATTTATAGTACTTATGTTTTTTTTAATGTATATATATACGTCGTCGTATTGTGTATATTACTTTAAAATACCTTAAGAAAGTAAATGTACTGTTTGTATAACGATTTAAAATATTTCAACAACTTATTATTGCTAAAGTGTTAAGTATTGCTCAAAGCAGTCATAAAACCTCTAAAAATTTGAAAGTTCACATAATGAAGGGAAACCAATTAAAGAAAATATAATCTCGGGCAGTAATGTCTCATTGCAATAATATTAATTATTTGTTAGGATATTCCAAAAGAGTGATTTATAGTAGAAGAAGAGATAGTTCGTATTTAATTTTAAATATTCTGTGCACTAAGTTTAAAGCCTGTTTTCAATAACACTAAACGACACTTAAACAAATGCTTAAATATTATTGCACTGCAAGAATTCCAACTCTAAGCGAAAAGCCGAATGTTGAAAATTAAATACTACCTCAAGACTTTGATATAGTTATCGCTTAGTGTTGGTGAAAACAAGTATAGTCTTCCTACCAAACAAAAAACTAATTTTACATTACAATGTTCAAAAGGCTTTTCAATTGGGAACAAAAAATCTACCAGCTAATAACACAGCAAAGGAAGTTTAGCATATAAAGCTACAAAACATATTGTTAGTGTTTATGAAAGAACAAAATCTACTCGCATTATGCGTTCTATTAATATTCATTGATTATAAGTATAGAGCTAAGTCTTTAAACTGACATGGTTACTAACATTATTATTGAAACGGGATATTTACCATGTTTGTTATTTGTTTCGAGTTTCCGATATTTCGGCGATGTTGCAAACGCCATGATCACGGATCAACTGAAGTTGTTGTGGGTGGATGTTTATGAGCAGACAAAACATTGCAAACAAATAACAAACATGGTAAATATCCCATTTCAAGTTTCAATAATAAAGTATAGAGCTGCTTATTATATGCAACAATACATGTATCGCAACATGTGGTGCAACATGTTGCATACAGCTTAATATGTTGCAAACAAAGAAGTTTTAAATCTATGGGGTGTGTTGGATTCCAGTCTTACCATGCGGTATCGTATTACCCAGTACTGGGTGGTGGAAATCAGATAGGCAGTCGCTCCATGTAAAATACATGTATTCAGCTGCATCCGGTTAGACTGGAAGCCGACTCCAACATAGTTATGAAAGGCTAGGCAGATGATGGTAAATTTTGCATTACACGTTGCGTTCCATGTTCTGTTGCAAATAATGTACTACGCAGCTTAAAAGTGTATCTGCATCTAATATTCTGAATACTAGTTTAAATCTATTTAGTTTAAAAAGTGAAAATAAACTGGAGACAACACAAACGTCAACAGACTCTTCATATTATAAATTTATCAATAACGAACATGTAATGTACATGTTCGTAACTGAAATGAAGTGTTCTAAAATCGAAAAAATAACAAAATAGCATTTAATTTTTGCAGTCTTGCAATGTCTTTTAAAAATGAATTTTATATTCGTTCCAATAAGGTCGTCGTTTGATTAATATACGGTGGAGCTGTTGAGGCAAATGTAATATCATCCCCAGTCTATGGTTATTGATACAATACAGATAGAATCTGTGTTCAAAAATACTTCTAAGCTCTTTAAACGAGCATAGTCAAGTTAAAAACTGTACAATGAGACACTACACTTCGTTTATGAAATACTTTTTTACCATACCCACTGTTTATTTCATTATTTATTTTTGTTTCTATTGTTTTTTTTTTATTTTCTAATTGACAGTACATAACAACCTTAAATAAATCGAAAGTACAGCAAGCAATTTGTCAAGATTCGCAAAAGAATTAAGTGTTGTGAGTAGATGAAACATTTTACATTTTGAAAACATGATTGTTACTGTCTAAATTCTCAATTCACACCTTAAAAATACGAACTTAATTTTCGATTACTTATCAAGCCGAAATTAAATGCTTCTGCGTCCGTTATACGCTGCCCATGAACGCCCCGACCAATCTGGTTGGGTGTGACCGAATCAGGACGTTTCTAGGAGTCGGGTCTCGATGTATCGGGAGATTGGGACCGACCACCTACTCCTGTGTACTACAGGGGAACGTCTACAACCACTGTTAAAGCCTCGTATTTCAATTGAACAAAAGTTGCAAAACATTTTTGCAACATGTTTTTTGTGTTGCTGGAAACATTTTTCACAACAAAAATATGTTGCAAAAAGTTTTGTAACTTTTTTTACCTAAAAATACAAGACTTTCGTCTACATTATCAAATACCAAGCTAAAATTAAACATTGCTTTTTTCCTTCCAATGGGCACAGTTGTCAAGTCGTTCACCAACGAATTCTGGAGCTGTTCTAAGTCCTGTGCTTGTTGCGGTTTATGCTCTGGACGAGACGACGCGCCCACCACTCGTCGAGGTTGAATGGCCTGAAGTTGGCGAGCTGACGTGGTGGGAGTACCTCCTGGTAGTATTTCGCGTCTTCGCTGCCTCGTTCTAGCTCGCGAGTCACCTGGAAAGATGAAATAAATATGGTTAGGTATGTGAAACATAATCTAGTCATGTGTGGGTTTCTGGTTGACTTCAGAAAATAATATAAAAAATTATCAATCAATCAAAATCGGTGGGGCATTCCGTTAACGTTAAGTTGAAGAATAACAATAACAATATTTATACAATTCTAATAACCAGCTGAGTGATTATGCAAATAAATTTCATGCCATTTCTATACTTAGTATTTTAATCGTTGCCTCACACCAGCCATTTCTCCTGTATTGTGGGTGCGTTTACAAATTTTTACACTCACGAACACAAACAGCCAGACCCGAAACAACTATCTGTAGGTCATACAAATATTTGTTCCATGCGGGGATCGAACTCGCGACACGTACGCGTACGCGCGGCATAGCCACTGTGCCAACCGTGTCGTCAACCTTTACGGGTAGGTTCTTCAACCTGTGGAGCCTATACGAAATAAGTCATTCATATTTTGCGGCCTAGATGCATTTTTGTACCACCATTAAATCTTATACTTCTGGGTTTTCTCATCAGGAATTCACTTGCTGACTCGTAGTGATTTGTGCGCAGTTGATGGAAATAGGCACAAACATAATTTGCGAAATGTGTGTGCCCTATTATGTAAACCTCTGCTTAACCCATCGGGGTAGATCTAAACTGAAAAAACTCAAACAGGTATTTTTTTAGGAAACGAAAAACCTATCAATGTATGCTAGCCTGATCTGTCCCACAAAGGCTAAGCACGTTTCAAGGCACGGTTAGCGCAGTGGCTGCACGATAAACTGCTGCGCTGCGTGTCGTTTTGTATCCCCGCACGGAACAAATATTTGCATGACTTACAGGTATTTGTTTCGGGTCTGGCTGTTTGTGTATGTGAGTTTAAATGTTTGTAAACGCACCCACATACAGGAGAAATTCCTAAAGTGGGGCAACGTTTAAAAAAAAAGGTAAAGGCCACCCCCCATTCCTTCGACTTTTCGCGAAGTTATGAACATTAAATATATCGTATATCATAAATACGAGTAGGTTGTAAAATGTCACTGTATATTAATTGTGTTATATCAGTTAGTTCTGTATGATCACCGAGTTCGAGGATACAAGAATAACTAAAAATTCTCGATTTTTGAGTTGTGTCAGTTAAGATCTAGGTGTACGATATATTAAGTTTTATGGTAACCCTTCCTATTCGTTTGAAGTACTCTGATCACGTTTTTACTATGACGAATGACGTATGTATGGTACAGCTGCGGTTATTACTACAGCTGAGCACTTTAGCCGTATTTGAGTCACGTAGCACGATAAATAACATATTAAGTTTGCAATGACAAGAAGCTAGTTTATTGTGTGGTACGCATTGTTTCTCTGCATTACTTTTACTTGAAGAGACTAAAAAAAGGTTTTATTTAACCTCTCAAGGACCGCCATTATTTACGTCAACTATCCGTCAAGCGCCGCCGGGCTCTTATCGTAAGCGTAATCTGATTTTAAGACTTATCTTTTAAAAATCAAAATCATTTTTTTCAAGTAGGCCAGTTATAAGCACTTTTGAACTGTCGCAACATTGACAACAATAAAAATGAAGCTACAGTCCCAGTCACAAGGCATAATAACTGTGAAAGCACTGTAGTTGCCTATTCCAAAGCGTAGATCTCTATGGAGAAGAATGGGCAAGAAACTCCATGGACACTCTTTTAAATCAGAATATTGTTACAAAACCTTGGTTACATCATTTACTACAAATACAGTTTTAAATCGGTCGGGGTTTGGTGGCACAAATTTGTGCCAGCGGGGCTCAACGGTAATACTTGTTTACTGGCACGTTTTTGTGCCGCTGGGCTCTAGAGAATAAAGTGCACTGTACAGGTATCTTTTTTTAATGGCTTCTCGCAGGTCCAACCTATGAGGTTGTTAGTTACTCAACCGAAATAACCGGGTGCTTTGAATTTATGGACTCCAGCCAGGGGGCACAGGTATCTTTATGATGCCAATACTTATACTCGTCTTTTGAAGTCATAGGCTTTTTAGACAACATACCATGGCAAAGATGATCTGACCGAAAATTAAAATACAAGGCCATTAGATATTTAGATTTTATACCGCGCTGCAGCAATAAGCTTGCTAAGAACTTTGTCGGACAAGCTTCTTGAGACAGACAACAAGAAAACGAATCATCATCTTTATGTCCTTGTCTGTTTGGGGTCGGCGCAATATGTTTTCTACTTCCATTCTTCTGTCAGACGTCACGGCATCATTTACTCCTTTCTACTTCATAACATTCCTTGCAAATCCATTCATCTTTTCTTTGTCCTTCCTCTCCCTTTGTATCTATTAACATTCATATCTACCACTGTTTTAGTCACGTGCGTTTCGTTTGACTACAAGAAGACTTCAAGGTGGTCTATTAATTATTTCACATTCGCCAATGCCCCGCGGTTCCACTCCCACTCGGCTCCTAAAGTGATTTACTTGCCTCGCCTTCCTCGATAAACAGGCAATTCAAACCAGTACTTAAGATTAGCGCGTTCATCCAAAAACACTCTTTAGCTTAATAATAGGTATTATAGTAAAGATTGTAAAACGTTCTAGGCGAAATACGGCTTAAAATATTTATACAAAGGAATTCAACTTATATAATTGATTTCTATACATCAAGCGTGAGGAATTTGTCCACAATGCCAAATGCCTTCAAGCATGGTTTTGACAAATCGATTAACAAGATCGTGAGTGAAAACTCCGTAATCCTTACTAATATTATAAAAGCGAAAGTGAGTTTGTTTGTTTGTTACGTTTTCACGCCTTAATGGCTAAACCGATTTTGATGAATTTTGGTACAGAGATAGTTGGAACCCTGGAGACGGACATAGGCTAACTTTTTTTTTAAAAGTGAGAAATGAGGGAGAAAGAGGGAAGAAAAGGGAAAACTAAGCTTTGCTATTGCAATAAATAAGGCGCTAGGGCAAAAACTACAAGTAGCAGGTATCTGCAAATCAGGAAAAGGGAACTGTGTTACCCCGAATTTAACGCGAGCGAAGCCGCGGGCAAACGCTAGCACATTTATAATTCGCCATACAACACGAAACTGTTATTGTTTACTTACATATATTCTTCTTCTTCTTATATTTTGTTACAAGTATGTTCTATTAAAGATTTATTTTTTGGTAATTTAAGGGGAGTAGAATGTAATATTAATAACAGTAGTTTTTACACTCGTATAAACTATAACCTGCACTGCACTTTATGTGTAAAAATATTCGTGCGTCTTGCAGGGCACACCCATAGTGTTAATAATATTGTTTTTTTAACACCATGTATAATATACTTACTTACTTTTACGTTTGTGAAAGCTATTTGAATTTGATAAATTGTACTACAAAATAAATGTTAGATATCACAAAGCCTGTATACGACAAAGGCTATTGCATTGCAATGACCCAGATCGACTACAATTTTGTCACGTAGTCGTAAATTGATGTTGCTAAAGCATGTGAATAGAATAGTCGGAGTTTTCTACGCGAGAAAACAATAGGTCGGTAATCTATTTGGTGCATCGGAACTGTGTAATAAAAAGTACCTTTATTAGAATATCAGCGCTATGACAGGGTTGCCATGTTGCAGCCATGCTGAGATAGCGGTCTTTTGGCCTCGTTAATTTAGTTTTATGATCTTAATTTAGAATTTTTTTTTCAATATCCCTACTAATTTTATAAAATCGAAAGTGAGGTTGTTTGTTTGTTACGACTTCACGCCTAAATGGCCAAAATTCAAGGACATAGGCTAAAAAAGAAGTTTTTCCATCACCACGCGGGTTAAAGTTAGCGTTAGCCCAGTAACTATGGCACGCGAACGAAGTCGCGGGCGGAAGCTAGTCATTTTATAGTTTTTGTTGTTCTTTTTAGGGTTCCGTACCCAAAGGGTAAATCGGATTCCCATTACTAGGTCTCCGCTGACCGTCCATCTATCCGTCTGTCCCCATGATGTATCTTAAAAACCATAATATAACTAACATTTGAAATTTTCACATATGAAATATGATGTATTTCTGTTGTCGCTATAAAAACAAATACTAAAAAACAGAATATAATAAATATTAAGAGGCTCCCATATAACAAACATGATTATTGCCGTTTGCATGGATGGAAGCCATCGTACGCGAGTCCGACTCACACTTCAAGTTTTTTTTTTAACACTGTCTTATTTATGCATAACTTGTTTGCATTGATATCACCTTATTCTGTCTTACCAAGCGGTAATACAAATACCCTTTGGTAAGACTGCTTGTCAGACTTTCGGGCCACTGGTTACCGGCTTAATCCGAAAATTGTTGACAGATCAAATCATTGCATGGAATTATGAATTACTCAACCATGATGTACATAGAGTACATAGCTATTCTAATTGAAACTCACTAACCATGAAAGTGTTTCACTCCATTGGTTTTCTTCTAGCAAACATAATGAATTGTAGATAGATTTTTTATGACAGGAATGCTGATGAGCGCACTTATAGTCAGCGTTGGTGAAGCGAATGATTTTATTGGCTGATAGTTCCAACGTTAATAAGTTAGCTAATTAACAGTTAACTGATTTCCATTTACTGGTGGGATCCCTAAATTCTTAGGTCCAGAATGCTGCTAGACTGCTGAGCATCTCAGGGCTTTTTTGCCGATGCGAGATCATCAAATAACTTCCCCCAGACTTGTACTGACTAAAACCCACCCATGTTCCTTTTATTGCCATTATGTTCCGGGGCCGCGGTATCTCTTTCAAACAACCCGCAACCCCGGCAGGCGGTGGCCCTGGCAGGCCTCTCTGCTTTGCTAACATCTCTTTGAGGCGCGCGTAGAACACTAACGCGCCGTCGACGTCTATAGAAGGACGGACGGTGAGCTTTTCATTGCTCACCGTCCACAGGCCCGCATCTACGGTGGCCGGGAGTCATCTCGGTCTCAGGTCTTGGTTTCGATTTCCAGGTCGGACAAAGTGTTATTGGGTTTTAAAATCAGGATTTTCTCAGTAACTGTAGTCTGGATTTCTACCCGGTTGATAGCAATGGGCTCACCGCCGTTTACATGAGACTTAACATAGCTGGCGAAATGTGGGTGTACTATTAGGTACACCTCTGCTCAACTCTTCGGGAATTACAGGCGTGCTGGTGTGTTTTGTTCTAGATTTTTTGTTTCTGTATAATAACTGATTTTAGCTATGAAAAATATTTCAAGCAAAAATTTACATACATAGATTCAGCCTATTCTTCGTAGCTTCGCTCTTAATAGATCGGCCGTGGCCGCGATGAACTGGGTACTACCACATGGCTTCAAAAAAAATGCGACATCTACTAATTTAAATCTTTACTTTCAAAATGTAAGAAAAGTATTAAGTCACTCACCTTATTCCAAGAATCATAGATATAGTTGATAAGATCATCGTTCTGGTTGTTGTTAATGTTGTTGTTGTTGTTATTGTTATTGTTGTTGCTGGGGTGCGGCGGCGGCGCCTGCGCAGGTGGGCTGAGCCGCGCAGCGTGGCCGTTGCCGTTGTGCCGCTTACTGCCCCCCATGTGTGGCAGGGACCGAGGCCCGCTGCTGACATAGCTTGACCTGTAATTGGAAGTCCTATGATGGGTTTAATACGCCATACTGAACCCTCCTTTTAAAGCTACAGTTTAGAAAATGACTATAGAATTCGACGGTGGAAATTGAGCGTGCTATTGGATATTGAACTTTCGGCGCTGTAGCTGGCCCAACGGTTGCAAATCTGACAGCACCACGGCATTTCTAATTTCCACCGTTGATTTGTTATGGAGAGATAGTGAACAATTTATTTAGCGTTTAGAAAAGTATGGGTGTGCTGTAGATGGATTCGGCTTTGGGAGACCAGGATGCCAGGATCTAGGACCCTAGAGAATGAGATAAAATGACAACATACTCAAGAGGACGCTTAATTAGCGTATAAGGATGTCCCCTTTTGAAAAAAATGGGTGGATGTTCCTAATAGAACCTTTCTTTCAAAGTTTATTATTTTAATATGTTTTACTAAATAGATTTCAAAATTAGAAGTTAAATAAAAATTTCGTTGTCAATTGTCAAGCTTATGCCGTGATTGTCGGCTCCTGGAGTCTGTCTCCCAAAACAACATTTGTAAATATATTTCAACATCTGGCAAAGGCTCCTGAGGACTTTATGTTATTAGTAGTTTATGAAAATATTATCATTCAGAGCTAAAAATATTAACTCTACGTACTTCAACATTTTCAGGAAAAGAAAGTCCGTCTGGTCTATTTTTGCCAAGGCATTACATTTTTAAATATTTTATAAAATCGTTCACCAGCTCTCTATCTATTTGTAGGGTAATTTATTAATTTAAAATTAGAACGCGGAACATCGCACGGCGCGTGATTCGAGGCGTAAAGCGGGCTATTAACACCTATGACGGTATGGCAAGGGCTAGTGATGCGGAGAAATGAGAACAATGATGTGAGGAACGTTGTGACTATGAATGTTGATGAAAGAATGGAATGTTTGAAAGTTTTTTTTTTCGTAAGCCTCTCCTGGAGTTTTTCTGCCACCCATGGGACTCGACTTGGTTTAACATGCCGTTGAGAAATATGTCTCTTTACAATGTTTTGCTTTCAACGAAGCGAGTGATAATTATACAATACGTACATAGATCCGAAAAATCTGAGGTTCGTGTCTTTGTCTTTGGTATTTGAATACATTTATAGCTTTTAAGATAAAAAAAATAAATGAAAAGTAAAGTTTTAAGCTGTGAGCTCAAGTAATCCTTACTAATATTATAAAATCGAAAGTGTGGTTATTTGTTTGTTACGTCTTCACGCCGAAATGGCAAAACCGATTTTGATGAATTTTGGTAGGTACAGAGATAGTTGGGACCCTGGAGACGAACATAGGCTAAAAAAAGTGAAAAAGGGGGAGTAAAAGGGGAGATAAAGATATTTGTTTTTCGCTCATCACGCGGGTTATAGTTAGCGTTAGCCCAAAGTAATTATGCCAAGCGGACGAAGTCTCGGGCGGAAGCTAGTTAATAATAAGACATGTACGATTTATGAGAACAGATAACAGGTGTCTCTTGTAACTTTATATTATTATTCAACTTAGACACAGAATAGATCTTGTGGCTAAATCAATTAATATTCCATGTCGTAGTGTATCATTGTCACATTCAAGGTTACTGATATTTGCATTTAATCACCCTTCGGCATCACAGTCTAAGTAGCAAACATAAATGTTTATTTTGTATTGCTTTGAAGACATCACCAGCCTTTTCCCAACTATGTTGAGGTCCTGTATAACCGGATGCAGCTGAATATTTACAATCAGACAGCCTATCTGACGTCCAAAACTCAGTACTGTGTGATATGGTACCTTTTGGTAACCCGACGCAGCAGTCATTCAAAAGTGCCTGTAATGGTCAAATTTAAATAAAAGATTTGAGTTTGAGACATACTCTTAAGAATTTTATTCAGTAATACATTTTTTTTGTCTATCAAGCTAGTGTCATTAACTCTAGGTCTAGAGTGTATTTTGAATTTGATACCAGTTATTTAAAAGTTGGCTTTTTTTAAATGTACACTTAATGCAACGTACATGAAGTTGTAATGGTCTATATTTTATGCAAGCCTGTATTTAAAGCTATAAATATTTTCAAAAGATATTTCCTTTGTTATATGTTTGAGTAAGTAAGCATTTTCTCAAGTTAAGTAATTTACATGTGGTATTTTCAAGTGATTGTTATGAAATTGAGCTAAATGAAGTCTACCAAATTGATTTTGATGCGTGTTCCATTGCTATTACAAACAAATCAGTGTCATTAACATTGTTTTCATTACAAAATATTATCTAATCCAAGTATTTACTAACAACATTATGTTACAGTTCAATAGATCAGAGTTAATCATACAGCGGCAATGAATGTTATATTAATAAATTGATAAAGCATAAATTGTTAGATGTTACTGTTTATGTTACGGAAGAGATTACACCTTTATCTGCTCTCATAGATATCTTTGTTCAAACCAAGGTTATTGTACTGATAGGTTAAAAAAAAACTACAATTTATACAAATAAAACTAAGAACTCTTTTAAGAATCTACATGATTAAAGAAATAACTTCACTAACAAAAAAAAACTACAGTTAATTAGGTACTCTACGCATTGGTGACTTTGTATGTACATAACTGTTCGCAAACGGTGCGATAAGAAACGCGTGGCATGATAATAATATAAATAACACCCGCACACGCTCGACACTTGTAAACATGCAACTGTGCCTAATAACAATGTGTGAAATACTTATTACTATCACAAGTGCCCGCTCACTGCTGACGATTACCCCGCTGCGCCACGATTTCGCACACTATCTTTCCACAAACAAAGCCAAATTAATGGTAACTGGGTTATCTTCGCATGCACTCGAAATATTGCTACAAATCAACCTGAATGTAATTTCATCGCCTCCAAATTATCCCACATTGTTTACACAGTACACTTTATGCACTAACCAACGTGAAAGTAAGCACGATTGCAAGCGAAAGCAAATTCTACTTACCTCATATTATTACGGTCCATGTTTCTAATCACTCTACTCTTCTCTCCTTTCAGAATATCCTAACAATAATTACTAAGTACACTAGGCTATTCTAATCTTACAGTTTAACACATTTTTAAACAAAGGATCGAGTAAAAAATCTGTAAATAATAATAAAATTCTAAAGATAAATAGACAGGACGCCACACAACACGACGACACACATCTGTCAAAAATAATAGCTATCAGCTGCACTTCCGTACATTGAACTCGATCTACGATTGGCTATTGGTTGAGCTACCCGAATTTTAGCCAATAGTAACGAAATGCTCTGATTGCGCAAAATCATTAGATCCAATAAGGCGGGAAAAACTAAGAGATGTACAATCTATAGTTGACAAGTATGACAATACGTTTATGGGAAATCGATTTTTCATTTGCTAGTAATTTTAAAGTATTATTAAGCATATTTTGTGATCCTACGATGCGCTAATAACTGCTGATATGCATTATAGCAATATGCATTATAGGGCCTTACAACGGCCATTCCCAGCAAAATGGACTAATGTTAACGTATTTTTGCATTCTTCAGTCATTTTTTTTAATTCTAAGCAATCAAAAAGTATTTTTTTAATCCAAAGCAATTACCAAAATTATTTTAATGTACTGATCATAAATTAAATTACAATGTCAGTCTCGCTGGTAAATAGTCGAATAAATAAAAGATAACGTGCGCGACTCGGTTGACTATGGCCAAGGGCAACACTATTAATCGCTTGCCTTTATTGCCTATGCCTTTTGCTGATTGAATGAAACAAACTTTATTTCTTTGATAGAATTCACAAAACCTACATTTATTACACAAATGATAACTTGAAACAATCTCATCACAAAAGTGGTAAAGAAACGTCTTGACAAGATGTCCGATAAAACTGGATTTGAAGAGCTGCGGAATAAATACAAGGTATATTTCTAACCTCTCATTCCACAATTTTTGTGCCAAATAGGTAAATAATTAGCCTAACTTGTGAAAACAATGCATTCTTACAGGATGTGCTGTCTAAAGCCTTTACAACCAACAATATCGACTTGCTCGATTCATTTACAAAGAATACGAATGAGAGCGACCGGAAAGCGGCGATGGACCAAGCGTTCAGGGACAAACTATTGGAACTGCTGGTCGAAGACCCAGACACTTTGGAAAACTTCGTGTCCTTCTGCATAGAGTCATGTAGACGACAGATGGTGACGCCTACAATGCCAGTCGTGCTTCTAGGCGACATTTTCGACGCACTAACACTAAACAAATGTGAAAAAATGTTTTCTTACGTCGAAAACGGCGTCGGTATTTGGAAAGAAGAGTTATTCTTCGTAGCTTGTAAAAATAATTTGCTTCGAATGTGTAATGATCTGCTGAGGAGGCTGTCAAGGTCCCAGAATACAGTTTTCTGTGGTAGAATCTTGCTGTTCCTTGCAAAGTTCTTCCCGTTTTCTGAAAGGTCTGGTCTGAATATTGTCTCTGAGTTTAATCTGGAGAATGTAACAGAATTCGGTGGTGATAGCTCAAGCACACTGAAAGATTCACTGGATGAAGAAATGGTGGTTGACAATGATGAGAAAGGGAAATTGAATATAGATTATAACTTGTACTGTAGATTCTGGAGTCTGCAAGACTTTTTCAGGAACCCTAATAATTGCTATAATAAATTACAGTGGAAGACTTTTGTTGTTGTAAGTATTTTCTCTTTTGTAACACATCTAATTATCTGTTTTTTGTATCAGTTTTAAATCTAGTAATTTTATAACAGGTAGAGTTTAATTTAGGAACTACTGATCAAATTCAGAACTCAATAGTGGCAAGCTAAATTATTTTTTAACTATAACAAGCAAAACCACAGGGAAAATCTAGTCAATAATAAAGCCACTTATCAGTACATGCTGTGGCCTTGTTGTTTAAACTACTTTGGGCATCATTATAGAGAACTTTTTCTAGAAATTTCATATACATTAAAATTCTACTTCATGTAATAATTTCCCCTTATTATATTTATTGAGCTTATGCCGTATAACTGCATGTGCAACAGGTCCATGAAGATTTCATACCACAATAACTTTATATTTCAGCATTCAGGCAGTGTCCTATCAGCATTCTCATCCTACAAATTAGAAACAATAGAATTACAGAAATCTAAGCTAAACTTACTGAAACCTGTCAAAACATTAGCCAATGATGCCGAGATGAAAGACTTGGAAAGCAGTGAACCGCACTACTTCGCAAAATTCCTGACAAATCAGAAACTGTTGGAGCTTCAACTGTCTGACTCTAATTTTAGAAGATGTGTCCTCGTTCAGTTCCTGATATTGTTCCAGTATTTAACTTCTACAGTTAAATTTAAAATGTATGTTTACTGTACAATTTATTTTATTTGACATAATATGTGTGTCTACATTCTAAATACTTAATTTAAAATAGAATATACTTTAATTCACTTTATTTAAAGCCAAAATATTACTTAATCTATGGGTACAATCATGGTCTTATAGCTGTAAGTGAAATCTCTTCAATTTCAAGCTTTGTGTTTGGCAGGTTGGGCAGTGCTATTCTTTTTCTTGATTGCACACAAAAAAATAATTTATACACCCAAACTTGCAATACTAAAGCTTATGTACAATGGCAAGCCTAACTTAAATTGTGAAATTGAGTTGTTGAGCTATTTCCGTAAGTTATCTTCAGAAGAAGCACAGTCTGGATTAGTGCCCAGTTTACGGACTTAAATCATTGTTTTTTTTTTTTATATAAAAAGACATTGCCCCACTCAAAGAATTTCTCCTGTATCATGAGTGCGTTTACAAACATTTATACTCACATACACAAACAGCCAGACCCAGAACAACTATCTGTAGGTCGTACAAATATTTGTTCTGTGCGGGCATCGAACGCGACATGTAGTGCAGCAGTCAAGCGCTTAGCCACTGCGCCAAAAGTGTCGTAACAAAATGTAGGTGTACATATGACTACAGCCTAGCTCTGCCCAAACCCTATGGCGATTATAAGAGGGATGTTTGTGTTCACATCCATAAAGTATATTTTCAATCGCTTTCAGGGAACTTGAGCTGAAATCTGATCAAGTAGATTGGGTGAAGGAAACCACATCTCTTGTATACAAGTTGCTGGGTGAAACACCACCGCATGGCAAACAGTTTGCGGAGTGTGTGAAGCATATTCTTAAGAGAGAGGAACACTGGAATAGCTGGAAGAATGATGGGTGTCCAGGTAATATACTTATAATTTATTCACTGTTAATCGTTTGAACGCCATTGTCACATATAAGCTACAGGCAAGAGTGTGCCCTGGACGCCAACAACATAGAAATGTGACAAAAATGTATGTAAAATGATTTTTGCATGTCGGATTTTCTGTGGTAGTAATAGTTATAGCTCTTTATGTACGAATACTCCTAGGAATAGCATATTCAAATTCAAAGCATTTATTTCAATTAGACCATTTTTTTGTGGAAGGGAAATCATCAAATAACTTCCTCCGCTCTGGGTGGAGCAAGGGGGAGTGTCAGACTTGTACTGGCTAAAACCCACCCATGTTCCTTCTATTTCCCTTTACGTGCCGGGGCCGTGGTATCTCTTTCGAACAACCCGCAACTTAATTAGACCATTACAGATACTTTTGAATGTCAATAAACAAAAAAATTAAGCTACAGTCCTAGACACAATGCAAATTAACTTGTGAAAGTACTGTATTTGTTAAAAATAACTGTAAAAAATAAAAAAACGGGTATGGAAATAAAAGAAGAAATAATAATACCTTTTCTGATTTAATTGTATGTTTGTAATAATTGTGTCATTCCTATGTTACAGAATTCCAGAAGCCGAAACCTCCAGTGCAAGTAGAATCAACAGATGAAGTGAAAAAGTCTAGAAAACGTCGCCGGCCTGTAGGTGACGTCATCAAGGAGTATGAAGGACAAAACAAATCATACATGGGGAAGTAAGTACCAGAGATAAAATGACTTACAATATTGAAATCATAAACTACTAAATAGAACCCTTTATTTATTTATTTAAACTGCATGTTTCAATAGTGGTACACACGACGACACATCAACCTATACAAAACCAGTTTATGCTGATCTTT
This sequence comes from Ochropleura plecta, assembly GCA_905475445.1. Lineage (NCBI taxonomy): Eukaryota > Metazoa > Arthropoda > Insecta > Lepidoptera > Noctuidae > Ochropleura > Ochropleura plecta. The sequence goes on from FR997739.1 coordinate 15,532,546, forward strand.
CAACTACGAATCGTACGCCATAGATTTCCCGTACGACGAGATATCCGCTTAAACTGGTTTTGTATAGGTTGATCTGTCGTCGTGTGTACATAGGCGGACTTAATGCCATAAGCCATTCTCTACTTTATCATTTACTAGCTTTCGCCCGCGGCTTCGCTCGCGTTAAATTCGGGGTAACACAGTTCCTCTTGCGCCTTATTGATTTGTAATAGCAACGCTAAGTTTTCCCTTTTCTTCCCTCTTTCTCCCTCACATCCCACTTTTTTAAAATAAAAGTTAGCCTATGTCCGTCTCCTGGTTCCCAACTATCTCTGTACCAAAATTCATCAAAATCGGTGTAGCCATTAAAGCGTGAAGAGGTAACAAACAAACAAACAAACAAACAAACTCACTTTCGCTTTTATAATATTAGTAAGGATAAGGATAACAGACTAGCTTTTGCCCGCGGCTTCGCTCGCGTTAAATTCGGGGTAACACAGTTCCCCTTGCGCCTTATTGATTTGTAATAGCAACGCTAAGTTTTCCCTTTTCTTCCCTCTTTCACATCCCACTTTTTTTCAAAAAAGTTAGCCTATGTCCGTCTCCTGGTTCCCAACTATCTCTGTACCAAAATTCATCAAAATCGGTTTAGCCATTAAAGCGTGAAGAGGTAACAAACAAACAAACTCACTTTCGCTTTTATAATACTAGTAAGGATGAAACGGATATACATGCAAATATGAAAAGAAATTCAATAAATTGTCATTAACCTTTTCGCTGCCAAGGACTTCAATAGAAGTTATATTATAAGGGATATATTTTTTTTGTTATTTCTTTTTTTACATACACTTTTTTTTGTTATTGCTGGCTAAATTATAATTCCATGAATTTATGTTAATTTATTTTTATTTATCTTATTTTATTTATTTGTTGTAAATTTCACTCACAATAAATCAGGCCACATTATTTGAACATTTTATTACTGACAATAAACACTTTTTTGGAACGCTAGCTATCCAAATATCCAGTTGTCCGGCCTCGAAGCTTGCCGAATATTCGGCTACCCGGTCTCGATACAGGCCGAAAATCCGGCTGTCTGTCCCCGAACCTTGCCGAATATCCGGCTGCCCGGCCTCGAAGCTTGCCAAATATACGGCTGTCCGGCCTCGATGCTTGCCAAATACTCGGTATCCGGATAAACTAGTATTCGTTTAATCTCCAATTTGTGCTTTTGTTTTTCAGCAATGAACTGACGAAATTATGGAACTTGTGTCCTGACAATCTTGCAGCATGTCGAACCAAACAAAGAGACTTCATGCCTTCATTGGGTAAGTACTAAATAAATGCCAGTTATAACACAATACTAATACTTGTTTTTTTTTAATGGGAGCTTTCACCACATTTCTTGTCACTTCTGGTTCTTTGTGTCGTTGAGACTGCTGACTATAAAAGTGTATCAAATTTTGCTGACCCTGTGTTCTGGGTTTTTCTAGTGGCAATCAGTCTGCATTGTGTCCAGTTGTTGGTACAAATCCGTCCTTATTACATGGTGGGACTTTAACCCCAAACTGAAAGTTAGCGGTATATATACATTGGCATATTTAGGAAAAGCAAACATTTAAACCGGTAATCCTGCACCTGATTTCTCATCGGATATTTTAGTCGTGCTATTCTACAAGAATACAGCGTCGAGCTTAGCGCTGCCGCAGCGTTAAGTTTCATAGAGAGTAGTTATTAGAGAATAGTACAAGAGATAGTTTTCCCATAAGATAATGACAATGAGGTGGAACTTTTCTGTGCACACACTTGTGTTAATATCTCACACGCCGATGGCTAATCTTTAATGAGAATGGACTACAAGCATGGTGTTATCCGAGGTTACGGGTTGTTCGAAAGAGATACCGTGACCCCAGAACACAAACGGCAAAAGGAACATGGTTGGATTTAAGTCAGCCAAAGTCTGACACTCCCTCCCGCTCCACTCAGAGCGGTAGAAGTTATTTAATGAAATCCCATTCGAAAAAAAAATGAATTTCTAGTATTTCTCCTTATCTTTATTCAGAATCTTATATGGTGTGTCCTGGCTCGGAGACATCATCAACTCGCACGTCCAACGGCGGCTGGGGCTGGCGTGCACTGCGCCTGCTGGCACGTCGGTCGCCGCACTTCTTCGTACACACCAACAACCCTATAGGACGGCTACCTGATTACCTTACTGCTATGGTGAGTTAAGTTGTATTTTGAAGATAGATAGAATATTCTTTAGTATGTACACCATACAAATTACAAGAATAACAGTATACAACTTATAAATAGGGTGAAACAATGGGCGGTCTTATCGCTAAAAGCGATCTTTTCAAGACAACTTTTGGATGGATTTAAAGGAGGAGAGACAGTACTGTAAGAGGTTTTATAACTAAAGCAATACTGGCTGTTAAAACATAATGTTCCAATACTCAGGTCGTTTTAGAGATAGAATAGGTTGACAGCTTTGCTAGAAGACATATAAATTAAAATGATTTAAAAATATATTCTTTAAACTATTCTAAGTGCTTTATTTAATTAGAAAACCCTTTAAACCCTACATTTGGTGGAGGCTTTATTTAAGTAATACAATAGAGACATTACATTTAAGGGAGGAACATCCCTCAATCTTCAGTGAAACCAACTTTACAATAAGAGGCATAGCCTTAGTAAAGTGTGTTGAGTTGACACAATTGGTAAAGCTGATGGTTGAACTCCGACAGTTCAGTCAATATGGACTGCTAATGTTTAATTTTTTTATTGAATGTAATGAATAACCTGGAATGGATAGAGTTATAGGTAAATTGGACCTTATCCTCTTTTTCTTCCTTGAGACTCAATCGCGTCCGATGGAGTTAAAGATTATGATGTACAGTTTTATTTTATTTTTCAACCCCATCTGGGTATATATGAGCTTATCATATATTTGTTTAGGGGTACGTATCGTTGCTTTTCGGGGTTTTGCTGCGACAAAATTTCAATACTTTGATTTAAGATTTGTTAAGTGCACGTTAGCACAAGTTAATGTATAACTATTATAACTCTAAATGGAGTGACGAACTATTTTATACCGGTCATCGTATTGAAATTACCTCTCCAGAGGCGTGCCTATTTTATATTCCCCCGTAGGTAGGAATGCTGGTTTAGGGATAAGCAGGAGTCCTTGAGTATTCGAACTTAATGAATAAAAGATAAGTTTCACTTAAGATCTACGTTGATCCTTTTATTCATAAGGGTGGGCGTAGCTCATGTAAGAGGTTTTATAACTAAAGCAATACTGGCTGTTAAAACATAATGTTCCAATACTCAGGTCGTTTTAGAGATAGAATAGGTTGACAGCTTTGCTAGAAGACATGTAAATTAAAATGATTTAAAAATATATTCTTTAAACTATTCTAAGTGCTTTATTTAATTAGAAAACCCTTTAAACCCTACATTTGGTGGAGGCTTTATTTAAGTAATACAATAGAGACATTACAGTACTGTAGGTAGTCTGCGGTGTTTCATTCTTAAAAACGAATAGCTACATTTAAAAAAACAAATTCTTATACTTATATAAATACGTACAAAATAATAATCATGAAGAGCAAAGAAATATTTAATATTGTTGTTTAAGGAGAGGTAGTGCTTTTTTATAAGGTTTATAAAGCAAAAGAATCAGCATATAATGTTTAACATGCTGGGATACAGGCTTCTTCTCTGTTAGAGGGAGTGGTCTGTAACGCTGGTCCAGTCTAATTGGGGGGATGTCAGGTTGGTTTCCTCACGGACTTCAGAATAACCCAAGACCTCAGGCTCATGACTCGCGTTTGCATTTACAAGACCGATGGAGCAGACACTAAAAGTTATAAAAAAAAATAAAGTATCCCTCCCCTTCTTACACTTTCAGGTGGACCGTGTTACTCGTGAAGTAGCCGCCAACGCAGCTGCCAGCGCCAACGGAGAGTCCTCTAAGAACCATATTGACAAAGCTGGCAAACAGGTAAGAATAACTAACGAAAGTGTGAGTAGGCTTGCATTTACTTTGCTGTAGAGTAGTTCTAACACGGGCCAACAGTCACATAAAAACAATGACTAAAAAGGTTACTTAAATACAAAGATTTTAATCTAGTTATTGTTTTAGGTATAAAATCCTACAGCTTTTTTTATTATTTTGCACAGAACCCTAATCTGTTTTTCTATAATAAAAGTTGCCAAGTTACTTTTTCTAACAGCAATCTGCCAGTAAAAGTCCCGTCAAAATCGGTCAAGCCGTTTCAGAGATTAGCCGGAACATAAACAGACAAAAAATACAACATTTTGTTTATGTATTTAGTAAAATATAATTTCTAATTGCAAACAGACACTTCAGTTGTATTTATTTGTAATGTCCGCATCCTACTTATACGATTTTATTCTTTCACTGCATTGTTTTAAGGCTTAGCTTACAACACCAGTGAAAAGAAACGTTAATAACTTATTTTTTCTAGTGGCATTTGATATTTTAATTTCTTACAGGCCACTGATTCCTTGGATACAGTAATGTACCTATTATAATTACTTTTATTTCATTGTTTCTGTTTAAATGTGCTGTCATTAGAAAAAATCTTGGTTCAGATGGTTGTGTGTTAATCTAGCTGATCAAGTTAATAAAAAAAAATTCAAAATGACATGAAGATAGCTGCAAAAGTATAAAACTGCGGCATAGCTATCAACGCCCAATTCCATACAAAATAATTTAAATACAGTTTGTTCCAGTCTTACTTCTAGGAAATTACAATTAAATAGAAAAAAATACTAAAATTAAGATTTAAAAAAATAGAACATGCAGTCACGTGCGGGGTATACTGCGTGTACGGTCAATAAAACAGATAAGTGACCACGCTCGTAAGGGTACGCTCACACAGAAGTCCGTTTTCTTTTTAACGTATGGGAAATCATCAAATAACGCTCCCGCTCTTGGAGTGTCAGATTTGTACTAACTGAAACGCACCCATGTTCGTCCTACTGCCCTTTATGTTCCGGCGCCGCGGTATCTCTTTCGAACAACCCTTCTTCTCGGCAGGCAGTGGCCCTGGAAGGCCCCTCTGCTTTGAGGCGCGCGTGGAACATTAACGCGCCGTCGACACGGCCTGTCGTCACTGTACGAACGGACGGTGCTAGCTAGCTATCTAGCTACCCATTGCTCTCTCATTGATCCGACAGAATATAAAGCGGTCCCTTTTAAATACGATCGTGTGAACATTGCATCAAGTAGAAGTAGCGACGGATCTGATGGATTCTGTGGTTAAAGGCACTCTATATACCTACTTTTTTTTTTTTTCTTAGAAACTAATCTTTATTAATTTAATGAACTATCTATTTTCTATCAAATAAATTTAACTTTATTCAAAAACATTCAAGGATTTTGAAGAAAATTTTAACTGTGTCTGACGAGCCTGGTTATTTAACTCTTTTGTTAATCGTACAGTTGTTGATGGTACATTACAATTCTTTAAGAATTGCATACTATTGTGATTCTGTTCAAGTGGTTATTTGAGGCCACCAGAAAAGCGTTTAATAAACTAAAATACTGATCGAGCGTACAAACATCTGAACCAGAGTTAAATGTGTCAACATGGACGCCATGTATAACGAACTTATAAAACTGTCAAAATTTTAGGAAAACGCCGAGGAAGAGATTACTGAGGAACAGATGGAAGCAGACCTCATAAAGGAAGGGGATGCCAATGATATTGAACAGGTAAAAAAAAAAAATTTTAGTATTAAACCGTTTTTATGTACCATACCGAATTTCCTCCGTGCCTCAAATGCAAAATCAAATTTGGTGTCGTGAACAAGGAGACATGGTTTCAATATAAAATTACGGATAATCACTATGAGAAGGAGAGGGGAGGGTAAGCTATTTTTTGGCTAAAAAAAAACAGCCGTGCGAAACAGGTTGCTAGTTATCATAGATGGTTTCGTATTATAAGTTAATATTGATGTCCACATTGAATCAATAGCTCAAAAGAGGTTAAATACCTCAAGCTTCACATCTATATATCCTTTGGCAACTAGAACTACGTTGTGATCGGCTACCACTGTAACCGGATCCGGATGCAGCTGAATACCAATAAGTATTTTACATAGAGCGACTATCTATGTGTACTCCACAGCCTACCGGGTATTTACCCTTGATAAAACTGGTTGTCAGACTTTCGAACACAATCACATCAATATTTCTTCTTATCGATATATTCTTGCAGGTGCCAGATTCCACCCACGCATCGGAGGAAGATTACGACAAAACAGCACGGTCTCGAGTTACAATGATTTCAACATCCCAACTCGACGCCTTGTCAACTAAACTCACTGATTGGAAGAAATTGGCTGTCAAGCTAGGCTTTAAACCTGATGAAATCCAATTCTTCGAGACAGAACACGCTACAGATCCAGCCAGAGCCAAGAATATGCTTCAACTATGGTTCGATGATGACGAAGATGCCTCGGTAGAAAACCTACACTATATCATGGAGGGATTAAAGATGGCGGATGCATGTGAAGTACTGAAAAACGCTAAATGACATTCGATAAAACGTAGCCGTAAGAAGAAGATATTACAGTTTTTCTTATAGATTTATTTGTTTGTTTTATTTTGTTGCCTTATAAACCTTACCTGAAAACTGGAGAAAAACATCGCAAGGAATACGGTGTGCCCTTTTGAACGCCTTAGTTATAAAATAGTCGAGTGGCTGTGACGCCACCGAGAACCAAAGTTGTTTTAATTACAATAAAATAAATAATAATCGAAAATGTCCCATCACTAGCGAAAATGCCTACCACATAAATATGTTATTACTGGCGTCGGGAGTGAAGTAACGGCACTGGCTTGAAAAAGTTACAAAGAGGTGTATCATGTGGCAGGAACTAGGGGTAAAAGTCGTTAAAGCTGGTAAGAGTTGGGTTTGGGTCTTCGATTGTTGCTGCGCTGATAGTGTAGAATGCAATTGTGTCCCCACACCCCAGCCAGAAGGGACACCGTGTGGTTTTAACTTTTCATGGGAGTAGTTCCAAGGGAGAGGGTGAATCCCCCTCCCGCCCGCTCCACCATATCTACGTTACCGATTTGATTTCGGTCAGTCGTTTCTATTCACTCGCTATCGTCATGCCAATAAAGGATGACAGACATGAACATACCTACAACTTGTTTAAGAGTAAGTGGGCTGTTCTTCTAAGACCTCCTTAGGCCTTCTTGTAGCAAAGTGGCCCGCCGGGTTTGCGGGTTATTCGAATAAAATTCCGCGGCCCGGCCGGAGCGGGAGAAGTTATTTGACGATTTCCCGTGTGAAAAAGAATTGTGTGGTGGAGTGAATAATGTCCCACTCTCTTTTAGAGAGTAGACGGGGCCTGGTCTCTGGTACTGTAATAAATTGTTGATTATTTAATCATCTTGCCCTTTTTTGCGGTTGGCAAATCATTAAATAACTTCCCCCGTTCTAGGCGGAGCGGGAGGAGTGTTCGAGTTTATCTAACTAAAACTCACCCATGTTCCTTCTTTGGCCTTTTATGTTTCGGGGTATTTCTTTCGAACAACTTGCAACCCCGGTAGGCGGTGGCCCTGGCACATCTTAATCATCTTCTTGCCCTTGTCCCACGTTATGTATTTCGGGTCGGCGCAACACGTTTTTCTCTTCCATTCTCCACTGTCAATCGTCACGCGTTCTTTTACCTTCATGTCATTCCTCATACAATCCATCTATCTATTCTTTGGTCTTCCTCTATCTCGCCATCCAACAACACTTATATTCGTCCCTCTTCATCACATCACACCAAGACAGACGAATCCCTTACATCATTTCTGTAACAGGCGCCACTTTCAGCTTCCTCTTGTTGTACTCATTTTTTACTTTAAGAATTTTTAACCGACTTCAAAAAGAAGGCGGTTCTTTTTTTTTGTAGGTTTGTTACGCGATCTCTCCGTGGGACGATTTTCAAAATTATTTTTTTATTCGAAAAGGTATACTCCCTTGTATGATTTAGACATTCTTAGATAGATTTCTTCTATAGGACGACTAGCTGGCGCTCGCAGCTTCGCCCGCGTGATGATCAAAAAATATATGTGATATTCCAGACATAATCTACCTCTGTGCACAAATTTCATCAAGATCCGTTGAGCCGTTTTGACGTGAAAGAGTAACAAACATTCATACATCCATCCATCCTCATAATCATTCGCATTTATAAAATTAGTAGGATATGCTGATACCTCTTAGGTACTAGTAATGAAAAATGATTACTCGATAAGAATTTGTGTGAGATACCGTGCGTGCGAAAAAGGCTGAAACAAAAATCTTTTTTGCCAAAAAAAGCGACTTGCAAAAAAGTCTGAAATTCTCATCTCTGCTGCATGCAACCTTTTTATCCATCTTCATTACCCTAGCGTTCAGATCCATAACCACAGTACGACTTTTTGTTATAAGTAATTTATTGTTCATATTAAATTCAGAGCTCTAAAGTGGGTTATGGTAATCCCACAGCTAATGTCTTTGTAATAATGGATTTGGTTTCTGTGTTTTTAAACTGCTTTATTGGAGAAGTGGTGACAAAGGTACTGGTCAGGTGCCGAACGAAACTTCCTGAGTTTTACTCCCATAGGTACCGAAAAAGTAGAATAAATAAATAGGGATATATAATATATCCTACTGTTAAAAGAAACTAAAGAAAGGTCAGAGGGTCTAAAATGACCGCTAAAGCAGAATCATAATAGATTAAAAATATGAATTGACGGCACGGTTGGCGCAGTGACTGCTGCGCTGTGTCGCGGGTTCAATCCCCGCACGTTACAAATATTTGTATGACTACTTTTTCTGCCTGTCCCTATCGGAAAAAGGTGTGCGTTTATCTTTGATTAAGGAACTAACCTTAAGCTGATTTTAGGTACCTACCTGAAAAAAAATCTGAACCCTTATAGGATCAGTTTGTTGTCCTTCTGTCTGTCAAGACCTTTTATCTCGGGAACGCAGAAAGCTATCGTGTTAAAATTAAAACCATATACTCACACTTTAAATCGATAAACGCCTTGTCTTCGCGAGATTGATTGGATCTATACATTAGAAAAACGCAGTTCGTAATTGCGTAGGTACAGACGCCTGCACATCAAGCTACTACAATCTGTCAGATTTCTTTGATAGATTTTCGACTTTATTTCTAAAGTATTAGGTTCAAGGTTCATTGGGAAAAATTGACAGTTTCGGGTAGCTTGACCTGCAGGCGTCTGTACCTCAGCTGTGGCAGTATGACTGAACTGAAAACACATTTCTGCTCCTTCCCCAAATACTAGTATGATAGCACTATATCAGATTTCCAAGTTATGAAGTTAGGTACGAACCTAGTTCCCTACAAGTATATAGGTACCTAGGTTTTGTTAGTAAGGTTACGGTACGGAAACGTGGACTCAGCTACCAGCAACAAAACACATCAAATGCATACATGATTTATAAAGGTATGAGTTTATGTAGCTACCTATCTATATTTAAATGTTGGGTATTCTGGCAATCCACGAGAAAAATATTGCCATCCACAAATATTTCCCTAAGGTAAGGCATCTAGCAAAGATTTATAAAATCATTCAACAATGTCGGCCGCTACGAAATTATAACTTGCACGCATTTCCTCATCCCGACTGACTCACGATGTGCCCAAAACAGAACTTATTACTAACAAAATTGCTCATTCCTCTCAGCTGGACTAAAATGGACCTTAACGTAGGCGAACAAAGCTGGTTTAAACTACTTTTGTAAGTTTGCAACACTCCAGCGTTTCCAATGTATTTAGAGCTATCGCGTCTCCCTCTTTTCCTTGATTTTGAGAAGAAAACGAAGAAGTCACCATGTAGGTGGAGGACCAACGTTTTCTAGCCAAGTTTTACCGCCGCTGCGGTGTTTACAGAATCGCGGAATAGTCGTTGCACCGAAATTAGTTCGAAACGAATGCGTCAATGGGCAGTCGGGACGCGGCTGGTGTTGCGCGCGCGGTGGATCCTAAAATATTTATATTTTTATGATTCGATACGCGACTAGAGAATTGTATATTAAAAATATAACGGGGTAGAGTTTGGCGCCGCTGTGACGTGCGTTTGCGCAAGGGTGGCGCGAACGATTTGCTGTGAAAAAGATATTGTGATTTGTTCGAATACATCTGTAAGTAGTTTATGTTGTGAATTTGTGTGCTTTATTACATAGGTCTACAATCAAACCAATATGGAACAATTTTGCTAAAATACTTCTACTCTAGACCTAACATTGTAGGTATTTTCATCGTTGCATGATCGGCTCCTCGAGATTTTTTTCTCAATTTATTTTCCTCTTTTTCGATCTACATAAACAAAGAACATCCACTAAATGATTTGCTGCTATATTCGAGACATTGGTTTATTCGACATGATAAATCTAAAGCGGCGCTTTCACCAACATTTTTCAGTTGCAACTTTTATTTTCGTTGAAAGTCTGAAACATCGGTATAAATCATACCAGCGGCAATAATTCTACTGAAATAAAGCTCTGAAAAGGTTATTTTTGTCCGTTTCAGCACTTTCATTATGCATGCAGGGCCGTAAACTTTTATGTCTAAGTATGTGATCTCACTAAATACCAAATGTATCTTTTACAGTTTTTTTTTATATTTACGATTATTTTCATAACCTCATGCGTGGTTGTCATGGACAGTGTTTTACATTTTTTAATTATGATGCCAAAGATAATTTTCTTTCATCTTTCTTTTTAACGCGAGGAAAAGAAAATGGACAGACTCGTGTTAAAACTTTATGGTTTCATAAAATTTTATTGTTTATTTTTTATCGTGTGTTACTGGGACACATGGTTGGTAAACCTTTTCAAGGGATTATTGTAAGAAAATGAAACAGTTCAATGTCGGCTGTTTCGTTTTTAACTTTTTATATTCGAATAATCGAAAAGACCGTCGGTACCTATCTTTATTAGATAGAACAGTCTATTCCAGCCAAAGAGATTTATAAGACTTATAGAGCAGATATTGGGAATGTTTATATACAAAAATGTTGAATTTTGACCCACAAATGCACAAGATTACGATTTTCTTCGTTTTGTTTCATCTGTCACTCCTTAATATTATATTTGAAAGTCTTTAATTCCAGCTCTAGCTTTAACAAAACTCCTTTATGGACAACGTAGCTTTGGCCAGAGAATATCTTCGCACTTTCGGGGAATTCCCCACCACGTATGTATTTCCCCCATTAATATAAGTGAAAATTACCATTTGCCTTAAATTGTGAAACACAATGTGTGTTTGAATCACGACTTGGGCATAAACATGGATAGACAATACTATAACAACTGATAACTCTATGAACACACTTAGCCACTCGGTTGCTTCTGGAAACGATCGTTTCCAAACCAAAAAGCCGAACTTTGCTCGGCGCACTCTTTCGCGTAACGCGCTGTGACATGTGGTAACAAAAACTTAATTTACTACCGACTGGATAGGTTTTATTGTAATAAAAATACTGTTTTGTGTAGCCAATGAGTTATACAATAAATATTAGTCTATTATTTCTCGAGTTCTTAATATAATTATATTTATAAATAACTAGAAAGTTTGAGAACAAGTATATTGCCTACTTCTATTAAAATAAGGTTTTATAGCAAAATAAGATCGATAAGTGTACTTGTTTTTTAAATTTTCATAAAGTATTTTAGTTATTTCATCATTTTAATAAAAAAAAAAACCATAAAAGGCTTAATAATTTGATAAAAAAGAAATGTAAAACCGAACGAAAACTATATAAAATGGTGACTTCAATTTCACTTCAAAAGATTAAATATAATTTTGTCTATGGGTGTTATAAACTTGCGTTCATTCGGTAGATCTGTTCCTAGTCTATGATTTTAAGAGGTTTTGAAAGGACTCTAACGTCATATTAATAGAGTTTTAAGTCGTTTAACAAAAATGAAGACTTGGAAACAATTGTTTCCACGAGCAAAGTTCGGCGCCTTTTTGGTTTTCGCAAGCAATCGAGGGGTTATGTAGGTAACTACTACAGGAGTATGTTTCCATAGAGTAATGTTTTACTTACCTACGTAGTACCTACATAAAATGAATAATTGCGGTAAAAATGTTTCATACACCAATCACAATAAAACCATAGTTAATTTATTAGGGAAGTTGGAGTTGTTTTAAATTTTATACTGAATTTAATAAATAAATTAATATATTTTTATGTAGAATAAAGATACTTAATAAGATTAAACTTACTATACACATTAAAACAATTAAATAAACTAAAATAATGACCCAAAGGCTGGCTTTTAGCAGAGGGGCCTGCAAGGGCCACTGCCTGCCGGGGTTGTGGGTTGTTCGAATGCGATACTTTAATAAGTATGTGTAGTAGGTCCACAAATTGCAATTCACTATCTACTTTCAAAAGACTCATATGTTGCCTCATCCATTTTCCAAACAGACGTAGGATTAAGTATAATGGTAAAGTAGATAAAACACCTACCTAGGTAAACAGCAAATATATACTATTTTAGGCTTGAGGAAAACCACACAAATCTTCAATCTAAGGAAGTTGACCACAGGCAATTACTTAACAAATCTTTTAAACAACATGACGTGGATTGAAAAGGAAAACTACCGACCCAAAAGGTTGCGGCTCATTTGTTCGTAATGGGGAAGATCTTTTGAAGCTGCTACCTAATTAGACGGCGTGACCAAAGCTAGTTCTCAAAAAGACGCAACAAGCGCTTATGTTGATTGTGAACTTACAAATAGTAATTTCTTTTTTTTTCAATACATTAAGAATTTATTCATATGTATGGATGACAATGATTGTGCTTATTGCAGATAGCTGTACTTTCGATAAAAAAATCAACGTATTTATGCAACGTTTGCATTGCGTGCTCATCCTAGACTCTCAGATTTTCAACCAATGAAGATTTTTAAAACAAGCTATACTAGCGCCATTAACTTCACAGTTGCCTTACGTTAGTTCAAAATCGCCTTCGAGCAACCCGCAACCCCGGCAGGCATTGGCCCCTGTACTTAGCTGACATCTCTTTGAGTCGCACGTGGAATATGAACGCATCGTCGATACGTCCTATCTTGACTAGATTCCACAGACCCGCATCTACGGTGACCGGGAGTCGTCATGTCTCTCCCGACGCCCGGAGCGTGACCCGCGGCGTTTGGGTTGGTTTGAGGAACTCACCCTAACCACAATATAATAAGAGACATTAGGAGCCTTCACAATATAAAACAGGCATCGTTACGCCCACATTTAACAACTGACAGTAAACAAGATTACGTTCCTCAAACGTCTGCTAACATACCGGACTTCAAAGAGTGCGAGAAGTATTCTAACAACTGCACTACCGTTGCAAAATCGTAAAAGAGATATAGGCCGGGCAAATAGACCGCGAAATTAAGACATTTGCAACAATTGAGTCACTGTTTCTTGGAGTTTGCAGCCTACCTCAGTTCTGAGAATCAGGAATCTGGGTTTAGTTGATAGAACACAGACTTGCAAAATAAATAAATCCTTACTAATATTATAAAAGCGAGAGTGAGTTTGTTTGTTACGTCTTCACGCCTAAATGGCTAAACCGATTTTGATGAATTTTGGTACAGAGACAGTTGATAGTTGAGATAGTTGAGACCCTAGAGACATAGGTTAATTGCTTTTTTTTAAAGTGAGAAATGAGGGAGAAAAAGGGGAAGAAAAGGGAAAACTTAGCTTTGCTATTACAATAAATAAGGCGCAAGGCCAAAAACTACAGGTAACAAGTACCTACCTGCAAATCAGGAAAGGGGAACTGTGTTACCCCGAATTTAACGCGAACGAAGCTGCGCAAAAGCTAGTTAGACATAAAGACAAAACATTTATCATACGTACAACAAAAAAGCAAATCAGGATCAACCCAAAAAAATCATCAAGCTGAGAAAAAAGACAGATAAAAAAGAAAGAAGTTGGATTGACCCATAGACAATTAGACATTTAGATACATCACATACACAAATATAGATGAACCAAAATTCATCATAATCGGTTTAGCCATTTAGGCGTGAAGAGGTAACAAACAAACAAACTCACTTTCGCTTTTAAAATATTAGTAAGGATTTGCAGTGCTACTAGATTACTTGATTAACACACTGTATATTTTTTTAAATAGCCTATGTCCGTCTCCAGGGTGCCAACTATCTCTGTACCAAAATTCAAAATCGGTAAAGCCTTTAGGCGTGAAGATGTAACAAACAAACTCACTTTCGCTTTTATAATATTGGCAAGGAAGTAAGTAGAGTGGAGTAAGTTTTGCTTCCCTTGTAGTCAATATTTTTGATGTCCCGATTGTGTCTGTGCTCGGATTGGCTTGTGTAGTTTTTGAAGATCCACATAATGGTGTCCAGACGTTGGTGTTAGTTCTTGGCGTCCGTTTTGTGTGAGTGAAAATACTCTCTATAGCCTAATATAGAATGACTTTTATTAGGTACTATTTTAGATGCTTTGCTGGAAGATCGGAATTTCGGCATCACCATTACCACCAATCGCCAATCATCTCTTTGTTTCTAGGAGTCCAATCTAATCACTTTTTCTTTGCGCGTGGAAAATTGTTAAATAACTTCCTCTGCTCTGGGTAGAGCGGGGGGTGTAAGACTTACTGGCTAAAATCAACTTATGTTCTTTCTTTTGCCCTTTATGTTCCGGAGCCGCAGTATCTCTTTTAAACACCCTGCAACCCCGGAGGAATTTAATCCTGGGGCACACATTTGAAAGATCTACTGTTGATAGGTGAATTTAATCAATAGGCACACTTCACATTGATAGCGTTACTGGTATTTAGAGACTACTCACCACTATGCTCTCATGTCAGTGTCCTCCCACGTAAATTAGAGTTTCTGCTCGATACACCGATCAATTTGTAATCTTAAACACACATAGCTAACACTCTACATGATGCTATATTAATTCAACGTTTCCATTATTTATTTTACCAACATTCCTTCTACAAAATGGTTCTGATCTGCCCCATAAACCCATGAAAGTAAACCATGGGTCGACCAGACGCGAAAAAACTAAATAAATACACGTTTCATCGCGTACTAAAAGTGCTGGATATGCTATAAAGAGTATTAAAACTAGGGCATATAGGCTGTACTCTGGATAAAAACAACTGATACATATTTCGTTAGATACATATACAAACATCCGTCAATGCCGCGCTTGCAGACTGAATTTCAGCAGCCCATTTTTCAGGCGGTTTTCACGGCGTATATTTTAGTGATGTGGGGCGCCTCGGGCGAGGCAAACATCGCAGTACTATGCTACTTTTGTGCATAAATTGGAGAACAACTTCAGTTTGGTTTACTTACGTTGCGGTGAGTGGGTTGGGCTGCGAACTGCGCACTCCAGTTTTTTTTTGTATGTTGCAGACGCGTGGATCCTTACTAATATTATAAAAGCGAAAGTGAGTTTGTTTGTTACGTCTTCACGCCTAAGTGGCCCAACCGATTTTGATGAATTTTGGTACAGAGATAGTTGGGACCCTGAAGACGGACAGAGGCATTTTTAAAAAAAGTGAGAGATTAGGGGGAGAAAGAGGAGAGAAAAGGGGAGAGTAAGATATTTTTTTTCGATCATCACGCCGCCGGTTAAAGATAGCGTTAGTCCTAAATAACTATGCCACTCGGACGAAGTCGCGGGCGGAAGCTAGTTCTGTATATTATTTTTACTTATCGAATTTGCCATGGCCACAACAAGACTGCTTTTCAAACTTTCAGTGTTTAACGAATAACGTTTAACGCTATTCGATATATTTTAACCGACTTCAAAAAAGGGGGAGGTTCTATGTTCGACCGTATTTTTTTTTATGTATGTTCTCCGATTATTCCGCCAACTGTGGTCTAAATTTCATTTTTTTTTGGTCGTAATATTTTTTTTTTTGGTATCAATTTTATTTATATTGCTTGAACAGTTTATGAGTTATCGTATATAATACATATTTTCTCATTCTACGTCTGGATGATCTGCTAATCTTTTATTAACAATGGAAAATGAATACTCGATAAAAAAATATGTCAGATTTATTATGGTACCTATGATGATACGGTGTGGATACCATGAATAGAAATGCTGATATAAAAAACCGACTCACAAAAAAAACTTAATAAGTAGTACGAGATCCGGCTGCAGAATCCGTGTACCTACTCATCGAGTTTTTTTGCTAAAAACCAAATTTTTATACATATTTATGATTAGGAGAATTTGTTATTTTTCGTTTGTGGAACGAATTGCCGTTGTCAGAAAGAGAAGCTCAGTCAGTCGTTGCTTTTAAAGCTTTAGTTGCAAATCATTATCTTTCCCTTTGATTTTTTCTGAATAAATGTTAGACACCGACCGACCTATCCTATTTGTCAAGCGTATAATATTATAAAACACATGTTAAATAAATTACTTAGATTATATATAATCTAAGTAATTTATTTGTTGCATGTGTTTAACTTAAACAATAAATAACATAAATAAATACATATTATATGTATTTATTTATGTATTTATATATTTTGAATAAGTAACTTTATTTTAATTATTTGTGTAGTGTTAGCAAGTAGGTACACCATTGACTACCCCCCGTTGTATTTTTATATTCGTAAAGTACATGCAAAGGTTGTCTGGAAGATATCGCTATTAGCGATAAGACCGCCATTGCAACCATAGATTTAGCACTTTTTTATAAAACAGTTGGTTTTTTTTAATTTTTTGGTGTGCAATAAAGTAAATTCTATTCTATTCTACCAGGTTGCCTATCAAAATGTGGCCGCTAGTACCTACGTACTTTTAAATAAATTATTAATAATTCATATCGTATCCGTAAAAACTTTCATTGACTTGTTTTTTTCAATAAAATGTCGTCCACTTCACGGCAACATCTATAAAGATTCTGAAAAATCATGGTTGCCGTTACGCTCCTGGCCGCACCTCTTCGCAGCCAGGTATACACAGGTATGATTTTGTTACTTTTATACACCCACAACGTACATTCATAAGATATATAGGTATTAAACTAGCTTTTGCCCGCGGCTTAGCGCGCGTTTAATTCGGGGTAACACGTTCCCTTTTCCTGATTTGCAGGTTAGGTACCTGCAAATCAGGAAAAGGGAAAACAATAAATAAGGCGCTAGGGCAAAAACTACAAGTAGCAGGCTTGTAGTTTTTGCCCTAGCGCCTTATTTATTGTAATAGCAAAGCTAAGTTTTCCCTTTGCTTCCCTCTTTCTCCCTCATTCCCACTTTTTTCCAAAAAAAGTTATAAAAAAAATTCATCAAAATCGGTTTAGCCATGTAGGCGTAAAGACGTAACAGACTCACTTTCGCTTTTATAATATTATTAGTAAGGATTAAATCTATTTTTTTCTGTTTATTATGATATGTACAGTTGCCTAATTAAATCTGACCGCAAATAAGGGTTGCTGGCCGTTTGTCAACACGCACAACTCCAAGGGACTGTGGTCCCTTTGAACTTGACTCGTACTTGACCGGTTGTTTTTTATTACGAAAACTTTCCGAATTGAAATCAATCAAATCCATCAAAATATTTTTATTTGACATAGATTCTTCTTCCTCCTAAGCGAAGCGTTTGTGAATACACATAATACCTAATGCAGATTTTATTTCCTCAAATTTCCTGTCAGTTCGTAAACAAGAGCCACCCTGTGTTCAAAGTTCAAACCATTCATCTCCCTAAGTCACTTTTTTTCTATTTGCAAGTGTCAGTAGTACTTTTTAATAATAAGCTGTCCGTTTACTTTACGTCAAAATTGTTGGTAGGTATCTTGTGTTTATTGGACACATTTGACACTTTGAAGTGTTTTCAGAATACAGAGATTCTCTTATTTCTACATATCTGCAAAAAATACTTTTATTTTTTCTATAATAATTACTGTTAATGTTTGCTAAATATTCTCCAGTATTTGATGGTTTATTTAGATTTCGCACTTGATATTGCCAAAATTGTAGTAGATATTGTTGAAGTTGAAACTCTTATTTCTAACATTTGAGTCGGGATTTCTGCCATGTTTACTATTAATTTTGAGTTACCAATAATTCCACGCCATGATCACGGATATACTGAAGTTAAACCCATCCATGTTCCTTCTTTTGCCCTTTGTGTTCCGAAGTCGCGGTATCTCTTTCGAACAATCCACACGCAGTTAACTTGGCGGCAACCTCTGCTTTGATGACATCACTTGGGGCGCGCGTGGTACACGAACACGCTGTCGTCACGACAAAGTCCGCAACTCGGATCGATACTCTTTGATTAGTTTCTCTGACATCTTTCTATAGATCTAGAAAAAACACAAATAGATCATAAAATGTGGGTTTCAGACGCTTGTCAACATACAAATGACCAATCCGTGGGTGGCGGTCCCGAAAATAAAGCAGGTAACAATAGATTTATAAAAACAACTAATTAACGATTTCCTGTGACAAAATGATGTTACACGTGTTTCATTTTGCCCTCCTTTGTTCAACCCACAGAAATCTATGGTTCAACCATTCATATATTCTCATTAGCGTTAGGTATGTAGGTACCTACTCGTACTTCGCTTTTTTAATTTAAACTTTATGTTTTAGGTGTTACACAGGCGGACTTAATGCCACAAACCATTCTCTACCTCCTTGAGGTTAAATAAGACAACATTCTGATAGGATATAAAATAATAATAATAAAAAAATTACAACTTGTTTGCATACAACAAAAAAAAATCGGCCAAGCGCGATAAACGGCCATATGTTTCGACTCCGTAGTCTTTCTTATAGGGTTAATTTTTCACAGTTCCAACAAGGGATTATAGATTTGAGAAGGTACTTATGTAATTTCAACTCGATACCTCCTTGCGTTACTGAGATAAAGGTTCTTGACAGACGTCCGTTTACTCCTATTGAGATACGTAACCCTAAAAACTAATAAATATGATATTAGCAAATATTTTGAATTTATCAGGGAATAGGTACCAAGGCTGGGTTTCTTATATATCAAATAGTTGTGCCCAGCTGTTTGATTAAAAGCATAGATGAGGCTACCCCAAAAAACCTTGCTACAATGTCCACGTTTTGGCAGCAGATAAAACTTCCGAATGATAAAAAAAGATTTTTATTTGATATACCGTTGACATCTGCCAAATTACAGACAAATTATCTGTGCAAGTGGAGTCAGAAGAATGAAGTCCATGTTTGACATTATCGCGGCATTTTTTCTTGACAAGCAGCGCCACCATGAATAATTGCACTCGCAGAGTGGTCCTACTCTAGATAGATACTTGTACCTGTCTTTATTCTATGCTTGTACATACAAAGCCAATGATGTAGGTACCTTATGATTATAATAGGTACGTCATTGGACAAAGTAAAAAAATGGTTAATCTAGTTGCAATTACCGCCTGATAGCTTTCGGTAAATTTTAACGTGTTATTGTCAATTATGTCTTTCTTCTATAAAACCTTACTGAGACAAGGAGTCACAGTTTATCTGTGATATATTTTCTGAAAGCCTCAAGTGTATTAGAGAGCAAGCAAGATAATTCTGCGCGCGACTGGTGGCGTGTATCAAGAAAATCAGCGCTCAGAATTTTCTTGCGTGCACTCTAGTTAGTAGGTCTCTTAAATTCTTTTGACGGAATTTCTTAAAAAACTAAAAAAAAACATAAAAACACTGTCCAACCCGAGAATCAAATCCAAGACGTGGTTAGTCTCTAGACCACTAGAAATAATGTGTTCCGAAAACAAAGTACCTATATTGCTTTCAGAAAGCACTACATAAAATTACTCTCTCGTGGTCGAAGCGCTATAAAACGAACTATGACGTCATAATAAACATTATAAATAGCTTTCCTCTAGAGATTTGTTGTCTAACATAAATCCTACGAAATTAACTGCTTGAATCTGTAACGTTAGTTATTTTAACTTTCTAATTTAAAATAACGCTTCCTTGCACGATTTATAACGACGGGCGAACGCATCCATTCTCATTTTTATAATCCTAAAATGTGTTTTTCACGGTTGAAATATTGGTTTTGTTTTGGACTGTTATTTGTTGGTTTGTAGTGACGATTATTCATTTTAGAGTTGCGGAATTACATCAAAATAAATAACAACAGACAAGCAAATAGAATTGAACCTTGTGTGACACTTTATTGCTTAAATTGACCCATTTCTGATAACTACACAAGAACTTAATAACACTGGAGATGAACCGGAATAAGCTGACATTTAATCTCTGGTTTTGGCCAGGAATAACAGATAGATAATAAACGCAAATGCTGATTTTAGGTCAAATTAGCCGAGACAGACAACCAGTGCTTGTAGTTTGAAGCTGACCAATGACGAAGTGATAGGTATCTAGTGTACCTACTTACCTATTAATGAAACTCTAGAACAAACGTCGCATCTAATTCGAAAACTTTTAGTACAAAGACTACCAGCATCTAATCTGTCTTCTGTTTCACAGCTCCTGCATTTTAACATCACTAACTTATGAATGTAAAACAGAGTAGAACATTCAGTTTACGAGCTTTGTGAAATATATTCTTGGAACTGAACACAACAAGCATTTTCCATGAGTCAACGCTCAACACTAACTCTTCACAACACACCGTTCCACGGCAAGAGCGGTGCGGTTGAAAGATGACGATTTATTTGACGCTAAAAAGAACATTGTTGCATATTTCCACAATCTCCTGTCCACAGAAAACATATGAAACGACATCAACCAGTTGATAGTCCATTAATGTCAAGACGGCAACGAAATAATAGTAAAAATATATACACTCAACGAGCGACTTAACAGAAATGTCGTTGAGCGATCAAAAGACGGCCACATAGAAATTGGTGAATAAAATTTTAATTTTACTAAAGTGATTCATAGTTATAGTACTTGATGATAGTTTGGGACTTTAATATGCTGAATTTATGGGATTTAATTAGATTAAAACGTGGTCCGATAAAGACCTCGGCGACGGACTTGACTAATTCAAGACATGGCCACTTACATTCGAGGCAACAAGCCGTGAATGAAAACAAAAAAAACTGCTATGAAGACAAATGAAGATCAGCTAAACATTTTCTGTTTCGGAATTCGAACTTCTGAATTTAAATTCACAAGTTCCACAACTAACGAATGCCCGAAGCACTGTTCAGTTTTACACCCCTCATTACGAACTCTTTACAGTCCTCCTTCCACGTATTTCTGGCCATAAACTTACTTTTATTTCTGCAGACGCTAAATCAAATAACGATACATCTAATTTTCGAACAAATGTAAACATGCACCTTTTAATTGCTTGTGTTTAACAAGCTGTTAACCTACTTGTTTATTCTACCACCGTAGTTTATAAATCGGTTAGAAATCTGTTGGTCTGCGAATTCTATTCTTCAATCATCGCGGGGAGGCATCAACGAAACTGCCTAAATCAGGAATGGTGATGCTTGGCAGATGGTCAAAAGTACTGAAACATAAACGGGCGATTTACTATGGAAATATTTCAATTTCTTTAACAACAAGAACCCCTCCTCAGTCATTCGTTTCCCTACCTTTGTTTGTCAACTCAAAATGCTAAATGTAACAGAAGGCACAATTATGCAGCAATTGTCGCCAAATTTTGCGTATTTCGCAGAAGGCATTAGGCACGATAGAAAAACCGGTCAAGAGCGAGTCAAACTCGCGCACCATGGGCTCCGTACAAACTTGCGAGAAATACAGCATATATTTTGACTGCGTATACCAACGACGTATACTTATGGGTTGATTTGTCACAGCACAAAGGGACCATACATAGATGGATAGAGTATAAAGTTTTAATTTCAAAAAGAGTTTATTTTAAACTTCCCGAGATAACGGGATTATTGTTCCAATAAGGGTTCCGAATTTTTCCTTTTGAACCTTAAATACTCGAAATATTTCGAATTCTCTTTACGTTGTTTGAAATAGTTACGGCGGCTCCGGAACATAAAAGGCAAAAGAAGGAAAATTGGTGGGTTTTAGTTAGTAAAAGTCTGACTAAAACTGAAGTTATTTGATGATTTCCTATCAGCACAAAAAAACTCGACCAACCCCAGTCTCTCCCACTTTTCATCTTCTTTTTACGTTTTATCGTTTTTTAATCGCGAGTTGCGAAGGCCCAAACCTAAACACGCTGAAAATCTTTCTTTAAGAAACCGTCAGTTAATCATCAAAATGTCTGTTTAGTATTCTCCTCACGTTATTAAACAGAAACACATTTTACAACCACGTCGAATTTCCCAAATACGCTATCGACCAAGCAAATACCAGCGATGAAGTTATAAAGCCTTGAAATACATTTTAGTATCGCGAGGAATATTTTGGAGTCATAACTGAAGCTTCAATATCTATAGGAATTGTATTGCAATGCAATCTAATATATAACAATCTCGTGTCAGTCTCGCAGAGTTCCACCACCCACCCACCCACCAATCTCCTCTGAAACGGCTGGACCGATTTGTATAAAAAACTTTTTGGTTAGGTCTGAGAATCGTCCATCATCAATTTTTCAAAACCCTAAGGGTGGCTTGAGCAGCGGGTGAAATTGCTTGACACAGCTAAAATATAAAATTTTGTGCACAGAATACTGGTCTCTGGTACATTATGCTGGTATGTAAAACTGGTCTCCACGACACCGGGAATACCTACTAGTGTGAAGACCAGAGCCCAGTTTTGAAATGTTTTAAAATGTACTTTCTGAAATGATAAAGTTATTTATTAACTAGCTGCACCTCGCGGTTTCACCCACGCCGTAGACTGGAATATTATACATATAAACCTTCCTTGAATCACTCTATCTATTGCTGAAAACTGCATTAAAATCCGTCGAGTAGTTTGAGAGATCTAAGCAAACAGACAGCGGAAGTGCCTTCATAATGCATACTATCTAAAGATACCTGGAATAACACGTAGGCAATAAACATCCAATTTAAAGCGAGTGAAGCTACAGGCAAAAGCGATTAGGGTGGAATTTGAAGACATTTTAATTAGGACTATCACAAGTATCCAGGACGGCATTTGCGATCTTTGTAAAAAGGGAAGGACGTCGTCAAAAACATTGTTATACTTGATCCATAAATACTTTATTTAGCAGGTGGTTAGGACATTACTCACGCACAAATAAACACCTACTCCACAGAGACTGCCCATCCTTTTGAATTACTCCTTTCCACCTTTACCGAAAAGACATTGTTTGGCCTTCCAACCCAAAAATAACTCTGCTTCCTAAGAAGCTTATGCCCGTTTTCATGAACATAAACGTCACGTTCACCTCAGACGATGCAACTTGTGTCAACAAGCACGCGGGTATGGTACCGACTACCCTCTGGCGTGATTACCGTCGCATTTCGGTGACTCATGGCATGTCTGAGCAGTTATTTTCGTTTGTTATCTCCGCAGTTGTAGTCAATACGCGCTGCTTGACTTTATAATTCGTGGCTGAGCGATACGCGACATCCAAGGAAATGCCTAAATTAAACAGCATTGTTAAAATGTCAGCTCTCCTTACTGAACCGAGCGATAAAATTCTAACAGTGCGCCTACAGCAGGCGTTTCGGACCGTTAGTCAAAACGGGCATTCTAGTTTTAAAATTAAGGGCGTTACCCTCCAAAACGAGCTACGGTTAGGCGCGAACACAAATAGCTGTTTCTTCAACATTTGTTTATTGTATCGAACGTTTCTGTGATGAAATACTTTGATATGGTTCTTAGGTTCTTGAGTTTCTTTCACCGCTTTGATAGCAATGTAAACAGTTGGTGCTTGCGCGGTATGATCCACATATTTTTAGCGAAAATAGAATCGGCCCACGATCGAACATCTTTGAGATCATTGATGTTTGTGGGATGTAGGATGAGGCCGATGAAGACAATCTACTTACTAAGTTATGAGTGTTTGAGTAAGGAAATAGTGCCTGCATCAGTATTTGCTCATATATACCCTTGATGTGCACTGTATCTCCTTTGGCGAGCACTAGTCTCCACTAAGATTGGCCACGTAGCTACAAGGCCTTCATGGCGATGAGTGATTTTGAAGCTTTTCTTTTGATTATTATTGGTATTTCAGTATGTCTTTGCTAGAAGTCTATACTCTTAACTGTTGCGGTATTCTTCAAAATCAGTAGCTGGTTCGACAAGTTGTACTTTACCCCTTATTCATCCCTTATGAAATTAATCCTTTACCTCGAACAGCTAAATATGGGTTAGAAGAACTATTATAGCAGGAAAGAAAACAGATGAATAAAACCTGAGATATGAACTCCCCGGAAATCCCGGACGACATAGATCAGTTTTTCCGCATTAAGCAAGAAATAATCTTCAATCAACATTTCCCAATAGCTCTTTAATCAAAATTAAAACGAGGGAAAAATCAAACGATAGTCTCTGAATATCCTACATACTAATTTTAGAACGTTCACGTTGAAAGTTTTATTTTTAAAGAGCACCCTACTGATTTGTAAGGCGATACGAGACACCAGCTCCGTGAGATTTGTTGATGATCTTATTTTAATAGAAGACGTGCTGAAAACTGTAGCAGTTCAAACTAATGAGACGAAAACATGATTCTTAATATATACATATTTCTCAATAGAAATTTCAGTATTTTAACAGTTGACATACTTATATTATTTAAATCTGTTATGATCTTAGGATGAAATAAATGCCTGTTAATGATAGAGCATTTGAATATCGAAATGTAAGTGTAAAAGCTTAGAACACTCATTTTTGATGTTTCATGATTATCTACGTTAACTCAGTTCAAATATATTTTCAATTATTATGCATTGATATTTAATAGGAGATTTAGTTTGAAGAAACGATGAATAAAATGTAAGACAACAATATGGCTACAAATTGTCGTATTACTAAGATGATGACTTGTATGGAACAATACATGCTGTTCCAACACTTAATAAATTTGCATAAGAGAAGCGCGATCATGATGGTGGACTACTTTGGACGAGAGAGACAACGATGTGGCTTTGAAAAAGGATAACTAGGCACTGACATCATGATTTATAGAGATGCATAGGGAAAAAAAAGCTGCGCCGACACTATATATATTGGAATAACAGCAAGGCGATAATGTAGACTACGACAATAATGCTACACAGAAGCTTGCTAAACTATCCGAAAACAAGACAAACACAAACAAAGGCAAATTCATTGCCCTGCCATTTCAACGAGTTCAATCAGGCTAACAAACGAGATCTCAGCACTGATCCTAAACTAAACGCAGTTAGTGAATGAACATCATGTCGGGGACACTAAAACATAAATTGTAGTCGACTCATTAGATGTGTATTTTGAGAGTGCACATGCGTGCATTCATTTCATTCATAATATCGTTCACATGCTCAAATGGAACATCGTCTTCACTGTGTCGACTAACATTGATGAAATAATAACTAATATTATTATAATTCACATCGCTATTTATTATAAACATAAGAATAGTTTGATTAGTCCAGTATGCCATGATTATTCGGATTGGAATGTGGAATAAACAGTAATGTTGTTAATGAGGGCAAGTAACATCATTTTAATAAGATTTTGTAGTTAAATAATTGGTTTGCAGAAATGCAATTTGCATTTTATCTGTTTTGGCTGCTGCATGGGTTAGTTTCATGTCTAGGTTTTATAATACGGTATCTAGAGCTTGACAAAGTTTATGACTAGAGCAATTTAAAGTGAGCTCAGTTTAATTACCCACTTACAGGTTTTTTTTTACTCACAGCAGCTGTAAGACTTTTCGAGAACACCAACATTGCAAATATGATTGAGATTTATAACAATGATCTAATTTCAACAGCTGTATAGTGGAAAAAGATGTATAGTTAAAACGAGAAATAAATGCTTTTCTAAATCACTACAAGCAAAAACAATTGGCATGACTTTCAAAGACAAACTGCACGTCTTTTGTCATTCGAAAATCAAAATTAAGACGTCTGTCTTTTGTTTCTAGAAAATAAATGACAGAGTGATGGGCGATCGTCACGCATAGACAAAGAAACGTTGAAAGCACAATAAAAATTATGGTTGGAAGTGTGGACGGTAGACATCCGCCAGACAAAAAGATCAGTGGTGATTGCCAACTACCGTTCGTCCTGAAGATGCACTTGAAGAAGACAGCTATTGCTTTCATTGCAATATTTAAAACAGCTGACAATACAGAAGCATTTCTCGTAAACGTGGCCAAGATAAAACGGAAGATTTTTTGGTGACGCCAAGAAAATATTTTTGTAC
Organism: Ochropleura plecta; assembly: GCA_905475445.1. NCBI lineage: Eukaryota > Metazoa > Arthropoda > Insecta > Lepidoptera > Noctuidae > Ochropleura > Ochropleura plecta. Next base: position 15,558,838 of record FR997739.1, read on the forward strand.
TCTTACAAGTGATTAATAATGAGATTCACACGAAATACTCGGTTTCGAACAAGAGCAGTTTATAACAATGACATCGTTTACTTGTAGGTATGTAGATTAAGGTTTTCCAAAATGCTTCTTTTGTTTTCTGACTCATGGTTTTTATAAGCTTTTGTATAAATTTCCTTGTTAGTCAGTGTGTATTAGTCGAATCTTGCAACTGAATTTCAAACCAGTTTCTCTCAACTGATTGAGCTGATATTTTGCACACATCTTTGCTTTAGAGATGACTTAGTTCTGCAGCCAGAATCGTCTCGTCACGAGAGAACTCGACAAGTAACGGTTAATCGCAACACACGAAACTTTGTATACACGTTGAATTTTAATAGATAAATCTATATTTTTCTTTTTAAGTGTTTTGTATTTAAACACCGAGGTCATTGCAATCAATCTCCATTATTTTCTCTAAAATCTTTAGGGTTACAGAAGTTTGCTTTTATACTGTTTTTATGGCCGAACATGTTAATTTATTTGTATTAGTCATCAAATCCTTTTGATAACTACAAAGTTTTAAGACGTTTTGTCCCACTACATAAATAAAACTTGACTTTTATTTGCACATATCTAAATCCATATAAAAGTCACCCAAGAAACCATTTTCTTCACCATCACTATCTGACGGAAGCATAAAACTGTTGGAAACCGCAACAGAAAGAATAATAAAACACGTTATAATCTCTGTTTTACAAGCTTTCTGTGCCACCTATCAAATCAGAATGTCGCGATCAAAATAGGTGACATGGATATCTAAACATTTTTCTTGAATTCTGAAATAGCTACGGGCTTTGGTTTATATGAATGGGCCATCGTCGTGTGGGCCCCCCCTTGGCATGACAGCTGTCAGCTTATATATCACAGTCGAAGGGAACGTCGGGACCAATCAGAACACACGTGCCGTAAGTCATTTCTAATTTGACTAGTCTGCTAAACGATCTTTGAACTGGAAGAGTGCGTATTTTTTGGGAGAACTACGTTAATGAGAAGCCCGGTGAATAATTTTGAAAAAAGAATCTTCGAACGATTTTTTTATGTGTGTTACAAGCGTTTTAAACTTCACTGTACTATAGGATGAATAACTCTCCTCAATGTGTCTATGGTTCTATGCAAAGGTAAATACGGAAAATTATAATTCACAGAAACGCTACCGACGATTGCTATGAGACGGTTTCTTCCGAAACACGTCAAGCTCATAAATCGTCGTTCAGCTATTACTGAACCGTTTCCTAACTGTGAAACGGCGCAGGAGTTATCGAATTTGTCAACAAACCTAATTTCGCCTGAAATAGTTCATTATACCGATCACGGATTTCCTTAGTACCGATTAAAAATAAACATCCTCGATACAAAAATCGATCTATGACGTTTCCGATACTCCGATAGTCCCACCCACTCTATGGAATTTACAGAAAATCACTGAAATATCTTGTTCTAATAATATCGGGGCTAAACTACAGTTTGCGTCATTTGTGCTTCCGTTGCGAAGATGCCAAATCTTTAAGGGAAGAGGCGGAAGCTAAACCGATTCACCGATTTGTTTCGATTAATTAATTACTGCATTTAATTCAGACATTTGTCACCAAAACGTTAGTTCACTCCCACTTTTGACGTCACGCCTCTTCTTGTAACGGAATTTAGATGAGCCGAAATCACGGGCCTTATCACGTCGTATTAGAATTTGATTAAATCATGTCTACTCCCAGGTTCTGTATTACAATTTAATACAGGGGCCTTAGGAGCAGAGGGACCTGCGTGGGTCGCTGCCTGCTGGGGTTGTGAGTTGTTCGAAAGAGATACATTGATAGGTTTTAGTCAGTAAAAGTTTGACAGACCCTCCCTCCCGTTCGGCCTAAAAAGGGGGAATTTATTTGATGATTTCCCTTCCGTAGAAAAAAGGGTCTTTGGACAATATTTCAGCCTAGCTAAACTAAACTGAAAAAAAAATCAAATTTTTGAAAATTTTTGAAAAAAAAATTTTTTTTTTCAGTTTTCCAATTCTCTTTTTTCATAGTATTATTGATTGATCCTAATTTTACTCCACGGGTGATGTCTAACTTTGGTCACATAATACGTAATATTTTAAAGACATATTTTCTATAATTTTAAATGAATATTGTCTATAATTTTAAATTTTAATCGATTACCTATGTAAGTATTTTGGAGTGACTACCATAAAAAAAAAAAAAAAATTTTTTTCAGACCAAGGACACGGTATGATACAAGTCCATAATTTATGACTCTTTCAAAACATAATAGCAATTGAAGATTATCTGTTTTCAGAATACACATAACATAGGTAACATCACGCGTGTAATCCCCAAAGAGCTAGACAGAGGATTACCAAATAGTACATCCACATTTCACAATCTCATGTAATAGGGATGAGCCTTATCTATTATATATTATAGATTACAGAATCATCATCTGCCTAGCCTTTTCCCAACTATGTTGGGGTCGGCTTCCAGTCTGCCCGGATGCAGCTGAAAACCAGTATTTTACATGGAGCGACTGCCTATCTGACCTCCATAACCCAGTTAGTACTTGATTATACAATACCTCTTGTTAAGATTGGTTGTCAGACTTTCGGGACACTGACTACCTGTAACGAATGTCAAAGATCTACAAATGGCAGCCGGGACCAACAGCTTATCGTACTTTCCGAGGCACGGAGGAAACTGGGTATTTAACGGGTGGTCAGGGTCACCCATCCACAGACCAACGTAGGCAAGCGCGGCTTAACCTAAAGCTCAACCTGAGCGGCTGCTATTATTTAGCCACGAGCCTCATTCTGATTACAGAATATCCGTAACTAATGCCATCTAAGTAAAATCGAGGGTCGCAAAATGTTTGACAATTAAAAACACAAATATCTAGAATAATGAGCAATCTAGTCTCGTTATTAATTTAGCCAGAAAGCTAAAGACTGGTTTGAGAGTTCACCAATGACGTCAAAGGAGTTATTTCTCAAACAAACTGTGACACATCTGTACGTGTGATTTTAATTTAAGAACGTGCTATTTCTGTCTAAGTAAAATTACTCGCTTTTTTACTCCTTCTCTAGAAATAGGCACAGACATTTTTATTACATAAATTTTAAAACGTCAATGACTGATGACTTTGTTTTCTAATTTTGTGTCAAAAGTATTGTGATGCAATATTGCAAAACGTTGCTTTGTTTCTATTTTTAAGGGCATACTAGTTAATGTTAGTTTATGTATTAGTATATCCTTTCTTCTATATTGGATTTCTTTATAAGGCTTTCCATAAGTTACAATGCCCAAGCAAAAAGGTTAATTATAGTCTATACGTTTTGGCTTAGTCTGTCTATGATGGACGTAAGACTAGGCAATATGGTGGAAAGACTTTCCACCATAGCTTAGCTTTCCCTTTGGGGTAAAAAAAATAGTCTATCCATAGTATCCATGGTATTTTACTTGACACTTGGGAAATTTTGATTAGTCATTGATACACTGGCCCCGTCACTAGAGCATTTATTTATTTATTTATTTATTTATTTAAACTTCATGTACAATAGTGGTACATAGGCGGACTTAATGCCATAAGGCATTCTCTACCAGTCAACCTTTGGGTAAAATACGACAACATTGTGATAGGGTACAATACATAAAATATCTAAAACTATTTTTACGAAAACATGTATTTTTATACGGATACTAATACACATATATATATCAAATAAACTAATATATACATTTAAAAATAAATAAAAACGAGAACTTTAACAGTAATTACAATTGGCGCAAACCTGTAGTGCTTGACACTAACGACCGCAGGGAGGTATGGCAGAGTAAGGAGCTTCACGGACGCTTTTTCCGGGCCCTACATGGTCCCGATGTAGATCAATCAGCGTCCGTAGCCTGGCTACGTTCCGGGGATCTCTTTGGAGAAACCGAGGGTTTTGTCTGTGCAATTATGGATGAAGTTATGATGACAAATAACTACCGGAGATTTATTGTGAAGGACGGCACGGTTGACATATGTCGGGCATGCCACCGTCCGGGTGAATCAATTCGACACATTATCTCCGGTTGTTCTCGTCTAGCTAACGGAGAGTACTTGCATAGACACAACCTTGTAGCCAGGATTATCCATCAACAACTTGCTCTAAAATATAACCTTGTGGAATCGGAAGTGCCGTACTACAGGTATGAGCCCGACCCAGTTCTCGAACATGGCTATATCACATTGTACTGGGATCGATCCATCATCACTGACAGGACTGTTGTTGCCAACAAGCCTGATATAGTGGTGGTGGATCGATCAGAGCGGCGCGCAATGATTGTTGACATAACAGTCCCGCATGATGAGAACCTCGTGAAAGCCGAGAAAGATAAGCAAATCAAGTATATTGACTTGGCTCGCGAGGTTGTCGACATGTGGGATGTGGACTCAGCGATCATTGTGCCGATAGTCGTATCTGCCAATGGCTTAATTGCCAAGAGCCTCGACCAATACCTGAGGAGGCTCTCGTTAGGCAGCTGGATCAAGGGCTTGATACAGAAAGCGGTACTCCTGGACACGGCTCGTATTGTTAGGAGGTTCCTTTCTCTGGAGCCCTGACCGCCGGTAGCTTGGACCCTGTTCCCGATACCGGTGGGCTACTATTTTTATATTTTTAAATTTTTTTTTTTGTTTTTGATAAAAAAAAATATGTAAAAATATAAAAAATATGTATGTAAATAAATAAATGACAATAATTACAATGACTTTTAATTGGCAGACGGACCTAAATAGTGGTTACGAACTTTTCTTTTAAAAGTAAATTTACTTTCAGCTTTTTTAATGTCAAAGGGTAGTGCATTCCAGAGCTTGATTGTCGAAATTACGTATGATTTGGACATAAAACCAGTGCGGTGTAAAGGAATTTGGAGGAGAAGATTTTCGGAAGCCCGAAGGTTACGACTGTGAGAACTGCCCAACACTTTAAAATAAGTTTTTAAATAATCAGGAGCATACGGATCATTCATGACAGAGTACAGCATACAGAGAGATCTGAGGGACCTCCTGAGTCGTATAGGCAGCCATTTAAGCTGAGTACGGAAGGAAGAGATGTGATCATATTTACGAAGGCAAAACACAAAGCGAATGCAATTATTAAGAAGACGATCCAATTTATTGAGAAGTTCCTGGGTTAGATCAGAATAACAAACATCAGCATAGTCGATAATGGGAAGCACAAGAGACTGTACCAAAATGAGTTTAGTGCTAGATGGGAGAAAATGCTTGAATCTATAGAGAGACCGCAGTGAGAAAGTGACTTTCTGGCTCACTTGAGCCACGTGCTTATTCCAGCTAAAACAGTCGTCAATATATAAACCTAAGTCTTTTACGTGAGGTGATAAAGAAATGACTGAATTCTTATACATCAGTGGTGTAAGTTGACTCGTGTTCACATTTCTCAAATAGTGCGAGCTACCAATGAGGATGGCCTGACATTTCCCGACGTTAACAGAAACCCCAAATTTGCCAGACCATTCCTCAATAGTTCTGAGATCAGCATTAAGGGATGAAATGCATTCATCAAGGTTCGCAATATCTGATTGAGCGTATAGTTGCAAGTCATCAGCGTAAAGATGGTAAGAACATTTGAGGATAGCAGTAATGTAGTTAATAAATAAAGAAAATAAGAGAGGAGAGAGTATACCGCCTTGTGGAACACCAGTCATCAGGTCGCACCAGTCAGAGAAATCCTGATCAACACGCACCGCCTGCTGGCGACCACGAAGATAAGAAGAAAACCAATTACGTGACAAAGAAGACACACCAATTTGAGACAGTATGGCCAGGAGTATGTCATGATCAACGGTGTTAAAAGCATTGGAAAAATCTATTAAAACTAACACCGTTAACCTCGAATTCTCCAAGCCATCACGAACATCTTCTGTAACTTTAAGCAAAGCTGTGGCTGTGCTGTGGCCTGGCCGAAAACCGGATTGTGAACTGGACAAAAGGTTATTCTTAAAAACGAAAGAGGATAATTGTTTAAGAGCATTTATCTTTGTAGCGAACTTAATCAAATTGAAACGCTAAAGAACGCTAGCGACATCTATGGCTCAAATTAAGAATAAAATCCTGCAGCGCGCTATCGGTGTTATTGGCGGTTAAACGTTTAATATAAATACAACAGCCTAACAGCAAATGTCGGGTCATGCGTCCTCGCCGACAAGGCCCGTCGCGACGTCCTGGTACTTGCCCGTCCCTTGCTAGAGCCAGCCCGCATTGCTGAGCCAGTAATTAAAAAGCAGTACCTTAATAATGACATCATTTAGATCCAGCTTTTGCTGTCTTCCCCCAGCGACACCCGCTGAGGCTCGTACACCACAGGGGCCGCCCTTAGCGTGTAGTCGCTTAGTTTTTAAGATTTTGCCCTGGCTAGAGGCGTTCTTAAGGCATCCATTACCCGGGCAGTAGCCCATCAGACACAACACCTGCCTGGTCGGAGGAACAGCCTTTCACCGGAGGATGACGACTTTACATTCTGCCCCACAATACACAATTATTTAGCCACAGAAGAAGTTCTTCTGAGTCGGTCTCTCTTGACGGAGTTGTCAGTGGTCAACTGCGGTCGTAGCCTTCGCGACCCTTTTCTATCAGTGTATATTCGCTTCATGGCCAGCATATTCTGCCACAGAGTTTTTGGTGACAGATTTGTGGAGTTTCTACCCTGCATCAGCAAACGCGCCATGGATTCATTGTTACGGGTAACGTCACCAAAGAATCTGAGGATTTGTAATTGTACTAGCGAAGACAGTCTTTGTGTAATATGGAGAACTTTTAGTATTAAAACGTAGATCATTTTAATAACGGTGCACATTCATAATCGAGATTTGAGAGGGTAAAAATACCGTGGTGAATCTGTAAAATTGAAAGCGGACAAACAAACTATAAAGTCTAGACTAGATTAACGATACTCCTTTTATTAAGAATTTGGGATTTCGCCCACTATTTGCCAACACCCTTCCCTGTAGAATAATGAAAGCTATAAAGCAAAGTCTAGAAAAAAAAACGCAATTGAATGTAGCACGTCATCTTTGTATTTTCTCAATAAATCTTTCGTGCGGCATAGATTCTAAAGAATGCTTTTCTTTTACTTCAGGAAAATTCCTCTTCCATCGATATTTACACCAAGTTTTGAGTGAAGCACTTTGTAAATAATCAAACAAAAATAGAGAACTGTACCTCATGCCACAATTATAAAACCAATAAAAATATTTTTTTTTAAAGTTCTCAAACCTTTTTCTCTATTGTTCTCAAGTCTATATGGAGGTAGGGAGAAACATCTTTATGTTTTCTCGTCAAAAACTGAATTCTACGTAACGTTCAATGACTCCATAAATTCCAAAAGAAAAATGTATTAGTAGATCTGTTGGAGGCGGGCGGCGCGGGCGCACATTTTGACGCTTGCGTTTGCGCATTGCCGAATTAATAGCCCGAATAACCCACATCGGAAACGTTCGGGATTATAACGCGAGGAATTTGTGTGAAATACTGACAAGTGAAGTGCGTTCCTGTATTTTCAGTCCTTTCAATTCGGTTTTTTACCTCTGATTTTGCACAACCGTCCTATCATCTAAATCGTCTTCGTCTTGCTTACGACAAGATTGCTACAGTTTTGCAGTTGTTGTCAATGGTTAGATAACTACCTTTTACTGGGATGCAATGACAGCGTTCGGTACGTCAGATTGCGTTTTTTTTTCATGCCAACTCTTCAATTCTGAAGAAGTTGCTTCGCCTACAGGTTTGTAGGCGAAGCAATCCGGTGATTAGTGATAAAACATGTGAGGTATTGTAGGGTTTCATTCAGTTTTGCTTCGTCGTGAAATTATCACTGGATTCCAGCTGTGACGTCGAAATTCGGGGTGTGTCTCATAGATTCAGTGATTCAAAGTGCCCAATGTAGGTTGGTTGGTTTATCCGTAGGTGGCTACTGTCATCGTTTTATTTGAAACTAGCTGTTGCCTACGAGTTCGTCTGCGATCTGAGATGAAAAAAGCCTAGTCCTGCTCCACGTCTCGGTTCTCTGTCATTCTTATCCAACGTTTCAGTGGTTTGGGCGTGGCATGCACAGCTGATAAACCGTTAATTTTTGTAAACTGTTCTTTTGACTATTAATCTATACTGGAGGTTTGATTTGATATCTATGCAGACAGTTAGACTTTAACTATTCTGGGAATATAATGGGCTTCCCTTCCCTATATTAATATAGGGAAAAATTATAAAAATTACTGTATCATTAATTATTAAACAAGTGACAATTCACTTGTTTATTTCTCCATAGAAAACGACCAACCCGAACCGTGCATCTTTTTTCGACATTTTATAAGTGCCCATGTAGGCCTATGTGAAATTATAACAATAGTCCATGTGATCTGATCAAAAGGAAATTTTCATCGTTTATCAAAACACGATTTAAATTACTTTGAATGTGAATTACACATAGATATGTTACACGAAATCTCTCTGGACAGATTATAAATTCGCCTGTACTCCAATCCTACGCTTTCCTTCGAAACTTTTGATTATTTAGAGATCAACCTTGTACTATTTCGATCTCCGATCAAGCCAGACTGTATAAAAATAAATTCGAAATATAAAATGTAGATTATAACGGTCAAATTCAGAACACCTGGATGTGTAGTTTTGGATACACGCCAGTTTGATAACGAATATATTATGGTGAATTTATTATTTGACTAGCTGATCCCATTGCTCTGACCACTCGATTACGTTTTTGGGGACTCATGTATCCTACGTTCTTAGGAAACATTCTTGTATTAATTTTACATTATATCAAATCAGTCAATTTTCCACAATCCACTGTTGATCATAGGCCTTTCTCAAACTGCACCACAGCTCCTTATCCTTCCTGCCTTCTGCATCTGGCCTCCCTGCTAGATGGAACATAAAATGGGATCTAACTACTAATTCCATAAATTATATAGACGACCGAAAGAAAAAAATTATAAGATCTATCGCTAATCTGTCGCTCGTTTAAATGACTGGTAGTATTCGACATACATAGACGCCGGAGATCGACCTCCCACTTGGAATGCCAAAAAAATATCGATCCTGGGGGTAAAACAAATCACAGTTAGATTTTTTTTACATTGGTTTCCTTATTGTAAATCTATTATGACGAGATGAACATTAGTTTAATATCAACGAAAAACACGTACATACAAAAACGTAGGTACAGTTAATTATTAAGGTCCTATTATTATAAGAGGATTATAATATTATAATCCTCATAGCCGGAGATTTAAATCGTTCACATCAACATTAATTATTCGAACAATAGGTATAATTTCGTGAACATTTTGACAGTTTTTCTTTATAACTGTAGGCGTAGGGCATAACTGAAATATCGAGCTTTTGTTTCATCCGATCGTTAAAATGTCTTCTGTAATGGCACTACAAGACGGATTGCATGTTTTCGTATTTTTATCAAATAAACACTTTAATTCTTTACCACCATTCCGCCATTAAACGCTTTTTCTTTTTGAATGGGCCGTTCGAAATTCGAAATGCTGACATTTCGAGTTTCGAACGACCGATTTGGTGTGTTTTGTGATGACAAGAAGATGGAGTTTGAATACAGCATGTTTCAGAAGTATTGTAGTTATATTTTAGAATATGTTGATAATGCCATCTACCCGAATTCTGCCACAGCGACTGCATTTGTTGGGTTTCTAAGGTGGTTCTCGAGAGCTTTGGTGTGCTCTCGGCTAGCATATCCAACTTTGCCCGAAATCCTCCCGAACACAAAGCAGCTATCAAACTGAACACCCTTAAGTATGACGGCTTTTTTTTTAATCGACTTAAAGAAGGAGGAGGTTCTCAATTTGACTGTTTTTTTTTGTATGTTTGTTACGCCTACAATTGTGGGCCGGTTTTCAAAATTATTTTCAAATACATTTGTTCATTCTGTGAACACAGGGTACAATATTATGATGTTGTATAAAAAAAATTACTTTCTATGCTCCGCCGAAAGGCATACAAAATATCAACATATTTTTTTTATAATCGAAAGGGTATAACTTCCAAAGAGGTCCTCCAGTTTTACCTCTATTGCTTCGGTTTATGAGTTATCTTCTATTTAGTTTTAGTTGCAGGGGAAAATGATTTCCAAAAATAACACTAAAAAGGCGGAAAACGGTTTACTTCGTTTTTGTTTTGCAATAATGTATTTTATTTCAACCCTTTCAATTTTGGTACGATGGTATCTAACACAAATCCTTATCGAGTATTTTTTCAAAAATGTTCTGTTTTCTTGATTACGTCACGATGTTTGTTCGGTTGATGACCTTTACCATATCCTTAAATAAAACCACATATTTCTGATACATGCTGTAAAAATGAATACAAACATAGGCTTTAGAAATAGGTAATAACTTATGACAACTTGTCGAAAAAAGCCTATAAGATAAGCCAAAATTAGAATAATAATTTTCAGTTTAATATGTGCCATTCACCGCGGATGTATTTTACCGCCCACAGTCACCTAAATAATGCACTGATTTGGACAGACGACGCATTGTTTGATTCTTTTAATATCGCGACTTGGTGTTATAATGTTTACATTTAAGGAATTTGAAAAAACTAAATCCTTACTAATATTATAAAAGCGAAAGTGAGTTTGTTTGTTTGTTTGTTTGTTACCTCTTCACGCTTTAATGGCTAAACCGATTTTGATGAATTTTGGTACAGAGATAGTTGGGAACCAGGAAACGGACATAGGCTATTTTTTTTTAAAAAAGAGTGGGATATGAGGGAGAAAGAGGGAAGAAACGGGAAAACTTAGCGTTGCTATTACAAATCAATAAGGCGCTACCGAATTTAACGCGAGCGAAGCCGCGGGCAAAAGCTAGTATTACAATAAAAAATCGCAATTTAGGTTACCGAATGTTAGCAGAAGCTAGAGCAACAAAGCAGTTACAAAAATTTAATTCAGTTTGATTTTAGGCTTAAGCAGGTATTTTTACATGCTCGTTTTTCTTACCTAATTATTTTTGTTCTACAGTAATTTTCAGTCTTTTTATTTTGCGGATGAGAAATCATCAAATAACTTTGCGGGGGAGTGTCAGAGTAATACTGACTTAAAACCCGTCTATGTTCTTTCTTTCGCCTGTTATGTTCCGGGGCCGCGGTATTTCTTTCGAACAACCCGCAATCCCAGAGTAACTTTCAGCTTTGGGGTATCATCTCAAATATCTACAGCAAATAGAAGTACCTATTCAATTGGAACTCTCAAATCTTACTTCATTCCGCATATCGGCCGGCCTTCGCGTTCTATACTGGTATATATTTACACAAACAGTAATTTTGTTTACATTTTCCGTGCAATGATATACAACGCACTATAAATAGGTTACATACGTGCGTTCGCCAAGAGCTATTTTGTCTGTAATAATAAAACATACGGTTTAATTTGGGTCTGCCGGTGCCGTCTGCGAAAAAATCTCTGAAAGAACTTTGCAGGTAAAAACTGCGATCGATAGGATTTTGAACCGCAAATTTTTGAAGGGAACATCTTTGGAACCCATTCAAGATTTGGATAGTATTGGGTAGCTAAGTAAATACTAAGTAGGAAAACGTAAAGTTTAAGTAGTAGGTAGTCACCATCCGCCTAGAACAGCTAATGGTGATTGACAAGGTCGGTGGAAAGCGTCCGAAGCGGTTGCACTTTACTCAGATGGACGGACCAAATTCGCTTATCACTGAACTCAAACTCTACGTGCTTCACGATCTCACATAGGTACAGATGGCGAAACATCGTCAAGTAGAAGACTGCTTCACGTCGGGGGAATGTTGGAACACGACGCAAGGAGAAGACGAGGTTAACTTGGAAAATAATAAATATACCTTCGCAACTTAAAGAGACTTCCCGACGCTGGTCAAACAGATCTTGATCGGATCATTGTAACTCTGTTTTCTAACCCTGTGGCCACGTTCACAACATTTACGGGAAAAATAACTACCGGTAGGTTCGCTTGCAAAGCTTATTCCTGACTAGGAGCGAGTTGGAGCCAAAAACTACTCCAATCTTACTGGCTTATTTCATTTTGGTCGTGGATTCACACATTACCATGACTTGACACAACAAGATCACGATTCATTGAGAATTGTTGCTCCCTGCGTATAAAGTCTTTGCTTTTCAACCGCAAGAGAATTCCTACTACTAAAAACTACATTAAATCATCTAATTTGTTGATTTAGTGCTTACTAGTCTGTAAGAGGATTCCGCACAAGTCGGGCGGAAAATAAAATGAATATCTTGCAACACCGCTATGCCCAATCCGGCCGATCTGATCATGTTTGTAGCACGCATCACAGGAATCAAGTATTTCAAAGGAGCTAAACTACAGGAACATCAAGCAAGAAGCAGAAGAAAGAAGCAACAGTTCTTCATAAATTTGTCTTTTTCCGCTTTGCTGCTGATTCTAGTTTGTATGTCAACAGCAAAGCGAAAAGGTCTCCTTTATGAGAACTATCTCCGAGATACCGCATCGTGGCCGTTTCGTAAGCAAAGGAGCAAACTTTTTTTCTGCAACTTTTTTTTTTAATTTGATGCTTGGTTTACCTGTTTTTTGTTGATAATCCCTGTGACTTACATCGCTATATTTTTATAGGAACCCCTGATTGCCTGAATCCAAAAGACTAGTCTACGGATATTATTTTAGCTAGTTGTAAATTGTATGTAGGTACTTACTTTAGCTTTTCTTTTCTTCATATATTTGTTCTCAACAGAATTTTAAAAAACTTTTTTTTAATCTACGTTGTTTTCTATTTCAGCACGAGTATTTACATCATCTTCTACCAAAGTCTAGGCTTCCATCGAAATGGGGGTCACTCAAGCGTCTAACAGGTTGGTGACCGCAAAATGATATCGGTCAATTACTCCCACACAGATGGCCGTCATTTGCGGACTAGACAAAACATGTCACTTATGAATATTTAGAAAAATCGTGTTTGGGAAAAGTGAATCACTAACTGATTTATATTTGACTAGCTTTTGCCCGCGGCTTCGCTCGCGTTAAATTCGGTAGCGCCTTATTGATTTGTAATAGCAACGCTAAGATTTCCCGTTTCTTCCCTCTTTCTCCCTCATATCCCAATCTTTTTTTTAAAAAAATAGCCTCCTGGTTCCCAACTATCTCTGTACCAAAATTCATCAAAATCGGTTAAGCCATTAAAGCGTGAAGAGGTAACAAACAAACAAACTCACTTTCGCTTTTATAATAGACTAGCTTTTGCCCGCGGCTTCGCTCGCGTTAAATTCGGTAGCGCCTTATTGATTTGTAATAGCAACGCTAAGTTTTCCCGTTTCTTCCCTCTTTCTCCCTCATACCCCACTCTTTTAAAAAAAATTATAGCCTATGTCCGTCTCCTGGTTCCCAACTATCTCTGTACCAAAATTCATCAAAATCGGTTTAGCCATTAAAGCGTGAAGAGGTAACAAACAAACAAACTCACTTTCGCTTTTATAATATTAGTAAGGATATTAGTAAGGAAGTAAGGATGACAAAAGTGAGATTGTCGGGGGTTTCACTTCATATTATTACAAAAAATGGAAGAAACATTAATGGTACGTTTTGATTTAAGTGAGGAATCGTTGTCAGTACTCTCGAGGCGGATTTTTCGGTTTTAGTATTATGGAACTGAGATTAGCAATGCAATTTTCCACGTGAATCACACGACGTTTTTGAATACACTTGCGGAGAAGTTAAATAACGGAACGAAAACTATTTTTGTTATTTACAATTAAACTACCTACTTATATAATATTATTTGCGTTTTTCCCCAGGCTAAAGGAGAAGCAAAGGTATGAAGTCACTCAACAGCCATATACTAAAAATAAGAAATTCTAATATTTTTGAATTTAGAACTCAAATAAATGAAACAAATATTTTTTTTATACGCAAATGATTTTGTACAGGACAAAGCATATAAAAAAGTTTTGCATTGCTTGCATATTCCCTGTTGGATGATCCCTTATTTGGCTTTAGCTTGCATACCTATCCCATATTGGATGGACAAGACAACAGCAGGAGGATAATAAAACATAGTTCTTTTTTTAATTTAACCATGCTGGTCCAACCGCCTGTGTAAAATCCTGGTCAAACCCAGAGCCCAATTACAATTTTTAATTTTATTTCAACATTAATTTATTCTATTCCAACACCACCACCACATACCTATTTTGGGAAGACGTTAATCTTTTTGGTTCAAGGATTTTTCTCTCCCATTACACAGATACTTAATTTCCATAATTTGTCCGAAACTCAACACATTATTTTTTATTTGCTAGCGTTGGAATTTCGCGAATTTCATGTTGAACATTCTTGATTTATAGGTTCACAACTTCGGCAAGAGCGCTTATCGAGTGATTCATTTTAAGTGTTAAATATTTAGTATTGACAGATTTATTTCATTTTGCATTACGAAGATATTATGAGACATGTTATTGGAGATTTCGGTGGATGTAACGACAAAGTCCATATCATAAGACGATCAAAGAAGAAACAATATCGGCCTTCAGCTTCGCGGGTTGACTCACTTCTCTCAAATTAAACACATAAATATGCCACATCCTATTTTAAACAGAGGATCATGAGAAACCTTGAGTTAAATAGAATAGGTGAATAATTCGAATCGGATGCTATCGTATTGACAGTTAGATTTTCTCGACAGCAAGTTTTTCATTGATTAGGATGTCTTTAAAACGGACTTCAAAAAATGGAGGTTCTCAATTTGACTGTTTGTTTTTTGTCACGCGGTTTCTCCGTAAAATTTCAAAATAGAAAGGATATACTCCTGAAGTAGTCCCATAATAATTTTATGATGCTTGGGTAGTTTATGAGTTGTCTTCTATAATAGGTACAATATGTTGTTTCTTTTACAATTCGTGGGTGATAAGTTTAAATATTTTATAAGCAATGGAAAATACATATTCGATAAGAATTTGTGTGAGGTGCATATCATACCACAACTAAAAAGGCCGAAATGAAAAACTGCGAAAATATCATCGATTCATAAATTCATATTACAAACAGAAGCCACCGACTTCTTTTTTCAAATTTATTTTCCACTTATTAGTGTTTTTTCTTCTCTCTCTCATACTCTCTCGTATTTTTTTTGCAATATAAGTTTTTGTTTTTAGCACTTTTATTTACCAGCCTTGTGCTCTTTCGCTATCGACCTCCCACAAACATCGGCCGGTAACCGTCATCAGATCAAAAACTCACAAGACTCGCATAACAACGATAAGTGCGTAAGTAATTCCTACTAAAAACGCACTAAACCCACATAATTTCAAGACAAGCGTCAAGTTCCAATTCCGTAAGTCAAATATATGACTAATAAGCACACGTCCGACCGTTCATAAAACAATTTATCGTATTTCCTACAATCTGTCAGGTAGGAAACCCACGTGGCGTGCTTTGATAAATGTCGTCACGTTATAGCTCAGCGCAAATTCGGCCACTTGTCTGAAATTAGCTCGGGCGCAGTAAATCAAAGGATTTGGGCCAGAGTTACGCCATAAGAATGCACACATATTTGTGAAACTACGTGTTTATTATAACTACTACATATACTGTGCACTTGGTGCACTCATTATTTGTTACGTTGGCACGACGTGTAATTGCTGCGACTATTACTTGGAATTACCCAAAAAGCTGCATTTGTATGTTATGACGCTAACGCCAGTTGCAGGCGTTAATGAGTAGGTAATGCTGCTATTAATATGTTAACTAAATATTGACACGAATATCGCAAACATATTGAGAGAGTGATTTAGATACAGTTTTGAGCCAGGTGTATTGTATTGATAGGTTCTAGGTGAGCAACAATTTTAGTCACTTTTTTGCGGATGGGGAATCATTAAATTTCTCCCATTAAAACTTCCCTCGCTCTGGCCGGAGCGGGGAAGTCACAATTTTACTGACTAAAACCAATCCATGTTCCTTCTTTTGCCCTTTGTGTTCCGGGGCCGCAGTATCTCTTTCAAACAACCCGCAACCCCAGCAGGCAGTGGCCATGGCAAGCCCCTCTGCTTTGCTGACATCTCTTTGAGGCGCTGTGAAACACTAACGCGCCGTCGACACGGCATGTCGTCAATAGACGGACGGGCGGTGAGCTACCCATTGCTCATCGTCCACAGGCCCGCATCTACGGTGGCCGGGAGTCGTACTTTTGAATCTTTACAGCTAATATTAACGAAATGAATTTATAACGTCATATGTGGAGTTTGTGGCACGAACGCCAAGGCTTTTCGCTTTGGCGGCAAATGCCAAAAGTGTTACTAACATATATTTAAAAATCTACATTACGTAAGTATGTTACTGTGTAAGGTTGGGGTTAGTTAAATCTTTGGGCCAGAGTTTCTTGAAAATAAATAATTTAAGGTTTTGCCACCGGGCAAAGGCCTCCCCGAATTCCTTCCATTAGCACTTTTTCCGGCCCTCTTCGAACCAGGCGTCGCGGCACTCGTCCAGGGGCCTAAGTCTGCTATTACAATAGTGTCAGAATGGTCGATCACTGATCTCATAATGGTTAATTTTGACAAGGTAATCTACTACATACTAAACTTGTCAAAATCAACCATTATGCGATCAGTGATCGACCATTCTGACACTATTGTAATAAATAGCAGACTTAGGCCCCAGGTCATCACGCCACTTTTTTTCTGAGCTGGCCTCGTGCAAAAAAGACTATGTCGGCAAATCGGATGTTGGTCAACTTCTTACTGTCGACTTCAATGCCTTTATTGGTCCATGAGACTGCTAGCGTTTTAAGAGAGAGTGCTTGTCAACTTAGGTGAGAGCGGGTCACCCCGTTGAACACCCTTTTGTATACCTACTGAACGAACCTTCGTTCGATAAAAAAAGTGCTTAGTTTAATGTTTGCGATATTGCTATGGTAGATATTTTTTGAGAGGTCAACATACCGCTGTTCCATTTAGTTTTTTTTTTAAAGATTTGAACATTTCGGAGTGTTTGATGCTATCGAAGGCTTTCGTATGTACGAAATTTTAAGTTAGGAAACTTTACAGGTATTTAAGAATGGAGTCATTATCATTTGCATATTACTGTAATATTCAAAACGCAGAACAGCTAAAATGTCTACTGATTTAAGTAAATCATCGTTCCTCAATCTCGAATCGATTTTCGTAAATCGAAATGGGCCCACACACCGCGATAAACGCCTAGCTTTTTGTATATTTTTTCTAGAAATTCCTCCACACCTCTATGGATTACCATTAGTTCAGAACTGTCAATATTGTTTAGTCTACACAAAGGTGTACTAGAATTGAAAAGTCGGCTGTAAGCCATCACACGAAATTGAGAGTGCTCCTTTCAACCTAGAAGATGAAACGGCGG
Organism: Ochropleura plecta; assembly: GCA_905475445.1. Lineage (NCBI taxonomy): Eukaryota > Metazoa > Arthropoda > Insecta > Lepidoptera > Noctuidae > Ochropleura > Ochropleura plecta. Next base: position 15,576,276 of record FR997739.1, read on the forward strand.
GAGGTGTGGAAAAAGGCGTCAGCTCGTAAAGGCTTTATGCTCAGGTATATGAGCACAAACTGGTACATATAACGAAATACATCAGTAGTGACGTAACAGGAGGTGACTAGTATCTAGAACGAGTGTCTAGAAGTATGAAAGAGTAGCCAAATAAATTGAAATTGAGAAATACGAGCGAGAATGATGATGATGAGAAACCTGTACAAAATAACAGCATAACTGCTGAAGGCTCCTAAATAGCGGACATAGCGTTGATCTGGTGTGATTAACCTTATATTCACACCAATAAAATATGTACAGTGTATCAGAAAGGTGTAGTTAAATTTTAGACCATCAAAATGCTTAACTTTCTTAATGGGACCACTAAAGTTCGTCTAAATCCGCGGACTGTATTATTCTATTAATTAATAATGGTGGTTTTTAACTTATAAATGCATTGTATTCAAGCAAATGAGTCGTTTCTTAAATATATTATTATATTATATACAATATGTTGATTTGCATCCTCGTCAAAATTTAGGAGGTGCTAGTAAAAGTCATAAATAATCAATGAAAATTACGGTACCTGATCAATAATAATATACGGCGCTTTTATGATCTGTCTCTGTGTGTTTAAATTTAACAGTATTACAGAATATTTCACTTCAAAAGTAGAGAATCACCTACAGAACACACAGAACAGTGTCCGTGAGCGTCGGCGCATACGTATCATACAGCGGCATGCACGCACCTGTGTGCACTTACCGATTTCTGAAAATACGAAAAAGTAAAAAAAAAAAACCTACTTATTTTATTATCGATTCGGGTCGAGAATCATTAGCATAGTTACGTCCTTGAATTTGACGAGGATGCAAAACAACACGCTGTATATTAAGAAGCAGAGCGTCAAAAGAAACATTTTTAAAAATGAAGTAAATATTTAACCATAATACTATTTTTGTTTTGTTATCTACTATATTTTTGGAAGTAAGAGCATCGAAAATACTATATTTGATAGAAAACAAGTTGATAAACCCATTTCCTAGGTATGGGTCTAGAACATAAACATGATCGCAATTATAAGGAGAATACCCGAACGACGAAGACGAAGCCGAATAACCATTCAAGGAAAAATTAAGATTTATTCATTTTAAAATGTTTATTTGCGAAAACAGGTAAAAGGAAAAGTATGTTACATCCTTTTTGGCAAATTCTCAGGAATTTCTCTTTCAGCTGTCAAAACAAAAGATTGTAAAAATAAACAACTGATTTCACATTAAATGCATTTTATTTTTGTACGTAATTTTTTTTAAGTTATATACTGCAAATGTTAAAAAAACAACACTATAAATGTATTGTCGCCGAGATTTGATGGAATACAGGACCAGGCTTATAACGGAATAGATTAAAACCATTGAGCATCTGAAACGCTGACAAAGTCTACAAAATGCGAAATTTACCGCCATGTCTCTCACACATAGCACGTCGCATATTTTCGTCTCATTCTGAAATCAGTGCTCATCTAAGTGCGAATACTTCCGCCTTAGCTTCTCTCGCTTATTTTTATTAGCGTGTTTCTTCTCCTGCTTCCAAGGCTTGCTCAGTTGATTCTCCGCGGACTGCGCTCTAACAATTCTGTAATAAAATAATCCTTATTTGTTAGGACGCAAGATACACATTCCCAATGACGATGAAATGATTTATTTTGACAAGTAGCACTATATTTTAGTGTTGTACGAAGTTTTTTTTCTGTTGAAAAATAAATCATCGTTAGGCTTTCAAAACAGCAGCATTTTTTAAGCCCACGCGGAATACGCTGTCGGAATCGTTATAAACTTTGGGATAATACAGCCAGCTACACAAGTGAAAAACAAACTGAGAGTGTGCGCAATTGAATGTTTATATAAGAACATGCGCAGACGGGACTATGGCGGACAAAATATGCGCGGTGAGTTCTCATTATTACTGTCATTAGGTTGCACTTTGTCCGCGTATACCGCCACGCGACATGATGTATTGCGCGGACAAAATACAACCTTATTTTAGCACTAACAAGAGCGGGTCGCGGAAATTTTGTTCGCCAGTCCCATCGTTTGCTCAGGTCTTTAATGCACACGGTGAGTATAAATAATGTCTAGTTAATTAAGCCGTCTGGGTAGTTCAAAGTATTGCCTGTTTCATTTCTCTTTTTAGTTCTGTTTGCGACAGTACATGGTTTATTTCGTTTCGGAAAGGCCCGGGTCTTATGAGGTTAGAGACCAATTTTCCCGACGGTTAACGCTGCTCATAAAGATGCTCAAAGTTTATGAATTAACACTTGGCATGCGTCCAGGGTGGGCATTTCGTCTTCGCGAAGTTTATTTAGGTTTCCCTTAGCTCTAATTGATAATAACGTAGAGATATCTTTCATCTCAGCCAGCTATAACTGAGATAGTTTTATATTGCAATTCTTCATTGAATGTTCAGAATGTTGCAAGAGTGGTTTAAAAAACTAGTTGCTAGTTGTTACTATGTGAACGTTTCATTGGGATTCTTGTGCGATGTATCATTTTGATTTGGCACACATTAACACAATATTGATTTTAGCTCATCTTGAGAAAGACGTAAATGTAAGCACATCATTACTCGTAATGCTGTCCATAAACAAACGGATGTTAATGGTAACTCTACAATATTTTACACAACCTAAAAATACAGAAAAACGAAAAATTGCGAGATGGTCGAATTAGTAACATTGACTAAACCAGCACGTTGTCAAATCATCTGCCTAGCCTTTTCCCAACTATGTTGGAGTCGGCTTCCAGTCTAACCGGATGCAGCTAAATATCAGTATTTTACATGGAGCGACTGCCTATCTGACCTCCACAACCCAGTTAGTACTGGGTAATACGATACCCCTTGGTAAGACTGGTTGTCAGACTTTCGGGACACTGACTACCTGTAACGACTGTCAAAGATCTACAAATGACAGCCGGGACCAACGGCTTAACGTGCTTTTTGAGGCTCGGAGGAAACTCGGTATGTAACGGGTGGTCACCCATCCACAGACCAACCTAGGCAAGCGCAGCTTAACCTGAAGATCGACCGGAGCGGCTGCTATTATTTAGCCACGAGCTCCTAATTGTCAAATAAAGTCGATCATTTGACAGGTGGCGGAAAATCAAATCAAAATCAAAGGTCATTTATTCAAACTAGGCTGATAACCAGCACTTTTTGAACGTCAACATTTCAAGATATAGTCCCCCAAAACGCCCGCCCTACACCAATTGCTAGTGTTTTTGCTGGGAAGAAGAACAAGTGGCGGGACAAACTACCCAGGAAAAGAGAAAGTTGGAGAAAACCAACGAACATATTGGCTATTGCTAATATACAGGGTGGAGGGGACACCAACGCAGAAAAGATAACCACGTATTCAGTACATCCGCACGTAGAAATTGTTCAACAATAACAGAGAAAACAAAAACAAAAATATTTCTTACAATATGTACACGGTAAAAATATATAGAACAGCGGTTTTTTTATTACGGATACAAAGTTATGCTCCCCCCCCCGCCCTTACCGAGTGTAGTTTTCCCACAAAAATACAATATCTACACGTCACAGTGAACAGTAGATTTCTTTTTTGGGTTCCGTCCGTACCTCAACCCACCAAAACGGACTCTTATTGGATCACTTTGTTGTCCGTTTATCTGTCAAGACCCTTTATCTCGGGAACGCGTGAAAGTATCGAATAGATTTTTTTTTAATCTTTATTAATTTTGGGACATTTACCGCAATGCGTATGCCAGTCCCATCGTAACCTAAATACATGTGTGTGTTCATATCAGGGTCATGAACCTGAACAGACTCTTCGCATCATCGCAAATCGAATAGAAATTAAAAGAAACCATATACCCAACTCTACGCAGTCAAAAGGTATGGCTGTTTGTGTTGCAATTTTGTTCGGAACCCTTGGTGCGAGAGTCTGGCTCGTTTTTCGCCAGGTTTTTTTATTACCGATACAAAACTTGCGACAAACGCGTCATTTTGTAGAATGATGTACTGTTTTGGTCAAACGATGTGCGTCGGTGTCTCTACTACCCTGTATAATCTTCTATCTACTATTACATCAATGCGACATATATCGCCATGTACACACGACGGCAGTCAACCTATTCTAAACTATTATAACCTGATCTCTCTACTACGGACCGCACACCGTAGTAGAGAGATCAGGTAAAAATAGTTTTGTGTAGGTTGATGTGCCGTGGTGTGTACTAGAGATAGAGAACCCATAGATAGAACATTAAGATGGAAGGGAAGATTACATGAGCTTTCTTACCCAAAGACAGGTTTTCCTTTTACGTGAGCTGCGCTTTTCTGCATCGCGAAGAACGCGTTGTCGATCTCTTTAGATTTGTTCAGCCAACCCTGAAAATATGAGACATTTTGATTACTTTTGACTACCTCGTTGTTCTGCTGAGATCAACTGCTATCCTAGGTTTGTATCCCCAGCCGGACTAAATGTTATTGGATTTTTTCCATCAAGATTTTCTCAGTAGCTGCCACGGAACCTGGATTCCCGCCCAGTTGATGTCAATAGAGTCGCGTATTATTTCATGAGACAAGTGGTGTAATGTTAGGTAAGCTATTAGATAATCATCTGTCTAACCCATCTGCATAATATTCACGTCTGTACTCGGGCGTGAATATTTTAAAAGGATATGAAACTAGCTTTTGCCCGCGGGTTCGCTTGCGTTAAATTCGGGGTTACACAGTTCCCCTTTCCTGATTTGCGGGTACCTGCTACCTGTAGTTTTTGCCTTTGCGCCTTATTTATTGTAATAGCAATGCTAAGTTTTCCCTTTTCTTCCCTGTTTCTCCCTGATGTCCCACGTAAAAAAAATGTTAGCCTATGTCCGTCTCCAGGGTCCCAACTATCTCTGTACCAAAATTCATCAAAATCGATTTAGCCATTTAGGCGTGAAGACGTAACAAACAAATAAACTCACTCTCGCTTTTATAATATTAGTAAGGATAACCTCTATCTACAGATGGACCTTAAATCGGTGGCTGGTACAAACCGGGTGGGAGAAACCAGGTAGGGGGAGGAAACGGGTGTTGGTCTGGTGCAGCATGGGAGAGGCCTACATTCAGCAGTGACCTGTGATTACCTAAGCTAAATAATAAATACTGGGGATAGCTTATACAAGCTGGGATAAGACCGACTATTCTATAGGTATTTTTAGGAGCAGTGCCCTTATCTGCATAGTCTGTTCTTAACTACGACACGGTTAGCGCAGTGGCTGAGCGATCGACTGCTGCGCTGCGTGTCGCGGGTTCGATCTCTGCACAGAACAAAATTTTGTATGGCCTACAGATGGTTGTTCCGGGTCTGGCTCGTTGTGTGTGTGAGTTTAAATGTTTGTAAACGCACCCACGATACAGGTGAAATTCCTAGTTTGGGGCAACGTTTTTTATTTAAAAAAAAAAACTATGTTCGTAGGCTTCCGACCCAATTTTACATATAGCGACTGCTTATTTAACTTCCACAACCCAGTTAGTACTGGGTACTACGACACGGTTGGCACAGTGGCTAAGCGAACGACTGCTACGCTGCGTGTCGCGGGTTCGATCTCTGCACAGAACAAAATGTTGTATGGCCTACAGATGGTTGTTCCGGGTCTGGCTGTTTGTGTGTGTGAGTTTAAATGTTTGTAAACGCACCCACGATACAGGAGAAATTCCTAGTGTAGGGCAACGTTTGTAATTTAAAAAAAACTATGTTGGGGTAGGCTTCCGACCCAATTTTACATAGAACGGCTGCTTATTTAACTTCCACAACCCAGTTAGTACTGGGTAATACGACACCCCTTTGTAAGACGGGTTGTCAGACTGAATACTTCTAACGACTGGGAGCAACAGCGTACCGTGCTTTCCGAAGCACGGAGGAAACTGCATGTTATTAGTGGTCACCCATCCACGGACCAACCTAGGCAAGCGCGGTTTATCCTGAAGATCGACACGAGCGGCAATTAAACAGTTTCAAAACGAGTAGGTACAGATTTTATCAGATATTATTTTCTTATTTTATTTAGTTACTAGCTTTTGCCCGCGGCTTCGCTCGCGATAAATTCGGGGTAACACAGTTCCCCTTTCCTGATTACCTGCTAACTGTAGTTTTTGCTCTTGCGCCTTATTAATTGTAATGGCAATACTAAGTTTTCTCTTTTCTTCCCTCTTTCTCCCCCTTTTCTAACTTTTTTTAGCCTATGTCCGTCTCCAGGGTCCCAACTATATCTGTACCAAAATTCATCAAAATCGGAAAAACATACTTATTATAACCATTATTGAGGTTAACTGTTACTACGCTAGATTGATAATGTAGAGCAGTACATTAGCTATTAAACTGGAACATTTTGTTTCAAAAGAGAAAAGTTGTTTAAGTGAATCGGCAGTTTGGACTATATCTGTTGTGGAGTTAATCTTCGGCGGCGGCTCGTAAATGTCGGGTGATGGATAGACGCACGGATAAGTAGGTGTCTTGGTAAAGGTTACAAGTGTGGTAGTGGAAAATATTATACTTTTCTGCGCGGATTTGATTTTTATTAGTCAAGTTAGGTTTATTTTTAAGTACTTTAAAGGCAAAAAAAACCCTTATAGGATTACTTTGTTGCTCGTCTGTCTGTCAAGACTATTTATCTCGGGAACGCGTAAAGATATCGAGTTGAAATGAAAACCATATGTTCAAGTAATTCGTTCCTTGAGGCTGTGAAAATTATAAAAAAAAATCGACCGTCTAAGTCGACGCAGTCAAAAGATATGGCCGTTTATGTAGCAAGTTTGTACGTCCGACTCGCACTTGGCCGGTTTTTTAAACCTTTGGCTGTTGCTCAGTTTATTAAAAGCCCACTTTTCATTTGGTAAACGTCCATTTGTTTAATCCTTACTAATATTATAAAAGCGAAAGTGAGTTTGTTTGTTACCTCTTCACGCTTAAACGGCTAAACCGATTTTGATCAATTTTGGTACAGAGATAGTTGGGAACCAGGGGCCTTAGACTGCTATTACAATGGTGTCAGAATGGTCGATCACTGATCGCATAATGGTTGATTTTGACAAGTTTAGTATGTAGTAGATGTCAAAATCAACCATTATGCGATCAGTGATCGACCATTCTGACACTATTGTAATAGCAGACTAAGGCCCCAGGAGACGGACATAGGCTATTTTTTTTTTAAAAAAGTGGGATATGAGGGAGAAAGAGGGAAGAAAAGGAAAAACTTAGCGTTGCTATTACAAATCAATAAGGCGCAAGGGGAACTGTGTTACCCCGAATTTAACGCGAGCGAAGCCGCGGGCAAAAGCTAGTAAGTAATAATGTGAAAATTTGACATTAATTCTGTATCTCATACCGATCGGAATAGGAATTCTATTTTATAATAATTAATATTGTAATTTTACCTTTTTAATTAAACTTAGTTAAAATTCATTTTGGTTTAATTTGTGTCCTCCGACAGCAACGTTTATATTTCGTTCTTCGTTTTATGTGTGTATATAAGTATTTAAGGCCTATTCAGACCTAAGCGGTATTCGCTGCCGCTGTGGGTAGAGGTACATACCGCGCGGGTTTCGCTCAGGTATTTAGTATGAAGTACCGCGGCTAGAGCGACCTGAGCGAAATTCGCTGCCGCTGTGGGTAGAGGTACATACCGCGCGGGTTTCGCTTAGGTATTTAGTATGAAGTACCGCGGCTAGAGCGACCTGAGCGAAATTCGCTGCCGCTGTGGGTAGAGGTACATACCACGCGGGTTTCGCTTAGGTATTTAGTATCAAGTACCGCGGCTAGAGCGACCTGAGCGAAATTCGCTGCCGCTGTGGGTAGAGGTACATACCGCGCGGGTTTCGCTTAGGTATTTAGTATGAAGTACCGCGGCTAGAGCGACCTGAGCGAAATTCGCTGCCGCTGTGGGTAGAGGTACATACCGCGCGGGTTTCGCTTAGGTATTTAGTATGAAGTACCGCGGCTAGAGCGACCTGAGCGATATTCGCTGCCGCAGACGGTAGTGAATACCGCATAGGTCTGAATAGCTACCGCGCGTTATTCTACCCACAAGGATAGCGAAATCCGCTTTGGTGTGAACAGTAATATTACCGCATACCCACTGGGTTTTCTCTGACGCAGACGGTAGCGAATACCGCTTAGGTCTGAATAGGCCTTTATGCTACGAAGGAGATGGTGAGACGAACTAGACAGGTTCCATCAAAGCTGGAAGGAAAAAAACAAAAGTAAATATTCCACCAACCTCAACCGCCCTCGTTTCCCTAGGCGTAGGTTTCCTTCTCTCATTCTTCTTCCTCTCTTGCAGCATATCCTCAAGAGGCTGAGGGTCACAGCCAGGAGGTAACTGCGCCCAGTGGAGGACTCCGCTCGCAGCTTGCTTGAGCATGATGCGAGCTGAACGGGACTGATCAGGCTGGCCGGCTGCCGTCATGAAACCTCTGTTGACTGATGTAATGGGGAAGGTTAATAAAACGTGATTTATTTTTAGTAAAGCGCCGTTGCATTTTATTTAATAATGTGTTTTTTGTAGTAATTGTCTTTTATGTATTATTTTGTTGTTTTGTCGATGGTGTTCAACTCGATAACTCCACGCGTTAGCGAGATAAAAGATCTTGATAGACAGAGAGACGGACAACATAGTCCTACTTATATTATAAATGCGAATGTTTGTGAGAATGGATGGATGTTTGTTACTCTTTCACGTCAAAACGGCTGAACGGATCTTGATGAAATTTTACACAGAGGTAGATTATAGTCTGGAGTAACACATGGGATGCATTTATTTTATATTTTTTTTTCGATATCACCCAGGCGAAGCCGCGGGCGCCAGCTAGTGATCCTATAAGGGATCCGTTGCGGGTTGTTCGAAAGAGATACCGCGGCCCCGGAACGTAAAGGGCAATAGAAGGAACATGGGTGGGTTTTAGTCAGTACAAGTCTCACACTCTCCCCCACTCCGCCCAGAGCGGGGGAAGTTATTTGATGATTTCGACATCCGCTATGTTTGATGATTTTCCTTTTTAGGTACGGAACCCCCAAAACTGATCGATATACTCACACGCATGCGCAGTAAGTATCTGCTTGTAGTCCGGCTCCTTGGAGCCGTCGTCAGGCAGCAACAAGCCGTACTTAGTGGCGAACGTGTGCTTGCTGACCAGCTCGCAGAGACGCGCCATCGCAGCATCGTGGGCGCGCATCTGTGGGGATAGTATGAAGAATACTTAAATGTTATGACTAAAAGCAAGTATTGGTCTCTTAAACTTAATAGTAAATTAGCAATTACTTCTAATGAATATATCTATCTATTTAAATTGCCATAAATTTTGACATAAATATGTCAAATTATAGTATAAAAGTGTATTTTTATTATGCACGTGTTGAATTTTTTTTTCATTCAGAATTGTATATTTTTTTTAATGGTATCTGCCAGGTCAATCTGTGAGGTTGTTAGCTGCTCACCCGGAATATCCTGCGTTAAGAGTAGGGCCTCCAGCCAGGGGAGAATTGTATCATCATCTGCCTAGCCTTTTCCAGTTCCCAGTCTTACCGGATCCAGCAAATTATCATCTAAACACCTCTACAGCCCGTTAATAACTAGGTAATGTTTCCAACTTTCGCAAAATACTCAAGTGGCTCCCAATTCGACTTCGCCGGAACTCTCGAATATTGTGTTTGCTTTTTAACATTCTTCATATCCCTAAAACGCCATTCTATCTGCGGGAACGCTTTTCCTATTGCCGTCCTTCTGATGCTCCTTGTAGATCGCATCTTAGGAATCTCCTCAAACCCCCTCCCCACTCTACCGACTTCTACTCCTACTCCTTTACTGTTTACGCAGTGCGGTTGTGGAATTCGCTTCCGCCTGACATTAGGGACTGCCAAACTGTTTCAGTTTTTAAGAGAAGAGTAAAAGAACATTATCTTTCTATTTCACCATAGTTGCATAGGTATTTATTATTTTATTTTATATTGTATTTATGTTATATATTTGTCTTTGTACTTGTATGTATGTTTGTATATTATTGTATTGTATTTAGTCATTATTTGCTCATGTTTTTATGTATTTTTTTTTCTCTTTTTCTTTACGCACTGTGTCTACATCTCTTTTTATTTACTCTCCTTTCGCAGGTATGCTGGAAGAGATTTCTGTAGAAATAAGCATTACCTTTGTACCTGTTTTCTGTTCCTGTCTTTTATTTTTCTGTATTCAGTGTGTATGTACATAAATTGTTAAATAAATAAATAAGTAATATGATTCTCTTTGGTAAAACTGGTTGTCAGACTTTCAAACAACAACAACTAACGGCTTAACGTGCTTTCCGAGACACGAAGGAAACTCGGTATGTAATGGGTGGCCACCCATCAATGGACCAACCTAGACAAGCGCGGCTTAACCTTACGATCGACCGACTCGACTCGATGAGTATTTTCCTATAAAAGCGGAATATCTTACTATTTGGATACATAACAAGATCATAGTTGATTCAGTTGTATGTATCGACTGGGTCCACCCTTTATAGCAGAACTTTTTGTCATAATTTTATTTTGCATAACAACGGATAGCATAAACTTCATTTCGCAGAAAATTGTTTGGCAGACACTCATCTAACATACATTCAAAACTCATAATTTTGTAAGCCAGAATCATCTCTTGACATAAATTTCATATCCATAATATTTAAAAAGTAGAATCATCATATCGCAGAAAGTTCACAGTCAGAATCGTCTTTTGGCATATATTTCTTAGAGATAATCATTAAACGGCAGAATTGTCATATCGCAGAAAGTTTATAGTTAGAATCATCTTTGTCGTTATTTGTTGTCATTTATTTTAATTATTTTAATCTTCAAAATAATGTCATTTATTTTAGTTATTATTTAATTGAATTTGAAATAATGTCATTTAATACAATAGGTAATTATACTAATCTAAATAGTTCAGTTCCGGGTAACCTACTAAAAACAATCTCTTTTTTTCTATTAATGCAAGTCGTTTCTAGCACTCGCCGGCCGCTGCCGCGGCACCGCTCGCTACGCTCGCTCGGCTCGTGCGTAGGAGGACTCAGTTTTAACCTAACCTAGCCATTTCTGCCATCTGCATAGCATGCCAAGTGAAATTATACCAAATAATCATCGCTCTAAATGGACATTATGCTAAACGATATTATGCGATATTTGAACTCTGCCAATCGTAATTATACTAAATGTAATTCTGCCATCTTAAAAGTATGCCATTGTAAATTCGAAGTTTTGAACATTATGCCAAACGATAATTATATCAAATAACTTTTATGCATTTAAAATGTTCGTTTAAAGAAAATTATGCTAAGTGTGTTATGCCAAATAAATTTCGGAGCATCAAGATTCTGCCAGATAGAGGGAACCCGTATCGACTGTATGTTTCGAGGAGATGAACTTACCTACGCCTACGCTAAAAAAAAACTACCAAAAACCTTACTAACCTGATCAATTGGCAACACAGCCGTCAGCAGCAGGTCGGGTGTGACGGCGTAAGCTGGCAACACCAAACCGGGACAGTCCAGCACCTCGATGTGTTCGTTTATGATCAGCGACTGAATGTGTCGGGTGTGGCCTGGCATTGAGCTCACACTGACCTGGGGAAAGAGAAATGGTTGTTAGAAGTTTACAAATAATAATGAGTAATATGATTTAAAAATTAGAAAAAGTGGTGACGATTTTATCAACAAAGTTCTCAAATAAATATAAAGTAAGAAAACATGTTGCACATGTTTGCACACAACAAAAAATAAAATAAAAACTAAACAATTAAAAAGACAATGTTATGTGTCTCGCAAACTGCCGGGCAACTTGTAAATTGCCAATCCTTACTAATATTATAAAAGCGCGTTTGTTTGTATGTTACGTTTTCACGCCTAAATGGCTAAACCCATTTTGATGAATTTAGGTACAGAGATAGTTGAGACCCTGGAAACGGACATGGTCTAATTTTTTTTTAAAGTGAGAAATGAGGCAGTAAGAGGGAAGAAAAGGGAAAACTTAGCTTTGCTATTACAATAAATAAGGCGCAAGGGCAAAAACTACAGGTGGCAGTTAGATTAGTATCCGCAAAAAAATGGTCAACAGTGAGTCGGACTCGCGCACCTATGGTTCCGTACAAACTTGCGACATAAACAGCCATATCTTTCGACTGCGTAGACTAAGAGGGTTGATTTTTCACAGCACAAAGGGACCACAGAGTTGAGTAATTTTAATTCGAAACCGAGATAAAGGGTCTTGACAGACAGACAGACGGACCACAAAATGATTCCACAAGGGTTCTCTTTTTTCCTTTTGAGGTACATAACCCTAAAAAGGTCCAGCTGGTGGAGGGATTCTAGTGTTTAAAACTATAAATACCATTATTTATAAACCAGAATAATAATTTTGGGTAACTCATTAACAATATTCAAAGCAGACAAAATGGTTTTCTGAATCGAATCAGAAAAAAATATTTGGATGAAAATAATGTTTAAATTATAAAATCCCTTACCTTTTTAACTTGCATTAGAACATTGACTGTACTAGATTTTCCGACATTGGGGTAACCAATCATGCCGACAGTCAACCTGGGAGGATTCTTTAACCTATCCACATGTTGGTGTCTCAAAACTTCCAGAAGTTTCTCCCTGTCAAATATTTCATGTGAATTCTGTACTTTAGTCTCATTTTTCACTGTATCTTGTGAATTTTGTTCTTGATTCTGATTAACGACTATTTCTGAAGAATTCTGTACTTGATTTTTTGCTACTTCTGGTGTAGATTCTTTACAGTCAGTACTTTCTGGAACAGGATAGTCTTCAATAGGCTTACCCAGTCTTAAACTCTCCACAACCTTATCGAGTACTTCTTGAATCCTATCTATTTTATCAGCAGTATTGCACACAGCCTCATCAAGATCGCCTAGTTGTTTCTTAAACAATTCTATGTCTTCTTCCGCACATGTTAAAGAATCTTTTTCGTTGTCATCATCGTCTGATTCCTCGTGTTCATTGTCGGAGATTGCTGAATCAGTTTCCGAGTCAGATACCTCACTTTCTTCATTTTCGTCTTCTTCTTGTATTTTATTTTCATTTGTTTCTTTAGCTGCTGAGAAGAATATTATGGAAACATTCTGGAACAGTGAAAAGTTTGTTTTTATTTACACTTGCGTTTTTAAACAAAAATATATAAAGAAATGGAACATAGGTATCAGTTTTGGACATCAAATCACAGTAAATTAAGACTTCGTAAAGGCTGAAACTATGTAAATTTCATGGTTCAATGATATGCAGGAACAATGAATTTCAATTTTAGGGAGTTATAGCAATTACAGGGTTCACGACTCCCGACCTCCGTAGATGCGGGTCTGTGGACGGTAAGCAATGGATAGCTCACAGAGAAAGATACCGCGGCTCCGGAAAATAAAGGGCAAAAGAAGGAACATGGGTGGGCTTTAATCAGTAAAAGTCTAAAATTAAAGAGCTGGGGAAGTTATTTTCTAATTACCAATCTGCAAAAAAGGGATGACTATAAACACAGGTGATAACTTGATAGATCGATAATCATTTAACTTTTAATCTTTTGAACGACAGAGCATAAACGTAAGCGCGTGCCCTCCACGCCGAGAAACTCATTTTACGTATATTTTTGTCACATATTTGTGTCGTTGGCGTCCAGAGCATGCGCTTGTTTGCACATACATATATGTGACAATGGCGTTCAAATGTTAACAGGTGTCAGACGCAAGATGTACTCTTAACAATAAATATAACTTACCTCTTTTGTAAAATACTCTGCCCAACATTTCCTTTCATATTCATTTGTTAAATCTGCCTTGTTTAGTAATAGGATGCATTTGCAGTTTTGTTCCCGAGCATATTTCTCTAAGTCTGCACATCTGATAACAAAATTGATAATTCAAAGGACATTGCTCTGCACCCTTACATTGTTGGCCCTGGAGCCAAGGGCATCGGAAAATGATGTATTGTATTCACTATCATTAGTAAACTCCTATAATCTTTTTTTATAACGGACTGGCTGCAGAATAGACCTATTTTTAATACCTCCCTAGACAATTAGTAGGTACGTACGCATTTTTTTTCGAATGCCTAAGTGGATGTATGTTCCATATTTAAATGCATAGAAACTATTCATATAATTATATATAACATAGATAGGTACCTATATTCTTGACATTAGGCGTAGAGCGCGGCGGCGGCTGGCGAGTCGCGTAAAATACTATTAAATGTACACTTTGGCATACAGCTAGTCCGTGTTACAGAAGTATTTGCAACTTACATCATAAAAAGACAATCAATTTTCGTGTATTCAGATACTCTCTCTCCATTTTGGACATTGTCTTTTAAACATAACCGATCTGGGTCAACAACTGACTGCACAAATGTAGCCCGTGGTCATATTTTTTTTTCGAAATTCAAAACATTTTACATTTGAATTTCGACAGCTACTCTGGCGCTTCCTTAATAGAGAAGAGATAAGTTTTAAGACTTCAGATATTTGGTTATGTAGGTAAATCACTGGTTTATTAATTAGCTAAGAAGCAATTTAACATTTTTTAAGTGTGTAAGTACATGATATTGGTATTGGTGGTGGTGACATTTCGCTAGATATTTTAACACTAGAAGCGCGGGCGTCCCAAATTTGACCCATTTTAATGTTCTTCCTGCTCTAGTTATTATATTAATACGCATATAATCGTCAATTTTTATGACTTTTCATGAAATATGATGATTTTTATTTTATACTAGATTTCAACCACATAAATGCAATAAACATTTTTTTATATCTAAATTTACCTCTAAGCGCGGTTGGGTCAATTTTGACCCAGTATTGGATATTAAAGTATAAGTTTATCTTTCTTCAAAGATAAACGAAATGTCGTTGATTGGTCAATGTAGGTACCAACGCGCCATATAAAACGTAATTTGGATGAGACCCGCAGTAGTGCTTGGCGATTTATGATTGACGCAAAAATTTTGTAACGTGTTTCATCTTTCACCATGCTAGAAGCCAGACGTACTCACTCTGCCGACTGCCTATTATTTATGTACGTGGGGCAATTAGAGCAAAATATTTGGATCTAGATGCACAATAGTCAGTCAAATGGGGTAATGATTTTGTAAAAGCCATCATGTCACAGGAGAGATTTCTGGAGATTATGAAGTTTTTGAGATTTGACGTGAGATCTACAAGAACACAAAGACTGACAACTGACTGTAGTTTGGGTTGATATCTGAAGTGTGGTATATTTTTATTTCGAATGCACAAAGTTATGATATCGAGGAGTACTGCCTTCTGAATCAGGCCCTTGATTTAGGCGGTTGGCCGCCTAAGGAGAGCTTCGACAGATGTTCGTCGAGGCTCTTGGTTATGAAGCCATTGCCCGTAACGACAATCGGCACTGTGATAGCCGAGTTCTCATTCCACATGTCGCCAACCTCGTGTGCCAAGTCAATGTTATTTTATTTTCCTTTATACACTTTACATCTTAAAAATTACATTATCAAATATTTCTTAGAAAATAAATAATAAAAAAAAAACATTTAAAAATGTAAAAATAGGTTACCGCCGGTAACGGGAGCAGGGTCCAAGCTACCGGTGGTTATGACTCCAGAGATCACTCCTCACGATGCGGGCCGTATCGAGGAGTACTGCCTTCTGAATCAGGCCCTTGATCCAACCACCTAAGGAGACTTCGACTTTGACAAATGTTCTTCGAGGCTTTTGGCAATTAAGCCATTGGCCGTTACGACAATCGGCACAATCAATCGTTCACATTCCAAATGTCGACAACCTCGTGTGCCAAGTCATAGTTATTTTATATATTTTTATGTTATTATGTTCGGAAAACTAACACTTACAACATTCGTAAATAAATTGTTTATATATCTTCACAATTACGGTAGGAAACATAAAATGGACAATATTGACCCATCCGCGCTTCTAGGGGGGTGAGAATATTCCGCGCTTCTAGTGTTAAATGCCATGTAATAGGCGGTGCTTATTGGTAGAATAAAATATCTCATTATTTATACCTTAATTGCACACTCTAGAAAAAACAAATCACGTTACCTGAACAGCAAAGGATTCCTAGCATCCAAAAGAATCAACACAACATCAGACTTCTCCAATGTCCTCCACAGCTGCTTCCAAAGCTCCAGGTTCCTTTCATACGGAGTAACCGCAGCACCAAGCTTGGCCTGCAGCTCGTTTAAGTGACGTCGCCATTCCAGGAAGGCTTCCCGTTCACGGGTTATTTGGTCTTCGGCTGATATGCCTGGGTGCCATGCTGGCCTGAAATGGAAAAGGGTATGATTTACAAACATTTCTGTTGGCAACTGTTGTTAAGTGATGATGGGACCGAGGGTGGAACACGCTTTCCTAGAAGGAACCGATTCACTCGAAATTTGAACAATTTGATCCAATTTTTGTTTTTTTTTTTCTCTGTTCTATTTTATCTGCAATCAGTCTCACGGCTATGACCGAATGCGTTCAAGGGCGATGTGCGATGTGTAAGTATTCTCCATTGAGATCACTACTTATAACTTCACATGCACTACCGTTTCTAGTGCAATTTTATTATAGGATGTCGTATGAGACGACATGCCAAAATTGCACCAGATACGGTCAAACCAATAGGGTAGCTTTGGTTTGATAGTTGGCCTAGCTAGCCATTTATGTTAACTTTTAGCAGTGAGGTTGATTTCTAATTTCTTCTATTACTGTTCTCATTACCAAAGCTTCAAAAAATTCAGTATTAGTTAAAAACCATGGTACATTCGCAAAATTGTGTTCTGGATTCTTTGTATAATGGGTAGATTTCACTTGCTAACATTACCCCACAGTTGGATTCCATACTCCCAGACTGGTTTAATTAAAGACCAATTTAAACGGCTTTTCATTGTTTGGCCTGCCCAACTTCCGCCATTTTATGCACCCGCGCATTAAAGTTGTAATAAACAAAAGCTGGCATCAATACAAACATGTTTTGTTTGAGAATACATCTTCAAAAGCGCCCTGTTTCCGAAATATACGCCATCAAAGTTAGAATCTATTCACTGTTGGCACCATCTATGGTTTTATTAATCATGGTATACAATACAAACAAGTATTGTATGAGACAAAATCTTCTATAGCTTCACGTTACCAAGAAACAAATTTTCCAAATAAGTGATTTAGTTTGTAGAATTATAGTAGTACTAGCTGTGCCCGCGACTTCGTCCGCGTGGAATAGTATTTTGGGCATCATATTTATTTTTGCAAACAACCTCCTCAGCTTTATAAATTACTAGCTTTTGCCCGCGGCTTCGCTCGCGTTAAATTCGGTATCGCCTTATTGATTTGTAATAGCAACGCTAAGTTTTCCCGTTTCTTCCCTCTTTCTCCCTCACATCCCACTTTTTTCAAAAAAATATTAGCCTATGTCCGTCTCCTGGTTCCCAACTATCTCTGTACCAAAATTCATCAAAATCGGTTTAGCCATTAAAGCGTGAAGAGGTAACAAACAAACAAACAAACAAACAAACTCACTTTCGCTTTTATAATATTAGTAAGGATTATAGTTAGTGCCCATAGGCAACAGTGTGTAAAGTTCTTTATCCTGCATAGAGAACAAAGGATCTTACGACCAGACAGGTGTCTTGTCTGGTGGGCAACTGCCTGACAGGACAGGGACAGTTTTCGGGGTGTTCTATATAACTAACTAATATATTTAGTCACGGATAATTTGCTTGAGCAATGTAGTATTTTGATGTTAGCATAAGCTTGATCTGAGGTTTAATGGCAGTTGGTAGAATTCAAGAGTCTTTATATGTTGTAGGCTATCGGTAACCATGGAGTTTCTGGCCGGTTCTTCTCCATAGGAAACGACCAACCCGAACCGTGCACCTTTTCTCAACGTTTTATAAGTGGCTTGATCTTAAGTTGGTGATACCTGAAAAAAAAAACAAATAAACACTCACCTCCTTGGTACTGTCAGTGGCTCATCAAAGTTTGGTTGTGAAGTTGCCATCTCCACTTCATAAGGCACAGACTTCACATACTGATAGTTCATTTTCTCTGCTGTAAATTCCCTCTGAGCCAACTCTGCAGTGGAGAGGAATTCTTGGAGGGAAGACTCTGCAGTGACCGACTGAAGGTTGAGACGACCCCAGTCATAGCCATCATTGATTTCTGTTGTGTGTAACTAGAGGGAAGAGAATTTTAGAGTTTAGAAATACAGAAATTAAATATTTAGATTTTTGTAGATCTGCGTCTGCCTGCGTAACACTTTAGAGATAACGTCACACCTATTCTATTTGTATTATATTGTATAACAAGCTGGTGTCTACAATTCCACATCTAGGGTGGTATTTTGCATACTACCGGACACAATGGGATACTTTAAGTCCTGATAGAACGAACCCATGAGGCATTTACCGAACTTCACAAAGCAATGTTGCTAGTTTACAATATTTAATTTTTTTTTGTGTGAAATTCACAACAGATTAGTATTCATTTAGTATAGATTATGGTTCTGATGTGATTAAAATTGGCTGTACAAAATGCTGAAGTTCACATACCAGAAATACTGTTAAAACAACTTGATAAGATTTCATATTGGAATCTTAAAGTGGGTAGATGTGAGCTATTATTTTTATAATTTTTTTTTGTACCCATTTCGCTTATTACAACACGTTGTGCAACTTTTTAAGCAAAGTTATCTAGATCATAAGATGTTTTTATTTAGGCAAATCATGGTTATCTCAATGTATTTTTTTTTTGTGCAAAACTGGGAAGTTAAACTAAGACTTGCATCTAGGCGCATTTAGAAAAAATAAGTATGACTGTTTATAAAGTATAATTTAGGCATTGGTGTTTATTTGTAATAAAAACATTAAAAAACAATACTAACCATGGTGTTGTCCTCGACATGTTTTCGGTGACGATTTTTCGCAAATCTGTCCTTGATGAGAGCCCGACCTAAAGATTCCTTATTTTTCTTTCCCATTCTATCGAATATTATTCACTATTACTTTCAATTAAACAGAAATGATCGGCATCAAAATATAGTGGAACAAACGTGCCGCACTACGACTGAATTCCAAACGTCAAAGTGACAGAAATACAAGACAATCACAAACACCATGTGTTCCGTAGTCCTATTCTATGATTCAAAGACTACAATTTAATAAAAGTACTATGATTCTTGGAAGTATGTTGTATGTACATAATCGATTTCTGGTAATGTTTCGAAATCTCAAATAAACATCAGAAAGTTGTTTTTAGAGTTTAGAGCCTATAGAAGGCGGATAGAGCGCATCATCGAATTTTTATGTCAGTTTTTGGGGGACGAGTCAACACATAATTCAATGCAATTAGCAAAAAACGTACGAAGACTTAATTTAAAGGGCTACCCTGGCGCTTTTTCCTTGAAATTTTCTTTTATAGGACGATGCTTCTGGAAATAGTCGCTATAAAAAAAATACCTTTCCTTTCCTTGGTCAAGTGAATTAAATTATTACGAACGTATAACTTTAACGTGTTGATTTACGCAAATGTTGTCACAGAATCAAGCAACGAAAACTTCATGTTATGTGATGGTTCTCCCATGAGATGTTGTTGAAACTGTACAAAAAATAACTCTAGGTGTAATGGAACGTAAGCAAAAGCGAGCGAGACTTCGATTTTCTGGGAAGGTTACAAATAACTATTTATTTTATTGGAAAATCGGATGAAATAATGAACATATCGATCGAAGTTAACTCATAATAGAATTGAAAAAGTAAAGTAGATAAGTTTGTGTTTATAAAGATGATGTCTGATTATTTTGAGCATTATCACAGATGTGAGACACTTGCTGAATTTAATTTTTACTTTGGCGACGATACTGAGGAGGAAATTGATGATGATGACAACTATATTTACTGTTACTGCAGCAGAGTCTACATAAAGTAAGTTGTCAGATAAGGTTTTATTTTTTGGAGGTTTGAACCATTGTTATGAAAATGGAGGGAGACTGTGCTTCAATTAAAATAGTTGTAAATAAAGTTAATCCACAACTATCAAAAGCATTACCATACACTGACACTGAACATACATCTTAGTTACAAATTATCATATCATGCATACTAGCATGTTATTTTTTTCCATGCTTTCTCATCATGTTGGTCACAGAAAGTTAAACTTTAATATTTTCTTTGCAATATTTATCTTAACATTAGATCAAAAATGTGCAACATCAGCTCACAATATTATTATGGCTTAAAGGTTGAAATCCCAAATGGGTTGCCAATTTATTTATTTACCTGACTGTGTAAGAGCAAAGCCAGGATTATGTTTTCTTTGCTGACAAGCACTTCTTAGTTGCTGCAGAACCAGGACTGATGGAAAAAATGAAAGGAGGCTTTTGGCCAGCTGTGGGAACCTGTGCATGCTAGCTATAATAATAACAATAAATAACATCATTGTTTTCCTGCTTGAGTATACCATTTTGAAGACCTTACAACATTGGTTAGGTTGTTTAAGCTTCTTATATAAGGGCCAATTAATCCTTCACGTAAGACAAACAAATGGTTTGTGTTATTCGCAGAATGCCATGTCACTGAAAATTATAAACAAAAATGAACCTTATTTATAGTGAAATGTTTTTATGTGCTAATTTACATTCTCTATTTTCCATAGGGATGGAGTCAAAACTTATTATGCAGACAAGGAGGATGCCAGTGAGAGTGATGTGGAGGTCTTACGTGATTCACAGTCCCAGGATTTAGAAGACCACTCTCATGTTCACTTCTCTTTGGATACTTCTTATAAAAATAAATGTGAGGTTAGTAGATTTTTTTAATCTATTAAAATTATGGTTGGACCAACCTATACAACTGTATACAAATAGATACTTTAACTACCATCTTCTGTTATGAAAATAATGCTCTATATTACACATAAATTTCTGCCAACAGTGAAAGCCCATATGGAATTCAACTATAAATATAACTATAAACAAATCCAAAGGCAATACATAGTTAAGCATTATTAAAAAATATTTAAGGTTCCATACAAACTTGCGACATAAACTGCCATATCTGCTGTCTGCATAGAATTGGAGAGTTCAATTTTTCACAGTTCCAAAGGACCACAGACTTGAGTAAATGGTTTAAATTTCATCTCAAAATCTCCACACTTTACCAAGATAAAGGTTCTTGACAGACAGATAGACGGACAGCAAAGTGATCCTATTATGGTTCTGATTTTTCCCTATATTGGAACCCTAAAAATGCATTGATGGTAATAAGTTAAAAAACATAATATTGTTACTGCCCACACATAAAGGCCCATAATAAAACTCAAGACGGAGAAAAGAAATAAATTGTATTTTAGTTTCTATTTAGTGCTAAATAGATACCTATTCCCTTAATATTCTAATTTCCCAGAGAGATGAAGGCGCAAGCTGCTACTGCAGTGCGTCCCACACGGACAACTGTTGCTCCACTGACGAACATGATGCTGGCCACACACATGCCACAGTATCCCATGCCTTACAACCCAGTGACAGCGGTGCAGACCTCACTTACCAAGACTACCACTCCGACACACATGACAAACTCGAACGCATGGACCAGGATTTCCCAGATGCAATAGAAAACTACATGATTGAAGAGACTTGGGACAAGTTTTGGGCTATTCACGGTGAGAGACTCATTTGGGCATCCTGGATCAAGAAGTACAGTGACTACATCAATCCAGCATACCTAGATGAGAATAATGGCCTAGTTATGGATGAAAATAACATACCGAAACAGCATTCTGTAGATCAGATTTATAAGATCCAGACAGATGCTAGCCCCAAGGCAGCAGATGAGGAAATGAGAGAAAGGAAATTTTCCTATGATTCTAAAGTAAACCCATACAAGAAACACAGTACTATACAGAATCAAACTGAGAAAGTTGAAAAGAATAACGAGATTAATAAAGATGAGGGTTGGTTACCAATAGCTAGAAGACGATCTTGTTCAGAACATGATAGGATATTAAGTCCTAGAACTGTAGCTTGGACAGACTCAATGACTAATGTTACTAAGCTGACACTATCTAGCTATGACGTCAATTCTAGTCATGTTACGTCAGAATCAACGCCTACAGACACTGACTACAGTGTATCATCATCTTCATCAGATGACCCATCAAACGATCAGACACGAATAGTTAATATAGACGACAAGTTAGAAAATACTGAAATTCCATCTGAAGAGTTAGATACAGAACAATACTGGCAGTTTCTATGGAAGAAACATTTCGGGGAGCAGTATGCACTACACTTTGCAAACTTTACTGAAAGCCATAATGAACCAGAGACCGAAGTCCCTGAAATACAAATTGAAATGATCCCAGTTACATCCCAAGAACCGGTCAAAATTGAAGACAAGCCTGAAAACATTGAATGCGAAAACAGTGAAGGAAATTCCCAAGAAACTCCAACAGTTATAGAAATCCAGAATCAGGTTGATCAGATCACATTAGAAGACAAAACTCACACCAGAAGGAAGAATAAGAAGAATTCTAAAAAGTATGTTACTTCTGTTGGGGTATTGTTACAGAATTTGTTGAAAGAAGAACACGCAAAACAAGAACAGGAGCCTGTTGGAGCGGGCGAAAAAGACAGTACAAATAAATCTGAAACTACGCCAACCCCAGACATGGATATGGTTGATTGTACTACTGATTCCAGTAACACACAACCAGTGAATCATAATAATTTGAATTCAAATAGCTGTGATGGTGATGATGAACCACCTGAAGAGACCCCAGTGGTGTTGAAAAGGAGGTAAAATATTTTATTCATACTACTATTAACATTGTGCCCGCGACTCCGCCCGTGTGCACAGAAACTTACTACCAAGTCTTTGGATGTGGAGTTGCATACACAAAAATACAAAACCATAGATTTTATCCTGAAAATTTGCGAGCTACACGGACGAAATCGTGGGATAAAGCTAGTGCTAGATAAAGATATCTTTCTATGCCCTTAAATTGTTTTTTTTTTAATTGCATTCAGGTAGGTAGGTGCCATGATCTGTAGTAAGAAAGATGAAGTATTTAATTTCCTTGTTCTCCTCTTGTGCTTGTTTCCTTGTTATACTTATTTTCAACTCGGTCTTTATCAGCCGCCCTTTTATCATTGTCAGTTCATGCAACTGTGGCCGTGGTTTGTAGAGCAATTTGGGAAGGGCCTATTTCCAAGAGTGATACAAATATGCAGAACTTTGCATAAAGAGTATTTCTAGAATAAATAATTACTTGAATGTCAAAATATGTTAGTGTTCATGTATCAGAACGCTGACACTTGCTGAAATCGACAGATAATTTAAGTTTCGCGCACTACCATACCATAGAGCATCCATCTCACAACTCGTTTGCTATGTTGTCTATGCCAAGGGCTTCCCGACATTTATAATGCGACAAAAATGAAAAGGCTTTCACTTTTTTCTTTAGCTTGACATTCTAGTGTACCTTTTCAATTTAGTAGGACTATACTTGACAGAGACTTTTGTTTGAATATTTTGCAATAAGATTGGCATATAAATAATAGTGCTTTGTGCGTTCACTTGACTTGAAACAATTAATTGTTGCTAGTGTGTTATTCTAGAATATTTCATTATCTTTCAAAATGCCTAAAACTAGAAATCCTAGAACCAAACGCCCGCGCTGTAAGAAATTAAACATAGCATCTTGGTATAGAAAGTGCAAAATATGTGCTGCAGTTATAGTTGCTCCTAACTACTCCGTCGGTATGTGGTTACATTTCAATAAATATCATCCTGAGTTGAACAAGAGCCTTGTGCCAGAACCACAAGGTCCAGGTACTCAGGCATCTACATCGGGTCAAAAATCTCAAGGAAAGAGACTGCTAAGAAAACCCCGGAAGAATTTACGACAGCGAAAGCGTCGATTATAGTATGTGTCTATTTTTTGTTATGAACATTTTTTTTATTATAAATGATTGTGCTTTCTCTGTATGTAAAGAGGATTTGAAGGCCCAGCAGTGGGATAGTAATGGGCTGATTATGTTTTAGTATTGTTTTAGTTGTGTGGATGCTTTTATCTGGATCTGTTTTTAGATAAGATAGACTTGGGTGTTACGCAACGACCTTGGTGTTACGTAATCGAATCTAGGCAGCGCATACACTTAGGATATCACCAAGGTCAAGTCTAGAAGTTCTAGAACTGTCTAGAAGAAATGAATCAAATAAAAGTATTGTTATTGTACATGATGTTTTATGATAAAAACGTCGAGAGAAGGTGCACAGTTTGAGTTCGTCGTTTTATAAGGAGAAGAACCGGCAAGAAACTCCAAAACATGATTGTTGTCATCATTGGATAGATTATTTAGATCGATAAAAAGTTTTAGTTTTCATAGTTTCTAGCTATGTCCTGATGGCGGGAGCTTACAACGATATAAAATCATAGAATAATTCAAAACTATAATTATTTTTTCATATAGGCCCTACACTTACTATATTTACACTGTCTTTTACTTCCCGTAAGTGACAGTGTAAATATAGTATAGCTATAGGAGGTTGTTGTTGAGTTGGGAACTTATAAAACTTCTCGAGAAGCACTGGCAAGAACTGGTTACTCTTTTAAAATCATTTAGTTTTACACTGTTGCTCTGTAGTAAGGTATGAGAGGACAGCATAGGCTGACAATAAGACATTGCTTACTTTACAAAACGTAAGATAAGACAGACATATAGAACCCTACTTATAATAATAATATCTGCCAATGGCTTAATTGCCAAGAGCCTCGACCAATACCTGAGGAGGCTCATGTAAGGCAGCTGGATCAAGGGCTTGATATAGAAAGCGGTACTCCTGGACACGGCACGTATTGTTAGGAGGTTCCTTTTTCTGCAGCCCTGACTGCCGGTAGCTTGGACCCTGTTCCCGATACCGGTGGGCTACTATTTTTAAATGTTTTTTTTTTTTTTGATAAGAATTGTAAAAATATAAAAATATGTATACAAATAAATAAATGATCATAATAATATTTAAAAGATCAAACCTTAACACAACCAAAGCTGATTAAAGTTTATCTTAACATTTTTCTGTAATGGTAAACAGACTTGTTGAGAGCATTTGTTCCCTTATTTATTTATTTATGTACACAGAAAACATTATATAAAAAGAAAATACATAAAGAAAACAGAGCACAAAGGTGCTCTTCGGCTTACCAAAGAGAAGAGGAATATTTTTTATAATAGGAATAGTGTTCACATATCCACTTTGTTCGGTATAAGATTAACTCCATAAATACACATAAAACTCTCTTAACTTGATAAAATTTTGTTTTATGTATTTATATAAGTATTTATTCTTAATAATTATTTTCTAATATTCTTTTTTTCTGTTATTAAACTTACTGTATTTTGTATGTACATCACCCTAAGGTAGACTGTTAGAAAATACCCAAGTTATTAAGTCCGCCTTTGTACAGTTTTTAGTTGAAGTTAAGTTTAATAAATAAATAAAATCTACTACACAACAAACTTCTTCATGTATGAATGTCAATTAATCACTTGTAGCCATGAAACCGAAGATACAGAGGAAGACATAGCTCATGTCAAGATCAAGAACACTTTCCAAATGATGGGCTTCTGTGTCCACCCTGAAAAGCTGCCGAAAGGAGAACTGATCTATCGAAAACGCAATGCTAGGCTCCGACCACCAAGATTCAGGAAGAACTTGAGTAGGAAGACTTATTTCGATGATGAAGGGAATGCTTATACTTTGGATCAGGTGAGCTAGTTTTGTTTTCTTTTAACAAGTTTAACAACATACTGCTTGTGTGATTTTTAGGGTTCCATACATTAAAAGGAAAAAACAGAACCCTTATAGGATTTCTCTGTTATCTGTCAGTCTATTTGTCAAGACCCTTTAATCCGGGAACATGTGAAATTAGTAGTAGAAATAAAAACCTTATACTTAAGTGTAGTCCCTTGGAGCTGTGAAAAAATCAATCCTCGAAGACTAAGGATATGACCGTTTCATTCGCAAGTTTGTATGGAACCCTTTTTTTTTTTCGGGTGGGAAATCATCCAATGACTTCCCCCGCTCTGGGTGGAGCGGGGGGGCATGTCAGACTTGTACTGACTAAAACCCACCCATGTTCCTTCTATTGCCCTTTACGTTCCGGGGCCGCGGTATCTCTTTCGAACAACCCGCAACCCCGGCAGGCGGAGGCTCTGGCAAGCCCCTCTGCTTTGCTGACTCTCTTTGAGGCGCGCGCCCACACACGGCACACGGCCTGTCGTCAATCGACGGACGGACGGTGAACTACCCATTGCTCACCGTCCACAGGCCCGCATTTACGGTGGCCGGAAGTCGTCTCGCGGCGCCCGGCGCCCTGGGCGTCTCCCGCGGCGGCTGGGTTGGGCAGATGTTCTCTCCCTCAAACGCCCGGCCACCTCCTTTGCTAGCATTACTGCTTCGCAGAAGGTGGTGACCGCTTCCCATTCCCTCTCGCTCCGGACCATGGCCTGAACCAGGGCCGGACGCGAGAGATCGCCGCCGTGTATGGAACCCTTGGTGCGCGATGCCTGACTCGCTTTTGGCCGGTTTTGGAGTGTGAACTAGCTAATACTCTCTCTTATTAAAGCCTTCTATTTAAACAAGTATTGTGCTTGGAGTTTTTCAAAGTTTAGCTACCCCCGTCCCAGCTAGTTTGCTGGAATTGATTTTTATTAGTATTTTCTATAGAACAGAAATTCTTTGAATCGTCATGATTCTTCCGCCATTTTTTTTTAGCGAATGGGACTTTATCAAATAACTTCCCCCGCTCTGGGCGGAGCGAGGGGGAGTGTCAGACTTGTACTGAGTAAAACCCACCCATGTTCCTTCTATTGCCCTTTATGTTCCGGGGCTGCGGTATCTCTTTCGAACAACCCGCAACCCCGGCAAGCGGTGGGCCAGGCAGGCACCTCTGCTGTACTGACATCTCTTTGAAGCGCGCGTAGAACACTAATGAACACAGGGGACAGTTCAGCATGTCTTCTTCTTTTATACTTCTATACTAGCTTTTGCCCGCGGCTTCGCTCGCGTTAAATTCGGGGTAACACAGTTCCCCTTTGCTGATTTGCAGGTACCTGCTATCTGTAGTTTTTACCCTTGCGCCTTATTGATTGTAATAGCAAAGCTAGGTTTTCCTTCTTTCTCCCTCATATCTCAATTAAAAAAAAAGTCTATGTCAGCCTATGTCCGTCTCCAGGGTCCCAACTATATCTGTACCAAAATTCATTAAAATCGGTTTAGCCATTTAGGCGTGAAGACGTAACAAACTAACTCACTTTCGCTGTTGTAATTAGTAAGGATTCCTCGTCAGCTCATAAGACACCTCCTTGCTTGCCATTTTATCCTTCACACAGTCTATGCATCGTTTATTTTGTCTTCCTCTTATATGTATCCACATTTCTCCTCAAAACTACAACTACTTGCTCACGATATTATCCAACACATCATACATTTTTGATATCATAAAACCCATTCGAAATATTTAAATAGGCTTAACATGGCAATTCTATAAATGTGCCTTTCATAGTTATGAAGTCCTATATTGTGTGTCTTTTGTTGCACTAAATAAATATTTATTTATTTACTCCCCCCAAACCAGTCCAAGGACTCTCAAGACGAGAGAGAAATGCATACAGACGATGATTGCGCAGACGTGAAGTCAGACACAGACCGGGCCGATGATATACCCTCGGGTACGCCAAGAACAAATCACGTTATGTCACAAGACACGAGTTTTGATGACGAAAGCATTAAGCTGGCTGAAGCCGCGGCAGTTCCTTTGCCTTGCGACGCAGAGGACTCAAATGATGATGAAAATAAGGAGCAAAACATTGAGGAGGTTGGAAATGCAGGTATAGTTTCGGTTTATTTATTGCCCGCAGCTTTGCTCACGTTTTAATTGGAAATTAACTCACGGAAGCGTTTTGAAATAGTTCATGACACTCATGGATAATGTATGTAACTCCTCAGTAGTGAAATAATTTTTGGAACCGGAACAGTCGTTTTGGAGATTCCTCCTACATACAAACTTACAAAAAAAGTGGTTCTTTATAAATTATTTATAAGTCAAGTAAACCTCGAAAAACGCTTTTCATCAGTTGATTTAGAGGTATTTCGAGTCGGATATTTTTATAATAAAAAATAATAGTATTGTGACCTACTAATTTGGCCTGAAATATTAATTATGAGCCTGTTCTATTTGTTGTGTATGTGCGTGTTTTATAAATACTACATAGTCTTGTGTAAGGTTTCCCTTTCCTCTGCAGTGGCTGAATACATTTAGGTAAAAGTCTAATTCGACACGCCAACTCCGGAGTTTACCGCGTCGCCATAACTAGTTGATAAGCTTTACGATTGGAAAACCTATGACTAGCATGCCAATTATAGCTACTTAATAGCTGTTCACAGAGTAATTAGCAAAATACGAAGATCTATATCAATAAAGTCCTATTTAAATCACGGTTGAACACCATTTATTTTTTGTAATTGTCCAATTACTTATCATTTAGGTAATGCAATGCTTTGTTAAGCTAATTAAGACCCTTAGTAATAGATATAAAATTGGTTTTAAATGAACGACCGATATTTAAACCACTCATTTCTCAAAAAGCACGCGTAACATAACCATGCAAAAAATCCTTTTACTGTAAATTGAGTGAAATAAAAAAATAAAGAAAATTCGACTTTAGAACCCCATTTTTAGAGTCTGTATTAAAATGGGCATATGTAAGAACTTTTTCTCCAATATCTGGTCTGCAGTGATTCAACAAGTGGAATCGACGAAGCGTAGGAAGAGACCCAAAAGGTATTCTAAGTTGGAAGACGATTTCGATGTGTCGGGTATGCCGGCCGAGCTGAGGGATGACCCCAAGATGTACAAGTATTGGAAGAAGAGGCACTCGTTATTTCATAGGTAAGTTCATGGGGGCCTAAAATGGCTGGTTTGGCAGAATCATAATAGGATAATAATATTTATGAAGCAAGTTGATTTTTTTTTTAATGGTTGCAGACTTATTTAATATTATGAATAATCACTGACTCATATTACGAAGTGTAATGAAATTCATATTACGAATTGTAATGTAATTCATATTAATATCCTATTAGGACTCTGCTAAAGCGACCAATATAATTATTGTATGAAAATATTCCCAACTAGCTTCCGCCCGCGACTTCGTCCGCGTGGCATAGTTACTTTGAGCGAACGCTAACTTTAACTCGCGTGATGATCGAAAAAGAAAAATCTTTCTCTCCCCTTTTGTTCCGTCGTTCTCCCCCTATTCCACTTAAAAAAAAGTCCGTGTCCAGGATTCCAACTATCTCTGTAGGTACCAAAATTCATCAAAATCGGTTTTGCTATTTGGGCGTGAAGACGTAACAAACAAACAAACTCACTTTCGCAATTCAGTCCTGCAGTTTCTGATATTCAATTTCCTGCCTACCCTCTTAGTCTATTGGCGTGATTGTTGCAAGTGATGCTGAGTCAAATAAAAAAAGTCCCATTAAAATCGGCCCAGTAGTTTCCGAGATTCAATTTTCTGCCTACCCCCTTAGTCTATTGGCGTGATTATTTCTATCCTTCTTTACCTTCCAAGTAATGTTGAGTCAAATAAAAAAAAGTCCCATTAAAATCGGTTTAGTAGATTCTGAGATTCAATTTCCTGCCTGCCCCCTAAGTTCATCGGCGTGATTATTTATATCCCAGTTTACTCTCCAGGTGATACTGAGTCAAATAAAAAAAGTCCCGTCAAAATCGGTCCAGTAGATTCTGAGATTAGCCCGGACAAACAGACAGACAGACAAAATTTTTAAAAATTGTTGTTTTGGCTTCTATTACGGTAATAATTAAGACCCCCTGTAACAATTTTTCATAAAAATCTTCAATGTACAGAAATCGATCTTTTACAGTCTTATTATATGTATAGATGTCTGCTCTATATGTCTTTTAAATCTCTTTGTTGTCACCCTCCACGGAACAACCTAAGCAACCGCGGTTGTTAATATTTAACCAGAAGCTCCTCATTGTGAACCCTCTATGTCAACAGATTCGACGAGGGCATAAAGCTGGACCATGAGAGCTGGTTCAGCGTAACTCCAGAGAACGTGGCGTGGCACATCGCCAACAAGTACGTGTATGACATAGTGCTGGATGCCTTCTGCGGCGCTGGTGGGAACACGATACAGTTTGCGCACACCAGCAAGAAAGGTAAGCATAGCATCATGTCTACATTCACCACGGGAGTCGCCAACATCTGCCCCCCCTCTCCCTCTTCGTACCTCCCACATATGTTTAGGTTAGAAAAGCAGTATCTTATCGAGCCTTCACAGAACTATACTGTTTAAAGTACTTATAACTCTGACCCCAATCCAAGCAGTACAGTCAGTAAACGAGATAAATAATCAATATCGTCAGGCTCGTCAGGTACAGTTGAAATTTTATCTGAGGAGCCTGGTTACTTATTTTTTTTTTTGTATACTGTTTACAGTACAGTACTAATTCATATTATAATTTGTCCAATAGTAATAGCAATAGATATCGATCCTGAAAAGATTTCGATGGCGAAGCACAATGCAACGGTATACGGCGTCGCCGATCGCATCGAGTTTATTGTGGGAGACTTCTTCGAGCTCGCGCCGACTATGAAGGCTGATATGGTGTTCCTAAGTCCGCCGTGGGGTGGGCCCAATTATTCTGATGTGAGTATTTGCAACTTCTTCTATAAATAGCTTAAAACAAATGAGCTCGTGGCTAAATCATAACAGCCGCTTGGGTCGATCGTAAGGTTAAGTAAACCGCGCTTGCCTAAGTTGGTCTGTGGCATACGGAATTTTGGCATGTGGAGTTTCCTCCGTGCCTCAGATAGCACGTTAAGCCGTTGGTCTCGGTCAATTGTAGATCTTCGACAGTCGTACGAGTGGCAGAGTACAAATAGAAATGTCTGTTTCACACATTTTTGCTCCACAGAATCACGAGTACGACTTAGAAACGATGTTAGAACCAAAGCCAGCATCCGAACTAATGAGGGTGGCGAGAACGATATCACCGACCATAGCGTTCTACCTGCCCAGGAACTCGAGACCGGATCAGGTACGAATCTAATCTCACTTTTCTTACTAATATTATAAATGCGAATGTTTGTGAGGATGGATGAATGGATGTTTGTTACTCTTTCACGTCAAAACGGCTGATGAAACGGATGACGGATCTAGATGAAATTTTGGCACAGAGGTAGATTATAGTCTGGAATAACACATAGGATACTTTTTTTTCGATCATCACGCGGGCGAGGCCGCGGGCGCCAGCTAGTATCTAATAAAGCGTTAATAATGTTCCCACTGCTGGGAATCAAGCCTCCTCTTTATGAAGAGTGGGCTGGGCATCATTGTGCCGATTGTCGTAACAGCCAATGGCTTGATTGCCACGAACATCTGTCGAAGCTCTCTCTCAGCGGTTGGATCAAGGGTCTGTTACTCCTCGATACGGCCCTCGTTGTGAGGAGTTTCCTGTCTCTGGAGCCCTAACCATCGGTAGCTTGGACTTTGCTCCCGATACCGGCGGAAACCTATTTTTTTTAAGAGATATTTAAAATGTAAACGAAAATTGTAGAAATGAATAAAGGAACTAACTGTAGAATAAATTATTATAATGTTATTATTTCAGATACTAAATCTAGCGAAAGAAGTCGGCGGTTCAGTGGAGATCGAACAGAGTTTCCTGGACAGAAGATTCGTAGCGATTACTGCATATTTCTACTAAGTATAATATTGTTAATCCATTTAAATGTGACAAATAAGGTAAATTTTAAATATTTTAATTATTGTGACTTGAAATGACTGTGGTTAGAGACTTATATCCAGTTTAACTAACTTTAGGCGACACCTAATGTAATATCAAATTAGCTTTCTGGGTGTTCAATGCAGAAAATTTTAAATTTGTTAGAGAAAAATACAGAGTGGAGACGACATCGACACACAATCAGTTACTGCATGAAAATCATTCCGAAATCCCATTTTTTTTAAGGTGTACCCGAAGGTGAACCTCAGGCTGTATCTCATGAACTGTGATAGATAGATGGTAGAAATTTTCACAGATAATGTATTTCTGTTGCCGGTATAACAACATTTATATTAAAAAAAAAAAATTAGGGACTCCTAACAACAAACATGATTTAGTTTTTATCGATAACGGCGTTCTTCTTGGCCAAACCGTCTAAGAAGCACACGGTGTGAGTTTTTCATAAGTAATGTTTTAAAAAAGTCTGCTTATTATTAAAAAAAGTAACAACTGTATGGCCAAAATGTATTAAATAATACCTGTTTATTACGGTCTCCCACCTGGGCAAGCCTCTTCCCAAATAGAGAAGGCATGAGCATTGATCACCACGCTTGCTCAAGACGGGTTGGCGATTTGAGACATATTAATTATAATGTCCACGTTTCCTCACTATGTTTTCCTTCACCGATGTCAGTTATTTCTAATATAAACTTAGAAAGTATATAAGAATTGAAAAAGTCACATTATACTTACCCGTATCTGTACTCACAACCTCAGGTATGTGTGTGGTGAGGCGTTAACCTCATGTTACCACGCTACAAATTGTTTAAATAAATAATCGATGAAAAATTTATATATGCGAGGTTCGGAATTATGTCTCAGCAGTCTTTTTCAATCTGTGGGTCGCGAAGCCTCATTCGCGGGGTCGCCGGGAAAAGGAAATAAGCAAGGTTCTAAACAACAATAAAAAACACAATTTTAATAAGAAGGACGGGCTTGATATTTTTCAATTTGTCAAATCGTGGTGCTATTTTATTTAGAAATGTCATTACTACATTTTAGTTTTAATTTTAATGTCCATCATTGAAGAGATATTCTCCGGTTTCTTTGTATCTTAATAATGAATATCATCTTAATAATGGCATCAAAATGGTAAAAATTAACAAAGCCAAAATTTTTCATCCTATAAAGGCGTCGCGAAATAAAAAATATTGAAAAACTGATGTACAGGATACATCATCGCCGTATGGCCGTCTGTGTCTAATCCACCCTGTATTTAGGAAGTACGTTTAGGTGTGGCTTAGTTTAAAAGTAAACTGGCATTAGGGTTACATTATACCACGGAATAGTTAATAAATGGAGACCGAACTCGCTTAATTATAAATGTTTTATTTATCGATTTCACCAACGGAAGTATTGTTGGTTGACCAGCCCCTGACTATACAAAGTGCGGTTGTTGCGGCATCCTCGCCAAAATTCAGGCGGTAGTCATAACAGATTTATTTTATCAACTAAAATTACAGTTTCTATAAAATATACGCTGATTTTTGTAGTTAAAATTTGTCGGACGGTGCGAGAAGGTGCGCACCTTCTCGCACCGGTTTAGGGAATAAAATCATCGATAAACGTTTACGTTTGTTTCTAGACATTCAAAAGTGCCTGTAATGATCTAATTGAAATAAATGCTTTAAATTTGAGTTTGAGTTAGACTGGCCGCGTGTAGTTTGGCTCTAACAGATTTCATTTCATAAAATGCTAAAAAAAACAAACGAATTTTTATTGATTTTTGTCCAGAATCATTAGCATGCAACCTCCTTGAATTTGTCGAGGATGCAAAACGACGTCTTGTTTATAAGAATTCAACCGAATCCACAAGGTTGAAAAGGTTGTCAGGTTAATTTTATTACTCCATTTATTATCTTTTCTGTGCATGTTCAAATTATATATAATCAAACTAGTTCTACTCATACGGTAGGGTATGATTTTTTTTGTGATTGTAAACATTTGTGAAATTGTGCTAAAAACAAAATGGCGGCAGCAGGCCACGCGCCAAATGATCCGTACGGAGACCAATCAAGTTATAAAAAAAAAACCACTATCTCTCATTGTACAAGAAATATATTCAAAGCTAGGTCATTTTATACTGGAAATGTATAGCATGATTTGTCACCCGTGTGTTAAACTACATATACAATACAATTATTAGTCATTGTATGTTCATAATATGTTCATATTATGTCAAGTACTACGTTCATAAAATATTATTGGTGCAGGATAATTATAATGTAAACCTAAGCCAATATCATTATGTCTAGTTTAAGTGTAAAAAGAAAAATAAACTTAATTTGTCATTATAATTACTCGTAACGATCGAATTCACCAACCATCCCCTTACTTTTTTTTTATAATATCGGACATCTAGTGTTTTGTTGCGAACATCGCAAAACAATACACAATATTTAGTTTCATGATGGTCGACAAAGGACTTGTTGGTGAAGATGGCCTTATATCTATCGTTGAAAGGTTTAGTGTTAAGAAAACAAAGGATAGGTACGTCTCATATTACGCAGATAATACACTTGGCATAGACACCACTCCATACGGTGAGTCAATGAAAACCTTTTCAAAGACAGAACCTTTCGAAAATCGGAAGCACACACTTTTCCGAATCGAATTCATTTATCGTACTACAATCTCGCATCCTAATGTAAAATACTGTCCGGGTTATACATTAACAAACATTGAAACTCGCATTCTCGAAACAGCCAGACCCGGAACTACTATTTGTAGGTCATATAAACATTTGTGCCGTTCGGGAATCAAGCCCATGACATGCAACGTAGCGGCCAATCGCTTAACGACTGCGCCAAACGTGCCGGCAGGCATTCGATGATTATTGAATTTTATGCTGTATTAAAGGTCATTTATATGTATGGTGTGGTAACAACAAAATCTATGATATGAAACAAAGAAAGACAAACAATACCTAAACTAAATGTTTTGTCTGTAACAAAAAACAGTAAGTGAATTCCTTAGCACGCTATGTGCTATATTTTAGCAACTACGTACATTTAGAAAACTAAATAGAAAACCCGTTAGTTACTTTTATTGGAAATAGAATATATTTATGACAATTCAATGGGTATAAAAATACACATATACTTATTCTCCCCGTCATTGTGATCAGTTTTTTGGGAACCTAGTTGGTTTTCTAGTTACGGTGATATTCAAAGTTCTAATCTGTACCTTAAAATTGGACCTTTCCGTAAACTGTGAGTTTACAGTTATCATCATTCCTTTCCTAGTCATCACCATTTGCTGGCCTTATCCCAAATTATTTGGGGTCGCTGCAGCATGTCTTCTTCCATAGGTACTCCTCGTCGTTTTCTCCAGAAATATTTTTTGCAATATATTTACTTAGAACTACAGTAGTTTGACTAGTTATTATGCATTCTGTCTGGGACTGTAGCTTCATTCTTTTGTTTCTTAATATTCAAAAGTATCTGTAATGGTCTAATTGAAATAAATGCTTTGAATTTGATGTAAAGAAGTTTGGTTTACAGCTTCGTGAAAGGTCCATTTACACCTGGCATTGTAATATAATTAAGTGATCATGTAAAACATTATTGTTTACAATTCTTACAGCAATAAATTAAGTATAATTTAAGAAATAAGCTCAAAGATATATTTTTAAGGTAAAATGTTTTTAATTACCCCCCAATACTTTGAATAATATTGCCAATAATGATGGCAACTACTAAATGTTTAGTAAAAATATTTTGCTCTCATCTTTATTTAGGGGGCACCCATCGCAATAACTCCTTTTATTCAGTGTTATTTCAATACCACTTACATAACTTCACGCGTGTAGTCCCCGAAGAGTTAGGCAGAGGTGTTCCCTAATAATATATGCACATTTCTCCAATATGTTTAAGTGTGATACTGACAAATTCCTGATGGAAAACTCGAAAACACTTTGATCCTTATTCATTGTAACATAACGTTGATATTTGGATGAAGCTAAAGTTCACAGAATTGAAAAGACTAGTCAAGTTATGCCTCTCCATATTGGATGGTTTCTGCTACAGCTAGTCTACAGGTTCACTGTGTTATTGGTAATCTATTCACGTAATTATAATCAAAAAGCAAATTCTCGATGTTGTAGTGTTTTTTCAGAGATTCAACAACCTGATTTAAATAAACCTTCTTAGTTTTAGTACTTTTATAGAATGCTCGTTTGGTTTAAAAATATATTAAACGGATGAGCATTTACCCCTTTATTTGCACAAACAAATGTTCCTAAAACAAAATTATTAAGGTAATATCGTTGATTTCCCCACTACAGTAAAATAGTAAAGAAATTTTCATACTGAGTTGAGAGTGGCTTAATAGTAGTAACTCACTTTAGATCTTATTTCAAGGGTAGAAGGCTCTTAATCGGAATTTATTTTTACAGCACTTAGGATAAATATGTATTTCAGTGCTTTTTGGATTAAACTTCATATTTGAATAAATTTTATATTGAGCTGACTTCCTTATAGTCTTCACATTAAATCAAAAAGATATTTTTCAAATACTTTGTAGTAGGTACTGTTTCAAAGTTATGGTTCTTCATTGTACTGCATTTTGGCACAACAATAATAAACCTTTTAATGTATGACAGTATAAATGTTGTGATTTCTGTAAATATGATTTGTTAAAATAATAAAAAGAATATGATAAATGGTATTTTTTTTTTAAACTTAGCTCCACTTTGCTCATATCCTGTATTGTGGGTGAATTTGCAAGCATTAAAACTTATCAACGGCCAGAACCGATCCAATAGAGAATATGAATGATTTTTTCTCTTTACTTTATTCAATGAAAAACAGTACCTACTATCAACCCAAGAAAAGTTTTAACCTTTTGAGCCAGGGAATAAACACATACGCATGCCCTCCACGCCAAGAAACTCATTTTACCTACATTTCTGTCACATAAGTATTTGTGTCGTTGGCGTCCAGGTTACGAGCTTGCTTGTCACATAATTATATGTGTAAAAGCCGTTCAAAAGGCTAAAAGTTAATTTCAATTAATACTTGGCCCAAAAAAAATCCTAATTAATTATCTGTAATCAGGCCATACAAATATTTGTTCCATAATATGCAGCAACCCACAATGGTCCAACTTTAAATTGATTCGAGCAGTAAAACAACCATAGAATTAAACTGCGAATAAGGTCCAAACTGAAAGACTAAGTGTGGAGTCAGACTCCCAAAGAAGCGGGGTTTATACAAATAAGATGCAGTGCAGCAGTCAATCCTTCAGCTGCACCAAGTTTTCCGTTAAATGGCCCTTATGTAAATAGGATATAAAGTGCGAATTTTCTGGACTGGTTAACAACTTAAGTATTGTGGGATAATTACTGGGATATCTTATAAGAAGAATAACATAAACAAAAAGTATTTCAAAAACCTTGTTATTTGGATTTATTATCAGATATTTGGAAATGTAATAGCAAGTATTTTACAACTATGTATTTAATATCACACTTATTGTGATTACCAAATCTGAAATAGTAATGAAGGAAGAAAATAAACAAGTTTGCTTATCCTAGAAAATGTGATACAGAAATCTGTATGGCTGTTGAAGACTTACAAGTATGGAAAACTTAATCTAACCCTTAGATCTAGATAATTAAATTAAGCTATATTATTCTTTCATTTCTCCTTCTTCATCTTCTTCCTCTGCTCCTCTTACATACAGTACATTGTTACATCTGATGAGGACTTCTCCAAGGTTGCCTGAAAAATTATAAAAACAAAGTGATTGTTGTGTTCAGTACTAAAATAACTAACTATTTTACTCATATTCTTCAACAGTGAGAGCCTAATAGTGTGACCATCAGTCTGCCAAATCATAGGTCTCGAGTTCAATCCCAAGGCAAGCACTTAGTATAATTCACTTGCTTTTGCGAAGGAATAAATTGTGAGGAAAGAAAACCAGCATGTCTGAGATATTTCTCAACGGTATATTAATCCAAGTCCAAGGAACATGGTCACACAGTGGAAAATATACTCGACAACAAGTTAGGCACTAACAACACAATAAAGAATAGCAATATATTTGATTTGTCTGAAAGAACAGATTTGGATGAGATGCATTAATAAACCATAGCTTGAGTTTGAGTATCGGATACTTTTCATCCTGTTAGTTATCCCAAGGGATAATTTCAGACCTATACATGAGGCCATGAGGGAAACCACAGTTAATAGCTATAATATGATACTCCCTTTAATTTGCTTGGTAGATAAGAAATATACAGATACAAATTATGTGGTCATACTACATTATTTTAGGCAACAAACAAGAACATAATCTAGCAATTCTACTGGCTTGAGTGCCAGCTAGGATTTCTTAAAAGGTAGTAAGGTTCTTAAAAATAGTCTCATACCACTAATATAAATTCAACACAAGCCAGAGATCACAATCACTGCTCAATTATTTATTGCAGTAAGATTGGTCAGTTCTGCTTAGAAGGTACCACATTGGATTACGTATCATAGCCAGATTCATATTTCTCAATCAAAAAAAGTTTTTTCTTTGAACCTACAGCATTGTTTATTACCATCACAAATAAACTAACCTGTACATGAGCCATCGACGATTTCTTCGGTATTAGCTAGTTGTAAATTCATGTAGCCGTCAGCAGAAACAAGTAATCCTTTGTATTCATGGCCCCACTTAAGTTTTACTAGAACAGATTTGCCCGTTAGACTGTTGAGGAAGGGTTTAGGGTTTATTGGCATAGCCGCCGCCATTTTAG
This sequence comes from Ochropleura plecta, assembly GCA_905475445.1. Classification (NCBI taxonomy): domain Eukaryota; kingdom Metazoa; phylum Arthropoda; class Insecta; order Lepidoptera; family Noctuidae; genus Ochropleura; species Ochropleura plecta. The sequence continues at coordinate 15,614,942 of FR997739.1, forward strand.
TAGGATTTTCTGCAAAAGAAAATGTATCTGTAGTTCTGCACTATTTTTTTCAATATAAACTTAAAGGAACTTAAATATAAGTACAATTTTTACCTTTTTACTTTAAAAACTGAAAAATATAACCTAAACACGCCGCTTCTGCCAGCCGCCACAATATAGCATAATCCAAAACCATAGACAACTCAGAATAAAAAATGACACTCCATATGAATAGGATTGTTGATTGTCGTTTTCTGCCATACCAAGCTTGGCCATTTTTCAGCTTGCTTGGCATATTATTTTAAGATCTAAAAAAACATAAAATCAGAATTAACACCTAATATCCATAACGCAGTTTTCCCTGCATTATTATAGTTTTAAAATATTATATCTTGAAGAATGATAAACAAAACGCAAAAACACGTCACCAACTACGAACGAAACGTCTTTACGTATTCCCTTCCATCAATGTCATTTCAATTTCTCACAAACGTCAAAACTTGAACAACTTGTCGTGTCGTGTCGTCACTGTTTGCGTAGCGACCGCAGTTTTCTCGAAAAACGGCTTAATAATACAGTTTTTATTTTATATAGTGTGCAGTACAATATAGAAAGTTTTCATTAATGAGAAAAGGTGATCCCGACATCCTTGTACTATGTCGACTTTCTCGGGTTTTAGTGAAGAGGAACTGAAACGAATAAAATCCGGTGAAACGGGCTCAAACAGCGGTAAATACATACATCCTATTCCTATCCGCAACAAATTTTAGCGAATAGTTTATACCATAGGCTTATACCATGACTACGAATGCCACCTTAATCACAAAGGCTACAACAAGAAAGAGGTTGAACTACCGAACTAAATTAATTGTTTACTCTAAAAAATTGAGAACACTTACAAATAGATTCACAAAGGAAAAGCTCTAAGACGTTGAATAACTACTCAATATTTAGATAACAAAAACCCAGATAATAGAGTATTGTTTCTATTATTTTAGTTGTGCTGTATTTGATTTTAATTATGATGATCTCACATTATGATGCAATTAAAATATGTGGAAAGTTTAGAATCACACCAAGAAAATGATTTCAGATAATGAAGTTTTTTTTCAAGAATACAATTGACAAAAGTTGTCTATCGGGTAGTGTTCTTTTTATTTAAAGCAAATGTGAATGTGGATCAAGCATCTGATGGATAATCATCTAATCACCAAGATTGTTCAGTGATTGTATGTATGTATTGTAATTATTCAGTAGTAGTGGTTTTAACAGTGTTCTTAATTTTAAAAGTAAAAAATAAACCTGACTGTTAAAACTGAAGAGTAAAAAATGCAACAGATTTGGAAACAGGTTTTATATGATGTGTCATTTAAATTACTTCTTAACATTAAGTTTATGCATGTGTTTTTGTTAATGAATTTGTTGAAATGTTGTTTTCTGGAGCTGCATCTATCATAACTGAGAGGCCAGGCAGTATTCTATGAGAAATTAGTTAGTCGGAGCCTCAAAGAAAATACTGTTAGCTCTGCAGTAAAAAAACTGACACAATCAATACTCAGAATGATGGAAGCACATCTCCTTCATGTGTCAGTTTTTTGAAAACAGAACCCCTCAAAGAAACGGGGTCCACATAAAGTAAAAAAATGTTTTTGTCATTGCTCTGTGTGAGCAGGTAGAGGATCTCTCTATGTCTACTGATAAGCTTCTTAAAGTTCCATCGCCAAATGCAAAATTGGAACCCATATAGATTTGGCCTCTCTGACTGTGTGTCTGTATGACACAGCCATTTTACTCCGAGACTATAGGTACCACATTGTAGAAATTTGGAAAGAAGATGGCTTCTATGAACTAGTACACAAATGTCATGCAATATTATAAAAAAGAAATAAATATGCGTGGTCCTCCATACTAGTAACTGAAAGAAAAAGGAATATTTTCGTACATAACTTTGGGTGGGTGTTTAGCAATAGGTCTTGAAAAATGATATCAAGGACTTTTTTCCGAAGTAAATGCTTAATGAGATATTGGCTTCTAGTCGTAAAAGTTTGTTCCCCCCCTTCTTCTAATATCTAAAGTAAGAGAAAGAAAATTCGGAAAAAACGAAAGTTTGTAGTACATCTAAAAAAAACTTTTGTGAAAAAGATTTGATATTTAGTTTTTGAGAAATGGGACGTTTTGTGAAACTGTAGTCATATCTTTGTTTTTCATTATATACCATGAAAAACAATTTTGTTTTGCAGTTGAGTGTAAATTTCCATTTAATTTGTATGAGCATTTAAAATATTGTTATTGTATTTGATGCTACGGTTTTTTTTTATAAATATTTAAACACCCTCTTTTATTGTATTTCATGTCTAACCAAGATGATGTAGTGTAAGTATACATACTTGAACATAATAGGAAAAATTATAAGCAGTTACATGAAATAATACTTATTAATAATGTTTAAAAACATTATTTTCTTCTGTTACAGCCCCTCAAATAAACGCAACAAATGTAAAAAAACTCGAAAAATTTGGCCTCAGACAGAAGAGACCCACTTTGCAATACAAATCACCGATATTACAAAAACTCAATTCAGATGACGCTATCGACAACATCGAATTCGACAAATGTAAACTAAGCTTAAGATCGCCAACAACACCAAACCAAGACATAACTGTTGAAAATAACAAAGAAAATGTTGATAAAAACGACAATGTAAACACAGAAGTTAATAAAGAGAACAATATAGAAACAAATATGAACGGCAGCGAAATAGATGCAGAAAACACATACAAAAGTTTTAAAGAAACTGATTCGCCAGTTCTCGAAAGACAGAACAGTATAAAAGAAGCGCCAGACATAGTAAGGGGTGTCGATAATTATTCTGAAGATGAACTGGAGAATCATAGGGTGAAGTTACAAGAGTTGCAGCTGAGGCAGAAACTGATGGAAGAACAGAATAAGAAAAGGAAGGAGATGCTAGCAAAAGCTCTGGCTGATAGGTATGATTTAATTCAATAAATCAATACACTGCTGAATGTGGGTCTTCTCGGACGACTCAGGTAGACCTAACAATTTTTTCCTCTGCCTTCCACATCTAGGCTTCCCCAGCCACCTTTAAAGGTCTTTGTTCCATCTACCTAGGCCATACTCTTACTTCCCACGGTGCCACCTAACGGGTCCAAAACTACGCTATATTTCAAGTTGAAACTGAATTTATTGGGTGTTTTCAAAGATTAGTGTATCCTTCTTGGCTGTAACAACCCGAGTTGCATAAAAAACACCATCCGAAATTCCTACATTTTCCGTTGATGTTTCAAAAAAAATTTGTATACAAACTTTGTCCTGACAGTTTAGTCGAGCTGACTCCAAATAATGCTTTGTCATACATTCGGCAAGAAATACATACACTGCTGCTCCCTCAAGTTTTGTCTTAATTACCAGCGGGTTTGCGAGATCTTCAGTCCACTGGCCCAACTTCTGGAAGCTAACCCTCATTTCACACCTATTCGTATTTATTTTACTCTTAACGAAACTTAAAACCACCACATCCTACTAATATAATATTATAAATGCGAATGTTTGTGAGGATGGATGTTTGTAACTCTTTCAAAACGCACGTAAAATTTGGCACAGAGGTAGATTATAGTCTGGAATAACACATAGGATATTTTTTTTCGACCATCGCGGGCGCCTGTTACTTATTCATACATATTATATTTTTTTTGCCTTTTGAAAGATTTACGATTGTAGGTACCAAAGTTAGTATTCGATTATTAATGAAACAGAGCAGTGGCAAGCTCTAACGAAAGAGCTAAGATGCCTTACCCAACTCATTTGAGCCACTTGTTTCGAATCTCCCTCCTGGATACGAATTCGCGTCATGCCTATCCTGTTGCTTGCACAGTTTAGGAGCTGATAGCCGCTACTGAAAGGGTCGAACTTGTCGCCTTTTGGGCTCATTCAATCTAAATTACCATTGACTCGTTAACGAGAAAGAAACCGACTGTGGCACAAACACATTTTTCGGGTGCCAAAAAATTATGCCAAAACATACACGGGCAAAATTCCACCATCGGGCCTCCCATTTATGAATTGCATTGTCTTTTTTCTCATAAAAAATGATATTGGGAATAAAATAACAATGAATTGAATAATAAAGAAGTATGTAAGGCATTTAAACTAGGTCAACAGTTGTTTAATCACATGTTTCTATTTAATTGCCACGCTGGAAATGTCGATTAGTTTGTATACGCAGCATTTTTTATTGCATTTGGCTCATTGAAATTTGAATATGGAACATTATGCCATCGTGCAGTCTAGTCTTTTCCTAAAGACGATTAATGAACCCGGGTATTTCAATATCAATTTAAGCCAAATTTTGTCCCTATTAACCTATGTCCTCCTTGCAAGATTCGTTTTTATTCTTGCCGAGTCTTCTTTCAAAATTACTTTCGCCCTTTCTTTTTATTATGGTGGAGGACAAATATACTTTCCAAAGCACCATAGCTACTGCCGGGATTGCGGGTTGTTCGAAAGAGATACCGCGACCCTGAAACATAAAGGTCAAAGAAAGGGTGGGTTTAAAAGTCTGATACTCCCCCTCGCTCCTCCCAGAGCGGTGGAAGTTATTTGATGATTTCCCATCCGAAAAAAAGCACTATAGCAAAAAATTTCGTAACCTATTTCTACAGCCTGACCGATATAAGTGCGGCGTATATTCGCAGACATTAGCTATTTTGCCTTGACCTCCACCTATATTTTCATGTGCTCCAACGGAATGCAACGCAGATGTGATAAATTCACGCAAAATCGTTATTCTATAGAATAAACTGACCATTTCAGTCATCTATATCTCGTTTTATCAATACCCACTATCTGTACAAGTGGCTTTATCGGTTCCTATGATTCAGTATTTTGTATTCCGTTCAAATGTCCTGCAGTGGTATTTATTTGTGGTTTACAAATAAATGTATTTATAAAAATGGTTAATATGAGTAAGTTTTATAATCTCGTCACTAAAACTATATGGTTAGTGGTTTGTGTTTGATTTTAAGTGATGTTTAAGTTAAGAATTGTTCCGTAGATAACATGTGTATATAAAATTCTGCAAGTTAGTTGCAGCATCTCTTCCTCTTGTTTTTCAAACTCGTGACTCAATTCCAGATGTACATAATTTAGGTGGCCATCGACATGTTGAAAAGTAGATCAGCTGGTTTTTCAGTCAGTTAGGTTCTCGAAATACCTGCTTTTTAGCGGTGCTTTTTTAAGAACCCCCAGTGAGAAGATCGAAAAGGTCCGTTTCCAAGTTACAATCCAGCATCATCCAAGGTGTTTTTCAACCCAAGGCAGACAGCAAGACATGAACCCCCCCCCCCAAGTACGCCATTTGTACCCGTTTTTTTTGCACCAAATTCTGAGATTAGCGTACTAGCATAGATCTGGCTGAGTTTGCCCCACAGCCATGATCAGGTCATCACATTATCTTTTTATATTATACTGACGGGAAATCATCAAATAACTTCTCCCGCTTTGGGCGGAGCGGTGGGGAGGGGTTATCAGCCTTTCACTAACAGGTTATCCCTAGCATAACTGCTTCGCAGAAGGAGGTGATCGCTTCTCATTCCCTCTTGCTCCGGACCATGGACTGAACCAGGGCTGGACGCGAGAGATCGCCGCCGCTGATCGCCTCTACGAGGACACGGCGGTGCTCCGCCCACATTCCGCCACAGTATGCTTCACCGTGCCCTCCGGGCGATCGTCACAGTGTTATCACCCTACCTTCGCCGTGGTACTTGTTCAACAAATTAACGGTTTCATTGATTTATGTTACAGGACTAAACAAACAACTGAAGAGGTGATGAGATTAGAGAAAATCAAGAAGGAGCTTCAAGTATTGGACAGTCAGTTTTCACAAGATGTTTCTGTATTGAGGCAGAAGATCGACCAGGCTTGCTTGAGCTATGCTGATGCTGAGTGAGTTATAAATTGTATGTAGTATAAGCTTTGTCGGTGGTATGACCCCAAGGTCAGATGTAATGGGACTGGGTTTTTGTAACAGGAAAATCTCCTTTTTTAGGCGCTGCTTGTCGATTAGAACGTTAGGAACATTGATACTGGTGCCGATTCTTATGAATTCTAATTTTATTCCACACCATTTTAGTCGCGATTAAAGATAGTCCGATTTAGCTTGACAACCACTATTTTTTGGTGAAACCGTCAAATTTCAGAATAGTGAGATTTTCTCTAAATTGAGTAACTAAACTATCATTAACGCTGTCTAACTATAATATTCCTAAGTAGGAATCGTCTTTTAATAGGAATTAGTGTGTAAGTTAAAATGGCGTTAAAGACGTTATATTTAAATACGTCTTATATTATAGTATTCATCTTTTTTGCTGCTCGGAAGATCAGCGTATTATACTATCAAGACGCAAGATGCGTCCTCTTTATATCCCATAATTGTGTTTTGCTTAACTTTACTTTAGATGTACAGAGCCGCCTTATATTTTGAACCGTTGTACCTACGCAGAGCGTCACTAACAGTTAACTTCTGAGGCACCATAAAGTTGACAATAACTAAACAGCATTTTTTTGAAACTAATGGAGAAATTCTTAGTGTGAATTTCTCCTGTATCGTGGGTTCGTTTACAAATATTTAAACACACAAACAGCCAGACCCGAAACAACTACCTGAGGGTCATACAAATATTTGTTCGTTGCGGCTATCGAACTCGCGATACGCAGCGCAGCAGTCGATCGCCCAGAGCGGGGGCAGTCCAGAGCGAGGGAAGTTATATGATGATTTCCCACCCCAAAAAAAAAAAGCTGTCGATCTCTTAGCCGCTGCGTCAAACGTGCCGTCAAAACATTTAAATCCCCGTAGGTTCATACAGTTTTTGTCCACTAATAGGTGTTCCGTTGTAAGATAAGCTTGCATTTTAATGTTTACTGGTTCCACTTTATTTAAATGGTTAGCAAAACCTTACCATACCATGTGGTGCACTATTTATCTTTCAATTAACACTTTTGACGTTGTTTGAAAATACAAAGTCACGCACGACTTTAACCTGCATTTGCAACAGAAGATAATAATTTCCTTGAAATGTTGTTGAACCCATAGACCGACCTACTCTCGTTTGTCTTTGAAAATAGCTCATGCTAACAGTTACCGTTAAGTTCAAAATGTGCAAGTTTAACAGCCTGGATTCTAAGCTAATCGCACATCTGACGGGAGATTCGGTTCGAGTCGGCGGCGTCTTTCGCGTAACGCCAGAACAGACAAATGGATAGTAAAACATCCAACCTTGCAAAAATAACTGATGATCGGTTAGCACTTGGAAGGAGCTCGTGGCTTCGGGTCGATCCTGAAGGTAAACCGCGCTTGCGTAGATCAGATAGGCAGTAGCTTATATAAAGTACTGGTATTCAGCTGAATACGAGAAGACTAGAAGCCGCCCCCAACGTAGTTAGGAAAAGGCTAGGCAGATGATGATGGGGCAGTACGTCGACCCATCAGCATTAATGGGAGCATTACTCTTTTCCAGAGCCGAAGGCATTGACTTAGTTGCACGAAATACAAGGTACTAATAAACACACAATTTCTAATTCCAGAAAACACTACCTGAGAGTCGAAAAAGAGTTCCTACAAGCGAAAATCCATTTACAAAAGGAAAAAGAGAAAAAGGAGTTACTAACAGAACATTTATGTGCTTTAATCACTCACAACGAGACAAGGAAAGCTCAGAAGTTAGAAACTTTAATGTTAGAACTAGCCACGGATAAAAAACAAGAAGTCAATGATTTGAAAACAGTTGAAGACGACAAACCAGTGATAGTTGACGGTGTTGATGAAAAAACCGGTAAGATTGTTGAAATGACACCTGAAAGTTAATTTAGTGAAGTAGTTATTTTTTCTTGTGATGCTGGATATGTAAACGAGGCATACACACTGTTTTTCACAGAATGTAATAGGATAAGAACAATAAATCTTAGTAACATTGGTCGCACAAAAAATACACTTCCTGATTATACCCAGTATAAGATGTGTAGTCTTTTAAAAAACGTCGCCTCTCTTTGAAAGTTGTGTCTTCTAAACTATTGGCTCTAAAATAATAAAACCTTCTTTGTTCGATGATTTTTTTATGAATTGCATCTCGCAATTCAACCTTGAAGCCAACCTAGGATGCTTTGAAATTAAAGCCTCCAGCCAGGACAAAAAACTTACAAACTAAGCGACTACACACTAAGGGCACCCCCTGTGGGGTACGAGCCTCGGCTTGGCATCGCTGGGGAAGGACAGCTAAGGGACTGGCTGGATCTGAGTGATGGTCGATGCTAATTTGGCATAGATTTAAAACATGTTCTCAGAGCGTTCTCAGAGGTAGTCAACATGGAACAAAACAATACAGTGAAACCTGGTTAAGTGAGACATCAAGGGACCTGCAATGTCGTTTCACTTATAGAGGTATTCCACTTACCCAGTGTCTCAGATATACAGGTATAAATAAATATCTGTCTCATTTACAGAGGGTTCCATTAATAGAGGTGAGAATACAGGTTATTTCAGTTATAGAGGTGCGATCATTAAATAAAATAACGTGTTATGTATGTAAATGAGTTTGATTATGAATGAATAAGAATGAGTAAACAAACAATGTTATCTCAGTTACAGAGGTTTATGCATATAAAATTTACTCGCTGTCTCAGTTATAGAGGTAACTATGATGATAAATCGAAAGAACAAATCCCAGATATAGAGGCTTACCTCGTCCCACTAATAGAGGTATGGGACCTCAGCATGAGTTCCAGTTATGGAGGTTTCTCACTTATCCAGGTCCCACTTAACCAAGTTTCACTGTAATTTATAATATATACCAGTTGTGAGTTCTATGGCCATTATAATAACAGAAAAAAAACATGAAAGTTGGAAATAAGGAAACAAATGTTTACACTTGGCAATCACTAATGAATTGTGTATAGTATTTAGTACTGCATTTAAATATTAAAATATTCTCATAGACTGTATTGCTGTCTTTAAAATATTATTCTAGTTTTGTCGCATAATAACTTCTAAAATATTAAAAATAGTTAACTTATAAAGATAATAAAAAAATATGGAGACAGCTCGTTTGTGAGCACCAACTACTGGTAGGTTGGACTCTGTTTCCGATACCGGTATAGATACGGCTCGTATTGTTAGAAGGTTCCTATCTCTTGAACGCTAACTGCCGGTAGCTGGGCTAACTGGGGCTACTATTTTTTATATATTTTTTTAAGAAATATTTAAAAATAAAAATTGGACGTTAAGAAAACAAATAAAGGAAATATAAAATATAATTACTAAATTATTCTAATTATAGTATAAATATATATCAGTAAGAGTATCAGAAAAAACATTAAATTAAAACATAATTTAGTTTTACTACTAGTTGTAGCTTTTTGGCAACGAATTTTTAATGTAGGCAACTAAATATGAAACTATTTCCTGAATTAAGATTGTATGTGCCTTATGTGTATGTACCTTTTATGTGTTTGGGCTGTATTTTGGTGGATAAAAATGATAATATAATATATTGAAAAATACACAATAATTTTATTCATAATTTGTGATGTAAGCTAACAAGACTTGTTTCTTTGTTGGCCTTTCTCAATGTATTCGACTCTAGCTCAATATAAAGCATAAACAAAATAATTCAGCAGATTATGTGCTCACTTTTAGTACATAGGTGGGAACATAAACAGAGTTCATATTTGAGCAAAGTGACTAGGTCTAGAAAAACTAAAATACAGCTTGAACATAACTTAGTTATAAATTATTTTCTAAGTAATTTAGTAGTCGTGTTGGACATGACATACTTAACAAAAACTAAATTTTAATGAGGTTGAAAATTTTCGGCCAGTTCTACTAAAGCCAAAAAAAAACCGAAAGTAACTATTTTTGTATCTGACATTTAAGTATATTACATATTTTTGTAAATTGTTACTTCAGATAGTTTATCAAGTTAAATGTTTATTTCTAAAACTATGATATTAATAAAACAAATTAGTTTGCAATTAAAATGTAGTTTATTTTTAAAATATTCAATAGACTTAACCAAACTATTTTAGTGTTTGTACTTTATGCATAATCAAATTCGGAGTATGGTCAAAATACTCTTTGAATGCATTTCCTATATTTGTGCACCAAATGCTATGCAGTTGAAAAAAGGATTATTCCATCGACCATGACTTCAAAATGTTCATTCTAAAACATATCACATTTTCTCAGGAATTCTCACACAACACAGAATATAGCAAAATCATCAACATTTAGAATTACTAATAAAATATATTTTCTCAAATCACGCATTCATTAAAAATAGGCCTATGGACAATGACTATGACATGAACGTACAAATCTATTATACTGACTGAAATTCCTTTTAGTTCTTCTAAGAAAATACTGTTCGTTCCGTTTTTTTATAGAAGAATGTTCACCGTCTCTTGGTGAAGAACATCCTTCTACCTGTATGCTATCCCCAATTCCAGTACGAATATTTCTTCCCGTTTTCTTTCAATATCTGTTTGATGTTAGTATCGGCCTTTTGTAGCTCTTGGCGATTATCTCTCTCCATTTTGATAAGTTCAAGACCACGTTTAGCTGCGCAATGGTATCGTTGGCTGAGCGACGCTTCAGATCCTTTGATTCGTGGGATGTGACCAGTGTAGCCTGCTATCGGTGGAAACTCTGGTGATATTGTGTTTTCTGAAACAAAACATTTAATCAAACATGGACCTTAGATATAACCTTGTGGAACTCCTGATTATTGTAACAAACTTTTATTATTCAAAATTGTATAATTTTAAGGAAAACCTATTTTATTCGTAACCTGAGCCCTCTTCATATTATTATGGCACGCTACAATAGTGGCGATAAGTCTCCTCTTTGAGGAGTGGCTGGAGAGGCGCTACGGCGTCCTCACCTATCGCCTGACCCATTCTCTCACCGGTAACGGAAGGTTCGAGAGGTTCGTGCACATAATCGGGCGGGATCAAACGCCCGGAGGATATGGTGGAGCACACTGGGGGAAGTTATTTGATGATTTACCATCTCTAAAAGAAGGCTTCTTTACATTCTTGATTTAGTTTTCCAATTCTATTTCTTTTTTCTCGTCACTTACAGTATCGAAGGGCTTCTTAAATTCTATTAGCTCACCTTTATACTTGTTGATCTCTCTGAATCGGTTCATGTCCCGTCGTATTTCATCTCTGGAGTGAATTGTTTCCATCTTGGGCGCGCTTCTTGATCGAATATAGCTTCTATTTAGGTCTGCTTTACGTCGAAGTTCCCGTTGTCTATCCGTGAAATTCGCCATACAGTCGTCTGCGGTTCGTCCGTATGATTTTCCATAGCTAGAACATGGCGTAAACGTTAATTGTTTAAGGTTGATTGTTATCTTGTTCAGCTCTTAGATTTTAATCGAGTTATCTTCTATGAGTGGTAATTTCATTATAATTGTTCGTATCAGATTTAATTTCTTCAGAATTCGATAAGATTTGAAATCAATTTAAATTTCCAGGTAGAATTTACTATTATACTTTATGATTGAAATCAATAAAATATACGTCAGACGGAGTCGCGTCCACCAACCTACTCTTCTCTTATCATGTTACTTTATATAGCTTTAACGCAAGTCCGCTATCTATCGCCAACTGCTGTTCCCAGAAGTCTCGTACAAGTTCTAAGTAGACACGGCTAACAATTCAAAAACCATTACACCTTAGAATGTCGTATCACGCAGACCTGGTATTATCCTTACTAATATTATAAAAGCGAAAGTGAGTTCGTTTGTTTGTTTGTTACTTCTCCACGCCTGAATGGCTAAACCGATGAATTGTGGTACAGAGATAGTTGAGACCCTGGAGACGGACATTTAAAAAAAAGTGAGAACTGAGGGAGAAAGAGGGAAGAAAAGGGGAAAACTTAGCGTTGCTATTACAATAAATAAGGCGCAAGCGCAAAAACTACAGGTAGCAGGTGCCTGCAAATCAGGAAAAGGGAACTGTGTTACCCCGAATTTAACGCGAGCGAAGCCGCGGGCATAAGCTAATAAAATAATATTTTCTTTCCTGAGCATGACGCAGACAACAAAGTAAAGAACAACCAATTATTATGTAAACGTTTACCTATCATGCTCTCTCTTTGAACTTGAAACCGAAACAGACTGTTTATGTCGCTCATAAATCCTAAATGCAAAATAATCCTTGGCATTTGCGTAACGATTGAGTTTGTGTTAGTTTTGTACTACATTGCTAAAAATAAGTTATGAATCTACCTACATTTGTTTGTTTGCATGAGGCCTTCGAGCCGGACCCGAATTCAATAATTTATGTTAGTAGGTGCCCTTAGACTCGGCTAAGGGAATTAACAACTGGGGTTGCGGGTTGTTGGAAAGAGAAACCGCGGCCTAGGAACATGGGTGAGTTTAAGTCAGTACAAGTCTGACACTCCCCTCCGCTCCGTCCAGAGAGTGGGAAGTTATTTGATGATTTCCCATCGACAAAAAAAGGGAACTAACTGCCACTGATTGTCTTTTCTGTATTTCGATGTTGGTCCGATAATGCCATGGAGAAAGTGGTTCAGTTTGGTGGTCTCAATTTCAATCACACCCTAAAATATGAACACACCTTTCTGGTACAATATTACAATTTTTTCAATCTTTTAGTCACCCAAATTTTGATATACTATTTCTCCGTCATGCCATGGTTCCCATAAATATTGAAGTTAAATAAGCTTCGACTAGAACTCAGAACCATTGACAGCATTGCAAGTGATTTCCGATAAGTCTACCAACTGCAGGCGGAGTTTAGAGGTGTTTTTTTTATACTCCACTGTCACATATTGTTTCGTCGAAAGATTATCTGAAGACTTTTTTCCTACGACATACGCACCTGAAGTTCATCCCGGGAACATATCCCGTGTAGCCGGTCATGTGCGCAGTAGGCTTGTTCCTAATGCCGTCGTATACGTCACGCTGGGGTGCATCGAAGCGCGGCAAGTTGTTCAGCTCGTAGTTGTCTCGGGGTCGGTATTCTAGCGGCTTGCTGGGAATATATAATAAATAGTTTTGTTTAGCTTTCGAGCTCGTTCATCAACTCCGTAGCCTGATCCTGGGGTCGACTTCCAGTGTAACTGTTAGCAGCTGGATACCAGTATTCTGCATTACACGGGTAGTACTGGGTACTTGGTAATATGTTGTTGCTTAAGCTGATTGTCAGACTTTAAGGCCACTGATTTCCTGGTAAATAACAGGGAGGACTTATGACTTAACTGGTTTTTCTAAGCATAGAAGATATTTGGTATGAAATGGATGATCATAATTTCAATAAAAATGTGCTCTGTGTATTGTCATGACTAGCAGTGACATCAGGTTTAGGTAGTAGCTTTATTGGTATGAAGAACAGGGTGTAATGCTCTTCATCCCCTATAAAAAAGGGAGGATCTTCCGACCAGACGGGTGTCGTGTGTGGCGGGCCATTGCCCGACAGTTGTTTCGGGTTCTCGTTGGTATGATAACTACCTATGCTTGTGCGATGTAGGAGTTGTCAGTTAGTTCTTCATTTGTGGTATAGATGGCGCTGTAGTACTATTTACCGTAGTCGGAATTGTAGTGTCGCTGCAGTAGCAAAATACTTAGAATTAAATAATCATCATATCCTTCCCTTGTCCCATATTATTACTTGGGGATGACGCAACACATTTTCGTCTTCCATACACCATAACATACTTATATTTGCACTTGATAACTAAACCAGGGGGCTTAGACAAAGTAACAATTTAAAAACGATAACGAAGTTAGAAATCGTTATCGCTCAGCAGTCACTAATACATTTTCAACTTTATACCCTAGTGCATAAAGTTGAAAATCTATTAAAGACTGCGGAGCGAAACAAACAAAAACGATATGTAAACGTCAATAGATTTTCAACTTTATTAAACGCGCGTATAAAGTTGAAAATGTATTAGTAACTGCTGAGCGATAACGATTTCTAACTTCGTTATCGTTTTTAAATTGTTACTTTGTCTAAGCCCCCTGTTTCTTTTGTTTGGTTGGGAAATCTTCAAATAACTTCCTCCGCTCTGTGTGGAGCGGGGAGAGTGACATTTACTGACTAAAACCCATCCATGTTCCTTCTTTTGCCCTTTAAGTTCTGGGACCGCGGTATCTCTTTCGAACAATCCACAATCCTGGATCACTAAACCTTCGAAGCAGCCTTATAACGGATCAATAAAGCCTCATTAAATGAAATAGTGCACAAAGGTCTAGTTAATTAGGCACTGATCATGGGGACGTAATTAATAGAATAAGATGGTTACCTTAATTAAGTTTGGGCCATTTGAACAACCTGCGTTCGTCTTAACAGGATGTGAGCTAATTTCCACTCCAGAAGTTGAAGTTTAGGTTTTTAGGGGACTAGGTCCAGATCGCATGTAAGGACGTGTATCATAATTATCATACCTTCCAATCTACCTAGAGGCCTAGACAGATGATCCATTTTTTTTTCAAAATAGATAAAACCTTTTGTTTGACACGAAGTCCCTAAAATGATTCTGTAGTGAAAACTTCGAACTCGGCCTAACTGTGTCGCAGATATTTGCAAAATGTAAGAACCTAATATTTGTTTGGGTTGTTTGCATGTCAAAGCTGTCAACTGTCAACTTGATTAATGGTTCTTGTTTTCGGTCAACCAAGAGATTTGAAAACTAGTTTACTCTTCAGAAAGATCAGGTGCGTAGTAATCGCAACCGGCGGCGTGCGTGTTTGACAAGATGTATGAACATGGACGACGCAAGGGAAGTGTGCCGCGGACCTATGGATGGTGAGCAATGGGTAGCTCATCGCCCGTCCGTCTATTGACGACAGGCCGTGTTGACGGCGCGTTTGTGTTCCACACGGGCCTCAAACAGATGTCAGCAAAGTAGAGGGGCCTACCAGGGTCACCGCCTGCCGGGGTTGCGGGTGGTTCGAAAGATACCGCGGCCCCGAACGTAAAGGGGAATAGGAGGAACGCGGATGGTGTTTTAGTCAGTACAAGTATAAGGGGAAATTATTTGATGATTTCCCACCCGCATAAAATAAAAGGGAAGTGCGCCGGGATCGTGGGGATCGTAGCAGGTGGCGTTCTGTGGTTTCTGCGTCTATGCTCTTGGAAAAGAAGCATAAGTTTATGTATGTATGTTAGCGTAATAGAGATTTCATGTTTTCGGGAGTAAGTAATTTTTTTCGATTCACAAACTACTCACTTAACAATCCCTAAAAAGTTTATTCTTGTCAAACGACGTTGCCTATTCTGAAATTGTTTGAAATGACACAACCATAATTATGATAGTTTGACAGCATTAATGATAGTGATAGAGAAAATCGCAATCTCACTATTCTGAAATTGACGTTTTTCACCAAAAATAGTGGTTGTCAAGCTAAATCGGACTATCTTTAATCGCGACTAAAATGATGTGGAATAAAATTAGATGTGATTAGGTATGTCATTATAATCTTAGTCTAGTTTAATCCGGTAGTTCATCAGAATCGGCACCAATGTGCTGTTGTTCGCCACTCTTTTTCGGTTTTACTTTATAGTCTCGTATTCAGAGAATCTCGTGGCTAAATAATGGCAGCCGCTAGTGGATCTTCAGGTTTAGCCACGCTTGCCCCGTTTCGTCCGTGGATGTGTGACCATTTATTACATAACAAGTTTTCTCCGTAACTACTTATCTAGGAAAGCACGTTAAGCCGTTGGTCCCGGCTGTCATTTGTAGATATTTGACCAGTCAGTCAGTGTCCCGAAAGTCTGACAACGAGTCTTACCAAGGGGTATCATATGACCTAATACTAACTCTCCATGTAAAATACGGTATGTGTAGACTGGAAGCTGATCCCAACAACCAGTTGTGAAAAGCCTAGGTAGATGATGACTCTAGTATTCAACTTAATCGTTGCTCGATGCCTATGTATGTACGTATGTCCTTAATTCTACAGTACAATCTTCCAAGCGTATACAATTCTAACTTACTTGAAGAGTCCCTTAGAACGTATCTCTCGTAGTATTTGCCTCGTGTTGTCCCCGTAGCATTTGCCGAAGCGAAACTTCAGCATGGGACAGTGCCCAGTGTACCTGAAACGGAACGCAGTAATTTAAATTAGCATATTTTTAGAATTCTACTAGTAGGTACGTGGGGTCTTTCATAATAAAGAAGAAGTCACAGAAATTAATAATAGTTAAGGTACTTATAATTCTCAAATGATCTTTTCATTCTCTCACATCACGGAAAAGTCCGCCGCAAAAAGGCGGGCTGTCAAACTTGCCTTGTTTATATTTTTTTTATCTGAGATAATGGCAATTGGCCATTACAACAGAACGTGCAACATCTAGCTCTAGAATGTAGTAAATTATAGGTAGGTATACAATATTGGGGTTTAAATTAGCTGTATAGTGAGTATTGTTATGTTAATTCGGTTAAACAAATTAAGAACTGTTTCAGCAGCCCTTGGCTCCGAAATCAGCTGTACCTAGGTAGTTATTTAATTATTGGGGTTTACTTCAGTTCAATCTTTATGTCGGCTCGGAAGTTAGCTGTGAGTGTCGTTCTGCGCATTATAATGCGCAGATGAGTATTATTATTTATTTGTGACGATGCGTCCTCTGCGCCTCGCTGACACGATCGCTGATCTTTCAATTCATATTAGCTTCACTAAACTGTTAGGTACAGCAATGAAAAATGTCCACACAAGGTTTTCAATTTGAAATTTCAATTAAGATATTCCTCATTCATATCCCAAATCGTAATCTCACATTTCAAATAGGTAGGTATAACATTAAAAGGGCACGTAAATAAAACTTCAATCAACAAATAAAAAATGCAATTTATTTCTCATAGCATAAAACGTATCAATTCCAAGCTTGTAATTCTCCATTCCAATAACGAATGAAATTTTGTCTTATCACGGACAATCTTCATACAAGAAGCAATAACCTGACGACAGGTGTATAACGAGGGGAAAGTCGCAATCGCATCGCGACCAGTAGCAGATGACGCCCATAGATATTGCGACAGGTTCGTCGCAGGTCCTCTGCGACGGGGTCGGCCGACATTCGCTGTTTACTCGGTGCATAGAGTCGGGGCATTTATCGACACCTGTATTGTATGAAAAAGGATTTATTTCAGGCATGTATTGCTCCCTTTGAGTGTCGTTAAGTTCCTACGGGGGAACTTAAGGTATGAGGGTGTTCAAAGAAAAAAATGAAAACATTCAATAAAATCCTTACTAATATTATAAAAGTGAGTTTGTTTGTAACGTCTTCACGCCTAAATGGCTAAACTGATTTTGATGAATTTTGGTACAGAGATAGTTGAGACCCTGGAGACGAACATAGGCTATTTTATATTGAATATTTTTTTAAGTGAGAAATGAGGGAGAAAGAGGGAAGAAAAAGGGAAAACGTAGCTTTGCTATTACAATAAATAAAGCGCTAGGGCAAAAACTACAAGTAGCAGGTACCTGCAAATCAGGAAAGGGGAACTGTGTTACCCCGAATTAAACGCGAGCGACGCCGCGGGCAAAAGCTAGTATCCAATAAATCTGATCAGTGGAATCTGTATAATAATGTAACCACGAGTTTTGCACCGCTACAGTCGCAATGCAAACGCGCGGCACTGTCTGTTACAGACTCGCTTGTTCCCCTGATGTCATCAGAAACAGGCGCTTGCATCGTTGCATTTATGCGACTGTCGCGTCACAGCAGTGATGCTGAAACGCATTTACTAAACGCGCTACCAAGTCGCCGCGTGCGAAGTGCTTAATCTGCACCCTAAACACAGTCTGGGAATAGAATCGAATTTGAACAAACAAACAAACTCAGTTTCGCTTAGTAAGGATTGGACTTTGATATATTGTCTAAATGTTACGAAATAAAATAAATGGGGGTTTGTTCATTAGAGAACAAAGTAATTATTATTTGCCGGCAATCAAGATAGATCATTCGTAAATCCAAGAGTAGCGTAGATAAAACTAACATGGTGTGTGATGTATTTAAACAACTTTCCTAATTGGCGAATACTTGACAGTACAAATTCTTGGGAGCCAAGAGACAGTTCAACTTCTTAGATAGATTACCTAGTTTATTTAATGGATAAATTAAGCTCGAAGCAGTTCCTGTCGAGAAGCAAATAAATAAATAAATAAAATAAAATAAATAATATCATGGGACATCTCACACACGGCTATCTGATCCCAAGCTAAGCAGAGCTTGTGTTATGGTAACCAGACAACTGATATACATACTTATATAATTTATAAATACATACATATTATAGATAAATCACACCCAGACACAGAACAAACAATCATGCTCATCACACAAAGTTTGTCCTGGGTGGGAATCGAAAAAAATCCAATTAGTGACTAATGAAAATATACAAAAGTGCTACTCACAGGTCCCATTGTACATCAAGCAGCCAATTCTCCCTACTCTCCCGTAGTACATAGTCTCTATAGCATGTAACAAGCACAGAACGATCAAAATTTGTTGCATAGCGTCTACACTACTGATGGTCTTCAAAGAAAATGAACAGACACCTATTATTGTTTTCCTTACCATCTTCCTTCCGCATTTGAATGGTTGTTGATCAGATTGGTATACAAAGCAGAACATGTTTTTTGTAAACTTAGGTGAATAATCTTGAAAAAAATCTGTTAGCCTGTGTCATCATAACATGACTTTCTTTCGATTCAAGTTTAATGTGGACCACCAGTTTTTGATTTCTTCAGTTGTTCTCGACATCTTGTTCTGCCGCGGCTCAGAACTCTTTGCTGGACAGCGAAAGAAACGGGAGCTAAATCCAGCAGATCTACAAAACTATTGTTATTCGAATCACTTAGCGGAAAATTGTCTAAAGGGCACTTTTGGGGACTACTTTTCATTTACTACCATCAGTAAAGTTCGGCTACTTGGTCCTGACTAGTGGTTGAATCAAGGACCACGAAGAAGCCAGAAGGAAACACGTTGGAGGAAAAAATTAAGGGTTAATTTCCTGAGTTCACTCAATATATTTTTTTACTTTTGGGTCATAGTCAAGAAACTTCTAATACAGAGAAATACTGAATTGTGGGGAGACGGTACTGTTAGAGGTTTTATAACCTGACTAATGCTGGCTGGTTTACCATAATGTTCAAATACTCAGGTTCGTTTTAAAGTTAGAATAGAAAAAAACATAAAAATATGATTTAAATTATAATCTAAAAATATTATATGCGCATTATATTGAAACACACACTTAAGCCCTTATAGTAGTACCAATGATATTATATTAAATATATATATAAATAATAATATCTATATATAAATATATATAAATAATAAATATATATAATAATATCATTGAGTAGTACCTAATGATCTTTTATCGATCTACCTCCATTAAAAAAAAAATGAGTTCTCAGAGACGTGCTTACGCTACCACAGGATAAATGTAGGTATACGGTTGAAAGCTGACTACAGGTTTTATAACAATTTTCAATTTCAAGCATCCAAATAAACGAGAAAGTCAAATGAAACAAAAAAATAACATGTTACTTTTATTATAACAACCACCTATTATTACACCAGGGAAAGTTATGCGCTTCAGTGATTTTCGTGTTTCCGAATCAGCACAGACGCCCCACATTTATAAATTTAGGTTTAAATCATTTATTCCCAAAAATATATAATAGCCGCTTACAGGGCCGTCTTTCACCTAGAGGCCCTGGGCACATTGGGATAATGGGGCCCCTATGACGATAGTATTAAAGCACTCTTTTGTTAGAATAAACAAAGAACGTAGATGTGCAAATTTTAGCTTTTTTTATTTCTTTACAATTATATTCGATACTCGCGTTAAATTCGGTATAACATAGTACCCTTGCGCCTTTTGATTTGTAATAGCAACGCCAAGTTTTCCCTTTTCTTCCCTCGTTCTCCGTCATATCCCACTTTTTTTTTTAAATAGCCTTTTTCCGTCTCCTAGTTCCCAACTATCTCTGTACCAACATTCAAAGTAGGATAGTAAGGATTATTATAATGAATAGATAATATAATGTAATTCACACTAAATAACCAGCATCCACGATGAGCCCTTATATAAGTATCTATGCTGATTGAAGCGGTACCTTTCTAGATTTGAGTTGAGCAAAGTCATTAATCACATCTTCAAAATCTATGTTTTTGAGCAATTCACATTCTATCGACATTAGCGACAAACTGTTAAATCTCTCTTGAAGCATTAGTATTTCTTAATTCATTTTTTATTCGTTTTAATTTGGAGAAAGAGCGTTCCCCACTGCAGTTGCAAGTGCAATTCTACAAATTGACCATAGTCGGTAAGAATTTGTTAAGACTGATTTTCAGGCGAGAGTACAGTAGCTATCGGTTTTCGTTTGGTAATGGAGTAGGGACTAGACTAGGGGGCCCCAATCCATCGCGGGGCCCTGGGCACGTGCCCAGTGGGAAAGAGGGGCCTGGCCGCTTACATGAGAAAATAAGTTGACATAGTGTAATACAACTTATTCTAGAAAACGGTCACTTTTACAAGTTACATAATAGTCTTAAAATGTTTTTTTGTGAAAATAAAACTTTTTTGGCGCCGACTTTCGGAAGTCCGTGGCCAAAAGTCAACGAAACCAACAAAAATCACCGACTTCCGGAGGTAAAGTTATTTAAATTATTTTCAATAAAGTGATTTTCCACTTTTTAGTTTAAAAAAAAAATAGAAGTTAGTAACAAAAAGGTAAGTAATTCCGTGGTGTGGGCTTAGTAAATAATTGGTCGCAACAGCTTTTTATTAGAGCTCATCATTAAGCAATAAGTAATATTTCCGAAGATAATCGAATACTAGTTTTCTGAAGCGCAAACTTTTCCTTAGTAATCTTTACCGGATTTAAAATTTAAAAAAATCAGCCTCGTTGTTCATGTCTTATGTGGTCCACCATAGGATCTTCCAGATCCTGAGGTCTCACTTTGGGCACACGGAATGACTTCCTCTCCTTTTTCCTTCTTCGTCGCCTGGCCCTAGGAGGTAGTATTGGGGGGCACTCGTGCACGTCGACGCAATAACCGGCTTCTTCATTCAGTGCCATATTGCCATTGCAATCGCAGCGAGACCAACCACATGTGTAGCCTGAAATAGATAAGAGAAATAAAATAATACACGATGGGTTGGACACCGACGTCAATACAATACTGTTGCCTTGATTCAGTACATCATTCTGAACCCCCCGGCATAGAAAAATTAAACAGCTGCACACAACTGTAATATGTACACTGCTACACGGCTCGAATAGTCTTTTTTTCTGGTTTTTAGGGTACTGAACCTTTAAAGGCAAACGGACCCCTTATAGGATCACTTATTGTCCGTCTGTCTGTCAAGACCCTTTATCTAGGAACCGCGTGAAGGAAAAACCATATACTCATGCCTGTGGTCTCTTGGAGCTGTGAAAAATTAAACCCTCTCAGTCTAAGCAGTCAAAAGATACGGCCGTTTATGTCGCAAGCTTGTAAGGAACCCACGTTGCGCAAGTCTGACTCGCTCTTGCGATTTTTTGGGTTCTAAACCTCAAAAGGAAAAATCCCTTGTAGGATGACTTTGTTGTCCGTCCGTCCGTTTGTCAAGACCCTTTATCTCGGGAACACGTGAACGTATCGAGTTGAAATTGGAGCCGTTTATGTCGCAAGTTTGAACAGAACCATCGATGCGCCAGTCCGTACGTACATAGGTACTTTGATTAAAAAAAAACTAAATGACTGTATTAGCGTCAGGACCCCTTTTTTATCTTTGCTGATGGGAAATCATCAAATAACTTCCCCGCTCTGGGCGGGGCGGGGGGGGGGGGAGTGTCAGACTTGTACTGACTAAAACCCACCCATGTTCCTTCAATTGCCCTTTACGTTCCGGGGCCGCGGTATCTCTTTCGAACAACCCGCAACCCCGGACGTCAGGACCCCTTATATTTATTTACTATCTACAGTCTACAAGGCACACGGCCATTTAATACAACTATGATAATGTATCGGTAGCAATCTACAAATTGCAGATCACAAATTCTAACATAAACAAGCAATTTGTGCAAACTTATTAATCACCACTGCTCTCAAAACGGTGAAGTTAAACACCGTGTCATTAATAACACTGTGCCTAATCTGGAAATCAAATTCAGGACAAAGAGTTTTAAAAAAGCAAGTAACTTAGTAGGTACCTAAAACGTATGTGGTTTGACTGCTACACGTCCGTTGAGACATCGTTTCGCCGTCGCATCGCGTGTGGTAGGGGTGCATCTTTCGTGGACAGTGGTTCACGCCTGAAAAATCAGTAAAAGAAATATAGAAAATGTACATCGCACAACTCAACTCTGAATTCACCAAATAGTCTTGTATTTATTAATATAATTTATTATTGTGCATGGTGATCAATGCTCGTGCCTTCTCTAAATGAGAAGAGGCCTTTTCCCAACAGTGACAGTGGGACAATTTTAAGGCTCCTAAACACAGTGCCGGCGACAGGGCCGCCGGGCAAGCCGCCGGCCAGGCCGCCGCATACCCGGCGGCATTCGGGTGTGCCGGCGGGTAACTCGGCTTGATCCTGGCATTCGAGCGGTAGTGGTGTGCGGTTTGTAGCTAGGGTTTTATGTGACTGTCACAACCGGAATGATGCTTGGCGGCTTTGCGCGGTTTTTGCCGGCGGCTTGTATTGCTGGCGGCATACCCGCTCGGCATAAACCCGGCGGCATTGCCGCCGGCACTGTGTGTAGGAGCCTTTAGGCTGGTATTTTTATACATCGTGTAAATTCATCTGGATCTGAATGTTGATGGACGGAGAGCGATAGGGAGGCCAAAGAAAAGATAGATGGATTGTGTAAGGAATGATATGAAGGAGAAAGGAAAAGTAAATGATGCCGTGACGTCTGATAGGGGAGAATGGAAGAAGAAAACGTGTTGCGCCGACCCCAAATAGAATGGGCAGGAACACGATAATGATTTTTATACATCGTGTACCTATGTAGATCTGAACTGAGACCTCTCAAAAATCTAGAATTTTTAGTTATCCTTGTATTTAAATGCTCGGTGATCATAAATGCAACTATATATAACATAACACTGCTTTTTTTTAAAAACTATGATCGAAAAGTATTCTATTTCTTTTTTTTTACACGCTGTGTCTACATCTCTTTTTATTTAGTCTCCTTTCGCAGGTACGCTGGAAGAAATTTATTAAGTTAATTAGAAATTTATCTAGTTAGTCCTCGGTAATACAATACCCCTTAATAAGACTGGTTGTCAGACTTTCGGGACACTGGCTATCTGTAACGACTGTCAAACATCTACAAATGACAGCCGGGACCAACAGCTTAATGTGCTTTTCGAGGCACGGTGTAAACTCGGTATGTAACGGGTGGTGACCCATCCACAGACCAACCTATGTAAGTGCGGCTTAACCTAAAGATCGTTCCGAGCGGCTGCTTTTATTTAGCCACGAGCTCCTCCTCTTTGTAAGGAGCTATTCTGTGCCCCAATTATCTCACTTTCTCTACTGCTCGTAGAGTGCTCGAGAAATTTTTGACTGCACACAGAAATAATGAGATTATTTATTTTACTTTACTTTTTTTATTTTACTTGTTTAACTTGGCAGTAGATGATTTCTCGAGAAGAACATCGAACAGTAAATTTGGTACATTTTTTTTATCTTACAAAAATAACGCCAACCGTACCGTCAGTTGCAATTTCAGAATAAATGCAAATAAATGATTGTGAACTAATACCTATAGAATTAAAAATTCAGTAGGGGCGGCAAAAATTGAGTAGCCTACTGGCGGCAAATTTGAAAATCCACCACTGCTACCAGCAAAACGTAGTCTGCGCCACAAATAAAAAAAGCCGTATTCAACAAAAATAATAAAATGGGTACTTACATTTCTTATTGTAGAAAAGACACCGTTGCGAACCGAATGCATCCACCAATCCCACAAGACATACCACCGAAAGTAGAATAACTACAGAGTCAACCATTGTTTGCGAGCATAATACCGATAAGGCGGAAAAATCACTAGCAGTTCTCACGCCATAAAACGTCCATTTTTATCATGATCGGCGTTTATATTAAGTCCGTGTTTTGGAAATATTACCTAGTTGTTAGGTGTTTTGGTCGTTGATTGTGAGTATTGTGACGTAATGGAATCAAGCAACTTAATATTATCTCACGGTCAGATTTGTTTATTTTTGTGTTCCGCATTCGGATGATTCCGCATGTGTCGTTCATTGCAGTTTGTGTCATTCGGTGGTGGATTGGAAGTCGTTAGAATCTGTAAACTTCTTTTGTTATTTGGTACCTACTTTTAAGATTGATTCAGTGAAAGGATCAATGTAAATATCGTGATTTAACATTATAATCCTGTAGTTCCTGATAAAACTACAGTTTTGTAAAGCAGTTACTGCTGAGAGAGAGGGACTGGATCGTAATCTTCATCATCTTCTTCGTCTTCATTCTTCAAATCTTCATCAACGCGGGCCCAATGCAGGAGTGCAGGTTAGTGGTCACAACTTAATTTTTTTTTTCGAAATGGCATCTCGCAGTTCATTCTAGGAGGTTGTCGTCTGCTTGACCGGGCGATTCCTATGGATGCCTTAAAAATTAAGACCTCCAACCAAAGAATGTATTCCTCATGATTTTCCGAAGTATTGCATAAGTAAAGTCGATGCGCCGGCAATTGACTTACCTACCGTTTATTTTATTATTTATTGTTTTTTTTAGCCAGATGTGCCTATCTGAAGGGCAAAGGCCTCCATTTCCTCTTTCCATTGTTTTCTATCTTTAGCTATTTGAGCGCAATACTTTTAGCAAGAGTTCAGCTCGTTACGACATCTCCTTCTGGGCCTACCGCGTTGCCGGGTTCTGTTGTTCGTAACCAAATCTGTTCCTACATTGGCCCAATTTTGATGAGACATGCGACAGAAGTGGCCAAATCAGTTCCATTTTTATTTACTCTTACATTTTAATTTTTATTCTAACCGCTATTTCTTTCCAACTACTAACAAATCGACACCTACCAATCAAATTGATTGCACTATTAAGTCTGTACGCGAGCAGAAACTTCAAAAGTAATTATTAAAACTTCAACTACCCAAGTGGTATCAAAGGAAAACAGCTGTTAGCGAATCCTAACAAATGAGCTTTGATCACGAAACTATGACCCGTTTAACGCTATAAAATATAGGTGAGTAGGTGGTTATATACCGTATACGTATACCAAAGAAGTCAAGATATCAAAATGTGCCTGGTACGAGAACGTGCGGCGTGCGGCCTTCCTACGTCGAATCGACTGATACTACCGTAACTGGTACATTAAAGGTAAACTGATATCGTGGTAATTTCGCTACTATTGTCTTTAATTACTGCTTGATTGTATCATAAATAACGAAGAGCTTTGATTTTCTGTTAGCACTATTATTGAAGTTAGTTTCTGCGTTGAAAGTTGAATGGCATAGTGCCATATAAATTGATTATTCGATTGGTAATTTTATACCACCATAAGCGATTTTCTGGCTTCCGTATCACTTATTTAGTTTCACTTTTAGGAGATTACATGAATAATTCTCCCGTAAACAGTGTCCAAGATTGTCAGATTAATTAGTTAGTTTTTGTGTTTGTTTAGACATGGGTCAGAAAGGCTCAATACAGGGAGAAGTGAACGTGGGATAGAGCTTGCGCAATAGTAATAAATTGGTGATGGATATCAAGTATCAACTAAGGAGCCATCTTTAATTTTTTTTTCTTTATTTATACAAACTGTTTTACATAAGTAAGTGATTGGAGCCTCTTTGTAAGCAAGTAATCCGCTGTTCCACAGCAATGTACAATTTACATATAAAAAGAATGCATGTGTGTGTGTAATTAATGTTATATAAAGGTGTGTCCAAATATCGAGCGGCAATCGAGCGCGGCTGCCGCGCGCGGTCCGCCGCGCTGTGATTAGACGACTGCCGCGCGCGAACGCTTCTGGCTACCTGCCGCGCGCGAACATTCTTAGTAAACATTCGGCAGTAATTGTGTTTGGACGTATTTCTGCGCACAAACATGGACAACGAAACATCGATTCGTTTAATTGAAATGTATGGATCTTTTAAAGAGTTATGGGATCCTCGACAGAAGGAATATATAAAAATGTTGCGACTAAAAGTTGTTCCTCAAAAAACGATCTACAAAAATGGTCAGATATAATTTTTTCGTAAAATGATAAAACAAAATTACATCTAAAAATATTTTTTTTTTCTGGAATTTCTGAAGATTTTCGCTTATAACTTTTTTATTTATAGTTCTACGACAAAAAGTTACTGGACCAAAGTTGTAGAGAATTTAATTTGCAACAAAAAATGTTCACAATTTTTTTTTATCAAATAAATAGTTTAAGAGATATATCGTAAAAACCATTTCAACCTCTATTTTCAAGATGGGGCCGTGGGACAAGGGTAGCGACCCCTCAAACTTGTTTTTAGCTTTACACTGACCCCCCCTACACATCAAAAAAAATAAAATTGCGTCCTCTAAAAAACGCAAGGTAAGGCCTAAAAATGTAACATTTCAATGGACTAGGTAATTAATTTCATAATTGATTGACTCAATATTCTGTAACCTCCGTTGAAAAAGTGGTTTCATCCAGCATTTCCTCGTTAAAATATGTTTCGTCTTAGCTCTTTTACGCAATTTTTTAATATAAGCAGAGCTACGACACATGCGACCGCTTTCATTTTAGTTCTGATGCCAACTGAAGCGCGCGCCCGCGCGGCATATCTTGGTTGTGCCGCGCAGTACTGCCGCGCAAACATTCGTTGGCTTTGTCCAAACTAGAGCGCGGCAGAAATGTGTCCTACAAATGCCGCGTGTTGCTGCCGCGCTCTTGCTGCTCAATGTTTGGACACACCTTTAGATGTCACTGTTAGCCCTTCTTACAGTTTCACGTGTAGATAAGATAATTAAACAAACTAAAAAAAATTGTAAAATGTCGCTCAATTTTTAAGAAAAAGAAACGGGTTTTTGACGTCAAAAATATTTTTTCGTCTCACGAAAAAAGCGGTTCCCTAAGGTAGACCAAAGTTGGAATTAATTATGTTATTAGTTATTATCTAAACCTACGGTCAAAAACATCTAGTAAGTACTGCGAGTTTGAAAACGAGGAAATTCTTTTCATTCTACAATTCGCGCTGTTCGCCACACAAAATCAAGAATGTTAGTTATGAGTTTTCCACTCGCGTGTTTTGAAATGGAAGTTCCAAATTAACTTATTACGTAATAAACTTCATAATTCACATTCATCAAATCACATAGTGAACACCGTACAGCCCTGTACGGTGTTCTATCGAAGGTTATGATCGATTACGCTATTCGATTTTCAAGGTTATGGATCGATTAAATAATTTGGTGAAATCGAAATCAGAACATTTCATGATTTACTTTTTAGGGTGGATTAAAAGAGTTTAGTTACAAATGAGTTCTGACATGCATGGGTAAATGACAGCTGTGGTGAGGCAGGGTTGGTCAGGTCAGACCTAGGTCAGGTGACCATGACCCAAATTCCACCCTATAGTGTTAGTATTATGAAAGCATTTGCTTTGTGGTTTGACCGTATTACTACTCGTGTTCACGCTTTACCTTGATTTGCCACTTTATTAAAGACTAGCTTTCGCCCGCGGCTTCGCTCGCGTTAAATTCGGTATAACACACTAAGCAGACCTGTAGTTTTTGCTCTTGCGCCTGATTGATTTGTAATAGCAACGCTAAGTTTTCCCTTTTCTTCCCTCGTTCTCCCTTATATCCCACTCTTTTTTAATAAAAATTAGCCTATGTCCGTCTCCTTGTTCCCAACTATCTCTGTACCAAAATTCATCAAAATCGGTTCAGCCATTAAAGCGTGAAGAGGTAACAAACAAACAAACAAACTCACTTTCGCTTTTATAATATTAGTAAGGATTAAAGAAAGGTCTGCGTGGACGTTGATGTTCAGTCGATGAATGGTGAATATGTCTTCAAGGCCGGTGAATCGATGAGTTGCGAAGTAGACCAAGATTTTTTAAAAGGAATGAAATTATATTTAAAAAACCCAAATGCGAGTCGGAATCGAGCACGAAGGGTAACATCCTTATTAATATTATAAAAGCGAAAGCGAGTTTTTTGTTTGTTTGTTACGTCTTCACGCCTAAATGGCCCAACCGATTTTGATGAATTTTGGTACAGCGATAATTGAAACCCTGGAGACGGACATAGGCTATTTAAAAAAAGGGAGCAATGAGGGAGAAAGATGGAAGAAAAGGGAAAACTTAGCTGTGCTATTACAATAAATAAGGCGCAAGGACAAAAACTACAGGTAGCAGGTACCTGCAAATCAGGAAAGGGGAACTGTTTTACCCCGAATTTAACGCGAGCGAAGCCGCGGGCAAAAGCTAGTTAATCTGTAAAAACGGCAAAAATATCATCTTTGTTGTATGGGAGCCCCCCTTTTTTGCGGATGGGAAGTCATCAAATACCTTCACCCGCTTTGGGCGGAGCTGGGGGGGGGGAGTGTCATAATTTTACTGACTAAAACCCACCCATGTTCCTTCTTTTGCCCTTTATGTTCCTCGGCTGCGGTATCTCTTTCGAACAACCCGCAAACCCGGCAGGCGGTGGCCCTGACAGGCCCTTCTGCTATGGAAGCCCCCTTCAATATTCATTTTAATTCTGTTTTTTAGTATTTGTTGTTATAGCGGCAACAGAAATACATCATCTGTGAAGTTTTCGACTGTCTAACTGTCACGGTTCATGAGATACAGCCTAGTGACAGACAGGTAGACGGACGGACAGCGGAGTCTCGCCGTATTAAATTTACTGTATGTACTTGACTAGAGGGCAGTACCGTTCCGGTGGGGAACCTATGGATTTGACTGTGCGTTATGAATTAACTCAATTTGATTATCTAAATTGGTAATAGATAACGACATGTTAACGTAGTGCATTTACTGCCGACAACTTCAATTAACAAAAAACATTTTGAATCGGATAGCTTAATTGGACTCCTTGTATCGTAATAATTTCTTTTAAACAAATTAAAATTTTATTATTTAAAGAAAGAAAGAAGAAAGAAAATCTTTTTTTTTTTTTAAAGCAATTCGTTTCGATTCATAACTGACAACTGCGGTAATGGGAACGAATGTAGCGTTGCACCTGCACTTTAATCACTACGTTTCTTATAATCTATGGTTTGTTCATGGAAGTTAGCGTTGCTTCATACAAAGTTCATGTTTCCGCACAAGTGGGTGAAAGCTCATATAATGGGTGTGATACCCTTAACCCTTAATGAAGCTGAAAGCACAGAATAAATAAAAGTAGGTACTACCAAAAGGTATTCTTTCTCATCGTCTTTGCAATATTTTTTTTTATTCCTGACCCAGGACGTCTGCAAACATTCTAGTTACGGAGTTATTGGGGGTCAAAGTTCCAACATTTTCACAAGTTCTTATTTAAGTAAAATTAATTTACTTTAATCTAAACTACCGACTGTAGTCTGAAATAATGTTTATTTTTGAAGTGAAAACTTCTTTAGCGGCGTTGAGCACTTTTTCTGTAATGGGTATAAAATCTTAAACTCGCGTCAGGACACGTGACCTGATCGAAAAAGCGTAAGAGGGATGGAGAGTAGACAGCTATCCCCTCTCTACGTTTTGTCGCAATTCGACTGCTCGCAAAATCAATTTTTTGCCTCAAAAACTACGGAATTAACTATTATTATTTTTTTTGTTAAAGTTAAAGATATTCTTTAGTGAGTTATGAGAGCCAAAACACGATTGACCCAATTTGGCTCGATACAAAAAAATCGCAAAGTTTATCCAAAATCAGCATTTCATCAGCACACGTCCATGAAAAGCAAAACCAGTTTTATTCGATTGTTTTAAGACGAATTTCAATAAAATTTCGATTAAAAAATTGAAATTAACATATTAAGGAATTATGGTTTTATTTTAATGAATTAGGGAGTGTCAAATTTTAAAAGGAATTATTAACAAAAAGACGTGCAGTATTTTTGCGCGCAGGCAGGCTAAACCACCGCTCCCGTACCGCGTCAGTCGGCCGCAGCGCGCCTTAGAGAGCACTTGTGTACAACTTTTTTGCGTCCGTTGTCACCGACTACCCAAAAGAATATATAAGCGTATATTGACACCTAAATACAAAAATAATAAAATCAAAAAATGACGGGTTGCACTCCGGGAGTGCCGGCAGAAGTGAAAACTTGATTATTAACGTTGAGCATGTTTGATATTTTGGAATGGTTAGGGAATAATTTTGCACCAATTGCTTTATCAGTATAAAAGTACTATCATTTATGTGGTAAAATACAATATTCATTTATTGCGCTATCGTACACAAACATGACAATTTATATTACATTAAAAATTTAACACTTTAAAACTATTACAATTATTTTTAAAGTGTTAAAACACTCCCGGAGTGCAACCCGTCATTTTTTTTACCTACATATGTCTAGGTAAAAAAAACCTTTAAAATGAAAATTACTTTACTTCCAGAAGTCAACGAGTTTTGTTTGATTCATCGTTTTTTTTTTGCAAAAAAGATTTTTATTTTTGGCTTTTTAGTTGTATGGTGTTGTGGTATGTTGGGATCTCACAAAAATTCTTATCGAGTACCTATTTATTTTCCATTGCTACTAAAAGAGATAGGTAGGTAAGCATATAATTCACAAACAGTACCTAGCATAAACAATATGTATTATAGAAGGGAACTCATTAACAAGAATTTTGAAAATCGGCCCACAAATGACGGAAAAACGCGTATCAAACATACCTACATAAAAAAGTTATGCGTGGTCATAGATAAAAAAAAATGTACAGACGCCTGCACATCAAGCTACTACAATCTGTCAGATTTCTTTGATAGATTTTCGACTTTATTTCTAAAGTATAAGGTTCAAGGTTCATTGGGAAAAATTTACAGTTTCGGGTAGCTTGACCTGCAGGCGTCTGTACATGTCGAATTGAGAACCTCCTGTTTTTCGTCGTTTGAAAAAGAAATACCATCTGTCAAATTCAGAACCTCCTCCTTTTTTATCCTGACTGTATGTCGTTGGAAAAGAATTAAGTTCCCGAAAATGTTCTTAGTTGAAAACAGATTTAGTTTTCATGTCAATCATTTTGGATTGGTTAAATCTAGTCTAGGCACGTAGGGCACACCGCGGGAGTATAAGAGCTCTTGGAAACTGTCGCATGTCAGTTGGAATCTTCAGCTATGTGGAGTGCATGAGACTAATTGTAGAAAAATAGCCCATTTTGAATCAAGTGAGTAAAGTTTGTAATTGCGTTCGAGGCGGAATTATACGAGCCGTTAGGCGAGGGTGTTATAGAGCCGAGAACAGTAGGGGTTGAAATTACAACAGTGCAATATTATTTAGTGTTAAAACAACTGGCAATCATCAAATGGCTTGATTCACTATTAATACATGTCAACAGATAATTGCTATCCTTTAATTAAGTATTCGAACAATTAACCACCACCACACTAATTAAACACGACAAGCTCAATCAAGCCCTATTTCTACCTCCATAAGATTGATAATTACCTACCATCGATTTGTCCTACATTTACAAAAGAATCGTGTTATAACAATCCGTGCGAATCTACTTGAGAACAATGAGAGTTTTCACTATCATCGAAAAGTATCGAACAAGTAGATATTGTTTGAGATTTCGTCTTTTGATACCGTTTTCTCTCGTTCGACTTCACTTTCTCTAAGTATGAAAATATTCAGATCAATAAAAATATACGTAAAGGAAACACTGTTTTTGATGTACTTATTAACAATCCTTTCTGGAATTGAAAATATTCATGAATTGGAAAAACTGTGGTTATGCGACGTCATCAGGTAGGTACCCAAAAAATACCCCGGTTATCTTTGGTTTCATTTATGATTTTTAAATTCGTCATAATATTAAAGTTTTGTTTGAAATAGGCAAAGATGAAATCATTGGTCCTCCCAGTATTTGACTACAACGACGGTGTGCGAACAAGTTTACCTCATCAGCTGGCCTACTATGACGTCTTAAAGCAGAACTTATTCCACTGAGGAAAAGAGATGGTGCTAGACACCCTGTATAGCTCTGTCTCTTTCCCTCAGTGGAATAAGTTCTGCTTAAATAATAATAATAATATAATAATAAATCATTTATTTTCAGGCATCTCAGGCCCATAGATAAATACCTTACAGACAAACATATATATAGCTAATACAATTCGTGTTAGTAAGTAAATCCTTAACAACTATGTTAGTAGCACTTCACTGCACTATGTCACTGTGCGTTCATGTGGCACTTGTCCGTGGAAGCGCCGTTAAAGACGTCATAGTAGGCCTACAGGTCTGCTGGGTTTTTTTTCCGGATGGGAAATCATCAAATAACTTACCCCGCTCTGGGCAGAGAGGAGTGCCAGACTTGTACTGACTAAAACCCAAAAAATCGATGAATCCAACAAAAGACCCCGACTTCTGGAAGTAAACTTATTTTCCTTGTTTTTAGTGGTTCTTTTCATTGCCCATATTCCCATTACGTATTATCTGTATCATCGTTCTCACAGTTGGAAAACAAAGGTCTAAAATTTCCACATCGATAAGTTCTAAGCCGTTTGCAGCTAACAGCTACCTGCGGTCACGTGCGACCAGTCGATACAATCACGTGTAATCGTGGGACCTGGGGGTGGATTGGATAAGAGATACCCACCTTCCGGCCAATTTATGGCATGTCGAATAAAAACGTGAGTGATTAACAGATTAAAAATGACTATTGTTATGTTCGCTTTTTGTGGCATAGAATGTCACTTTTTTGAGCAAGTGGTACGAAAATACTCTTTCCGTACCATTTGCGAAAAAATTAACACAATAATAATATGAGATAAGCATTTATTAAAATAATGACAATTAAAAGTAAAAAGTAACATTCGAAACATTGGTCCAATTATTGATAGAGTGAGTTACATTTTTGTTTGGTACATTTATTGTTGAAGAGTTGATTTGAATCCGACCATTCACTGTCATTGTCGCTTTGATTTAACATCGTAACGTATTTTTAAAACATTAACTTATTTATAAAAAATTAAATTAAAAATTTAAAAACACCCCCGACCCAAAAAAAGTACGCAATTATTATGACAAAAGGTTAAAAATGCTAAACCCTATAAAAAGCAAAAAAAAAAAAACTTTTAACACTACGTAAGTACCAACTAAAGCATGTCAGACTATCTACTCGGGACTTTGTGCCACTTTTATGTCGGAGGCATAACCGCTAATTTTGAACTGCAAATGGTTATCTTGGCCTGCTGTTGACCGTACGTATGAAGTTTTTGATTAAATTTTGTCGTGTCTGGGGACCGCTCTAATTTATTAGCCTAACGTTAGAAGCTCACATTAAGAAGTCCTCAATCCCATTGTCATTTTTCATACAAATTTTTTGAGTCGTTCCTAAGATTGGGGGTTAAAATTATTGTTTATCATTTATTTAGAGTATAAAGTTTTTTTTGAATTCGTTACTTACGTTAACATTTTCGTTGTAATTTAAATATTATTTTGTTTACTTATCTTCTTCTTTCTTTACAAGTAAATCTTGTGAGTCATACTATTCGTCTGTTTTAATTTTTTGTCCAGTGTTGTTGTATCATTTGGTGTAGTTGTGTACATATTTAGTTTTAAAATACGAATTTTGTGATTGATCATTTGATTTAGGTAAGTATTTTTGAAGGTAAAAAGCGGTCCCCCGACACGACAAAATTTAATCAAAAATTTCATACGTACGGTCAACAGCAGGCCAAGATAACCATTTGCAGTTCAAAATTAGCGGTTATGCCTCCGACATAAAAGTGGCACAAAGTCCCGAGTAGATAGTCTGACATGCTTTAGTTGGTACTTACGTAGTGTTAAAAGTTTTTTTTTTTTGCTTTTTATAGGGTTTAGCATTTTTAACCTTTTGTCATAATAATTGCGTACTTTTTTTGGGTCGGGGGTGTTTTTAAATTTTTAATTTAATTTTTATTTTATGCTTTTTAAAGGAGCTCCTTAATTTTTCATTCTTACATTTAATTTCTTTAATGTTTCTTGCCATTTAAGGGTAATTTTGTGTTTTATTTTTAAATTTTGGTCATTCTAGATTTTCAGCAAAGATATAAATCGGTTTATCCGTTTCATTCCGGCATTCCAGGGTTTCATCCGCCACATCCCATTTCCAGCATCAGGTCCTCATCAATTAGAAATATGAAGAGAACTAGTCAAGACAAATTCAACGAGCCCAAACTCGATGGGTTTACTAAAAGGCAGTCCAGGTTTACATTTCCTACCTCAGGTCCTCGTCAATTAGAAACATAAAGAGAACTAGTTAAGACAAATTCAACGAGCCCAAACTCGATGGGTTTACTAAAAGGCAGTCCAGGGTTACGTTTCCTACCTTCGAGCCCTATCACCAGACCAGCTCAGAGGTTCCAGATTTCCAGCACCAGGTCCTCGTCAATTAGAAACATAAAGAGAACTAGTTAAGACAAATTCAACGAGCCCAACTCGATGGGTTTACTAAAAGGCAGTCCAGGTTTACATTTCCTACCTCAGGTCCTCGTCAATTAGAAACATAAAGAGAACTAGTTAAGACAAATTCAACGAGCCCAAACTCGATGGGTTTACTAAAAGGCAGTCCAGGGTTACGTTTCCTACCTTCGAGCCCTATCACCAGACCAGCTCAGAGGTTCCAGATTTCCAGCACCAGGTCCTCGTCAATTAGAAACATAAAGAGAACTAGTTAAGACAAATTCAACGAGCCCAAACTCGATGGGTTTACTAAAAGGCAGTCCAGGGTTACGTCTCCTATCTTCGAGCCCTAACAGCAGACCAGCTCAGTGGTTCCAGAAGACATCAATGTTTCAAATGTCACATCTTACATATGCTCGCAAGTAAACTGAGCGTGGAACATTCCTATCACACCTAACAAACGACCTGATGACCTTGAAGACCTGAACCGATTTCCACCAAACATAGCTAAGAACACTCTCGACTGATATACCTTTCAAACAAAAAAAACCGCATTCAAATCGGATCATCCGTTTGGCAGCTACGATGCCACAGACAGACACATACACATTTACACACACAGACACGTCAAACTTATAACACCCCGTCGTTTTAGCGTCGGGGGTTAAAAAATTTTGCAATCGAACAATTTAAATAAATAAAATAGCCCTTATTACTGAGTTCAGTTTAGTACATAAAACAGTTGCATTGCATATCTATAATATTTTTACATAAGTACCTATATTTTATACAACTATTGGCATTTTTGCCTGTTTAGTATCACATTTATATAATGTTTTTTTCTTGGAATTGTTTTTTTTATGCATTATTGAGGTCTCAAATTATATCTCTCAACTCTGTGTGCCTTTTGGCATAGGCCTCCTCTAACTCTTTCCACTGTTTCCTGTGTGCCATGACTCTTCTCCAGTAAGGTCTCGCTGTCAGTTTTATCTCGTCTTCCCATCTGCGGCATGGTTGGCCTCTGCAGCGTTTTGTAGTAGTGAAAGATTTTTTTTATAGTTAAATTGTAGCAAACAAACAAATACTACTACCTCTAAATAAGTTTAGACAAGAACTGACTGGTATTCAGGTGCATCCGATATGACTGGGTACCGATGCCAATAAAGTTAAGCTATATGCGGAGTTTATTTTATACAAATACTAGCTTTTGCTCGCGGCTTCGCTCGTGTTAAATTCGGGGTAACACAGTTCCCCTTTCCTGATTTGCCTGGAAATCAAACTTACAGGTGCTGTAATTTTTGCCCTTGCGCCTTATTTATTGTAATAGCAAAGCTAAGTTTTTTCCTTTTCTTCCCTCTTTCTCGCCCATTTCTCACGTTAAAAAAAATCCTTGGTCCCAACTATCTCTGTACCAAAATTCTTAAAAAACGGTTTAGTCATTTAGGCGTGAAGACGTAACAATCAAACTCACTTTTATAATATTGGTAAGGATTGAATCACCAACATTTTTAGAGGCTAGTAATTGTAATATGTATGTACCTACTAGAAAAAAATACCTTCATGTCTGCAGAGTTTCCCTTACTAATTTTATTTGACCTTGTTACTTTTAAAAACTCACATACATACAAACACACATGAACCCTAAAAACATAACACTCCTTTTTTAGGGCAGTCGTGTAAAAATAAGCCTCGTTAAAATCCAGGCCCACGTCCTACAAATTTCCAAATTCGAGATTGAATTTACATAATTAGGCTTCGAAGTTTGGCAAATGCGTACTGAATGTAAGATAGATAGGTGCTTGAGGGATTCACAACGAATAGGCAAGAAATTAATAAAGGACAGATGTTTTTTCTTGTCTAATATCGAAACATATTTGTAATACAATGTTGTCAGCACACAAATCCCGAAGATAACGTATTACCACATACGAAAATTAAGTAGAGACGAAATGAGGCAAAAGCCGATAGCACTATCATATTTTCCCATCAGACATTTCCATTTTCCGCTTAGTAAGCAGCGATGCCGGAAATGAGCTGAGCTGAGCGAGCCTATTAACTTAAATGCCTTGTTTTTGTTGTCTATCTATAATAACTTAAGTAAGTAAATTCGGTCGTCTATCATGGCAAAGAAATTAAGCTTTGATAGTTCGAGAATGTTTTAAGTATCTAATTTATTCATCGCTTGTTATTACAGTGATAAATTAGTTCAAGAAAATGTTAATCGTTCTAGTCTTGAACAAGTTTCTGAAGTTAATTTTATGATTTCTTGCCAACTGTTATGTTAGATGCTTATAAATGATAGTCCGTTGGGTATGATACAGGTTTATTGGCAGGAGACACAGGAGATGTTTATTAGTCTACATCATGACATGAAGTGTGGCAGAGTGCCGCAGACCACAGATAATACATTTACTAGTGAAGATCATATTAGTAACATACTAAATAGTGATGTTACAACATCCCCCTTGTTGAGTTCAAATTAGACCCCTGACTGACAATTAATATAAGTGCTATGCTATTTAATTTTATACAAGACAACATGCTTAATTATACTTATAGTTACTTAAACTTTACTTATGACTCTATTTATAATTTAACTTAATCCATTTCTTCAATTAACCTTCTGGTAGGTTTTACAATACGACCTGACCTAGTTGTTACATTTGAGGATTGCTGAGATGAGGATTCTTGATGCCTAGACTCCTGTCTGTCACCTTCCTCTCCCCTTTGTGACGAGTTGGATTGCATGGGAGGGTTAGCACAATTATGAGAATATTTATGTCTTAAGTGTATTCTATTCCTCCTATACCTAACTCCATTGACATCTGCTCCTGAGTCTATGATACATTTAACTTTTGTATCACCTACCAATAAGCTAATTTCCCACGACTGCTTTGAATGATTCAAAGTATTGACGACTGATGATCCATTTTGTGACTGACTGGACGACTGTGCCTTATTGTGAAATCCCTCAGACATGTGACTGATTTCATCATTGAGACTCTGACATTTTTTCTTTTGACTTTTTGACTGGACATTGGATCTCTCAGACATGACATTTTTTTCATACATGTGATATGAATTGGGACTCTGACTATTTGACTGGATAAAAAATTTATCCGACATGTAATTGTTTTCATACATGTGATATGAATTGGGACTCTGACTATTTGACTGGATAATAAATCTATCCGACATGTAATTGTTTTCATACATGTGATATGAATTGGGACTCTGACTATTTGACTGGATAATAAATCTATCCGACATGTAATTGTTTTCATACATGTGATATGAATTGGGACTCTGACTATTTGACTGGATAAAAAATCTATCCGACATGTAATTGTTTTCATACATGTGATATGAATTGGGACTCTGACTGAGTGACTGACTGTGAGAATGACTATTATGACTTTGACTCGACGTTTGATTGTGATTATTTAGACTCAACATTTGACTTTTATGACTTTGACCATTATGACTTTGACTATTCAGCATACCTACGAAATAATCTTGACTACCATTATCTGAATTAAACGATTGCAACTGACTGACTTTTTTATTTTTGTGACAAAATTTAGCAAAATGATTGTAAGATTTACATGACCTGCATTGAACTCCTTGAGCTGGACACTTGTAGCGATGAGACTGCCCACAGCGGCTACATGTCTTCGAGCTGCCTGAAGCTGAAGGTGACTCGCGACTGCCTGAAGCTGGCTTGCGACTGCTTGAAGCTGACTTGCGACTGGAAGCTCGCTGTCGACGATCTCCTCGACTACGGCTCCTCCGACTGAGATGCATGACGTTTTCTGACGTTCGTTGACTGGCGATGCTGCTTCCTTTGACTATTTTCTCAGCATCTTGCTGTGCGACTATGAGCGTCCTCGCTAGCTCTTGCATTCTCTGATATGTTAAGTCATGTTCTTGCAGTAACCTTTGACGCACATGTGACAAGTCCAAATTGAGGTTTGCAATGAAAATATCTTTGATGAGCGATTCCCTGAGCGTGCCAAACTCACATTCTCTGCTTCTATTCTCCAAATCCGTGAGGAATTCGTCGATGCTTTCGGATTTTTCCTGCTTGCGTGTGAAGAATAGATACCTGCACATGGTCACGTTTCTTCTTGGCTCGAAGAATTTGTCAAATTTCGATTTGACTTCGTCAAGCGTGCTCTTGTCTATTTTGAGGTTAAATGAGTTAAATATATTGAGACCTCGTTCTCCAATGCAATGTAACAGAATTGCGATTTTCCGTTTCTCGCTTGACTTATCTAGACCTGTGGCTAACAAATATAACTCAAGTTGTTGCCACCATCTTTTCCACGTTTCAGCGTTATTGTTCGTGGTATCTGACGAAATATTTAATTGCTTCACACGTGTTTGAAAATTTGTCTCACCATCATGGCTGACGTCCGCTTGGTCCGGCATTTTCTTCGACGACCTCGACTTTTTCTTGAATGATTCTTCTTATCCCACTTCTGACACCACGTTATGTTAGATGCTTATAAATGATAGTCCGTTGGGTATGATACAGGTTTATTGGCAGGAGACACAGGAGATGTTTATTAGTCTACATCATGACATGAAGTGTGGCAGAGTGCCGCAGACCACAGATAATACATTTACTAGTGAAGATCATATTAGTAACATACTAAATAGTGATGTTACAACACCAACTATGCGTAGGTATCTAATATTTGTGACCACCTGTGAAATTTTGAAATTAAAAAGTAATATTAGGTTGATAGTCTAGTCAACAAGTGCTTTTTTAGTCAAAACTTTTTAAAAAACTCGGAAAAATATGGTCGAGGGCTCATTCGATTCGGGATCGAATCTAGAAAGTTTTTGAAAAAATTCAAGACCCGCTCGAAAAAATTGCAAAAGTTATTAACAAATAAGTAAACAAAAAAAAAGGCGTTTAGTTTTTTTGGTATATCTTGAAAACTATTTGATATATTTTGATTTTGAAAAAAGATTCAAAAAGAGGAGAAAATTTCCTAAAAAAAACTCCCTACTCGCGAAATTGTAGGACCAATATTAAAAATTTTACAGGGAGCTGAAAATACGCCTGAAAACGGGTACTCGGGTTTCCGCAAGCCACGCCCCCTTCGAGCGCTTTAATGAAAAATATTATTTAAACATATTAAATGTTGATATTAAAATTTGAAAAAATTCAGACATGTACAGGACAAATTAAAGAATAAAATACCGTAGAAAAAATATTTTTATCGCGATTTTATAAAATGTTATCCATAAATTAATTAACAATTTCTTCCGACTGGGCTATAAACATTGCAAGTTGCATAATTGTTAAACCAGAAATCTCAATTTTTTTTCCTCTCGTGGAGCTATTCTTCAAAGATTAAAGAAAGGATTTCCGTTGAGTAAATTAAAAAATTGATAATTTTCGATTTGTTATTAACAAATTACCTAGGCGGCAAATTAAATATTTAAATAAATACTACAAGAATTATTTTTTTTCCAATGTCGATGATCATTCGTTTTTCTATCAATAAAAGCTACCTAAAAATATTTTTTTATAAATTTAAATTCTTTTTGTTTATAAAATTGTTATAAACAAATAGATTATTTATAAGATAATTGAATTTTTTTTTTGAAAATAGATTCCTCGTAAAAAAATATGAATTTTAAGATAAAAAACGATCCTTAAAAAAAAAATTTTATTGCTAAAAAACCGTTTTGTTAATTAACAATTTTTTTTTACCACTTGTTAATAATATTAAGGTACGTTTTTTTTTAAAATATCATTATTTATTATCCTCCTTAATAATTAAAGAAAAAAATTCGTTTTTTTATAAATTTACATTGTTTATTAAATAAACAATTTGTTATAAACAATTAATATTTTTTTAAATATTTTTTTTAGAATTCTTTACACTAAAATAAAACCGACCAATGACCTTTTTGCAAAAAAAAAATATATATTTATATTTATTATCGAATAAATTTTTCTTTCCGCAAAAAGGTAATTGGTCAGTTTTATTTTAGTGTAAAGCATTCTAAAAAAATTATACAAAAAAAAATTAATTGTTTATAACAAATTGTTTATTTAATAAACAATGAAAATTTATAAAAAAACGAAATTTTTTCTTTAATTATTAAGGAGGATAATAAATAATGATATTTTAAAAAAAAAACGTACCTTAATATTATTAACAAGTGGTAAAAAAAAATTGTTAATTAACAAAACGGTTTTTTAGCAACAACATTTTTTTTTAAGGATCGTTTTTTATCTTAAAATTCATATTTTTTTACGAGGAATCTATTTTCAAAAAAAAAAATTCAATTATCTTATAAATAATCTATTTGTTTATAACAATTTTATAAACAAAAAGAATTTAAATTTATAAAAAATATTTTTAGGTAGCTTTTATTGATAGAAAAACGAATGATCATCGACATTGGAAAAAAAATACTGACCAATTACCTTTTTGCGGAAAGAAAAATTTATTCGATAATAAATATAAATATATATTTTTTTTTTGCAAAAAGGTCATTGGTCGGTTTTATTTTAGTGTAAAGAATTCTAAAAAAATTATTTAAAAAAATATTAATTGTTTATAACAAATTGTTTATTTAATAAACAATGTAAATTTATAAAAAAACGAAATTTTTTCTTTAATTATTAAGGAGGATAATAAATAATGATATTTTAAAAAAAAACGTACCTTAATATTATTAAC
The DNA here is from genome assembly GCA_905475445.1 of Ochropleura plecta. Classification (NCBI taxonomy): domain Eukaryota; kingdom Metazoa; phylum Arthropoda; class Insecta; order Lepidoptera; family Noctuidae; genus Ochropleura; species Ochropleura plecta. Next base: position 15,656,220 of record FR997739.1, read on the forward strand.
AAGTGGTAAAAAAAAATTGTTAATTAACAAAACGGTTTTTTAGCAATAACATTTTTTTTAAGGATCGTTTTTTATCTTAAAATTCATATTTTTTTACGAGGAATCTATTTTCAAAAAAAAAAATCAATTATCTTATAAATAATCTATTTGTTTATAACAATTTTATAAACAAAAAGAATTTAAATTTATAAAAAAATATTTTTAGGTAGCTTTTATTGATAGAAAAACGAATGATCATCGACATTGGAAAAAAAATAATTCTTGTAGTATTTATTTAAATATTTAATTTGCCGCCTAGGTAATTTGTTAATAACAAATCGAAAATTAACAATTTTTTAATTTACTCAACGGAAATCCTTACTTTAATCTTTGAAGAATAGCTCCACGAGAGGAAAAAAAATTGAGATTTCTGGTTTAACGATTATGCAACTTGCAATGTTTATAGCCCAGTCGGAAGAAATTGTTAATTAATTTATGGATAACATTTTATAAAATCGCGATAAAAATATTTTTTCTACGGTATTTCATTCTTTAATTTGTCCTGTACATGTCTGAATTTTTTCAAATTTTAATATCAACATTTAATATGTTTAAATAATATTTTTCATTAAAGCGCTCGAAGGGGGCGTGGCTTGCGGAAACCCGAGTACCCGTTTTCAGGCGTATTTTCAGCTCCCTGTAAAATTTTTAATATTGGTCCTACAATTTCGCGAGTAGGGAGTTTTTTTTAGGAAATTTTCTCCTCTTTTTGAATCTTTTTTCAAAATCAAAATATATCAAAAAGTTTTCAAGATATACCAAAAAAACTAAACCCCTTTTTTTTTGTTTACTTATTTGTTAATAACTTTTGCAATTTTTTCGAGCGGGTCTTGAATTTTTTCAAAAACTTTCTAGATTCGATCCCGAATCGAATGAGCCCTCAACCATATTTTTCCGAGTTTTTTAAAAAGTTTTGACTAAAAAAGCACTTGTTGACTAGACTATGATACCAATCATGAAGAATGTAATTCTTTTGATTTGACATTTATTTCTTTTAATACATTTTTATGTATACTAAAGTTATTTATAATTATCTCATTAATTTTAGATTTGAATATTATTTGCATGCCTATGCGATGAAGAGAACTAAATACGGAGAATCAGAGGGTTGATTTTTTCACAGGGATCACACTTCACAGACTTGAGTACAAAGTTTTAATTTCAAATCGATATCTACGCGTTCTCGAGATATAATGTCTTGATAGACAGACAAAAAAGTCATCCTATAAGGGTTCCATTTTTTTCCTTTTGAGGTAAGTACCCTAAAAATACTTGGGTATAACAAATGAATCCCTAGTGGCAACACGTGCTAATTAGCAGTATTATATTAACACAGAAACCTTCCCAAAAAATAGGTTTAACTAGATTAGATAGTGGTTTACTAAAATCCAGTAAGCAGTTTTGGAGATTAGCCAGCTATTCTACCAGAACGCGATGTGGAGATTGTACACAGCATGCTTTCAGCGTAGTGATATGTTGTAGTATACTAGAGGTTTTGTGATGCACAAAATAGTCAAAGACAAGCAGTGTTTGTGTGTTCTTTGGTCGAAAACACGGTAACCACGCGTTTTTTGCATTATATGATACATTTTTTTTTTAATTCTAATTAGACTTGCGTTTGGCCGCAACTCGACTGACATGGGCGCAGCGGGAGAGGGGGAGTGTCAGACTTTTACTGAATAACCCCCACCCATGTTCCTCTTTTGCCCTTTATGTTCCAGGGCTGGGGTTTCTCTTTCGAACAACCCGCAAACCCGGCAAACGTGCACATCTTGCTACATCGTTTTCACAAGATGTTTTTGTAACAATATCCTGTTTTAAAAGAGTTACCCTAGAATGTCTTGCCCATTCTTCCCCACGCTTTGGAATCGGCAACTATAGTAGGTACTTTCACAGTTATTAGGCCTTGAGACTGGGACTGTAGCTTCATTTTGTTTTTTTCATTGTATCGACAGTTCAAAAGTGCAAATATAACTGGCCCACTTGAAATAAATGCTTTTGATTTGATGTGATTTGACTTCCTAATTACGTCACGTGCAGTAAGAAGAGCACTTGCCTAATGCCTTGTTGTAGTGGACAGAAATCTTTAAACAATGATCAGAATACCTCCTCTGTTTCACTTTCAAATAACCAGACTTGCTTTTGTAATATGAATTTGGGTAGGTACTTAACTACCTATGGTTACTTAGTATGGATTGAATGTGGCGTTCAATTGGCTAACCACAATTCAATTTCAATATCTGAGGTACCTACTTAAAAGCTTACCTACCTAGGTATCTATTTACGCCTACTTTCTAGATGACTACTTTTGCATAGCGTAGGCACCTGAGTCCTGAATGAACAGACTTTTAATACTCTCATTATTTCTTCAGAAACTTCCCTTAAAACTTCTGTTGAGGCAGGTAACATTTTATTTATTTGCCTATGTTAATAAATTGCAAATGTATCCTGAAACGAAACTGGAGCTCGTGGCTAAATAAAACCAGCCGCTCAGGTCGATCTTGAGGTTAAGCCACGCTTGCCTACGTCGGCCTGTGGATGGGTGACCAGCCATTACGTACCTAGTTTCCTGCGTGTCTCGCACGTTAAGCCGGCTGAAGTTTGTAGACCTTTAGTGAATTAAGCCAAAATAACAACCGATTGGGTTTCGAACAACAGGACCCGGCGACGCGGTAGGCCCAGGAGATGGCGTTATGAGCTAGACTCCACGAAAAGGATTGGGCCACAACAGCAAACGACAGAAAAAAATGGAAGGAAGGAAGGGAGGCCTTTGCCCTGCAGTGGGACAATTTTGGCTCATAATAAAAATAGAGCAGGTTGTCGTAGTGGCTCGACATTTTGACTGACGGGCCTGTTGGTCTAGTGGTTAGTGGCCCTGACTGCTAAGCCGGAGGTCGTGGGTTCGATTCCCACCCAGGACAAACTTTGTGTGATGAGCATGATTGTTTGTTCTGTGTCTGGGTGTGATTTATCTATAATATGTATGTATTTATAAATTATATAAGTATGTATATCAGTTGTCTGGTTACCATAACACAAGCTCTGCTTAGCTTGGGATCAGATGACCGTGTGTGAGTTGTCCCAAGATATTTATTATTATTATTTATTATTTATTTTGACAACCAGTCTTACCAAGGAGTATTGAATTACCAAGTTGTTAAATGGGTTGTGGAGGTCAGATAGGCAGTTGGAGCATGTAAAATACTGGTTATCAGTTGAATTCGGTAAGACAGAAAGCCGACATAGTAAACAAGAACTTCCAAAAACTTTTGAAGTCCTGACGATTCACAATCGTCCATTCTTTCGAGGATCCCACTCCGTATGTAAATTCATAAGTTTTCAACTTCGTCAACTCGAGTACAAAATCGTTTTGATTACCATTTCAACGTTTCGTGATACGGAGTGCCAACTGCCAACGATATATCAGCGAAGCGACAAGGCCATGAATATTCACATGTTAGATAGGTACTGAAGTATTTAAATTATAGCTGAAGATAGCATTTTTTAAACGGTATGTTTGTGAGATTGTTTATCTAGAGTGCAACCACCTTTACTGGATTTCTCATAATGAACCTTCTTTAAAAAAGGTGTAGCGAGGGTATTCGTTTAGAACAGCTTAATGCCAGGAGTATAAGAGGGTATAAATTAAAAAAAAAGTATGAAACAAGTATGTATTCTCATATGAAATTGTTATTTACGAACTATTTGACATTAAGATCGATTTAATTAAAACATTCACAGCGACTTCGACATTCAAAGGATAGACGTGGTTTTATGTTACTTTTCCCAAGAATGTATGAAAAAAATAATTTAAAACTCAAATAAAAATCAATTTGATGTTATAAACAAATTATTTTATAAATGATCATGTTTATTTGTGATATTCTATTGTTAAACACAAATTATTTTATTAATCAAATATGAAGGCCTTAAAAACAAGCGCATCCTTGCTCTAAAACAATACTGCTGGCTATGAGTGAATGCCGCGAAGATACAGAAAAAATTAAAACCCTTGTCGTGATAAATGAGGAAAAAACACGTGTGTGAAATCCATTGCATGTTGAACCTTATCGTAGTGCAATAAGAGCCAGTTTTCGAGGAACTGTATTGAAAATACATTTTTACTAAATAGGTTCGGCTTTGGGGGTGAAGTAACGCAAAAAGGCGCTGATGTGCAAAAAGTAACGATTTTCATTGTTTAGAAACTTGATATTTTCCAAACAAAAATCGACCTTCCTCCTACACATATATCAACATTATAGGTTTAATCAATACGGTTTTCCCTGTCAAATAAAACACGACAGATCACAGTAAAAGAATTCGAATTACCATGTTTAGTCAGCCCGGCTCATCAGTATGTCGCATTGGCTAACACCGTGACGGCAATATACGAGTATCTATCTACTTTCTCCGTTGAGAAAACATTTCCTGATCAATACAATGAGTTTAAGAATTTTCTCTGATAGTCTGATCATTGTACAACAGCATTTAACAGCATGTTTTGGACATGGAATTTTGTCCCGAGGTGTTAGATGTTAAGTTAGGGAAGTTGCGAAAATTCGCATCCGCAATTGCGGAGCCTCCGCATCGATTTGGACTTGAATTATTTGCATTCAAATAATCATTGTAGATATTCATGTGGATGCAGATGTTACAGTTGTTTTTTAATCGCATTTCGCACTTCAACCTAAGAGGTTGTTGTCTGCTTAACTAAGCAATTCCTGTAGATGCCTTGACATTAACTACACGCCAAGGGGTACGAGCCTCGGCCTCGTCGCTGGTGGAGGACAGCAAAGGGACAGGCTGGAGCTCAGTGATATTATTTAGAGAATGGTTTGAACTTACTGGCTCAGCATCGTGGGCTGGCTCTAGTAAGGAACGGGTAGATGTTGCACAGGTTCGGCCAAGAGGGAATATAGGCCAGCAGCCACCGGCTCGTGCCGTACGCACGTGCTCATTGGCCAATAGGAGTGAAAATTTCGTTGTCAAGATCCGACGCGTTATTACGTAATTTGTTTCTCGTAAATCAGTCAACGAGTTTAGTTGTGCTTATTGCATAAACATTTCAGTTTAGGAGTGTTTATTGCAAACATGCATTGAGCATCGTGTGTAAAAATATTATCTATTTGTTTTATTTCTCTCCACTTATTAATATAGTTTTTTATTTTTCTTAAAGATCCGCATCCGTATACGAGGATGTGAAAAAAACTGCATCCACAACATCCCTAATTCAAGTTAGGATTTTACCTTGCAAAATCGCGACCATGCAAGCTTGCTTGAATGAATCAATAAAATTGTGTGAAAACACAATTTTCAAATGTAAGGTCAGTCCTTCAAAGCACTTTGGGAAAGTGATGGCACTAGACATCCTATATCGCTCTGTCTCGTTTCAACACTGCAATGGCATTAAAACAATGACATGGTCGCCCAGATTGGGACGGCATAAAGAAGGAAGGAGAAGAGATTTGCATCGGCGCATTTCTCTATGCCCATATGCACTATGCGTAAAAAAGAAAAAAAAACACGTAGAAACAGACTCTTGAAGAGTCTTTAAGGTTAAGGTCGAGAGGATACTAGGGAATCTACACGGTTATCATCCTCCTACACACTCGCCAGTAACATCATGCTCTGATTGCCAATTTACCACACAGCAAGCACAATAGAAAATGATTGCTCTTGTGTCACTTTTGATGAGGTGTGTTTGTGAACAGTGCTGTAAAGATAAATGTGTCGCCCTAGTTCTAAAAAAGAATTGTTAGGTACTGCTGTGTAGAAGGTAAAATCTTTTCGCCTTGTAGTCAATCTAGTGAAATGTGTTGGAGCTAAGTCGTTGATCCCACTTCTGTTCTATCTCCGATCGTGTCAAGGTTGTTCGAAAGAGATACCGTGGCCCGGAACATAAAGCACAAAAGAAGTAACATGGCTGGGTTTTAGTCAGTAAAGTCTGACTTGCCTTTGAGGATAAAAGCCTCCAATCAAAAAAAGAATTTAGAAAAAAACTGGGTCTGTCACCATTTTTAAGAATTTTGACGTATTTTTGACATATTATTATCTTATTATGATGCTGCTAAAGCAGCCATTTTAGATTCCCTAATTAATTAAGATCGACTGCCGTGACCTAAAACGGTCAGCAGACCAGAAATAAGAATGTGTGTTGAATGCTTTATTTCTATAGACATTTAAGATGTAAATGCAGCCCTTGGTACGAGTAGGTCGCAGTCTTTTGTAATCTTTACGTGTTGTCATAAAACTGCAATTTATTTTGTAATTAACTCCCACGTTGTTTGTCACAGTTATTTGAATTCATTAGCTCTTGTTATTATGATGTAGCGTGACTTGGAATAGATAGGTATCTCCTTTATTTAAGAAAATACACCTGCCGAGCCATTGTTTGTCAGTTAATGCTTACTAATAATTATAAAAGTAAAAGTGAGTTTGTTTGTTTGTTACTTCTTCACGCCTTAATGGCTAAACCGATTTTGATGAATTTTGGTACAGAGATAGTTGGGACCCTGGAGACGGACATTGGACTAACTTTAAAAAAAATAAACGTTAGAAATGAGGGAGAAAGAGGGAAGAAAAGGGAAAACTTAGCTTTGCTATTACAATTAATAAAGCGCAAGGGCAAAAACTACAGGTAGCAGGTACCTGCAAATAAGGAAAGGGGAACTGTGTTACCCCGAATTTAACGCGAGCGAAGCCGCGGGCAAAAGCTAGTAGTAAAATATTGCGTTCTTGTTCGCTCTGGTAGTTCAGTTATGTAGAGATGTTTTGTAACTGTCTTCGTTTGGTATTGATATGGCAGATGGATGGGAATTCTTTTCGCTAAAAGTATTTTCTTATGTAACTCTAAATAGTTCATACTTTATTATTATTTTCGGATGGGACTTCATCAAATAACTTTCCCCGTTCTGGGCGGCGCGGCGCGGGGTGTAGTGTCAGACTTTCACTGACTAAAACCCACCCATGTTCCTTCTTTTGCCTTTTGGGGGTCGAGGTATCTTTTCGAACCACCCGCAACCCCAGCAGTCTGTGGCCCTGGCGGGCCTCTCCGCTTTGCTGACATCTCTTTGAGGCGCGCGTGGAACACGAACACTCCGTCGACACGGTTTGAATAGTTGATACTTGTGCCTAGCATTCAGTTACTTGTTTTCACTATGAATTTAAATTCTTATTTTAAATATTATACAAAATCAATAAATAAAAAAAATCTTTATCATATCTTATCAAATAGTAGCCCACTGGTATCAGAAATAAGGTCAAAGTTAAGTTTATCATTATCTTTTTTTTTATGTCTGGGACAAATAAACTTGCAGTCCGCAAGCAAGAATCCTCGAGCTACAGTGACCAGAATCTTCAATTTTCACTCTAGATACCAATACAAGCGGAAGATTTAGCAAAGTACATAACATCACACTTGAAATCCCAGAAGATTTCGGCACAGGTGTAGGTTGCTATAACCCACATTGTTGTAATCAACTCAACTCAAAACTTTTATTACAATAAGACCACTAAAGGCACTTTTAAATGTCAAAAAAACAAGAGAATGAAGCTACAGTCCCAGTCACAATGCATAATAACTTGTGAAAGTACTGAGTTGCCCATTCCAAAGCGTTGATCTCTATGAAGAAGAATGAGCAAGAAACTCCTTAGTTAGACACTCTTTTAAATCATAATATTGTTTCAAAACCTCATCAAAAAAGTTCATCCGCGTTTGCAACATCGCCGAAATATCGGAAACTCGAAACAAATAACAAACATGATAAATATCCCGTTTCAAGTGTTAATAATAATGTTAGTAACCATGTCAGTTTAAAGACTTATAAGCATGACATACTCTCAATTTCAGTAAGGCGCAAATGCAAAAACTACAGGTAGCAGGTACCAGGAAAGGGGGACTGTGTTACCCCGAATTTAACGCGAGTGAAGCCGCGGGCAAAAGCGAGTCTATTATATTCATTCGTCACCTAATAGGTACTGCGAATGTCATGCTTTTTGGCTTCCGTTCATCATGTCATACCAGATTATAAGGAAGACCTTGAAGTTCCGAAAGTCACCCCCGCCGAAAAACAAGCTGTCATGATAGGTAGGTACCGTTTATATAAATACGACAAAACGCGAATCCTAACAATAAGCATGACCTTTGAATTCCGACCTCAATCGGGTAAAAGGACCCTTCTCTATCTTAGTACGTTTCCGCACTTTATACTTAAACGTTTATTTTTGTTAAGGTAGTTTTCGCAATTTTATTTAAAAAATAAATGGCTAGTCTTTAATATTAACTAGGCGTTTTTGTTAATATAATCACGGATTTAGGTCGCTAAAACTAAAGATTTTTGTAGTTCGACCAGGAAGTTTGATGATATTTTTAAACGACTACAACGAAGCCTTTTTTGCGGATGAGAAATCATCAAATAACTTCCTGATCTAATAACTTCCTTTCTGGGAGTGTCGGACTTTTACAGACTAAAACACGCCCATGTTCCTTCTTTTGCCCTTTATGTTCCGGGGCCGCGGTATCTCTTTCGAACAACCCGCAACCCCGGCAGGCAGAAGTAAACTTTTGTGCTTATGTGATAAATACATTCAAGATGAGTACCTAGATGTAAAGTCGAGGTGGATTAAGACACCAAGTTTTATATCGTAAAGACTGATGTTGCTGATGTCCTCAATATAAACATCAGAACTAAATCTGGGATTGTGTTGTGGGTCTAGCAGTGTACTGGTATCGACTTCATGCGTAAGGGTTTTGGACCATCACCTAACTTAAAAGTGACACTCAATGAACTTAAAATCTTAATAGATACATAGGTAGAGGTAGCCTATTGGCAGTGCTGGATTAAGCAAGCCTGGGGCCCGTAGCAAATTCTATCGAGTGGCCCTTGATCTACCAGAGAGGGACCTCCATCCCAAATAATATTTTTCGGTACGCTAACTTTTAGAATTAATTTAAAAATATGTAGGTAGTTGTTGTTGTGTAGCTTTAGATACCACTATAGATCTATTGGCCGGTTTTATATTGTACTGACAAGTGACCTGGTAGTGAGTGTGACTACCATCAGGTGTTAAAGTTCTGTAAAAAAAGACGCTAAAATAAAAGTGGGCTGTTTGGCCACGTGGGGCCCCATTTAGCGTGGGGCCCGTAGCAATTGCTACTCCTACTAGGTGGTTAATCTGGCACTGCCTATCGGTATTTGACTTTTTGACAAGCAAATATACAAATAACTGACTACGTCTTCATCTACATTATCCTACTAATATTATAAATGCGAATGTTTGTGAAGATGTATGGATGGATGGATGTTTGTTACTCTTTCACGTCAAAACGGCTGAACGGATTTTGATGAAATTTGGCAAAGAGTAGATAATGCTGAGATGAAAAAAGTATCCTATGTGTTATACACATAGGATACTTTTTTTCGATATCACGTGGGCGAAGCCGCGGGCGCAAGCTAATCAACCATAATATTCGAACTTTAAGTAGGTACGTACCTATACAAAAGTAAAGCTAAGTATAGCTCCCACGCATAGTAACTTTTTAAAACCTGATTATTTTGATCACATCGTATTATTTATAATTCAGCCGTGCGTTTAGTTTCGCAAACAATTTGATAGTTAGGTAATTCTCTTTCATATTTCAGCGAAGAAACTTATAAACGCATTTGTAAAGAATTTAACTTTTTTAATTTTTATTAATAGGCATTGTAGGCACGCAACAGACTTAATGTTGGAGGAAAAATGACTGCTTCGTTCTGTTTGTTCATAAATTATATTTTGCGTAAACTTGTAAATTAATTATAGCCAGGCACCCAACTGACATGGGACTTGTTAACTTTTGTTATGTAACTAAGTATCTATAATCTTATGCTGAAAATGAACACCGTACAGGAGCGCTGCTGCCAATCTGAACTGCCATCCCCCCATTTCTTTCGCCGTTCGATCCTGGGACCGTTGGCCATCAGGCACATCAATATTAGGTACATATATTTAATAATAATGGATTCAGCGATCATTGTGTCGATAGTTGTTACAGCCAATGACTTAATTGCCAAGAGCCTCAACCAACACCTGAGGAGGCTCTCGTTAGGCAGCTGGATTAAGGGTTTGATTTATTCCTAGGCACGGCTCTTATCGTTTTTGTTGTTGTTTTTTTTTTTGATATTTCAGAATGTAAATAATATAAATAAATAATAAAAAAAGAAACGTATTATTTATCAGTATTATAAACATGTAGCATATTAATAAACATATACCCATATGTTAGGCATAGATAGATAGATATTATCGTAATCTTCACTCCATAAGTATTAAGCCCACAAAGTTCTTTGTCTACACAAGGGTTCTTGACTACACAATTGGTGCCCAATTTAACGACTAATAATAGTCTATTAGTCAAAAATGTTGAACAATGAGGCTTGCAAAGGCTCGATTTGGTCAGGGGGTCATCATAGGGGCGGAAAGTCCTGCTCACCGGAATATAGCTCTTCTTTCAATGCGTTTCTTGAAAGGGCAACATTTAAGTCCTTTTAAAAAGTTTTAAATACTTACTGGAAATACGAATGTAAAAATATAATATGTTTAAAATTATAGTAGCAATAGGTACAATTAATTCATCCATATATTTAAGTCTCTTATCCTGCAACCCTAGAGGCTATTTTTCGAGAAGCCGCAAGAGTAGCCTAGGACCGACATGATATTTACTGGCGTTAAGTCAGGAACTCAGGACAAGTAGTCGGAAGAGAATCCTCGGCAGTGTGGATCCATTTATAATGAAGAATGACGTGGCTGTGGTGTTTCTTTAGGTCTGTTTTTGTTGTTTATTAAATGTTTAGGATGAGCGCAAAACCCACAATGTTTCGGCGGTGTAACCTAGATACAGTGAAAACACGCATTATCATAAAAATGCGAATCGTCCATAACTGATGTTAACATCACAATTACTACGTACCTCGCAGGCTCTAACAATAAAACCATTGACGTCACAGTTATTTTGACTACACACGATTCATATTCAGACGCTTTCCCTCCAATATTTTCCTTAACAAACAAAACATAAACTATAAAGCCACTTACCCAGGTATAAAAGATCCATTTGTTTGTGTGGTGTAATTTTGTTTTTCGCGCGCACTCACGTCTACCCACATTTTTAATTCAGATTATTTATGTTTGACGAAAATAAGCCATGGCGAATTCGTCGCGGCGTTTGTCCACCAAGCGATCTCTGTCGTGACTACCGAGTGCCGCTTGTTATGAATGAAAGTTTCTGCGGTACTCACGGTGTTTAGGGCTTGCTTATAAAATAGAATGCGCGCGCAAGGGGAAATCCAAGATTATTAAAGTACGTGGGAACGGCAGACAGTAATAGCTAATAAATCTTATACTTAACATATGAGAGGGGAATCTTGAGGATGCCTGTGAATAATATATGAGCAAGATGGATTGTTTCCGTATGAGAGTAAAGTGGATCACATTTTTACAAGGCGTTCTATTGTTGTTTTTCTTTGACCACGAGTCTTTTGTTCTAAGGTTTCTTGTTTCCATTACCGGTACCATTTAGGTATTACCGAGTAAATTTTCTATAAGATATTAATTGAAATGTAGTTTTATTAGTAAAATGTTTTTTTTTTTTTTTTTTCTTCTTTGGCAACTGAGCCGATGTCGACTATTCTGCCAGGGTCACGTGGTGACGGCAACTATCTTGGTGAGCCGTCGAACTTTACTTTTGGTAGTGTTAGTAGCTGTAAAGACAGGACATTTTTGTTAGTTAACACGTAATAATATATATATAGTATTTTATATGTATAAATTTATAATCAATAGGACATCACAAATTAAAACGGTTAGATAGAAACATAGGATTAGTATTACACGCCAGATTACATCTTCAGATCGTTGTCATTTAAAAATTTAGACAGAATTTGGACTAATTTAGGGGAAAAATTTGTCAGGAGATAATGGAAATTGGTAGGTAGGGTGATTTTAATTTTGGGGAGCTTATGGTACAAGTCAAAGGACTGGGAATATAGAGGGCATGAGAAAAAGATATGGTCCAGAGTACCGTCGTCAAGACCGCATTCACATAATGAGCTGTCTCGGACGTGAATCTTATTTAAAAATACTGGGCTGCAGCAGTGACCGAGTCTCAGTCTACACAAGGACGAAACAGTTCTTTTGGACAGTTTAGTGCATTTAAAAAACCAAGGTTTCCGCTGGACTTCCGGTTGAATACTGGCATAGTACGCACCCTTAAGCCTCGAACTTACTTGCCAAACTGCTGACCACGAATTATGCAGCTTCTGTTTAGTGTCGGCCCGTAAGTCGTAGCTATGGACTACATAATGTTTTAGGTCAACTGGATTGGAAGTTGCGAATTTAGCGAGAGAATCCGCGCACTCGTTGCCACCTATACCCGAGTGACTCGGAACCCAAGCTATTTCAATGTTTAAACCGTTGTTGAAGCAAGAAAAGAGTAGATTTTTAATGTCTAAAATGATTTTACTGTGGATCTTTGATTTTAATTGATTTTGACTTAAAGCTTGAATGCTACTGCGAGAATCTGAGAAGATGACTGAATTTTGAATATTGTGTGATTTAATAAAATTAATTGCTTCTAAAATGCCAATACACTCCCCTGTGAAAACCGATACCTCTGGAGGGCACTGAAAGAGAAGAGCAATTTTGGAATTCTGGAAGTAAGTAGAAATTCCTGTGCATCCTGTAGGTGTTAATTTAGATGCATCGGTGTAAAATAAATTCCATCCCTTCCAGTACCTCTCGATGGCCTGATCAAAGTCACCCTTTACGTCCTCGGAACCTTTTGAGATGCCAAGCCCAAGAACGACTTTAGGTTTAAAATGAACCACTTCGTATGTGGAAGAAAAGACTGGTAAGGTAGGATACTGGCTAACAGGTGAGGAGAGGTTTTTAAGCTCTCTGTACCTATTCATTAACGGAGGTAATGATTTATTCTTCCAGTAAGAAGAAACTTCTAACGAGACGTGGATTTCTTCTAGTATGGGAAGTAAGGGGTGGGACGAGAGAGCGAAAACTTTGGACAAAAAACGATCAGCTAAGTATTGTCTTCGAAGGTTAAGGGGAGGCTCTGCACATTCTACCTGGAGGGCATTTATAGGAGAAGATTTCATTGCACCTATTATTATTCTGAGGCATTTGGATTGAATAGCATCTAGCTTGCGAAGTGCCTCTTTATTACAGGGCTCAAGTAAGAAGCAGCAATAGTCCATTACACTTCTGACCAGAGCGTTGTATACTAACTTGAGAGTGTAAGGGTGTGCTCCCCACCAGACCCCAGACAGAGCCTTGAGGACCGATATTGAGCGCTCGCACTTTTTTACCGCGTTGTTGATGTGGTGCACTCCTGACATTTTGGAATCTAGAGTAACTCCCAGAAACCTGGCCTTGTCTTCAATGGGGATAACTTGACCGTCTATATTTATTACAATCTGGGGGATTACCCGTCTGCGAGTAAAAATAACAGCAGTACTCTTAGGAGCACTCAAACACAACCCATGACCGAGTAACCATTGGTTTAATGAGGCTAAAGAGACATTCAAAGATTGGGCGGAATCCTCGATGGAACTTCCTGGGACCAATAAAGCAATATCGTCAGCATACTGGAGGATTTTACAGTTATAATTTAAGCAAGAAGGGAGATCTAAAGTGTAGATGTTATATAGAATAGGACTTATTACGGAACCCTGCGGTAATCCTCGCCAAGCAACCCTCCTCTCACGGTTGTCCCCTGGGATCCTAAGCTGCAGGGTTCGGCTTGAAAGGATTGTACAAATGATCTGAATGATCCTAGCCGGTATTCTCAGCTCTTGCAGCTTTTGCCTGAGAACTGGGAGGAGAACAGAATCATATGCAGCAGATACGTCCAGAAAAACGGCTACCACAGACTCATTCCTACTAAGGGCCAGTCGAATCTCTGATGTGAGGATACCCACACTATCAGTTGTACCCAAACCTTTCCTAAAGCCGAACTGAGTCATTGGGAGCAGCTTCCTACTTTCTACAAGCCATTCTAGTCTGTTTTTAATTAAATGTTCGAAGAGTTTAATGAGTACTGACGATAGAGCAATTGGTCTGTAAGAGCAATGATCACTAGGATCTTTCCCAGGCTTTAATATAGGAATAACCACTTGAACCTTCCAAGCTGGAGGAATATAGCCAGAAGAGAAACAAAAATTAACCAAATCCAGGTAATATTGGTGACTTTTAATACCCGCTTTTGCAATGAAAGAGTAAGGGAATCCATCCACTCCAGGAGAGGAATCCTTAACATAATTAAGAACTGTTTTCAGTTCATCCAGGGTGAATGGCGTATCTAGAGGGTCATTTGAGGATACAGGACCTGTACAATTTAATTCCTCCTCACCTGGGACATAGTCCGGGGCGACCCGACTGAAGAACTGATATCCCAGGTCATCGGATAAGATGCTTGTGTGAGACGGTTTTAAGCAGCTTCTGTAGCTTTTTACCCTTTGCCATACTACCGACGATGGAGTGGATGGACTCAGGGAACTGCAAAATGATACCCAGCCTGCTCTTTTCTTTTTCCTACAGAATTTCCTGGATTTGGCCAATGTCTGTTTGAAGGCGATGAGATTTTGCAGGTTCATTTCATGGTTAAAAGTCTCTTCAGCCTCATTCCGGGTTCTGATCATAGTGGTGCAATCTCTATCCCACCAAGGCGGAGAGGGGATTCTGCCGGAAGGGGGTTTTTTAGAAGGGAAGCAATCATCAGCTGTAGTGGATATTGTGTTGGAAAAAGTCAAGAAACATTCCTGAGCATTTTCAGCATTTATGGATGGAAGAGAAGAGATACGGAGATCTAATATTTTGGCGTAAAGGTCCCAATCCACCGAATTCAGCCGATACTTTAGCAAGGGAGGGGAGGATTTATCGGGAAGGGTTTTAGAAGGAATTTTAACCATGATGGGATAGTGATCGCTACCATAGGATGTATTCAAACGACTCCAAATTAAGAGGCTGGCCATGCCAGATGAACAGAATGTCAAGTCTACACAACTATTACTTGCCTGTAAGCCATTCCTACGAGTTGGACTGCCATCATTAATTATGCATAGGTCAAGGTCATCTATCATATCCACTAAACTCACACCAGTACTATCACAAGAATTTGATCCCCAGCGATAATGATGGCAGTTGAAATCTCCCATGACAAGTAACGGGCCATTTACATTACTCAGTATGTTTTTTATTGAATCAATATCTTCTAAACGTGGGCGTGTAATATAAAAAGAAAAAATGTTTATGCCCTCAACCTTAACAGCGACAACATTAAGGTTGTCGCCAACGAAGGGTAGAGGGATCTGGGAGAATGGTACTTTGTTATTAATGAACAAAGCACATCCTCCATATCCATCAGGCCTGTCATGACGGACACCACTGAAGCATGGAATCCTGAAATTACTTCCAGGAAGTAGCCATGTCTCAGCAATGGCACAGACTGATGGTTTAAATTTATTTATTAGAAAGAGGAGGTCAGGTTTGCTGGGAGAAATACTCCTCACGTTCCATTGCAGGAATGTCAGGGGAGTGAATGTTATTTATTTGATAAACAATCGTTTTCAATTTGTTGGCAACGTGGTCAGGTAGAGATTGTGCAGGGTTGGATAATACTGATATTAGCATATTGGCTATCATGTTAAGGATTTGTTCGGACTTATCCACAGGACTACTGGTACCTTCTTTTGGGAAGGCACAACCATTTTGGGAAGGAGAGAAGGAGTAATCCTGGGTAAGGGCTTGATGAGCCTGTCTATCATAGCTAGGAGAAAGGGGGGCATGGGACTTTGGTTTAAGAAAGACTGTTTTACGGTATGATTTTGTTTGGGAAGCTGGGCTAGGATATTGTGAGGGGGCGGTTGTTGATTTATGATTTTGGGACATTCTCGACACTTCAGCATATGAACGTGACACTGGAGGGAAAGCCTGACTTGCTTCCACATACGAGACAGATTTTTCAGCCATAAAAGCTTTTATGGCCTTCTGTCGACCAAGTTCAGGGCAAGACTTATCATTGGCAAAATGATTGCCTGTACACAAAACACAAATGGCACACTCAGAGGGAATATGGCATCCATCACCTGGGTGGTCTTGACCGCATTTAGAGCAGCGTGGTTGTGAGCGACATACAGTACGAGTGTGACCAAAGCGACAACAGTTGTAGCATTGAATACATGGGTACATATACCTCTCAACCGAAAGGGCAGAATAAAAACAATACACTCTTTTGGGAAGTACTTGCCCATCAAATGTGAGAACAACAGTTTGAGTGGGTTTCCACTCTGTAACCCCCAGAGAAGTCACCTTTCGGCTCATTCTCCTTGCCTTAATAACCGGGCCGCATCCATCAGGGACCTTGATGTTCTCAATAACTTCATCCTCTGTCCATTCAGTTGGTACATCCCTAACCAGACCTAAGCGTGTCACATTAAATTGTGGAATTGATGCCACATAGTTATGTTGCATTAATGTTCCACTAATTAAAAAACTGTTTGCATCCTGATGAGACTTAAATTCCACTGCCACTCGGTTTCTGCCTAGACGTTTCACACTGCCTAGAAGGATGTTGCTGTAGTTATTTTTTGCGAGAAACATGCCAAATTTAACTGGGTGCAACACAGTACCTGGGGTCTGACCATCTTTCAAAGAAACATGAACAACGTATGGAGGGTTATCTCTCTGTGTGTATATCTGTCTGCCAAAATCTTTTTTCAATACTTTAGACTTGGAGGGATTCGTCACGTTAGTCAGGGGAGAAGTCGCCAAACGTTTTCTGCTAGAAGATTCAGAGTCCATGATTTCAGTTTGCGTATTGTCGTCGGGAAGGGTAATAGTTAGGTATGGCTGAAGATCAAAAGCGTCGGGATCGGGTGGTTTTTTGACGTCCATGATGGACGCCGGGTAAAATTCTTAAAGCTATCAAAATTAAGGGTTAAAACAAAGTTAACAAACCTACTGATAAAACACAAACACAATTAAAAATATCGTTTGAAGTTCGCACTATAAGAGGACACTTAAACGACAATATTCCACACAAAAACAAAGTATCACAAAAACACGATGCTTTCACCTTCACCGTTCTACCAAAAGTCCTAGTAAAATGTTGTTTTTAGGGCAAAACTTATATGAACATTTTTGTTTATTTCTTAGGGCAACACTATAAATTGGTTGTCACAAAGTTCAAAAACCTTTTCAGATATTTAATCTGTGGCAAAAATTGTTGTGAGTCAGGCGATTTATCGGCGTTTTATTTTGCTTTTTTCCTACAATTCGGCTTCTTTATTTCGTGTAGGAGTTAGTACAAATAATGTAAAATGGCCATAAATTTAGATAAACACAAGCAGACGTTAGTCGCTGGGTGGAAGGACGTATTAGACGAGAAAAGTGATACCAACTGGTGAGTCCAAATCTTCGTATCGTCGACCTACTTGCTAGGGAAATTAAATAAACAGCCGCCGTTGATTAAAATAATGAATTGAATTCATTAGCGTGGGGTTTACAGTGGTCCTTATAAGTGA
Source organism: Ochropleura plecta (assembly GCA_905475445.1). Classification (NCBI taxonomy): domain Eukaryota; kingdom Metazoa; phylum Arthropoda; class Insecta; order Lepidoptera; family Noctuidae; genus Ochropleura; species Ochropleura plecta. The sequence goes on from FR997739.1 coordinate 15,673,829, forward strand.
TGACAATAGATTGGAGTAATAAACAGTGCATTCACTAGCGCTGACATTCCATTTACCAAAAGCGGTCCCAATAAAATACGTATGTGAAAACGTTCGACTCGAAAAAGTTGTTAGTTTGGTTGTTGCCCTGATTTTTTCAATTAGCATGTAACCCTTCCACGGGCGGATACCACTCCTTTATTTGCAATCAAGTGTTGGATGCAATTTATAGGCAGTCAAATTATTCTGCAGCTACAATTCCAGTTAGGGTTTATAATTTGAATTTAGAACCAGTCTGTTAAAGATGTCACTAACAATATTTTAATAATTAAACATCTGAAATAATCCTCATTTTCCTGCGCTTGTCCTATTCCATTTGGGGTTGGTGCAACAAGTTTTTTCTTTCATTGTCCCCTATCAGAATTAAAAAATAAAATTGTTAAACTACGTAATATTAAACAGTTTATAAATTTGTAAGTTGTGCTTTCAGAGTTGTATGACAAAAAATACTTCCTTATCATTTCCTTGCCCATGTACTTACCAAAAAAAAAAAAATGTAAGGATAAAGTATGATAAAATAAAAATATCATCCATATCTTAATCCTCTCAGTATGTTGGATGATAAAATGGCCTATATTCATCAAGACAGACTTATGTAATATGTATGTTAATCATTCATATCTTGACTCACACTCAAAACATTCAATATTATGATGAATGAAAACTGAGATAGTTTCAAAACATTCAATATCTTATAGACCTTGTATCTGCAGCTAGTTATACAGGATGTTCTTTTTTTAGCTTTTCATGTTGTTCAGTTAAGTCATTGGTCTTGCTCCTGATCTCTCGCTGGTCTGTCTGTCTGTCTGCCCAACACAATGGGAATATGAGAGTGAGGGAAGGGAGAGTGCACCTGTGTCTGCACACACATTCATGTACTATATCTGTTGCACTAATTGCTAATCTCCACTGAGATTGGCCACTGTGACTGAAAACACTAAGGAGGACTATACTAGTTCTGGCTATGTTGTGTATAAATAGTAAGGTAGCCAGCAGATAGTAGCAAGTTTCTTTTCTTTGAAAAAAACCTTGCTACACTCTAGGATTTTGTCCTGTATTGTGGTTGCGTTTACAAACATTTAAACTCACAAACACAAACAGCCAGACCCGGAACAACTATCTGTAGTCCATACAAATATTTGTTCCATACGGGCATCAAACCAGCGACATCTAGTGCAGAGGTCAAACTCTTACCCACTGCACAAAACGTGTTGTCAAATGTGCGTTGAGTTGAACTCTCAAAAGTAAACCATGTATTGTCAATTTGAAGTGTTGATTCTAGTAGTCTGTGTTAGTTGATTCATACAAAAAGTCTTCTACGAAAAAGGTTAGCCTTTACATCAACTTTTATTTTTTCAGGGCCTTATTTGGCTATGATGGTCAATCAAACGACTTAAAATTTATAGACAAAGGCGACGGAGGCATAGACGAACTTCTAAATGAGTTTAACAGCGGCAAAATACAGTATGCATTCCTCAAAGTGGACCAACCAAATGGAAGCATATCTAAATATGTGCTTATCAACTGGCAAGTAAGTAGATAAGATAATATGATAAAATGTGTTTTGTTTTCTTGAGATAAAGCATGTTTTTCAATGTAATCCCTTGTGTTGTGTCTCGAGTAACATGATTCATTAGAATAACAGATAGGTGTGGCTGTTTTCTTATGAAATGGTATTTGTTATCTAGCAATGGTTTCATGACTAAGGTAGATTGGAATTGATTATTCCAATTTATTGGTTAAATATGTCAATTTATCTGGGACACAAGGCGTTTGATATTTTTTTTATACGTTGCGCCACACTAAGAATTTCTCCTGTATCGTGGGTGCGCTTACAAAGATTTAAACTCACATACACAAACTGCCAGACCCGAAACAACTACCTGTAGGTCATACAAATATTTGTTCCGTGCGGCGATTGAACCCGCGACATGCAGCGCAGCAGTCGATCGTTCAGCCACTGCGCCAACAATGTCGTCGAATGAATTTATTATTGCATAAGGTGTTTAGTTTCTCTTTCGAACAACGCGCGTGGATACGTCACTAGATGGATGGACGGTGAGCTACCCGTTGCTCACCATCCTCAAGCCGTCGTCTACTTTGGCCAGGAGTCGTCTCGCGGCACCCGACGCCCTCAGCATCTCCCGCGGTGGTTAAGGTTTCGAGGTAGCCCTGCCTAATTTCTTTTAGAATAATAGGCGTAATGATATATGATTTAACTTAATGTATAGGTATTATGATTATGTCATAAAATTGCGTAGTGTTTATCTATTTAGTACCTATTATGTATTTATAATAAATAACAATTGTTTTAAGGAAAATACCTATTTAAATAAATCACAACATTCCTGTTAAGCAATACCTACGCATAACAATATAGACCGCATGATATTGATACAGGCAAATATGATCATCATCTGCTTAGCCTTTTCCCAACTTTGTTGGGGATGGCTTCCAGTCTAATCAGATGCAGCTGAATATCAGTATTTTACATGGAGCGATTGCCTATCTGACCTCCACATCCCAGTTAGAGCTGGGTAATACGATACTCTTTCCAAGACTGGTTGTCAGACTTTCGGAATACAGACTACCTGTAACGACTGTCAAAGATCTACAAATGACAGCCGCAACCAACAGCTTAATGTGCTTTTCGAGAAACGGATGAAACTGTATGTAACACCCATCAGCAAACTAGGCAAGCGGGGCTTAACCTAAAGATCGACCCAAACGGTTACTATTATTAAGCTTATCAAATATCAAACAGTACTAAATATTGTGACCACATAAATTAAATCTGTTTACAGGCAAATAGTAGTACAAAAACAATATTGCAACATATTGTGGTCGTACAAAGGAAAACCTAATTAATTTTGATAGTTGCAAATGTTATGAAATAGAGTTATTGTTACAATAGTACCTACACTGGTGTATCCTTCAGCCTTGTGCAGTAATTACGTCTGTCAGCTGATTTAGGAAACAAAGTGTAGTAGAAACCCACAAGGTACAGTACCAATGATCGGGGTTGCGGGTTGTTCGAAAGAGAGACCCCGGTCGCGGAACATAAAGGGCAAAAGAAGGAACATGGGTGGGTTTTAGTTAGTACATGTCTGACACTCACCCCCGCCCTGAGCAGGGGAAGTTATGTGATGATTTCCCATCTGCAAAAAAAGAGAACCAATATTTTTGCCAAAGTAGGGTGTTTATGCTAGCTGATGCCAGAGGCCCGCAAGAAATAAATATGTCGAATTTTGAAAATCCTTACTATAATATTATAAAAGCGAAAGTGAGTTTGTTTGTTTGTTACCTCTTCACGCTTTAATGGCTACACCGATTTTGATGAATTTTGCTACAGAGATAGTTAGGAACCAGGAGACGGACGTAGGCTACTCCCTCACATCCCACTTCTTTTTAAAAAAAGTGAAAGAAGGAAGAAAAGGGAATACTTAGCGTTGCTATTACAAATCAATAAGGCGCAAGGGGAACTGTATTACACCGAATTTAACGCGAGCGAAGCCGCGGGCAAAAGCTAGTATAATTATAAAATGTTAATTTTAAGTAAATTATTTCCAACAAACAATCTGTACAATACAAATACAAATACAAAATATTTATTTCCGTAAAACAATATTTCTTACATTAGTTGATGATTGGAGTCTCCTTTTAAGCAAATAATGCCTGTAGTAGGAGACACCGCTCTTCCATAATTCTATTTTATTTTCTTAACAATATAATCCTAATATTCTCCTAATATGTTATGAATGTATGAGAGGCTAATGGTAAAAGTTGAGTGGTGTATAAGGGATGATGATTTGTGTATGTGTGTGTGAGTGTGCGTGAGTGTGTGTGTGTGTGTGTGTGTGGGTGTTAAACTGCACGTGTTTGATGTGTGTACGTTATCATGTTACAAGAGTGCTTCGGTGTCTTCATACGAAAGTGGTTTTATCCATTCTAGTATAATTTTTTTACAATCATGTAGTTGTTTGGTGTATATGTATATGTTTCTGTTAACTCTGTTGTAAAGCTGAGCTGAGCGTATGTTATACTGCATGGCTGCAAATTTTGTTTTTGTTTGCGGGATTTGTGCAATAATATCTTTTCGTCTTTTTACTATTATATCTTTATCAAAAATAAGTGTCTTGTGTTTCTTTAGGAGTGTGGCAGTGATATACAACTTTCTAACACTAAGCAGGCCACTGATCTCGTAAAGAGTTTTAGTTGAAAATCTGCGTCTTTTAAAATACATTATTATCTGTATTTACTAATATTACAAATGCGAATGTTTGTGAGGATGGATCACCGTGCCGTCGATTGTCAGCATCTCAGACCAAAATCTCCACTGTTCTTGGCCTTTCCATCTTATTTTTGTAACGTTTCCCAACACTAGGAATTTCTCCTGTATCGTGGGTGCGTTTACAAATATTGAAACTCACATACAGAAACACCCAGATCCGCAATAACTACATACCTGTAGGCCAAACAAATATTTGTTCCGTGTGAGGATCGGGCAGTCAGCTGCTTAGCTACTGTGCTCAGTGTCTACGTCTTCCGCGCTCCGCACCCGACGGATTCCCTTGACAGACGCTTATGTGGCAGGTTGCAGGCTTAAGGCCCCTCCTAAGCCACTTTAGGAGTCATAAGCTAAGTTAAAGGCTCATGGACGCCATACAAAAGAAACACCAGGTTAGGTACTTACCACAAGATAAATAAAGAAGATTGTATTCGTAATATTGTAATTAAAATCTTCATATTTATTTCTGAAAACATCATCATTCCCCTGCCTTTGTCCCATTCTATTTGGGGTCGGCGCAACACGTTTTCTTCTTCCATAATCCCCTATCAGACGTCACGGCATCATTTACTCCTTTCTCCTTCATATCATTCCTTACACAATCTATCCATCTTTTTTTGGCCTTCCTCTCGCTCTCCGTCCTTCAACATTCAGATCCATCACTTTTTTAGTCACATGTGCATCGTCCCTCCTCATTACATGTCCAAGACAAACGACTTTCTTATTTTTTTTTGTAACAGGCGCAACTTTCAAACTTCCACTAATATACTTACTCTTTACTTTATCCATTCTTTTCACTCCACACATCCATCTCAACATTCTCATCATTTTATATTTATGCTGAAAACATGCTGAAAATATGAATGATGGTTTATACGTTTCGACTGTTGTGTACTTCTGTTTGCGAATATAATCAAATTATGTATAAGTAGTTTATTCGTATAGCACTGTAATGTGTGTAATTGAAAGAAGATAAAATACTTTGAAATTATATTTCAGTTCATAATTATAATCAAAAATAAGGTTAAGCCCTTCTATTCTTTCTAGATCTTTCTCTAAAAACATGAGTATTCGAATGTATTTGCAAACCAATACTGTGACAGGTTTGATCAATGTTATCAGACCTCTAAAGTACATACATAGGTGCCATTGCACCCACACTATCGCAAATAGTTCCGTTCATCACCGGGATGAACGCACCGATAAATAAGGTAGTTGACATTGTGACGATAACGAGATAAGAAAGACTAATTATGTGACTATTACGTTTTTATACGTTATTCCTGGATTTATTGGCTTACGATATTTGCCACTATCATTGACGCTTACGTCAGCTGTGTAAGAGGATAATATCGGGTGGATTGTATTGGTACTATAATCTGTGGGAAGTGTATCAGCTCTAATTTACTTCGAATAAAAGAGTATTTAAGCGATATATACTTAAAAAAAAATATAACACCATATTTTTTGATCTCAAAGCTTTTAATAACCGACTTCAAAAAAAGGAGGAGGTTCTCAATTCGTTCATACGCATGTTAGGTTATTAAGTTTATTTCGAAGGAAGTTGGTGACTCTTGTTGGATACATCGAGTTTTCCAACGAAATAATAATTGCAAAAAAAATATAATATTCATTCTCATTTTAAAGAATTAGAATGTCTTAATAAACGGTCTGCATACTTTGGAGAATATAAAGCTCGAATGTCCTTGTCATGATGAAAATTCTTTACGCCATAAAGGAGATCGCCAGAAATCCATACATCGTTGGGCCAAATGTGAACAGTAACCATTTATATGTTGTTTATTAGATAAAACACGTACATATTAATATAAGAAAGATTTTTTTTTTTAATTCTATGGGAATTAGGAAGAAAATAAGTTTTTGGGTCACTAGGTTAGGTGGTAGATGCAGAAGGTAGGAATTGTATTTATAATGCCAAAATGTATTTTAAACACCATAATCAAATAGACACATTGATTTAATTGTTTTAAAACATAGTTGTATGTTACTATTAGCATTTTATTGCATAGCACAAAAAAGGAATTGGGCACGAGTACGAAAACGAATGACGGGACTTGATGGGAGTGACGTGTCATTGACATTTCGACAAACATCGATATTTTTTCGTTTTGAAACAGTCGCCCGATACACGATTTCGAACGAAGATTTTGTAAAATAAATAAATAACTATTATTAAAACAAAAATAATTTCATCAAATGTCCTTTTTCGTTTATAAGTAAATGATTATAATGTCCATGACAGATGCTAAAACAAAATAGATATCGTTTTTTTAATAACTTCTTTAAAACTACTAGTTTTAGAATGACCTGGCAGCTTGTTTACGGAGCTAGTTTTAGACGAACATTTAATTAAAAACCATATTTAATATTATAATTTTTAGCGCATTATAGCAGAAAGTTATTATTGTTACACGTTATTTTTAATCAGTAAAAAAATCTAGTCTTTTTTAATATACATATCGTTTCTGTACATACTTTAGCCCAATACTGGCTATCTCCTTTGATCACAATGAATGAACCACGCATATGAAGTACATACAGTTAACAATAGCTTTGTTCGGATCACCACTGACGACTTCTGTCCATTAATGGACGTACTAAGGCACCTCGCGCACTGCGGCCACGACTTGTCGTTGTCTTGAACAAAACTGGTCGGACGCCCGGTTATGCGAACTAACTTTCTTCCTAGTCAGAAGAACGTGGTGCGTAAGGTCCTTAAATATTGAAGTAAAATTCGCAATTTATGTTTAAGATGTGGAACATCTGCAACTGATATGACGTTTAGAGACTGAAATGGGGGATGGATTTCATGGCGAGCCTATTTCCACTGTACAAAATACCAGATTGTCAAGCTGCTTTTAAGAAAATTTATTATCATTCTGATGATATTGATTCTGCCGACATGGAGAACAGACCCAGGGCCCAATACGTCTTGCTGGGGCCGCGGTATCTATTTCGAACAAATAGAAACCGCGGGTCCGAAACATAAGCTGCAATAGAAAGAACATGGGTGCGTTTTAGCCAGTACAAGTTTGACACTCCCCTGTTCCGCCAAGAGCACAGGAAGTTATTTGATGATTTCCCATCCGCTAAAAAGGACCCAATACCTAATCGGGCATCTATTTAAATCTTAACCAAATTCTTTTACTTTATAGGGAGAAGGCGCCCCAACAGTGCGTAAAGGAACATGCGCGAATCACATAAAGCATGTAGCAAACTTCTTCACCGGGTTCCACCTGACCATGCATGCAAGAACTGAGGATGACCTGGACGAGAAGCTTATTCAGGACAAGTTGGCAAAGGCCGGGTCGGCGTTCAACTTCAAGACTAGTCGGCCAGAAGAACTGCCGCCAAGTGGACCCGTTGGAACGGTCTACCATAAAGTTAATCCAGGTGAGTAAATAGGTTTTTCCTATACATCAATTTTGCCTGTGCCAATTTCCCTGTTCCTCTTTTATTAAAACACTTGAGGCATACGGCATACTGAACCGGGGAGACGCACTCACTTTGTGCATGTATTTGCAAAAAAAAAACATGACATCGTCTGCACCACGTGGAAGGACAACGTCCCATGTGGCCTCCGTGGTCAGTACCCAATCTTCTAGGATCGACTGGATAGCCCCCACGATGCAGTGTCCTGCAATGGGTGTCTTCAGCCTCACCCTCTGTATCCTCAGTTTAGGAATGGGTCTCCCGCCACCTTGTGATCACTTCAGGTTGCGGGCGCATGACACTCCGCCTGCAGGTCTATGCCACGTCGATAGACAAGCACCTACGCTTCCAGAATTTCCCCTTTCAAGTGCCTACTTCATACAAGATGTAGCCAATATTATAAGTTGTCTTTATCCCTGAGGAATTCAAACGGTAAAAACTGGTAGAGATATCACAATAAAACGACTTAACTAAATTAGTTCAGCCGGCGGATGTGCGCTAACCATACTCCTTGTGTCATTTTTATAGCTTCCTTTTTGGCCTATCTAATTAATGCCAAGTTTCGTATTCTTGACCAACAGTTTTAACTGCCTTGTTCTTTGGTCGCATGTACGACGCCAGGGATACGGATTTCTTAAAAGCTTGGAGCCAGGAAGTCGTTAATGTGATACAGTTTTAATGTCATGTATTCCACCAGCATCTTTTACACCACCTCTTGTGCTTCGAAAATAATGTTAAACTGTTGATCCGGTACCTGATCTCTCCTCTGTCGTGTGGTATTGCGGTCCTATAAAAAGTTTGAACACTATAAATATCTCCCGCGAGAGATTGGCATGAAGGAAAAGATCTTCATAATATCACGCTTTAATCCCAGAAGGTACACCCGCATTCCAGTAACCTTAAAATCGCCATCAATTGGGCACAACTCCAGACTCCGTGACTGCTACCGAGATATTCCAGATGGAAAAAAAAACCAATAACACTGGGCAGTGTTACTAAGTTTTCCCAACTGGAATGTAATCCAACCCAGGATATCACAGCAGTCACACTTGCGACTACTTGACCAACGAGACAGGCAAATCCATCTTAAATAAAATAGACTAAGGCATTTCCAATTTTCCAGTCATTAAACAGTCTTGACATAACATCACGTTGGAACTCATGTTTACAATAACTTCAACAACAATAGCACCTGACAAAGGATTTATTTAGCATTCTGCGTCAGTATTTAACTGTAAATATAAACAAGAAACGCCTGGCGTTTGTAACAGTTCGGCCTGCGCGTACGCATGATGCGTGGTTATTTAATAGTTTACCTAGTGGTTTGTTAAGTGGTGTTTTCTGAAAAATGACCAGGAAGGGGGCGGAGGAAATTATAAAACGGAAGAGTAGTTTAAGAAGAGGTAATGTTCCAAGGAGTTTTTTTTTTATTAAAATAAAATAGACGAGCAATTTGTAAACTGATTTAACAAAAGGAGAACGTTATCAATTCGTTTGACATTTTCCAGCATGCATACTATGGTGAAGGTGACATTAGGTAAAAATACATGTTTAGTGCTTCATAGTAATACATCCCATCATTAAACATACCTGTTGGTTCTATACGGCTATGACATTCAGTGTAAAGCCTTAAAGGCTTTCAGTCATGGTCAGAAATCAAGGTAACGTTCCAGATTGAAGAAAAATGCTACATTTTACTAATGTCACCTCTCCCTTCTACAGCGAAACCAGTATAGTTCATATAATAATATACAAAGTGGAACATTATAAACGCAAGACTCACTCCTGTGGTCTCTTGGGCTTTAAAACAGAACAAATATTCTTCTATAAGTTCTTGAAATTCGCAAAAAGGATGGCTAAATAAAAAAAAAAAAAGTTTTGGATTTCCAAAAGTCATAAGAAAAACGCTGTTTCATTTCATGGTCTAAGCCAACACGAAAGGGAGGTCTTATAAATATGCAAGGTGCGAATCTTATACTCTACAGGGTGTGCGCTTACTCTATTCACGGTAACTCTCGTCCCGTTGCTACCAGCTACCCTGCTAAGATTGTCGCTCCACCCGACCTGAGAGTCTTCACTCAGGAACACTCCAACGTGTGGCAATGGGCTAGCCATATTAGCCGTAGAAGCTTCTACGGCTAATATGGCTAGCCCATTGCCACTTCAGCGTACTTATTCTGTGAGCTATGTCGACAACTCTGGTTCTCTATCCGTCCACGTATTCCTGGATTTGATCCCTCAGAGAGATTCCAAGTGTAGCCCGTTGCATAGCTAGCTGAGCGATCTTCAATTTATAGTCTAACCGTACCGTGAGTGTCCAAATTCGCCCCGTAAGTCATAAGAGGAAGGACGGATTGGTTGAAGAACCTAGTCTTTTTTTTTTTCGGGTGGGAAATTATCAAATAACTTCCCCCGCTCTGGGCGGAGCGGGGGGGCATGCCAGACTTTTACTGACTAAAACCCACCATTGTTCCTTCTGTTGCCCTTTATGTTCCGGGGCCGCGGTATCTCTTTCGAACAACCCGCAACCCCGGCAGGCGGAACGTATTTTGCCATTGCAGTAAAACCTGGATGAGGCTGGCAAAAGAGCGTGAAGATAAAGAGAGGGGCATAGGCAGCAGCAGATGACCCTCTCTTTATCTTCACGCTCTTGCATAGGCAGCAGCAGATGAAGTCGGGCTATGGGTAATGCAACATTATTAAATTAAACGAATGTTTCATCAAATCTTTAGTGATAATGTTTCATCGTTTGAATGTTATACCAACACGGTCCGTTTTTTCAGTTCAAGAAATAAATTCTAAAGAGAGGGACCAGTTTTGGTTGAAAGAGGAACAAGAAGAGAAGAAACGAGTGGAAGCCGAGAGGAAACGAAGAGATGAGGTATGTTACAACATTTTTTTCCTTTTCATCATGAAGTATTTTCAATGAATTAATCCTTACTAATATTATAAAAGCGTAATTGAGTTTGTTTGTTTGTTACGTCTTCACGCCTAAATGGCTAAACCGATTTTGATGAATTTTGGTACAGAGATAGTTGGGACCCAAGAGACGGACATAGGCTATTTTTTTTTTAAAGATTGAGATATGAGGGAGAAAGAGCGAAGAAAAGGGAAAACTTAGCATTGCTATTACAATAAATAAGGCGCAAGTGCAAAAACTACAGGTAGCTGGTACCTGTAAATCAGAAAAGGGGAACTGTGTTACCTCGAATTTGACGCAAAAGAAGCCGCGGGCAAAAGCTAGTCATAATATAAATAGCTAACGATGCTTTGCTACTGAGCCCAACGACACGTGAATAATGCCACTGATTTCTGTGTAGTTTCGGTCCTAGTATCGGAGTCATTCAGGCACATTACAATCTAGCCTAGCCTTTTCTCAACAATGTTGGGATCGGCTTCCAGTCTAACCGGATGCATTTGAATATCAGTATTTTAACATGGACCTACTGAATATCTGACATCCACAATCCAGTTAGTACTGGGTATTATGATACTTCTACGATTCAAATTCAAAAGTCTCTTTTATTTCCATGACACATTTTTTTTTTTTTTTTTTTTTTTTTCTTGGGACAACTCACACACGGCTATCTGATCCCAAGCTAAGCAGAGCTTGTGTTATGGTAACCAGACAACTGATATACATACTTATATAATTTATAAATACATACATATTATAGATAAATCACACCCAGACACAGAACAAACAATCATGCTCATCACACAAAGTTTGTCCTGGGTGGGAATCGAACCCACGACCTCCGGCTCAGCAGTCAGGGCCACTAACCACTAGACCAACAGGCCCGTCAATTTAGAAGGTTAATATAACAAAAAGATAAGATTTTTGAGTACTTATACACTAGGCACTAGGGCTATAATATATTAATTGTTATATTGACAAAAAAAGTTTTTTTTAATAATTATAAGCTGAACACCAAACTATAATATGCGTGAACAACAAAAAGTGAAAAAACATTTTTAAGTTCTTATATAACTAAACACGAGGGGTATATATATATTTGTTATTAATATTAAAAGAAAACATTTTTAGATACTTATAAAATAAATTCTATAATAAAATATTTGTAACATTAAAAACGTCATGGCCCCTTTTGGGTATAGGCCTCCTCCAGTTGTCTCCAACTTTCTCCATTTTTCGCGATATCTAACCAGTCTCCATTACGATATTGCTCTCAAAATATGTGGTGCCAAAAGAGCGTTGGAACTAACATGTAAGCAGGACTTCGTGTGTTATTTTTGCCAATATACTGGCATTTATGGAGGACATACATCTTTGATTTCAGGAGAAAAGGAAAGCAGAGGAACTCGCCAGGCGAAGAGACGAATTGGAAGCAGACAGGAGAGCGAAAGCTGAGAACGCGAAGTGAGTAAACTGTTATTAATAGACTATACTAAATGTAACGACTGTGAAAGATCTAGATGATAAATGAAGCAACTTAATTTAAAGTGAACGTTCAGTCATCATCATTTTCCTGCCCTTGTCCCATTCTATTTGGGGTCGGCGCAACACGTTTTCTTCTTCCATTCTCCCCTATCAGACGTCACGGCATCATTTACTCCTTTCTCCTTCATATCATTCCTTACACAATCCATCCATCTTTTCTTTGGCCTTCCTCTCGCTCTCCGTCCATCAATATTCAGTTCCATCACTCTTTTAGTCACATGTCCTTCAAAGTGAACGTTCAGTCAGGTCAGGTTATTATGTTGATTAAAATATGATTCGCGACACTACTACATTGACCGTAACAAATATGGCTTTAAAGATTTATAGATAAATGTTTAGCTTAAATACGCAAAAAAATATACCTATATATTATTAAAATTATATTTGTATGCTCTAAACAGGCAAATATGGTTTGTGCCTAACCCACCAATATTAACACCTGGTTACACCTATATTTTAAGCAAATAAATGATTCTGATTTTGATCATTACAACCCATTTAATGACTTTTCATGAAATAGTTCATTCAATCGCCCTGTTTTTTTTTAAGGTCGCGAATACATTGGCGCATCCACCAGACTTTAATGTGGTTTTTGTATGTTTGGAGTGGTCACCCATCCCCAGACACCTTTTTTTCGAATGGTCATCAAACATCTTCTGCCGCTCTGGTCGGAGCGGAAGGGAATGTCAGAATTTTATTGACTAAAACCCATCCATGTTCCTTCTTTAGCCGTTTGTGTTCCGTTGGCCGCGGTATCTCTTTCGAATAACCCGCAACGCTGGCAGGCGGAGGCCCTGGCAGGCCCCTCAGCTTTGCTGACATCTCTTTGAGGCGCGCGTGGAACACGTACGCGCCGTCGACACGGCAAACTAAAGGAGCTGCCGTCTCAATATTCAAAAACGACACTGACAGCTCTTCAACGTCGCTACTAATGTAGCGACGTTGAAGAGCTGTCAGTGTCGTAGCCTTAGCCTTTCATTAGTAGTAAAAAAAATTGCACTAAATAATTTACAAATAAGAACATATCTCTTTCAAAAAACCAGAACCCCGGCTGATCCTCGGACACCTGATCACATCATATTTTCTATCTTTCCAGACCAATTAGCCCAGAGACGCCAACCTCGGGTGGAGGTGTGAGTGCAAGCGAAGCCCTGCGACGACAACGATCAGCCGAGGCGAGGCAACTCATAGGCTCCTCTACTTCTTCAGCCAGGGCAATGTTCCAGCAGAACTTGGCACAAGGACAGATTGGTGTCACCAGGTTGGAACTAGCTTATTCCTAAATACATGTTAAGGTTTCAAGAAGGATTTGAAAAAAATGCGTCGTGAAGAGGCAAAATACGAGTCTAGTACGCTTGCTAATTATTGTTGTTTTTCCTGCTGTTATATTTGCGGGCAGGAGGGCGATTCTCCATTCACGCGGAATTTTCACGGCATTTACATTAAACATTGTTTATAACATTAATGGAAAACCGCAAAGTAACGTCTTAATTCACTTATCGAAAGGGATCATGTATGTATTTGTAAACTCTTGAAAGATTTATTTATGCTCCATCTTACGACTATCATTACAGGGCTACCTAATGCGACAGTGTACACAATAACAATAATACAGTTAGTTAAGTTTTGTAAGGGGGCGTCCATAAATTACGTGAGGTGTTTTTTTGAATTTTCTGTCCCTCCCTCCCCCCCTGGTGAGATGTCGTGAGATTTTATTCAACCCCCTCCCCCATCCCCCAATCTCACGTGAGATTTTTCAAAATGTGGGTTTCATAAGTAAACGCGTTGGATTGTTATTGTAAAAAGAAAAAAAAAATTGCTTCGCGCTTTTATTTACGACTAGTTAAGACTAGTAATCAATATTGCTGAGAGTTTAATTATAAGTGTAATAAAAATCAACAATCTGGATTAAATGGACCAAAATAGTATAATTTTTTTTTTGTTTCAATCAGAAAAAAAAATTGCGTGATATTTGCCGAGACCCCCCCTCTCTCCAACATAAGATTAGATGAGATTTGACTCGACCCCCTCCCCCCCTTAAACACCTCACGTAATTTATGGACGCCCCCTAACTAGTCCTTACTAATATTATAAAAGCGAAAGTGAGTTTGTTTGTTACGTCTTCACGCCTAAATTTCCAAATCGATTTTGATGAATTTTGGTACAGAGATAGTTTGGACAATGGAGGCGGACATAGGCTAAATAAAAGTGTGAAAAGGGGGAGAAAGAGGGAAGAAAAGGCGAGAGAAAGATATTTTTTTTCGATCATCACGCGGGTTAAAGTTAGCGTTAGCCCAAAGTAACAATACCACGCGAACGCAATCGCGGGCAGAGCCCAGAGTTGCTTTATTTGTAACTGTAGTTACAAATAAAGCAACTTTTGTGAACTAATTTAACAGAACACAGAACAGACAGAACTCGCTATATGATTGAGAGTACGAATTGAATGCCGGAGTTAGCTACAAGCGGTTGTGATACAAAACCGCCAGCTATAAGATTTCTTGCTAACGTGTCCCATCTTTACTATTTCAATTTACCTCCACAGATCAAACTCAAACACACCAGAAAAGCCGATCCGCAGTTCCGTAATAGCGCAACGTATCAACACGTTCACTCAAGCGCAATCCCCACAAGCATCACCAATCAAGTCCCCAACGAAACTGGAACCGAAACCGATACCGATACCAGAGACCGACGAACAATCAAAGACCAGCCCCCTAAAGAACATAGACAAAATAAAAATGAGTCTAGAAACTCCTTCACAGATACAATATGACCCCATCATCGATCCGGCAGATTTGAGTCCTTCAACTGAAAACGAAGCGAGTTCATTCAGCGCAATCAACTACGCTGAGACGAAACAAGAAAATGCATATAGAGATATTGAGCCTTTGAAGCAAAGTGAGCCGATGATAAGACAGAATATTCTAGAAAATGATATGTTTGATGCCTCATACTCTAGTTCGAATGAAAATGATGATGATGACAGTGATAATAAGTTCAGTACTATTAAGCGGTCACCGTATAGTAAGAATAATGTTGCCGATGAGAACGAGCGGACGGAGTTGACGAGACAGAATACGGTCATAGAGAATGTTAATTTTAAAAAGGAGACTAATGGGACTACGCTTGATGGTGAGCAGTTATTACTTAAAAAAAAAACATAGTTTTGTTTGATTTCTACATTTATCTCCAAATGTGTCACAAACTTTCGATCTATCTTTGCCCGTACTGAGTGCCATGTCGTTTCGTTGGTGTCTGAATAGGCTAGTTTTCAAAAAAAAAATATTAGTCCGTCTTTTAGATTATTCAAAAATAAGGAACACGTTTTTTTTATTTGTAAATTAGACCAAAAATGTCAAAGATATAGCCTGTTAAAGTTACGTGAAACGTCACGCGTTGTTGCATTTTTTCGCTACGAGTGCAAGAATGTAATTACTTTGACCATGGAAACTAACCTATTGAGTACCAGAAATTTACCATTTTGTCTTTGGTCTCTAATTGAGATGTTAAGGTGTTAAGATTGAGTTGATTGAGAAGTTGAGTTGTTGCTTAAGGTTTTAAATAATTCTGTATAAAAATACTCAAATCTTAGCTGGACATGAGTGTGATTTTGACGACATGACTAGGGCAGTGGCTAAGTGCTTGACTGTGACACTACATGGCGCGGGTTCGATTCCTTCACGAAACAAAATTAAATATTTCACATGTTCTACGTATTTTTTTTTTGTGAACGCACCTGCAATGCAGGAAAAAATCCCATAGTGGGGCAACGTTTTTAAAAAAATGTTCAGAAAGCGCTTTCTATGTTTTGGCTATATCTTGACGCCCGTAAAATAGACGTCGCGACCAGTAAGCTCGCATAAAAAACTACTAAGTATAGTGTACTCAGTAATTTATGTCATAAGGCTGTTAATCATGTTTTCTTCGCCGCAGATGTCTCTCCAGAAGGTTTGGAAGATGAAGGCGCGATATACGAAGATCTCGATGACGACCCCGGTCTCACCGCGCGGGCATTATATGACTACCAAGCCGGTGAGTTGCTATATTGTTTGTACTATGTATTTGTACTATGTGTATGTATATTTAGATATGTCATAGTTGTTTATTGTATAAAAATCGTGCATAACAAATCACTGAATAAGAATATTTGGAAAACAATAGTACTATTGTTTGGAATGCGCTTGAGATGCAGAAATCAACATCATCTACCGCTTGACTTCATTTACTACTATGTGTAGGCGTAAAGATAAAGATTCATTTATTTGTATAAACATGTGAAACATGATACATAGATAAACACATATGGATGGAACTAGTTTAAAATTGTTGGTTCAACATGTTTTGCCATTTTCAGCGTACAAAATAGTTCACAATTCATTATAAATTAGAATAAAAATAAATTAAGGTCAAAAATTCAATTAATTCAAATACACCATTACAGTTAGTACAAATTCATAGTTAAAAATAAACAAAATAAATAAAGTCAAAAATAAATTACTTATAATCAAAAACAACACAATTGATAGGCCAAAAAAAAAAACAAAAAGAATCATAAAATTAATAAAACAAATTTTTTGGGGACATTGCCTGACAGTATTGAGGACGAATTTTTGACGCTATTTTTTAATTTATTTATAAGTTAGGTAGTATGTTTAATAATTTTAGTTTAATTTACTTTATTTATCTGTTATTGTATACTCAAATAAAAAATAAAACAAAAACATATATTAAATTATCTAAATACATTCAAAATTTGTTATTCATAAACTCTTGTTATATTATAAATATAATATCCCTTACAAATTAGCAATTTCTTTAGTTCTCTCTCGCGTCGCGTCTATTTTTAAACAGCTCTCTTCCGTTCTCAAAATCGACATCAAAATAAAAATATTTTTATTTCACATAGGCCTATATGGGCACTTATAATAACACATTGAGAAAAGGTGCACGGTTCGATAGGTTGGTCGTTTCTTATCGAGGAGAAACGGCAAGAACCTCCATGGTTACCAACGACCAACCTATGCAAGCGCGGCTTTGCTGCAGCTCATACGGATGGTTTCCATCCTATCATGCCTAAGAAAGCGGCTTTCTTAATGCAGCGCTTGCGCAACACTCGTAAGAGGATCCTGAAAATGATTGCTGGTAGGCCCGACTGCCCCATTCAAAGGCATTGGGTGAAATAAGCTATAGGTTCATGTAATTAAGTAAATGATGTTTATTTTGCAAGTAGGTTTTCACGTGAAAAAGTGTCACGTCACGTCAAAGACGTGTAAAAGTGTTTACTTTTACACGTCTTTTTTAAAAACTAGATGAAGCCGGTTATAAGTAGTAGTAATAACACTGATTTAGTATATAAGCATCTTCTGGTACTAATTCACTAACAAATTTTGATTTCTACTGGGTCTGAAATAAAGAAATTTATTTATTTACTAGCTGTGCCCAGCGGTTTCACCCGCTGCTCAGCTCAATTACATCACTTAAGGGTATGAAAAATATATGTTGGCCGATTCTCAGACGTACTGAATATGCATAAAAAAATTCGTAAGAATCGGTCGAGCCGTTTCGGAGGAATACGGGAACGAAAACTGTGACACGACAATTTTATATATTAGACTAGCTGTGCCCTGACATGCGTTGCAATGCAATTTGTCTACCTACCGCCTTTAGCTTTTTTATTTTTTGTTCTCGCCGTAAAAACCATCTTTGGACTTCAACGAATATTTAAAAAAAAGAATTGGTCCAGGCGTTGTTGAGTTATACGCTTACCAACACATTTTGCGATTCGTTTTTATATTATAGATTTAACCTAAAGATCGACCCGAGCAGCCCTTTTAATTACAAGTTCTTATGACTTCAATTACACAGAAATTATCTAAAATACAAATTTCCAATCTCTTTCAGCCGACGAATCAGAGATCACATTCGATCCTGGCGACATAATCACCCACATAGAACAGATCGACGCGGGCTGGTGGCAGGGTCTCGGGCCGCACGGCGTGTTCGGACTGTTCCCGGCCAACTATGTGGAGCTGCTGCCGTGCCAACCTCGTTAGGGACATAGCGTGAGGTTTGAACCTTAGTGGGAGTATCTGTGGACCTGTGATGACTGTGGGCCTTTCAAATTAATGAAGGCTACAACGTCACACGTGTAATCTTTTAAGGGGTAAGGTTGAAATGGGGTATAGTCAAGTAATGACATGTATACATTTTTAACCGACTTCCAAAAAAGGAGGTTTTCAATTCGAATCTATTTTTTTTATGTTTGTGACCTTTCGACTAGGTCTACCGATTTTTTTTTTTATTTGAAAGTTGGTGTTTACCGTGTGGTCCCATTTCAATATTGTCCAGTCCTGACAATACCATGAGATAAGATAACCATAAAAGTCCTAATTTTTTTCTGCTAATGTATATGGATGATATGCTAATATCTCTAAGTAGCAATGGACAATGAATACTCGATAAGAATTTGTGTGGGATACCATCACACCACAACTAAAAATTATAAAATAAAAAACTTTTTTGCAAAAAAAAACGACTAAGATAACTAATAAACCCAAGCAATATAGATAAAATTCATAAGGGACCTTCGGGACTTCGGGAGTATACCCTTATTTTTTTTTTTTGGGGTGGGAAATCATCAAATAACTTCCCCCGCTCTGGGCGGAGCGGGTGTCAGACTTGTACTGGCTAAAACCCACCCATGTTCCTTCTATTACCCTTTATGTTCCGGGGCCGCGGTATCTCTTTCGAACAACCCGCAACCCCGGCGGGAGTATAGCCTTTACATTATAAAAAGAATTTTGAAATGAAAATAGCCCACAATCGACGGAGAAAACGCGTAACAAACATACAAAAAAAAAACAGTCAAATTGAGAACCTTCTCCTTTTTTGAGTCGGTTAAACTGAGGTTCACAGATATTTCTGGCAAGTAATTAGTAAGTAAAGTGTTGATTACCAAAATTTTTAATACCCTCCCAGTTTTATTTCTAAAATGTACACACGGCGGCAGGTCAACCTATTCTAATTTATTATAACCAGCTACCCTACCATGACGTTTTAAAGCAGAACTTATTCCACTGAGGGAAAGAGACAGAGCTATACAGGGTGTCTAGCACCATCTCTTTCTCACACAGGAATAAGAACTGCTATAAGATGTCATGGTAACCTGTCTGATCTCTCTACTACGGATCGCACACCGTAGTAGAGAGATCAAGTTAAAATGGTTTAGTGTAGGTTGATGTGCCGTGGTGTGAACTTTTACTGAAAACACGGTAATCGAGTAAAATATGGAACTTGAATGGGTATTAAAAGTTACTGGTAAAACGTATGTGTATGTATATGTGAAATGTATGATTGTATACATGTGTGGGTGGCTTGGTTGAGCAAATCTTTAATTTTTCAGGGTTCCGTACCTTAAAAGAAAAAAACGAAACCCTTAATGGATCACTTTGTTTTCCTTCTGACTGTTTCTCTGTCTGTCAAGGCCCTTTACCTCGGGATCGAGTTGAAATTAAAACCATATACTCAACTCTGTGGTCCCTTTGTGCTGTGAAATCAACCCTCTAACGCCCGGTTCCAATAAACAAAAACGAGTCGTTTTGCTTACGGATTTTGACATGACGTCTTATAGAACTTATGTCAAAATACTACCATCCGTAAGCAAAACGAGTCGTTTTTTGTTTATTGGAACCGGGTGTAAGTCTACGTAGTCAAAAGATACAGGTGTTTATGTCGCAAGATTGTACGGAACCCTTGGTGTGCAGGTCTGACTCGGTCTTGGCTGTTTTTTTCCTTTTTATATTCGATTTTTGACATAATCAAAAATGTTTGCACAAAAAAATATTAAAATATCTTTCTCAGTTAGTAACTACGCGATATAGAAGAAAGTAAGTTAACCTTAAAATATAATAAATTTCAAAATTAACAATCTTACAAGAAGTTGCCGTACTTGTAACTTGTTTATCTCGTTTCAAGACGAATATTTGCATAGCGTATCAAGTGTTTGTGTGATTTGAGTGCCGTATTGACTCATCATGCCTAGACTTTTCCCAACTATACTGGGGTCGGCTTCCAGTCTTACCGGATACAGCTGAATACTAGTATTTTACATGGAGCGACTGCCTATTTGATCTCCATAACCTAGTTAGTACTGGGAAATACGATAGCCCTTGGTAAGACTGGTTGTCAGACTTTTCAGATCACTGACTTCCTCTAACGACTGTCAAAGTTCTACAAATGACAGAATACCAACAGCTTAACATTCTTTCCGAGGCACGGAGGAAACTTGGTATGTAAAACGTTGGCACCCATCATTAACCAACCTAGGCAAGCGCGCCTTAAACTAAAGATCGACACCTATTATTAAGCCATTAGATATAATTATATCGTATTGACTATTATCGTTAAATATAATTTTCATACCTCTGGGGCACCGACCTGATCCCGTGCTGGGAAGTAATCTAACACGCAGGCCCAATGACAAGGGGTCACGTCTGAGAAATTGTAATGTTCAAAAATAAGCCTTAATAGATCTTTCTTTTTGGTTATTAAGGCTTATTTTTCTTTACTACTAATTCAGTAGTTGTACCCTTTTCGCTTAAGGTTAAGCGTTAATCGCCAAACTACTCACACATGTGCTCAATACGATAATTCTTGTTTAAGTAATGTGTATGCTGTAAAATGTGAGTTAAATGTGAGAGAGTGTTATTACCTTAAAATTAACGAGGACTGATGCAAATCGCACTTTATGAAGTATAATCGATAATAAAATGCGTGAATGCGGTCCCAGATATAGTACGTCTTATACTCGTTTAAATGAATTATATACCTTGATAAATATATTAAAATTCTCGCAAAGTATACATTTGGATGTATATACATCCAAATGTATACTTTGCTAAAGCACGCTTTGACAAAATAATCATCCTGCAAAGAGTCCGGTTTTCATTCTTACCTTTTCGAAGTAACTTGCTAATTCCATGCATGAAAACCCCTTTAACGGATCTCAAACTTGTGTTAGTGCTAGCATTCGTCTGGGACTGAAGAAAATGTATTAATACTCTAGAATAATGTATGTCTTTATTAACTAGTCTGAATGGGTCAAACATTGAAGAATGTTTTTTCAGGAATAGTCAAGTCTACCATAGCACTCTAAATACGATAGATTCCATTGACAATTTAAAATCAATTAAAAATAAAATAGTCCATTTTCTAAATTCGAATTCAAAAGTTTTTTATAATGGCAATAATAAACAGTAGGTTGGATGCAATTTAGACTGTGATGAGAATGAATTTTTAGTCGACTTCGGGTTATCAAAATTTTTGATCAGATGAATTTTATAGATTTAGATTTTTATAAAAAAAAAAAACTACTTTTAGATCTAGCACTTATATTACCGTCTCATGTTATTTAAAAATAAAACAGTAGTCGACTAACGAAAAACAAATGCACACTTTTCTTTGTAAGTCAAAAATATTCAATAAATGTTCCTTTTTTATTAAAATTTGTAATGCATTTCCCTTTACATAAGGTAAGGATAATAATTAATATTCAGAGAGAATTTCGATTTATAAATGAACGAGGCCTAAACGGCACTAAAATTGTAACTATCGCTTTTAAAATATAATACCTTTCATGACCCAAAAATACGAGAATTTAATTGGTTCAAGTTCAATAATGACGAAAAAATGTAAACTTTTTGAGTAAGAAATGATATTGTGTAGGTTCGCCTTATTTATAGGATTCAGTAAAAACTGATTTATTTGGAAATATTGTTATTATCGCTTTATCGATCGTTTGTTTAAATATAAAGCAATAATTTGAATTTATGTAGTTAAGTTATTAATTTTTAAGGAGCTTATTATGAACTGCGTTAGTAAATTTCTAGCTTAGTTTCTAAGTTCATTAATTTAGACTTATTATTGAGTCATTAGGCTGCCATTTATTTATGAAAATTTATATTTTAGGCATTAACTTTATTTGATGAAAGACTATTTCTGCATTTTGTATTTTTAAAGCGTTTTAGTGTAATATATTAATTGGCAACACAAAAATCGGAGTAGCCAACATTTTGGCCAAAGTGAAGATAAATAAATATTCTGATATACTCCATAATTACGTACTAGTGTTTAATTTAGGCTTCAATTTTATTTGACTGCTTTAATTATATTTTTGACTGCATTTCTAGTAAAGCTTTTTAGCTGTACTTAGGGAATGTTACGTTTACGACAAAAATCTTATTTAATGAATTAATCAAAAATGTATTTTTTATTTCTGATAACATTTATTAATAAATGTAACTACATACAACTATAAAGAAATGAAATAATGTATTTTGGAATCCTTTTGGTACAAATTGTCTAAGTAGTGCCAAACAGTTAAAAAAAAACTATTTTGATCACAAAGTTAACTATGTCACAAATAGATGCTCACTACTTTATGTACTTTAAACACTGCATTTTTCAATAATTTAATTAGTATTTAATATTTGCAGATGTTCCTTTTCTTAGGTGTCAATTTGCAAGCTTTTGCAATATTCTATGTTAGCTGAATAATGTAGAACTTAGGGCGCTTACACACGACGATTTATTGAAATGTGATCAGCTAAGATTTCTTCGATGCATATACTCGAAAGTGGTGCTCCTCTGTGTTCTACGCTTGTTACTGCCGGTTCATTCGATTTGGTAGTACCTACTTGTTGAAAAACATAATCGATCTTAAGCCAAAAGAGTCGGCAAGGTAGGTTCGGCAGCACCATCGCTGAATCATGTTCGGGTAGACTCGGCTTATGTCGAACTCACCCGAACGTCTATTTGTTGAACGTAGGTCATGCTGATCTCCACTTGTATACTTAGAACCCCGCCAGAAATCACAATAGTATCCATTTGTACAGATAGACACTTATTTTTTAAACGAACAAAATCACTTTTATTGTACAGATTACTTAGCAAATGTTTATGTATTAGTATCACATGTTGCACTGTTATTTGATTACTTCTTATCTAGAATGGCGAACGGATAATTCCAATATGAATAACTATTTAAAAATTATGTGCTGTGTTTTAAAATTTTCGCCAATACTACCTACTTTTTATATAGCTATATAGTTTCTACAAAATGAAACCTTCCGTTACAAGAAACTAAATTGACTTCCAAAAAGTTTTAAACATAACTTCCGACTCATTTTATTACTGTGTGAATTGTGTTTTTAATATATACTTGTATAACCTTATCATATTTACAGCCTCCTTTACATTTGTTTTTATGAATATACAGCCTTGCAATATTGATAATACCTGTATGTATTTTTAAGGATTATTAAAGTCAACGTGCCCCAATTAGGAGATTACTTAAGACTAAGCTTCGCCTTTCTCCTTCTATACATATAGTCGTAAGTGAGATGTGTATTTTTTGTATTACGTTGAAACATGTTCTCTGTATGTACCTATATTATTGCAATATAATTTTATTTGTATGGTGCTCCAATGTATTGTAATTTGTAACATAGGTTTACATTTGTATCCTAATATTTTCAAAATAAACAAGTCCTAGATTCCGGAACTTTTTGTTTTTTATTTTATCACTGGACATATTGCGCCTATCCTTACTAATACCAAACAAACTCACTTTCGCTTTTATAAAGCGAAAGTGAGTTTGTTTGTTTGTTACGTCTTCACGCCTTAACGGCTAAACCGATTTTGATGAATTTTGGTACAGAGATAGTTGGGATCCGGACACGGACAAAAGCTATTTTTTAAAAAATAAGTGGGAAATGAGGGAGAAACAGGAAAGAAAAGGGAAAACTTAGCATTGCTATTACAATCAATAAGGCGCAAGGGAAAAATCTACAGGTAACAGGTACCTGCAAATCAGGAAACGGGAACTGTGTTATCCCGAATTTAGCGCGAGCGAAGCCGCAGGCAAAAGCTAGTACCAAATAATTTGAGGTAAAAGCAGGAGAATGTTGATCTATTACCGGCTGTTGAGCGTTTGTCTCAGATATATTAATTAGCCTGGCAACTTCGCCCTGAACGTACATTCATTTAATTATATTCGCTTTCGCCCCACTGTCGAATCATGCCGATGCGAACAAGTACTTCTGTGTCTTAGTATTGATAAACTAAAAATAGTAATTTACTAGCTGGCGCCCGAAAAAAAGTATCCTATGTGTTATTTCAGACTATAATCTACCTCTGTGTCAAATTTCATCAAGATCCGTTCTACAGTTTTGACGTGAAAGAGTAACAAACATCCATACATCCTCACAAACATTCGCATTTATAATATTAAAGTAGTATATTATGCCCTGACATGTAAGAGCGACTGCTGAGCATGAGGTCCATGGTTCGGTTCCCAGGTCAGGCCAGTGTTACTAGATTTCATCATCAGTTTTTTTTAAGGACCATGTTGTTTGGTTTTGTGAGCCGGTAGATGACAATAGGCTTGTCGCCTATTTAATTACTTTTGGGAAAACATTCAATATGACTGATGAAATACGGGTGAACTATTGGCAACTCCTCTGTTTAACCCTTCTGGTATTAAACGCTTGATGTTAAGTTGCGATGGTACCGAGACCGAGTCCACTTTTAGGGTCAGTCAGTTCACACCAAGACGCAACCAGGCGCGCTTCTTTTTCAGATAGCGATACAATTCAGAGTACAGGGGACATCAACACTTATGCAATTTTTTTTGAGTTTGCATGAGCAACACCAGGGAGGGGCAGGGGGCGGCTGTATAAACGTTTACCACGTATTTCCCGTTATGAAATAATGCTTTTTCCTACAAAACTGCAATATCTACATAGTCATAATATATAGACGACAGACGCGGTGTGCAAGAGTCGCCAACCAATAAGCCCTTTCAAACATTATCATGTTTGTCAATTGAACACCAAGGTCCAACAGATTAGCAGGTTGTTCGAGATACCGTGGCCCCGGAACAAAGGGCACAAGAAGGAACATGGATGGGTTTTTGTCGGTAAGAGTCCAAAACTCCCTCCCGCTGCACTCGGAGCTGGGGAAATTATTTGAAGATTTCCCATCACAATGAGTTTGTTACCTCTTCACGGTTTAATGGCTAACCAATTGTGATGAATTTTGGTACAGAGATAGTTGGGAACCGGGAGACGGACTAGGCTATTTTTTTTAAAAAAGAAGTGGGATGTGAGGTAGAAAAGAGAAAACTTAGCGTTGCTATTACAAATCAATAAGGCGCTAGGGGAACTGTGTTACCCCGAATTTAACGCGAGCGAAGCCGCGTCAAAAGCTAGTCTTATAAAAGAAAAGAAACAAAAACGTAATCAAAATATGTATATTATAATATCAACATTTGATACATAGTTTAACAAAAATTATACTTATAACCTATTTACTCTATCCTTCTTGTACTTTATGAATCTCGGTAGGTTTGATGAAGCAGTTGTGACAAGTGCCTTGTATTCTTTAGGCAGGCTCTTTTGCTGTCTTGCCTTATTTTTCAGAATTGGTGCAAGAGTGCTCAATTTATCAGTCAGCTTTACCTTAGCAGCCAAAACATCGGTTTCATCTTCAGAATATATGTCTATGAGTGTGTCTATTGCTTCGGCTAAGACCCATACTTCATTCTCCTTATGAGCCTGTTCAAGTATGAATTCAGTGATGGTGCATATAACATTGGAAGTCACATCATTCAATTTGTTGACTAATAGTAAAGCCAGGATGCCAACCATCCGGATTAAGTTTGATCTAATTTCAGGCACTTGACATTCTCTTACTCCAGTTAGCATTATCTCAATGTCTGTTAAAGCCAAATCACTAAACAAACTGCAGTCATTACTGTTGCCATTCTGGTGAAACTTAATCTTGTCTAATGCTGCTCTCATGACTGCAGTTGCAGACTCCGATAAAATAACATTTTCAACATCTTGATTAAAAACTAGTTTTCCTGTATCTACCCAGACTTTATAAACACCATTGACTCCATCAAGATTTTCAATTGGAAGTGTTGATAGTAAGTTATTTATGCATAGTAGTGCTCTAGTTTGCAAATTAAGAAGCTTTTTCTGAATAAATTGTGATCCTTCATATTCTTTCAGTATTAATATAACATTTTGTGCAGGTAATTGGGTTGTTGCCCAAACTTTATTGAATATATCCAGAGATATAAAGGCTTCCATCACTTCAGGAGGCAGCTTATCTTCTGCAAGAACAGTCTCATCACCATTTTCTAGAACTTCTTCATCAACCACATCACTGTCTGAGGAGTTGTTGCTTTCCAAATCATCTGCATCTTCCGATGAACAAATATTGGCAATTATTTCAATAGAACTTTGTTGCGCTGTCAGAATTTGTGATACAGATTTTATCTGGCTGTCCAGTTGTTGTGCTTCTTTGCCTTTGGGTGCCTGTACTTTTCCGGATCCATCAGCCAAGGGCAGTGCACTTGATAACTGGCTACAAATCTGTCTGTGATCTACTGACAGTGTATTAGCTAATATAGACATAATTGTATTGATGACATCCGTGGGCAAAGTCACTATGTTACCACCACATGTATTGATGATCACTCCTGCTGACAGTGTTTTCAACAATAGTATTGTTGGATCTCCTCCCTCCAGTCCCAACAAGGCTTGTAGTTGTTTTTCTGCATTCGACTTTATCTTAGCCATTGCTGCGGGATTGTCTTCCACAACAACAAACAAACACTGTAAAACTGCTATTACTATGTCACTATTGAAAGTACCAAGATCTAAATACCGAGGTAATATTTCGAATGTTCTAGACTGTCCTAAGTATTTGACAGCAAGATCTGAACTCTCACAAAGGTTCAAAAGTAAGTTAACAATTTGAATGAATGTGTCAATATCCTCATCTGATGATTTGGAATTTTTATCAGGAACCCAACTTTCAGCGTGCTCATGGAAAAAACATGTCACTGGAGTCATTATATCCTGTTCCATCATAGCATTGCAGGTGTCTAAGTTTACTGTAGATAAATTTCGTAGCGTGCCCGCCGCCGCATTCCTGACTGAGCTCGCTTGGTCAAGCAATAATGGAGCCGCCACCTTCACCAATCCTCGTCCTATAAGCTGAGGTATATTCTCTGGATTTTCAATCATCATGGCAAAAGTTTGTAAACCACAGTATTTTTCTTCCACATCGGCAGCCTGTAACTGATCCAATATGGTTTGAATAGCATTTTCCTTGCTGTCAACTGGGAGTTGCTCTTCCTCATCACTGTTTTCTTCTACCAGGCTTCGCCTTGCTCTAGCTGGCTTAGATTTCCTTATTTTCCCCATTTTGTGATTAATCTAACCTTCAAAATTGCGAACACGCCGCGTTCCGTTCAGTTTCGTTAAAAACAATCTTTGACAGTTGACATTACTCTATTTCCCCACAAAAAAACTGACGTTTATGTGATGTTCCGTTCAACGCACTGTTAGTTTACTGGCTAGCTTTTTTACTTGTCTGCGGCGGGCGAAGCCCAAAAGGAGAGTTATGTTTATATCATATTATGTCCATCTTTAACCATCTCATTACCTAATACTCATAGCTCATTAACGTATGATCTGATTTGGGTAAATTATACGTCGTTGTATTAGTGGTATAGTGAGCGTTACTGGTGCCATCAAAATTACTTTGGACGCAAATTGTATAGTTCGAATTATTTTTTCTTCCAAATCTCTGTGTGCGTTCGCGCAGCGGAATGTTGTTGAATTTAAAGATTACTACTCGACGTCGTTTCTTTGCGGGTGGCGGTGGCCTTCTGCCTGGGCTGCAAGGTGTGTGAACCCCATGTATGCACCTGCGGTTCTATGGTGGAGGCCGATGGTCATCATGCTCTGAGTTGTCGTCGTTGCACAGGGAGGTTTCCGCGACATCACGCCCTCAACGACATAGTTTGTAGAGCCCTTGTATCGGCCAACGTTCCTTGCCGTCTTGAACCTCCGGGTCTGAGCAGATCTGATGGAAAGAGGCCGGACGGGCTGACACTGGTACCCTGGAGAAATGGTAAGTGCCTAACTTGGGACGCCACATGTGTCTGCACTGTTGCCTCTAGCCACCTGTGTCGCACCGTCCACTCTCCGTCAGCCGCTGCGGAAGATGCCGATTCAAAGAAGAGGTTGAAGTATGCTCCTTTGGACCCGCTGTACCATTTTGTGCCCATGGCAGTGGAGACCATGGCCAGTTGGGGTAAAGACGCTAAGGACTTTGTTCAGGACCTAGGGCACAGGCTAAACATTGTCAGTGGTGACTCCCGCTCCAGCCGGTTTCTGGCGCAAAGGTTGTCCATTGCCATCCAACGCGGGAATGGGGCAAGTGTTATGGGCACTTTTGCGCCAGGAATGGTCAGGGGCGGGTTATTTAATTAGTTTTGACATATAATTTTGTTTAGAAATGATGTAATTTGTATTTATTTAAAGATTTTAATTATGCAGATATTTAGTGTATGACATCGTATAATTGTGAATGGTAAAAAAAAATTGTGCACGCAGCCATTGTGGAGAAATTCACCAAAAACTGATTCCGCTGGGCGAACGTTGTCCTGGCGGAACTTTTTTTTAATCCATAGACTTTAGAAGAAAAGAGATGTGTCCAAAAATTTGTGTGTAATTGTGTAAAATAAGGCCAACTAGCAGCGATACGAAAGGTCATTAACCTAAAGAACAACTGTGGCGTTGACAATCTAATATTTATCTCTTTCCATCTTGTGCCTTTATCGTAATGTCTCGTTCTCCCGGCAAAAACATGACAACGTTAAGACGGGTTCGCCAACATTCGGGCGGCCATTTTGGATGGGGTTTTAGCATGGGTTTTGTTTGCATTTGGTATCGCTTCTCGTTGGCCGTACTTCATGTATGAATAAAATTAGTGCATAAACTTCGAAGAAATTCAAGTTTCCGCTACGCGAACGTTTGGCCATTAAAGTACGGCCAACGAGAAGCGATACCAAATGTAAACAAAACCCATGCTAAAACCCCGGGCGTAGGAACAAAAAAAAAACAGAAAAAGTCTTTCCTACAGCTTTATGAACTTGGAGGGTTGTATTTGTATTGGTGATTTTGATGATTATAATTCTATAATTACATACGTCTTACAGCCGCGAATAATATTTTAATCAACATACAACCTAGCACTGGCCTGAAAATTGCAAAAAACGTAAGAAAATTTGAATTTCGCGGGTAGGTTGGAGCTTTCACCTTAACCTTCCGATATAGTATTTATTAAAATGGTACAGTTGCGTACACAAGCGTTAGGAAAAAATAAAACAATTGCATTTCTTGACAACCTTGTAGCCAGGATTATCCATCAGCAACTTGCTCGAAAATACAGCCTTGTGGAATCGGAAGTGCCGTACTATAGGTATGTGCCCGACCCAGTTCTCGAACATGGTAATATCACATTGTACTGGGATCGATCCATCATCACTGACACGACTATTGTTGCAAATAAACCTGATATAGTGGTGGTGGATCGATCAGAACGGCGCGCAATGATTATTGACATAACAGTCCCGCATGATGAGAACCTCGTGAAAGCCGAGAAAGATAAGCAAATCAAGTATATTGACTTGGCTCGCGAGGTTGTCGACATGTAGAATGTGGACTCAGCGATCATTGTGCCGATAGTCGTATCTGCCAATAGCTTAATTGCTAAGAGCCTCGACCAATACCTGAGGAGGCTCTCGTTAGGCAGCTGGATCAAGGGCTTGATACAGAAAGCGGTTCTCCTAGACACGGCTCGTATTGTTAGGAGGTTCCTTTCTCTGGAGCTCTGACCGCCGGTAGCTTGGATCCTGTTCCCAATACCGGTGGGCTACTATTTTTATATTTTTAAATGTTTTATTTATTAAGAAATATTTAAAAACCGGCCAAGAGCGTGTCGGGCCACGCTCAGTGTAGGGTTCCGTAGTTTCCCGTCCGTCACAATAAGTGTTCCCACTTATGAGTATCAAGGTGGAGGAGGAAATTATTTTGTACAACTTTTTGTCTTTTTTGTACAAAAACTGTTGTGTCAATCAAGTTCAAAATGATTTTCCTAGAAAGTCCTTATAAAGTTCTACTTTTCAGATTTTTTTCATACTTTCTAAACTTATGGTTCAAAAGTTAGAGGGGGGGGGACACATTGTTTTTTACTTTTGGAGCGATTATTTCCGAAATTATAGACATTATCAAAAAATGATTTTAGTAAACCCCTATTCATTTTTAAATACCTTTCCAACAATATATCACACGTTAGGGTTGAAATTAAAAAAAAAATCACTTCCCACTTTACATATAGGGTGGCTACCCTAATAAAACATTTTTTTCCAATTTTTATTTTACCACTTTGTCGGCGTGATTGATATACATATTGGTACCAAATTTCAGCTTTCTAGTGCTAACGGTCACAGAGATTAAGCGAGGACGGACGGACGGACGGACAGACAGACATGGCGAAACTATAAGGGTTCCTAGTTGACTACGGAACCCTAAAAATGTGAAAAATATGTATCCAAATAAATAAAGGAATTAAAACGCCACTATCTACGATAAAAATAAATCTTCAATTACCTACGTAAATAGTACCTACTTTCTGTCATAGTCAAATACATTCAAAAAAGTAGGTGTACAAAAATAAATGACCTATAAATTATATCGAAACAACAATTGTGTTATCACCTATACCAATTCAATACCGGTATTATAGGTACTGTAAATTTTGGGATGTTATGTGAATATATTGCACGGCCGCTTTTTTGCAGCTATCCGAACTTGGTCGGGTTATGTAGGTTTTCGATGCTTCGTCAGTATTATAATTGTTTTTCTTTAATTACTGAATTTAATGACATGAAATTTTGCATGTGAATAGTTGAATGAATAAACTAATTATTGGCATACATTTTACCATGTACTTCTTTTAGCACGTCGTGATATTTGACTGCTTTGTAAACAGTGATCTATTCATGGTAAATCTAACGGAACATCATTGATACTTAGCAACATGTTGCAGACACTTACAAGGTTTGTTTAAACGTGAAAATCTAGACCCCAAAGTGCATACTTTAAGAACTAAGACCTAATAAGCGTATTTTACGTTTATATTTTTATCTTTTAAGCCCTATGATTTTTTCTAAATCTGTTTTTTTTTTACAAATATAAACAAATTCAAAACAACGTATGTAAAAATCTACAGCTCTCTATGTAAGCGCTTTATATGAAAACTAGCTAATGGCCAAACGTTCGCGTAGCGGAAACTTGAATTTCTCCGAAGTTTATGCATGCACTAATTTTATTCATACATACACAAATACACACTAATTTTTGGACACATCTCTTTTCTTCTAAAGTCTATGGATTAAAAAAAGTTCCGCCAGGACAACATTCGCCCAGCGGAATCAGTTTTTGGTGAATTTCTCCACAATGGCTGCGTGCACAATTTTTTTTTACCATACACAAGTATACGACGTCATACACTAAATATTTGCATAATTAAAATCTTTAAATTCAACAACATTCCGCTGCGCGAACGCACACCAAATCTCTTGCGACCACTAGAGTAGACTAACTTGTTTAGGTAAGAGCGATATCAGAGACTGGAGTATTAAGTTAGCGTTCTGTAGGCCGTGTGGTTAATGCTGCCGCGGGCGATAATACTCCCACTCGAGCAGATGACCAATTCTAGAGGCAACAGAAAAGGATATGAGCATGAAACAATGCAGGTTGACGTGGGTCTATCTTAATAGTTGCTGGCTAGCTGTTTCCCGCGACTTCGTGCGCGTTAGGTTCGCGATTTGCCTTGCCTTATAGCCGTTCTATTCTAATGTACGTCATGTGAGTACTTATGAGTATGATAGTTATCGAACAGTTAAGGAATATGAACATAATATTGCTCACCCTCTTACATTATTAGCGTGATAATAAGTAAACAGTCTTTCCTTAAGTTGAAATCTATCTCTTTGACAAATTAAATTACGACCCGGTCAGTCGTTTAGCCGAGAAAAGGATTCAAAGTTTTATGGATATTTCGCAATAAGGCAGGAGTTTCTTCCAAAATCAACAGGTGAAACTGTGGTCTACATTTTTTTTCAAAAATCCAATGATGAAGTTTTAGTTTTTTTCAAAATTGGTCTCTAGACTACTTTCGAGTATTTTTCGCTATTCGTTATAGTTGCAGATTACGCCAACCACGCCCATTGGAAAAATCCACCCCATATTGTATTACAAAACACAAAAACACTGCCATTACGTTCAAACATTTCATATTTTAATTATAATATTTACACAACAAAACACTAATAACATCAATTCATTATCAATTAACAAAACTCATTATCTTAAAACAAAATACTGCTATCTTCTCTGTCTCTACTCTCTGAGAATATCGGAGAACACCCCGTGCCTGGGAACTGGTATTTTGTTTACAATATCGGGAACAACCTGGAACAAAACTTATCTTGAAAAGAGAGTTATAAAAGGTTTAAGGCTC
The DNA here is from genome assembly GCA_905475445.1 of Ochropleura plecta. Classification (NCBI taxonomy): domain Eukaryota; kingdom Metazoa; phylum Arthropoda; class Insecta; order Lepidoptera; family Noctuidae; genus Ochropleura; species Ochropleura plecta. Next base: position 15,706,519 of record FR997739.1, read on the forward strand.
TAGACAGACGGACCGCATTTTAACTGCAATCAAACCGCAAATTGCAGTTCAAGTCCAGTTTGAATGCAATTGACACGACTGCGATAGAACTGCACACCGACTGCAATCGAACTACACGGTTGGTTTCCTGTTAGTCGGTGTGCAGTTCACACGATTGCACGCCGACTGCAATTGAACTGCAATCGGACTGCACGTTTGGTTTGCAGTTCTATTGCAGTCATGTCAACTGCATTGAAATGCGTTCCGTCTATCTAGAGCCTTAGATTGTTGTGATCATATTACTCTAGGTATGGGCTTGTAATGTGGAGGTATAAGACAAATGTGAGGAAAGTATTGAATATAAATATGGATGTGTATAAGAGTAGATGTCTGTGAAGGGTGATTTGGCAAGAAAGGAGGTGTGTGATGAAATTACGAGTTAAAGAAGAGTATGGCAAATAATTTGGGATGAGGGTGTGATGATAATATTCTACCATCAAACATTTAACACTGGAAGAAAATGAATTATTAATTTGAAGTACAGTTGGACTCAAAAGTCCAGTTCTATAGATTCTGATGTCCTGACGGACTACATCGGTATGCTATAGCGGTATTAACTATACTTCTGTTCAAACTTTATGGGGGATCGGAAGTTACCTGTGAGTGACGGTCTGCGCATTATACAGTCAAGACGACACGGTTCCTCTGCGCCCGCTGATTTGTGTTCTACACAACTTTCAAGTTAGATAATTAAATGATTTATCTATCTATCTATCTTATCTATGCTCCGAGTTGACATAAACTTTGAGTTTTTTTTTGGTTTTCAATAAAGATATAACTATTTAATCTATATCGCTATTTGAATCTTTCCCCAAACTCACCTTAATACGAATTTCTCTGGGCATAAACTCGTGAAAGAATTCGTAGAATTCGAAGTGCGTGCGCACAATGTCTAGCCTGGCGAACTCGTGCTTCAGAACATCGACGGCGTCTGTCGGCGCTACGTTGTGGCGACGCAGGTCTTTGGTGAAGTTGTATAACGTTTCTGCTAGCTTCTCGGCTCGGACGCGGGCTTTGTAATCGTATCTAGAAGTATTTGTAAAACATATTATTTATTGAACAAGGATGCGAAAGTTATAGGGAACGATGATATCTGGATGACCGCTTTTATTACCCACTTATTGACACCCACGCTTTAGAAACGAACGTGATAGTATCGCGTTTAGTTTTGTCCGTCCTACATCGTGTTTAACAGGACTTCGTGACTCCGTGTGTGTCTGTGATCAAGGTCATGGTGCTCGACACTAATTTAGTTTTTACGTTTCATTTTTCATATTTTGGACCAGCGTCCTATTAGGAAACCCAGCCGACGCCCAATGTAATCTGTCCCCCTTCCACTCACCGGTGATAACTATACCAAAAAGTGAGCATCCTCCTGCAGGTTCTACCCTTCCGTGGCCCACGTAGAGGTGCTTGAACCGTCTCCGAACTCAAGTGGGAAGATATGAATCCAACCTCGTTAGGTGGGGCTACCTAAATGAAACATCAGCGGCTGGGATTGAGGAGCTGTGTTGCAAGCTATGGTTCCAGGTTCACCTCCTATCCTGCCCTCTTAGACCAAAAATATGCAGTCGAAAACATCTCTAAGGTGCCACTGACGACGAGGTAGTATTGGCGTAGTTTTGAGCTAACACAACATATAATACTCGTGTTAGCGATGCGAAAAAGAAGGTAATTTGCTGACATAGCTATTAAGTAGAGCACCACTAAAGGAATTATGCATGGACTTGACTTAAAGAGCAGTATGGAAGAAAACTTCCTACAACCTCAAATAAAATGCAGTAAGACCAGTAGAATTATGGTAACTTACTTGGCCTCCAATTTTTCCTCCAAGAACTTATACAGTCTTTTAGTGATCCACGACGCGTTGGCAGGTCGGAACCTCTTCGGAGGCTTATACTTCATGTCCTGTATCACCTCAGCAGGCAACTCGTCGAGAGGAATGATAGACTTTAACTGTTTCTTAGGCTTGCTTTGGGCAGGCTTGAGGCGGCGAGGGGCCGGCTTGTTGGGCACTTTGAAAAGGCTCAGCGAGCTTGTGGGGGGGTTTTTCAAGGAGTTTCTTACTGCAGCTTCCTGTAATGTGGAAAATACAATATTTAATTGCCAATATGGATGGTTAACGATTTATGAATCAAAGTAGTGATAGGCTAACTGAAAGATCTACTTTTATAGTGTTACATTGGCGTCAGTAGCACCGAAATTGTAGCCCGAAATTAAAGAGCCCTTAGTGAGGAGGATTAACACTATTTTTGTCGGCCTTCCTTCTTGTTTTAAAAAACTTGGCCCTACACTATGAATATCTCCTGTATTGTGTCCGTTGACAAACATTTACACTCACATATAGAAACAGTCAGAACCGAAACAATTATTTGTAGGCCATAAAAATACTTGTTTCGTGCGGGGATCGAACCCGCGACACGCAGTGCAGCAGTCAATCGCACAAACAGTGCGCCAACCGTGCCATCAAGTTCCTGAAGAAATGAAGAGAAATAAGCATTTAAATATTATAAAGTTTTTTTTCCTAAGTTTCGTGATGTTTTAACTAAGTAACTGAAAGGTAAAATAAGGCAGCAGAGCAGCTACTTACCAACTTAAGTCTCTTTTCAATATTCTGTTCCTTAATTTTCTGCAAAGCTATTTCCAGCGCCGTCAAGCGCGTTTGCCTCGACAGTTCATGATCTGACTCCACTATATCTTCAACATGATGATTAGAATCTTCAGGCATCTCCGTAGAATTTGCCAGGGGAAACTTCACAGTTTCCGAATGCATTTCCATATGTTCAGTTTGCCTTTTGGCTGATTTTTCCATAACCAAGGCTCTTAAAGACTTTCTAGGAGTAAAGTCTTTGCCGAAAGTTTGTCGTAACGTTTTACGGGTGGTTCTATGTGAATCCCAGCCGGAATTTTCGGCGCTGGAGTTTCTAGCACCGTCAGAGAAGCCTGTGCTATCTCTGTGAGGGGCTAAGCTTGGTCTTATGTTTAAAGTTTTGCTTATCATACTTTTGCTCTTTCTAATACTGGTATTGCGGCCTTTAGCTGTGAATGAGTCCATTTGGTTGGGATTGTCGTGTAGGATCACTTCTGGGGATTTGTTTATGGGCTTCTTTCTATGTCTGCCGGTAGTATCATGTGTTACATTTGGCGATTCTTCAATTTCGTCACTTGGATCTATTTCGTTCTGTTCTTCAATCTGTCTTTCTTCATGGCTTTCATGTCCGTTTTGTTCACTTTCGTTTTCCGATTCTTGTTCTTCGTCGTCATCAACTTCCATTTCATCGGCTTGATTGCCATCAGAAATCTCTGGGTCACTGGCGATTGCTTTTTCAGCCTCATCACTGTCGTGCATTTGGTGATCTTCTTCTTCACTTTCGTCAACTTCGGCTTCACTTGCTTCTTCATTGCTTTCGTCATTTTCAACTTCATGGCTTTCGTTTACAGAAGCTTCATTGACTTGACTCTCATTGGCTTCTTCCTCATCTTCACTCATTGTTTCAACGTTCTCGTTTTGAGCGCCATCCTCTTCGATTTCTTGGCTTTCATTTACGTCTTCTTCGACTTCTTGGCTTTCATTTGCGTCTTCGTCCACTTCTTGGATTTTATTTGCTTCTTCTTCGACTTCTTGACTTTCATTTGCGTCTTCATCCACTTCTTGACTTTCATTTGCTTCTTCGTCCACTTCTTGGATTTCATTTGCATCTTCTTCGACTTCTTCACTCTCATTTACTTCGTCAACGTTTTCTTCACTTTCGTTTGCCACTTCTGCCATTTCTTGGCTTCCATTTGCCTCTTCTTCCAATTCTTGACTTTCATTTACTTCGTCATAGTTTTCTTCGCTCTCGTTTGCCGCGTCTGCGATTTCTTGACTCTCATTTTCTTCAGCCCCAACTTCCTGGCTTTCATTTACTTCGGCTTCATTATCGTCGCTTTCATTAATTTCCTCCTCATCTTCTTCGTGTTGATTTTCGTCTACTTTGCTTTCATTCGCTATTTCTTCTTGACTTACATTCTGTTCTTCTTCATTTTCTTGGCTGACAATAATTTTTTCGTCGTTTACTTCTTCTTCATTTTCTTGACTTATGTTTATTTCATCCTCATTATCTTGTTCTACTACTTCAATATTATCTTCGTCGCTATTATTAACATTTTTTTCGATATCTTGACTGACCATTTCTTTATCTTCATGTTGTACTGTCTCTGATACATGTTCTTGAATACCATCAACATTATCATCTGCAGAATATTGGTCAGTTTGGGATTCTACTGACTCTTCAACAGTTTTCACCGGTTTTTGTATTTTTTGTAATGATTTGTTGGTTAAATTTGATTTGTTATTGTTTGATTTATTGATATCACTGTTTTGAGTATCTTTTACTAATACAATGGTATTGTGCTTTTTAGTATTATCTTTCTGGTTTTCGTTAGGGTCGTTGGCAGCCACATCTTCGTCTACAACTTCATTGTCATCATTTTCGTATTCTAATGTGAAGTCATTTTCATTATCCTCCTCTTCATTTGATGCAACATCATTTGAACCACTCTTATCAACTTTATCATGTACTTTGAGAGTAACTGTCCGTTCTTTTTCATTAACACTTCTATTTGTAGCAGTAGTATTTGGAAGACTCTTGTTTGTGACCCGTGTTACGTTGTTTATGGTATTTGCGACATTACCAATTTCTTCTGATTCAATTTCGGTTTCTATTGCTCTCGAAGTATTCCTCGTCCTGCTTTTATTTTGTTTCTGAGATTTATTTAGTGTTGTGTTTTGTTTAGCTGTTTCAGACTTAGAAGGACTTACGTAAAATTCATTGCCTTTAGATTTATTTTGAGACTTATTGCTTTTGGCATTCTGTTTTACAGAAGTATTAACATCCTCATTTTTCGAGGTATTCTTCAGCATACTTCTTGTAGTTCTTGAACTGTTTAATGACTTGTCTTTTATTTCCGGTGAAGCTTTGGATTTATTTTTGGAAGAAGCAGATTTATTAGATTGTCTTGTTTTATCAAAGCCTGTAGAATTGGTTTGTAGAGTATTAGTACCTGCTTCAGATTCCTTAGCTTCCGATAGTTTACTGAGTCTAGTTCTTTTTACAGGTGTGGTTACCATCATATCTTCTAGTTGATTCTCAACCATTGTTGATGATGGTAACATGTTCCTAAAATCCATTTCTATGTCAGTAGTAATGCTTGATGAAGGAGACGGATCCCGCCCTTTAGATGCTGAACTAAATCGCCTCTGTTCAATTTTCTTTTGAAAACCAAATACTTTAGTTTGTATTTCGGATATTTCATCCTCACTTTCAGAAACAATGAAATCAGCAAACATGTTCTTTCTTTTGTTTCCTGGCCGGTTACCAAAGATGTTTCTAACTTGTGGTTTAGGTTCAGCAAGAACATTTTCTTTTGTTTTTTCAGCAGCTGTTTTATTTGGGGATATATTGAGAAGGGCTGCTGGGAATATAGGTTTAGACCTCTTTACATTTCGAAAGAGTTCTCTTGTTCCAGCATTTACTGATTTATCAGTGTTTGCAGTATTGGTCTTATGGAGTTTAGCCAATGATTCTCTGTTGTCTATTAGGTGGCCAAACTTCTGTTGAGGTTGATTCTCTTTCTGTGTGAAGAGCCTTCTTTGTGGGAGTACTATGCTGTTAATAGATTCATTGTCGCTGCTTTCTGGTAAATCAAGAGTGTAATTCTTTTTTTCCTGGCTGTAAATAGAAAAAAAAAATTGGAACATGTTTACAAGTAGCTTAATGAAATTAGAGAGGTTAGTTAATTTTTAGCTAAAACAGCAGAAACGGCAAAATCATACTGCCAATTTTAAATTTGGTTGATCTTATTTTAAGGGAGTGTGCGTAGCAGTGGTCACAAGTAACTATCGCCAGTCTTCATATTTAAAAAAATAAATACATATTATTAGACATGATTTATGATACAGAATGTAGTTGAGAATGCCATCATAAATCTGATAGTCAAAGCAAGTTTTCTGGATTTATACTAGGTTGATTGATGAGATAGGTTCGCCTCTTCAAAACCCACCCCTATTTTGAGCAACTTAAAGATAACTGGCAAATTAGGTGGATATGTTTGTGAAAGCAACAGACAACTTGTAGAACAACTACAAAAAGGTGAGTTTGTGCTGGAAGGCCAACATCTATTTTTCACACCCCTAGCTAGTAAGGGTGGTCTGAACAGTGGGTGAAACTGCTTGGCACAGCTAGTCAGTGGCGGCGTAAGGGGGGGGGGCGGCGGGGGCGGTCCGCCCCGGGTGCCAAGCATCAAGGGGTGACAACCTTCCGGGGTTGCGGGTTGTTCGAAAGGGATACCGCGGCCCCGGAACGTAAATGGCAATAGAAGGAATATGTGTGGGTTTCAGTCAGTAAACGTCTGACACTCCCCCTCGCTCCGCCCAGAGCGGTGGAAGTTATTTGGTGATTTCCCAACCCAAAAAAAAGGGGTGACAACGGAATGCCAAGCCAGTCGCGCAGTTTAGTAACGCGCAGCGTTAGTAGCCACTGGCGCATCTGCAGGACAAGGTCGGCGCGGGCGACAGGGGCAAGTTGTTGATGTGTCGATCAAAGCAATCACAGTTGACAAATGGTCAGTCAGCCAGTGTTATTGTTTCTATGATGTTATCTGGATTAATTTTGAAGTTCGTAGCACCTTCTGGTTCTCTGGTATCAAACACACCACAGCAAGGTGTTGAAAGTGACATTGAAACAGATGGTGTACAAACCAGGAGCCAAAATGCATTGCATGGGGGGACGCCGGGGAGATAGCCTGACAATCTTGATACACAAGATGAAAGAAGGTAGAGATTAGCAACAAGAAGAATCTGACCAAGAAAAAAACTTTTTTCAAAAAAAAAACCGACATTCTAAAAAAGAATTAAAAATAACGTAAGCAACTTTTGTTGGTTTCGTTGACTTTTTTGTCACCCGGAACCCGGAAGTAAAGTTATTTTCGACTTTTTAGTTTTTTGTTGGAAGCCGGTTTTGATTAAAAAAAAATATTCTGCAGTTTTAGTAAAACAGAGTTTCGTCAAAGGAAACTAAAAAGTGTCTGAACACATAACGAATTCTGAAGGTCTCCTCTCCTGTTTTGAAAAAAGGAAAATCTTGAAATGGATTGAGGCTTAAAAAATCTATCGACCATGAACATCAAAATGTTAAGAGACCAAGAAAAAAAAGTGGAGTGCGCTTTTGAGTCGCCTTTTAGATGTTTTTCCCTTCCTGGCACGCCAAAATCATTTTCATCAGACAATAGAGGGTTTTTTCAGAATTAGTTAATCTATTGTCAAAATATGACCTAGGAATAGAACATGCTATCTATATGCAAAAAGTAAACGGGTAGTGTCCAAATACATTCAAAATGAGTTCAATATTTCGGAATTATTTTCGATAGTACTGAAGTACTTACGCATTTGTGTGGCTTTTTTTTTTCGGGTGGGAAATCATCTAATGACTTCACCCGCTCTGGGCGGAGTGGGGGGCGTGTCAGACTTTTACTGACCAAGACCCACCCATGTTCCTTCTATTGCCCTTTATGTTCCGGGGCCGCGGTATCTCTTTCGAACAACCCGCAACCCCGGCAGGCGGAGGCTCTGGCAAGCCCCTCTGCTCTGCTGAAATCCCTTTGAGGCGCGCGTGAAACACGAACGCTCCGTCGACACGGCCTGTCGTCAATCGACGGACGGACGGTGAGCTACCCACAGGCCCGCATCTACGGTGGCCGGGAGTCGTCTCGCGGCGCCCGGCGCCCGGGGCGTCGGGCGTGGGTTAGATTGAGGTTCTCTCCCTCAAACGCCCGGCCTCCTCCTTCACTAGCATTACTGCTTCGCAGAAGGAGGTGACCGCTTCCCATTCCCTCTCGCTCCGGACCATAGACTGAACAAGGGCCGGACGCGAGAGATCGCCGCCGCCGATCGCCTCCACGAGGGCACGGCGGTGCTCCGCCCCGCGCTGGGCAGACCGCTACTGTGTGCTCCACCGTGTCCTCCGGGCGATCGTGACAATGGTGACACCCGGGCGTTTCCTCCCGCCCGATTATGTGCAGGAACCTCCCGAAACTTCCGTGTCCGGTGAGCGTATTGCCATAATGTATACTAGCACAGACAGGGGTTGCTCTGTAATCGCACGCAATATGCTCTTGTAGCTAGAGAGCATACTGCATATCAGTACAGAGACAGACTGAAATAAAATACACTTTGCTCTAATTCGTGAGAGCAAAACACATACGAGTACAGACAATTTGGCTGCCGTAGTAGGCACCCCGACATGGACAGGTTAGGTTCGAAGGGGATGGCGGGGTCTGAAAGACCCCGCCATCCCCTTCGTGTTAGGTTACTTTAAACCTTGAATGCAGAGGTAGGAGCCCCGCGAAGCGGGGCTCCGTCGAGCCACTTTGATAGGTAGTAATCAGTGAGAGCTCGGGACTTGGGGCACCCCGACATGGACAGGTTAGGTTCGAAGGGGATGGCGGGGTCTGAAAGACCCCGCCATCCCCTTCGTGTTAGGTTACTTTAAACCTTGAATGCAGAGGTAGGAGCCCCGCGAAGCGGGGCTCCGTCGAGCCACTTTGATAGGTAGTAATCAGTGAGAGCACATTTTGCTTTAGACATATGCGAACAAACCGTATACTTATACAGACAGGTCTGTAGTCATACGTAGTTTGCTTTAAAAATATGCAAGCAAACTGTATACTTATACAGACTGGTCTGTAGTTATACGTAGTTTGCTTTAGAGTATTTGTTATTTTTAAGAGCACAAAGTGATCTAGTACAGACTATGGGTGTCTGTACTGATATACACAATGGCAATACGCGTCCGGTGAGGACCTGCGTCAGGCGGTAGGTGAGGACGCCATGACGCCTCTACAGTCACTCCTCAAAGAGGGTACTTACCGCCACTATTGTGGCGTGCCCTGCACGGGGTTGCGACAGTCGCTCTCTCCATGCCACCATGAGATCGCACCGGAGGTCTGTCCGCTGAGCGGCAATTTGCCGCGGCAGCGGTGTAGTGCCTCCGCGCGCCACTCAAACAGGTGAGCGAGCACTATCGCCTCCAGATCCCACGGTGGCAATCTGGCAAGGAGGCTCGCTGCCTCACCGGAGATCGTGCGGTAGCCCCGGATCAGCCGTATGGCTACCACCTTTTGGCGCGCGTTCAGGTAGTGGGCGGCGCGCCGCCCTAAAGAACGCGCCCATACCGGGGCCCCGTAAAGGGCCATGGACCGCACGACTCCGACATAGAGCCTACGGCAGGAGGCGTTTGGCCCCCTCAGATTGGGCAGAAGCCGCTTGAAAGCAGCCCCCGTCCGTTTGAGTTTGGGAGCCAAATGTCGGAAATGCTCCACGAAATTCCACCGGCTGTCGAGGACGTTTCCCAGGTACTTCATCGTCGACCCGACGCCGATGCGAACCCCTCCTACCGTCAGCTGGGATCCCGACGGTGGCGTGTTTCCGCGGCCATGAAAGACCATGGCCTTGGATTTGTGCAAAGCCACCTCGAGACCCAGCAGCCGGATCCTCTCTGCGACTATCGCAACCCCGCGTGTCATGATGTCGGCCGCCGCCTGGTGCGAACCCCCCCTGAGCCAGAACGACTGTGTCATCTACGACATCTCTGGCCGGTTCCGCTCTCCAGAGTGACCGGGGTAGATGACGGCCCTGTCCGTCAGATATACCCCGTCCACACGACGAAGGTAGGTCGGCATCCGGTGGTATCGAAGTGCCTCCCTGATGCAGCTCCAAGGCATGGTGTTGAACGCGTTGGCGATGTCAAGAGACACCGCCCCTACAACCCCACCCCTGGACACTGCAGCCCCCGTCGTGAGGGCTCTCACGCGCACGATGGCGTCCACCGTCGAGCGCCCCTTGGGGAAACCATACTGGTGATCCGCAAGATCCGGCCCCGTCCCCACAAGGTGCCCGACGAGGCGGTTTGCAATTACTAGCATTTGTGTGGCTTCAGTGACTTCTTGTTAAAGAAGTTTCTCAAATGTTTAGTAAATAAAATCTTACCTAAGATCTACAATGACCCAAACGCGACCTACCAGTCTTTCCATATAGTCCATTGAAAAGGACCGAAACTTTAATTTTGATATCATAGAATATTTTAGCAAATTAAAGTCACGCAATCGCGTTTAGTATTTGCCGTTTTATTTTGAGGGTGCTCAATAGAAAGTCGCCCCGGGTGCCAACCCATGCTACGCCGCCACTGCAGCTAGTTTCACAGCATGGAGGCTGGAATATCTCCTATAGGATCATATAACCGGGACAACAACATCCTAGTTCTTTAAACTAGGTCTACCTACTAAATTTCATCAACCACATCTATCTACTAGTTAGTGTCAAAATGTTGAAAACATTTTACTATGAAAAAATTACCTCAAAACTTCAATATCCAGCTCCTCAATGGCATTGTTGACTGTCAATTTATTATCTTCTAACACTTCCATTACATCTTGGGAGTTTTCATCAAGCTTCTTCCACCAACTTTTGCCTGAAAAAGTATTCATGTTGCATAATCAAGTTATAATAGGTGATCAATAAATACCATTTGTCTCATCACTAATGTATTCACATATTTCAAATACTGATTTGAAAATTCTAGTCATTGAAGATCCCAATAATAATAAGATTTCTCAATAATTACTACCTAGCATTCAACATAATATGTAAGGTTTCCAAGTGGCTATTTAACAACTTCAAAATATTAAATTGCAAGGATCAGATTGGTCATGGAAATTTAAATAACCATAGACACTACAACACAAGAAAACTACTTAGCATTCAAAATAAGAAGTTTTGCAAAGTATTTTAAATGCGAAATAATTATTCCTTCTAGTGTGGACCAAAAATATATTAAATTAAGATAACTTGCTATTTTTTTTTTAATTAAACTCTTCCTGCAAAGGTTTATGAAGTTTATTTAAGTTTAAAAAAATGTTTTGGTTGTTTTTAAGGGTGATTATAGTTGAGAACCCTGATTGCAGGTTAACTAAGATTTTGTGTCCACTTAGAGATGAATTTTAAAAAATCACTGACTAAAGGATTTTATAAACAACACAAAGGTTTTTTTAACCTATATAAATTACATAAACAGAATAAAGATTTATTTGCAATAGTCTAAAACAATAATGTACTCACGTCTAGGTTCCTCAATCTCAGTATTATCATTCAGCACAGATCTGCCGCTCAACGGAGACAATGCAAAAGACTCCATGTTCTTGTCTTTGAACTGGTCTATGAGCGCTGTGAGCCTGCCGGACGCCGTGGACAAGGCTGGGGAGCATAGACTACGACTGCCACGGGTAGACTTGCGTTTCGGCGTGGGTAAACCACCCTGAGAACGCGCCGGGGACGCGGCCTTTGTTTTTGGCATTTATGTAGCTTTTTTTAAACCTGAAATTGTTATTTATGAATCACATGTTTTGATTCCATATCAAGTAGAAAATAATGGGTTAAGGCAAGTAGACTTGGCCATAAGCTACGGAGTTCGTACACAAGCCATGTAGAAAATGTCTTTTTATCCTAATTACAATATTTGTCCTGCCCTTGATGAATGTAAGCTTGTTTATATTTATAAACGAGTATTTAGACCATTCTGAATTAATGTAGTAACTGTCTGTAATACACATGTTAATTGTAATCTTGAAAAAGTGACAGATACATTTACGAACGTTACAGAAAAAATAATAATTAGATCACCTTGTAAAGAAAAGCACTCCAGAGAAACAGTAGTAACTATACTACAAAACGCACACAAACTTCCATTCGGCACCCAGTGATTATTACTCTTTTGATTACACTTAGCTTTGCTTTGCTTCTCCATCAAACAAACCACAAAACAACGTTCGTTTCTGTCTGAACTTTTAAAAAGTGTCACGTTCCGTTACACGCGCTATGTTGGCGACTATTCATTAAATCATTTTAAAAACAAGTATAACTAAAATCAATATTTTGTATGTAGATATATGAAACGATTAATATTTCATTAAAAAACGCTTATTTAGGCTAACTACTATTTTTTGCAACCTTTTTTATATAATGAAGACATATAAAATATAGTGTGAGAAACAAAAAACTTGACTAGAACGTGAAACGGAGTGTGTAATTTCGTTTAGTTACTCCATAGCAAAACGGAAAATATTCTATTGTAAATTCCACTTCTGCAAAACAACATTTCTGCTATTTTGTAATTTAATCATTTATTCAATGTGTAATGTTCTTTTTCTTATTTTTTTTTTTAAAAAAAACGTTGCCCCACTCTAGGAATTTCTCCTGTACATACCGTGGGTGCGTTTACAAACATTTAAACTCACATACACAAACAGCCAGACCCGAATGATAAAACAATAATTTTATTTTAACCTATTTTTTTTTACTGTTTAATCTTATTTACGTATATTCCTTGTGTGACCGTATATTGTTGAAATCTAAAACGCATAAAAAATCATTTTGAGAATCTATTTTATCTGTTCTCGGCTTTGTACGCGAGCTGCGATGTAATACTGTGGTCGGGGATAGCTCATAAAACAGACCTGGGATCAAGAAAGTTTATAAAATGTTTGTGGCTTGGTTGCGGCCCAAAACCCAAACCAATTTTCATTTTGTTTGAATAATGGTTGATTTAATATAATATAGTTATAGTAGACGGCAGAAGCCTTTTATGTTCACATTCACGTTTTTGGTAGGGCTACAGTTTTTTGAGAGGGAATGGGAAGCAGTCACCTGCTTCTGCGAAACAGTTATGCTAGCGAAGGAGGTTGCCAGACGTTAGAGAACCTCAAACCAACGCACCCGCTGTGCGAGACGCTACGGCGCGCGCGGCGTTGGGCGCCGCGAGGCGACTCCCGGCCTCTGCAGATGCGGGTCTGTGGACGATGAGCAATGGGTAATGTCTCTCCTCTCTCTGGGTCTAACGACGACAGGCCGTGTCAACCGCGCGTTCGTGTTCCACGCGTGCCTCAAAGAGATGACCGCAAAGCAGAGGGGCCTCCCAGGGATGTGGTTTGTTCGAAACAGATACCGCGGCCCCGGAACTTAAAGGGCAAAAGAAAGAAAATGGGCTGGTTTTAGTTACGAATAGTATTAGTCTGCTCCTTAGAGCGGGGAAAGTTATTTGATGATTTCCCATCCCCAAAAAGAGGCTTCAGTTTCAGTTCAAATCCATTTACTGTTTTGCTCGCAGTCTCTTTAGGTTCCTTTGCTCTTTTATTTAAGAGTAGGTACATTTCACGGTGCACTGAGTAGGCGTAGTAATATGCATTGTGTGCCTTTTGATGGCCTTTTGCGTTGTTTTTTTGGTGAAACTACAGCACTATCTTTGTTTTTCACTAAAAATATTGTTATTAGGTAAATCAAATCAAATCATTTATTTTGAATGTCATGAAAACAAAAAAAATATGCTGCTACAGTCCCAGTCACAAGACATAATAACTTGTGAAAGTACTGTAGTTGCCCTTTCCAAAGCGTAGATCTCTATGGAGAAGAATGGGGAAGAAACTCCATGGACACTCTTTTAAATCATAATATTTTTACAAAATCATAGATACATCATTCATGTTGTGATTATAAATACATGTGAGAACGATGTCGAAAAACGAGCACATTAAGAGCGTCCAGAGTAAAAGCAAAAACAAGAGTTTAATAGATAAATTAATTAATTAAAACAAACCGTGGCGGCTAATAGATGACCAGTCACAACTGACAGCGCCAGTTCACGAACATGACGCATATATCAGCCCCATTCAGCTCAACCATTTTGAAGGGAACTAAATGACCCGACACACCCGCCACCATCAGCGAGACATTTAAGTGAGCATGACAATCTCTCAACCACCAGGGCAACCGTCGAGTCAATAAAATTACATAGTACTCACACATGGGCATAACAATTATACAATATTAGGAAACTGAGTCTATACAATGCAAATACAGTCTTACAATCTTCTACAGCTGCCACAATAACTTCAGACGCTGGATCAATTAGTTTGCCCCTATGGTTGTGGAGCAGGACCGGCATTGAGCCAAGCATTTATATCATTAATGTAATCCCCCAACTTATAATATGCTTGCCTACATAGTGTGCGTTTAGTACAAGATTTAAACTTCGATTCATTCAATTGTAGAATATTTGTTTGGAGGTATTTTGTTATAACATTTTAAGCAGTACCCCATAAAGAGGAGTCTACTTTAGCTAGCCTGAAACCTGGCTGAACTAGTTGGTCCCTGTTTCTAGTATTATAGTGGTGTCTGTCACCTCTTTTACTAAATAGATGCAGATTTTTCCTAACGTACATAATGTTTTCATAACTGTATTGACAAGGTACTGTCATGATGTTAATTTTCTTAAACAGTTCTCTTAGGGAATCGCGCCTACGTAGATTATATATGGCTCTGATGGCTCTTTTCTGCAGAATAAATATAGACTCAATGTCTGCAGCTCGTCCCCATACTAAAATACCGTATGACATTATACTATGAAAATATAAAATAACTAAAATAGACCAGTCGCGCGGTATCTACGTCAGTAAATTGACGGATTTTTCTTACAGCATATGCTGCTGAACTCAACCGTCCTGCAAGAGATGTTAAATGAGGACCCCATTGTAGCCTAGATTCGAGCGTGATGCCTAAAAAAACAGTTTTATCGACAAATTCTAGTTTCTCTTGATTCAATACTATGTCACATTCATTACTTTTCACGTTTGGCAGAGCAAATCTTATGCACTTTGTTTTTTTCCATTCAGTACTAAATTATTAGCAGTAAATCAATTATGGACCTGCAATAGGGTGTTATTTAGGTCGTCAGGATTTGTTGCACGTCTGTTTATCTTAAATATTAAGGAAGTATCGTCAGCAAACAACACCATTTGAGGTTGGTTTTAAAATAAATGGGGTAGATCATTTATATATACTAAAAAGAGGAAAGGACCTAATATGGAACCTTGTGGTACACCCATTTTAACTTTTAAACCCATTGAATTGACGCCATTTATTTGCACTTGTTGCTGTCTATCATTTAAATACGATTTTACTAGATTGAGCGCAAGTTTACCTAAACCGTAATGCTCATGTTTCAAAAGGAGGGTTTCATGATTAACGCAATTGAATGCCTTAGAAAGGTCACAGAAGATTCCTATGGCATCTTGTGCCGCTTCCCACGCAGTAAATATGTGTTTTATTAAGGTGACACCGGCGTCAGTCGTACCACGTCCTTTGGTGAAACCAAACTGTTTTTCATGGAAGATTTTATTGGTGTTAAAGTGGTTGAGCATTTGATTAAGCATTATCTTTTCAAACACCTTGCTGAAAACCTATATTGTTTGGTGCTACGTAATTTTCGGCAATTAGCTGGTTTTAACATATTTTGCAACAACACTTTACTGTATGCTGTGTTCTGTCTAGCAGTTTACTGTAATGAAAATAGTACATTTTGATTAAAGTTAGGAAACTTTGTCATTACATCCGAGGCGGAATTAACACACGAGCCGTAAAGTGAGGGTATTACAGAGCCGAGAACAACAGTGACAAATTTGCTTGTGAATCACTTAGGAAGAAATTAATACGGGTGGTAAATTGTTTTTGTCATTAATTGCTATGTAACCACTTAATATGTTCTTTCCCGCCTTTTCCTTCTCAGGCTGAAGAAAAAGCAAAAGTATGACGCCGCTAATCAGCTTACTATCAAAAAATATATTTTTTAAAAATTTAGAATTGTAATAGATGTCAATTTGTTGTTACAACCAAATTATTATGTCTATTTGTGATATTCTGTAGTTAAAAAAAAATGAATTCCCTTACAAACATGCGCTTCCTTGCTATAAAAAAAACCCCTGCTGACTTTAGGAATTTGAACAGTTTTTTATTTTTTTGTTTGTGGCGTAGGTAGGTAATCAGAAAAGGCCAAGTGCGAGCCAGACTCGACATAAAAAAATCAAAAAAAAAAAAAAAATCTTTTGACTACTTAGACTTAGAGGGTTAAATTCAATTCGATACTTTCACGAGTTCCCGAGATATAGTTTATAAAATGTGGAAAATGTCGTTGGTTATACATTTATTAATCTTATAGCTGTAATTTTGTGTAATACTGTAATGTGTAACCGTTTGTTTTCCCAAATAAATAAAAATAAAATAAAATATAGGGTCTTGACGAAACAGACAAACAGACGGACAACAACGTGACAGTATAAGAGGTCCGTTTTTCTTTTTGAGGTTTGTACCTACAGAACCCTAAAAATTAAAGCACTCGTTGCGAATGTTGCGATGCATGAGCAAAAAGCACGCGCGTATACACAATACATTCCATGTTAAACCTAATCATAGTGCAATAAGAGTCAGTTTTCGAGAATGTGTATTAAAAATAATAAAAGTTCAACTGTGTAATGAAAGTGGAACATCAAATATTCCAAGAATTCAAGCCACAAGCAAACGAAAATTCTCCACAAACGTACCTTCTAGATTATTTTGCCGGACGCAGCCGTTGGAGAACATTCTCAGTCTTATCTGTAGAAGTCAGTTTCTTTTAAGTTATATTTGTACAAAGGAGACCACAATCTAAGTTAACTGTTCAAAGCACTTTGAAACACAATATCAAATACAAAAGCGCGATTGGTTTTGCAAAGTTCCTTTGTCGATGCTGCTGCAGTGTAGTTTAAATTTGTAATCAAAGTATGTACCTACCGGTTGAATTCGTTGGATATTTTTAATATTCATAATATCTGCATCGTCCGTCTAGTCCAAGGCTGCTCAACTTATTTTGAAGGTAAGTCAAATTTGATTCTGTGTCAACTGTGGGGCCATTTTCTGACGTTTAAGGGTGAGAACGGGCGTTGGGCGCACCGAGACGATTCCCGGCCACCGTAGATGCGGATCTGTGGACGACGACGTGGTGGATGGTAGCTCACCATCCGTCCGTCTAGTGACGACGCGCCGTGTCGACCTGTGGCCCTGGCAGAGGGTTGTGTCAGGGCCACTGCTTGCGGGGTTGCGGGTTGTTCGAAAGAGATACCGCGGCCCGGGAAAACAAAAGGGCAATAGGAGGAACATGGGACGGTTTTAGTCAGTAAAAGACTGACACTCCTCCCCGCTTCGCTTAGAGAGGGGGAAGTTATTTGAAGATTTCTAATAGAAAAAGGCCTATTTTTAGATTTATAATGGCTCGAAACTCTCTTTAGGCCTCCTCGATACTACGGTATCGAAAGATATTCGTCCAGACTATTAAAAACGGGCGACATTTATGATAACATAATTTTTGAAACTTAGTCGATTTCGTCGTTTCGATCGTTTTTCGGTTACGGCGGCGACCAATCTCAGCGGAGCCATCCAATTAGCCATCGGCGCGGGCGCAAGAGATATTATAGTGCACAAGTGTGTGCGTATGTGCACTCTCTGTTCCCTCACTCTCATAGTCCGATGGGACGGCCATCCAACACGACCGGAGAGGGATCAGGCGCAGGACCAACGGCTTATCGTACTGTCCGAGGTACTGGGGTATCATAGCAAAACTTTTCTTTGTAGTTTCATAATTGTGTATACAAGTCGTGAAGTTGAAGGACGGTGCCAAAATTTTCATCATCACCGTATTACCGTCAGCAATTCAACCTAACACCGCGTTCTCATGAGTAAAGGCAACTCATCACGTCTTGAAATAAAAGTGAACGATGCAAAATTCAATGAAGTACTATGTTCTAGCGCACTGTGTCCCTCGACAAAGGGGTTGCCAAACGTTGTCCCCGATCGTTCTTACTGATTGCATTGAGACCACTCTCTTTAGGACATATACGAGACTAGGGTAACCATTTCTAAGTTTAAAAATTCGCGCTAAAAGCCTTCATTTGTTGCGGGTTGTTCGAAAGAGATACCGCGGCTCTGAAACGTAAAGGGCAATAGAAGGAACATGGCTGGGTTTTAGTCAGTACAAGTCTGACATGCCCCCCCGCTCCGCCCAGAGCGGGGGAAGTCATTAGATGATTTCCCACCCGAAAAAAAAAGGTTTCATTTGCAAAAAATACGTCCAGCTTTTGTTTAACTTAAATCCAGATACTATAAAAACAATAACGCTCGAACCGAGGTTCCGTACAAACTTGCGACATAAACAAAAAAAAAACTTTTGATTGCTTAGACTTAGATGATTTTTTTAAATCAAATCAAAACTGTTTATTTGTACAATAAATAGATTGAAGAAGATTTCACCGCTCTAAGAGACAACAAAGAGTTTTAATTTCAACTTGATACCTCCACGCGTTTCCGAGATAAAGGGTTTTGATTGACAGACAGACAAAGTGATTCAATAAGGGTTCGGTTTCCTTTTTAGGTTCGGAAACTTAAAACCATTTTTAAACTGCTAAAAATAGTAAATGATAACCAACATTAAAACCCCATTTTAGTGTGAAATATTAATCCTTTTTTTCATTTTGCAATCGTAATAAAACAAATGACTCCAAAGAAACGTTAGTCGACGTAGCCTCGCTATTCGGGGCTCCTCTTTCTGTCTAACTGTACCCTAAAACGATGGGGATAAAATTGAAAAGATTGAAAAAGTCTTATTGGTAAAACACACAACCTAATGCATTAGAGGCGAGGCCAATAGAAGGAAAATGGGTGGGTTTTAGTCAGTACAAGTCTGACACTCCCCCTCGCTCCGCCCAGAGCGGGGGAAGTTATTTAATGATTTCCCATCCACAAAAAAGGCCCATCGAAATTTGCAAAAAGCTGGTAATGTCAGGACAAATCCAGATGCATGGTAGCCCTATTATACAAGTCTGCCACAATGATCCCGAAAAGAAACGTGCTCACATGACTTATATCAGCATTGAAATTACTTTCCACCTCTACATCCACAACAATAAGGTTGATTTTCCCCTGTTTTGGTAGCGAAGTCTTCAAAATTTAAAACAATTTGCGTTTCGCTGCCGTTTCTCAGCATGTTTCGTAAAAATAAAATGTTGAGAAGTGGGTAAACTGTTAAGAATGTAAATTTATTACTTGTTGTGTTGTTTAATGGCTATAATTCAGTGTTGGCTGGAGGTGATTTGTCAGTGGACAAATAGGGTTTTAAGTGGGGAGTACCATTGAGGTCGTTTTGGTTTTCTGTTGATAAATTGTGCTTTTCTTGAAGTCTTTTGAGTTTGGCTCTTGCCCAGGCCATCCGGGCGCCATTTATTGCCTGAAAAAGTTTGTATCATGTGCAGGTGTAGTTTTTGTTTAAGCGTTTCTCTTAATTCTTGTTTCTGCTAAAAGATGTTGAACTGTTTACGTTTAATACATATGATGACTTGTTTTATATAGTGGTATTTAGAGATATTAAGTAGTTTTTTTTTGTGTAAAGACATGTACAGTTATAATCTTTTTGAATAAATACAATAAATTCACCTGACCTAACTGTGTAAAAATAAATCTTAAAATCTTTTTGCATAGTCACATGTTTAGTTTAGAATGCATGGTCCGTAATGTGACGTCATTCTAAATCCAAAATGGCGAACTTTTAAAGATGGCGGGCTATTTATTTTTATACTATACCCATGGATATGGGCATCAAAATTTAAATTATTACTGTTCAAAGTGCGATCTATGATCTCGCTAATAACTAGGTAGGTATTCATTCATTCGGATTGATCATTCCTTAGTTTACCTATACAAACAAAAAAAAAACATAATAACTACCTAACTAAAAAAAATAGGATTGTGTATTAAAAAAAGCTTCATTTATTTATTCGGCAGCTCTCCCTAACAAACCTTATTATTAGAAAAAATCTTTCTAAGCCCTAATTTACTACAATCCTATTACGAAACTTAATTACGGACTATCTATACCTATATACTTGTTGGTACAGTTACGAACAGAAATCAGTGTAAACTTAGCAACTCCTTTTAGTGACTTTTTCTTTAACTTTTTTTTAAAATTTGCCCCACACTTAGAATTTCTCTTCTATTGTGGGTGCGTTACATACAAACATTTACACTCACATTCATAAACAGACCAGAAACAACTACTTGTAAGGTCATACAAATATTTGTTCCGTGCGGTAATCGAACCCGCGACACGCAGCGCAGTAGTTGATCGCTCAGCCACTGCACCAGCTGTGCCGTCAAAACTGTCATCATCATATGCCAAGCCTCCTATTCTTACCTGATGCAGGTATTTTGTATGGAATGAATAGCTCTATGACCACCAAATCCCAGTTTGTACTAGGTAAAACGATACCCCATGGTTAGACAGGTACCATTACCAAACTCAAACTCAAAAGCATTTATTTCAAATGTATTATATGTATGCAAGCACTTTTGAATGTCATAAAAAAAACAAAAAAAGGTGCTGCTGCAGTCCCAGGCTATAACATTAAAAACTTGGATTAAAAAAAATAGGGAAATAGACCTTCGATTCTCAAAATCTCCGTAACTAGACAGGTATGGCAAAAAAAAAACGCTCACACGTGCCTTTGAGCTTCGTTAGGGTACTTTTTCAAACTCAAACTCAAAGCATTTATTTCAATTAGACCATTACAGGCACTTTTGAATGTTTGAAAAACAAAAAAGATGCTGCTACAGTCCCAGTCACAAGACATAATAACTTCAGAGGGGCTTGCCAGAGCCTCCGCCTGCCGGGGTTGCGGGTTGTTCGAAAGAGATACCGCGGCCTCGGAACGTAAAGGGCAATAGAAGGAACATGGGTGGGTTTTAGTCAGTACAAGTCTGACATGCCCCCCCGCTCCGCCCAGAGCGGGGGAAGTCATTGGATGATTTCCCGCCCGAAAAAAAAAAGACATAATAACTTGCGAAAGTTATTATGACTGTTGTTGTGAAGTTGCTGACGACACGGTTGGCGCAGTGGCTGAGCTATCGACTGCTGCGCTGCGTATTGCGGGTTCGATCCCCGCATGGAACAAATATTTGTATGGCCTTCAGATAGTTGCTCCGGGTCTGGCTGTTTGTGTATGTGAGTTTAAATGTTTGTAAACGCACCCACGATACAGGAGAAATTCCTAGTTTGTAGTGTTAGTGACTGTACGTATCCAATGTTGTTCATTACACACTCAAATTTGGTGATTGATTGCACAGCTGGTCAGCATACAGATCTATCATTAATCTCAATAGCCTGTATCTAGATAAGACACGTGTAATGAATATGTATGCGAAAACGGGGATCGAATGAAAATTAATCAGCAGCGAATTGCTTTTCGTCGTCCCTACATACCTACTTTTCTTCTTTCTTTTGTTTGTTTTTTAAATGTAAAAAAAGATATTTACTAAGCTATATTAAATCTCCTATAGAGGTTAAGTTTGTTGGTTTGGGTGTAGGGGGTTATCATCAAAACTGCTGATCTCATTCCAAAAACTCTTTTACTTATGGCAAGCTACATTATCCCTGAGTATCTAGCTGTATAGAGGATGTGGGTTAATTTGCGAGCAACCATAGCACGAGCGAAGTAGCAGGGAAAAGCTATTGATACTATAAAGTTACTGTATAGTTAGTTACCAAGTGGTTGAAGGGATTTAAATAAGATGTTTAAGAGTAGACTACAATTTTTTTTTTATTAGTTGAACAGTGTAACTGACTTCCTAACTGAGAAAACATTTATGTATTGATTGTAGATCTTTTTAATTTAATCAAATGTATTCATGGTTCAATTTAAAAAAAATCTTGTAATTGATCTACATGTTTTAAAAATAATCTAAATGATTGCAAACCGAATGGTAAAATGTGGCAGAGCTTTGATTTATTATAAGAACTATTGTTTATAAAAATTCATTTTTGCAAAATAAAATTCTTTTCCATTCTACAGAGCGATTCTTTTGAGTTCGACAACAAAGGAATCCGATAAAAGACACCGATAAACATTTTGCTTTAAAAAGAAGCAAGGCAAATGAAACCTACTTATAATTAATTAAGGATTTTGGGATCATATACTGAGAGGTTTTTCATTTAGTATTTGTGTATGATATCAGCTACGACATGCTACGGCGTAGCTATGTTGTAGCAAGCGTAGCAAATGACAGAAGCGTCAGCGGCAAGCAGATTATTTTAGTTGTTTTTTATTTATTAAAACCTTATGTTTTCTATTCCTCCATTTTCTTCCAGTCTACCTTACGGCGATCCAGAGAGAAAACATAGTAGGCGGCACAGAAAGTTGTGGTTTGTAGTTTTGTTTAATTAAAAAAAAATAAGATGAACGAACTATTTTCTAACATTATAAATCAGCGACAAGACTTTCTCTTTGGTATTTTCAAGCCAGAAGTCCTTATGGGCGTCATAAAAACGCTCAGAGTAAAAAAAAACTAAAATGTCTGTAAATGATTTATTATCTTAAATTATTGTTCACCCGAGACTGAATCGAAAATCAACCAAAGTTTAAGTTACTTCTCTAGGGCATTATTTTTACATTATTTATCATTTTTCTTGGAAATTCACGGTCCGATACTTCGAAAGTCTGATTGATGGTAAACGAAAGTGATTTTATCAAAAACGACTTGATAAAAAGTTAAACAATCATAATTTACTTAATAAAGCAGTAGCAGCCTTGTTGATTTGAGACACAAGACTATTACGGCTTAAATACACAGTGATTTATTTTTTTACAAATCAATAACAACACGGCGAGTTTTTTTTTGCGGATGGGAAATCATTATATAACTTCTCCCGCTCTTTGAGTAGCGCGGCTGCTGAGCTAGAGGTACTGGGTACTCCTTTATGTAATTCCTTACGTAATAAATCCATCTTTTCTATAGGTTTCGTCTTCCTCTCCATCCATCTCCATCATTTTTATCACTCTTTAAACTGAACCCTTAAACGGAACCCTTACGGATCTTATGACCGTCTGTCTGTCTCTTTTATCTCGAGAACGCGTGGAGGTATCGAATTGAAATTAAAACCATAATAATCTAGCCTGTAGTGGATAGCACGTGCCTAAGCCAAGTGTAACTTCAATAGAGTTAAAGAGGTAGATTACTACCTCTTTAATTCTAAACTCAACTGTCAATCACTACCTATTAAGGTACAACACTGTTTTGTGCTGTAGCTTCAAAGAGAAATGCGGGTCTGTTTAAGTGGATACCTATGTTGATTCGGGATTATTATTATTATTATGAAAGGCCTGATATGTCCCTCTTCCTCCTCTGTGGTCCCATGGAGCTGTGAAAAAAACAAACCTCTGAATCTACGCGATTGTACTAAACCCTCGGTGCTCGACAGTCCGACTCACAATTGGCCGGATTTTTTTAACAAATGATGACACTTAAATAACAAAAACAGAACTACCAATACTAAAACACGGGTAATTTTAAACTGTATCAACCGGTTTCACTTCAACGTTACTTTTTAATTAAGTCCTGCTTCCGTAGCCTCTGGCACGATCTGATACTGGTCTTAACGAAGTTAATCATCTTTTACCTTAATTATTTCTTGCGGCCTTTTAGGAACAAATGTTTTTGAGATGGCATGATTGATTTAATTAACAAATAACTTAAATTCGGTCTATCACAAACATACATCGCTCGGACTAAATTATTGTGTAAAGAGAAATATTGCGCTAGAATTCCGTTTATTTTAACTTGAGCACTGAGGAAGTGGTTGCACTAGTGGTTGTCTAGCAACCGTTGAGCTTTTGGCAAAGATCCACGGCATTATACGGCATACCTAAGTGTATATTCTAATTGCAGCATGCTGTAATTTTTGACGACTTTAATTTGTTCTAAATCAACTGATGGATTCCATTTACTACAAAGTTTACGCGAAGTAACCGCATTTAAAATTCGAACGAGTCTTAAATCGAAAGTCAAAGTATCAACCATAGAAATCTTAGAACTAAATTAATTTTTATTTATTTTATTTACTAAAACTGCACAAGTAAAAACTGTACAAAGGCGGACTTAATGCCTTACGCTTTTTCTAACAGTTTACCATAAATATTGTACGGGAAGCGAGTATTTTCAATAAATAGAATCATTCGATTGACGAATTACATCCACTAGGTCCACGATTTTTTAAAAACAGCCAATTACCAACACATACAAAAAATCAAAATAAGAAAAAAACAAACAGGTTATTTTTTCTATTATTTCCAGCCACACATAAAACCTTTGTTTCAAAACAATGAGTGTTGCCACAAAAATATTGCTTTACACGACACGTTAACGTGAAAAATATTCAAGTCACGATTTGGAACGATGTCGAAATTATATCTCCTTTCATCTGAACAATTTGTCGCGCGTACAGCGACTGACGTGTGAAATATCGTCCGTCTTTTGGCCCAGCGATGAGTGGAAGACAGTTATTTGTCAATGACAAGTCTTAGGCAATGGCGTAAACGATCGACTGAAATTATATGCAGGAGTGAGACGAAAGCGATCATCGCGCAACGTATGACTGTTGCGATCATTTCGATTGGCGAACCCGAACTCACCGGTTTTCTAGACAAATGACACGTGATTTGATGATCATGATCGCGACTGTTCGGGTTTGGTGGGTTGCAGGAGCTGGCTTTTCTTGGATGTAATCTTTTGGGTTGGAAGGATAAAATAATTTATTTTCGCTCAGCATAACATTTGTGCCTTCTCGTAAGTTATAGAGCCATCGGCAGGATCATTGCAGTTGCTCTTCTACTGCTGTTTACACAAGGGAAGGAACCTCGACGCAAAAACTATTACAGTTTTTTTTACGAAATGATATAATTTTTTTCGAAACCTGCACTGTTAGAATGTATGAAAAAGTTTTTTTTTTTTAAATAACGAATGAAACGTTTACGTTGGAATTATATATAATTATATGGTTTAATGATATTATAAAAAAAAAGTATAATCTGCAGCCAGCTACGTGGAGTGTTTTCCAATTTCGAATTGGGAACAGTAATTTGACATTATCGTTACTGTTAATGTAACTGCTTTTTGACTTGCTAAACGATAATGGCGTCTTTACAAATTAAAGCATTTTGGCGAAAAGTCGCATTAATGTTTAATTAGAACTTTCAATAGAGGTAACCGATGCTAGCTAACCAGCATCAAAATTCAAGAAGGAGATTCCTCTTACATTCTAAAGTACATAAAAGTCACAAAACGCAATAAAAATCGCACGCACGTATTGTCCATTACATTTGTCGTCTTAAAGAATAACGTAAAACAGATTGAATGTTCTAAAAGATAAAGTTGATACTCGCTTACAGCAGACGTGGAATGACTTTGTAAGAGGAAAAAGATTTTCTCTAATAGATTTCTTTGGATTCAGCTGTGACGTGAACATTATTTCTACTCGTCTTTTCTTTAGAGATTACCTGCCGGTCTCTTACCATTCATTCTTAGTTAAAATGATAGGTATTCATCCATCATCACGTTAAGGGTTGCCTAACGCGGGACTACTTTTGAATAACCCACAACCCCGGCTAGGTGCGTGCCTTGGGTTCGAACTCGGGACATATGCAATGACTTGGCAGTCGACGGTACATCACTAGGCTATCACTACACTTTTTTTTTTTTTTTTTTCGAGTAGGAAATCATCCAATGACTTCCCCCGCTCTGGGCGGAGCGGGGGGGCATGTCAGACTTGTACTGACTAAAACTCACCCATGTTCCTTCTGTTGCCCTTTACGTTCCGAGGCCGCGGTATCTCTTTCGAACAACCCGCAACCCCGGGAGGTGCGTGCCTTGGGTTCGAACTCGGGACGTATGCAATGACTTGCAGTCGACGGTTACATCACTAGGTTACCACTGTCACTACCCTCATTTTATCACAATGACAGTCTATTCACAGTTTAGACCACAGACTATATCCCACCTAATAACTGCGGACCGCTAATATTCCTCAGAATCGCTTTATACTCGCCGCATCATCGCTACTCATTTCTCATATCTTTTTGAAGTTTTATCAAAAGCTGCTTAAAGCTGCTTTAAGAATAAAGTACGCTCTTAAGCCACAGGAACCGCAATATAATTTTATTTAAGAAGATTAGTGGGTAGTACTAAATATTGCCAGCTTTTAGAAATGTATTGTCCATTTTTGTTACAAAGAGATTAGGTTCTCCCTGCTTTTCGGATAAGTTTCGGTTAGATTAGTTGCTGAAGTACATTTAGCCCACTGCCTCGCTTGTTTAGTGGTCACAAGCGCGTCTGCTGGTCATGGGGTCCTGCGTTCGATTTTCGGTTCGCACAAAGTGTAATTGATTTTTTTCCGTCAGGTATTTCTCAGTATTGGAGTCTGAATTTGTGCCCAATTGGTGGCAATAAGCTCGCTAGCTATTAAACGGTGAAATATAGGTGTACTTTCAGGTACAACTCTGCATAACCTTTCGGGATTTACAAGCGTGAAGTTATGGCATGAAAATGAATTCTGCTGGAGAAAAGTGGCTTCAGTTAGAAGATTCAATACGAGTGATTGGAGAGAGAAATTAAGTATCAAATCAAATCATCTTTATCGTGGATCATAGGAAAGTGTGCATAATTCAGCTAAGCTAGTTAGCAGCTAGCTAAGTAGATAGATGTTATTTATGAAGATAAAGTTTGAGTATGAAGAAGTAATTGTAACTAAAACCTTAATAATATTGTTACACTTTTTTTTTAATAACCTTGCCCCGCACTATGAATTTCTCCTGTATCGTGGGTGCGCTGACAAACATTTAGACTCACAAACACAAACAGCCAGACCCGAAACAACTATCTGCAGGTCATACAAATATTTGTTCCGTGCGGGCATCGAACCCGCGATACGCAGCGCAGCAGTCGATCGCTCAGCCACTGCGCCAACCGTGCCGTCAAATCAGTTGTGTTTCAACATTGGTGTTTTTATTTTTCTCCGGTGGGTAGTCATCAAATAACTTCTCCCACTGACTAAAACCTATCGATGTATCTTCTTTTGCCGTGCTGCAGTTTCTGTTTCGAATAACCCACAACCCCGGCAGGCAGTAGCCATGACAGGCCCCTCTCTCTCTGCTTTTCTGACTTCTCTGTGGCGCGCGTGGAACACATACCCGCTGTCGGCACTACCTGTCATAACTAGACTGACGGACGGTGAGCTACCCATTGTTCACCGTCCACAAACTTTTGTTTTTTTTTTGTTGTCGATGTGGAAATCCTCATGGATGTCCCTCGTCTTGGGGAAGACGGAGGGGTCTGTCAGACTCTACTGACTAAAACCACACCGGTGTTCCTTTTCACACTTGCGTCAGGGGCCAGCGGGAACAAGTGCGACTTCCGCTGCCCCGGACTAGTGTGGCCCGCTCGAACTGTGTGGACCTCGTCCCAAAGTGGGGGAGTGAGGTGTCAGACTCCCCCCGCTACATCTGAGAGGCGCGCGTGAAACACATCGCGCCACTGTCTCGGGTTCAATGTGATGGGGGGCGACGGATGTCCCCGAATCCGCCGCCCCTGGACCGTCCACAAACCTGCCTCAACTTTGGTGCACTTACAATCAAGTATTTTCTATTCCATTCTATTCAAAGCTATTATGGCAATCCGCAGTGACACGACTCACATTGTTACTTTAAATTGATTTTGTCTTAATCCCACACACGTCCTCATTCTTAATCCCAAGCTCTGCGCCACCACAGCACGCATTACTATATTTATGAACATCGTTTGAATGAAATATTACCGTCATTTCTGTCTGAAGTCGTGTTTATATTCAGAGGTGTTCAGAATAAACGACTATTTCCTAGAAACGGATAGAGCATGTGAGGCATACATTATAGTATGTTAAGATTATGTTAAATTGTTTGGCAACCAAACACAAACATGAACTATGTTTGTGTTTCAAAGATCATGTTTCTAAGATATTGTATTGTACATAAATCAGCTATGTATTACGGATAAGTTATATTTAAAAGTAAATAAATTCATAGTTGAAGTTTTCCATAATACTGTGAAGAGATGTCTATATAATGGAAAAGTTTTAGAACAAATATGAGTATCTACAGATTGGAAAAAAGAAATGTCTCGAAAAGGCTTCTTTTTTGTTGTGCAAAGGAGGTGGCTGGACGTTTGAGGGAGCGAACCTCAAACCAACCCAGGCACCACGGGAGACGATTCCCGGCCACCGTAGACGCGGGTCTGTGGATGGTTAGCAATGGGTAGCTCACCGTTTGTCCGTCTAGTGACGACAGGCAGTATCGACGGCGCGTTCGTGTTCCACACGCGCCTCAAAGAGATGAAAGCAAAACAGAGGAGCCTGCCTGGGCCACTGTCTCCCGGAGTTGGGTTGTTCGAAAGAGATACCGCGGTCCCGGAACAGAAAGGGCAAAAGAAGGAACACGGGTGGGTTATAATCAGTGAAAATCTGACACTCCCTCCCACTCAGCCCAGAACGGGGGGAGTTATTAGATAATTTCCCAGTTGTAAAAAATTATTCTTTGTAAGGTAAAACGTGGTAATAACATCAATATTACCATGATACTTTTTAGTGCATATAATGAGGATACAAGGCGTGAAGAGTCACGTGTGTCGCTGCGTGCTCCGTTGGGTATTCGCTAAGTTTACACGCCGCTTTTTAGTAGACGAAGTATTGCACGTAACTATCTAGCCACAGCGCTGCGTGCGCTGCAGCGATAAACGCAGCCTACGTCACGGCGTTGTCATTCAAATTAAAAATTCATTTATTTTGTGAACATAAGTAAAAAATAGATGGTAAAATAAGGAAGTCAGAAACCATCTGTGTTCCGCCATTAGGCATACATTTTTTTTTTACAAAAATTAAATACTTACATTAAATTAAATCATATAAAGTAATTAACACAATAACAATGATTACATTATCTACGGGCTCTGCCGCAAGTAACACTGTATCTCAAGCAAACACGCGTAATATAGGTTTTATTAAAATGATATTGCACTTTAATTGCATCGGATAGTGATCAGACCCATAGGTATCATATAGTTTAGCCACATAATCGACAGTTGCGCGCGCAGCGCTTGTGACCACACAGTGATCAAGCCACCGACGACATCCGAGTGGTTCGCTAGCAAACGTGTGTGAATTGTTAGGGAACAAATCCATAATTGTTCTGCACAAAAGCCTGAGAGTTGTATAGCAAATAACTCACCCGGGTGCACATTGAAATCTCCCATCACATACACATTTCGACACGGTTGGCGCAGTGGCTGAGTGATCGACTGCTGCGTTGCGTGTCGCGGGTTGGGGGCTCGATCCCCGCACGGAACAAATATTTGTATGGCCAACAGATAGTTGTTCCGGGTCTGGCTGTTTGTGTATGTGAGGTTGATTGTTTGTAAACGCACCAACGATACAGGAGAAATTCCTAGTGTGGGGCAACGCCTATTTTTTTTAAATAACACACTGTTAACTCGCTTCTTTTAAAACCTCACATACATCGCCATATGTTTGAATTTACTGCAGGTCGCCGCACGATGTTCTGCGTCTACATAAATGATCCTTCAATCACGTTTTCAAGAGTGTCACCTTTTCAGTTTAGATTTCCTATTGGACTTTCGTCGATCTGGAAAGCTCTACTCTCTCAAGAAGTAGCAATAGATTACATACAAGTCCTGAAAAATATCTATGACAACAATACTAGCAGAGTCAAGCTAGAGACCACTGGGCCAGTAATACAAATAAAAAGAGGCGTCAGGCAAGGAGACCCTATCTCCCCAACAATCTTTATAGCGGTACTAGAGTCCATCTTCCGCAACCTAAACTGGAAGAAAGCCGGCATATATATAAATGGCAGTTACCTGAGTCATCTCAGATTTGCTGATGACTTAGTTTTACTATCTGAAAACTCAAACCAGCTACAATTGATGATAAACTCTCTACACGAAGAAAGTCGAAAAGTAGGATTGGAAATCAACTTAAATAAAACAAATGTTATGACGAACCACACTAAAATACCTATATACCTTGAAAATCTACCTTTAACCTATGTTGACAACTACATTTACCTGGGAAAACAAATCTCATTCAACCCAC
Source organism: Ochropleura plecta (assembly GCA_905475445.1). Taxonomy (NCBI): domain Eukaryota; kingdom Metazoa; phylum Arthropoda; class Insecta; order Lepidoptera; family Noctuidae; genus Ochropleura; species Ochropleura plecta. The sequence goes on from FR997739.1 coordinate 15,736,470, forward strand.
ACAATAACGCAAGAGAGGTAGAGAGAAGAGTCAACATCACTTGGAAAAAATTCTGGAGTCTCAAGGAAATTCTGAAAAGCGACATGACCATAAAGCTGAAAAGCAAAGTCATGAATACCTGCCTACTACCCTCTCTAACATATGCCTGTCAAACATGGAAACTTACAAAGAAAATAAAAAACAAGATTACAACAACTCAAAGAAGTATGGAGAGAAGTATTCTGAAAATTAGAAAAATCCAAAAAATCCGCCATATAGACATAAGACAGAAAACTAAAGTCATCGATGCTCTCAGTTACGCACAGAAATTAAAATGGCGATGGGCAGGACATGTAGCTAGACTCAGTGACAACCGTTGGACCAGAAAAACAACATCATGGTTAGGACCTTCAGGTCAAAGAAGAAAGGGTAAACCAAATGCACGCTGGACAGACGACATCTTAAAAATAGCAGGAAAAAACTGGATGCGAGTAGCAGAAGATAGAAAACACTGGCTATCTCTGGAGGAGGCCTTCACCTTCCAAGAGAGGGGTTCTTGTATTTAAACTATGAATATAATAACAATCAGTTAGAAATTAGGAACTTACAAGTTATTATCTTAACAATATACATTCCTAACTCAAATACTAAAACACCTTTTGTAACGGATACTTAGTTTTAAATGTATTTTTAAATATTTTTTTAGCAAGAAATAAAAGGCTTTTTTTTTTTTTTTTTTTTTTATTTTATTTATTTATTTTATTGGACTTTCAAGACATGGCTACTAAGAGCTTAAGAGATGGCACTAGACTTCACGTATAGCTTTGTCTCTATTCCACACAGTAATGAAGTTAAAACAATTCAGCTTTAAGTTTAAGACGTCATACCCATCTGGCCATCTGATTGCATTCTGCTTCATAGGTGAAATTTACTCTAAATCAGCTAAAAGATCTAAACTTTAACCTAAGTCTAAGTCTTAATCTCAAACAGAGAAAATATAATGTGTTTGAGCCATTTGGGGTTGAAACACTATGGTCATGGCGTCCGAGTGCTCCTTTAGTTTTTTGGGATATTGCAATTCGGTTATTCGACTCTTCACGTTACCAGAGGGCGGTCTTTATTTTGACCAAATAATCAGCATTGCCAGCCAACGTGGCAATGCTGCCAGCTTTTTGGGCACTTTTCCTATTGACAGCGATGTAGTCAATTTTTGAAGCCCTATAATTGTTTTCCCCTTTTTGTTACTTGTGCATATTTTAGTAACTTAAACTAAATTATTATTATAGACTAGCTTTTGCCCGCGGCTTCGCTAGCGTTAAATTCGGGGTAACACAATTTCCCATTCCTGTTTTGCGGGTACCTGATACCTGTAGTTTTTGCCCTTGCGCTTTATTTATTGTAATAGCAAAGCTAAGTTTTCCCTTTTCTTCCCCCTTTCGCCCTCATTTCTCACTTAAAAAAAAAATTGCCTATGTCCGTCTCCAGGGTCTCAACTATCTCAGTACCAAAATTCATCAAAATCGGTTGAGCCATTTAGGCGTAAAGACGTAGCAAACAAACAAACAAAGTCACTTTGTCTTTTATAATATTAGTAAGGATTGTATATTTAACCTTACCTTTGCAATAGCTAAAATACCATATTATTAGTTTCATTGACATGCAAAACTTGCTTCAAAATATTTGAAGAGGAATTAAAATAAAGTAATAAAGAGTTTCAGTAAGGTTTGTTCATTTGGTTCAACTCTCTCAAAAGGGTAGAAAGTAATTATGGCGGGAACACGGAAGAGGCGTCTCGATAAAAATAAACGGGTAAAGGGTAATTCGATCTGTTAAAATGCAAAACTATGGTAAGGGGTAGTTTGTCCCGTTTAGCATTCCACGCTCGGTTTTTCATTAACACGCCTACAGCACACAAATTGTAGTATACTTGAAATACATATGTAGTTTTAGTTTAGTTGGTGACAACAGAATCGACAACATTATTTCTATAAAACAAAAAAAAAATGGTCCAAAAATAAATTAAAGGGGTTTAAATACGGGGTCGCGGGTTGTTCGAAAAAGATACCGCGGCCCCGGAACGTAAAGGGCAATAGAAGGAACAGAGGTGGGTTTTAGTCACTAAAAGTCTGACACGCCCCCCCACTCCGTTCAGATCAGGGGAAGTTATTAGATGATTTCCCACCCGAAAAAAAAGGGGTTCAAATAAAAGTTTTGTAACAAAGGGATAATTAATTTCAAGTTGGCTTTATGATTAAGTATCCTCGGTTTTGTAACTGATAAAAAGGGATTTTAGAGGTTAGATATTTTTAAACCTTTTTAAATGTTTTATCTAATAAAGAATAATGGGTTGTTATCTTTGACTTTCTGAATAATCTTCTTTAGCGGCTGCAGAGAACCTCAAGCGGCGTAAATATCGTAGTGGTAACCTTATTGGGAACTATATTTTCGAGCCGTTTGGGGTTGAAACTGGCACCGTGGGGTCCTTGTGCTCACAGCCTTTTTAAGGAAATTTCAAAACGTTTGGTTGACACTTCCCGTGACCCAAGGGCTGGTTTTTACTTTGGCCAGAGGCTTAGCTTTGCCATACGACGTGGCAACGCGGCCAGTCTCTTGGGGACATTGCCAACTAACAGCGTTGAGGACGAATTTTTTGACGCAATTTTTTTATTTATTTATAGGTAAGGAAGGTAGTTAATTTTTTTAATGTTTACTGTAATTCAAATCGTGTGAAAAAAAAGCAAAAAAATCTTCTTTTGAATATCGCTTAAAAAAAAACCTATTCTCTCCCACAGCTGGGCAAAGGCAGAACCTTTACCGATGTTTTGTCGTCTCTGACTTCGTAAATACGTATCTAATAATAACAGCCGCAAGATTCGATCTTCAAGTTAAGCCGCGGCTGCAAAGGTCGGTACGTGGATTGGTGACCATCCATTACATACCGAGTTCCCTTACCTCGGAAAGCCGTTAGTTCCGGCTGCAATGCTTACTAATATTATAAAAGCGAAAGTGAGTTTGTTACGTCTTCACGCCTAAATGGATAAACCGATTTTGATGAATTTTGGTATAGATCGTTGGGACCCTGGAGACGGATATAGGCTAGCCAAAGTAACTATGCCACGCGGACAAAGTCGTGGGCGAAAGCTAGTTTTTATGTATTAAAAAGTCGTTGTGTCCGGAAAATCTACACATGTTCTTTCTTTTACCCTCTATGTTCCGGGGCCGCGGTATCTCTTTGGAACAACTCGTAACCCCGGCAGGCGGTGGCCGTGGCAGGTCCTCTGCTTTGCTGTCATCTCTTTGAGGCACTAAGTCACAAGTGCAAAGTCGCTCCGGGTAGACTGAAAGACGACACCAGTATAGTTGGGATATGGCGAAAGGCCAGACAGAATAAATATTGTTTAATTAAAAATGGGAAATAATTTGGGATATTTGTAGGTTCTTAGGTACGTCTTATCGTTCTCGGCAATTAGGGTTACTCCAGATAATGGTAAAATACTCTCTTTTTTCATATAAAAAAAAATCTCACCTGCATTTTCTCCGCGTCAAAATAAAAAAAAAAATTAAACAACTGAAATTGTAATTGGACGATGCTCAACTATCGTTTTGAATTTTGTCACTACAGTTGCCAACAAAAAATTGGCACGATTGTCTTTCAAAATATACCTTCTTCCGGGGTTGCGGGTTGTTCGAGAGATACCGCGGCCACGGAACGTAAAGGGATAGAAAGAACATGAGTGGGTTTTAGTCAGTACAAGTCTGACACTCAACCCGCTCCGCCCAGGTCAGGGGAAGTTATTTGATGATTTCCCACCAGAAAAAAAACACAACACACCACAAAAGGGTATTGCTGCAACTGCCGCTTCTGTAGTGCCTCAGCAATGTTTGCTGACGCACGCACTGTCAGTTTTGATGCATTGTGGCGAAAATAATCTGCCTCGCTACTCCACAGGCTACGTGGTAGTCCCAACACTATCCTGCAATCGATAGCTGACCGGGCAGACTGCCCGCTATTGTGGGCGCTATCTTATCGCACTCCATCTCTTCTAGTTATTAAGTACTAACTAGGCTAAGTCATATTGTTACTAACACCACTTTGTGGTTTGTAAAATAAATAAATAATAATAATAACAAATCACAGTGTTGTTTAAATACGACACACCAAATGAAAACAGTTGTAAAGTGAAATGAACAAACCAGACAAAAAAGTCTCGGAAAATATATTGTTCTTATAAATCTGTTTTATCCACATAAATCTGGTGTCTAACAAAACAATGCTGTATTAAAAAGGAAATCCGACATAATCAATCTTAAATACGAAGACAAAATGTTCCCCCGCTCTTACAAAAGCTTTGAACTTCAAGTCGTAACATTTGTTATTTTGAAGTTTAACGTTTAAATCGTTAGATTGGCCCTCACCCTCTTTTTAGGTTCCGTACCTCAAAAGGGAAAAATGTAAGCCTTTTTTTTTTTTTTTTTCGGGTGGGAAATCATCCAATGACTTCCCCCGCTCTGGGCGGAGCGGGGGGGCATGTCAGACTTGTACTGACTAAAACCCACCCATGTTCCTTCTATTGCCCTTTACGTTCCGAGGCCGCGGTATCTCTTTCGAACAACCCGCGACCCCGGCAGGCGGAGGCTCTGGCAAGCCCCTCTGCTTTGCTGACTCTCTTTGAGGCGCGCGTGAAACACGAACGCGCCGTCGACACGGCCTGTCGTCAATCGACGAACGGACGGTGAACTACCCATTGCTCACCGCCCACAGGCCCACATCTACGGTGGCCGGAAGTCGTCTCGCGGCGCCCGGCGCCAAAATGTAACCCTTATAGGATCATTTTGTTGACCATCTGTCTATCTGTCAAGACCCATTATCTCGGGAACGCGTGGAGGAACCGAGTTAAAATTTGAGGTCCGAGTTGTTTTCGGGCGCTTTTTATGACTATTAGTACTCGCTGTGCCTGGCATGCGTTGTTTTGCTCCTTTTACTACCCTACCTATTTTTTAATGCTAAAAATTCCTATCCTATGTCCGTCTCCTGGCTCTAATTACCCCACCAACTTTCAGCCAAATGGGTTCAGCCGTTCTTGGGTTATAAATAATGTAGCTAAGTCGACTTTCTTTCATAAATATTATAGAAAATGGCAGGGCGAGGCGCAGCTCATTCCTCACCTTTACCGGAGACGGGGTTTGAAGCAAGCAAACCGTCTGCTGGGGTAATTGAGGAGAGTGCAATAGTTTCCGCTCACCTCAGAAGTAAGGAGGTGGAACACCGTGTGGTTTTGTATGTGGCAGTCTAAAAGACCCCTCGATATATAGGTATTAAGGATATTCAAACGCAAAAACAAGGCGCGGTAATCTGAACGATTTAAATCTTAGTTTAAAGGAAACTCTTTGGAACCGATCCAAAGTGCTGTCGATTCTCTGATTTCGAAAGAAATAAGCTTGGAGTCAAAGCTACCCGGTTCTGATTGCAGTCGAATTTACTTGAAAGTTTTGTTTGCAAAAGCGTGTGCGAATTATGCTATCTTTTTACATTTATTTGAGAATAATGGCGCACTGCAGTGTCATGGAACGAATGGGGTATCATTTTAAAGTTCAAGTGAATATCAAAGATGGTTTCAACGATAATATTTTTAGTAAAGTTCGATTATGTACTTAGATAGTTGAGATTCAAAACCGTTGAGAGAGATTACATTTTCTATATGGGATGATATACTAAGTATTATTGAAATACTAGCTTTTTCCCGCGGCTTCGCTCGCGTTAAATTAGTACCTGCTACCTGCAGCGCCCCAGCGCCTTATTGATTTGTAATAGCAACGCTAAGTTTTCCCTTTTCTTCCCTCTTTCTCCCGCATATCCCACTTTTTTTTTGTAAATTGCCTATGTCCGTCCTGGTTCCCAACTATCTCTGTACCAAAATTCATCAAAATCGGTTTAGCCATTACAGCGTGAAGAGGTAACAAACAAACTCACTTTCGCTTTTATAATATTAGTAAGGATGACAGAGAAAAAAAATGTTGGTTGTTCAATGCATTAGGTAAATTGTAGTGCAAGTAATATGTAATGTGTTGTATTTGTACAAATATACCGAAAAAACAATAAAAAAACATACACAAACAGTCAGACCCGGATCAATTATTTATTTATTTATTTATTTATTAAAACTTCATGCACAAGTAACAAAAACATTGTACAAAGGCGGACTTAATGCCTTGGGCATTTTCTACCAGTCAACCTTAGGGTGATGCAGAGACAAAGACATAGTAGGTGCAATCTGACAGGAAATGTTAATTTTATTAATAACTAGCTTTTGCCCGCGGCTTCGCTCGCGTTAAATTCGGTAGCGCCTTATTGATTTGTAATAGCAACGCTAAGCTTTCCCGTTTCTTCCCTCTTTCTCCCTCATATCCCACTCTTTTTAAAAAAATAATAGCCTATGTCCGTCTCCTGGTTCCCAACTATCTCTGTACCAAAGTTCATCAAAATCAGTGTAGCCATTAAAGCGTGAAGAGGTAACAAACAAACAAACAAACAAACTCACTTTCGCTTTTATAATATTAGTAAGGATAAATACATATATACATACATAGAAAATATACAAAAGTAAAGAGAGGTAAAAATACTACTAATACTAAATATGATGAAAAAACTGTCAACTTTTTAATTTTGAGATGAGTCTGCCAACTTCTTACGTAAGTGTTCGCGAGCTTTTACCTTAAATGTGAACCGACTGGTAGCCCTCCTGATATTCAGAGGGAGCGCATTCCACAGGAAAACCGCCTGGACAAAGAAGGAATATTTAAGGAAACCAGAGCGATGAGTAGGACATCGTAGAAGACGATTATTGGAGGACCGAAGGTGCTTGCTGTGCGCAGCGCATAAATATTTAAAATGAGAAGTAAGATAAGAAGGAGATGTGGGTTTATCGAGCAGAGAAAACAAGGTGGTCAAAGCCCTCAGCGCTCGTCGCTGTCTGATGGGTAACCATTTCAAAAGCGACCGATGTGCTGAAACATGGTCATACTTACGAAGATTGAAAACGAATCGGATGCAGTTATTTAGAAGTCGGTCAAGTTTGTTGAGGAGATCTGCATTCAGGTCATAGTAACACACATCACCATAGTCAATTATGGGGAATATAAGTGATTGAACCAGCATTGCCTTAATGTGACAAGGGAGAATATTTTTTAAACGATAAAGCGACCGCAACGTTCCAGTGACCTTTTTGCTCACAATCGCGACCTGCTTACGCCAGTCTAAACAAGTGTCAACGTACAAACCCAAATCCTTGACGTCGGAGCTAAAGGGGATGACTGTGCCATCAAAACTAACCGGTGGCACCGTTAACCCATTCAGCCTTCGTAGACTATAGGGGCTCCCTATAATGATAGCCTGACACTTAGTTGGGTTAACCGCTACTCCAAACCGATTAGACCAATTTTTCACCACGTTTAAATCTCGGTTTAGCTCCTCAATCGCATCGGATAAGTTGTCAACACCCGCCTGACAGTAAAGCTGTAAGTCATCAGCGTAAAGATGATACGCACACTGAAGCTCAGAAGTTATAAGATCGATAAAAATAGAGAATAATAGTGGAGATAATATACCGCCTTGAGGGACGCCAGTTTCAAGGTTACACCAGCTGGAAGAAGAGTCTCCCGCAAGAACCGACTGCTGACGCCCCCGAAGATAGGAAGAGAACCAATCCAAAACCTCGGGAGAGACCATGAGATAGGAGAGTATAGATAAAAGAACTTCGTGACTGACGGTATTGAAGGCGTTGGAGAAATCTATCAATACTAAAACGGAAACTTTTGTGTCTTCCATTCCCCGCCTTATATCATCAGTCACTTTAAGGAGAGCGGAAACGGTACTATGCCCAGGCCTGAAACCAGATTGGAATGGACTAATGAGGGAGTTATGATGGATAAAGTAGGAGAATTGTTTATGGACACAGGCCTCAAGTACTTTAGATAGAAAAGGAAGGATGGAAATTGGTCGAAAGTGACAGGGAAGAGTAGGATTAGGAATTTTTGGTAGTGGTCGAACATGGGCTTTCCGCCATATTGACGGGAAAACACCGGAGTAAAGGGAGAAGTTAACCACATGGGAAATTGCAGGAAGGAGCTGATCAAGAGCCGTCACGATCATGTGGCGACTGATATCATCACAGCCCACGGCTTTGGATTTAATGGACAGGATAATTTTCTTGATCTCTTCCGGGTCGACTGGGGTGAAGGCAAAGGGGCTGATATTGGGTCGCGTCAGACTAGCAAGGTAATTAATCGTATGACATTTGGTTAGACTATCAAGAATAGGAACAGTGGAGAAATGGCGATTTAGATCGTCCAAACCAAATGTCTGTAGGCCATACAAATATTTGTTTCGTGCGGGGAACGAACCCGCAACACGTAGCGCAGCAGTCGATCGCTCAGACGCGGCGCAACCGTGCCGTCAAAAAAAAAAAAAAAAACTATGCATTTATTATGTTTGTCTAAGCTCTAACTATTATTTATAAACTACAAGTAGGCATAAACTAAATAAAAATATGAATATGTATAAAAATGGTAAAATAATTATAGGGCGTCAAAAAATTCATCCGAATTGCTGTCAAAGCTTAAGTTAAATTCACTCTTTCATAGACAAGGCACTGTTTAAACCACTAAGTCTAGAATCGTGACATTTTGCGCAGGAGTTCCTTAACAACTATGCAAAATTGCATCTTATTGCAAGTTAAGTAGAGTACGCAATAGTCCGTTAGACCCCTCAAAGTTGGCTTATTGATACAGTAAGTTGTCGGCAAGTGTCGGTGAGTTCGAAGACATTTATTGCAATCTCTGTAGAACAGTTATTGCCTTATTACGTGTCAAAGAGATTGCTTGAAATTGGATTGAATGAAGTTTGAGACATAGTCCTTTGCTTCAAATGGGATTCAAAAAAGTTCATTTATTTCAAGTTATTATGTCATGTGACTGGGATTGCAGCAGCATCGTTTTTGTTTTTTCATAAGTATACATACATTTGAAAGTGCCTGTAATGGTCTAATTGACCTGCCGGGGTTGCGGGTTGTTCGACAGAGATACCGCGGCAACGAAACATAAAGGGCAATCGAAGGAACATGGGTGGGTTTTCAGTACAAGTCTGACACTCCCCCCGTTCCACCCAGAGTAGGGAAGTTATTTGATGATTTCCCATCCGCAAAAAAGGTCTAATTAAAATAAATGCTTTGAGTTTTGTTGTGCGATTTTCATTTCCAAAGCATGAGAAATTTCTTCAGCATAGGCTTTTGGTACACGTAACGCCTCTTCGAAACTTGTTAGCCAGGATATTGGAAATTGTTAGAGAACTGCTGTGCAAGTCAATAGGTATTTATGACCGGCGTGTGACGTCTCCGTAACTGGTTTGTTAGCCCAATGTCTGGGAGTTAAGGAAGTTGGGGCTTGAATTTAATCGATTGGTTAATCTGGACTGCTAAGGCGAAGAACGTGCCAAGTATGTATGATACTGGTATGCGCGTACGTGGCGCCCTCCTACAGGCAATGGCCCACTTCTAGACTTATAAAAACTTAAAGGGACACTCGGATGGAACGAAGTTATTATTTATTATGTACAAAAAATCTGTAAATACTCAACAAAAATAATCGTCGCGACACCACACTGTTCAATGCGAAATAGAAAGACGAAACGAAAATAACTGGCTTGCTTTCTATGAGAGAGAGCGAGAGAGAGACAGACAGAGAAACACGCGCACGCCACACAACAACTATAGCAAAAAGTGTCGTTACAACTTTTGGTCTTAATTTTTTCCGTCTACCCCCTTTCGCAACGCGCGAACTTCTTTCCAAAAACTGGAACTTCTTTCTTTGGAACTTCTTTCCAAAAACTTATAACTTAGATCACTGAATGCAGTTCGCGTAGCTGAAACTTGCGTATCATAAATTTGGCGTTTAAAAAAAAAAGAAATTTTCAATTCGCGTAGAAAGTTGGTAGAATACGCCATGAAACACTTCGGTAATGGAAGTGTCTGCTTGGAAAGACAAATATTGTTTTGTACTTTTTTACACGTTTCAAATCAAAAATCAAATCAAAAAATCAAAAAACATTTATTTCTTCAGCAAAGTAACATAACATACGTTTATTAAACAATGTATCATAAATTCATGAAAAGTCTTTTCTTCGATTAATCTTTAATTCACTTGGGCCCAGCATGTTTAAAAACGAATACTTGACAATTTACACCCCTAATTGAAACTTGCAGACCGTCAAATAAGCACATTTTTCGTTTTTTTTTCGAGAATTCCGCAACGCTATTTATAACCAATTCTAAAACAAAATGAGGAGTTCTCAATTCGACTGTATTATTATGTTTTTTATGCGATTTCTCCGTCAATTGTGGGCCGATTTTAATTTTTTTTCCCGAAAAGGCCCCAGGTTAGTTTTATAAAGATAAAGATATATTTATTTTGTAAAACATGAGTATTAACTACCGAAATGAAAATCGCTGGTTCTTGGTAGTGAAAACAAAAGTGTAATAAATCAAACAGGAAAGAAACATAAAGATAGATAGCAAAACATAGACAAAAAGTATAAAAAAAGGTTTCAATACATAAAACCTAGTGCAGACTTGCACATTCTCCCCTTTTTTATGAAATAGGCAGCTTTATCAGCTTTTGGAGGGGCCTCCTGAATGTGCCGGCCTCAGTGGCAACATCGGCCACCCGTACTATTCCATCTCTGCCGGGAAACAACATCGCGACTCGGCCTTTGGGCCATGAACCACGCGGTAAATTTGAGTCGCATATTACAACCACATCTCCTTCCGCAATTGACGGCGCGCTGCCTCCACCCCTTCTGGGTGACAGCGAAGGCAGGTATTCTCGAACCCATCGCTGCCAGAAATGATCGGCTAGTCTGAGTGCCCTCCGCCAATGACTTCTGCTCGAGAGGTCCGACTCCTGAAGCGTGGCTGGAACGGGTCGTCCTGGTGATCCATTTAGGAGAAAGTGAGCTGGGGTTAATGCTTCTTCAGCATTAGCATCGAGTGAAATAATAGCTAGTGGTCGTGAATTTACCAAGGCTTCAGCTTCAGCCAGCACAGTTCTGAGTACCTCATCAGAGGGAGTTCGTTCATGGAGTGATACTTTCAGCGCTCCCTTGACACTTCGGACAAGGCGCTCCCAAGCTCCACCCATAAAAGGTGCCGAGGGCGGGATGAAACGCCAGTTTATAGACTCGTTGGCAGCGTAGTCTTCAACCGCATCACCGTATAACTCTCGCAGTTCCCGGCTGGCCCCAACAAAGGCAGTGCCGTTATCGGACCAAATCTCCAACGGGGTTCCTCGGAGTGACACGAAGCGGCGTAGGCACATGATCGCTGAGTCAGTCGATAAGCTGTGCACCAGATCCAGATGTACGGCGCGGACGACCAAGCATGTGAATAAGGCTACGTAGCGCTTCTCCTTTCTTCTTCCAACCGTGACATAAATAGGCCCAAAATAATCGAGACCGGTGAATGAGAAGGCTCTTTGATGATGAGCTAAGCGAGCTTCTGGCATATTTCCCATAGGTGGTTGAAACGGCCTAGCACGGCGCAATTTGCACAGCTGACAGGTATGGGCTACGAATCGAGCAGCGTTTCTGAGACCAATAATCCAGTAACGCTGGTGAAGCTCGTTGATTACCAAGTCTAGGTGTGAATGCGCGGCCTTCTGATGATATCTATGGATCAAAAGACGAACCGCCGGGTGTTTTCCATACAAAATTATTGGACGCTTAACGTCGTCTGATACGCCTGAGGCGGCAACAATGCGGCTTGACATTCGCAGCTGATTATCATCATCAATGAATGGCGACAGCTTAATAAGGCGGCTATTACGAGGCAACGGCTGTTGGTTCTTTATTCGCAAAAAATCTTCTTTAAAGGAATCGAGCTGAGACTGCCATAAGATGTGTTTTTCGGCCAGGCGTAAATCATTTGCTGTTAATACATTGAGGTTATTGGGGACATTAGGAGAGGATGTGCAAGAGGGAATAAATGTACATAAACTTCCTTCAAGACGAGTTAAATTGGCGACAACGCCTCGTCTTTGTATACTACGCATACGCAGTAAAAAAATAAATTGATGCGCTTTTGCTGTTGCTCGCACCATTCTCAACCATGAGCTGAAACGCAGCGGATCCGCGGAGAGTGGTGCGGGCAGGTCAGTGTCAGTGATAAGATGAACATGATGTTTAAATTCTTCGCGGCCTAGGCCACTGACATCGATCAAGGGATCAGTGGGCCAGTTCGAGGAGAGCAAGAAGGCAGGACCTGAGATCCAACGAGATTCTGGAGTTAACTCAAATCGTTTGACCCGAGTTGCATCATCTGCCACATTTAAATCACTCGGTATCCAACGCCATTCACTGACGTCCGTTAGCTCCAGTATCTCACCTACTCTATGTGACACGAAAGGCTTAAAAGTGCGAGCGTCGCTGCGAATCCAACCTAAGGTCGTCATTGAGTCACACCAGAAAACTCGTCTCACCGGTTTGAATCGGTGGTCTTCGCATATAGACGAAGCAAGACGAACAGCCATCAGAGCACCTTGGAGCTCTAAACGAGGAATTGAGACAGGCTTGAGGGGTGACACGCGAGCTTTGCTGCAGATAAGAGAGAGTCTAACTTCACCGCTAACGTACAGAAATCGCCAATAAGCGACAGCGGCAAAGGCAGACTCACTGGCGTCTGAAAACACATGAAGTTCACAGCTTGTTAGCTCTAAATCGTACAAGTTATAGCGACGTGGAATTCGTAAAATAGAAACAGAGGATAAATCCTGGAACCACGACTTCCACGCAGTGTTGTCATCTTGAGAGAGCTCCTCATCCCATTCCAAACCCTTACGCCAAGCGTCTTGAAACATGATGCGGCCTCGAACAACGATTGGCGCAATGATTCCAAGAGGGTCATAGACTCTCATCACCTGGGCTAACACCTCTCGCTTGGTGAGCTTCTGTGGCAACACAACCTTATCGACTCCCGTATTAAAACCTATCACGTCACAGGCGGGTTGCCAGATAAGGCCAAGCGTGCGGACATGACCAGCCAGGTGACCTAAATCTACGTCATTCAAAACGGGCGCCTCTAGCAAGGACTCTTTTGGTAACCACGAGAGCGCCATGAGATCGTTTGACATCCAGCCTCGCATCTCAAAGCCAGCATGAGAATGTACGTTGTAAATGTCCGCAGCCAACTTGGCTGCTTCATGAACGTTGTCTAAACTAGTGATGCAGTCATCCATGTAGTGATCGTGTATAATTACTCGAGCTGCATCGGGGTATGTATCCTGCCACTCTAATGCATTTTTGTTTTTGATATGGATAGCAGTAAAGGGGCTGGACGCGGCGCCAAAAATCATGGATGACATGCGGTAAGTACGTATAGGCTCATTCGGATCGTCGCGCCACAGAAATCTTTGGGCATCCCTATCCTTTTCAATTATTTTGATCTGAGGAAACATTTCACGAATGTCAGCTGTTAGAGCTACTTTGCCCTCACGGAAGCGCATGAGAATACCTAGTAGTGGTTGCAAAAGGTCTGGACCAGTTAATAACATTGAATTTAATGACACGCCGTGGGACTTGGCGGCTGCGTCGTGTACCGTTCTCAACTTGTTAGGTTTATTTGCATTAATTACTGCAAAGTGAGGAAGGTACCACAACGGAGACCCCAAATTAGGAGGAGCTAAACACGGTTCAGCATATCCCTTTGACAGCATATCATGGATATTACGGCGGTAGCGTTCAGCATAGTCGGGATCTCTCACCATTTTCTTTTCTAAGCTAAGGAACCTAGACACAGCTAACTTGTAACTATCGGGAATATCCAGTTTATCAGCCTTCCACAATAAGCCTACTTCAAAGCGGCCAATGGGCAGACGGCGCGCGGTGCGCTCGAGAACTTGCACGGCGCGTTCGTCATCTGCACTACGAGCTTCCCGTTTAGAAATGCCGATAGAATCAATTTTAAACTGCTCCCTAATAAGACCTTCCATAATCAACTGGTCATTCGCTATATCAGGTTCGCTAATCGCGGCGTGGTTGATAACGTCAACCAGTTTAGTTTTGCTGCAACCGAAACCATACAAAACCCAACCTAAAGCAGTTAAAATAGCTACGGGTTGTGTCTTGGTTCCTTTGCGCGTAGCTTTAGCGAGAGATAAGTGCCAGTTGTCGATCCCTATAATCAGCATGGGCTTAACGTCTTTGTAACAAAATTCATTTGAAATGTCTGCCAGGTACGGATACTTACGCACGCTCTCAGGATGCGCTGACTGTCGCGCAGCGCCCAAGCCGTTCATCGACCTGGCTCGCGTAACGGAATGAATTTCATTCGAATGACGACCTTTTATTTTGAAATCTACGTACTGAATTTTAACATCCATACCTAAACCGCCGACGCAGTCTAAATGAATGCGTTTTTCTTGGCCCATGCAACCAATTTGAGCCGTCAGCTTAGAATCTATAAAAGTGCCTGTGGAACCGTCGTCCAGCAAAGCGTACGTATCAACGCTACCACAAGGTCCCGTAACGGTCACGCCAACTATTTTCAACAGCGGTCGAACTGCAGGTTCCTCGGCTGATAAAGAGGATGCGTGAGCCAAGACATCGTGATCCGAATCGTCAGACGATTGCCCGCCGATCTCGTCACAAGCTGCGGGCACGCTACACGGCATCGGCGCGCTGCATGTCAGGGGTGCGGCCGCGCTGGATGTCGATGGCTCGGGTTCAGCGTCGTCTTCCACGTCGACATGCGCGGTGACTGTACGTTCAAAGTTCGACCCGTGTAATAAAGCATGGTGACGCATGTCACAACCTTTTACTGAACACACTCTTTTAACACAAGAAGTTTTATTTTTGTGCCAACCTTTTTTCAAACATCTATGACATATTTTATTTTTCTTTATAAATTGCCAACGATCATTTATTGTCATTTTGACAAACCTATCACAAAACTTCAATTCATGTTTTTGTTGACACAGCAGACAAACAACATTTGTCGTTGATAATTTTTCTGCTGAAATCCTACAATTTTGATGATCGGTTTCAGCTACAATGTTCACCCTATCTCTGAAGCCTCTGTTATCAGTGTTAGGACGTACTACAGTAGGCAACGAGCAGTCAAAGGCACCGCCGAACCTACACTGCAAGTCAGCTTCTCGTGAGAGGAAGTTTGAAAATATTTCAATTTTAGACAAGCTGCCATCGCACAAATGAGCGTAATCTAACCACCGTGGTCGCAATAGCGGTGGCAGCTTGCTCCACAGTGCCTGAAACAGCTCGGGCGAGCGTAAGTAGTCCGGCTGATTTAACAGGCGGATTACTTCCACACAGTTTTGTACTCGGCTGGCAAAAATTAGAATATCTTTGCTATCGTAGCTTACCTTAGGCAGCGCACGTATCACAGATACTTCATGCATCACGACGAGCTCGGGGCGGCCGTAGCGCGCGTCGAGCGCAGCAAGCACCACACCGGGGGCGCGCGCCGCCGCCAGCAGACCTGCCACTGCATCGCGCGCCGCTCCGCGTAGCGCATGCGAAAGCCTCGCTAAATTTTCGGTTGCCGATACATTTTGAGCTGTATTTTCGTACGCACGTTTAAAAGCTAGCCAATCTAAATAGGACTTGCCGTCGAATGTAGGCAAGTCAGTTTTCGTAGGAGTTTGTTTGTTAACTTTATTTATTAATATTCCGAGCGAGTTGATTAAGTGAGTCACTCCTTCATCTTCACTACGATCTTGGTTGAGAGCGTGCGTAGTCGCGACAGCGTCTTTGCTGTGGGACACTCTCATACCCGATGCCTCACACTGGGTTGTATCGTCGTACCTGAAATGTGGGTTGGCACTTAAAAAATCTCGCTCATCGGGATTAGGCACTACATTTTTTACCCAATCTTGAATACTAGCACAGCTACGCATGCCGTGGCTGCCGCGCTGGCTGGCGTCCGCCTCTATGGCGGCGAGCTCAGCTTGTAATTGAAGCTCAGCGACCTGTCGCTCTCGCTCCAGAGCATGTCGCTCTCGCTCCAGAGCCTTTTGCTCTACAACTTTTTGCAAATCAGCCAATTGCCGCGCGTGCTGCGCCTGTGCCGCCAGCTGACGCGCCACGATGGTGGCGGATGAGCGCGAGGTGGTGGCGCTGGCCGGACGGGAAGGCGCCGGAGCCGCGGCTTGAGGGGGCAGGTCCATGCTCTGTGGCGTGGGTGGGGCAGTCTCCCTCGCCGCAACTTGAGTGCCGTCTCCTGCACACTGCGCGGCCGCTTTTGCGCGTTTAGAACTTGCTAAACGTGTTTCCATTTTTCCGTAGAAGGACCAATATTAACTACCGAAATGAAAATCGCTGGTTCTTGGTAGTGAAAACAAAAGTGTAATAAATCAAACAGGAAAGAAACATAAAGATAGATAGCAAAACATAGACAAAAAGTATAAAAAAAGGTTTCAATACATAAAACCTAGTGCAGACTTGCACAATGAGTGTGTATAAAGATGATAAAATTTGCAAAGTTGCTACATGTTTTGCCAACCAGGAATGGCGTACAAAATTTTTTGGCTTAAGCCATGCGTTGAAGTTAAAATTAGACATAAAATTTATAAAAAACATAAAAATAAACAAAGATATAAAACGTAGCTTAAATTTACAAGAAATGTCGTAATTGCATTTTTTTTCAATCATTTAAAAATTCTGATAGGCTGTAGTAACATTTGATTAAAAGGAATTTTTTGAGTTGTATTTTAAAGACTCTATTTGGTAATTCTTTAATAAGTTTGGGGATTTTATTATAAATGAAATTATATTTATAAATTATTTCTCTATATTGCTTCGGTAGTTTATGAGTTGTCTTTTATAAAACATACTTTTTCTTCTATTGTATACGGATGATATGCTTCCATCTTTTATTAGCAATGAAAAATGAATACTCGATAGGAAGTTTTATTTTACAAAAATTTTACCCGTTTGGAATTAGTCCTGTATCGTGGGTACGTTTACAAACATTTAAATTCACATACACAAACAGCAACAGCCAGACCGGAAACAACTACCTGTAGACCATACAAATATTTGTTCCGTGCGGGAATCGAACCCGCGACACGCAGCGCAGCAGTCAATCACTCTGCCACTGCGCCCACCGTGCCGTCAAAAAGATGTTAAACGACGTTGTCAGAAAGTTGTTGAAGATACAATCATTAAGAGTACCTAGTCGGTTATAAGAACAAAGCCTAGTTTGTACGGGAGACGCCCCGGGCGCCGGGCGCCGCGAGACGACTCCCGGCCACCGTAGATGCGGGCCTGTGGACGGTGAGCAATGGGTAGCTCACCGTCCGTCCATCTATTGACGACAGGCCGTATCGACGGCGCGTCCGTGTTTCACGCGCGCCTCAAATAGATGTCAGCAAAGTAGAGGGGCTTGCCAGAGCCTCCGCCTGCCGGGGTTGCGGGTTGTTCGAAAGATGTACCGTGGCCCCGGAACGTAAAGGGCAATAGAAGGAACATGGGTGGGTTTTAGTCAGTAAAAGTTTGACACTCCCCCCCGCTCCGCCCAGAGCGGGGGAAGTTATTTGATGATTTACCACCCCATAAAAAAAACCTAATTTGTAAGCTTAGATATATAAAGGTATCGCCACTAATTAGATGTAAGACAGTCTTTTTACACAGAACCAAAAGTAAAACAAAACCTTGTTATTTCTTAAACAAAAACAAGTAACAGATTCGTCTTGCAAAATATAATCAGTGGATTCTTCGGCTCTCTATTGTGTTGAAAATATTTAAATAAAAACTGCAAATGAAAGCTGGTCATTGTTTCTGAGATTTCCAAGTAATCTTGCTCTGAGGTCCCTTCATTATTTCACTTGGAAGCTGTGGTAGGCTGTAGAGTTTTCTTAAATAATATTTAACGTTTACTATTTTATCAGTCTTTTTTGGTGTTGCTTTTGTTTTGTAAGTTAAATGAGAAAAATATGTAGAATAATAATCCTTACTAATACTAATATTATAAAAGCGAAAGTGAGTTTGTTTGTTTGTTACGTCTTCACGCCTAAATGGCCAAACCGATTTTGATGAATTTTGGTACAGAGATAGTTGGGACCCTGGAGACGGACATATGCTATATTTTTTTTAAATTGCCATATGAGAGAGAAAGAGGGAAAAAAGGGAAAATTTAGCTTGGCTATTTCAATAAATACGGCGCAAGGGCAAAAACTACAGGTAGCAGGTACCTGCAAATCAGGAAACTGGAACTGTGTTACACCAAATTTAACGCGAGCGAAGCCGCGGGCAAAAGCATGTATTAATAATATAAGGGTAAGGCTAAGGTGTACTTAACCCTCTGTGCTTAGAATATCAAATATTTTTCAATATTGTTTATGTATAAACATTACCATACATACCATACCCATAGGAATAATACAATATACATAATTATATATCCATACTTATATTATATATGGCAAAACGGAGCGACGAATTGACGTATTTTTTAAAGTGGATACTACTTTTTGTCTCTTTCTAACCCCCCACTTCCCTAAAATGTAGACGCAAGCGAAGCCGCGGGCAAAAGAAGGTATATATATTTTGACTTATGATATATTTTTTGAAATGAGATGAGATGCAGTATTTTTTTCGGATGAAAAATCATTAAGAGGCTTCTTTTGCCCTTTGTGTTCCGGGGCCCCGGTTTGTCTTTTGAATTAACCCGAAGCCCCCACAGGAAGTTAAACTAATGGGCCCCTCATATTTGAATCCGTCTAAGCTCGTCTCGCCTCGCTTAATAAATAAATAAAAATAGATATAAATAAATAAAACATTTATTTTTAGGCATCTTAGGCCCATAGATAAATACCTTACAGACAATCATATATAGAGCTAATACAATTCGTGTTAGTAAATAAATCCTTAACAACTATGTTAGTAGCACTTCACTGCCAATGGCCTCACCTCCTTCAACATGGGACTAAAAGAAGTCGGAAAAATCTGCGTGTAATTTACGTCACTGGTTGCCTCTTCACGGAAAACAGACGTAATAATAATCATCTTACCACCTATTTACATAAGCAGCCTATAACGTTCTCAGTTGTGGGATAAACACCTCAACTCCAGGAGAGGGCGCCACCAGTTTTATTTAACTGTGGTGGCAGCACAGCACGCAGTTCAGCGTTCCTCATAACATTAATTTAAATTTAGAGTGTAGCTTCACACTCCTAACATATAATAATAGGTTTTCCACCCACCTGGCATCTAACACTTGCTAGACAGTAATATAAAGTAATAAATTATGCGCTATCTCTCGCCAGCGGCGTAGCATGCGAAGTGGGACTGCCGCAATCGTGTGTGTCCTCGGCCTTATGCATAAACGTAACTCATTACTTTACGGGTTTATGTTCATTTGGAATACGAATATGTATTAGTAATTACGTGGAATGTTTGAAATGTCTTGGTAACGTACGTTTTTCATTGTTAAACGGGTTAAAAAAGCGTATTAATCCGAAGGCTAAAATAATTAAGTGCTAGCGCGCACTGGTGACTTTTGTCACGGTGACTTTTGTCACGGCCAAGAATATGTATGGAGGTGCGCGCACGTTACGACGTGACAACTGACATTTATGTACGCCGACCGACGAGTGACGAAACAGTCACCGTGACAAAAGTCACCAGTGCGCGCTAGCACTAATGTGCGCGCACCTCCATACATATTCTTGGCCGTGACAAAAGTCACCAGTGCGCCCTAGCACTTAGTATGGGGCAACGTTTAAAAAAATGAATTAAGTACATTACAATTCTTAAAATGGTCACAAATTGTCCTACTAATATTATAAATGCGAAAGTTTGTGAGTATGGATGTATGTTTGATCCTGTTTAACGAAAAAACTACTGTACACTTCTTGATGAAATTTGGCACAGAGTTTATAGTCTGAACACATAGGATACTTTTTTTTCGATATCAGGCGGACGAAGCCGCGGGCGCCAGCTAGTATTAACTAGCTACGTCTGTGACCATTTTTTTTACTTGATTTTTATTTTTATCCTATTACGATTCTATCAAACTGGCCATTTTAGGTTCCTTGAAGTACTGAAAAAAAAAACAGTTTGTATATGAATTAATTTATTTGGGAGCAACGCCTCATATTGTCTGGAATGTCCTTATGTAGATTTAGCCACCCATATTTGAGGTTAAAGTTGAAATTTACTAAACCGTGATATCGTATATTAATTGGTTTTACAAAGAAATTGAGGTCAACCGAACAAATTTCTAACCACTATCATATTATGCAGTTATTTAGAATTGTTTAATTTCGTGTAATTTCACTGAATCCTTACTAATAATATTATTAAAAGCGAAAGTGAGTTTGTTTGTTACGTCTCCACGCCTCAATGGCTAAACGGATTTTGATTTTGTTTTGTACAGAGATAGTTGGGACCCTAGAGACGGACATAGGTTAAAAAAAATGAGAATGGGGGAGAAAAAGAGACGAAAATTGGAGAGAAAGATGTTTTTTTTTGGATCATCACGCGGGTAAAAGTAAGCGTTAGCCCAAAGTAACTATGCCACGCGGACGAAGTCGCGGGCGAAAGCTAGTTTGAAATAATTAAAGGTATGTGTTTGTACACCTGATTCTCGTAAATAAATATACAAAATAAATTCACAGTTGCAGGAAATTTACATATACCACTGTATATAAATTTGCTGCATCTGTAAATTTATTTGTAGGTTATAGTAAATTCGTCAGCATAACCTGCACTGCCACAAAACGTAGATACGGAAACAAAATACGGTGGATCCATAGATAAGTATAAGTACTAACGTATAGATGACCAACTCTCGATTTTGTACTTTATAGCGCCATCTAGTTCTCAGACCCCGTACTACTTAGTAGCAAATCTATACGTACCTACATAGATAGATGTATCGATGACGTAGGCCATATTATACATTCGTGTATTTACCGGATGATTCTTTTTACCGCCAGGAAAATAAAGAGAGTGATTCTAGTCCTCAAACACAACTTTTTCTATGGGACCAATAGAAAAAGTAGTTGTATTTGAGCACTAGAATTAGCCTCACTTTTCCTGACGGTAAAAAAATCATCCGGTAAATACACGAATGCATAATAATATATCTAATAGCTATGTTACTTTTTAAAGGTGCTACTAGTTGTGTATATAATAATAGCCAGTAGGTACGGTTTACATGCTGTATTTTATAAACATAACGAAATTAAAACTACCTATTATTAAATACACAATCCGTTACGAAAAATATTATGAAAGAAAACATTTTTTTTCAAGAAGATAGGTATTTATTTATTTATTTCTAGTTTTATGGCGTACATAATAATTATGTGCTAATTCTTTAATTGGGTCATTCTCATCCCAAACCGTGTTTTTGCCACATAACAAATTATTTACATCTTTGCACCAATTGAATATTATTAATTGTATGCTTTTTTTTAAAAGATATTCCTTTATTTTAAGTTTGTGTTGTTCACATTTAATAAATGCAAGTGATACAAGCGTGGTGGTTACCAATTGTAATTAATTAACTATTTCTTGGGATTCACAACTAGTTTTTAAAATTTCAAGTGTAATAATTTCTATATTCATTAAACATTCCAGCAAATATTTACTGGGATAGTGAAGAATACATTTACTCGTATTTTTTTTTAAAGTAATAAACTTTAGATATTGCAAGTATGTTTCTTCACTATCCTCTTCTAATGCTTTTTTACATTCAATGCAATTTTTTGAATTTTTTTTGTAAGTTAAATTAATGAGCCAGCCACAACAATAAGCTACTGCTGCACACTTCTCAATTTCGCTTGGAATTTGGCTAGTTAATACTACATCTATATTTTTTAATTCTATATTTAAATGATTAAAATCTATTTCTGTAAATCTAGGTAGGGGCCTGGAGATATTTTGAGTTAAAATACATTTTAAGCTTTGTAGGCAATGACTGTCGTCACTCTCACAATTAGCCCCCACAGACTTAGGTGACACCATATTATTAATTAATAAGGCTTTATAAGACGCCTCAAAAGATACTAAATTTGGCATGACATTTCGTTGCCCATGTGCTCGTATGGCACCAAAAAAATTCTCCAGCGGGTCTTGGTTGAAATTGCGCAGCAGTACAGATCGCAAGCCTAAGCCGTGTAGTTTTTTGGTTATTTGCTGAAATGCTTGAATTGTTTTTATCCAACTAGAAATAGATGGAACCAACCTTACTCTGTCACTAATAAATTTCATGGTTCTTAAAATTGGTAAGCTCTTATGCCATAATTTGTGATGCGGCGATTTTGGCGAGACTGCTGACCGATATATTTTGCCTTTTACAATTTTGCTGTAGTTTCCATTGACAGAATCAAAAAGCCTATCGAAAAATAATAAAAGCTCTGCAGTGTCCGTGCTTTCCTCAGGAATCCGGCCAATTTCTGAAAAAAAAAAAAGATTCACATTAGATTTCTCACATCACATATAATTTACTGAGAAGTGTAATCACATGACATTGGAAAAGTCACAGTGGTACTAGTCAGGTTCAAATCAAACTCCCACTCCACGTTTCCCACATCAAGAAAAATACTTTTCTAGATTGAACTGTTCCTGGGCAAAGGCCTCACCCCCACTCTTTCCATTTCCTTTTGTCTAATATGTCCTCCTGCCAGTTCTCTAAGAAGCCATCCAATACCACCTTCTCCTCGGTCTGCCGCGACTCCGTCCGGCGCTGCTAGAGCTCAAATCTTGTGATATACAAGCTCATACCCCGGATGGCATCCGGCAGACATGCCCAGGAAAATGAAAAAGTAAAAATGATAAGGGTAATTTGTTTACCTGCTGTGAATCCCATTGCTACACTGACAGTTTTGCTAAAGACTTGTGTGGCGTTTTTCACTTTCATTTTAGGTATCAAATTTGGAATGACATGACGTGCAGTCAATTTTGGTATTAACCGCAGTCCTTTAAATCCAGGGCTATGTTTATATAAAGCTTCCAGATGAGCCCATTTCGCTATTCTTTTTTTTCCGTCCAGATAATATTCTAAATTTTTAGTAATAAGATTATTTCTTATGCCTTTTATAACATGTGGCGGGTCAAAAATTGGATAAATTATATTATCATTGATTTCAAAAAATCCTTCTTTAAATTGTCTGTTACTTCTTCTTTTATTATTATATTCTTCTTTTGTCTCCTTTATCAACAAATTTATGGCTGCTATATTTGAAGTTCCTTGGTCGCACGTCACCGCGACTACTTTTAGCCCAGTTTCAAATACTTTTGTCAAAATTATTTTTATTTGATTTTTTAAACTGTGAGAATTTGTAGTTCCAGCACAAAATGTATATGCGACTGGCTGTTTATTTATTTATTTATTTATTTAACACTTCAAGTACAAAGTACAGAGGCGGACTTAATGCCATAGGCATTTTCTACCAGTCAACCTTTGGGTGATGCAGAGACAAACAGGGCTGTTTATATTTTTTGAATATTCCTCTAACCATGAAGACCAGTGCATGGTCAGCAAAACATTTAGTTTGCGTACTTCCATCGTCGCAAAATCCTTTTATTCTGTCATTGTGTGGAACATAGGTTAAATTTGCAGCAATGGCCATCTCATCAAATATGACCGTACAATATTTGTGAGTTTCGGGCATTTTATTTACCCTTTTTTTCAAGTGTTCAAAAATCACATCATTGGGTCCAGGTAACAAAAATATGTTTCGCATCAATTTATTTAATGTGCTTTTCTTCGGTAACACACATATTTGGCTTAGTAAGCGATATGCTTTTGGACTTGGTTTATACAGTGATAAAGCAAGAATTTTTTCATCCAAAGTGAAGCGATGTCCCTTGGGGTGTTTCATTGACTGCCTTATTTGCATATCAAAGAATGTTTTCGCTGCAGGAGATAAATTCTTTGAGACAATTTTGTAGGCTTCAGACCGTATTAATTTTCTGGATATTTTTAACTTCTGGACAAGTCCAGCTTTAGCTTTTTTGCATCTGTTAAGCTCCCCTTGCATTTTTGCAACCGCTTTATACAGCTCTATTTCAGACTGGTATTTCAACTGATTACCTGAAAATAAATGAGTAGAAATTAAAAATTGACTAACATTATCTTCACCCCCTAGTTGCATGTATGGTGGGCTACATAATGGTGTCTGTTACACAATTGTATAATAAAAAAACCGCCCCAGTGCGAGTCGGACTCGCGCACGAAGGGTTCCGTACCATTATAGGCCAAAAACTGCAAAAAATTATGTTTGTTGTATGGGAAACAAACGTATTTTTTTGCAGTTTTAACCTTAAATATCTATTTAATTCTTATTTTAGTATTTTTTGCAGTTTTAACCTTAAATATCTATTTAATTACCCTTAAATATCCATTTAATTCTTATTTTAGTATTTGTTGTTATAGCGGCAACAGAAATACATCATTTGTGAAAATTTCAACTGTCTAGCTATCACGGTTTTCGAGATATAGCCTGGTGACAGACAGACCGACAGACGGACAGCGAAGTCTTAGTAATAGGGTCCCGATTTTACCCTTTGGGTGCGGAACCCTAAAAAAAATAGCTAAATGCGAGCTACTGCTCTAAAGTCACTGTCTACCTTAGTGGAGAAGGTGATATGAGCTAAGTTTCTGGATCCGCGCCTGCTTATTTATGATGAGATTTACAGACAGTTACTTACATAATTATTATATTATGTAATTAGTGTAAAGGAGCTGATAAATTACTTACTCATAAAAGCATCAGTTTTGTACATTCTAGTTGTAGCGGAGTGTAGTTTATATGGAGCTGGTATTAATGAAGGTTTTCCCGCAATGCCTGCAAATAAAACTTTAATAAATATATTATATATATATAAATATTTTTGTGTTTGTATAATTAACTATAATTACAAAAATCAATAATTGCCGAATGTATGACTGAGTATCATTTAAAAACGGCTTAACTGATTAAGCTGTTTTAACAAAAGTTGCAAGAAGTCTGGAAGTCTGCGGTAAATGTAGGAAAATTCCACACGAACGATGTCGTAGGCAAAATGTAATCAATATATAGATTTACTTACTTTTAATATGGTCACTGTAGCTATGGGTACTTGTAGTGGGCTGTAAATCATCAATAACAATGGGCTCCGGTCTATTGGAGGTAGAATCCAGTGGTGCACCTACAAAAGATTGATAAATACATTAGTTATCAAAAACTCTATGTTGATACAAGCTGTTACTTCCATCCAAATTAAATTAAACAGAATTGTTTTGAAATTTCTTTAATAGTATTGTTTGTCAGGAGAGCTTCTAAATAATTTTATACATCAAGTTCCCACGTCACATAGTTGTCATATTACAGGGAACATTAAGAAATTCTCCCCGAGTATTTTGTTGTCACCAGATGATACCAACCGTACAACACATAGTACTTATATGTTTAAACTGACTGTAGAATCATTAAAACTGTCAATTGGTGACTTTATTTAAATATTGAGGAGATTAAGATATTCATTTTTATATGAATAATAATATCTTGTCTCTATTGTATCTTGTATCTATCTTGTATCTCACAATATAAGTCAGACTGATCCTTCCTCATATTATCCTGTTTAGACAAACAAACAATATGTCTTTAATAAATTAATATTATTCAATGTCATAATTACTTACTTAAAACCATGTCACTGTAGCTACTGGTACTTGTGGTGGGCTGTATATTATCAATAACTATGGGCTCAGGTCTATTGGAGGCAGTATCCAGTGGTGCACCTACAAAAGATTACAAATACATTAGATTAGAAAACATTGTTAACACAAAAAGAATCATAACCTTATCAAAAAAAATCTATGTTAATAAAATAATAATTTAGTTTATCAGGAGAGTTACTATAGTCATTTTACAGTGTAAATGAAAAAAATGTCATACATGGAATATTGAGAAGTTCACTCAGAGTATTTGCTGTCACCAACTGTTTTTTTTTTTTGTAAATAGCTTATTTAACTCTTTTACATGTCAATATTTTAATTTTTATTATTTTAAGCGAACGATGGGGCCGGTACCAACATACTTTACGATACATAGGACCTATATATGTATAAACTGACTATATGTAGAAAAACTAGAACTGTTAATTGTTGACACATATATTTAAACATTGAGGAGATATGCATATTTATATGACAAAAGCTATTCTCAGTAAACATCATCTCCCTAGCCTTTTCCCAATAATGTTGGGGTCTTCCAATTCAACCGGATTTAGGAGAAGATCAGTGTTTTACATGAAATGACTGCCTACCAGACCTCCACAACCCAGTTACTGGACTTCACAATACCCCTTGCTTAGACTAGTCAGACTTTCTGGCTTCTGACTACTTGTAACGACAGGCCACTAAAAGCTATTGTCAGTAAACAATAACTTAAAAAAATATATAAGATTAGAAAAAAATATACTCAATACCTGGAAGATGCAGCGTTGGTACAGCTAATTTACTTAATCTATTCTTCGGATAATGATATATTTCTTCAAAATGGAGACGACAGATTCTTCTGTTTCTAAATATATAATCATCATATTCTTCCACAAGACCAGCATTGACAACCCATGTATGAAACTTGTCACTATCAGTTGAAGGATTTGGGAAAGCATGTAGCACTGCACCTATAAATAAAATAGGAAATTAAATTATAAACCAAAAGCTAAATTGCAGACATTAAGATGGAAAAATATTTTAAAAGGCATTAAATATTGTTTGTTATTGTTTGTATGCAAGATACCTTGCAAAACAGCCAAGTGAGTGAGACATGCAAGAGCTCTATAGATATTAGTAGTCAAGCCACCAGCAGTTGATTTGGTTGCTGTCATCTAATTTTTTGGTTGAATAGGGGCACACCAGAAGAGGTACGGCTCTAAATATTTTGTTGGTGGAGCAACTGATTGCCCTACCGCAGTGTCTTGGTGAGATAGGGCATTTTTTGGTCAGTGGGTAGTCTTAGTTTTTCCAACCCGTTACAACGTATTTACTATTACATGTACAGACGCCAGCATGGCCGGGTACCCAAAACTGTCAGCTTTCCACAACTAACCTTGAACCGAAAGCTTTAGAGATCAAGTTAAAAATTTATTAACGAAATTGACAGATTGTAGTAAGTCGATGTGCTGGCGTCTGTACTTAGCTATCACCGGCCGGAAACCGGCAAGCCAAATTTTAAGCATCGGGTAATGTATATAAGTTAATGGTACTAACCTGCAACGAGTGACGAAGCGCAGGTAGGAACACAACACGTTTTTTGAGGCATTTTATAGTGTCAATATCACAAAAACAACAAAAACAGAGTCACTATCTCAACACGCTCACAAGTCACCAGCGAAATCTTTAATCTGCGAAGGCTAAGACGGAGGAGGTTAACACACTCGACTCGACGTACTCAGTAATCAGAAAATATAAAGATGCTTAGACATTCGATGAAACTGAATAGAAAACAAGAAAATTGCGCATACGCATCCACTTGGTCTCAAACTTCAGTCTCGAACTTAACGGCTGCCATGACAGCAAACAGTGCATTTTTACGGATGCGTTCGTTTCATATTAAATTATTAAATTGTTACTTGTCTTGTTTGTAGAAATATTATGTATATTAATAATGTAAGAAAACGCATTAATTATTGTTATTTTCTGCAGTAATTTAAAACAACATGAATATAATAATATTAATTTGGAACGCATTTTTCATTTGAAAAAGTACGGGGTCAGGGAGCTAGATGGCGCTGCGGACGTTAAAAATTGACATATCCTAAGAAGACAAACTAGCATGGGTGGATCTAAAGGTACGTGGTCGTAAATATTATGATGTTCCCTAGGACATATTTATGGTACAGATATCGTTTGACGTGGCATCTAAAATCTACGTATAAACAAGACATGGAGTAATCCTACTAATATTATAAATGCGAATGTTTGTGAGGATGGATGTATGGATGTATAGATGTTTGTTACTTTTTATCCTCAAAACGGCTGCACCGATCTTGATGAAATTTGGCACAGAGGTAGGTTATAGTCTGGAATAACACATAGGATACTTTTTCCATATCACGCGGGTGCAACCGCGGGTGTCAGCTAGTGTAACATAAATATGTACACGTACCTGACCACGACATATAAACGATGCTCGCGAATTAATTTTCTTACAAAACAAAAATGACTTATTGTCGGGTCTACGCTGTCCTCTCATACTTCATTTTGAACGCTGTAACAACAACATTGTAAAACCAACTGATTTTAAAAGAGTACCTAAGCATTTAGTTTCTTGCCGGTTCTTCTTTGTAGGAAAGGACCAATCCAGACCGTGAACCTTTTCTCGACGTTTAATAAGTACCCATGTAGAAAAAAATAAAAAAAAGATCTTTGAAACTGGCATAGTTATAATTTCGAATAATTGAAGAGTATATTTCTAGATCAAAAGTGAATCATCTTCGTCATCCTTTTGTCCCTATCCTAATTTAAGAATCGGGGCAGCATGTCAGATCAAAAGTGCATAGGTAATTGGTTTTGAAATTATCAACTATACCAATGGCTCTTAATAAAAAGAATAGTAACCACATTATTTAATTGACGCAATGTTTGGCACAGTGGCGTAAATAAAATAATGACATTGGCGCGCAAAATTTATTTGAACTGTAATAGATGGCGTCGTTGTTATTTTTCCATTGCACAGAATAATGTAACAGTCTCGAGACAGCAAACACATACCACTACATACTGACAAATATAAGCATCGGTACATTTATCTAGACAGAACTAGGAAATAATAAAATAGTCTCCCTCATAATGGCGCCAAACGTTGGACAGTTGTGATATGAATATTCAGGTGCAGTTCAGGATATATTAGCAAAGTTGTAGTTTGCATAGCATGGCATAAGCGTTTATTTTGAAATGAACGAACGCGTTAGTTTTATGGAGACAGAAGTACTTATAATGGCGCCCAGCTTGGGACACTTTTTATGTTAAATTCAGTTGCATTTCAGGAAGACAATTAACAACTTGGTTGATTTGCTAGTTATCACGACACATTTAATAACTAGGTCAACAAGGTTTAATAATATAATGAAATGCAAGTTTAATTTTAGTGTTGTTGTTATATGTTATACATTAAAAAAAACTTTTTAGAACCTCTACTTATAAAATATGATAAAAACTGCATTCAAATTAGCGTTAAAGTATCAAACAGGCATAACATGCAAACTTTAAATGTACAATATATGTTAATAGAGGTAAGAATTACGGTTGGTGAATTGTGTTTCTTAATATAACATTATATGAGTTGTCAAATAACTATGGCACCCAGTATGGGACAAATTCGATGTAGATATTCAGTTGCAATGTAGAATACAAATATGAATAAATATTTAAAGGCTAAATGCGTTAGTTAAAAAACGCTCTTGGTAAATAAATCTCTAGACATTTCCGTTTTTAGTGGAAATCATCAGAATAATTCTTGAAAAAAAAGCTATGTCTGGAAAAAACACGGAGATTAATTCTCCGTAATTCTGCAGTTAAGTTTGAACAATACGAAAAACTTTTTTGAACAGAAAACAAAACTAATCCCACTAAAACTAAAAACATCCAAAGATGTGTGCTGCATGTAAATACAACAAATAACTTGAACTGTACAAACTCGTAATTTAAAGTAAGCATCCGATGTTTCACCATACGAGAATGCGGACAAGATATATGTCTGGTTTAATGTTCAAAATTTATCGATAGCTGTATCTCTTTAATAAGTTAAGAAGTTTATTGCCTCTAATCTCAAGTTTTCAATACACTTCCTCGAAAACTGGCTCTTATTGCACTAGGATTAGGTTCTTTTTTCTCATTTACCGTAACGAAGGCTTTAATTTTTTCTGATTTCACCACGCATAATGTTAAATAACTATTCAAATCCCTATAATCATTGGTGATATTTTTTTTAGAGCAAGAAGGCGCATGACTTTATGCCATCCTTATTTAACATGACATGTACAAATAAACACGGTAAATTACCAACAACAAATTGACATTTATTGGAGTTCTAAATTCGAAAATATTTTAATTTATTATTTTTAATATTAGCGGTGTCATACGGCATACTTTGTTTCTCCTTCAGTCTGAGAAGACAAGGGCGGCAAAAAGCAAATTAAATCATAGTTTGTTAACGATTAATGACAAAAGTACTTTTGTTCTGTTATTTAATTTCTCAGTAAGAGTATTAAAAAACGTCGTTTGAATCACGTGAGAATTTGTTTCTGCTGTTCTCGGTTCTATAACATGTATATTAAATACAATGACAAAGTTTCCTCATTTAAATCAAAATGTACTATTTCCAAGCAATGTCAGAAAAAAAATAGAATAAAATATTAGAAGGTTGTAATTCCATTCTTTCTTGGAATGGTATGAAACAAAATGGAGTACATATTTGTGGGACTCTGACATTTCGGAAGAAAAAAAAATGTGTCGCCGACCCCAATAACATGGCGACAGGGCAGGAATATAAGGATACACCTGATACAGGTAAAAAATGTTTACACAAAAAAGAGCACAAGACAAAGTAAACAACCCGTGCATTTGACACGATAGCCTTGTTTGCCCACAAATAATTGGTTATTATCGGAAATGGCGGCAATTTATCAACATTTCGTTAAAATTATGTGCTGCAAACATCGGATAATGTTTGTAGAAAGCATTCGGAGGGCAATAAAATTGACCATTTAGTTATCAACTTGGGTAATTGGTGATTGTTTGTTTTGATTGTTTAAGTGTTACCTAACTACGGAACTCGGTTGTCAACTGTGGAGCACGAAGGAACCCTGATTTGAAGCCGTTTTTAACCGACTACTTTGGTGACTTTAAATGATGTCTTGAATTTTGATTTAAACTTGATTAAACTGACTAAATACACTATTACAATTAAATAAACAATTAAACTAACAAACAACAGACTATAAAAGGGCATCAAAAAACACGTCCTCAACACTGTCAGCTGGTAATATGTACCCAAGAGTTATAATGTAAAGTGATTCAATCAAACTAGAGATCAATATGAAAGTACCATATCAGCTAAAACAGCTACATAGATGCCTCCCAAGTGTACCTACGTTACGTCGACCGGTCTTGTGCCTCTTGCATCCAGAGTATTCCCCTAGCCTTCATCAGATCACCGGTCCACCATATTGAAGGCCTTCCTAGTCTATACTAAATTTGTACAAAAAATCCGACCATGGGCGACTCGAATACACGGTGGAGCACACAGTAGTGGTCTGCCCAGCTTGGGCGGACCACCGCCTGCCAGGGTTGCAGGTGTTTTGAAAGAAATACCGCGGATCCGGAACATTAAGGGCAAAAGAAGACACATGGGTGGGCTTTAGTCAATACAAGTGTGACACTCGCTCTCCCGCTCCGCCCAGAGCGGGGGAAGTTATTTGATGATGTCCCATCAGCATAAAAAAATAGGCTGACTGCGTAGATTTAGAGGGTTTGTTTTTTTACACCATCAAGGGACCACACACTTGAATATAAGGTTTTAATTTCAACTCGCTACCTACGCGCGTTCCCGAGATAAAGGATCTTAAGAGACAAACAGACAGTCATACAGAAAGACAGATGGACAACAAAGTGATCCTATAAGGGTACTGATTTTTCTTTTGGTTACGGAACCCTGATAACCTACCTGATACCCTCATAGGACCACTTTGTGAGTGGCAAAGACAGTATACAAGATATCTAGCACCACACTAGAATAAAATTAAAACAGAACTGCTTTGCGCGTCCAATATAACAACGCGTTCAGGGGTATGTTGGGGCTCCCCTGGCGGTGCAGTGCCTCCGGCATGTTTGCCGAGTACAGCACGGATGGCTTCCAGGCGGTGCTTCGCAAAAGAACGGCCTCCCTGTGGTCTCGGCTAAAGAGTAGCACCAACTAAATGCTAAAGGGTAGGCTTCTGAGTGTGTTGTCGCTCGTGAATGTCCAGCATATTGATTGTTTTAAATTTTACAAACATAGCTTTTAAGTTTCTTTTACTAACATAATTATTATATGGACTTTATGTGCCTGGTCTGAAATAAATATTTTTAAATTCTTATTTAAAAGGGTTATTCACCAACTGGACACAAGAGACTGGACACACGTGTGTCCAGTTGGTGAAACTCAAAGTTAGTATCACTTATTATTTCGTCATCTGGACACGCCAAGATTTTCATTCGTGTCCACTTAGTGAAACTTAAATTATATCACTTTTATGTTATCGCCAACTGGACACAACTATTTTTTTTTGCAAAAAAGGGTACAGTCAGGTACATAATCGCCTCAATTTCATGAAAAAGCTGCCATACTTTTTTACTTGAAAAACCTTATTAGCTTCTACGAGTATTTAAGACAATTTTTGAAATAAAACAAATTTAAGTAATATCATGACGATTTATTAATGTGAAAAATACTATACTTAACCAATGTTATTTTTTGATTACCTGTAGGTGCTTTTATAACATCAGCGTGACAATATTCAATATAATCTTCGAGTATCACAGAAAAATCATATAAGGTCATACATAAACACAGCAAAATATATTTTTATATTTTTTAAGGTTAAACGCAATGACGTTTTTAACCTTTAAAGATACACTCCACTCTTATACAAACTTGCAAAGCTTGCTTTCTTATTAAATGTAGTTACAGTAAAATTTGTACGAGTACGGAGCAACGCCACATTGAAGATCCATCATTATTTTTCCTTAGGTGTACATATTTATATCCATCTTTTAATAAAATTGGACGATTTCTTTGGGAATTGATGAATGAAAATGTATTTCTGTTAGCCAATGATGGGCCTGCGACTTCTTCAATAGACATATTTGTCTTTACATGAAACAATAAACAAGATTTTTTTAAGAAAAAATAAAATATAATGGGATTGCTAACCTAAATTAACTTAAAAAATACAATATTTAATCTAAAACTGAGTAGGTACTTACCTATATTAAAATCCACGTCACTTTTAAATGGCACAAATACTGCACCTAATGCACACGCGAAACGAAGTAAACTGATAACGAATTATGACCAAAGGGTTACCGGGTTGGGATTTTTTACCTGCTCCAACCAATCAGAGCAAACTACGTCATTGTTAGTCGCCGGCCGCCGGGAATACAGAAAGTGTAATAAAACTGGTTACATGTTGAAGATTATAAAACAAGGATAGAGATAGTGACTGTCAGTGTTAAAAATACATTCTTTATAAATTCACAAATTGTGAATAATTTTAAAATTACATACCTACTTAATTACCCATTCTCAGTAGTGGGACGTTCAGTGGCCGATGATGTTTGACACAAAACATTAATGTGCTTGACTGTACTTTATCTTGAATTCGGGTAAAATGCGAACTTGTGTCTAGTTGGCGAAAACACAAAAGTGATATAATTTAAGTTTCACTAAGTGGACACGAATGAAAATCTTGGCGTGTCCAGATGACGAAATAATAAGTTATACTAACTTTGAGTTTCACCAACTGGACACACGTGTGTCCAGTCTCTTGTGTCCAGTTGGTGAATAACCCATTTAAAACGTCATACTAATGCCACTGGTCTTGAGTCGCTTTACTAACGAGTCATACAATCATGGCTGAAGGAACAGTACCTAATCTAACTATTTACACTCCAGCTCTTCTAAGACCAGTAAATTATGTTAATAGTCCTAAAGCACGTTACGACGAACAATTATGCATAATGCTGAGACGCATAAACATAATGGTTATGTTATGTTTATACACGGGGATTCAAGATTTTGCATAATTTGTTGTTATGTAGGCGGGCACAATACATTGTCTACGTCAAGCTTTTTTAACACTTAGAAATAGAGGTTAACATATCCAGTTTATCTACAAAAGACAAAATCAATGACTCACTCATCACAAACCCTCAGAAACCACAAGTATATAATATAATAATAAAAAAAATAAGTCTCAAATTTGGCATGCTGGTTCGTATAAGGACGTAGGTGCTCACTAAAACTGTTTTTGCAACATTAAACTCTTGGGGTGAAACAGGGTGGCAAAGTTTGTTTGTGAGTACGCGATAAGGCTCTGGAACACAAAGGGCAAAAGGGACATGGATGGGTTAAAGTCGTCCGCCCAGAGCGGGAGAAATCATTTGGAGACTTCTTGTTTGAAAAAATCCCAAACTCCTAGGTCTATTGTCTATGCCCCTATTCGATTTGATATTTACTTCCAATGTCACCGTGTTTTTTTTCATTACGTGCCACTTACATGCTTAGTTTAAAGAGAACAAAAATCCTTATTGATTTCTGCCTACTTATCACTAAAAACTCATATTTAAAATCCCAATTCAATTGAATTGTCGTTTTTGTAATTTTTAGATTACTTAAAAATATAAATAAGCCATATAAATAATCGAATATGAATGCATGATGTAAATTGATACGACGCCGACGTCTACAGGTGACAAAGGAAAAATAAACCCATTTATAAAACTATTTAGGTATTTGACGGAAATACAGACCAAAATCCGTAGTAGTTACTTTCAACTAGAATGTACTCATATTCATGAAATGATGATATTATCGGGGTGACCTACGTGATTCGTGAACGCGTCACATTTCACGATAAATCGCGACCAAATATTTTTCCCACGACCGTCCTACTACCCAAATGTTTTTTTTTGTTTTTAAAGCACCTATCAAAAGGCCAACGGAAAATCGTAGTGAGTGAATTGAAACGAACAAGCATTTTTTTTAGTTTGATTTTGTCACGTTCGATTTTTGATTTGCCTCGTCAGCCAGTATTCAATGCTTTGAAGAGAACCGGTTGAGTTATGGCGGGTAAATGAATATTCCGGAAAGGTTTAATAATATTGCGCTATTTCTGAATTTCCATTTGTAACTACGAATACCACAATGAGACAAACAATAGATAGATTACAATTCATAATATCTTCATAAGGAAACCGCACAGCTGATAACAATAGTGCTCCAATGATGCAGAAAATTTAATCAGATTATTCACGTTCGAGTATATTCTCCACAGCGCCATTGTTGTTTGAATGATTATTTCCTCCGCTCGGTTTCTAAAGTCATTGCAGGGTTTCTATTTGTTATTAGATACTGTACCTCACCATCAGCCTTTCTCAACTATTTTGGGGCGGCTTCCAGTCTAACAGAATGCTAAATACCAGTATTTTACATGGGTCGACTATCTAGTGGACCTCCACGACCCAGTTAGTACTTCCGTGATAGGCCAAAAAGACTTTTACTGACTAAACTCATCCAGGTTTCTTCTTTTACCCTTTGTATTTCGGGGACGCGGTATCTCTTTCGAACAACCCGCAACCCCGGCAGGCGGAGGGCCTGGTAGGTCCCCCTACTTTGCTGACATCTCTTTGAGGCGCGCGTGAAACACTAACGCGCCGCCGTCTACGCGGCCTGTCGTCAATAGACGGACGGACGGTGAGCTACCCATTGCTCATCATCCACAGGCGCGCATCTACGGTGGCCGGGAGTCGTCTCGCGGCACCCGACGTCCGGGGCGTCTCCCGCGGCGGCTGGGTTAGTTTGAGGTTCTTACATTACCCTTAAATTATCTCAATGTGCCTGTGACCAAGAAATTTTCAACACAAACTAATTTATCATCCTGTATGAGGTAAAATAATCAATTTTATCTCGTGATCATCAATAGTTAGTGATTAACGATGCGACGTATGACAAACAACATGCTAGTAACACACAATGCATGTAATCATAGACATCCATTGGTAGGTACAAGATGACCATAGACTATAGATGTTAGATGTTTTTGAACGTGAGCCAAGTTTGTCTATTGTGTAGATAAAGTTTTCTTACCTAGTTAAAAACTACTTATAGGTGGTATATAGTCATGACCGTTTTCGGTCACAGCTGTTGAGATCTCTTAGAGGCGCGCGTGAAACACTCGGA
Source organism: Ochropleura plecta (assembly GCA_905475445.1). Taxonomy (NCBI): domain Eukaryota; kingdom Metazoa; phylum Arthropoda; class Insecta; order Lepidoptera; family Noctuidae; genus Ochropleura; species Ochropleura plecta. Next base: position 15,772,449 of record FR997739.1, read on the forward strand.
ACGCGCCGTCGACACGGCTTGTCGTCATTAGACAGACGGACGGTGACCTACCCATTGCTCCCACATTATGCCAATTATATTTAAGTCCCAAGTAGAAGAAGGCGAGCAAAGTCCCATAATTATGTGACCTAAATAAATAAACCCCGCCATCTTGTAGAAACCAACACTCAGACAAAATGGAAGTAGACAAGGAAAACAGAAACAATTCGCGTCACCAGCGACATGGATTTATGACGATGACATCGGAAAATTAAATGATTGATAGTAGGACTTAATGTTTGTGACGCAAATGTAGGGTATTAGGATTAACTGGGACTCTTCTGATTACCATTTACTTTGAGTTGCTTTCGCTGATAAACTTAAAACTTCTTTATTGGCCTATGAACTTAATTACACAGTATCTTTGGTTTATATTATGTTAAAGAACGATTTGCAAACTAAATTATTTTCAGGAAAATCATCAAATTACTTCTCCCGTTCTGGGTAGAGTGTCAGACTTTTACTGACTAAATCTCACCCTTGTTCCTTCATTTGCCCTTTATGTCCCGAGGTACGTGTTTCCAACAACCCGCAAGCCCGGAAATGTTACTGCTTAGAGGGAGACTACTGTGAAGTTTATACATGGCAGATTTTTAAGATAAGCCAAGTACTTTTGCAGATAGCACAAATGATCATTTAAGACAGATTTTGGAAAATTTGTACAGCCTGCTAAAAAAATCTGCTATCGTCAGCTACAACAGTAAAAGCCCTTACTGCCCTATCTCAAAAGTGCAACCCTTATATTTTGTGTCATTAATCTTTCAATTAATTATTTTTTAGTAAGACACATTAGAATGGGTCAGGTGGGCCCAAATTGTTACACAGTAGGTGCCTTTAGACGGTCGGCGTCACCGAAGAAGGCTCAAAAACGCTGTCGTGACTTTTTGGACCCGTTCCTGCGGGATATATAGGAGGCACAACAGCGAGAGAGGTGAAAAGAAACGGGGGAAGTCTTTTTACCAGCAGTGAAAAAAAAAGTACTAACAAGGTTCACTCAATTACCGCCATTATGATAATAACTAAACAGCTAATGAGAAAATTGCCATTATTTACTGACAAAAAACTTTTCTCCTAACAGTTTGACATTCGTTTCCAAGTGTTGCCACATCAAATAATAATTATCGTATTCAAGATGGCTGCCGTACAGTGTAATTACGCTGTCAGACTGTCTGGCTTATCTGATGTCGTGAGAGACGAGGGTTGAAGCTCTGACGTCATAATATACGTAAGATATGTTACAAGACACATGATTTATTATTTCAATTAATGCCACCTAACTTTGCTTTTTGGACTTTATTTTGTGGTTACTATGTGTTGTTTTTTCGAAGCTAGGCTCTCTTTAGCGTGAGATGTTTAACATGTATGGGCGTCTTCAAAAGTCATAGAATAACAGTGGTTTACTTTCATGATCTGAGTCACCAAGCCTTTTGTTTTATATGCGGATTGGAAATCATCAAATAACTTCCCCCGCTCTGGGGGGAGTGACAGACTTTAACTGACTAAAACCCTCTCATGTTTTTTTGCCCTTTATGTTCCGGGGTCGCGGTATCTCTTTCGAATAACCCGCAACCCCGAGGTCACCAAGCTTGCGTTTTTTTTTTGTTTGTAAAGTAATTTAAAAAGGATGAAGCAAGCAGAGCGCTATTATGGTTTGGATTTACTGAGAAAAACTTACGAAAGCTTTTTATAATTATCAATTTTATTGATGTTCTGCTATGGCCTAAAGCAGTATGCTGCAGGATATAGGCTTCTTCAATAGCATGCCGCTTAACACCTTAACTTATGTTTATTTATATACAGGAATATATTATTATACTAATATGTCGGTACTAAGACATTTACAATTAAGATTCAATTCGCTTCCTCTTTTCACACACGTTTCGTCTACGTTTTTTTTTTCATATTTAATTTCACAGGCCTGCTTTGTAGAAATTTTCTTTTGAAATAAGCTGTGCCTTTGTACTTTGTTTTATTATGACATTTCCTTATGTTTTCTTCTGTGTGTACATACATTATTATGAAAATAAATAAACTCCTTCTCGTAGTAGGAATTAAAATGTCGGTCATGGTATTTTTTTAAAGAAAAGTAGCAATGCCTTTAAAATAATTTCTATCTATCTTCTTCTAATATTTAAAATTTCCGTGTCACAATGTTAGTTACCGTACTCCTTCGAAACGGCTCGACCGATTCTTATGAAATTTTGGGTACATATTGGGTAGGTCTGAGAATCGGCTAACATCTATTTTATACCCCTAAACCTCAGCGGGTGAAACCACTGGGCACAGCTAGTAATTCTATATTTCTACCACAACTCTTCAGTTGCCAATGATTTGAATTGCCATTTTTGAATTTCCCCCAATAAGATAGTGGCTCTGTCTAGGGCCTTTGGTCAAAGACAAGGAACAATCTTAATTTTTTTTACAAAAAATCAAAACCACAAAGGAAGAAAACGGAATGTATTTGTTCAAGCGACTAATTCAGCCAGCATGTTCCATAGCTAAAATCTCGACGACAATAAAGGAAATTCCACATAAGCTGTGCGAATTCCGGTCTTGGTATGCAGATTTTTCTCATTAACTTTTAAATGGGAACGCGGCCGAATCCTATTTTTTCTAAAACGACTTTTTGAGCTCTTTTTCAAGTTTCATACAGGTTTTTAAAGCTTTTGGTGGTATCTTTTGTGTTATATTTGACATTTTTGTACCATTCGTTTTGGAAAATAGACAAAATTGGAGTTGGATGAGCCTAGAGTTACCGTTATAGTCATTTGGGATTCGCCGGGAGATGTTTCTTTTAACAACGGGATTTAGTTTTATTCCGTCCTTTTATTCGACTCGAATGAATAGTCTGAGCTAATTTACCGATACTAATTTATGCTCGCGGCTTCACCCGTGTGGAGTTAGGTAATTGTCTCACAGGATTTTACTCACGGATCAAAAGTATTCCTATGTGTTAATTTAGGTTACAGAGCGTCTGTTTCCTCAAACTAACCCAACCGCCGCGGGAGACGCTCCAGGCGTCGGGCGCCGTGAAATGACTCCCAGCCACCTTAGTTGCGGGTCTGTGGACGGTGAGCAATGGATAGATCACCGTCCGTCCATCTAGTGACGACAAGCCGGCGCGTTGGTGTTTTACGCGCGAATAAAAGAGATGTCAGCAAAGCAGAGAGGCTTGCCAGGGCCACCACCTGCCGAGATTGCGGGTTGTTCGAAAGAGATGAGCCCCGGAACATAAAGGGCAAAGAAGAGAAGAAGTAATTTGATGATTTTCCATCCGCAAAACAAAAAGGAGCGTTTGTGTGCCAAATTTTATCTCCATACGTTCAGTAGTTTTTGCGTGAACAAGTAACAAACATACATTCATCCGTCTTCAAAAACTTTCACATTTACAATATTAAAAGAAATCCCGCCTCTCGGCTGTCATTTTTGTAGATCTAAGACAGTCGTAACAGGTCTGAAAGTCTAAGAAAGATAACCAGTCTTGGGTATCGTATTACCCAGTACTACGGTTGTCTAGGTCAGATCGACAGTTGCTCCATGTATAATACTAGTATTCAGCTGCATCCGTATAGCCTGGAAACTGACACCAAACTGTATATATATACTTATACTGTATATTTAAAAAATAAATATAATACAAATCTGATCGGGGGAGGGGAGGGGGGAGTCAGACTTTTACTGTCTACGACCAAATCAAATCAAATCAAAATCATTTATTTCAATTAGACCATTACATGCACTTTTGAATGTCATGAAAACAAAAAAATGATGCTGCTACAGTCCCAGTCACAAGACATAAGAAAGTAAACTAATAGAATATAAACTAAATTAAACTAAAATTATTAAACATACTAAGTAACTTACAAATAAATAAAAAAATAGCGTCGAAAAATTCGTCCTCAACGCTGTCAGTTGGCAACGTCCCCAAGAGACTGGCCGCGTTTCCACGTTGTATGGCAACGCTAAGCCTCTGGCCAAAGTAAAAGCCAGCCCTTGGGTCACGGGAAGTGTCAACCAAACGTTTTGATATTTCCTTAAAAAGGCTGTGAGCACAAGGACCCCACGGTCCCAGAGTTTCAACTCCAAACGGCTCGAAAATATAGTTACCAATAAGGTTACTATATTTACGCCGCTTGAGGTTCTCTGCAGCCGCAGCAGCAGCGCCAGCGCAGCACGAAGAGCTAGGAAGATGGGATGGCGCAATAGTATCGACGTACGTTGCGTCCCACACTAAAGGCCTACCCAACTTCCACGGAAACAAAGACATACCGTCCGGTCTTTTGCCATCGTCGCGTGCCAAGCCATTGGGTTCTAAAACAGCTGGAACGCCGACGGTGACAAGAGCTCGACGGCTGATGTCATTAATATTCGCGTGCCGCGCAAAACGGCCCGCACTTTGGCTGCATGATAGGCCATAATAACTTGTGAAAGTACTGTAGTTACCTATTCCAAAGCGTAGATCTCTATGGAGAAGAATGGGCAAGAAACTCCATGTACACTCTTTTAAATCATAATATTTTTACAAACCACCTACGTTTCGCCTTTTATGTTCCGGGGCCGCGGTATCTCTTTCGAACAACCTGCAACCCCGGCAGAAGGCAATGGCCCCTCTTAAGCCCCGTTTCGTTCAGTCGTTTTGCTTACGGATAGTAGGATTTTGACATAAGTCCCATAGAACTTATGTCAAAATACTACCGTCCGTAAGCAAAACGAGTCGATTTTGTTTATTGGAACGGGGCTTTAGCTAATAACTACAGATTTGGTCCATGTTTCTAAAATATATTTGTATAAACATAGTCAATGAAAACTTCTAAGTTATTTATTGTCCAAATAAAAGTCAGAGTAACTCCATTTATTAGCTTTTCAGTTTGTTCAAAATTATGACCGAATATTCTTTATATTTTCGAATCAAGTTAGAAATATTGTTATTATTTACATATTTTTCCTATTATTAACAATGGCGGCGTGTTGGGGAAGGTATTATTTTCCTTATTCTCTTAGTTTTGTCAATGTATTTGCGAAAACCAAGTTTTTGTTTACGTAAAATTGTGTTGGGAATAGGGAGTTTGACAATGGGGATAGGACTCACCGGCCGCGTCAATTTAATAAACTGTTTAGTTTTGGTCGTGGCCAAGAATACTCATCATCTGCCTAGCCTTTTCCCAACTATGTTGGGGTCGGCGTCCAGTCTAACCGGATGCAGCTGAATATCAGTATTTTACATGGAGCGACTGCCTATCTGACCTCCACAACCCAGTTAGTACTGGGTAATGCTATACCCCTTGATAAGACTGGTTGTCAGACTTTCGGTACACTGACTACCTGTAACGACTGTCAAAGATCTACAAAAATTACAGCCGGGACCAACGGCTTAACGTGCTTTCCGAGGCACGGAGGAAACTCGGTATGTAACGGGTGGTCACCCATCCACAGACCAACCTAGGCAAGCGCGGCTCAACCTAAAGATTGACCCGAGCGGCTGCTATTATTTAGCCACGAGTTCCTCCAAGCAAGAATACTAATGCTGTAAAAAAAAATTGAAAAACGAAACAATTTTTCGAAATAGGGGATATTACTGCAAAATTCTGGCGCAAGGGCGCAGCACTAGCGTAAGCAGTAAAAAGTTTTTTGCCGAGACGTTCAAAGTGTAAAATATTGTTTAAGTCTATCTTTAAATTGAGTGTAAAATTGGAAAAAGTATATTAGTATTAATTAATATACAATAATGCATCAGTGCTGTGTCATCATTCATTTCCCAAAGAAAATAATGTTCGAAAGCTATGGGAAGCAGCAACTCGTTGTAAAGACTTTCGAGCAAAAAAAAAACTCTAAAATATGTTCAGCACATTTTAAATCCGAAGATTTTATTAAAATTGGGAAGTATTCAGGTAAGATAGTCTCATTTATAGAATATTGATCACTTCTTATCACGTAATAGACAAACAATTATGATTTTATTCTGCGCATAACCTAAAATCTTGTTATTATTTTCAGGACTAAATAATACCAGACTAAATAATACCAAAATAATTAACACTTTGACATATTTTCACAGAATATCTGGCGGTTACAATTAAATACCGAGAATACGCGATTGCGCACATGACGGTTTGTTTACTGCATGTGCTAGTGGCGCCCTCTGCGCCGAGGTTTGCGTAATATTCCCTATTGGAATCACATCATCGTTGTTGTCTCTGTTTTTTAGGGGCTCGGCACCTCAAAAGGTAAACACGGAACCCTTATTGGATCACTTTGTTGTCCGTCTGTCTGTCAAGACCTTTTATCTCGAGAACGCGTACAAGTATCGAGTTGATGTAAAAAACCATATACTCAACTCTGTGGTCCCTTTGTGCCGTGAAAAAAATCAACCCTCTTAATCTACATAGTCAAAAGTAGTTTATAAGTTATCTAGTATAATACAGTGGAACCTGGTTAAGTGAGACATCAAGGGACCTGCAATGTCGTTTCACTTATAGAGGTATTCCACTTACCCAGTGTCTCAGATATACAGGTATAAATAAATATCTGTCTCATTTACAGAGGGTTCCATTAATAGAGGTGAGAATACAGGTTATTTCAGTTATAGAGGTGCGATCATTAAATAAAATAACGTGTTATGTATGTAAATGAATTTGTGGGTAGAATAAGAATGAGTAAACAAACAATGTTATCTCAGTTACAGAGGTTTATGCATATAAAATTTACTCGCTGTCTCAGTTATAGAGGTAACTATGATGATAAATCGAAAGAACAAATCCCAGATATAGAGGCTTACCTCGTCCCACTAACAGAGGTAATTCAGTGCCAAAGTGTTGGGACCTCAGCATGAGTTCCAGTTATGGAGGTTTCTCACTTATCCAGGTCCCACTTAACCAAGTTTCACTGTATTAGGTATATATATTTATTTGTCTAATGGACGATATGCTTAAATATCTTTTAGTAGTAATGAAAAGGAATACTTGATAAAAGAATTTGTGTGAGTTACTATCATAACTACAAACCGGAATATTTGAAAAAAGAAAACGACTTCAAAAAATCCTACTATAAAGTGGAAAAGATTTTAATTTCGAAAGTTGGCGGCAAAAAGAAAAACCATGAATCAAATAAAAGTTACTGACTTCCAAAAGTAAACTTATATCCACTTTTTTAGTGTTTTTTTTGGAAGTCGGTTTCGTTTTCTTAATAACGTTGCTCCACACTAAAAGTTTCTTCTGTATCGTGGGTCTGGGTTTGCAATACAAACAAACATTCAAAAACAGTCATACCCGGAACAACTACATGTAGGCAATACAAATATTTGTTCCGTAACGAAATTGAGCTCGCGACACGCACCACTGCAGCCGGTCGCCACTGCCCCAACCATACCGCCATCGCCATTTCTTTCCAAGTATACAATATCTAAATTTCTAGACAGCGAGTTTTTTAATTTTATGAAATCCAATTAAAAAAATCAAAGAAATCCCAGTTTATGAGTGACAAGCTTTTGCCCGCGGCTTCGCTCGCGTTAAATTCGGGGTAACACAGTTCCCCTTGCCTGATTTACAGGTACCTGAAACCTGTAGTTTCTGCGCTTGCGCCTTATTTATTGTAATAGCAATGCTAAGTTTTCCCTTTTCTTCCCTCTTTCTCCTTCATATCTCAATCTTTTAAAAAAAAAACCAATGCCGTCTCCAGAGTCTGTCCAAAATTCATCAAAATCGGTTGAGCCATTTAAAGACGTAACAAACAAACTCACTTTAGCTTTTATAATATTAGTAAGGATAGAGGGTTAAGCCAGTTATGTTCAAGTCCCATGTAAAGTGAGGCAAGCCAATTGCACTCAACCGGACACATAATTATGCACAACTTCATGGCGGCTAGTGAGAAATTCCCGATAGAAAAAACCCAATAACACTTTGCCTGGGAATCGAACACGGGGCCTAAAGCTCAGCAGTCGCGCTTGTGACCACTAGGCCAACAAGCCAGTCAGATTATTTAATCACATATTTAAAATCTTGTCAAAATTACTAAACATTTCCTTATCAAAATATCTCTCCCCTGAACAATTTTCCACAAACTGCAGTAATTTGGACAGTTTCTGTTGAGCAAACCGGGTAACACCAATTTCCATTTGTGAATTTTTTACGACAGCTAAACAAGTGGAAACAATGGGTTCTAATGTAACCGAAAAGGCACAGTACAAACACGAAACAGTAATTCAACTGGGCTACTTTTGTGATCATTTTAACAGAGTGACTGTTGACCGTGGGGTCAATTCCCTGGTTGTCCAAATTGGTATTGAATTTCAGGTTTAGGTTGTTCTGGGAAGCAGCTTGGAAGTTGATTGTATGACACCTTCGAGCAATTTAGTTGGGAGATGGCGAAGAAAAATTTTCTTTTAAAACGCTTGAGGGAAATTATTTTGACGGTACGGTTGACGCAGTGACTGATTTGTATGAACAAATATTTGTTCCGACGCAGCTTAGCAGTCAATCGCTACAGGTAGTTGTTCGAGGTTTGGCTGATTGCTTATGTTATTTTTTTGTAAAAGCAACCGCAATACAGGAGAAATTCCTAGTGTGGTTCAACATTTAATACATAAAAAATGTGTTCAAAAAATCCGGCCACCGTAGATGCGGACCTGTAGAGGGTGAGTAATGGGTAGCTCAGTCCGTCCGTCTATTGTCGGGCCCGCCAGGGCCACCGCCTGCCGGGTTTGCGGGTTATTCGAAAGAGATACCGCGGCCCAGGAACATAAAGGGCAATAGAAGGAACATGGGTGGGTTTTAGTCAGTACAAGTCAGACACTCCCCTCCATTCCCAGAGCGGGGGAAGTTATTTAATGATTGCTCATCCGCAAACAAGGGTCATTCCAGTGTGGGAAAGAGAGAGCTATACGAGATGACTGGCGTCATCTTTCAAAAACAATCTTGCTTTAAGATGTCATGGTCCCGGGGTTGCGGGTTGTTCGAAAGAGATACTGCGGCCCCGGAACGTAAAGGTCAATAGCAGGAACATGGGTGGGTTTTAGTCAGTACAAGTCTGACACTCCCCCCCGCTCCGCCCAGAGCGGGGGAAGTTATTTGATGATTTCCCAACCCAAAAAAAAAGACGTCATGGTCTCCTGGTGTGTGAAACTTGCTTGTCAGTGGCAGTCTCAGCACGAGACTATGCGAGTTCAATTTTGTGACGCATTTGTTCGTAGTTGTATTACTGTTTTTAAAATGTGCTCGGTCTGTGGAACGGTGTCTACGGTACTACGATAGCCATACGGTTTAAAAGGCGTCGTGAAAGCAAGACAGGTATTGTTACATACAGCACGTCTAGAATCTTCTGCAGAGCACTTATTAAGATAAAATTTAATGAGATTTTTGTTTGCTGTTAAGTCATAAGATAGTTGTCTCGGAGGTTAAATGGGGTGTACTACGGTACACCCCGAAACACCAATACTTACTTAATCAAAAATATTTCTTAAATAAACGCTTTTTTAAGACGTTACCCCACACTAAGAACTTCCCCTGTATCGTGGGCGCGTTTACAAATATTTAAACTCACATACACAAAAATCCAGACCCGAAGCAACTATCTGCAGGTCATATGGTCAAATGTTTGTTTTTATTTGCGGGAATCGAACCCGCAACACGCAGCGCAGCCGGCGATCGTTCGGCCTCTGCGCCAACCGTGCCGTTACAATAATTGCATAAAGCCTTTTGTTTAATGAAAGCAAATAATTATTTTTCATAACCTGCGTAGCCTTCTCCGAAATTGTAAGTTGCTCGGGGGGCCTCAAACAGCCATACCTTATGACTGCGTAGATTTAGAGGGTTGATTTTTTCACAGCATAATGGGACCGCGAATTTGAGTATCCTTGCTAATATTATAAAAGCGAAAGTGAGTTTGTTTGTTTGTTACCTCTTCTCGCTTTAATGGCTATACCGATTTTGATGAATTTTGGTACAGAGATAGTTGGGAACCAGGAGACGGACATAGGCTAATTTAAAAAAAAAGTGGGATGTGAGTGAGAAAGAGGGAAGAAAAGGGAAAACTTAGCGTTGCTATTACAAACCAATAAGGCGCAAGGGGAACTGTGTTACCCCGAATTTAACGCGAGCGAAGCCGCGGGCAAAAGTTAGTATGGTTATAATTTTAACTCGATATCTTTACGCGTTCTTGAGATAAATGACAGACAGACAGATGGACAACAAAGTTATTCAATAAGGTTATCCGTTTATTCCTGTGGAGGTATGGAATCCAAAAAAGGTTGTGATACCAGAACCCAGCATGTATTCTCAGGGTTTGTAATTCTGGAAGAGTATTAGCACAGCAGGGCACTACCGCACGTCGCGATTATCAATAAAGTACATTGCCGAAGATTTTACCATCTGAGAGCCGGATATTTTGTGGTTATAATGAAATTGATTTTTAGAAGTGGGTAATGTTTGTGATTACTGGCGCAAATGACTACGATAACATTATTAAATAAACTAGATTTTGCCCGCGGCTTCGCTCGCGTTAAATTCGGGGTAACACAGTTCGCGTTTCCAGATTTGCAGGTACCTGCTACCTGTAGTTTTTTTTTTAAAAAGCCTATGTCCGTCTCCAGGGTCCCAACTATTTCTGTACCAAAATTTATCAAAATCGGTTTAGCCATTAAGGCGTGAAGACATAACAAACAAACAAACTCACTTTCGCTTTTATAATATTAGTAAGGATTATTAAGTTTAATTTATATTCATACAAGCTTTTACCCGCGGTTCGCTCGCGTTAAATTTGGGCTAACACAGTTGCCCTTTCCTGATTTGCAGGTACCTGCTACCTGTAGTTTTTGCCCTTGCGCCTGATTAAAATTTATTGTAATAGCAAAGCTAAGTTTTCCCCTTTCCTCCCTCGTTTCTCATTAAAAAAAATAGCCTATGTCCGTCTCCAGAGTCCCAACTATCTCTGTACCTACCAAAATTCATCAAAATCGGTTTGGCCATTCAGGCGTGAAGACGTAACAAACAAACTCACTTTCGCTTTTATAATATTGTTAAGGATTAAAGGAGGACACCGTACACTAGTTACTATGTTGCAGATGTATTATTCCTTTTTTAAACTTAACAGAACTTACCTTTAATTTATGCGGTTCAAAGAACACGTAAAAGTCAAACTCAGCGGACTGGAAACTCGTTTGACAAATAAAGGAGTATAAGTTCTCGTTCACATCACTGGTTGACAAGTTTATCCCAACACTAGCTTTTGTCCACGGCCTTTTATGCTTTTTGTTGTTGAGTTGTAGTTGAATTGTAGTGCTGCGGTTGAATGAACTTAATGTCGTCTCTAGGTAAATATAATGGGATTACATTATTTGGGATTGTTGTGTAAGTAATCTTAAAAGATTTTTTTGCAAATAGATAAGTCCTACTTTTATATTAATACTAGCTTTTGCCCGCGGCTTCGCACGCGTTAAATTCGGTAGCGCTTTATTGATTTGTAATAGCAACGCTAAGTTTTCCCGTTTCTTCCCTTTTTCTCCCTCATATCCCACTTTTTTAAAATAAAATTTAGCCTATGTCCGTCTCCTGGTTCCCAACTATCTCTGTACCAAAATTCATCAAAATCGGTGTAGCCATTAAAGCGTGAAGAGGTAACAAACAAACAAACAAACAAACTCACTTTCGCTTTTATAATATTAGTAAGGATTATAAATGCTAATGTTTGTGAGGATGGATGAATGGATGTTTGTTACTCCCTCTCGACAAAACGGCGAACGGATTTTGATGAATATTGGCACAGATGTAGATTATAGTCTCGAAAAATACATAAGATTCTAGTCGTATATACATGTTCACGTCAGTAATCCTCGAAGGATTTGGCAGAAGTGTACCTTATACATCCACTTTTTGATAGTTTTGTATCATTCAAATGTAATAGGGGGCGAGCTAATTACCATTAAATGGTCACAAATCCAGGCTCCGTCTGTTACTGAGAAAGTTCTTTTGAAAAAAACACAAGATTTTAACTTCTCGTCGACCTGGGAATTGAGCCCATTACCTCATGCCAACAGTCGCGCTTGCAATCACTAAACCAACGAAGCAGCCAAATAATATAAGAGTTGTAAAATTATGTTATTGACTCTAACGTAAAACATCTTCTTAAGATTGTTAAAACACTTTCACTGCACACACATTGGCAACATATTATAGTAAATCGACTAAGTTTCAAAAGTAATATTATCATCTATGACGCCCGTTTTTTAATAGTCTCGACGAAGATCTCTCGAAACTCTTTAGGCCACCTCGATACCGTGTCGACGGCGTCGCGCGATCGTGTTCCACGCGCGCCTCAAAGAGATGTCAGCAAAGCAGAGGGGCCTACCAGGGCCACCGCCTGCCGGGGTTGTGGGTTGTTCTAAAGAGATACCGCGGCCCCGGAACACAGAGGGTAAAAGAATATGTAAGTCTGGCACTCCCATCCGCTCCGCCCAGAGCGCAAAATTACTTCTGTTATTTGATACTTTCCTATTCTAAAAAAAGATAAAGATAGATAGTAAGGCTAGTATTGTTAGGAGGTTACTGACTTTGGGGGTTCCAAAGACAGTAACCGGTAGCTTAAATAAATCCTGCTTCCAACACTGCCTGGCGGAAATCTATATTTTAATTTTAATTTTATTTCTAATAAAAAAAAAGTAATGGAAATAATTCGTTCCATTTGTGGTAACATTTTTTTTGCCACCATACCAAAACGTGCGAACGAGAGAAATATTAGTAAGTAAAGTATTTCAATACCATCTGTTACTTTCTCACGACGAAAACTTCTGACGGAATATCTTGTATTGAGATGTGAGACAGCTTAACGGGGCTTCGGTAACAACGTATTGATTGATGCTAACTGTTAAGCCTCCAAGATTGCGTTAGAAAAACATGTTTTTTTGAAAAAAACGTTCTTATTTAAAAAATATAAAATGTTTCGAATAGGATATCGACGATTTCTTGCCAAACATCTTTGTATCAAATGTAAAAAACATATATAAAGGTTCATAAAAAGGGTTTATTTTAAAAAAGGTTTAAAAAAATATTTTTTAAATGAGGATGATGCATTTTTTGGGTGTAAAAAACTTTCTGTTTCTCCCATACCCATTCACTCATACTCCTTGGAATCTAAACACAAATTGTTAACATCATTATTTCAACGACTGCTTTACTAAACCGTTCTGTTAGGCTAGTAGGTTTACTTGCCTGAGTAGCAGGTTGTTCGGAAGACATACTGTGGCCTCAAAACACAAAGCACAAAATAAAGGAACATAGATGGATTTTAATCAGTACAAGTCTGGCACTCTCCTCCTGCTGCTGGAGAAGTTATTTGATGATTTACCAACCAAAAACTTACGGCGAGATGCCCGTAGGCTGGAAGGAGCGACCATATTCAGTGGGAAGCAGTGGCAGCTCTCCGCAATAACTTCACTCTAACCGTCATCATGGCGTGTGCAACTGCGCCGAAATATCGAAAACTCATAATAAATAGTAAACATGGTAAATATTCTGTTTCAAATGTTACAAAGTTAAATTTGTGTCGTTGGTATTTTCTAAATTAATTAGGCTTAGTACAGTCAGTCATCTAACAAAAAGAAAAAAAAAACGAACCATAAATCAAATTCTCCTGCCGCAATAGATAATATACGCGCTATTCATTTTGCTATATCTACAAGGGAAGCAGTTTGTCGCTATATCCGTCGACAGCGGAACTACCGACAACTTGTACAATAGGATGTCGCGGCATGTGCCTAGCGGGCTCGAGGCGAACTTCGATAGCGAAAACTTTGTGAATAGTCGAAAGGCGGATTTAATTATCGTTTTCTATAAGTTTGTTTAGTTTATATTCCATTTGGTTTATGGAAAGTAGATTTTTTAAGCTAGTTTTTAGTAATTTTGGAATGGTGTTTTATTAAGCGAATATACCCAGAAAGTACGAAGATATCGGCAATAGTAACTACGTTATTAGTTTGTAATATTTCACATTATTATGATGAGAGACTTATTAAGAGCCTACACACCAAATTAAATCTTTTTACGCCAAACGATTACAATCCAATTTTGCCCTGACGCACCTCAGTGTATTATCTAAATACCTATTAATCAAACCATGTCATTTTGGCGAAAAAATGGCAGTCACGATTACCTGTCAAAACTTCACCGTGACGAGATCGACACGGCAAGCCCTAAAAATTTCCGATACAGGGCAGAAACGGAAATTTCACAGAAATAATTGCCTTGTCTGTAGCCTGGGTTGTACCGCGCAGGCGCGAAGCAAACCCGCGCATGTCATCATGTCGAGCGAACCTCTCAATCCTGCCAAAAACAAATGCATTTCGAGTGTTCCTTTTTCGTTATTATAAATTCAAACGATGTTCTTTTCTTTTTTAGTTAACTTCTAGTTTATCTGTGCTTGTGTTGGCGTTCGCGTTCGATTTTTGTAAGTAACAATACCCCTATGACCTTTCCATTGCGTGAAATATAACCTTAAAATTTTTGGTTACTGACAATTCGTAATTGATTTCGTTATAGTAATTTGATCCTTCAGACGACAAAAGCTTTTTAAAAGTCTGTTTTATTGTGTTATAGTCCTTTTCTGTTTTTTTTTGTGCAAACCCTTCTTTAAAAGTCCAAATGATGTAGCTTTTGCACGTGTCATCAAATCTTTAATGAAGTGGATAAAGAGTTCATTGTGGTGGGTTTGTCTATGAAAATAGAAAGATGTCAACGCTTTTTTGTCCATTTATTTTAATCATACTCCGTAATTTCTCCATGAAAAACGCTCTGAAAACATGTTTGTAAATAAAACGCATACCTTTAAACATTGATTAACAAAAGAGTCACAAAACGTAATACTTGAAGCATAGTTTTCCATAAAACCTTTTCCGAACAGTTTGTTGTTGTTACCAAAATTAGGCCACGTGGTCCCACTAGCGTCTATCGCATCTCCCATATAGTTATATTACACCATGAGTGGGCGTCAAAGCGTGTCGAATATCGGCCATTGTGTACAGGGCCACGTTTTGGTGATGTTTACGTAAACGCGAACATCGACAAGGTCATGTAAACATGTACGTTAAAGGCAGTACACATTAATTTATTAAGTGACTTGACATTTAAGGGAGACGATGAGATGTTGGTGTTTCGTGTAATGTCGTTAACTTACGTATAAAGTACACAGATGAGATGAGAATAGAATACTTATTGATTAGTAGCTGCTTCTGTTACATTCGTGTGTTGTTTATTTTAAATTTTGATGAATATTTTGTGAATGAAAAGTACGTGGTTTCCGAAGCTATTAACTATCGTGGCCGTGCCAAATTTCATTGAGATACTGTTAACCGTTCTGGCGTGATTGACTTATAAGCTCCCATCTATACAAACTATGGCGTGTTAATAGTAAGATTTTAAATAATAACGAGCTGGCGCCCGCGGTTTCACCCGCGTGGTATCGAAAAAAAGTCCTATGTCTCTAGACCATAATCTAACCAAATTTCATCAAGATCCGTTCATCATTACCGTACCATATAAGACATTTTTTTAAATAAAAAAAAATGTCTAATATGGTATAAAAGTAAGACTTTTAGATGTCAAGAAACAAAAGATTCATTCTTTTGTTTTTTGACATCTAAAAGTGCCTGTAATAGTCTAATTGAAATTAATGCTTTGGGTTTGAAAATATCATCATTTGCTTAAGCTTTTCCTCAAATTTATTGGGGTCGACTTCCAGCCTTACTAGATGCAGATGAATATCAGTATTATGCCTATCTGAAACTTTTAAAGACAGCTTTAAAGTAAGCAATGATTTATTGTCGGACCTACGCTGTCTTCTCATACTTAAGTACTAACGCTGTAACAACAACATTGTAAAACCAAATTATTTTAAAAGAGTAACCATGGAGTTTCTTGCTGGTTCTTCTCTAAAGGAAACGACCAACCCGAACCGTGCACCTTTTCTCGACGTTTTATAGTGCCCATGTAGGCCTTTTCTCGACGTTTTATAAGTACCCACGTGAATCAAAAATATTTTGATTTTAATTTTGACAGCCAATCGATGCTTACTAAACAATGAAATCCAAAGCAATCTCCTTCTTAAATGAGAAGCCTACGACAATCACTGCGAGGTCAAAGCACTCTTGCTTCGGTCAACCCGTAGCGTAGCTGCGTGACCATTCATCGAAATACTTCAATGAAAATAAGTTCAACAGTCGACTTAATTTGTTTAGCTTTGGTTTCTGTACAAATGAATCTAAATACATGCAACTTTTCTAACGGTTGTCATAATTATACGAATCAGCAGTTCAACTGCGGTTTGTTTTGGTCAATATGGTATCCTCTTTTTTCGGATGGGAATTCATCGAATAACTTCCCCCGCTCTGGAGTGACAGACTTTTAGTGACTAAACCCCACCCATGTTCCTTCTATTGCCCTTTAAGTTTCGGGGCCGCGGTATCTCTTTTGAACAACCCACAACCCCGAAGTACGATACCCCTTGGTTTGATTAGTTTTTAATTGTCGGGCTATTGATCTATATCGACTATTAAAAGGTTTATACGAATGATAGCCGGGAGCCAACGGCTTAATATGCTTTCCAAGGAACGTAGGAAACTCGGTATGTTATGGGTGGTTATCCATCCACGGATCGACCTAGGTAAGCACGAATAAACCTAAAGATTGACGCGATCGGCTGGTTTTATGTAGGAGCTCATGGCTCCTCAACGCCTAAATGGCCAAACCAAATTTGATGAATTTTGGTGAGAGATAGTTAGGACCCTGAAGACGGAGATAGGCTAATTAAAAAAAAAGTAATATAAGGAGAGAGAAAGATATTTTTTTTCGATCATCACGCGGGTTATAGTTAGCGTTAGCCCAAAGTAACTATGCCACGCGGACGAAGACGCGGGTGAAAGCTAGTCCTTTACAAAAGTTCGTGTGTTAGGTACCTCGTGTTGTTGCAAAGATAAGAACATCCATTCTGAACTTAGACCAGTAGATTGGGAGCTGACTCCAACAAACTAAGGAAAGCAAATGTTATCTTCTAGCCACAGAATAATGTACAGACAGCAAAAGTGAAAAGAAACGAGGCTCGTCAGAAATAGTTGTTTTTTTCTTGGAAACCAACTGACGTTTTCAACTGTTTTATTTTAATACTAGCGGTCTTGCGCGGTTTCACCCGCGTCTTTAGTTGCTGCCCCACTCCCGTGGGTAGTAGCGTGATGGTGTATAGCCTATGTTACTTCCTGATAATGTGCTTCGTATTATTGAAAAAGAATACGAAGCACATTATCAGGAATCTTGAAAAAGATTTGTTTATTTGTATCGATTTTTACCAAACGGTAAAATTCGGTCCAGTAGTTTTTGAGGCTATTCGATCGATACAAATAAACAAATCTTTCCTCTTTATGATTTTAAAAATATAATGTCGTATTGATCAAATACATTTAACTTTATTCGAAAATATTCTTAGAATTTTGAGTAAATTTCAACTGCTACAGTTGAAAATTATAAAGAGGAAAGACTTTTAAGTAAATTTCAACTGTATCTGACGAGCCCTCCTAGTTATCTCCTGTGCTGACTCTACCTACGCGGCTACGTCCGAATTTTCCCCTACAAAGATCACTTTCCGAACAGTCATCCAATCAGTCAATCTGACGTCACGTCTTACATAAGTACAAGGTAACAGGAATAAGTCCCAAAGAGTTTTCGATGACGTTCGTACTTCGTTCGTTCTCGTAAAACAGCGGGAGAGAAACTGCTTTATTGTGCCGAATCTGTGTTGTAGTTTTATGGAAGAAATACGTCAGGTAGATAAGGGTTAAATTAGCCTGTAATTGAGCCACTGAATGATGCCCATCCGTCAAACACGAGCCAGCCCGCGATGCTGAGCTAGTAGTTTCAAACCAGTCCCAAAATTATATCTCTCAGATCCTGTCCCTTTGCTGCCCCCCCCCCCAGCGACGCCCTAAGCCGGTGCGTACCCCACAGGGGGTGCCCTTAGTGTGTAGTCGCTTAGTTTTTAAACTTTTTGCCCTGGTGCGAGGCCTTTTATTTGGAGGATGAGAAACTATCAAATAATTTACCCTGTTCTGGGCGAAGCGGGGGGGAGTATCAGACTTGTACTGACTAAAACCCACCCATGTTCCTTCTTCTGCCCTTAATGTTCCGGGGCCGCGGTATCTTGGCAGGAGGCCTTAGTCTCAAGACAGGAATTGCCCGATTATGCAGACGACAACGTCATAAGTTGAACTGCGAGACGCCATACACAAAAAAAAAACACTGAATGATGAACGATTCTCCAACTCACCAATACCAGTTTTTCTTGCGTTGCTTTAAGGTCAGATGGTATTTAAGACCCGTTTGTATGCCGAAAAAAAACGCGAAAGGGCTTTGCCTGAAATGTATGAGCAACTGCTGGCTTTTTTCGTGTCGATGGCACACTAACGCCACCTGGTTGATGTGTAGAGTACTTCCACATAAACAATAGTTACTATGGCAACTTGGCTCTAAACTACTCACATCCGTCTCGAGTTACGCAGTTATGCACCCTAATTTAAAAAAAAAGTGTTACTTTTAAAACTTATTTAAATACGCTAAAGCGTGTTTATTCGTTTCTATTTATTCAAATATGTTATCCTTACTTAATATTATAAAAGCGAAACTGAGTTTGTTTGTTTGTATGTTACGTCTTCGCGCCAAAATGGCAAAACCAATTTTGGTGAATTGTAGTACAGAGATAGTTGGGATCCTACAGACGGACATAGGCTACTTTTTGTCTACTTCTAACCCCCCACTTCCCTAAAATAGGGGGTGGAAGTTCGTATAGAGCGTTCTGCAATTTTCAAAGCAGGAAGCTAAAAATTGGTATGCGGATTATTTGTCACTAACAAAAACATCGTGCATCATTTTTTTTGGAAAACTGCCCCCAACCCCTTAAAAGAGGGGGTGAAATTTTATGTGGGACTTTTCGTAGTTTCCAAGGTAGGAAGCTAAAAATCGGTGTACACACTCTTTGTTACCAACGAAAAATACTTGCAAATCAGGAAAAGGGGAACTGTGTTACCCCGAATTTAACGCGAGCGAAGCCGCGGGCAAAAGCTAATATTTTATAAATTCAATTGCATGCAATAAAACTTAAAATACATCGAACATGAAGATACATTATTATTTTCACAAATCTTTTACAAAAGAATTTACGTGTCGTACAAAAAAATCCTGCGGACTATTGAAAAGGTCCTTAGCCCTTCAAAATTTCCACAATCAATTCCACCGAATTTCCTGTTCATCTTCATTCTGAATCAAAGTATCACTCAAAGAGTCCTCGGTAGTAAGTGGGGGTTCGTTAAGCAGCAATTATTTAAAGGTATTTGATGGCTTCATTGGATGTTTGTCTATATAATTGATGAAGATTTGTTGATGGGATCGGTAGAGGTGGCTGTTGTTGACATGATCTTGCCATTTTTGTTTTATTTATTGGCTGATAGAATATGATGTTTTTAGAATAGATTGATGTAAGGACTTTTCTTTTTCTCTTCCTCTAGTCTTATACACATTCACACTCAAAACTTTCAGTACAGGCTGATTCTATAAAACAATAAACTTGCATCAGCATTCAGCAACATTAAATAAATTCACATATAACTGCATCTTACGTGTGACGTGTATGGACCATTCTCCCATTCCATTACGCGATGCACTTTTAATAGTTATGTCATCCACGTCGCCATTTTGAATTTATGTGCCAATAAACTTGAGTTTGAGACCGTTTGAACATTTAATAGGTTCGGAGGTCGTTACCAAAGGGTAATAAAACTGTTTGCCTTCAACTTTCGAGTAAAAACAAGAACGCCTATTTGAAACTTGGAAGTTTTTTGTTAGTAGTTTGTTGAATGTACAGTGGGTTGCGTCAGTTGGGTTCCATGGTTGTATTAAATTTAACTTTCGTTGGGGAGTACCCAACACGTCCGGGTGTCACCACTGCGAGTCTGCGACGATTGCCCGGAGGACATGGTGGAGCACACTCTGGCGGTCTGTCTAGCTTGAGCGGAGCACCGCTGTGTCCTCGTAGAGGCGATCTCTTGCGTCCGGTACTGGTTCAGTCCATGGTCCGGAGCGAGAGGGAATTGGAAGCGGTCACCTCTTTCTGCGAAGCAGTTATGCTAGCGATGGAGGTGGCCGGACGTTTGAGGGAGAGAACCTCAAACCAATTCACCGCGGCAGACGCTCCAGACGTAGGGCACCACGAAACGACTCTCGGCCACCGTAGATGCGGGTCTGTAGACGGTGAGCAATGGGTCACCGTCTACGACGCAAAAGCTCACCATCCGTCGGTCCAGTGTCGACGGCGGCGCGTTAGTGTTCCACGCGCGCCTCAAAGACAGAGGTAGAGGCAGAGGGGCTTGCCAGGGATACCGCCTCCCGGGGTTGCGGTTGTTCGAAAGAGTTACCGCGGCCCCGGAACAAAATAGTCAAAAATTTATGAGTCTTTTCCTTTGAGTAATGTTTATTTGAGCTCTGATTAATGCCCAGAGCGAGTATATGTGGTAATTTCAACTCGATACCTCCACGGGTTCGGCAGATAAAATGTCTTGAAAGACAGATGAAAAACTAAGCTCGTTTCGCAAGGGTTCTGTTTATTCCTTTTAAGGTTCGGAACCCTAAAAAAGACCACATTGGTCTGGTAATCGCGAGTGTTAGTTAACTCACAATCCTATTTTTTCTTTTCTATTATGTACCCACATTTTATTTTTACATACAGGGTGTAAATAATCGTTCCACAAAGCTATTAATTAAATCCTTACTAATATTATAAAAGCGAAAGTGAGTTTGTTTGTTTGTTACCTCTTCACGCTTTAATGGCTAAACCGATTTTGATGAATTTTGGTACAGACATAGTTGGGAACCAGGAGACGGACATAGGCTATTAAAAAAAGTGGGATGTGAGGGAGAAAGAGGGAAGAAAAGGGAAAACTTAGCGTTGCTATTACAAATCAAAAAGGCGCAAGGGGAACTGTGTTACCCCGAATTTAACGCGAGCGAAGCCGCGGGCAAAAGCTAGTTAAAAATTAAAATTTGTTTATTTCAGATAACTCGATTCATACAGTCCCAATTAAAATACATTAAATCAAAAATAAAAT
The DNA here is from genome assembly GCA_905475445.1 of Ochropleura plecta. NCBI lineage: Eukaryota > Metazoa > Arthropoda > Insecta > Lepidoptera > Noctuidae > Ochropleura > Ochropleura plecta. The sequence continues at coordinate 15,793,612 of FR997739.1, forward strand.
AAACAAATCAAATAAAAAATGGAACCTAATTAAAATGTTATCGAAATTAAATCAAAATAAAAATCACAATTAGATCAAGTCACAATTAAATCAAATCAAAATTCCAATTTAAACACATTAAATTACGCGTTTGATGAGAGATCTCCATAGAGGAGAAGAAATCCTATCTGTAATCAGTCATTCTTTAAATCAAACTATGTAACTCTACGCCCAAATTATTACTGGAATATAAAAAAGTCATATTCCAGTAATAATTTCGGGGTGAAAAAAATCACGATTTTCGGTAAAACGCGGTGTCTCGCTCTAAAAACATTATGCTGCGCGTGTGTGTGTTTTGTGTGTGCATGGCTGCATTGAATAGTACAGGGGTCGTGAATTTATTTCAAGTAAATTTTCAATATCAAAATCTTGGATTAAAATAAAAAAAAAACGATTGAAAAAGGAACTCTGACCGCCAATATCTTCGTTACAAGAGGGTTTCTACGTATGGTCTTTTCGGCTTCCTTAAGCGTACTAATACGCCCTCTATATTTGTGATTATATTATATTTTTTCCTGTCATCAGACAAAACGTTCCCATTACATAACAAAGTCAGAACTTACAGTATGAGAAACACGTCAGAACCTTATGACGTAGGTCTCCTTGTTATTTTTTGACATATGTAGGAAGTGCATTGTATAGTTAGGAATATAAAGTTGACACGGGACGTACAGTGTTGGGTGGACGGAGGCCAACGACGAATAAGTAATGTGAATGTGAATAAAATACAAAGTTTAAGTATTTGTGTAGATGAAGGTTACAATGTACTCCTCAAATTAGAGCAACTGAATCTTATTATTTACTAGCAGGCACCCACGTGATGATGAAAAAAGTATCCTACGTATTCCAGACTATAATCTACCTCTGTGCCAAATTTCATAAAGATCCTTTCCGCCGTTTTGGTGTGAAAGAGTAACAAACATCCATACATCCATTCATCCTCACAAACATTTAAGTGAATCAAATCATGATTTCAGCTACGATATGATTGTTAACTGTTATAGCCTCGTCTCTGTTTTGTAAATTTTATATCAGCTAACTTTAACTTCAACGTATAGTTAAGCCAAAAAAAAACTTTTTGCTCCATTCCTGGATGGGAGAACATGTAGCTACTTTGCATATTTTATCATCTTTATACATGCTCACGTTTTACAAAATGAATACCTATATCTTTATATCATAAAATAGCCCATTCAGGTACAAAGATAAAATTATCGCTCAATGGGTTATATTCTTAGATAAACGTAAATAATGTAACCTCAACCCTAACCTTAACTTTAAAAATAATATTATTATATTGTTCGCTTTTTAGTCTTAAATGTCAGTGAACTCCAGAAATAGTCAACTGGTTTAAACGGGCTTATAATCTCCAATAATAGCCGTTTATCGACGGGTTCAAAATTGTCTTCATTCAACAGAAACCATATTATGTTGATGGGACTAAACGGGACAAGTTTGGGTGTAGTACACCCTTTTTAGGGTTCCGTAGTCAACTAGGAACCCTTATAGTTTCGCCATGTCTGTCTGTCCGTCCGTCCGTCCGTCCGTCCGTCCGTCCTCGCTTAATCTCTGTGACCGTTAGCACTAGAAAGCTGAAATTTGGTACCAATATGTATATCAATCACGCCGACAAAGTGGTAAAATAAAAATTGGAAAAAATGTTTTATTAGGGTAGCCACCCTATATGTAAAGTGATAAGTGTTTTTTTTTTAATTTCAACCCTAACGTGTGATATATTGTTGGAAAGGTATTTAAAAATGAATAGGGGTTTACTAAAATCATTTTTTGATAATGTCTATAATTTCGGAAATAATCGCTCCAAAAGTAAAAAACAATGTGTCCCTCTAACTTTTGAACTATAAGTTTAGAAAATATGAAAAAAATCTGAAAAGTAGAACTTTATAAGGACTTTCTAGGAAAATCATTTTGAACTTGATTGACACAACAGTTTTTGTACAAAAAAGACAAAAAGTTGTACAAAATAATTTCCTCCTCCACCTTTAAACTCATAAGTGTGAACACTTATTGTGACGGACGGGAAACTACGGAACCCTACACTGAGCGTGGCCCGACACGCTCTTGGCCGGTTTTTTTTGTTCGTAAGACTGGTCGCCGCGTTATTCCCAAATAACTGCAACTCTTGAAAGCTAGAATCAATCAACGACTTCTACAAGCGCTGATACAATAAAGGTCGACAGAAGTCCTAGGGAAACAATTTAAACTGCTTTGGACCACAATAAAATTAATTATTAAAGAATACCTTAAGGAAGCAAATAATTTTCATTTATTGACAACCAAAATTTTACAGTTTTGTTTAAGTCCTACGTAGCTGGTCACAAATCCAGACACCTTGTAATTTACATTGCATATCAACATGCTTTTTACACCCGACGTGAAGGAGGGGTATACTTATTGGAAAATTTTCCCGATTATTTAATGTCAGCTATATTAAACTTTTGATGGTAGAACTCAATAGTAAATGGAAATTGAACCTTATTTAAACGAATAAAATGACCCAGATTCAAATAGAAGAACTATTCAAAGTACTATGGTGTTATCTAACAATGAAACCTCTCGGGGAATAATCTAAGACGATCAGCACGTACCACACCTCGGTTTGCATACAATAATGTTAGTTCGGCAGATCTATTTAGTGCTCACTAGAGGATGAGAACAAAAGTGGAAAAGCTTTTGTAATTTAAACGATGAGGAGGGCTTTCCGTAAAACAATAACAGCTGCACGAATCTATCTTCACAGTTAAGCAACACTTGCCAAGATCGGTCCGTGGATGGAACCTCCAGAAAGGGGGAGCCTTAGTCTCAGATTCCTTGATAGAATAGAATATTCTTTATTTTGTACACCATACAAATATTGACATCATTTTCCTGCCCTTGTCCCATTCTATTTAGGGTCGGCGCAACACGTTTTCCTCTTCCATTCTCCCATGTCAGACGTCACAGCATCCTCCCTCCATTTACTCCTTTCTCATTCATATCATTCCTTACACAATCCATCTATATTTTCTTTGGCCATCCTCTCGCTCTCCGTCCAACATTCAGATCCATCACTCTTTTAGTCAAATGTGCTTCGACCCTCCTCATTACATGTCCATACCAAGACAAACGAATCCCTTTAAAATTTTCTGTAACAGGTGCAACTTTCAAACTTCCTCTAATTTACTCATTCCTTACTTTATCCATTCTTGTCACTCCACACAGACTAGACTAGAGATCATGACGGTTTTATCTCTAGTAGGTATACCTCGGATTTCACGCTAGGTCGTTGGTTCCGACTGTTTTAGCAAATTTTTGATAGTAGTGATTATTTTTGTTGTTAGTTAATAATATACACACGAAGGCAGTCGACCTATTCTAAACTATTATAACATGTAGGGTTACCATGACATCTTATAGCAGTTCTTATTCCTGTATGAGAAAGAGATGGTGCTAGACACCCTGTATAGCTCTGTCTCTTTCCCTCAGTGGAATAAGTTCTGCTTTAAGACGTCATGTTAGGGTAGCTGATCTCTCTACTACGGATCGCACACCGTTAGCTTAACATGGTTTTGTATAGGTTGATTTGCCGCCGTAAGTAGGTACATAGATTTTCATGCTTAACATGCAAATATTGATGTAATCATTTAACATACGTAATTTACTTGTGTTCAAACACACAGTTCAGTTTTTGTTAGAAACTTATACATTTTAGTTGGTTTTGATAAATAATTTTGAAATTTTGCTTGTTGCTTTAGTAGTCTGTGTTCTTAATGAAGTCAAAATTTATTGTTGTCTTTAGTGTAGTTTCTCTCTTCGGCTGTGGAAAATTTAAATTATTATGTATCAACTGTTCTGAGTTCATTTAGTTGGCCCATATTTTAGCTAGAGGGGAGCTAATTACTAAGTTTATAGAAAACTAGCCTGCGCCTGCGGCTTCGCCCGGGTTACACTCGAAGAGTTTATAAATATAACTTTATACCCGCGTGATATCAAAAAAAAAGGTATCCTATGTGTTATTCCAGACTATAATCCACCTCTGTGCCTAATTTCATCAAGATCCGTTAAGCCGTTTTGGCGTGAAAGAGTAACAAACATCCATCCATCATCACAAATATTCGCATTTATAATATTTTATTAGTAGTATAATAGAATGTAAAATGACAGGACACATTTTTCTTTTCAATAATCTGTCGCGTATCCAAACGACTCCGTTCGAATTGTATATTGATCTCCCAGTCCGGATGCACCTTGTTTTTGGAAACCATCAAATGACATCTCCCGCTCTGAACAGAATAGAAAGGAGTGTCAGATTGACAGATTTTTACTGACTTAATCGTTGTTTTGCCTGTTGTGTTCCGAGGCCGCGATATCTCTTTCGAACAACCCGCAACCCCGGCAGGCCTCTGATCTGTCTTTGAGGCGAGCGTGGAACACGAACGTACAGTAGAGACGGCCTGTCATCACTGGACGGACGGACGGTGTACTACCGATTGTTCATCATCCACAAACGAGTCTTCGGTGGCCGGGAGTCGTCTCGCGGCTCGCGACACCCGGAGCATTTCCCGCGGCGGCTGGGTTGGTTTGAAGATCTCTCCTTCAAACGCCCAGCTACCTTCTTTGTAGCATAACTGAGTCCCAGAAGGAGGTGTCTGCTGTCCTTTTCCTCTCGCTCCGGTCCTTGGGCTGAACCAGGGCCACACGAGATCCCGCCGCCACTGATCGCCTCTACATCCGGATGCAGCTGGATACGAATATTTAACACTAGCTTTCGCCCGCGGCTTCGCTCGCGTTAAATTCGGTATAACACACCAAACAGACCTGCAGCTTTTGCTCTTGCGCCTGATGGATTTGTAATAGCAACGCTAAGTTTTCTCTTTTCTTCCCTCGTTCTCCCTCATATCCTACTTTTTTTTAATAAAAGTTAGCCTATGTCCGTCTCCTGGTTCCCAACTATCTCTGTACCAAAATTCATCAAAATCGGTTTAGCCATTAAAGCGTGAAGAGGTAACAAACAAACAAACAAACAAACAAACAAACTCACTTTCGCTTTTATAATATTAGTAAGGATTAAACGATTGTCTATCTATTCTTCACAACCTAGTCACTTTTGGGTAATACAAAATCCCTTGATAACACTGAACAAATCGTCTTACTCTTGAACCAACAAATTCATCAAGCTTCTTATCCTTCAACGATTACGGAATCAAAACTAACCCAAAAACACCCCGCATAATTTCTCTTGGGGTACTAAGTAACCCCTATCACCGTCAAAGCCCGGGGTTGTTGGCACCCCGCCAATTTGTTCGGGTTGGATTAGTCGTTACAGTGTTGTAACCTTCTCTAGCGGGTTTATCTTGTATTCTTCTTTATTGTGGAATGAAAGAAGCTTTATTTATTCAAAATTTCATTTCATTTTGTTAATTTATGGTTTTAAAATGTACTGTTTTGAACATAGATCATATCTCGCAATCGAATAGTATTCTAGGTTAAGCTGGTTATTGCACATTAGCTTACCTATATATTTTGTTCACTTATGATTACCTAAAGCTCATGTGGAAGCTTTTGTTTCAGGATCTATGATTTTAGCTGGTATTATATTAAAATTATAACGTTTTTTTTTTTACTGGAAATAAATTTAATATTTTTATTAGATTCATTGGGGTATTTCATATTAGATTGAAATGTTTTTGTCAAGTAGATATTAAATCATTAATTGCTTATTCTTCTGTAGCTCATATAACAATAGTTATGCATATTGCAAACTGCGATTTGTGTGTATTATATCTATTTACTAGCTGTGCCCAGCGATTTCACCCGCTGCTCAGGTCCCTCTTATCACTTAGGGGTATGAAAATAGATAGTAGCCGATTCTTAGACTTACTGAATATGCATAAAAAAATTCATTGGAATCGGTCGAGCCCTTTCGGAGGAGTGTGGGAACGAACCAATGTTCGTTCCCTACTCATAGAATTTTATATAAGTATCTAATTAATTTTAAAATTCTCGTGTCAATTGTGACACGAGAATTTTATATATTAGATTTATATATAACAACTATTATTTACAAACCACAAATAGACATAAACTAATATTAAAAATACGCACAACTATAAAAATGATGAAATAAAAAAGTGAGAAAAAGGGAAGAAAAAGGGAGAGAAAGATAATATTTTTTTCGATCATCACGCGGGTTAAAGTTAACGTTAGCCCAAATTAACTTTGCCACGCGGACGAAGTCGCGGGTGGAAGCTAGTTTATTATATTCAAAAGAGACACTGCGGTCCCGGAACATACGCTAGCAAAAATACGTTGTGTATTGACCACTTTCTTTTATTCACGCAATTGGTCGCCATTTGTATTCGGAGTTCATAAGTCACCGGGTACTGTATAATTTGCTGTGTAATGTAGGATGAGTCTGTGTGATTACTCCAACTTATTGTGTTAACGAATGTAGTTTGTGTAGTAGTCTAAGAATTATTCTTATCTTCTTTCCTTTTTCTCTCTTTTAAAAAAAACGTTGCCGCACACTAGGAATTTCTCCTGTATCGTGGGTGCGTTAACAAACATTTAACACTCACATACACAAACAGCCAGAACCAGAACAACTACCTGTAGGTGATACAAATATTTGTTCCGTGCAGGGATCGAACGCGAGACACACAGCGCAGCAGTCGATCGCTCAGCCACTGCGCCAGCCGTGTTGTCCATATCTGACGTAATTCGTGAAGCAAAACACAACTTCTTAGTATTGTAGCGTGACGTTTAAAAGTCTGTTAATTTCGTGATAGAATGCTTTTGCTAAATTTCAAGTCAATCCGGTCAAGGAATCGTGTTTTTCCATACAAACTTTGCCGCCCTGTTTTACCCCCTTTTAACGGATGGGAAATCTTACTAATATTATAAATGCGAATGTGAGGATGTATGGTATATGACATGTATGGTATATGATATATGTAGTAGCCTTCCGCTATTCGAATGTGGATGAGATGAGGATGGATGTATGGATGTTAGTTACTATTTCACGTCAAAACGGCAGAACGGATCTTAATGAAATTCGGCACAGAGTTAGATTATGGTCTGGAATAACACATAGGATACGTTTTTCACGATATCACGCGGGCAAAGTCGCGGCCGCTAGCTATCTTACTAATATTATGTTACTTTTTCACGTAAACACGGCTGAACGGATCTTGATGCGGGCCCGCGGTATCGCTTTCGAACAACCCGCAACCCCGGTTTTGAGTGTGCTTACTTGTTTTTTTACTCCTAAAATGTGGAATATTTATACCAAAGGTAGTTTATTGTCACTGTCGCTTTAATCCATTAATATTTTTGTAATAGAACTTAACTTTTAAGCTACATTTTAACTCACCAAACTCGAGTCTGTTGTCCCAAAACTTGTACCTACTAAGAATCGGCACGTTCACAGTGTACCGTCAGCAAAGGAGATAACTGACTAGGTTCGTCAGATAAAGTAACACTTTTGTAAAATTTAAAAGGTAAAGGTAAGGTTTTAAAAGGTTTGTTTATTTATTAAAAAAACAAACAGTTTTTTAAATAAATTAAAAAAATATACATTTACATAGTTGAGAACGGTTTATCAGAAAATGAAATCAACGATGTTATTATCTGACGAGCCTGGTTACTTTTGTTAATTTAAACTGTATGTACAATCGTGGTACATAGGCGGATTTAATGCCACTTAGAGAATACCTTAGTATTCTATAGCAGTCAACCTTTAGGTTAAATACGACTACAATACGGTTTATTTATACATTATGTTGCCATTTTTGTTTTTAGTCTGGACGCTCTTAATATGCAGTTTAACTACATTGTTCTCACATATTTGTATAATCTCAACATGAATGATGTAACCATGATCTTGAAAAATTATTAACCCGTTGCACGATTGTTTACAAAAATGTAGGGTAACAATGTATGTAAACTTTGCACCCGTCTGCACAATTTGTCGCGCAAAGGCTTAATATATTAGCTTTTGCCCGCGGCTTCGCTCGCGTTAAATTCGGGGTAACACAGTTCCCCTTGCGCCTTATTGATTTGTAATAGCAACGCTAACTTTTCCCTTTTCTTCCCTCTTTCTCCCTCACATCCCACTTTTTAAAAAAAATTGCCTATGTCCATCTCCTGGTGGGAAACTATGTCAGTACCAAAATTCATCAAAATCGGTTTAGCCATTAAAGCGTGAAGAGGTAACAAACAAACAAACTCACTTTCGCTTTTATAATATTAGTAAGGAAGTAAGGATTAGTAAGGATAAAAGAGTGTCCATGGAGTTTCTTGCTCATTCTTGTCCATAGAGATCAATACTCTGGAATAGGCAACTACAGTACTTTCACACGTTATTATACATTGTGTCTGGGACTGTGTGATTCTTTTGTTTCTTGACATTCTAAGTGCCTATAATGGTCTAATTGAAATAAATGATTTGAGTTTGAACATTGTGAGAGTGTACAAAAATTATATTAAAAGAAATGGTTTTCGAGAACTCTTTCCCTTATACATATTCATTTTACACATATACTTTTCTCTTTTACTGACTGTACTTTGTTTTTGTGTACAAAATACCAGTGTATTTGTGAATGTACCAAACAAGTTCGGAGAAGCCTATTGCCGGTATACGTATACCTACCTTCTGGAAATTTCAACAAAGTAATATTCATCTGAGTTGGTCCATTGTAAAACAATAAGGCTTCTTCAAAACTTTTGATTTCCAAATCTTATTTCGGAAGGCTATGTTAAAGTTTTCTATGGCTTGGGGGGGTTATTCAAATCGTTAACGCGCATTGTATAAGGTTAAATGGAGGCCGACGCATAAGCAGTTAATACGTAGTCATTACATCGTTCTGAACACACTTTTTTTTTTGGCGTGGGTTACCTTCAAACAATTTCCCCCGTTCTGGGTGGAGCGGGGGGGCGTGTCAGACTTGTACTGACTTAAACTCACCAATGTTCCTTCCATTGCCCTTTACGCTTCGGGGACCGCGGTATCGCTTTCGATCAACTCGCAACCCTGGCAGGCGGAGGCCCTGGCAAGCCCCTCTGCTTTGCTGACATGTCTTTTAAGCGCGCGTGAAACACTAACGCGCCGTCGACACGGCCTGTCGTCAATAGACGGACGGACGGTGAGCTATTCTGAACACCCTTTTTTTTTTCGGGTGGGAAATCATCCAATGACTTCCCCCGCTCTGGGTGGAGCGGGGGGGCATGTCAGACTTGTACTGACTAAAACCCACCCATGTTCCTTCTATTGCCCTTTACGTTCCGGAGCCGCGGTATCTCTTTCGAACAACCCGCAACCCCGGCAGGCAGAGGCTCTGGCAAGCCCCTCTGCTTTGCTGACTCTCTTTGAGGCGCGCGTGAAACACGAACGCGCCGTCGACACGGCCTGTCGTCAATCGACGGATGGACGGCGAACTACCCATTGCTCACCGTCCACAGGCCGCATCTACGGTGGCCGGGAGTCGTCTCGCGGCGCCCGGCGCCCGGGGCGTCTCCCGCGGCGGCTGGGTTGGGCAGATGTTCTCTCCCTCAAACGCCCGGCCACCTCCTTTGCTAGCATTACTGCTTCGCAGAAGGTGGTGACCGCTTCCCATTCCCTCTCGCTCCGGACCATGGCCTGAACCAGGGCCGGACGCGAGAGATCGCCGCCGCCGATCGCCTCCACGAGGGCACGGCGATGCTCCGCCCAAGCTGGGCAGATCGCCACTGTGTGCTCCACCGTGTCCTCCGGGCGATCGTCACAATGGTGACACCCGGGCGTTTCCTCCCGCCTGATGATGTGCAGGAACCTCCCGAAACTTCCGTGTCCGGTGAGGACCTGCGTCAGGCGGTAGGTGAGGACGCCATGACGCCTCTCCAGCCACTCCTCAAAGAGGGGACTTACCGCCACTATTGTGGCGTGCCCTGCACGGGGTTGCGACAGTCGCTCTCACCATGCCACCATGAGATCGCACCGGAGGTCCTCCCGCCGAGCGGCAACTTGCCGCGGCAGCGGGTTTTCCCCCCGGTGTAGTGCCTCCGCGCGCCACTCAAACAGGCGCGCGAGGACTATCGCCTCCAGAGCCCACGGTGGTTCTGAACACCCTTACTTGAGATTTTTTATTTGTAATGTGCTAAGTACACATAGTAAAGTACCTACATGATATGTCAATATGTAGGTTATCTTCTGTTTATTTTGGATGGGAATTCATCAATTAACTTCTCGCACTCTGGGCGGAATGGAAAGGAGTGTCGGATTTTTCCTGACTAAAACCCATCCATATTTTCTTTTTTTTGCTTTCTGTGTTCCGGGGTCGCGGTATCTCTTTAGAACAACCCGCAACGAATATGTAGGTAGGTACTTAATAAAAATTATTTTGTTAATAATCTTAAACCCGAGAATAACGTTTTATTGATTAATAATTTTAAAGTCATATGTACAACTAATGACCAAATCATCTTTTTATGACACCACAAAGGGTCTCTTAATCCTCAAGCGCTAAAAGAGTACCATAAAAAAAAACAACAAAATAATCTTTGTCTAGGCCATTACCGGACAAACTATAATTATTCACAGTCCTCTCAGTGTTCATTCAGACAAAGATGTTAAACAAAACTTTTATTTGTTACAGGTTTCGACACAGAAAATTCAGAGCGTCAATGCCATAAAATTGACGTTTTAATGCCAAAATAAATTGGTATCCACACTTTACAGCGAAGGGAAACACGGTACGATGAACGGAACTGTTGTAAATTACTCGGAACTCTATATTACGGAAAAATCTCGCAATCTGACGCCAGACGGTCTGCCTCCCATGCACAGCGGATATGAGAACATCATTGACAACAAATGGATCCAATCTTCGTTCTGCGTCATTTACACCGTGATCTTCGTTCTTGGACTGCTCGGCAATATCCTAGTATGCTTCGTGGTTATCAGAAACAAAGCTATGCAGACTGTTACCAACCTTTTCATCAGCAACTTGGCTCTCTCTGACATCTTACTTTGCGTATTCGCCGTCCCCTTCACACCGCTGTACACTTTCCGCGGCGCCTGGAGCTGGGGCTCCCTCTTATGTCACATTATGCCTTTCGCACAAGGATGCAGCGTATACATATCCACGTTGACGCTTATGTCTATAGCTATCGATAGGTTCTTTGTAATCATTTACCCATTCAGACCACGAATGAAGATTGAGACTTGTCTGATCGTCATCGTCATGATCTGGACCTTTTCGGTGACCGTGACGATGCCATACGCTATCTTTATGACTTACTATGACCTAGATATAGGTAGGTTTTGTGAAGAGACGTGGCCCTCGGAACGATTGCGGCGAGTGTTCGGCTCAGTGACGTCTGTGTTGCAATTCGTGCTGCCTTTTATTGTGATTGCTTTCTGTTATACGTGCGTCAGTTTTAAATTGAATGACAGAGCCAAAGCGAAGGCCGCCAGCAAAAATTCTCGCAAAGAGGAGCTAGACAAAAATAGAAAGCGACGAACGAACCAGATGTTGATAGCTATGGTCACGATATTTGGATTGTCATGGTTACCTTTAAACATTATAAACTTATGCAATGACTACTACATGTACGCTATACACTTGAAGTATTACTATTTGGTGTTCTTTATGGGGCACGTCATAGCGATGTCTTCGACTTGCTACAACCCTTTTATTTACGCATGGATGAATGAGAATTTCCGGAAGGAGTTCAAGCAACTGATCCCTTGTATCGATTCCTCGGCCAACTTAAGAGGCAACATTCCGTTAGATCAGATGGGAGTTGGTCCTTCTGAAAAGACTTTGAACGGGAATACGACGACTGACAGTTACTTGGGTTCTAGTTCCCAAAGGGCGACATCTTTCAGACATAAAAGAAAGCCTAGCGCAGCCGCGGATGTAGAAAAAAGCGGCGTGGAATTGAATGAAGATTTACTGAATGTTGACGTGAAACATTGTCATATTTCAACAAGCTACAACCTGAGAAGGGAGTCGGTAAAATTGAGACTTATCAATGAGGAGTCATTTGACGGGACGCCGACGCAAAGTCAATTCTAACAGTTGATTTCGCGGGTAAGCACTTTTTTCTTGTTAATTTTGTTCGGGTGTCGACAAAAAGTGCTCGATCCCTTGTAACTGCTACACTAAACCTTTTCTCGCAAACACGTAATTCTTATCGGACATTTTCTTGTACTAAGGCTTTGTTAAGCTATTAGGGGTTCCATCTGTTTACGTCTAAAGGAACAAGGTTAAATGTCAAAATGTTTTGACATTATGCAAATCATGGCGACCTTTTTTGTCATGTTTTCTTTTTTTTTTTCTCATTGACATAAATATAATTCGTAACAGCTTTATTATTCTTTGCTTTGAGCGCCAGAACGGCTAAAACGAAAATGAAATATGTTTCTAAGAGTTATTATCATAGAGTTTTGTTTTATTTGTAGTAACAGTTCCCGAATCACAACCCTAAAGGGAATTAGGGTGTATCTGTATCACGTAAAATAACGTAATATATTTTGACAAGATAATGGTGTCTATTTCCTTGACATTATGATACCTTAATCCCATTAGACAATTTCCGATTCTTCGAAATTAAAGAGAGGAATTGGCAACTATTCTTACAATTATAGTTCGAACCTATAAAGGATTCTGCCCAATGTCATAGAAACTGCAGCGTTTCATTGTGTAAAAGCCTCTATATTGAAAACTTTCAATTACTTGCAGGTTTTGTCTTATATTGAAGAACCAAAATATGATACATATGACAGAATATATACCGAAGATTAAAAAAAGTGGTTTTTCGGTGATTTTTATCAGTCTAATTTTTAAATATATATTTTTTAAGCAAATTTAGTTCTAAAATATTTTTGTGAAATTCTTTCATCCTATACTTTGATCCTAGACTTTCATAAAACGTCTCTAGGGTTTATCCCTGTGTTTAGTTACGTAACCGCCTATCTAAAATCCTACATACGCTTCTTATTTCGTTTTTGTTTTTAAATTAGAATTCCATTTTTTTTTTACATACATGTATAAATTTATTTTACAACCTCAAGACAGTTATATCGCTACATAACGTATTCGTTTTATATTCTATAAAACCGTGCTATGTACGCATAAGGCATAAAATATTCTTTGCATTGAAAAGTATCAGATTATGATTACAAGACCTTTCATACTTTTCAATACAAAGAATATAGTAAGGTGACCGTTATGCACCCGTTATAACCGCGTATGAAACGGGTACGCTGTTGATTCATTATAGTGGATATAGTAGCCCGTGTTATGTTTCTTTCTGTGCCTGATACGTTCATAGTTCGGTCATGGTATGTTAAGGTGTATTTGGCATACTCTTTTTAAAAAAAAACCGTTGCCGCATGCAAGGAATTTCTGCTGTATCGTGGGTGCGTTTTCGACACGGAAAAACTATCTGTAGGCCATACAAAATATTTGTTCCGTGTGGGGATCGAATCTACGACATGCAGCGCAGCTGTCGATCGCTCAGCCACTGCGCCAACCGTGTCGTTTTTTAAGAGGAGAAGGGATACTTTTTTAATATTGTTTTTTTTTACAGGTGCGTCGATGGAAGCGTTCCCAACTGTGAAAAAAAGAGGACTATCGGTAGACATAAGAGTACCTACCCAATATTTTTGGAGTGAATTTATTTTTTACTGAAAATATCTTTACTATTGCACAATCGACTACTGAATTACGCTTATCAATTTACTAAGAACCTTTAGATAATTAATAACAAATTATGAATTATTATTTTAATTTTGAAATCAATTATTACCTTATTCTGGTTCAACGTGATGTTGACCACGAAAATGTTTTACGAATTTTCGAAAATTTATTATAAATTTTCTTATATTCGTAAATAAATCCCCAATGCCTTTTAATACTGCCATGATGGTGTCCCTAGATTTTGCATAGAGATAATAATAGTCGATCTGAAAAACAAGAGCCTATTGCAAAGAGATTCTTAGTATTAAGGAAAAAGGGTATTTCGTTACAGGTATTCGTAGTGTCCTGATAGCCTGGCAACCCGTGGTATTACCCAGGAATAACTGGGTTGTGGAGATCAGATAGGCATTCGCACCATGTAACATACTGGTATTTAGCTGAATCTGATTAGACTGGAAGCCGACCTAAACGTAGTTGGGAAAAGGCTAAGCAGCTGATGAATCAAAGGTTTTCAAAAATCTGTTTTTAGACTGTCATGCTTCAGTGACAGTTGTTTTGACAACTTTTTTAAAGATAGTATAAAACACACACGTCAGCTATATTTGCTTTGGAGCTCAGTATTGTATGGTTTCACTATTGTGCGCTCCATTGATCGTTGCAAACCTTGAGCTTAGACTCCTAAATGTTAGTCAAAGACCAAGAATTAAAAAAAAAAGAAATTTCAGCAAATAATAATTATAATAACTCATTTATTTCAGCAAACAGTCCATAATGACAACATAAAAACAAATTTCACGTTATAATAAATCAAAAAGAAGTAAAATAATCAAAAATATATAAAATAAAAAAAACAGCAATTAAATTAAAATAATACAAATTCCCACAATAAAAAAAAAAGAAACAAATAAAATAGCTTACATAAGAAACTCTTAGCACTAGGTTCTTGTTATTGAGATCAGATATAATATTTGTATTTTAGATATTACCCGTAGCCTTATCTAAGTAAGTCTTAGGCAAGGGCCCCCAGTCCTGTAGCATAAGTTAAGACTAAAGAGTTTTCACGTGTTGTTCCTAAAGGCACAAGTTTGTAATTAAGACTATTATAATCCTTAACTAACTATATCATACTTGTAATAAACCCATGTGTGTGAACTATGACGCTCTTTATATTATGCTAAATAAATTAAATGTACCAGTTTTCACTTACACTAGACGACCCTGCCAAAGAATTTTCAACTCTCGTTTCACGAGTTACAGTTGAAATTCTAACAGTGCAATAATATTTTTAGGCATTCATTTAGGTGTGACTTAGTGATGGTGAAAACGATAAATTATGTAGATTTTAGGGTTTAAACCTCTAGAATTTAGAGCGCAATATCCTTAGGTATGTCCCTTTATTTTAGACTAAGTTAGTGTTAATTTAGCATAATATCAAGAGCTTGTAATTTACGTGTTAAATCTTATGAATTTTCTTAGTGTCTATGTACTTACTATGAATGTGTGATAACACTTATATAACTTGAAATCGTTTTACAGCTCAGCTACATATAAATGTTATTTTATTTATGAAGCAATATTTTATAGTTATTAGTATCTATCTTGTTATTTCGTTAATTTATTTTTAAGTATTGTTTGTATATTTTTAAGCAAATATTTACCTTAGTTGTTAATTCGTACTTGATTCTAACTATCCCATTTTATCTTAACGTTTAGTCATTTGGAATTTATTAACACTATACAAATTTTATGTATGTAAATACTCGTAGGTCAATGAAGAAAACAGGGATTTCTAAAATATTGACGAATCTATTTACAGTGATCGATTCTTATAGCATTACACACGACAAAATCCCATGTTCAGTAAAACGAGTGTTTTAAAACAAAGTAATAATTGACAGCTGTCAAAAGTGACAGACGCTGTCAACTGGCATTCGTTTTAAAAAGTAAAATACTTTTTTGTAAAACTACTTTTCACTAGACTATTAATTTGTCTTTTTTGAACTGCCTTGTTGGTAATGTGGTGCCAGCGCGACTGCTGAGGTCCTGGGTTCTATTCCCGAGTTAAGCAAAGGCCAGTTTTGCCATCAGGAATTTGCCAGTAGCAACCATGAACTCTGGATTTAAGCTCGGTTGATGGTAATAGGCTCGCCGTCTATTACATGGTACTTAAACATAAGTGACGAAATGTAGGTGTACTACTAGGTACATCTCTGTCAAACCCTTCGACGTTAACTGGCGTGATATTATGGTTTTTGTATAACTTGTCAATAAGTTTGTGTATGAATCTAGAGAATACAGTGTCAAATGTTAATGTGAGTCAATGTTAAGCAATATGAATAGACATAGGTAGAGTAGCTGTCAGAATTTTTGATATATTTTATGTCCATTCAAGCACAAATTTTAAATATTCATCTATTGGAGATTCAGATAATCAATTGATTGTTTAAATAAAGTTTAGGGAGCTTTAGTAGATTAATTTTTATTACCAATACAAAGTGCTACCTTAATCCTTGTTCGAAAGTCATACCGCGGCTTCGGAACACAAAGGGCAAAAGAAGGAACATGGATAGGTTTTAGTCAGTACTGTAAAATAATAATAATTTCATTTATTTCAGGAAATTTTCCCATATAAATTTGAGCAACAAATTATACAATCTACACATACATAAGATTACAAAAGATTACAAATGTCATTTTTAAATTTTGCTTTAAAAAAAAGTTAAAAATTTTGCTTCAAAAGTCTTGCACGCCCAGCTCAGAGCAGGGGAAGTTATTTGATGATTTCCCATCCAAAGAAAATTGTTACCTTAATTGTGTAATTCCTTTCAAAATGCCCTACGAATTGAAGCGGGTAAATTTAAAAATATTTATACTGAAATTGGCAAAATAACTCTTTAAAAACAAAATTATATGAAAAAAGTTGCATTAGAAATTTTATTACATTTAGATGGCGAAAGATATCGATTGAATGAGACGTAAAAAAATAAATTATTTAAATTAAAGTAGCAAACAAATGTCTAAATAATTCGTTTAAGATTAAACTATCACATGTTAATTACTAAATTTGATTGTAACGGACATAAATATTATAAATCCTTAGACTGAATTAAAAAAAAGTGATCTAAATAGAGCTTCCTCTAGCTTTCTGGTTTCAATTTTGCTAAACACAATTTAGTATCAACGGTTCACACTAATATTAGAGCTAGAAATTCAAATATTCGAAGCATTTGTATGTTAATGACTTTTGCGTGAAGCACAAAACTCGTATTTTGAATTTGTCATAGTATTAATAATGGTTGATTTGCACAGAATGATTAAAACTCTCTAATATTAGGTTAAATTATAGAGTTGCACAAAGCGATAGTTTGTAAAACATAAGAATGTCCTAATGTGCACTTTAACACTAGCAAGAGTGCTGCCGTAATAAAAACTTTTCCAATGATAGGTAAATTAAATATTTAGCCTTACAACACTGTAATTTTATAGTTCCTAAATCACATATGAGAATTTTAATAGAAATCAGATTATAAAATAAATTAATAATATCTTTATTGAAATTCGAGAGAAAGTAGAAATTATAGAAAGAGTTTTTATTGTTTTTCTTTTTTTAAATTACTGTAAACACAAGTTTTGTGTGAAAGATTTTGAATTAAGAGTTTTTAATCTATTATGACTTTTTCTTGGAATACTTTTTGCATCTATCCCATATTGGTCAACCCAGAGGTAGATTTTCTTTTTTAAATATTTTACTATAAAATTAAATAAATGCACCAATCCTAACTAACTCCGCCTGTAACATCTAACCTTAAAATATGACACCAATCCGTTTGTAAACAAATGGTTCATAGTTATATAAGAAACCTATTTATTTATTAATAAAAAAAAAAATTGGTTGTTTGTAAAGTAGGTTTACGATCGAGATGTTTACGTGATAACGTCTTATTGGTGATATAAGTTATCACCAATAAGACGATCGATCGATCGATCGATCGCGCTCGTGAGGTTTTGGTGTGACACAAGATCGCGCTCGTGAGGTTTTGGTGTGACACAAGTTTCTGAACATGTCACCCGACTAAAACGATTTTAAAGACGTTATCACGTCAAAACCTATTTATTTATAAATAAAGACCTTTACATAAAAATTTACAGAAGGTTTGGTAAAACCGGTACGAACTAATTACTGAAGCGGCTCTGAGGTCCTAAACATGCGCGTGAATAGGTCTATTTTAAATCGTATGACTTCTGCATTAGGATTATTTTTTCATTATCTATCCATATTTTATGATTGGATGATGCTATCTGTGCTTTTTGCAAACAATTTAACTACTATAACATAGTTTAAATGTAATTTATATTCGTGTCGTATAATTTATATTAGATGACACGGTCCACGCAGTGGCTCAGCGAGTGCTACGCTGCGTGTCGCGGGTTCGATCCCCGCACGGAACAAACATTTGTATAACCCACAGGTAGTTGTTTCGGGTCTGCCTGTTTGTGAGTTTAAATGTTTGTAAACGCACCAACGATACAGAAAAAATCCTGGAATGGGGAAACGTTTGAAAAAATAAATGTAGATTTTGACGAAATCGATAAACTACTGAAAATCAATTTCAAAATCATAAATCTTTATTAATCTTGACATAAATTGTCTAATGTTGTGTGTGTGTCTCCATGTCCTTAAGTACAGAACACCTCTCCTATTTAGATATAATATTTTAGTTTTCCAAAAAGTTGGGTCACGATATTAAAAATCAGTTTAGAAAAGAAAAAAATCAAGAAAGTACAGTCTGCAATCTGTTCGTATTGGTTTGAGCGAAACCTAAGGAACGCCGAATTGTGCTATAATAAATATAATCATTTTTATTCAGGTAAGTTACACCCATATCATCAACACACACATTTACATTATACACTATTAAATTACATAAAATCATCCAAATTAAAATAAATTCATAAATTCAAATAAAAATAAAATCTACAAACAATAAATAAAAACACTTTATTATTACTGATTACTTATTCTACGGGGCTCTTGAGCTGGCACATGTCGGCTACTACAATGCCTCAGGAAATATAATAATAATAATTTATTTATTTTCTTACCACAAATTACAGTTTTAAAAATCAGATTAGTCTACAGATACAATTAACAATTAATTTGTAGAAGACTGGTGCCTAAACTAAGTTTTTTTCAAAACCTGAAGGTCAGGTCACCAGGAATATCCACCCTTGCAGCAAACGTCGCCAGTACGGCGTTGGTGCTACCCCTAATAATTCTTCGCGGCACAGACGCGGCACGCTTTCGCATGGTGGCATGGAAGCAATCGGTACGTGCTTCTGCGAACATGCCTGATGCGCTACACGCTCGGGGTAACCCCAAATCCGCCCTGAATGCGTTATTATAATGCTATGCCTTTTCCATAAAAACGAAGTGTATGACATTAGATGCCTTTTGTCAACTTCGTAAATTATTATTTGCAACGAGCACACTCAGTATCATCCATAAATAGATATACATAAATACTAAAAAAGTATTACATGTAAAGTATGTTTATTAATTAATTTAAAAAAAATTACGTACCTATTTCGTCAACGTCGCGAACTCGTGGTAGGTTTTTTGCAACACACAAATATGTTTTTTTATAACAAATATTGTAATACGCAATAATATTATAAATGCTAAGTCTATATAATAGCACGTTTCCTACGTTTATACGTCAATATAATTATGTACAGAGTTAATCACTTAATTCATATTTTACTCAGTTTGTATTTGGGCAATAATCTCATGGCAAATTTAATACACATGACCGCACGCACACTTTGAATTTAAGTTGGCCTAGCGTAGAACAAAGTTACAATGGAATAGAAGGCCAGCTGATACTGGTTTTATCACTTAAGTTATGCTGTTGTGCCCTTTGTTTAGGCACGTGGGAAACTATTAAAGCCTTTAACATTTAAAGCAATATATGTAATAATAACTTAAAAGCTAATTTAAATAAGACAGGTGGAGGATGAGACAGAGAAAACGTCAGCCGACAACGTTTAAAATGATTAAATGCTCATAATTATTTTAATCTATCATCTAAATCTTGCGATCAAAGAAATAATGGGATTGACCTTTTCAAAAATTTTGACGTTAGCTGTCAAACTATCTTAAACGAAGTAAGCCGACACATCAAATTTGAAACTAGAACGCCCTAATTTTTAGACAATTTGACTTTCTATTAGTGATAACGATGATAGAAAAGTGTACTGAGTTGACATATGCTATCGAAAAGTTCATGTCATTCTTGTTGAAAAAATTAGTAGAAAATGCTTCG
Organism: Ochropleura plecta; assembly: GCA_905475445.1. Classification (NCBI taxonomy): domain Eukaryota; kingdom Metazoa; phylum Arthropoda; class Insecta; order Lepidoptera; family Noctuidae; genus Ochropleura; species Ochropleura plecta. The sequence goes on from FR997739.1 coordinate 15,813,653, forward strand.
AAAGCGACTATCGTATAGGCCCCCAGACCTGATATTTTTTTGATCGCACAGCTGTATCTTAAGTTTACTTCTACTTGTCTATGTTGTTAATTTAATGACTTTCATGTTATTGTCCTATTATTTCTGTACGAAATGTAATTATGGTAAAAATATCGTTATAATTTGTTATTATTACATAATTATATAAAATATAAAATTATATATTCTGACTTGACGGATGCCATTAAAAATATTGATTATGTATCTTTTTGTTGATTTTCTTGTTATGACATGTCCATGATACCTACCTACTTCTTTGTGTTACCATTTTTTCATTGTTTAATATATTCAAATATTAAAAATATGCGTATCTGCCAACATTACCTACTAGAAAAAAAGGACATTGTTTCTATATTTGTATAATAAAACTGTTCACCAAGTAACGTTTCATGTCAATACAAATATTTGACAACTACAGAGAGAAATACACGCTTAATAGCATATAATTCAATATTTTTATATATATATCAGTAAATAGAGATATCAATAGTGATATTGTGACATATTTACTCATTATTGTCAATATTTAAAGGTTTGAGCACACCACGGTACACGAAATTGATGTCAATTTGGCGGGACATTAAATGTTTGGGACGTTAAGAGAAAATCCTTTTTTTTTCAATATTGTTAATTATGTGTATGGTAAGTTATGTCTGTTTTCAAATCTTGTCAATATTTTAGTTTTATGACTTAGCGGTACTGTAGTAGACATTATTTATTTCTAGATGAATTTTTGAACATTTTCCTTTACCTTCAGTCATGAGTGTTTAAAATAATAAAAAATATGCTAAATTTAACTCATTTTTTGACGTGATAACGTCTTTAAAATCGTTTTAGTCGGGTGACATGTTCAGAAACTTGTGTCACACCAAAACCTCACGAGCGCGATCGATCGATCGATCGATCAAGATCGATCGCAATAAGACGTTGTCACGTAAACATCTCGATCGTAAACCTACTTTACAAACAACCAATTTTTTTTTAACAAATATTTAATTTAGAAGGTACACGTTTTAAACTAAAAAAAACTCTCAACAGAATTGAAACAACTGCAAAATTGCTAATTCTTTTTTCAAATCAAATCAAATAACTTTTATTTGTTAACATAGGTAAATAAATACAGATCTTACATTTGATGAACAAATTGCTAAGTTACTCAACTTGGTCTACAACTAGACAAGAAAGTAATACAGAAGTGCTATTTTTTTTAGTCTGTTGCGGTTTAAAAAAACTTAACCTTTAGCAATTTCTTACGCCCGAGTGGACGCGTTATTAATTTACCTATAGTTACCATGCAAACCAGTCGCTTAGTTTCTTATAGTGGTCTCTTTTCTCTCTCAAATAGATTGCGGCCAAGTTAAAGCAATTATACACAAGCGGTAGAGCAATTTCTCCATTTTAATAATTTATGTGCGAACTAACAAGTCCTTGTACTTGTCCTTGTTGTAGTCCAGGCCGTGTCGACGGCGCGTCAGTGTTTCACGCGCGCCTTAAAGAGATGTCAGCAAAGCAGAGTGGTCTGCCAGGGCCTCTGCCTGCCGGGGTTGCGGGTTGTTCGAAAGAGATAACGCGGCCCCGGAACGTAAAGGGCAATAGGAGGAACATGGGTGGGTTTTAGTCAGTACAAGTCTGACACTCCCCCCGCTCCGCCCAGAGCGGGGGAAGTTGATGATTTCCCGCCCAAAAAAAGCCAAGTCCTTGACAGCTGTGGTGCTGTGGTGTGCGCCAACCTTTATATATAATTAAGTAATTACCCATCCTTTGTATAAAGAAAACAAAATAAATTAATGTCTTATGGAATGGAGATTGTTTTTATTTCTTAACCAGCTTTTAGATTTACTATTCTTAAGTAAAAAAATAACTGCGTAGTGGTTTAAAAAAAAACTAATTTGCACAGTGAGGTGAACGCGGGTTGCTATGGCTATATCTTTGGTTCATTCTTAAGAAAGTAGGCAATCGGAATATTATAGAATATACTTTACTAGCTTTTGCCCGCGGCTTCGCTCGCGTTAAATTTGGTAGCGCCTTATTGATTTGTAATAGCAACGCTAAGTTTTCCCGTTTCTTTCCTCTTTCTCCCTCATATCCCACTCTTTTAAAAAAAATAATAGCCTATGTCCGTCTCCTGGTTCCCAACTATCTCTGTACCAAAATTCATCAAAATCGGTTCAGCCATTAAAGCGTGAAGAGGTAACAAACAAACAAACAAACAAACAAACAAACTCACTTTCGCTTTTATAATATTAGTAAGGATTGTATACCAGAATAGGCTAGTTTCCAAAAAAAGATTGTTCAAAAATAAGGAACACTTTTTTTTTATTTGTAAATTAGACCTTTAGTGACAAAGATAATTATAGCCCATTAAAGTTACGTGAAACATTCGCAACAAGTGACGTCACACGTAACTTTAATTGAATGTAAGGACTAAATTAAAAGTAGGTAATTATTTTGACCCTAGAAACTACCCTATTGAAACAACATTTATTTGTTAACCTCTGACCTCTAAAACCCAGTTAGTACTGAATAATACAATATTTCAAATTCAAATTCAAAACCATTTATTTCAATTAGACCATTACAGGCACTTTTGAATGTCAAGAAACAAAACTAATCTACAGTCCCGGTCACAAGGCATAATAACTTGTGAAAGCTCTGAACCAGCTTCGAAATGCAGCACTGACCGCTTGGGAAAGCATACCACAAGTTGAGATCCGAAACATCATCCAAAGTATGCCAGAACGAATGCAAGCTGTTATCAAGGCTAGGGGAGGAAACACCCGATATTAAAATGAAAGCACAACTTAGACTTTTTGGTTATTTTTCATTTTGTGGTCTTTTTAAATTGACAGTGTTAAAACCAATATTTTTGTGAAACTGCTTATTTTTTAAAAGATTACTGCTGGTGCATCAATTTTTCAATAACTGAGTTACAAAACCATAAATAAACCCTAATTTAGTGCATAAACCCATAATATAGTGACAATTAAATATTTAAATAGAAATTATCGGCAAGTTATTGGTGGCCAAGTTTCCGTGCCGGTGAGTGTATTTGTAAATGTTTGTGATGCTTTGCATGTTTAATGTTAATTTTTTTGAAATTTTGTGCTCGTCGTAATTTGCAACTAATAATGTTTTTACTTTCTTTCTTTTGTTATAAGACGCTGATGACACTGAATACCTGTAATGACTGCCAAAGACTGTCCCGTACATAGGTACATATTCAAAAGAATCTTATTCGTATATTTTCCCTAGAAAAATAAACCTACCATTTCATAAATTTACATATTACATTCACGTCAACATGAAGAATAGTCCACGTTTCTCCAAGACACGTGCGACCAAGATAAATGTACCATGATGCAGTGAATAATATGACACCAATATAAAAACTATGAGTAATGTACCTCGATAACTCTTGGACACTTAGTGATATATTATTATGATCCTAGGACATACTGTACTATGACGAATGTCTGGCTTGGATTCACCATGTGTAAAATAACTTCCGTTTTCATAAAGTGGACCTTTTAGGCACGTGTCTATATTCTTTCTTTTTTCACTAGCTTTTGATATCCTGCCGGGGTGTCGGGTTGTGTGGTTAAAGGACATAAGAAGAAACAGGTTCGTCAGTAAAAGGTATTTGATTTCCGACCCGCAAAAAAAACCTATGATGTGTCCCACAGCTGGGCAAATGACGGCATCCTTACTAATATTATAAAAGCGAAAGTGAGTTTGTTTGTTTGTTACCTCTTCACGCTTTAATGGCTAAACCGATTTTGATGAATTTTGGTACAGAGATAGTTGGGAACCAAAAGACGGACATATATATACACATAAAAAAAAGTGGGATATGAGGGAGAACGAGGGAGGAAAAGGGAAAACTTAGCGTTGCTATTACAAATCAATCAGGCGCAAGAGCAAAAACTGCAGGTCTGCTTGGTGTGTTATACCGAATTTAACGCGAGCGAAGCCGCGGGCGAAAGCTAGTTCTATAATAAAGTTATTTATTTTCTCTTCACAAAGTTGCCTTAAAGTTAATGTTTACAGAAAAATGTCTTAGCAGTATTCCACCTTTACGAGACACAGGTTTCTTCCGAAAACCTATATCAATAGGTTTTCGGAAGAAACCTGTGTTATAGGTCACCAGGCCCCTTACACAGCTAGAATTATCTATTACTTACTATTCTCCTTCCAAGTCTTGCAGATTTGTGCAATGTCCGAGCATCTTTGCCACGAGTACATATCGTTACACCTTCGTCACGGTCGTTCTAGATGGCGATCTCCACAGATTCAGTGCGTGACCATCTTTGCCCATCTCGTCGGGTGCATCCGCGAACGTGGCCAGCCTACTCCCACTTCTGCTTGCCTATTTTGACTCTAACATCAGCCACTTGAGTTATGGAAAGCTGGGTGGTATTTCTAACGCAATGTGATCGTTTAGCACCTATTAAGAGGCGCTCCATCGCCCCATAGCAAATCTTACGGCGCGTCGCCCACACGACCAACAGTCGAGGCGCAGTCGAGGCGCGGGCGCATTAGGCGCATCGCCCACAAGATCAACAGTTGAGGCGAGACGGCTTTTCAAGGTCTAGCAACACTTACCTTGGTCGGCCGCGGATGACATAATACCTCATGAAACACCTTCATTTCTAACACGTGAAGCTGATGTCTGTACTGTCAATTGCAGATCTTTGACAGTCGTTACAGGTAGCCCAAAGTCTGAGTACCAATCTTACCAGCGGGTACCCGACTCGATGTTGTTGGAGAGCAGACACCCTTTTAAAATACCAGTATTCGCTTTCTTCCGGGCAGATACACAAACTGTTCAAAAATGTGTAGTCATACATATCATCACGCTTATAATTTCTTCGAAGGGGTAGGCAGTGGTGTCAGTTAATGCTCGCCCTCTATTGTATTACCATCAGCTGGGAATACATCCAGACTCCTTGGCAGTTACTGAGAAATTCCTTATGGAAAAACCCAATAACACTTTGTCCGACCCAGTAATCGAACCCAGGGACCACTCAACCAAAGAAGTAAATGTCAGTTGTAAATCCTTACTAATATTATAAAAGCGAAAGTGAGTTTGTTTGTTTGTTACGTCTTCACGCCTGAATGGCTATACCGATTTTGATGAATTTCGGTACAGAGATAGTTGAGACCCTGGAGACGGTCATAGGCTTAATTAAAAAAAAAGTAAGAAATGAGGGAGAAACAGGAAAGAAAACGGAAAACTTAGCTTTGCTATTACAATAAATAAGGCGCAAGGGCAAAAACTACAGGTAGCAGGTACCTGCAAATCAGGAAAGGGGAACTGTGTTTCCCCGAAAGCTAGTCTACTAATAAAAATGGCAGAAAACGTTGAACGTTACAAGGCAAGCATACAAGACACGCAAGAATCCATACCGTGCTCATGTACCTATTTCAAGTTGGATAAAAACGAGCGACCCCAATCTGTTTCCCCTTAAAGAATATATTTGGTACAAATAAGATCGAGCCGATACGAATGAGTTGGCCGTTCCGTCCCGTTGTTTTTGTCCACAGAATAGGATCTCCAGTTTATTTATTAAAACCTTTTTGTTGTTCTATTTTCACGGTAAAGGATTTAAAAAAAACACACACACCGGTGCCAAAAAATTAAGCGCTGATAGATTTTCGTAGCACTTGGCGCTGAAAAATTCAACAGCGCTGTTTTATTTAGGCATTCGTTTAGATTAGGACTGCGTAAGTGAAAACGGTAACTTTTGTTCACATTAACATTTCTTTAAAAATATTTTGTCGTAGTCTTTCAAACCCAAGTAACATTACCGACGGCGCGTCCGTGTTCCATGCGCACCTCAAAGAGATGTCAGCAAAGCAGAGAGGCCTGCCAGGACCGCCGCCTGCAGGGGTTGCTGGTTGTTCGAAAGAGATACCGCGGCCCCGGAACCCAAAGGGCAAAAGAAGGAACATGGATGGGTTCTAGTCAGTAAAAACCTACCACGGAAGTTATTTGATGATTTCCCATTCAAAAAAAGTTACGTAATGTAACTTCTTTACATCTACATCAAATTAAATAAAGAAAGGTGAAAATAAAAAAGACTTAGTTAAGTACCATGAAATTAAAATCACTTTTTATTCAAATACATTTATTTGTGGCACCTATCGATATATGTTAGGTGGAGGCGTTATAACATTATTTAAATCATCCTTCAGATAAGATCTGATCACGTCAGCAAAATTTAAATCGACAGTAAAACCAAGTTTCAGAGCACGGGTGTTATCAAAATTGATGGGAAGTGACGCTACCATGCGCTTAATAGTCTCGTTCAACTCGAAGCGAACTAGAGAGGCGATTTGATCACCTGCCACAGACCTAAGAGCTGATAACATATCACCAACTGACACACGCAATCCTGGTAAGTTGATGGCTCGCCACTTACCCAACACACTAGCATCTAACGTCGCTGCATGCACGATGTTACGCACAACTGTTGCAGGACTCGCCAACCACAATTCCTGCTCCATTTCTACTGGACAAATCGATACTTTTCCGTTCAAAGGCTCGCGAACTATTCCACTGGCGAATGATGTCATTGCAGCGTTTGCAACCCCTGCACGTACGCTCACAGTTGGCAACCTCACGATACGACCATCCACGTACCCACGACGAGAGTAATCGTTAATCAGTAACTCGGACATGGCTTTAGCAGTACCGTAAGAAGTCTGTGGCATTACAGCAGTTAAATCATCTACGATCGGCGGCAGATCTCCACCAAAAACACCGACGGTGCTCGCAAAAACAAATTTCGCGTTCGGAGCCTTTTTTCTAACTGCATCCAGAAGTAGCTTTGTGGCATCCAAGTTTGCTTTCATTCCAAATTCGAATTCCGCTTCAGCTTGGCCACTAACAACGGCAGCAAGGTGGAAGATCACATCACAATCTTTGTCAATGAGTTCTTCAGCAGCCGATGGCTTTGTCAGGTCGACAGCTAGGACTTTCACACGGTCGTCAGGTCTCGTTGATGGTGTAATGACATCAGTAAGTATCAGTTCCGTCACATTGAGAGGACAAGGAGGTAAGGTGCTCAGCAGGGCATCAGCCACTCGAGAGCCAAGGAAGCCCGCAGCTCCAGTAACCACGACCTTCATGGTTCACTGTCACAGATTTACTGCACAAAAATAGGAGGGTTATCACAGTCAGATGTTTTGATTCTCATGAACAAATATTTGATCTTTGCCATCTCGTTGATAAGAGTGAGTAGTTAATTACCGTTGGAGATAACTTTTAAATAACAAATTACATAATTATTTGATTGGTTTATGTGCTTTGATTTTTATTTTAATGTTTACATCATGAACTGCGTTCTTGGTCTAGTGGTCCCAAATTGCTGCTAGTTCTGCTGCTGTCCTGGGTTTGATTCTTATTTTGGGCAATTGTATTTTTAGTAATATCCTAGATGGTTTTACTTTGTGAAATATTTTGATTAAAAATTGTGATATTTTCGTGTCTTTTTGGTACAAAAAAACCTCCTTTTTGGTGGGTAAAAAGAAAGTATTATAAGGTATTTTACTTTTATTAACATACTAGCTTTTGCCCGCGGCTTCGCTCGCGTTAAATTCGGTAGCGCCTTATGGATTTGTAATAGCAACGCTAAGTTTTCCCGTTTCTTCCCTCTTTCTCCCTCATATCCCACTCTTTTTTATTAAAAAATAGCCTATGTCCGTCTCCTGGTTCCCAACTATCTCTGTACCAAAATTCATCAAAATGGGTTTAGCCATTAAAGCGTGAAGAGGTAACAAACAAACAAACAAACAAACTCACTTTCGCTTTTATAATATTAGTAAGGATATTGTATTAAAGTTGACCCTCATCTGACAGCACGAAAATGCAGATAACAACCCTTATTAGTTTTACATCGCAATTGTCTTTTTATTTTTTAATACAGAGTGTTTCCCCTTGCCGCTATGATAGAAAACTTGCTCCAGATTAGTCAAAGCCATGAGTTTTAATTGCCCGTGTTAGAGAGCAATTCTTCAATAGAATTCAAAGGCATTCTTTCATCCAGACGGGTCGTTTTACTTTTATGAAAATATTCTTTTTTTTTTAATATATTTTGTAAGAAATATTTAAAGATAATATAAATGTAAGATAGATAGTGAATAAAGGATAATAATCAAATATTATAAAAAAAGTTGCACAAGACGAAAAAAAAATTACAGGGAAAAGTCAAGCATCATCATCTCTTTTCCCAACTGTTGGAGTCGGCTTCCAGTCTTACCGGATGCAGCTGAATACCAGTATTTTACATGGAGCGACTAGGGAAAGGGAAAAGTCAAGCATTGTAGCATTAAGGAAGGAATTATAGTTAGGAAAATGCTACGCAGATAAGCCAAGCCCAACAGAGTTGGGTGGCTTGGCTTATAGTCGAACGTAATGCCAGTTAATACTACGAAATACGTTTTTATTTAAATTATTTGCATCAAGTACACTCAGTATCGATAATCCATAGATGAATAAGTTCTGAAAATATTACATGTGAAGTGAGTATTTTAACATGGGGTTTAATGTGTGTTGGTAACACTGTAATATTTGTTATATTTTAATGTGTTGGAAACATTGTCACTCTGCTGTCATGGCCGATATTGTGTGTGGTGTAAAACTTCCACCTTTCCTTAAATAAAGTTTGCCATATAGTTAAACGATTGTTTTACTTACATTTCTAACTCGGTATATAATAGGTAGTTACCGTTATAATAGGTGGTTGACGCACTAGTCAAGTGCGTCCTACCCTGAAGATCAACCTTGTTTTCTTAAAAAACCGGCCAAGAGCGTGTCGGGCCACGCTCAGTGTAGGGTTCCCTAGTTTCCCGTCCGTCACAATAAGTGTTCCCATTTATGAGTTTAAAGGTGGAGGAGGAAATTATTTTGTACAACTTTTTGTCTTTTTTGTACAAAAACTGTTGTGTCAATCAAGTTCAAAATGATTTTCCTAGAAAGTCCTTATAAAGTTCTACTTTTCAGATTTTTTTCATATTTTCTAAACTTATGGTTCAAAAGTTAGAGGGGGGGGGGGACACATTGTTTTTTACTTTTGGAGCGATTATTTCCGAAATTATAGACATTATCAAAAAATGATTTTAGTAAACCCCTATTCATTTTTAAATACCTTTCCAACAATATATCACACGTTAGGGTTGAAATTAAAAAAAAATCACTTCCCACTTTACATATAGGGTGGCTACCCTAATAAAACATTTTTTTCCAATTTTTATTTGTCGGCGTGATTGATATACATATTGGTACCAAATTTCAGCTTTCTAGTGCTAACGGTCACAGAGATTAAGCGAGGACGGACGGACGGACAGACAGACATGGCGAAACTATAAGGGTTCCTAGTTGACTACGGAACCCTAAAAAATCCCACAAATCTATTCAGACGAGCTGAACTTATTTTCTTTCCGACACAAAGGCCACTGTTCCCCACCCTACCCTCATCAATCATACAGTGGGCATAGTGAGTCAGCATTTGGCATGTTTACATTCGTTCGTCATTCACTCATATTGCGACCTGGGTAGGGTGGAGTGGGGTGAAATGAACTGTGAATAGGTCCGGAGATGATAGTGTTGGATTAAGGTTTGTGATTGGAATGTTTGGGTATTTTTCTTGTGTCGTAACAAACTATTAAGCTCGAGGAGCTCGTGGCTAAATAATAGCAGCTGCTTAGGTCGATCTAGTTAAGCCGCGCTTGCCTAGGTTGGGCTGAGGATGGGTGACCACCCGTTACATACCGAGTTTCCTCCATGCTTCGGAAAGCACGTTAAGCTGTTGGACCCGGCTGTCATTTGTACATCTTTGACAGTCGTTACAGGTAGTCAGTGTCCCGAAAGTATGACAACCAGTCTTACCAAGGGGTATCGTATTATCCAAGTACTAACTGGGTTATGGAGGTCAGATAGGCTCCATGTAAAATACTGGTTTTCTGCTGCATCCGGGAAGACTGGAAAATGACCCCAATATAGTTGGTAAAAAGGCTAGGTAGATGATGATGATAAATAATCTCAAGGAAATTTTAGGGATCAAAGTATAATTTGTCCTATTGGTGCGCTTGGCCTATCTTTCACGTTTAAAAGCAAGCCCATCCCATCCATGTTCCTTTTGTTGCCCTTTGTATTCCGGGCCAGGGTATCTCTTTCGAACAACACTAAGATCCGGAGACTAGGAGCATAAGTTTTCGGTTAACTGAACCAATGAATTCAAACAGTATAAAAAAATACTATTCTGACATACTCCTTTTGCCTCGTCCACGATAGAATTAAAACAATAATAATAATCCACTACTCTAAAACAGACAAAACGCCATTTAAACAATGAACACTACATTGTATGCGTTGCAAATAGAATTCTATGGCCTGTCAAAACGACCGTTTAACACGCTCTGCTTTAAACGGTGCCATTATAGACTCACATTTTCATGAATGGGGATCTAAATTGTTACTAAATAGAGTTCAGAGAAATGTAGCCGCTAATGTTAGCTCATTCTAGGCTGGATTGTGTAGGAATGTTTTTTACGTAATTAGTCCTGTTATTTCTTCAGTTCAAATCTAGACAAAGTAATGAGGATTTAATCCGTTTCCGATATCGATACAAAACAAACAGAACTTTAGTTTTGTACTCCTACTAATGTAAATTGAGCATGATCGATTTGAGCTTCCTCGAAAATCATTATCATCTGCTTAGCCTTTTCAAATTTATTTGGGTTAGCTTCCAGTCTTATCGAATGGAGCCGAATACTAGTATTTTAGAAAGAAGAAAGAAAAAAACAAGTTTATTTTCTTTTCTTTCTTTCTTTACATGGAGCGACTCTGACCTCCACAACCCAGTTAGTACTGGGTTGTAAAGGTAACATAGTCCCTTGGTAAGACTGGTTGGTGGTTGGTTTAGTGACTTTCGGGCCACTGACATAACTACTTCAAATGACAACCGGAGCCAACGGCTGAACATGATTTCCAAGGCACGGAAGAAACTCGATTTGTAATGATGGTCACCCATCTACAGACCAACTTGTGCAAACGTGGCTTAATCTCAAAGTTCGACCCTTTTGACTGTTATTACATGTTTAGCTACATATCCTTACTAATATTATAAAAGCGAAAGTGAGTTTGTTTTTTAGTTACGTCTTCACGCCTAAATGGCTAAACCGATTTTGATGAATTTTGGTACAGAGATAGTTGGGACGGACATGGGCTAAAAAAATGAGAAAAAGGGGAGAGAAAGATATTTTTTTTCGATCATCACGTCTCATATAGTTTTGGAGATACACCTATATCATGAATAATAAGATAGACATCTCATGATTTTAATTTGTTGGATGTGTCTTAGTCCTGAATAGAAGAATAATATGAAAAATTTATGAACAAAATTAAGTAGGTACATTCTAACAATAAAATCTTTATCACAATTTTCTATTACCAATAAAACCGCGGGACGAAGCCAGTCAATAAATAAATAAAAAAGCGAACTCTTTAAAAACACCGTGTCCATTTCAGCCCCTTCTCCTGCCCTCGGAACGTATATTTGAAACACATGCCATCGACAGCACAATGACGTACTTTAGCGAGTTTATTGCTTCCGCTTCAATTGCTCGGCGGAATTAACGTGATTGCCTGTTATTGCCCGGCCGTATTATACCTATAAACAAGCGTCAAAAAAAGTGATATTTATTTATTTATTTATAATAAGCACACCAACAGCACGGTTACATACAAACAAATTGAAATGAACTAACATATAAAAACTGCATTCATTACACCAACGATCCCTTGGTGCGCAATTCTGATTTATTCTTGGGCCGGCTTTCTATGATAATTGTAACTTATGACTATAAGACGTAGTCCACCACTATTATCTGCTTTGCTTTTTCTCATCTATGTTGGGATCGGCTTCCAGTCTAAATATACTAACATATAAAAACTGCATTCATTACACCAACGATCCCTTGGTGCGCAATTCTGATTTATTCTTGGGCCGGCTTTCTATGATAATTGTAACTTATGACTATAAGACGTAGTCCACCACTATTATCTGCTTTGCTTTTTCTCATCTATGTTGGGATCGGCTTCCAGTCTAAACAGATGCAGCTTAATACCAGGATTTTACATGGAGTGACTGTCTATCTGATCTCTACAACCGTCTTACCCAGTACTTCCTGGGTGACATATGTATGTATGTCACCTAACTTTTGATAAAAATATTACAAACAGGACAGGCAAAGGCTATATGCAATCATTATCATAAATCGCGATAAGATTCTAGCTTGTAAAAATTGACTTTGTTTGATTCATTGATTTTGTTGATATCGAATTCTGTTAGTTTTTTTTGTCCTTTAAGTGTTTTTTGGAAGTCGGTTTTTTTTTGCAAAAAAGTATTTTGTTTCAGTCGTTTTAGTTATGGTATGTTGGTTCACACAAATTCTTATTAAGTATTCAATTTCTATAGCTACTAGACATATTAGCATATCGTCTATACATATACATTTAGAAAAACAGAAAAACCATCAATGCTATATAATACATACAAAGTCTTTTGATTATAAAAAGCACAGTTGAATTTCGAATCGAGTAACTTCTCCTTTTTTTTGAAGTCGGTTAAAAAGAACCAAACTACACGCACAGCACTACCAAAAATATATAAATCTGCGTTAAAAAGTAATCTCTTAAAAAGAGAACTTCACGTAGGTAATAAATGTTTAACGTTAAGTTATTGGGGTAAACAGCTGTACTTGATGGGGCACATTTGTCGTGTGACTTATTCATGATTTTCCGCTGTTCTTTTGTAAAAAATACTTCTGAGTTGGGGTACTCAGTTTAGATATTAAATACTATTTTCGCTGTAGCTTTTTGCAGGTGGCATTGCATGTTTAGTGATGGGTTTAGCCTTTATGGATAGTTCATTACAACTATAATATTTTTGATGACACGGTTGGCGCAGCGGTTGAGCGATCGACTGCTGCGCTGCGTGTCGCGGGTTTGATCCTCGTACGGAACAAATATTTGCATGACCAGTAGATGGTTGTTTCCGGTCTGGCTGTTTGTGTTTGTGAGTATTAATGTTTGTAAACGCACCCACGATACAGGAGAAATTCCTAGTGTTGGGCAACGGGTTTGAAAAAAAAAAATATATACAGGGCAAAGCCATGATTAGTCATGATCATAAATCGCGGTAACGTTCCAGGTTGTAGAAAAATGGCATTTTTATTAGGTTACTAGCTTTCGCCCGCAGCTTCGCTCACGTTAAATTCGGTATAACACACCAAGCAGACCTGCAGTTTTTGCTCTTGCGCCTGATTGATTTGTAATAGCAACGCTAAGTTTTCCCTTTTCTTCCGCCGTTCTCCCTCATTTCCCACTATTTTTAAATAAAAATTAGCCTATGTCCGTCTCCTGGTTCCCAACTATCTCTGTACCAAAATTCATCAAGATCGGTTTAGCCATTAAAGCGTGAAGAGGTAACAAACAAACAAACTCACTTTCGCTTTTATAATATTATATATAAATATATATATATATAATATATATATATATATTAGTAAGGATTTTGTCCCACGGCAGGGCAAAGGCCACTCCATTCCTTTCCACCTCTCCCGCTGTTTTGCCTCCTATAGCCAATCTGGCAGAAACGAGTCCAAATCGTCACGCCAGCGTGTTTTGGGCCTTTCTCTTTGACGTAAACCGTTTTCAGGCACTGTGTGTCAATTCTGGCCTTTATATCTTGGTCCCATCCCAGAAATGTGACCCACCTAGTAATAAAAACGGTTTACCTAACCATCATCATTTTCCTGCCCTTGTCCCATTCTATTTGGGGTCGGAGCAACACGTTTTCTTTATTTTATTTTATTTGTTTGGCTCACCAACATTTGAATACACAGTACAGGTTAAGAAGAACATCGAATAAATTTATTGACTAGTGTACCAATTTCTTATAGGTAAGCACATCATGCATTAATATGTTATAATAACTACTCTTCAAGTTCAAAGCTTGTAGAATAGCTTTATTTTTATTTGAATTTCTTCTTCTATTCTCCCCTATCAGACGTCACGGCATCATTTACTCCTTTCTCCTTCATATCATTCCTTACACAATCCATCCATCTTTTCTTTGGCCTTCCTCTCGCTCTCCATCCATCAAAATTTAGATCCATCACTCTTTTAGTCACATGTCCTTTAACCCTCCTCATTACATGTCCATACCAAGGCAAACGACTCCCTTTATTTTTTTCAGTAACAGGCGCAACTTTCAAACTTCCTCTAGTATACTCATTCCTTACTTTATCCATTCTTGTCACTCCACACATCCATCTCAACATTCTCATCTCCGCTACATGCAATCGTTTTCATCCACTTTTTTACAGCCCAGCATTCTGACCCATACAGTACAACAGCAAACGGTTTATCTAACCAATATTCTTAATAATTTTCCAGGTTTTACTTCTGCTGATTCTTCTACTCCGCTCTTAAATACGTACCATAATCTATTGATTCGCAATCCAAATCCTTTTTAGTCCATAGTAAGACGCCACAATTATCTCCTTTCTAGAAATGCGTCTACTTCTTAAGCCACAAACTAAAGCCAAGTAAAGGGTGTCCTTTTCTTTGTTCTCACGAACTTGAAGCGTAGTTCTGTAACAAAACCCGCTTTTAAACTAAAAGTTCGTGTTCAAACAAAAGTTCGCTCAGTGTAACTCGACAAAATACACAGAGTACAGGGACGGTTCGATAGCCGCGCCTAGAGATGGCAATGTCATTTTGCATACGAACGAAAATAAATGAATATTTTTTTATTCAAAGTTAAAATTGGTACAATACTTACTATACTTACTTACTAACATTAAAAAAGCGAAAATGAGTTTGTTTGTTACGTCTTCACGCCTAAATGGCTAACCCGATTTTGATGAATTTTGGTACAGACATAGTTGAGATCCTGGGGACGGATATAAGCTCACTTATTTTTTAACATATGAGGGAGGAAGAGGGAAGAAAAGGGAAAAATTAGCATTGCTATGTTACAATACTTAAGGCGCTTGGGCAAAAAATACAAGTACCAGGTACCTGCAAATCAGGAAAGGGGAACTGTGTTACTCCAAATTTAACGCGAGCGAAGCCGCGGGCAAAAGCTAGTTTTTTATTATTATCACGCTTCGGTGAGGGAAACATCGTGAGGAAACCAGACATGCCTGAGAGATTTTTCTCGATTGCATGTCAAAGTCAAGTCAGATCCCCATGGGTGGCATGGAAACTCTGACACCAAGTAGGTAAGCACTAACCATAGGATATAGAAGGAAGTCCTGGCCCACCCCATTCTGTGTTGTTGTCAACAATGTCAATATACTCGTAATGTTTGGAACTAAAGTGCACAAAAGTTTTAACGACTGCTGGAAACCGGCTCAGTCATTATGAGGCTAGATTAAAACTATGTCGTTCACTGTTTTTATTACATCGGAAGTTACACTAACGAGCAAAGTATTTAGGATTTTAGATTGAGATTATAAATTCTGAACATTTGTAATGTCAGGTGAAAGGTTTTTTTTAGAGCGATCGTGATCGAGCGAGCGTGTCGCGGGTTCGATTCCCGCACGGAGCATATATTTGTATGGCCTACAGGTACTTGTTCCAGGTCTGGCTGTTTGTGTACGTTAATATAAATGTTTGTTAACGCACCTACGATATAGGAGAAATTCCTAGTGGGAGGAAAAGTTAAAAAAAAGAAAGAAAAGACAGTAGAGAAGGATATGGAGAGGAAATCGTTGCTGAACAATAGCAGGCACTCGGGTTGATCAAGTTAAGCCACGCTTGCCAAGGTTGGTTTGTGGATGGGTGACCACCCGTAACATACCGAGTTTCCTCCGTGCTTCGCGAAGCACGTTAAGCTGTTGGTCCCGGCCGCATTTGTAGATCTTTGACAGTCGTTACAGATAGTCAGTGTCCCGAATGTTTGACAACCAGTCTTACCAAGTGTTCCGTATTACGCAATACTGAGTTGTTGTGGTCAGATACGCAGTCGCTTCATAAAAATACAGGTATTCAGCTGCATCCGGTTAGACTGTAATCTGCCGTCAACATAATTGGGAAAAGACTAGGCAGATGATGATGACTGTGGAGAAGGGTATCAGAAGGCTGTATCGACGGCGCGTTCGTTTTCCACATGCGCCTCAAAGAGATGTCAGGAAGGAAGGAACATGGGTGGGCTTTAGTTAGTAAAAGTCTACCAACCCCCCCCCCCCCCCCGCCCCGCCCAGAGCGGGGGAAGTTATGGGATGATTTCCCATCAACAAAAAAGGGTTAGGTCACGTCATTCTCATCTAATAAAAGCGTATTAACAAATAGTCGTACCAGCGACACGAAGACGAAAAAAAATAAAAAAAGAGACGTTCGAAATATTCAAATTTGAATTATTCACTTAAACGTTCTAAAGCAACCAGTATTATTTTTCTATCAGCTAATCTGATGTGAGGTCGTTGCTTTAAAGGTTGTTTACAAATCAAATCATTTATTTCAATTAAACCATTACAGGCACTTTTGAATGTCAAGAAACAAAATGAATCTACAGTCCCGGTCACAATGCATAATAACTTGTGAAAGTACTGTAGCTGCCCATTCCAAAGCGTTGATCTCTATGAAGAAGAATGGGCAAGAAACTCCATGGACACTCTTTTAAATTATAATATTATTACAAAATTGTATTTACATCATTAATTTTGAGATTATACAAATACATATGTGAGAACCATGTAGAAAGACGTGCACAGTAAGAGCGTCCAGAGTAAATTAAAAACCTTTTCAGTACAAACCTACAATTACTAAATTAAATCAACTCCACCGTACCAACCCTTGAATATCATTAAGGGACATCCAGAAAGCAAGAACATGTACTTTAATAGCAAAGTTTCTCATGTGCTAATTGCAAAGTACCGTCATTTAGCCCACCAAAGTTCTTTGTCCCCCTGAGATTTTGTGCCACACTTTACGGCATTTTGTGCCACACTTAAGAGGCATCTTCCTTTATAAATGGAAAACGTGTAACCCATACAGGTTCACTTAAAAGTTGGGGGATTTTTGGCGGCAACCCTTGCGATATTCCCATTAGATCGTTTATAACTGAATTGGGACGTAAATAAGAGAAATAAATGTTGACATATGGACATGTGATTATTATTATATGTAGAAGCAGATGTATGTAACTATATTATGTTAGTGCTGACGATTAAAATAATGATTTAAAAAACTCGTCTGCGTGAAACACTATAAAAAATACAAAACCCTCCTGGGCTGTCGAGTAAAAACTGAAAAGATAAGAACAAGTTCAGTTCAGAAGTGTAGACAGCAATATAATTACTGCAACAGTCAGGTCCCATGTTGGGTAGAATGATTTTACTAAAAAGTATTTAATTTAATCATTATCTTTATAATCATATTTTTTTATTATTAATAATTATAAATTGACGTACCCTATGTCACTCCCAAAACAGAGACTAATTCTAAGACACCTCATATGTAAATGAAACAACAGATGTTGAATTCGGTTAAATGGTGTATAACAATTAAATTAACGGCTCTGGAACGTGCTAAAAAATTAGACATACATACATACGCTTGAAAAACATAACCTTCTTTTCGGGCGTCGAGTAAAAAACGCGAAATAAAAGCCTGATCTAAAACCACCTAACGAGCTTTGGCATAATAGTGATCATTTTATCTATAACCCGGTTTTATACACCGGTCTTAAAATACCTACATAAAAATATTTAAGACCCAATCAATTCTTTCTTCTTACTTGCCAATAGAATTAATTTTATTAGGGTAATCTTGATCTTGTTGACATAGATAACCGCGTTTAATCGGGACATTAAAATCACTTGACGGATACATTATGACGTCATCAAATGAAGTAGAACACAGTAGCAGACGCTGCTAATAAAACCATACAGACTGCGAAACCGAAGTTCAAGTCCAGTATTTCCCCGTCGGAGTTTCGGTTTTTCGAAGGAGAGACTGCGGCCCCGGAACATAATAGGCAGAAGAAGGAACATGGGTGTGTTTTAATCAGTGGAAGTCAAGACCCCCGCAATACCATTTTTTTCGATCATCACGCTGGCAAAACCGCGGGCGCCAGCTGCCTTAAATATATCGTAGCTTTTTCTAATAGGAACAAATTGACTGTGAGTGATCCTTCTGTCAAACACTTTAATGCTTAAACCACATCAGGCCATATATTGGTATATTAGTCGCGTATTCTCCGTTGAACTTAACTACCGCATTTATTGGATTCCCATTAATCGACTAATCGATTTGCATAGCCATAGGGTGAGCAGGATTTAATTAATTAAAGTTTACTGCAGCTAATTTGTAATTGTGCGACATTAATATTGAGTGGCTTCGGTATTATGCATTTCGTAGAAGGTACCAGCTTATCCGATCACGTGGTTTTGGTGACGGTGGTTGCACAAAAAGCAATATATAGATTGCTACGTACCAAGAAATGGCGCAACCACGGTGGCCAAAAGCAAGTCAGTGGAGCAAGTGAGCTGAGTGGTTTTCGATTAAATGTCTCACGATCGTGGTACGGGCATAAAAAGTATCCCTACTGTTAATCCAAGTTATAAACTGTCTGTGCAGTTTGCTGAACTGGGCCTATTTGGCGCAGCCGTGAGACACAACTTGTCTTTTTTATTTTCATTACTAGCTTTCGCCCGCGACTTCGTCCGCATGGCATAGTTACTTTAGGCTAACGCTAACTTTAACCCGCGTGATGATCGAAAAAAAAAATATTTTTCTCAACTTTTCTTCCCTTTTTCTTTCCCTTTTCTCACTTTTTTTTAAATATAGCCTATGTCCGTCTCCAGGGTCCTAACTATCTCTGTACCAAAATTCACCAAAATCGGTTTAGCCATTAAGGCGTGAAGACGTAACAAACAAACTTACTTTCGCTTTTATAATATAAGTAAGGATTTAGATTATCTAACCAACCTAAAAATCCACCTTAGCAGCTGGTATTATAATATAGCCGCGGCTTTTTATAGGTTATTTAAATACATTTACATGTATTTAAATCTAATATATAAAATTCTCGTGTCACAGTTTTCGTTCCCATACTCCTCGGAAACGGCTGGACCGATTTAAACGAAATTTTGTGTACATATCGGGTAGGTCTGAGAATCGGCCAACATCTATTTTTCATACCCCTAAGTGAGCAGCGGGTGAAACCGCTGGGCACAGCTAGTAACCTATAAAAAGGTTAGTAGTTAGGTTAAGTACTTCTGCCACTAACACGCTAAGAAAAAGAATGGCAAAAAGCTAGTTATATGTACTTACGTGGAAGTCTGGGTTGTGTGTAGGCCAGATAGGCAGTCGCTCCATGTAAAATAATGGTATCAGCTGCATTCGTTAAAAAAAACCCGAATTCCAAAACAAAAATACTAAAAAGTGGAAATTAACTTTACTTCCGAAAGTCGGTGTCTTTTTTTGGTTTCGTTGACTTATTTGCCGGAAATAAAGTTATTTTCCACTTTATGTTTTTGGGAGTCGTTCATATTTTTTACAAAAATGTTTTTTATTTCAAAATTTTTAGTTACACTGGTATATATCACATGTTTTTTTATCGAGTATACATTTTCCATTATTACTAAAAGATTAGCAGATTGGATGATCTGCTATATGATTATATAGACATATTGAAAAACCATATATTATAGACGATAACTTATAAACTACCTAAGCAATATAAATAAAATTTATATGGACCACCTGGAAAGTGGCCCTATCAAACAAAAAGAATTTTGCAAATCGATCCACGCGTCTTTCTCCGACTAATTGAGTACGTTTTCTTTTTTTTGAAGTCGGTTAAAAATTGAAAGCTACTTCCAATATAGTTGGGAAAAGGCTAAGCAGATGATAATGGCGATTTACGTGGAAGTTTTAATTTAATCATACTCAATTCTGTTTAGTATCGATATTGACGGCACGATTGATGCAGTGGTTGAGCGATCGACTGCTGCGCTGCGTGTCGCGGTTTCGATCCCCGCACGGAACAAATATTTTTATGACCTACTAGTTGTTTCGGGTCTGTGTGTTGGTGTATGTGAGTTTAAATGTTTCACGAAACAGGAGAAATTCCTAGTGTGGAGCAACGTTTTTATTAAAAGAAGAAAAAAATAGGAGATATTGGAAACGGATTAGATCCTCATTACTTTGTGTACATGTCAACCGAAGAATTAACAGGACTAATTACATAAACAACATTCCTACTTAATCCAGCCTAGATAATGAGCTAACATAGGCGTCTACATTTATCTGAGCCTTATTTAGTAACAATTTGGTCACCATTTATTAAAATGTCAGTCTATAATGGTGTCAGTTTTGACAGGCCATAGAATTCTATTTGCAACGTATACAATGTAGTGTTCATTGTTTAAATGGCATTTGTCTGTTTTAGATTACTGGGTTATTTTGATTGTTTTAGATCCATTGTGGACAAGGTAAAAGGAGTATGTAAGGGTAGTATGACGGGCCTGTTGGTCTAGTGGTTAGTGGCCCTGACTGCTGAGCCGGAGGTCGTGGGTTCGATTCCCACCCAGGACAAACTTTGTGTGATGAGCATGATTGTTTGTTCTGTGTCTGGGTGTGATTTATCTATAATATGTATGTATTATAAATTATATAAGTATGTATATCAGTTGTCTGGTTACCATAACACAAGCTCTGCTTAGCTTGGGATCAGATAGCCGTGTGTGAGTTGTCCCAAGATATTTATTTATTATTTATTTATATAGTATCAGGTGGCGTTCTATTTGTGTCGACGGTGCGTTCGTGTTCGACGCGCGCTTCAAAGAGATGTCAGCAAAGCAGAGGGGCTTACCTGGGACACTACCTACCGGGGTTGCGGGTTGTTCGTAAGAGATACCGCGACCCGGAATACAAAGGGCAAAAGAAGGAACATGGATGGGTTTAAGACACGCCGCCCAGAGCGGAGGAAGTTAGTTTAAAAGAAAAGGTGGCGCTCCATGGTTTCTTTCTACCCCCATTGGATAAGTAAAAGTATAGTAAGTAATAAATAGGTAGCAAAGTAAAGTATAGTTCAATTGCTGGGCTAATTGCATAAGTTTTATACGTGTATTGCATAACTCTTCTTAGAAGTCGGTAAATTCGTAACCCTGTTCATTATATAATAGTTCAGCTGACCGCTTTTCAGTTACAGCGACCAACCTCAGCATCATCCATGGCTCAGGAAATTAGCCATCAGCACGAGAGATATTAAAGTGAAAGCGTGTGTGAGGTACAGCTGCACTCTGTATTTATTTATTTAAACTTCATGTACAATAGTGGTACATAGGCGGACTTAATGCCATAAGGCATTCTCTACCAGTCAACCTTTGGGTAAAATACGACAACATTGTGATAGGGTACAAAAATATTTATATCTAAAACTATTTGTTTTCGAAAACATTATAAATATTTATACGGATGCTAATACACATATACATATCAAATAAACTAATAAATACAATTAAAAAATAAATAAAAACGAGAACTTTAACAGTAATTACTATGACTTTTAATTGGTAGACGGACCTAAATAGTGGCTACGAACTTTTCTTTTAAAGGTAAGTTTACTTTCAGCTTTTTTAATGCCAAAGGGCGTTCCAGAGCTTTATTGTTGAAATTGCATAAGATTTGGACATAAAACCGGTGCGGTGTAATGGAATTTGGAGGAGTAGATTTTCAGAAGCCCGAAGTTTACGGCTGTGAGAACTGCCCAACACTTTAAAATAAGTTTTTAAATAATCAGGAGCATACGGATCATTCAAGATAGAGTACAACATACAGAGAGATCTGAGGGACCTCCTGAGTCTTATAGGCAGCCATTTAAGCTGAGTACGAAAGGAAGAGATGTGATCATATTTACGAAGGCCAAACACAAAGCGAATGCAATTATTAAGAAGACGATCCAATTTATTGAAAATTTCCTGGGATAGATCAGAATAACAATTGTAAAAAATTGTAAATTGTAAACAAACTGTATTCCCTCACTCTCATAGACCGATGGGACAGCAAGCAGACACGACCGGAGAGAAATCAGCTGCCAGACCAAGCAACGGCTTTTTATGTGGATGATACATCATCAAATAACTTCCCCCACTCTGGGCGGAGCGGGGAGGAGTTTCAGACTTGTACTGACTAAATCCCAACCCACCTGCCTACTATTGCCCTTTACGATCCGGAGCCGCGGTATCTCTTTCGAACAACTCGCAACCCCGAAACAACCCGCAACCCCGGAACAACTCGCAACTCCGGGTTTTTGCTACCCTTTACCCGAGACCACATAGAGGCCGCCATTTTGCGAAGCACTGCCTGGAAGCCAGCTGAGCTGTACTCGGCAAACATGAACAGGGGAGACCCAACGTACCCCTGAATGCGTTGCCTAAACATCCATACATTTTCGGTAAAATTGCTCCTAAATAAGACCATTTGACATTTAATATTCTAGAATGAAACGTCTTACAAAGCTTTTTGTAGAAATGGTTCAATTAATATCAGGCTTCACAAAGAGAGCAGGTACGTACAGGCCTGAGTTGTTGTGTAGGCACAGCTTATGTTGGATACAAGTTAATTTTGGTATTTCGGGAAATGAATGAAAATTTCAGTAGTAAATATAAAATGCCGGTGGTCGTAATAAAAAGTGTTTCTCAAAAAGGTCAGATACTTAGAGCTCGTATCCAGCGTTCCTGTATGACTAGATTATATGCATATAGACGACGCAAAAGTTAATTTTCACAGTTTATGAGATTCAGTCTGGTGACAGACGGGTAGACGAACTAACGGATGGACAGTGGAGTCTTAGTAAGAGGATCCCGTTTTACCCTTTGCATCAACACATGAGGGTTGAGAACAAGTGGAGAATTATGGCTCAATTATGGTGAGTATTCATTGGATTTCGAGCCATTTTTGTCTCGTCTCATAAGTATCAGCAGTAGTAATATCAAAGACTAAATAAAAGAGATTATAAAATGTGATTAACCTAATTTCACCTTCTAGGATGACATGACATCTACCGCATTAAAAACTCTAACATAAAATAACAAACAACCTGCATAGTGCAAAGTCAAGAATTTATTAAAGTGTCACTTATACAAGTCAACGATGTTCATCTGTTTGCATAATTAACTTTAAAAGTTCTCGCCTGCAATGCAGTCGC
Source organism: Ochropleura plecta (assembly GCA_905475445.1). NCBI lineage: Eukaryota > Metazoa > Arthropoda > Insecta > Lepidoptera > Noctuidae > Ochropleura > Ochropleura plecta. The sequence goes on from FR997739.1 coordinate 15,836,920, forward strand.
CAGACTTGGGGCCGCGTTTGATGCAAGGTGAAAAGTTGACATTGTTTAAGTTTTATATTTTATCAACCGACTTCAAAAAAGGAGGAGGTTCTCAATTCGTCGGATTTTTTTATGTATGTTCACTGATTACTTATTGTCTATATACATGTTTTTTTTTCTCTGTGTATTTAGATGATCTGCTACCTAATCTTTCAGTAACAATGGAAAATAATAACTTGAAAAAAATATCTGAAATATCGTTATACCATAACTAAAAATGCTGAATTAAAAAAACTTTTTGTAAGAAATAAAACCGACTTGCAAAAAAAAACCAACAAAGTCTCCGACTTCCGGAAGTAAAGTTATTTTCCGCTTTTTTTCTTGGAAGTCGGTTTAATATTTGATTTTATTTTTAAGTTTAGACAACTGTAATTGAAATACTTAATCTAATACTCCTTACTAATATTATAAAAGCGAAAGTAAGGTTATTTGTTATGTCTACACGCCTAAATGGCCAAACCGATTTTGATGAATTTTAGTACAGAGATAGTTGGGACCCTGGAGACGGATTTCTCACTTTAAAAAAAAGCCTATGTCCGTCACATAGGCTTTTTTTTAAAGTGAGAAATGAGGGCGAAAGAGGGAAGGAAAGGGAAAACTTAGCTATGCTATTACAATAAATAAGGCGCAAGGGCAAAAACTAAAGGTCGCCGGTATCTGCAAATTAGGAAAGGGGAACTGTGTTACCCCGAATTTCACGCGAGCGAAGCCGCGAGAAAAAGCTAGTATACTATACGTGAGGACTTGTAACTGGCTTGCTGTTGTCGATGGCTTTTTATTTTTTAAATTAAGTTTCTTTTTAAGCTGTACATCTTCCATGTATTAAATAAATAAATAAAATTTGATTAATGTTTTTATCTAATTTTTTCTAAAACCTGAAGACCATTATTAATAAATAAACTAAATAGATACAATTAAATTAATTAATTTTAACTAAACAGTTAGTATGTGTCTGGGGGCTCGGTATTTTGTTTCCAGAATAAAGACTACAGCAAGATACCTACATACATTTATGTCAATCAAATTGACATTGACTATGAAATAATTCAGCATCACAATAAATATCTATGTGAGGGCGTAGGGATAGATTAGTTTTTCAATAAATTGTAATATTTATAAATAACGCACAACGGGGCTTTATATTTAAGAGGAAATATCTCTCGTGATCTCGTGGTCGCGACTGACTGCTGAGCGAGAGGTCAATTCTCTGTTCACTTTTTTTTTATTTTATTTTTTTTATTTAAAGGGTTTTGTCGCTTAGCGACCACATCGCCCAGTTCAGAAAAAGCTATTTATAATCTATTATTCTCTGATCATGCGAGTGGAAATTCCGGTTTTCAAAATGGGAACTTCTCAGTAACAATCAGGAGTTTGGAAGTTGGAGATGTGATACCCCGTACATTAGAAAGTACCATAAACCTTTGATCTTGTATCTTGAGGCCTTAAAATGGCGTCTTAAGCGGAATTAGCGAAAAAAGATAAATAGTTCGGTGAACCGCCGACTACCCAAGATACGAGCATTGCTCAGTTTGGGAGTCGTTGAATCACTTTTAAAAGCCTTGTACAATAACTTTGCCAATTTTACCTTGTATTATGTTTTTTATTTTTTGTACTTTTTTGTGTGAATAAATTTATTTATTATTATTATTTATTAATTAAAATAGAATATGAATGACGCACTTAACATTACAAAACTGTTAATGTCTGACCATTTCTCGAATTGTAACGTAACAAATATAAAAGTAAAATTAGAATAAAATAAACATTTAAGTCGGCTCCCATACAACAAACATGTTTTTTTTATTATTTTACACTGGAATAATTTCCGAAATTCCACAATCGATCACATATTTTTTTTTGAAAAACGTTTCCCCACACTAGGAATCTCTCCTGTATCGTGGGTGCGTTTACAAACATTCAAACTCACATACACAAAGAGCCAGACCCGAAACAACTATCTGCAGGTCATACAAATATTTGTTCCATGCGGGAATCGAACCCGCGACACGTAGCGCAGCAGTCGATCGCTCAGCCACTGCGCCAACCGTGCCGAAATTCAAAAGCTAACCTAATTATGTTTTAAGGATAAACTAAATTAACTCTCACAGCTTGCACCAAATATTCCAAAACTTAGCTAAAATTTTCCCTCGTCTGCAACTAGGTAGCAAGCACCAGTCTACCGCATTTCCTAATCAAATTGCAATTAAGTCTAATGTGCTGCTCAGCGACCGTTGGACTCAGTTCCTCCAACTAATCGTGGAGTGTTAATTGAGTGAGGAAAGCCGTTGTGATAATATGACGTCTCAGTATGTTTTAGCAGTTAGCTCTTTCATCTCAGGGAAACACCGGTCTAATCAAGTTTAAAAAACTTTTTTGCAAAAAATAAAACCGACTTCCAAAAAAAAAGTGGAAAATAACTTTATTTCCGGAAGTCGGTGGCTTTTGTTGGTTTCGTTGACTTTTTTGCCACCGACTTCCGGAAATAAAGTTATTTTCCACTTTTTTTTTGGAAGTCGGTTTTATTTTTTGCAAAAAAGTTTTTTATTTCAGCATTTTTAGTTATAGTATTAGGATATAATTCGCAAACACGGTTATTTTTAGCTTTTTAGTGCGTAGGTCCCGTCTTAAATACAAGCTTTAGGCAGTTGTCTCACCAACGACGAGAAAACGACTAACTATCGGCTATTTTCTCGCTCAAGAAACGTACAATAGAATACTTTCCGTGTGAATAAAAGAGATGCATATACAAACAGTTGATCGCTGACTGTTCACACTGCCGGCGAGCACTCGCTTCACTAGTTTGTCGCTGAGCGACAAGAGCTATGAAAGATAACACTCACTCGGCGATACTCGCCAAGCGATTAGAAATCACGCCGAGAGAGCAACCAGTGGTCATGTCATTTGGTCGCGTATGAGGCCGCAAGACTGACTGTACGCTTGACTGCCGCGAGCGAGTGATGCGAGTAATCGCCCGCCTCACTCGCACACTCGCTTATAGCCGAGCTACACAAATATCGGAACTACGCACTTGCTCCCCACGTCTCGCTAACTCGTTTCTAGTTCTAGCTCTACTCGTTACTCGTTAATCGTTGCCGGTGAGACAAGTGCCTTAGTTCCACATCACGCTATAGTATTTAATACTATCTAAATTATGCTTTAGTTTAAAACCAATTCAGAAATCATATGCATCATCGCCTAGGGGATACAGCTGATACTTGATCTAATGATTGATTATGTTTCTTAATGACTGGGTGAGGGGAGGGGAGGGGGTACGGGCACCCTGCTCCCACTCGCCTGCCTACCCTGGCGAAACCCATACTTATACATGTGATTGCAGCAATCACGGCAGATTTGCGGTTATTTATTGAAGAGTTCCGTTGTATATCACTGAAGATCTATCACCAAATTAAAATACAATCACCTCAAAAAACTGCGATGACCTTCCAAATCATAGTGCATAGCGTTTTTTGTTCATTTGTCTTCGACAACCTCTAACATTATATCATCAACGTAGACGAAGTCAATCTAATACGCATTATTAAAGATAACTCAAAAACTACTGGCCGGATCTTGATATTTTTTTTATGGGACCAAACGACAACCACCAGCTTTCGAATAAAAAAAGAATCATCAAAATCTGTTCACCCAGACCAGAGTTATGAGGTAACAAACACAAAAAAAAAAAAAAAAAAAAAAAAAAACATACAGTCGAATTGAGAACCTCCTCCTTTTTTGAAGTCGGTTAAAAAGTCGTGTAAAACCTACTTTCCAAATAAATAATAAATCTACCATTTAAAGGTTCTGATAGACTTGAGCATTCACACAGAATATCCAGCATTCGCCGTTTTTACTCAAAGCAAAACTGTCCTTGCAAAGCAAATGCTCGCCCGAACGCTCGATAAATGCTAGCAAAAACGCTCTTGTTTATTTTTCTGTGATGTAAAATTCGTAAGAATTTGTGAAGTCGTTCCGTCCCGTTCCGTCCCGTTCCGTCCCGTTCCGTCCCGTTCCGTCCCGTTCCGTCCCGTTCCGTCCCGTCCCGTCCCGTTCCGTCCCGTTCCGTCCCGTCCCGTCCCGTCCCGTCCCGTTCCGTTCCGTCCCGTCCCGTTCCGTCCCGTTCCGTCCCGTTCCGTCCCGTTCCGTCCCGTTCCGTCCCGTTCCGTCCCGTTCCGTCCCGTTCCGTCCCGTTCCGTCCCGTTCCGTCCCGTTCCGTCCCGTTCCGTCCCGTTCCGTCCCGTTCCGTCCCGTTCCGTCCCGTTCCGTCCCGTTCCGTCCCGTTCCGTCCCGTTCCGTCCCGTTCCGTCCCGTTCCGTCCCGTTCCGTCCCGTTCCGTCCCGTTCCGTCCCGTTCCGTCCCGTTCCGATCCGTCCCGTTCCGTTTTGATGGAGAAGAACTAGTAAGAAACTTCATGGTTACTGCTTCAAAAATATTTGGTTTTACAAGATATTATATTAGTTATACAAGTCGTTGCTTATTTCACAAAAAGATAAAAAAGTTAACAAGCAAATAAACATCTACCAGGCCTACAATGACCAGAGTCTCGAATCTTTTTTTTTTCAAATAAGATTGAAACTTATCCTGCCTTGTGTCGCCCGCGGCTGGAAGCGTGACATCCGAAACTAATTTTACCGCACAACGTGACAGAGTGTTTTTTCGTCTGTTTTCTAAGTTAGCAAATTGCGATTTTGTCAGATTTCAACGTTGTTTCGTGATATCCCCCATGGGTGTCCAGGGAAACTACTTTGTGAACGTGTTGGGGTTATATACGTTGTTTTAACTTTAAGTGCAGGAGTTTAATGTTGTTATGTTTTGTGAAATTATCTATTTAAACTTCATGTACAAGAGTGGTACAAAGTATTAGGATGTACTATCGACAATTGTTAGTTGATGACGTCACGTCGCCACCCGCACCACTGTGCTGCCATGATTGTTTCCGATTTTTGTAAATTAACATTTTGTTTTGGTTATGTTTTACTAGTTATTCAAAAAGATTATATAAATAGAATCTAGTCTTAATCCTACTATCTTACTTATATCTTAATTCTTACTAAAATTATAAATGCGAATGTTTGTGAGGATGGATAGATGTATGATTTCAATACTAGATATCCTAATAGACTCATTATGCCTAGAACGAAAACACAATTATACAGACGAAGTTGTTTTCCTATGTGTATAGAAATATATATTAAGATTCCTGATAAAAAAAAGAACTTCCAATGGTCCGCTTCAGAAAAGTTTTACACACGTGGTTAATTGAGAATGCTTTCTATACTCTGCAAGAATTCCTTCAATTTAAATAATGTTAAAAATACAAAAAAATTGCATGTCGTTATGGTATGACTAAATATGCTAAGCTACTATTACACTGTTTAATAAACGAACTTTTGTAACCATATTTATTAGCAAATAAATGTTTGACTTTGACTTTATGGATGTAGGGATGTAGGGTTGTATGGATGTATTTATGCTTGTTAATATTTCACGTCAAAACGACTGATCGGAATAATTAAATTTGGCGCAGAGGAAGATTATAGTCTGCAATAACACAAAAGAAACTTTTTTTTTCGATATCAAGCGGGCGAAGCCGCGGGCGCCAGCTAGTTCTAAATAATACTTTAATGATTGGGACAGGGTTTGGGTTTTCGAACCTTTTCGTCATAAGAACCCACTATCCGTACGTCCCCAGGCTGTATCTCATGAACCGTGACAGTTAGACAGTTAAAATTTGTACAGATGATGTATTTATGTTGCCACTATGATAACAAATACCAAAATACAGAAAAAAATATTTAAGGGGGCTCCCATGAAACAAACTTGATATTTATGCCGTTTTTATAGAAAACTAGCTTTTGCTCGCGGCTTCGCTCGGGTTAAATTCGGGGTAACACAGTTGCCCTTTCCTGAATTGCAGGTACCTGCTACCTGTAGTTTTTGCCCTTGCGCCTTATTGTTTGTAATAGCAAAGCTAAGTTTTTTCTTTTCTTCCCTCTTTCTCCCTCCCTCATTTCTAAACCTTTTTAAAAAAAAGTATCTCTGTACCAAAATTCATCTAAATCGGTTTGGCCATTTAGGCGTGAAGACGTAACAAACAAACAAACTCACTTTCGCTTTTATAATACATATTAGTAAGGATAAAGTATATAGATAGTATAGTAAGGATAACGAGATCCTTCGTGTGGTAGTCGACTCACACTTTACCGTTTCTTTTTATGTATTGTATAAATTAATTCGAGAAGCAAAACTTTTTACAACCCACTAAGCAAGTTCAACAACGCTATGATCTTGAAAATTCAACTGAGTCTTGGTCTTTACAAGCTTGTCATTAGTCCCGTGGGCAAACTGTTCCTAAGCTTTACGAGTCGTGGGTAGGGTGCTTTAACCGTCTGAATACTCAAGAAGTTACTTTTGACAACAATGATCCTTAGGGTACGTCTGATAATTTTATACCTCACTGATGGTCATAAAATGATAGTAAGTAAAGCTTGTAAAGTTAATTAGGAGTCTAAAACGAGCAATGAGCTGTCATTGTGAGCCTTGTAGATTCCTAGACGCTTGTTAATTTTTGTTAACTTCTTTTTCTCGACGTTTTATAAGTGCCCATGTGAAATGTGTGTGTGTAAATTCATTCAATCAAGGCTCAAATAATTCGGGACTGTGGATCGTGAGCAATGTGTAGCTCACCGTCTGTCCGTCTATTGATAAGAGCCGTGTTGACGGCACGTTTGTGTTCCTCGCACGCCTCAAAGAGATGTCAGCAAAGCAAACGTGCCTGCCAGGGTCTCCTCCAGCCGGTGTTGCGAGTTTTTCGAAAGAGATACCGCGGCCCCGGAACATAAAAAGGCAATAGAAGGTACATGGGTGGATTTTAGTCAGTACAACACTGATACTCCCCCCCGCTCCGCCTAGAGCGGGGGAACTTATTCGAAGATTTCCGATCCGCAAAAAAAGGCTCAAATAATTCGAAAACGTCGCACATGTTACACAAACTTTTGACTTTTAATGTTCCACAAAATTCTAAATTTAATCAAAGTTTATAAATATCCCATGCCTACATCTCAATAGAAAGTTGGTGGGTAGACGCTTCTTCAGAAACAATGACTTGATGGATGCTCGAGGTTATACTTAAATAGAATAAACGATTAATTTTGGGACATCCGATAGAAATTTCTTGGTTCAATTTTATGTTAGATAGATAGATAGAGTATTCTTTATTATGTACACCATACACATTACAAGAATTACAGTATACAACTTATAAATAGGTTGAAATAATGGGCGGTCTTATCGCTATAAGCGATCTTTTTAAGACAACCTTTGGACGGATTTAAAGGAGTAAAAACAGTTCTGTTGGTAGTCTGTGCTGGTTCATTTTACTTAATTCATATCACATATTATTGGTAACTATAACCAGTGAAATGTGTAAGGAATATAAGTACCTACACCTCTGGTCATAGTTGGTCGGAGAATACAGGCGTAATATTATGGCATGTTTATGGAAAACCTTATCAAAGGCCTCATTTAAGACGAATTTTAGCCAATAGCCTACCAGATACCCCGATCCGAGGATTCTCACTTTTCATTTGACGATAAGGAATTTTTTCCTCAGAGGTATAATTAACCCGGGGTTGCGGGTACCGCGGCTTCGGAACACAAAGGGCAAAAGAATGAACATAGATAGGTTTTAGTCAGTACTGTAAAAGTCTGTCACACCCCACCGCTCTGCCCAGAGCGATGAAGTTATTTCCGCAAAAAAAAGGCCTCATTTAAGACGAATTTTAGGCAATCGCATTCCGAATACTCTGATTGGAGGATCCTCACTTTTCATTTGACGTTAAGGATTTTTTCCTGAGAGATTCGCAGAGGAGCCTGCAAGGGCAATCGCCTGCCGGGGTTTGCGGGTAGTTCGAAAGAGGTACCGCGGCCCCGGAACATAAAGGGCAATAGGAGGAACATGGTGGGTCTTAGTCATTACAAGTCTGACACTCCCCCCCGCTCGGCCCATAGCGGAAAGAGATATAAGAAACGTCTACCCACATTATTGCTATTCTTATCATAATTATTGTGAGTCTTAATATAATACTGAGCAGTGATCCATATTTATTGATGCTAAAACCGAGTAGATTTAAATGTCTTCCACAGATAAAAATATATATTAATAATAAAGCCATGTCTAATTTTATCAAAATGACGTATATTTGTAAGAACGCCCTTTGAAGTTGCAAAGTATGAATAGCAGTTGACCTTAAATTTATTTTCATATGGTCTATATATATTTATTTTACTTTTACATAAAACGGCCATTAGACAATTAAATTAGTTAAAGACGGCTCAGCGATCGACTGCTGCGCTGCGTGTCGCGGGTTCGATCCCCACACGGAACAATGATTTGTATGACCTGCAGATAGTTGTTCTGGGTCTAGCTGTTTGTGAGTTTAATTGTTTGTAAACGCACCCACAATACAGGAGAAAATATTAGTGTTGTAAACGTTTAAAAATAATCATACAAATATGTGTTCCGTGCGGGGATCGAACCCACGACACGCAGCGCAGCAGTCGATTGCTCAGTCACTGCGCCAACCGTGTCGCCAATTAATTACAGACCTCAAACCGACAGAAGACACGGACACAAACTGGTTAAGTATTAAAAAAATCTTCGTAAAACTTACTTAACTTAACTAAAAAAAGGAGTGAAACTAGAATTTGAAAATATCAGTACAAAACTAAAATTCGAACGGTGGCGGCCATTTAAATTGAAGAAATAAAACTTTATAAAACTACTTACTTTTGCCCGCGGCTTCGCTCGCGTTAAATTCGGGGTAACACAGTTCCCCTTGCGCCTTATTAATTTGTGATACCAACGCTAAGTTTTCCCTTTTCTTCCCTCGTTCTCCCTCATATCCCACTTTTAAAAAAAAAAATTGCCTATGTCCGTCTCTTGGTTCCCAACTATTTCTGTACCAAAACTCATCAAAATCGGTTTAGCCATTAAAGCGTGAAGAGGTAACAAACAAACTCACTTTCGCTTTTATAATATTAGTAAGGAAGTAAGGAAAAGGATTTTTTCTACATGTCTAGCAATGGCTGCGATTGCTTTAAAGTTCAAAATATTGGAAAAAGAACCAACTAGCTGGTTTGCAGCTTAGGTTCCCTCTCCACTAGGGTAGTGAACTGCGAGACAAAAAGTGACGACAGGCCGTGTCGACGGCGTATTCGTGCTCCACGCGTGCCTCAGAGAGATGTCCCGAGCTAAAAGATATTGACAGAGAGACAGATAAACAGACAAGAAATTGATCCTATAAGGGTTTTTTTTTGGGGTGGGAAATCATCAAATTTCTTCCCCTTGAGTGTCAGACTTGCACTGACTAAAACCCACCCATGTTCCTTCTATTGCCCTTTACGTTCCGGGGCCGCGATATCTCTTTCGAACAATCCGCAACCCCGGCAGTCGGAGGCCCTAGCCCTCTGCTTTGCTGTCATCTCTTATCCTAAAAGGGTTCCGATTCGTTTCGAGGTACTGAACACTAAAAATTAAAAAAAAAACTTTGATTAGGCTTGTACAATTACGTGAGTCTTAGACTCTTTGCACAAAAAAAAAACAGAGGGAGCCTAGCCTAAACTCATTGATGGTGATGATGGCACTAATAGGGGATATTACTGCAAAATTCTGGCGCAAGGGCGCAGCACTAGCGTAAGCAGTAAAAAGTTTTTTGCCGAGACGTTCAAAGTGTAAAATATTGTTTAAGTCTATCTTTAAATTGAGTGTAAAATTGGAAAAAGTATATTAGTATTAATTAATATACAATAATGCATCAGTGCTGTGTATTTGGATGCAAGAGTAAAGGGAATCATTCATTTCCCAAAGAAAATAATGTTCGAAAGCTATGAATAGCTAATATAATAACTAAGCTAATAATAGCTAAAAATTAGCACAGTTCAGTTAATTATTTTTATTATCGTACCTTTCCACCAAATCCTTTTTTTTCCCTTTAAACTCGCACCGCGTTCTCTAAGCAGTTTTTTTAAATCATCCACTTTTAAATGGCCGTAGGACGCCATAATATATATAATTAAAGTAGAGATAGTATAAGATAGGTAAGTTATACCAAAATAATTAACATTTTGACATATTTTCACAGAATATCTGGCGGTTACAATTAAATACCGAGAATACGCGATTGCGCACATGACGGTTTGTTTACTGCATGTGCTAGTGGCGCCCTCTGCGCCGAGGTTTGCGTAATATTCCCTATTGTTGTCCGTGATTGTACCGGTTCGACCAAACCCTTACCTATAGTAGAACTACTGGTGTACACTCACATCCACAACTTTTTCAGCGAACCGTGAGAAAGTTTACAACATTTAGTTGCCTGTTGGCCTCATTTCCAGTCAGTGTTTATGAACTAGCTAGGTACTTACGTCCTTCTGTTATTGGCAGCGTATTATAGTTTGTTTTAAATTGGATTTTAACTTGTTGTTTTACTTTTGTTTTGTTTAGAGCCGTCTTGAGTTTCTGCGTTATAAAATAAAATGTTCTAATGTTTCTAATGCTTTATAAGGTTCTTTCTAACCGTTCTTTCTAAAGAGTAAATGAAACCCTTATAAGATCACTTTATTGTCCGTCTCTATGTCTATTTGTTTCTGAAAACCACTGCTATCTGTCTCGGGAACATGTGGAGGTATCGAGTTCAAATTAAAACTATATACTCAAATTTGTGGACCGTCAGAGCTTTGGCAAAAGCCTCTGAGCTATGTTAAGACAGTCAAAAGATTTGGGCAGAGCACCGCCGTGCCCTCGTAGAGGCGATCGGTGGCGCGAGACGACTCCCGGCCACCGCAGATGCGTGCCTGTGGACGGTGAGCAATGGGTAGCTCACCGTCCGTCCGTGGCAGTTTAGTCAGTACAAGTCTGACACTCCCCTCCACTCCGCCCAGAGCGGGGGAAGTTATTTAATAGTAATGGCCGTTTATGCGGCAAGATTGTACGCTACCCTTGCTGGCCGCACTTGGCTGGTTTTTTTGTAACTGAACACATTTTAGCCTAACCCAACCCGTGTGATGTTATGTGTGTATAAGTCATGTGTTATTAAAGAGCTTCTTTATTTAACTATTTATGTACACACAGTAAACCAGACAGGATAAAAACATATAAAATTTGAGTTCAAAAGTACTGGTTATTTCTTAAGAAATTTCTGCCAGCAGACCTGCGAAAGGAGATATGAGATCGAAATGCAGGATGTTTATGTCTTCTTTATGTAAAAATCAAATGACAGATAGCCATCTGTGAAAAAACAGCCGTGGGAGTCGAACTAGCGCACCGAGGGTTCCGCTTGATTTTGCCGACTTATAAGAGCTATATCTTCTGACTGCGTTGACTTATAGGGTTGATTTTATCACAGCACTAAGAGACTAATTTCAACTCGAAACTTTCACGCGTTCCCGAGATAAAGAGTCTTGACAGAAGGACTAGACAACAAAGTGATCCCAAAAGGGATTCATTTTTTTCTTTTGAGGTAGAGAACCCTAAAAAGTGCAAAAAAAACTTGTTACGTTAGTGGCATGTAGAAAAACGATTAAACCAGATACCACAATATCCAATTACCCCGCTGACAAGATCCATCCATGTGCAAGACAACCCTAAAATTACATCCAAACCCAAGGAATGATTGAATGAAAAGACTGAGTGACCGAAAATAAACGAAAGATAAAAGAAAAATGGACAACCCATTAACTTGAATTGTACGGTTCGAAGAATAACCGCGAATTGGTAAAAATGTGAGATAGTTATTTTATTTTGCTGAAAATATGTTTATCAGAATATTCAATCCTTTCACATTGCTGGAATTTATTATCCACTGTCATCAAAAGAGTTGTATTGCAAATGCGGTTGAATTGCTTTTATTGCTCATTCAATAGACTTAAATAGGTTTCACCGCGCAGTGAAATATATAAAACTAGTTTTTGGCCGCGGCTTCGCTCGCGTTAAATTCGTGGTAACATAGTTCCCCTTTCCTGATTTGCAGGTACCTGCTACTTGTAGTTTTTACCCTTGCGCTTTACTTATTGTGATAGTAAAGCTAAGTTTTCCCTTTTTTCCCGCTTTCTCCCTCATTTCTCACTTTTTAAAAAAAAAGTTAGCCTATGTCCGTCTACAGGGTCCCAACTATCTTTGTACCAAAATTCATCAAAATCGGTTTAGCCATTAAGGAAGACGTAACAAACAAACAAACTCACTTTCGCTTTTATAATATTAGTAAGGATATCATCTACCGTATCATCAAATTACTCCACCCACTCTGGTCGGAGCAGGGGGAGTGTCAGACTTGCACTGACTAAAACCCACCCATGTTTTTTGCCTTATATTCCGGGGCTGTGGTATCTCTTTCAAACAACCCACAACCCCGGCAGACAGTGGCCCTGGCAGGCTCCGCTGCAATAAATTACATGTTAAATATATCTACCCTTTATTATTCATCTTAAGTTTAAGCACTAACCACGAGAGTAAGAAAGGCCTTGGCATAAACAGTGTTAAAAAAATTTAACTGGGATTTCTGAAAAACCTTACTCTTTCAAAGCACTGCGGCTACGGCGTAGCAATGTGCTACGTCGTAGCAACAGCGTAGACCTGAGTCTAAGTACGCACTTATAGCTGGCATGCCTAGCGCTTAGTGCCTAGTGATTTACCATAATGGTTAGGGTTGCAACACATCTATCACTATGGAATCGCATATATCTATGCTTCTGTCGCAGACCTTGAGTTATTATTTCAAGCAAGTTGCTGGTGAACAATCCTAGCTACTTGGTTTTGCCTGTTCAAGTACTTCCCGTTAGCCAGACGAGAACAACCAGTTATAATATGCCTAATGGTAATATGCATTATTATTATTACATGAAATAATAACAACATAAGCCCAATAGCACATACATAAGTCTATTCTAATACTAATACTGTTATAGAATTCAATACCTACATTATTACTAATAAACAGATTAATTTCGCACGCATCAATTAACTTCATTATACAACTAAATTAGTCATGTTGTTAACATATTCATATAATCTATTATTCATTCACACTGTAAATCTAAATGTGGGTAAAGGCTTTTATGAAAATTGGGTCTTATCTCTCAACATAAGTTTGCACACTTGCGCTTAGTTTAGTAAAATCATATTTAAATGATAGACAGCAGCAAGTGCAAATAAATGGTGTTAATTCAGTGGGTTTAAATGTAAAGATGGGTGTACCACAAGGATCGATATTAGGTCTCTTCCTCTTTTTAGTATATATTAATGATCTACCCCATTTATTTAAAAACCAACCACAAATGGTGTTGTTTGCTGACGATACCTCTTTAATATTTAAGATAAATAGACGTGCCACAAATCTAGACGACGTAAATAACGCCCTATTACAGGTAAATGATTGGTTCACCGCCAATAATTTGGTATAAAATAGGAAAAAAACGAAGTGCATAAGTTTTGCTCTGCCACACGTCAAAAGTAGTGATTGTGACATAGTATTGAATTAAGAGAAACTAGAATTCGTCGATAAAACTGTTTTCCTGGGGATAACGCTACAATGGGGTCCGCATATAACATCTCTTGCAGGACGGCTTAGTTCAGCAGCATATGCTGTCAGAAAAATCCGTCAGTTTACTGATGTAGATACCGCGAGGCTAGTCTATTTTAGTTATTTTCATAGTATAATGTCATACGGTATTTTACTTTGGGGACGGGCTGCAGACATCGAGTCTGTATTTATTCTGCAGAAAAGAGCCATTAGAGCCATTTATAATCTACGTAGGTGAGATTCTCTAAGAGAACAGTTTAAGGAAATTAACATCATGACAGTACCTTGTCAATATATCTATGAAAACATCAAGTACGTCAGAAAAAAATTGCATCTATTTGGTAAACGAGGTGATAGACACAAGTATAATATGTATTAGAAATAGAGACCAATTGGTTCAGCCGGGTTTCAGGTTAGCTAAAGTAGACTCATCTTTCATGGGGTACTGTTTGAAATGCTACAATAAAATACCTCCCCACATTCTTCAACTGAATGAGGCGAAATTTAAATCTTGCATTAAACGCACACTATGTAGGCAAGCATATTATAAGTTGGGAGATTATATTGATGATTAAAATGCTTGGCTCAATGCTGGTCCTGCTCCACAAGCATAGGGGTAAACTCATTGATTAGTATCCGAAGCTATAGTTGAAGCTGCAGAAGATTGTAAGACTATCGTTGCAATGTATAGAATCAATTCTCTAGTATTGTATAATTATTAAGCACATATGTGAGTGCTATGTATTATCATTGACTTGACGAAGCCCTGGTGGTTGATAGTGTCATGCTCACTTAAATGTCTCGCTAATGGTGGCGGGTGTGTCGGGTCATTTAGCTCCCTTCAAAATGGTCGAGCTGAATGGGGCTGATCCATACGTCAAGTTCGTGAACGGGCGCTGTCAGTTGGGACTGGTCATTTTTTAGCTACCACGGTTCATTTTTAACTTATTTAGATTTAGATTTAAAATTAAATTTTGCTTTTTATTTACTCTGGACGCTCTTACTGTGCACGTCTTTCTACAACGTTCTCACATATTTGTATAATCTCAACATGAATGATGTAAATACGATTTTGTAAAAATATTATAATTTAAAAGAGCGTCCATGGCGTTTCTTGCTCATTCTTCTCCATAGAGATCAACGCTTTGAATTTCAAAATTTTATAAACTAAAGAAGCTGTCTATTACAATTACTCTCACACCGGGGTTCTCAAAGTTTTTCGTTATGTCAGACGCATTCATTTTTCCCTTTTCCGACATTCTAACAGTTAAAAAAGTGTCCCTTTGTCTATGCCATAAGGTTCTGTGTTCTATGTTTTTATAAGCCAACAAAACATTTGAAACCTTCTGTGCCTACGATTGTATACAATTTATAATATAACCAGCGTTATACCAAACACTTCACAGTAGACTTTCCTGTGGCTTAAGAGTTAATTAAAGAGCTGAAAGTTATTGTAGTGGTCTTGCAGATAAGCTGGAAATTGCTCTCTGCTTCAGTTTAATGTATGTAAAGTTTTTATTTGAATTGCAGAAGTCTGAAATAACTACTGATATGAGGCAAGCCCGATGGCCCCGATAAAAGTATCGTGGATATGTAGAATATAGGAATGTTGGGATCAAAGAGAATATGACAATCAAAGGATGTCAAGAAAACCCTGCTTGCTGCACTAAAAACGTTTTTAATAATATACCTTCTGTGCTGTTTGAGTCAAATATTTAAAGATGACAGAGAAAAAAAATATGTTGGTTGTTCAATGCATTAGGTAAATTGTAGTGCAAGTAATATGTTATTTATTTATTTAACACTTTAAGTACAAAGTACAGAGGCGGACTTAATGCCATAGGCATTTTCTACCAGTCAACCTTAGGGTGATGCAGAGACAAACAGTGGTAGGTGTAAACAAAAAAAATAAAAATTATATAATAATTATATTATATTGTTATGTGTTGTATTTGTACAAATATACCGAAAAAACAATGAAAAATTAGGTTAACAATTTCTAGGATATGGTAAAGGAACATCAATACAACAACAACGACAAAAGGCTTTGTACAATATTGTTTCATATCTGCTTAAAGTTATTAACCGATTTCAAAGAAAGAAGGAGGTTCTCAATTCGTCTGAATCTCTTTTTATATTTTTTTTTGACATGATGTCAAAAAAAAAATAGTTTAGTACAAAGCCTTTTATCGTTGTTGTTGTATTGATGTTCCTTTACCATATCCTAGATATTGTTAACCTAATTTTTCATTGTTTTTTCGGTATATTTGGTCCCATATCAATTTTATTTATGTTGCTTAGCTAGTTTATGAGTTGTCGTCTATAATACATATTTTTTATCTATGTCTATATGGATGATCTGCTAATCTTTTTGTAAAAAATATAACCTACTTCCATTAAAAAGAAACTTAAACGTGGAAAATAACTTTACTTCCGGAAATCGTTGGTAAAAAAATCAACGTAACCAATAAAAGTCATATAATAACAGCCATATAAATATATTAACCGACTGACTGACTGACTCCAAAATGAGAAGTCTCATACAGAAATTATCTTAACAAAGTTCTCCGTTCTTATCCTATTGAAGTTAATATTTATGTTACGAGAGCGAATAGATGGTTATTTTTGCACAGAAATCAACGGTTGTTTTTCACTTCATCAACATCATATGGTTACTCCTTAAATTTCCCATAGCTGATAAAGAGAGTACAAATAAACGATATTTTTACTGGTAAATGAAGAATTGAATAATTTAACAAAATCAAAATATTTTTATTTCAAATAGGCCTACATGGGCACTTATAAAACGTTGAGAAAAGGTGCACGTTTAACTGTAACGTGTACATAACTTGTAACTTTTGATACCATCTAAAAATTCGCTTTCTAAAAACCAAAATACAAGAAAATAAATCAGATAACCTCTGATTACATAATCTACTTATTCCACAAGAAAATTACAAAACCAACGTATACAAAAAGAGATAAAATTACTTCATGTCAGTTGGATGTCGATACCGATTTCGTTACTAATTTATTTGATGCCCCAAAATTGATATTTAATTGGTTTACACGTATTTTGGTGAGAAGCACTTTGTATTGTAATTATCTTACCACCTCAATATGAATGAGAAAACGTAATTTCCACCTCAATATGAATGAGAAAATGTAATTTGAAAGGTTGAAAACAGGTTTTTCAGTGGGTAATGTCGTTAGGTCCACTTTTGCAACACAATAAATGAATGCGTTCAGCGCAGAAAATCTATCGTTTTGTTTATTGAACTCAGTAGAATATTAGCCTAGTACAAAATTTGACTTCGCAAGGTTATAATATAAAAAAATAAAAATAAAAGTGGAAAATAATTTTACTTCCGGAAGTCGGTGACTTATGTTGGTTTCGCTGAAGTCGATTTTATTTTTTTACAAAAAAATATTATTTCAGCATTTTTAGTTATGGTATAAATAACACATCACATATTTTTTATCGATTATTCATTTTCCATTGTTGCGTAAAGATTAGCAGATCAATCATATAGGCACAAAGAAAATATATATATTAAGGAATATAACTCATAAACTACATAAGCAATATAAATGACGACACGGTTGGCGCAGCGGCTGAGCGATTGACTGCCGCGCTGCGTGTAGCGGGTTCGATTCCCGCACGGAACAAATATTTGTATGGCCTACAGATAGTTGTTCCGGGTCTGGCTGTTTGTGTATGTGTGTTTAAATGTTTGTAAACGCACCCACGATACAGGAGAAATTCCTAGTGAGGGGCAACGCTTTTTAAAAAAAAAAAAAAATATAAGCGACTAACCAAACCCTGTCAAACAAAAAAAAATTGCAAATCGCTCCAGGCGTCTTTGTCGGTGAATATACACAAAAAAGAAAGATTCCGACGAATTGAGAACCTCCTCCTTTTTTGAAGACGGCTAAAAAGGCTTGTATTGATCACCACAATACGTTACCAAATTCGTACCATTAACCTTACCTCCAATTTTTCCTTTCTCGTATTTTATTGTACCTACCACGAAACATTATCCAATATTAATGTGAAAGTAATTCTGTTTGTCTAACAAAGAGAACGAATTTAAAAGGCGCACGAACTGATACACACGTAGACCATGATCTGGATTAGGGCTCAGAATATCTATAGTTTTAGTAACAAAGGATGCGTTTTTTATCCCCTACAAAAATGGCCAAACCGTGTACCTGAAGGACAAAAATACGAAATTATAGGAAAAAAATCGTAGATTTTGAAAAAAAATATATTGTAATTATTCGCGCATTTGTACCAGTAGAAATTGTCGATCAAAGATGTCAAAACTTGCAACCCAAGAATTTCAATCTGGCAATGTCATGATTTAAATCTCCGATGATGCGTTTCGTTACTTCATTTTATAAATATATGAAAACAAAAATGTACTTTACAGAATTTATTTATGTATTACAGATAAGTTTTTATTTCTAGTACACATTTTTGTGAATAATCATGGGTACAAGAATTTAAAAAAAATACATTTATTTCACATTTTGTATTATTTTTTGCGTTTGGTTATCTGCCAGCCAAAAGCCAGGGCTCCAGACCTAGGCCGATAGTTTTTTTTCTACTGTTGTTGATGTTATTGTCAATTTGTCAAATTGTCATTCCGTTTCGGTTACCCGTCTCCACAGAGTACTTTAATATGCCGTCTCCGTAGTTTATATATTATGAGTCAAAGAAGACTACAATAGTATTGTTATGAGTTTATAGTTCGCTATCGATGATGGTGATGTCTTTACTACCTACCAGAATTCATAATGAAAATAGAAGAATCAATACTGTTATTCCGACTACCTAGCTTCACGATTATCTTTTATTTTATGACGATAATCAAGTCTTAAAGACATAATATATATTCTTGTATTACGCTTCCACAAATGCCATTCATGAAGAGTTGAAGGTATAATCCTGAAGTTGAAGATATTATTATAATCCTGTATCATATCATAGACCATGTAGTTGGCGTAGAATGACCTATAAGTACATAATTTAGATCCTCTTGTCAGACTTCAAAAGGGTGGGTATAGCTTTCTCAGCTTTTCGCCAGTCTATGGGTGGATATTTTTATTCATTATAACCCGTTTTTATCATGTTTTTAAGGTTTTTATTGAACACCGATGTAATATATTTTGACGTGATTTTGACAGATGAAACAGATTGACAGCCGTCAATGATGTCATAAACGTTTCTTTGAACGCAGTTACGTTGCCAGGTAGTGTTTTTTCATAAACTTTTATTTCTTTTTCTATCTAGTATTTTAGGATTTTAAATACTGCTCAATATACAAATTATTGGTAGGAGTTTTAATAGTAATTTGTACCTCGGTACAGTCATGGCCGAAAAAAAAACACCTCCTTTAATTTATAAAGAGGAAAGATTTGTTTGTATGTTTGTATCAAATACTACTGGACCGCTCCAAAACTACTGGTCCGTTTTTAACATTTTTTTCCCTAATGGAAAGCTTCATTGACTGAAAGCGACATAGGCTATACAAAATCACGCTACTACCCACGTAAGCGGGGCAGCAATTAAAGACGCGGGTGAAACCGCCAAAGACAGTACTTCATAAAGCCACAGATTAAATTATCACTTACTTCGAGATAGTTGTTTCAGGTCTGGCTGTTTCTGTATGTGAGTATACATGTTTGTAAACGCACCCACGATACAGGAGAATTTCTTTGTAGAAAGCCTTTATTTAAAAAAAATGAAGTTGTTGTAAAATGTCACTGTATGTTAATTTTGTTATATTAGATAGTTGCTCATGATTACCGAGCGTTCGAAAATAAGGGTAACTAAAAAAAATACAATATTTGGGTTGTATTCGTTTAAATCTAGGTATGCGAAATAATAAATGATTTAATTGGTTAATCCCACAAACTGCTCAAACCGGTTAATAAAAAGACTGAAATTTATCTAAATACTAGTCTGGATATTTATGCTATAGCTGAGAGCTGACATTGTAACAAATAACTAATTATCACGGTAGTACATTCTGTTGGATTTCGGTCAAATCACGAGCGAAACTGAGAACAAAAGCTAGTGGCATAACAAGGAAACTTCATCTGAAACGAGCGCTATCAGAAATCAACCGGACGATTGCTCTCCTTCGCTCCAATGATCTAAGCTATCACGTGTTGAGGATAAAATGTTCCTTTTGAACTCAGGCGGCGCGATTCGGAAACGTCAATTTCCCATCACTCTGCTAAATGGATGTCCGATTCGTATTTGTGTTTACTTTGCTATAGGTTAACCGCTGTAAGCAAAAGTTTCCTGAAGAAGTTTTTAAAAAGCCCGTCTTTTTTTTGCGGATGGGAAATCATCAAATAACTTTTCCCGCTCTGGGCGGAGTGAGCGGAGTGTCAGACTTGTACTGACTAAAACCCACACATGTTCCTTCTATTGCCCTTTACGTTCCGGAGCCGCGGTATCTCTTGCGAACAACCCGCAACCCCGGCAGGTGGTTTTAAGAAGCCCTGGCGTGAACGCGAGGAGTAACTACTCGAATATATATATACTAGCTGTGCCCAGCGGTTTCACCCGCTGAGGTTTAAGGGTATGAAAAATAAGTAGATGTTAGCCGATTCTCAGACCTACCCAATATGTACCCAAAATTTCATAAGAATCGGTCGAGCCGTTTCGGAGGAGTACGGTAACTAACATTGTGACACGGAAATCTTATATATAAGATATTATACAACATTTTTTTTGGGGTACCGTACCTCAAACAAAAAAAAACAAATCCTTATAAGATGACTTTGTTGTCCGTATGTCTGTCTGTCAATACCCCTTATTTCGGTAACGCGTGAAGGTATCGAGTTTATATTAAAACCATATACTCAAGTATGTGGCCCCATGGAGCAGTAAAAAATCAACCCCCTAATAGTCTAGTCAA
The DNA here is from genome assembly GCA_905475445.1 of Ochropleura plecta. NCBI lineage: Eukaryota > Metazoa > Arthropoda > Insecta > Lepidoptera > Noctuidae > Ochropleura > Ochropleura plecta. The sequence goes on from FR997739.1 coordinate 15,857,465, forward strand.
CAAGTGCTTTTTTAGTCAAAACTTTTTAAAAGGCTCGGAAAAATATGGTTGAGGGCTCATTCGATTCGGGATCGAATCTAGAAAGTTTTTGAAAAAATTCAAGACCCGCTCGAAAAAATTGCAAAAGTTATTAACAAATTAGTAAACGAAAAAAAAAGGGGTTTAGTTTTTTTCGTATATCTCAAAAACTGTTTGATATATTTTGATTTTGAAAAAAGATTCAAAAAGAGGAGAAAATTTCCTAAAAAAAACTTCCAACTCGCGAAATTGTAGGACCAATATTAAAAATTTTACAGTGAGCTGAAATTACGCCTGAAAACGGGTACTCGGGTTTCCGCAAGCCACGCCCCCTTCGAGCGCTTTAATGAAAACTATTATTTAAACATATTAAATGTTGATATTAAAATTTGAAAAAAAATCAGACATGTACAGGACAAATTAAAGAATGAAATGCCGTAGAAAAAATATTTTTATCGCGATTTTATAAAATGTTATCCATAAATTAATTAACAATTTCTTCCGACTGGGCTATAAACATTGCAAGTTGCATAATTTTTAAACCAGAAATCTCAATTTTTTTTCCTCTCGTGGAGCTATTCTTCAAAGATTAAAGAAAGGATTTCCGTTGAGTAAATTAAAAAATTGTTAATTTTCGATTTGTTATTAACAAATTACCTAGGCGGCAAATTAAATATTTAAATAAATGTTACAAGAATTATTATTTTTTCCAATGTCGATGATCATTCGTTTTTCTATCAATAAAAGCTACCTAAAAATATTTTTTTATAAATTTTAATTCTTTTTGTTTATAAAATTGTTATAAACAAATAGATTATTTATAAGATAATTGAATTTTTTTTTTGAAAACAGATTCCTCGTAAAAAATTATGAATTTTAAGATAAAAAACGATCCTTAAAAAAATTTTTTTATTGCTAAAAAACCGTTTTGTTAATTAACAATTTTTTTTACCACTTGTTAATAATATCAAGGTACGCTTTTTTTTAAAATATCATTATTTATTATCCTCCCTAATAATCAAAAAAAAAATATCGTTTTTTTATAAATTTTCATTGTTTATTAAATAAACAATTTGTTATAAACAATTAATTTTTTTTTGTATAATTTTTTTAGAATTCTTTACACTAAAATAAAACCGACCAATTACCTTTATGCGGAAAAAAAAAATTATTCGATATTAAATATAAATACATATTTTTTTTTTGCAAAAAGGTAATTAGTCGGTTTTATTTTAGTGTAAAGAATTCTAAAAAAATTATACAAAAAAAAAAAATTGTTTATAACAAATTGTTTATTTAATAAACAATGAAAATTTATAAAAAAAACGAATTTTTTTTAATGATTATTATGGAAGATAATAAATAATGATATTTAAAAAAAAAGCGTACCTTGATATTATTAACAAGTGGTAAAAAAAAATTGTTAATTAACAAAACGGTTTTTTAGCAATAAAAAAAATTTTAAAGGATCGTTTTTTATCTTAAAATTCATAATTTTTTACGAGGAATCTATTTTCAAAAAAAAAAAAATTCAATTATCTTATAAATAATCTATTTGTTTATAACAATTTTATAAACAAAAAGAATTAAAATTTATAAAAAAATATTTTTAGGTAGCTTTTATTGATAGAAAAACGAATGATCATCGACATTGGAAAAAATAATAATTCTTGTAACATTTATTTAAATATTTAATTTGCCGCCAAGGTAATTTGTTAATAACAAATCGAAAATTAACAATTTTTTAATTTACTCAACGGAAATCCTTTTTTTTTATCTTTGAAGAATAGCTCCACGAGAGGAAAAAAAATTGAGATTTCTGGTTTAAAAAATATGCAACTTGCAATGTTTATAGCCCAGTCGGAAGAAATTGTTAATTAATTTATGGATAACATTTTATAAAATCGCGATAAAAATATTTTTTTCTACGGCATTTCATTCTTTAATTTGTCCTGTACATGTCTGATTTTTTTTCAAATTTTAATATCAACATTTAATATGTTTAAATAATAGTTTTCATTAAAGCGCTCGAAGGGGGCGTGGCTTGCGGAAACCCGAGTACCCGTTTTCAGGCGTAATTTCAGCTCACTGTAAAATTTTTAATATTGGTCCTACAATTTCGCGAGTTGGAAGTTTTTTTAGGAAATTTTCTCCTCTTTTTGAATCTTTTTTCAAAATCAAAATATATCAAACAGTTTTTGAGATATACGAAAAAAACTAAACCCCTTTTTTTTGTTTACTAATTTGTTAATAACTTTTGCAATTTTTTCGAGCGGGTCTTGAATTTTTTCAAAAACTTTCTCGATTCGATCCCGAATCGAATGAGCCCTCAACCATATTTTCCCGAGCCTTTTAAAAAGTTTTGACTAAAAAAGCACTTGTTGACTAGACTACTAAGGCGCGTCGCCCACACGACCAACAGTCGAGGCGCAGTCGGGGCGCGGGCAAAGAAAATCTCACATAAGAGGCACGCCCCAACGAGATTTTCTTTACAAATGTCGTGTGGGCGACGCGCCTAACGCGCCTGCGCCCCGACTGCGCCTCGACTGTTGGTCGTGTGGGCGACGCGCCTAACGCGCCCGCGCCTCGACTGCACCTCGACTGTTGGTCGTGTGGGCGACGCGCCTAAGTCTACACAGTCAAAAGATCCGTGTCCGTTTATGTTGCAAGATTGTACGAAGCTCTCGGTGCGCGAGTCCGACTCGCGCTTGACCGGATTTTTTGTGTTAAAATATTTTTCTCATTGCTAGGTAAACACTTCGCCGTCCATTCCTTTCTAACTCTTTCAGTGTTTTGCATTCTCTGACCAATTGATCAGGAACGATTCTATATCATCAACCAACATCCATTTTTCAACTATAGTTTAGTATTTCAAACTGTGTTTTTTTGAAAGATTAACGTTGCCCCCACACTAGGAATTACTCCTGTATCGTGTGTACGTTTACAAACATTTAAACTCACATAGACACAAACAGCCAGACCCGCAACAATTACCAGTAGGTCGTACAAATATTTGTTCCGTGCGGGGATCGAACCCGCGACACGCGACGCAGCAGTCAATCGCTCAGCCACTGCAACAACCGTGCCGTTAAACTGTAAAGGCGTACTTGTTAGGTACACCTCTGCATAACCCTCCGGAGATTACAAAGCGTTGTTGTTATGAATTTTGCTTCTACGTTTTACGCTAAGAATAGTTATAGTGTGGGTTAAGGTTGACCCCTTTTTTCCGGGTGGGAAATCATCCAATGACTTCCCCCGCTCTGGGCGGAGCGAGGGGGCATGTCAGACTTGTACTGACTAAAACCCACCCATGTTCCTTCTGTTGCCCTTTACGTTCCGGGGCCGCGGTATCTCTGGCAAGCCCCTTTGCTTTGCTGACATCTCTTTGAGGCGCGCGTGAAACACGAACGCGCCGTCGACACGGCCTGTCGTCAATCGACGGACGGACGGCGAGCTACCCATTGCTCACCGTCCACAGATCCGCATCTACGGTGGCCGGGAGTCGTCTCGCGGCGCTCGGCGCCTCGGGCGTCTCCCGCGGCGGCTGGGTTGGGTAGATGATCTTTCCCTCAAACGCCCGGCCACCTCCTTTGATAGCATTACTGCTTCGCAGAAGGAGGTGACCGCTTCCCATTCCCTCTCGCTCCGGACCATGGCCTGGACCAGGGCCGGACGCGAGAGATCGCCGCCGCCGATCGCCTCCACGAGGGCACGGCGGTGCTCCGCCCAAGCTGGGCAGATCGCCACTGTTTGCTCCACCGTGTCCTCCGGGCGATCGTCACAATGGTGACACCCGGGCGCTTCCTCCCGCCCGATAATGTGCAGGAACCTCCCGAAACTTCCGTGCCCGGTGAGGACCTGCGTCAGGCGGTAGGTGAGGACGCCATGACGCCTCTCCAGCCACTCCTCAAAGAGGGGACTTACCGCCACTATTGTGGCGTGCCCTAAGGTTGACCCCTTAAAGGTGATAGTTGCTTTTCTCTTGTACTCTAAAGAATGCTTGCTTAGCAAGAGAAATCATGTTGGGTTCAACACCCAGATCATTTTGATAATGGGAATTGAACTTAGTGGTTATCGTCTCTTGCTGGTCTTTTGTGTAACGTTGGCTTGAGGTGAGGTAAAAAATATGTTTCAAAGGGTAGCTAGAGGTTTCTTTCTTTACACAGGGGCTTGCCAGAGCCTCCGCCTGCCGGGGTTATAGGTTGTTCGAAAGAGATACCGCGGCCCCGGAACGTAAAGGGCAATAGAAGGAACATGGGTTGGTTTTAGTCAGTACAAGTCTGACAGCCTCCGCTCCGCCCAAAGCGGAGGAAGTTAATTGGTGATTTCCCACCCAAAAAAAAGGTTTCTTTCAGTTTTTCTCTCTCTCTGCTCATCCAAACAAAGCAGAGTGAAATAAAAAAAAATATTTGATAAAATAAATGTACAAACTTGCACCCTAAGCTCCTAAAAATAATGATTAAAATTCTACCAATAAAACATTGGCAACAATGACACTCAATTACAAATCTACGTTAAAGCCGTTACATTGGTGTAATACCATAATTTATTTTACGGTTCCAACTTGTTCACCTGAGCCATATTGATTTTACACATCCAATATGCCTAATCCCTAATGCTTGGCCACAAGCTACACGTTCAAGCGACATATGTGTTGCAACGGAATCTTCTGTCTTGCTTTTTCCTATGTTATGGGCCGACGACTGCAAGTAAAACTTTCCTGAAGAAGTTTTTTAGAAGCCCTGGCGTGAACGCGAGGAGTAACTCATACGAGGCTTGAATCATAATACAACTTTGCTTTTTTAACCATTTTTGTCCCACTGCTGGGCAAAACCTCTCCATTCTCATTTCTCATTCTCCAGAGAATACGCCCAACAACGGCTTGGCCACAAAATTTACGTTCAAGCGCCAAATGTATTGCAACGGCATCTTCTGTCAAGCCTTTCCCCAAATATTTTAAGGTCAGCATCCAGTCTAACCAGATTTAGCTGAATACCAGCAGTTTACAAGGAGCGACTGCCTATTGACCTTATAACCCAGGTAAATCTAGTCGCCAATCTGGATATCTCTTAACCGACTGCGGGCCCAGGTTGGCCGCTGTAAATATAATCTGGCCAACTGCGGTATCCTCGATCTAACCAAAACACAATGTCAGTGTGTGGCTCCTTTGTTTGGCCTACCTCCTGTCTTGACCATCCATCAAGGAATATCGTGGTACTCGGTAACACGATATTCCTTGTAAAGACTGGTTGTTGGAGTTTCAGCCTACTCTCTAAAATGACAACCGGGACTAATTGCTTAACATGTTTTCCGACGCACGGAGGAAACTCTGTCTGGTGGTCACCCATCCACGGACCTAAGCAAGCGCTACTTAACCCGAAGACAAACCTGAGCTGCTATTATTATTTAACCAAAGAAATGATGAGTTGCAAAAGACGCTGGGGAAAAAATAAAGTATTGCAGTTGCTTACAGCATGAAGCGAGTCACTGCGAGTTATAAAGTGACGGCGCTCACGCGAAGGAAACAAGAAACACACGCGAGTATCGATTGACAAAAGTTGTATCGCCTGAGGACGAGAGCAGGTCGTTACTCCGACTGATCCATTTTTAGGTAGCTTAGCCTTTACAGGTATTTCTCGATTTGGGTTTGACAATATTGATCCTGAACTAGGAAGCAGGTGTAGGTGTGGTATTAATCATTTTCCTAAATACCTTTATAGGAAGTCGACTTCCCAATTGCCCGTTGTGATATATTACAGGCCAGGTTTCGTTTTCAATATTTGTCCCTTAATAAAGTAAGTGAATAAAATACAGTCTACCCTAATATAAAACTACTAAAGAGACTTATATAAATTAAAACAACTTATAAATAAACTAAAAAAGGTTTTTAATTAGTGATAAGACATTGTGTCTCTCTATTTATAAGTTCTATTCTGTATTTTTTGTAATTTGTGTGGTGTCAATTATAAAGAATATTTTATCTATCTAAAAAATTGCTTTAAAAAAATCGACCTTAACGCTGTCAATTGGTAATGCCCGTAAGATACTGGCCACGTTGCCAAGTTGTATGTCAACGCTTAGCCTCTGGCCAAAGTAAAAGCCAGCCCTTGGGTCACACCGTCCGTCCAGTGACGACAGGCCGTGTCGACGGCGCGTAAGTGTTCCACGCGCACCTCAAAGAGATGTCAGCAAAGCAGAGGGGTCTGCCAAGGCACCACCTGCCGGGGTGGCTCGGAACTTAAAGGGCAAAAGAAGGAACATGGGTGGGTTTTAGTCAGTACAAGTCTGACACTCCCCCGCTCCGCCCAGAGTGGGGAAAAGATGATTTCCCATCCGCAAAAAAGCCCTTTGATCACGGGAAGTGTCGTTGTCGTCGTTGGAAAACTTTTTTAGCTGATCAGAAAATCTGTTACTTATGTCATCTACATTAGAATATACATTATGACGTCCCAACTCCATGACTCAGCAATGAATAGCTTGGCAACTGCTGCACAATTCAATTAGTACGGACGACAGGACCCGGCTTCTGCCCTCACTCATATGCCTCAATCCTTAGGGTCTTGACGTGACCTTTATCAATATGGTTGACAAAAACATCTATATGACATCTTAAGTATAGTGTGTGAACTTTAAATGTCATGCAGATCTATCGCCTGATTTGATAACGAGTGCAAAAACATCCTTAACTAAACTGGCAGGCATATTTTTTATACTGGACCATAGATAGATATATTAAATACAAACTATTATAGAAATATATTGCAAGTCAAGTCAAAGCCAAGTCATAGGTCTATATTGTATAAAAACCGACTTAAAAAAAACTAAATAGTCAAAAATAACTTTACTTCCGGAAGTCGGAATTGTTGTTTTGTCGGTTTCGTTTACTTATATATATATACTAGCTTTGGCCCGCGGCTTCGCTCGCGTTAAATTCGGGCTAACACAGTTCCCCTTGCGCCTTACTGATTTGCAATAGCAACGCTAAGTCTTCCCTCTTCTTCCCTCCTTCTCCCTCACATCCCACTTTAAAAAAAATATATATTTATAGCCTATGTCCGTCTCCTGGTTTCCAACTATCTCTGTACCAAAAATCATCAAAATCGGTTTAGCCATTAAAGCGTGAAGAGGTAACAAACAAACTCACTTTCGCTTTTATAATATTAGTAAGGATATAGTAAGGATTTTTTTTTACAAAACAGCTTTTTATTTCAGCATTTTTAGTTATGGTATATATCACATATTTTTATTAATTATTCATTTTCCATTGTTACTAAAAGATTAGCATTATCATCCATATAGACATAGAGAAAAAATATGTATTATAGACGATAACTCTTAAACTACCCAAGCAACATAAATAAAATTAATATGAGCCCTGGAAAGTATACCCTATCAAAAAAGAATTTTGCAAATCGGTACATTTGCTAAATGCGACGATTTGCAAAATTCTTTATTCAAGGAAATAGTCGGTGAAAATACATAAAAAAAACCTCCTTCTTTTTTTGTTGTTGGTTAAAAATTATGATTTGTTTAGGTGAATGAAAACATCGTGAGCAAACCAGCATGCCTGAGATATTTCTCGACGTCATGTTAGGCAGGTCAGAGGGCCATGGGTGGCATAAAAACTCTGACACCAAGTTAGGCACTAAACTACACGATATATAGTATAAATAACAGATAAGTCAGTATTTTTTTACAAAAAAAGTTTTAATTTCAGCAATTTTCGTTATGGTATAATGATATCTCTAACATTTATTATCAAATATTCATTTTCCATGGTTACTAAAAGATCTGCTAGATCTTTCATATAGCATAGAAGAAAAAATATATATCATAGACGATAACTCATAAACTAGCCAAGAAATATAAATAAAATTGATATGGGACCACCTCGGATGTATATACCCTTTCGAACAAAAAAAATTGCAAATCGGTCCAGGCGTCTTTGAGTAATCGGTGAATATACGTACATAAAAACGGTCGAACATAGAAACCCCTCCTTTTTAAGCTATTGCATAGCTTCTATCGCGGGTCTTGAGCGCGGGGACTGAATCCAGAAATTCCGTAACGAAAAAAAACCTGACGCTCCCCACTCCGGCGGGCACGGAGGTGTGGCTTGAAGGCTGTGCATTGTCTAACGTCGTTTACACAATACGGTCAGTTATTTCAATCCCGTTTCTAATGTTCTAATAGCGTGTTTGGTAGAGAATCGGATAGTCAATCGACATTACGCTGAATCAAACCCAAGGTCTTGTTTTTCTTTATGCGACTTCTTTTCATTGGAAGTACTTTTTAAATATTATATTTAGTTTTTTATTTATTGTCTAAGTTGATAAAAAAATGTTTCTTTTTGCGACTTCTTTTCATTGGAAGTACTTTTTAAATATTTTGTTTAGATTGTTTTTATTTATTGCATAAGTTGATAAAAAATGCTATGCAATAGCTTTACCGCGGCAGTCCCCGAGTGCCACACGTATTTTTTTTTAAGTCAGTTTAGAACACATATAAGCACTTTAGTATTAGAACAAACTCGAAAGTTTGTGAACTCAACCTTCGTTTTCAAAATTAACGCGGCTATCAAGTTAATTTTAAGTACAGCGCTGCGTCTCAACTTGGGTGTAGTTGTAACAACTTGGTAAATGCTGTTTATAAGTTGAAAACTTAAAATAGTTCACGATTTATGCATAGTTTACGTTTTAGTGTTTAAGTTTAGATAATAATCATTTTTAATTAAGTTCTAAAACGGATTATAATAATAAAAATATTACTCACTAAATATTCGACTATGTAGAATTATCTTATTTTAAAAGGAAAAAACCGTATCCCTTATAGAATTACTTTGTTGTCCATCTGTCTGTCTTTTTAACACGATCCCTCGTCTCTAGAATGCGTAGAGATATCGAGTTGAAATTGAAACTATTTACTTCTTTTTAATTATTTTTTTGCTACTTTTGGTATTTTAATTTTGTTTTTATTTTATTTTCATATTTTATTTTATTTTTTTCTTTTGCATATTTTTCTGTAAAGCTTTGTTTTTCAATTGCATACACTGCCTAATGTGAAGTCGGAAGAGCGGAGTTCACCTAACACAACAAACACAACACAAGCATCTCTTTGCTTAAAAGGTGATCTCCAAAACATGTATCGTAATGTAGGTACTATGTAATTGAAATAAACCTTTTTATTTTTTATTTTATTTATTTACTCAAACCCGTGGTCCCTTTTCTTTTTTTGGGTTGGAAAATCATCAAATAACTTCCCCCGCTCTGGGCAGAGCGGGGAGGCGATTCAGACTTTTACTGACTAAAACCCACCCATGTTCCTTCTATTGCCGTTTATGTTCGGGGGCCGCGGTATCTCTTTCGAACAACCCGCAACCCCGGCAGGAACCCGTGGTCCCTTGGACTTGTAAAAGACGTCTAAAGTTTACGCAATGCAAAGATATAGTCGTTTATGTCGCAAATTTGTACGAAATCCTCTGTTCACCTCGAACTTGGCTGATTTATTAATACACAACTAGTATTTAAATGACGGTTTAATTAACTAGATTTAAGACTGGACGACAGTAGGAAACATTTTGCATTTTTTGTTACAATGTTATTCTCATATTTGTATTTATTATACCTATATGCCAATGTGTACCTTTGTAAAGAAATGTCATTCATTGATTTTACATTTTTGAATATTTGTTAATAAAAACATTAAAAAAAATAGTAGCCTTCCGCTATCGGGAACAGGGTCCAGATTATAAATTCGAATGTTTGTGAGGATGGATGGATGTATGGATGTGGATGTTTGTTACACTTTCACGTCAAAACGGCCAAACGGATCTTGATGAAATTTGGCACAGAGGTAGATTATGGTTTGGAATAACACATAGGATACTTTTTTTTCGATATCACGCGGGCGTCAGCTATCTTACTAATCCTACAAATATCCTACTATAATTATTATAATACTAGCTTTTGCCAGCGGCTTCGCACGCGTTAAATTCGGGGTAACACAGTTCCCCTTTCCTGATTTGCAGGTACCTGCAACCTGTAGTTTTTGCCCTTGCGCCTTATTTATTGTAATAGCATTGCTAAGTTTTACCTTTACTTCAAACTTTCTCCCTCATTTCTCACTTTAAAAAAATAGCCTATGTCCTTCTTTTTCCAGGGTCCCAACTATCTCTGTACCAAAATTCATCAAAATCGGTTCTGGCCATCAAAACTGGCTCTCAGATAAACATCATTTAGCAGAGAGCCAGTCTCTGATAGATGATGTTTATTTTGCAAGTAGGGTTTTATAAACACTTTTACACGTCTTAGGCTATAAAGGTAATTTTAGAACAGGTTGGGCTGATAGCAACATTTCAAATTGAGTCATAGGCTACACAACTCATTTGATTGTAAAAATAAACGATTCAATTCACATTTTCCACTAAATATGCAAAATGTTTAAACTATGATTAACGTTTATTTATGCTAATGATTTCATTCGATCATTGAGTTGTGAAATGGTTTGTTATCAAATAATTAATAACGTGAATCGTTATGTGCATAATAGCAAAGAGCCTTTTCGATTGTTTTGTATTTTGTATCCACTGTGTTTTGAATTATTTAATACGACCTGCACCCCGCTGTTTCACTCGCTTGGTGATAGAATAAACAATATATCCTTATAAATTGTATCCTATCTGTTTTTATGACATGTAAGCTATATTATGGGGAAGTTTCATCAAAATCAATTCAGTAGTTTTGGCGTGAAAGAGCAACAAGCTTACATCCCCACAAAATTTCGCTTTTATAATATTAGTAGGATTTGATTATATCTTAGAATAGAATAGAATATACTTTATTGCACACCAAAAATAGAAAAAACAAACTGTTTTACAAAAAAGCGCTAAATCTATGGTTACAATGGCGGTCTTATCGCTAATAGCGATATCTTCCAGACAACCTTTCTTATCTTAATTCTAAGATATAATCAAATCTTTTCGCGCAACACATTTTCGTCTTCCATTTTTCCCTATCAATTGTTACGCTACCATTTAGTCTGGTTTGGGTTACTCAAAAGGAATTACCGAACTCTTATACCGTCACTTTGTTGTCCACCTGTCTGCCTGTGATGTTATGATGGCTACAATTTAATTGTGATTTCAACCCTTTTGCATAATTGTAAATTATGTTTAAATACGTATTTTTTGTGTGAATAAACATATAATATTCTAAGCAACAACAAACCGGCCGTGTCGACGGGTTCCACGCGCACCTCAAAGAGATGCCAGCAAAACAGAGGCGCCACGAAAAAGATCCCGCGGCCCCGGCACGCAAAGGGCAAAAGAAAGAACATGGATGGATTTTAGTTAGTAAAAGTTTGTCACTCCTCACCTCACGGTCCACCCAGAGCAGCAGAAGTTATTTGATGACTTCCCATCGGAAAAAATAAAGCAGCAACAGACCCATTCCTCTAAACAAACTTGTGTAAGATAACCAAGAAAGTTAATTCACGAAATCGTACCACCGAACCGATATGGCATCGGTTCCCATCACTAAACTTTGGTCGCTCGTAACCCGTATCCAATTTTCTTAGCCATACACTCCGGTGTTACTGTTGGAACTCGACTAAGAAATGTATCACGCCTGTAATCGCTAAAGGATTCGGCAGTGGCATACCTAATAGTACATCCACGTTCCATCAGCTGTTGTTTTTCTTTTTAAAAAACGTTGCCCCACACTAGGAATTTCTCCTGTATCGTGGGTGCGTTTACAAACATTTAAACTCACATACACAAACAGCCAAACCTGGAAGAATTACTTATTGGCCATACAAATATTTGTTCAATGCGGAGATCGAACCAGCCGCGACACGTAGCGCAGCAGCCAATTACACAGCTCCTGCGCCAATCGCGCCCTGTTTTAAAATTAAAATAAATGTGTTAATTCAGAAGTTAGTAAATTAAACAGCATTTCTAAGACTCGTAGTAGTTCCTTCGTTCATATTCAGTGGTTAACATGGCGGTGAGTTCATTCAACTTATATTGTGTCTTGTTTAGCGTGACAAACCGAGTTGGGACATCGACGCGGTTACGATCAACCGAAGTTTCTGAATATGGAGTGAATATTTCTATATTTTATTGAAGTTTCTTCTATAAAATATTTATTTTGTATGAATTGTCACTGAGAAAATGTAACTGTTTTTTTTTCGAAACCAAATGTTTCTTAATCGACTAATGTTTCTATCTTATTAACTGATTATTATCACCTGCTTAGCCTTTTTCTAACTATGTTGGGGTAGCTTCCACTATAACCGAATGCAGCTAAATTACAGTAATTTAAATTTATGTAAAGGTTACTAAAACATCTTTTTGAAGTCAATGTTTAATGCGATACTCGCTTCTAAACCCGTAAAAATTGTGTTACTTCTGGTAGAAGAAGTAGACATATTTTAGCTTTTGAAAGAAAGAAGAAAAAAAAGAAAAAAAAAAATTGGCCTATGCCACAAGTGCACACAAAATGAGATAGAAACTTAAAACTAAATGATAATAACAAATACGTAATTGTGTCTCACGGCTGCTTGAGATGTGGAAGTTTCTCATTAATTTGTTTTTTTTAATGCTAATGCAAAATAAAAAATAAAATGCATACTATTAAAAAACAAATAAAATATAATATTGGCATCCAACGTGGTAAAACTGTCAAAATTCTGGGCTTTTTTCCTGTTGACGAATGATGTGGACGAATTTTTTGACAACCTGTAATTACTTTTTTTATTAGTTTATTTTGCCGTTGAATAAATGGGAAATCATTAAATAACTTCTCCCGCTCTGGCGGGGCGGGGGTAGTGTTAGACTTTTACTGACTAAAACTCATCCATGTTCCTTCTTTTGTCCTTTGTGTTCTGGGGCCGCGGTATCTTTTTCGAACCCCAGTTTTTTGCTTTAGATATCAATATTCATAATACTTGTCGAATTGAAGGCACGGTTGGCGCAGTGGCTGAGTGATTGACGGCTGCGCTGCGTGTCGCTGGTTCGATCCCTGCACGGAACAAATATTTGTATGACCTACAGGTAGTTGTTTTGGGTCTGGCTGTTTGTGTATGTGAGTTTAAATGTTTGTAAACGCACCCACGATACAGGAGTAATTCCTAGTGTGGGGCAACGTTTTTTTTTAAATGAAAAAAACTTGCTAACTAATTTAACTTGATTCCGAGTAACTAGGTCCGACTAAAAATCTGATATTATATTATTTTATTTAAAGTTTAATAGGTATTACAAAATATAAATAAAATGATCTTTTAAACGATAAATAGATACTATAAGATAAAAGACGTAATATGTCGTTATTCACGCTGTGCTTTTGTTCCTACACAAAACATTTTCGATCTCTCCGATCTATAAAGAAAAGTCTACAAAAGAATTAGGTACAACAGAACAATCATTAACAGCACACTTCACCTTGTAATTGGCTCTCTGACCGAAAATAGAAACACAGTGCTCCAGTGAGACGTGGCTGATTACTGAGAGATCTTAGTGCGAAATTACTGGGGAATATTTTGATGGTTGTGTCTATGCACAACAAGCAATATTGCTTGTTAAATTAATAGACTATATAACATCACGCTACGCCGATAGCTAGAGCTAAGCAGCCGACAAAAACGCTGGGCACGGCTAGTAATCCTTTCTTCCTTAATCAATCAATCAAATTACAATAAATAAGGCGCTAGGGCAAAAACTACAGGTGGCAGGTACCTGCAAATCAGGAAAGGGTGAAAGCTAGTAGACTATAATAACATCGCGCTTCGACACTGAGGAGCTAAGCAGCTGACAAAAACGCTGGGCACGGCTAGTAATGTATATAATAAGTAAGAATAAAATAAAAAAACCTTATATTTAACAAATTAATTTACAGATTTTGTTATCTAACTATACTTGACAAAACAGTATTTTCACAAGTTATTATGCCTTATGACCGGGACTGATTGACATCCAAAAGTGACTGTAATGGTCTAATTGAAATCACCGTCCGTCCGTCGATTGACGACAGGCCGCCGTGTCGACGGCGCGTTGGTGTTTCACGCGCGCCTCAAAGAGATGTCAGCAAAGCAGAGGGGTTTGCCAGAGCTTCCGCCTGCCGGGGTTGTGGATTGTTCAGAAGAGATACCGCGGCTCCGGAACGTAAAGGGCAATAGAAGGAACATGGGTGGGTTTTAGTCAGTACAAGTCTGACATGCCCCCCCGCTCCACCCAGAGCGGGGGAAGTCACTTGATGATTTCCCACCCGAAAAAAAAATGGTCTAATTGAAATAAATGATTTGATTTGATTAAAAGAGAGATTAATATCTATGTTACTTAAATTATCTTAATACTAGCTGGCCCCCACGGCTTCACCCTCGTGATATCGAAAAAAAAGTCATCTATCAAAAAAAAACATCATCTATTATACTATGTGCTATTCCAGACCATAATTTACCTCTGTGCCAAATTTCATCACGATCCGTTCAGCCGTTTTGATTTAACATATTGAATACATTTTTTCGATCATCACGCGGGCAAAGCCGCAGACGACAGCTAGTAAATCAATAAATAACCGAAAAACTAGCTGTACTAACTAATAAAACACCCATATCGCTAATTATGTAAATGCCCCATGTAAAAAAGGGCGAGTAGATAGAATCATAACTACATTGCTAATATTGAGTTTCTGATGGAATAATCTAACAGCACTTTGTAGGACTTGAGAAACAAAACCAGCTATGCTATTCTGAAACGTTACTTTGCGATCTCACTTCTGAATCCGCAGTGAGCTCATGAGAAATCAACGTTTCGAATTCTGAAATTGAGTGAATTCGACACTAGCGCCACCGAGTGATAACGTCAGTGAGAGGAATTACAACAGGTGAGTATTTTGACGTTTGTCAATAGGATTTCGTATTCTCACACACGTTTTACTCGCTATCTCGAAAGTCATCTCGCATGTCATACACGAATTCATCTGTCAAATGAAAAGTTACTATTTCTTGAGTGAAATTATCTATATTGATTAAATTACTTAATCAAATAGGCTCCAAAAGAAAGGAACAATTAACATAATATATTATTGATTGTCTTGCAGAGAAATTTAAACGGTTAGTATGAACTGTGAACTAATATACCGACCATAAAAAACTTCATAACCTCAGTATTTTCATCTATTTCTAACTTTTGTAGATGTCTCCTTCTTTTTTGATACTGAGTTTGCTGAAAGAAACTGATAGTTTAGACGTTGCCGCAAGCCGCCGCCAAGCCTAGAATAATAGAATTTTATTTTTTGAGCCGTGGTCAAACCTATGCATGTGTACAGACTAACATTACATAGGAGCTTAAAGAAATTTAGAACAAGAGCTTAGACCTCTATTACCTGTGACTGCAAAAAAGGGAAGAGGTCTGACCAATAGAATTAAGGTATATAAATGATTTATTATTTACTTTAAAGTTTAAAAAATACTTAGAACCTGTGTGACTCATTTTCCCATTATGCTACAGACCTACCTATCACTGCACCATTTGAATTTCTTTAAGGACATAAAAGTACTTAATGTGTTTAAAAAAAAGGTTTTTTTTCAGTTACTCTCTACTCTGTCGTTTCTGGCCAATGGAAACTATCAAAAAATATTAAGTAAAACTGAAAATACTTTTCTCTCGCAAGCTTCAATATCATGCAGCCTATATCAATGGTGATTTAATATATTAAACCACCCTATAATGGCAAAAAACTCATAGGTTTCCACAAAATGCAGCTTAAAAACAAACATTAAAGAAACAGTAAGTATGTTTAATTTTCTATTAGATTCTTCTTTAAAATAATATGATTTGAGATTATAGGCGGCCTAGGTACAAATCACCACTTTAGAGCACCTTTGATCAGTATGTATGGCTTATTGTGCTGACCCAGTATCATTTGGTTTACATGTATTTTTAGTCACTGGTCTCCTTCTCCTTTGCCAGTAAAATAAAAAAAATAATAATTGAAAGCCATTATTTAGATGTACTAGTACTTATTTAAAATGTAATTTTATAGGTTTCATATGAAAACTAACATACCCGGTGTTATAGAATGTATAGATAGCACATTGGTTGCTATGATAAGACCTAAGGAGAATGAAGGAAGATATTACTGGCAAAGGATATCATGCAAGAAATGTTCTATTGGTAAGTTCAGTGAAAGAAACACATGCTTAATTTTTTATCTGTTTATTTGGATATCAAACTGTATAATATCAAATTACATTTAGAACATTTAAAAACATCATTTATGTTATATTAAGATACCAGCAACAAAATAAACCAATTTATTATTTTACTTTAAACAAAGTGTAAGTAATAAGTATTTATTTACTCTAATTGCAGATAACAGATGCAGATTTAAATATAATACATGTGGATGCTTCATAAGGTGGATCATGTCACGATAAGCAGCCTGGCACATCAATTAAATATTCATCAATATCCTGAAACAATTAATTTTTAATGTCAAAACTTACATAGTATTAAACCAATATAAATCATTGAGCTTGTTGTATTTGTCAGTTTAAGCCCGTCCTGAAGCTCCCTGTGCATGGGAGTGTATGTATACAATGTAAACAAATTATGTAAGTCATTGATCTCAGCTGTTGTTAGAAGATGACATTAATTAAGCAAAGTCAATGGGCTGCAGCCCGCTTGAAAACACTGGCCTCTGCCTAGCCAGAAGCAGCATGATGAAGTAAGCTTGAAGACTTGATATTTTTATAATACTTAGGTATAAATATACAAATGACTCACTAGTGTATTTGTGCAAGTGCCAAATACCTGAACGTACCTGATAAGTTTTTTTTTTATAAATAATTAACTTAAAAGAAAGACTGGGTCAGTAGATTCCAAAAAATGATAATGAGTTAGTAACAGAATGGGCTTATTAACTACCTTTATAAATAACATACATTAAATGGTTGTATTTGTAAATGTGTGTCGCCTGTAGCAAAACCTTCACCTCCCATTAACATTACTATGCGTTCTTCTATATTTGATAGCTTTGGTATGCCACCATCCACTATTCCTAAACCTGTGGTATATCCAAAAGCTGCGCGTGTAGTTTCTTTTTCACTGCACTTTTTTTGCCAGACCAATACTGTAATGAGAAATACAGAAATAATAATTATTTCACACTGCATGATTAGCAAAGACGCAAATAGCACAACACACAATGAAATAAATGAAGTATGCTTTGTAAATAAGATAACTGAAATTACCAACTAACCTTAATTCATTTTTTTGCAGTCTTCACCGTACCTCCACCCATACTGTATAGTTTTACAGTTATTTGATCCCAATCCTTATTAGCAGCCTGCTTGGCGCTTTGACTTTTGGAAAATCCGTTTGCCAAGCTAGGTTTTCGACTCCACTTGGGCCGCAGATAGATGGGAAGTACGCTCGCCACAGTCGGCACTGAAGTAGAGAATTAATAATTAAATATGAATTATACCGATACCGGCTGTTACTAATTAACCTAAGAAATCGTACTTACTTCATTTTTTTAAACTCTTCACTGAGAAAACTTGAGGAAATAAAAATAATACTTTGCTTGTAAACAAAGAACACCATTAATGACATCACGTGATGAGTTTTTTTTTTAATACACAGGCTTCTCATCGGACCACGAAGCAACGGCAACACCGCATTTAGCCTAGTTATTTAATTCTTGATCTCAAATAAGACTTGTAAATATTAAAATGTACAAAATAATGCATTTACATTAAACAATAAACTATTAATGTAGAGCGCATATTCTGCTAATTTAGTGTGTCGATATAAATTTTAGTAAGACACAATTCAGCGTCACTCCCTATTACCATAGAGAAATCTCACTTAAGTTTTCGGAAGTCACTTCACTTCGCTTGACCGTGATCTATATTTGTTAATACGAAAACTTTTACAGGTGAGGCGAGATGTGAAGGGAGTGTGGCTTTCGAGATGGCTTGCGAGGCGAGTTCTAAAGTGAATCACTATTTACAGAATAGCACCGCAGGACAGGGTCACAAGGTTAACTCACCGTCCGTCCGTCTATTGACGACAGGCCGCCGTGTCGACCGCGCGTTTGTGTTTCACGCGCGCCTCAAAGAGATGTCAGCAAAGCAGAGGGGCTTGCCAGAGCCTCCGCCTGTCGGGGTTGCGGGTTGTTCGAAAAAGATACCGCGGCCCCCGGAACGTAAAGGGCAATAGAAGGAACATGGGTGGGTTTTAGTCAGTAAAAGTCTGACACTCCCCCCCGCTCCGCCCAGAGCAGGGGAAGTTATTTGATGATTTCACACCCCAAAAAAAAAAGGAACACGAGGTTTTTTAATGTTTGGTTCTAGGACATTCCTAGCAGCTACAGCGCCGTCATTTATAGAAGACACCTACTCTCCAGAAAACTCGAACATCAGAACCCTTTTGTTTTTTTTTGCGGGTTGCTAATTTTCATATAACTTCCCCCACTCTAAGCGGAGCGGAGTAAAAGTCTGAAACTCCCGTCAGACTTTTACTGACTGAAACCCACCCATGTTCCTTCTTTTGCCCTTTATGTTCTGGGCTGCGGTAGTATCTTATTCAAACAACCCACAACCCCGGCAGGCGGTGGCCCTGGCAGGCCCCTCTGCTTTGCTGACATCTTTTTTAGGCGCGCGTGGAACACAAACGCGCCGTGGATATAGCCGGTTTGTTGTTGCTTGGAATATTATTTGTTTATTCACACAAAAAAAAACACGCTTCGCTACAACTGCTTCACAGAAGTAGGTGACCGCTTCCCTCTCGGTGTGGACCATGGATATCTCTTGTTGGGAGAAGTTTATTTATTTATTTATATGTTTGTTCACAAGTATTTTCTCGACCCTCTGCCCCAAGACAAGCTACACATACTGTGGAACATAAACTATTCAGATAAGAAATGACCAAGCGACAGAATTCACAGCGTGCGTACCTACAGCTGAAGTTGAACATTTATTAAGATTATCTCAAGCACAAGTAGTGTACATAAATATTGTACATTTACATTACTCGTGGAGAATGTATGTAGAAGCAACTTGCGGTTGACCAAGCTCGCTCCAGAAATGCTTTGAAGATTTATAGTTCAGTAATCCGAACACAACATCATAAAGAAGAAAAACGACGACACGGTTGGCGCAGTGGCTGAACGATCGACTGCTGCGCTGCATGTCGCGGGTTCGATCCCCGCATGGAACAAATATTTGTATGGCCTACAAATAATTGTTCCGGGTCTGGCTGTTTGTGTATGTGAGTTTAAATGTTTGTAAACGCACCCGCGATACAGGAGAAAACTTAAAGAATGGTTAAAAAATATTAAAAGCCTTACGTAGTTAGATTTATTAGCTGGTGTTTTTTCTTCATCTGCCTAGCCTTTTCCAAGCTTTATACTAGCTTAGTACTATAGTTGGTACTGGGTAATACCCCCTGTCTAAACCCCATTCATTGTCCTTCTTTTGCCCTTTATGTTCCGGAGCAGCGGTATCTCTTTCGAATAAGGCACAACCCGGGTTTTTAACCCCCTATTTTTTACGTTTGTTTTATTAACCTTTTTTAATTTTAAGTTTGCTTCTCACTTTTGACTTCAAGTGACTCTATGTATGTATGTGTGTGCGTTTACAAACATTTAAAGTCACATATACAAACAGCCAGACCCGGAACACCTATCCGTGGGAAACGCGCGACCCGCGACAAGCAGCGCGGCAGTCGATCGCTCAGCTACTGCACGGCGCGCTTTTAGTTGTCATAAATCCTAAAACATAGTACCGTAATAGTAGTGCTTAATGCTCAACCAAGTGTCGTTAATTTAAGGCCTAAGACTAAATCCGCTAAACCTGAGCTACCTCGTAATCTAAATGAATAGCTGACGTGATACTAAGTTTCTAACAATAGTTAGTAAAGTTAAGACTTAGTTTTGTGGTGGAGAAGAATATTCCAGAAGTTCCAGTACGGTCACGCTGGACAATTCCAAAGTCTCTTTTTAACCGACTTCTAAAAAGGAGAAGGTTCTTTGTTCAGCCGTTTTTTTTATGTATGTTCACCGATTACTCGGTCAACTGTGGACCGATTTTCATAATTGGATAGCGTTATGTAAGAACAGATTAAGCGACACTAGAGAGAATTTGAGAAAAAGAGCTTCAAAGATTTTAAGGTTAAAATTGTCGTTGTGAGCTCATTATTTATGTTATGTGTATGATTTTTGTTACTGTAAATTAAGATGTGTATAAAGTTTAGATTAATGCAGAATATATTACAGTGCAGAATATATTTTAAAAGATATAGCCATTTTTCCGCTTAATTCGTTAATGTATTATAGCTATATTCAGATTAATTAAATTTGTCAATAACGTACTATATGACATTTTTGTCGTTTGATTCTTTAATACGATTTATTTTGAGTAAAATAAAGTGTAGTATAGGATTAAATCCAAATATTTTAATGCAAATTTCTCAAATTAAACAAAAAATATACCATTTTTATAAGACGATCTTGTATGCCATTACTGATTACGAGATACACATAAATTTGAATATTTTTTATAGTTAAATCAAGATTTCCCAAGGGATCCTGTTAAGTTTTCATAGTATTGTCTGGCATCAGATGGAATAAGGTGAAGTGGAGATTTTATATCATCCAACTTGGCCTGTGAAATTAGTTTCCTTCTGGCCAAAGTTGCTCATAAAGATCTGAAAAATGTAATATGGTATTTTGTGTACCTCTTTTTGGACTTTTGATAAGATCAACTTCTTGAGGTGAACCACCATGAGTAGTTGAAATAAATATCCGACCAGGTTTATCCTTATAAATGTTTATTTCTTTAGTTTTTAACCAGCACACACCGTCTCCTACATCTTTTTTTATGTTTTCTATTGCTTTCATCATTTTAGAAACTCCGACAAAGTAATTTTTTTTCCATTTTAATGGCTGTCAACTTGTTTCTCTTGCGACAGCTAGTCATAACGTCCATGTAGTCTTGTGGAGCATAAAGTCGTGTGTGGGGCTTTAAGGCTGATTCTATATCACTAAAATCACTGTCATTTTCTAAGAAACTATAACCAGGAACCATCACTCGTAAAGTGATTTTTTCTAAATTTTCATTTTCTTCGAGTATTGCAAATAGTAATAAAGTCAACTTGATGTTGCGGTTTTGGCCTCCACATGAATCTGACCAAAGGACTAGCTCTTTGACTTTTAAGTCTAGATTTAAAGATAAATGTTTGCGCAGAGCGGACCCGACTTCCTGAGCTCCTCTGCCTGCTGTACCTTCCACCCACACATAACAAAACCCTTTACCAGTTTTGCCTGAATGAAACAAACTAAAACACTATATTGGTTGGAATTCTTGGTAACGGTAAGGTTTTTTCCATATCGAAAGTAAGGACTTCAAGATGGTCACAAGTCTTAGCTAAAGCCGTGTCCTGTTTTTTTATTGCAAAAAGTAAGTAGGTACTTAATAACAAAGAAGTTCAGTTGTACATACCTGCCAAGAATCGTTTTGCATAGCATCATTTTTCATTTTCCTGCCCTTGTCCCATTCTATTTGGGGTCGGCGCAATACGTTTTCTTCTTCCATTCTCCCCTATCAGACGTCTCGGCATCATTTACTCCTTTCTCCTTCATATCATTCCTTACACAATCCATCCATCTTTTCTTTGGCCTTCCTCTCGCTCTCCGTCCATCAATATTTAGATCCATTACTCTTTTAGTCACATGTCCTTCATCCCTCCTCATTACATGTACTACATACCGAGACAAAAGAATCCCTTTCAATTTTTCTGTAACAGGCGCAACTTTCAAACTTCCTCGAATATATTCATTCCTTACTTTATCCATTCTTATCACTCCACACATCCATCTCAACATTCTCATCTCCGCTACATGCAATCGTTTTTCATCCACCTTTTTAATAGCCCAGCATTCTGACCCATACAGTAGGTACAACAGGTCTAATCGCGGACTTACATATTTTCCCCTTTAACTTGAGGGGCATCCGTGGGTCACAAGTTGTTCCAATGAACTGTGGCCATTTTATCCATCCTGCGTTGATCCGGTGCGGTACGTCCCGGTCTACTTCGCCATCCCCTTGGACAAGCGACCCGACGTACCGGAAGTTGAAGCAGATCGGAATAGGCGTTCCGGCAAGGGTCATGGGCACAGGACTGGAGAGACCGCCGAAATCGCAGAACATGTATTCTGTTTTGGTTCTACTTAATTTCAGGCCAACGTTCTCCAGTCTTTGCCACCACACTTCCAATCTGCTCTGGACCTCCTGGCCGCTCTCGGCAACACAATGTCATCGGCAAACAGCATGCACCAGGGAGCCTCTTCCTGGATGTCCGACATGAGAGCGTCTGTTATCACCAGGAAGAGGTAAGGGCTAAGAGCCGACCCTTGGTGCAGACCGACAGCCACAATGAAGGTGCCGGTAGCATCCTGCCGGCATTACGTTACACAAGCTACTGCGACTCCCGCCACCCCGCTCCCAAAAACCCGTGCAATGTAAATTGTAATAACGAATCAAAAGCCAAAAGTTGGCGCTTAATTCTTAATCGAGTGAAAGATCGCGAAAGTAGTAATATGCATTTACGAATTATCTGCCATTTTAGGCGGTTAGTTCGATATTACGTTTTTAATAAATAAGTTGAAACGGATTATCTCCAATTTTTTTGGATATAATTCGCTTATGCATTTTAAAATCCTGTTTGTGTATTCTGTAATAGTAACTTAGGCGCATAATTCTTTATTACGTAACTAATATGTGCAAAACATCTAACAAATTTCGACATGTCGCTTAATTCACCCCTTATTACAAGGCACTAGGATTGACTTTTGAACACAAAATTAGCTGAATACATAGTTGATAATGTTTGGAACCGATCTGCATTCAAAACTCATTTTTTTCAATTTTGTCGCTTAATTCGTTCTTACATAACGCAGTCCAATTGTTTTTTGTTCGTTTCAGGTGGTGCCATATTAATTTTATTTATATTGCTTGGGTTGTTTATTATATAATTAAATTAATTGTCTGGTCACGGACTAGCGATATTCTATGTACTTATATAACAAACATTCTAGTACTCAAATTTATTGATTTAAAAAAAGTACCTTTTTTCACAAAAAAGTTTACAAAACTTTCGTTGATTTGCATATTTTTTTGGACTTTCATTTTGTTTCCTAAAATTACGAAAATGTAAGCTCATCATTTCTTAATTTAAACGATAGACAATATTGTTGCCCTCTGAATAAACCTATTTTCATCTCAGTAAGACCAAAACATAACCAAACAGGATAATTCTCAAAATGGCTGCCAAAAAGCGGAAGGCGGAGGCGGAGTGAATTAGACCCAAGTGTGTATCGTAATCCTTACTTCCTTACTAATATTATAAAAGCGAAAGTGAGTTTGTTTGTTTGTTACCTCTTCACGCTTTAATGGCTAAACCGATATTGATGAATTTTGGTAGATACATAGTTGGGAACCAGGAGACGGACATAGGCTATTTTTTAAAATGAGTGGGATATGAGGGAGAAAGAGAGAAGAAACGGGAAAACTTAGCGTTGCTATTACAAATCAATAAGGCGCTACCGAATTTAACGCGAGCGAAGCCGCGGGCAAAAGCTAGTAGTATAATAAAACACTCGTTACATAAAAGTATCTAGAATATCGCTAGTCCATGACCGGACACATTGTATATTGTTTTCTTCTATTTCTTAATGGATGACCTGCTAATCTTTTAGTTAAAATGAAAAATGAATACTCGATAAAAAATATCTGATATATCATTATGCCATAACTAAAAATGTTGAACGATGGACGATTGGACAGAGATCTCGGCAGTTGTGTTTTGTCTAATAATTTATTTATCTAATTTATGAATTTATTTTTAATATGGATGTTCTAATGTAATTTGATCTTGTTGTAAATGGGTGTAATTTACCTGAAATAAAGTTATTTATTATTATTATATATATAAGATCCATGTAATAGGGATAAGCCTATTGCCATCAGCCGGTCATAAATACAAACTCCATGGCTGTTAATAAGAAATCTCTGAAACTTAATTATACATTTCCTTACCCAAAAATCAAACCTAGAACTGTCTCTCCTCCTTTAAATCCACCCAAAGGTTGTCTTGAAAAGATCACTTTTAGCGAAAAGACCGCCTATTGTGTCACCCTATTTATGAGTTGTATACTGTTATTCTTGTAATTTGTATGGTGGACTCCTAGACCAACAAGGCAGACTCATTAAAAAAACTTTATACTGATTGGATATGACACAATTTATGTTATAAGCTGATTGACACTGGGTGAAGCGAGAAGGGGTGTCAGACTTTTACTGATCAAAACCCATCCATGTTCTATATTTGCCCTTTGTGTTCCGGAGCCGCGGTATCTCTTTCGAACAACCCGCAACCCTGGCAGGATGGCCCGCTCACACTACAAAGCACTAAAAGCATTTATCGCTAAACATATAATATTTCCAAAATATTTTTATAAATATCAGTTTTAAACGATTGACATACTTAAATATAACATTACATGTTTTAAATTCGCTTGACTATAAATAGTTCCTTTAACTTGGGTTTTTTAAATCACCGGTTTTTTTTTTGTAATTTGACACAACGATTGTTAAATGAAATCCGCCCCATTAATTCTTTATCTTTCACGTTTAAAAAAAATGTTACCCTACACTAGAAATTTCTTCTGTATCGTGAACGCGTTTAAAAACATTTAAACTCTCATACACAAACAGCCAGACCCGGAACTACTATCTGTAGGTTTTATAAATATTTGTTCCGTGCGGGGATCGAACCCGCGACACGCAGCGCAGCAGTCGATCGCTCAGCCACTGCACCAACCGTGCCATCAAACGATTCGTTTTGCTTACGGACAGTAGTATTTTGGCATACGTCTCGTAGAACTTATGTCAAAATACTACTATCCGTAAGCAAAACGAATCGTTTTTTGTCTATTGGAACTCTTTCTTTTAAATAATTTTGAGTGGGTAGTCTTTGTCAGTACAATGCAAAGTATCTGCTCAAGATATAAACCTTCTACCTTATATATATATTGACTCCAATAACATTCGAGACAGACAATTAAATTCAGTCGCAGATAAACTTGTTTGGTGCATGTGAGCAACAATTAAAGTTACCAGCCTTAGTGCCACACTGAGTGACGTTGAAACACCATTTACTTGTGTGTGTGTGTGTTAAATAAATAAAGACAGTACAACATGGGCAGAATACTTTTATTTGGGCCCAGTAATTTCATCCCAAACGAGACAAGACAAAGAAGTGGAAGACGAACGGAAAGCGCCTGTATAAGCTACTGGTCAATGCGACGGCTTCTACGTACATAAGGCTAAGTCAAAAACCGAGATTTACAGGAGAGCGTAATTTGTGTTCAATACACCCTAGAAATAATTCTATGAGCAATAATAAATATTTTCTTTCTACAATATTTTAACAGTTTTAAGAGCTTTATACTGCTATTTACACATAAGTATTTTATTTTTTCACGTTTTCTGAGAAAAACTGATAGATGACCGTTTCTACGACACTTATTCGTTGTATTTATAATACTTGTTCTCTTATACGATTCCTAATCAAGGTAAATAAATTAAATAAAAATCGTATGTCAGCATGTGCACATAGATAATAAAAAGCCAATGAAAATACGCCATTTTCAACATGTCTTTATGTACGTAGGGACCGTCGATGAAAAAACTGTTCAAGGGTGAGTAGCGGATGTGTTGTAAATAAGCTCTCTCTCTTCTCATCTCATTTTGCCCTCTTAGCCCAAAAACATGCAGATGGAACTGCGCTGCCACCGACAACGCCGTGGAAGTGGCTATGTACTAAGCTAACAGAATCTTGAATATAAAAAGCGATTATAAATAAAATATTTTTTTTTTTATAAATCATTAAAATATATATTTTTTTTATTAATTGATTATATAGATTTTTTATTAATTGTTATAAAGATTTTTTATTTTTATTAATTGTTATAAATATGTTTTTTTATTAATGATTATAAAAAAATAATATTATTAAAAAAAACTGCAATAGACATATGTCAATGTTATTGTAATTTAAGTCAATGTGTTCTCGACGCTACTAGGACATCCTGTATGACAGGGATTGTACAGGAATGAATGTAGAAAGTCGATAAAAAAGAACATGGTCGACTTCTCCTTTGGAGTCTTAATATAAACATGACACATACGTAGAAATGTATTCGTAATACTTACTACTACAAATGTAGTACTGATTTTGTTTCGGCTAAAACTTAGACAATTACATTATGTGGTGATGCTGAAGCACGTTCGTTAAAGCTTTCTACAAGATTACAACTTTATTGCCTTATTAACTACTTTTAGTGTTTGGCACATTTACAAATTATCCCAAATGCTATGCTTGTTAGAAGACTTTGAGAGTGGAATTACGACTTCAGAAAGAACTAGTTGAAGAAATTTTGTAGTTAGTCTGAGTACGTAACTAGCTAAGCTATTTACGAAAGTGTAATAATTAACAGGTACGATAAAACAATACTAAAATTTCAATGTATTAATCAAGTACAGTTAACAAGACTAGAAAGGTTATCGGAAAGATATCGCTATCAGCGAAAAGACCGCTATTGTAACCATAGAATTAGCAATTACTGTTAAACAGTTACGTTTCAACTTTTGATGTGCAATAAATCTGGTGATGTCGAAAAATAAAGTATCCTGTGTATTATTTCAGACTATAATCTACCTCTGTGCCAAATTTTGACGTGAAAGAGTAACACACATCCATACATCCATACATCTATCTTCACAAACATTCGCATTTATAATATAACTAGCTTTTGCCCGCGGCTTCGCTCGCGTTAAATTCCGTAGCGCCTTATTGATTTGTAATAGCAACGCTAAGTTTTCCCGTTTCTTCCCTCTGTCTCCCTCATATCCCACTCTTTTTTAAAAAAAATAACCTATGTCCGTCTCCTGGTTCCCAACTATCTCTGTACCAAAATTCATCAAAATCGGTTTAGCCATTAAAGCGTGAAGAGGTAACAAACAAACTCACTTTCGCTTTTATAATATTAGTAAGGATATAATTAGGATTCTCTTCTTCAAGTATGTAACGCAAAATAAGACGTACTCTAAATTATACATAAAGTCAAGCGCAAAACCCATATTTACAATTTGTCATAAATCTGACCTACTTCAGATTTTTGTAAAAGTTCACGTCAAACTTGCGTCGCGTAAACATTTTTGACATTGGATCAACTCTCTAGAGGATAGACTTCCAAATGCGGAAAACTGTACGAACACTTGGAGCATATTCCGAAGTTTTTGCCTGTAAAAAAAATAAAAAGAATAAACCAACAACTGTTATTGTTGAATTTCCAAATTTTTTGGCTATTGACATTGCAAAGATTGTCTCAGAAAAAACAAAAGCTACGGTAGTAGCAGTGACAAACAGATCAGATGAAGCTTTCAGATAAATGGAAAAAAGAGAGCATAGAGGCTGTGACTTTGATTAAATAGTTTGTTAAGGGGTCCCAGGTCAGTGGGGCCTGCCAGGGCCAACGCCTGCCGGGGTTGCGGGTTGTTCGAAAGAGATACCGCGGCCCTGGAACATAAAGGGTAATGGAAGGAAGATGGATGAGTTTTAGTCAGTACAAGTCTGACACTCCCCCCACTCCGCCCAGAGCGGGAGAAGTTATTTGATGATTTCCCACCCCAAAAAAGGGGTCTCAGGTGGCCCAGCAGTGGTAGAGTGAGCAGCTATACATAAAAAACTGTTTTACTTAACAAGTAACCGACTTCCAAGAAAAGGTGGAAAATAACTTTACTTCCAGAAGTCGGTGACTTTTATTTGTTTAGTTGGCGGTTTTGCTAACGACTTCCGAAAGCAAAGTTATTTTCCACTTTTCAGAGTTTTTGAAGTTGCTAATTTTTTTTTCCAAAAAAGAGATTGCATTGTTACTAAAAGATATTAGCAGATTATCCATATAGACATAGAATAATAAAAATGTATGAAGAAGTTTTTGAGCTATCGTCTATACAATAGCTTAAAAACTTCTAAAGCAATATAAATTAAATTGATGTGGCTACTTAGGCAGTATACCCTTTCCAACAAAAAAAAAAGTAATGAAAACCTCCTTCTTTTTTTGAAATTATTTAAAAAAAGTCAGAAGCCGTGATGTAACCGCGTAAATAATCAAATTCTTCAGGTTTAGGCGTTCATTTACCAAAGTGAGGTGAGGTGAGATTCAATTTATTTTCACTCTTATCTCTTGAACGCACGGGGTAGCATTTTTAGGAAAAGGATACGGGTTTTAGTGTACCTATCTACTCATCTGCTTAGGCCTAGGAAATTGGTTTCTAGCTATTGTCACTATAAGTCGATTTTCAAGGTTTATTATTTACCTATTTATTTGTATTTATTTAATTAAGGTTCACCAACAGTTGTTACAGGTATTATTATACAAAGGAATATACAAATAAATGTGTCTATAGTCTCACTGCACAACCAATTACAGGCAAACACCACATGCAAAGTGCTCTATAATTAAATTCTCAAAATGTACTTACAGTGAACTTAGATTTTAAATAAAATTAATACACACTAATACTAATGACGTCTGACAAACGTCGATATTGGGTCTGTGTGGATGTTAACCAGGTCGCTGCGTTCGTTTATGAGTTTGCATATGCGGGGTATAGGGGAATTAGTACCAGATACTGTACGACGAAGAGGTTGGAGCTAAGGGTGTTATAGGTTTGCGAGGCGGTCTACGGGGAACTCTAAAATTAAACCTTTATGCCACAAGATATACAACCTTCACACGTTTTTTAGGGTTTCATACCTCAAAGGGTAAAAACCGAACGCTTGTAATATCACTATATTGTCCGCCTGTCTGTCAAGACCCTTCATCTCAGGAACGCGTGGAGGTACTGAGTTCAAATTAAAAGCATATACTCAAATCTGTAGTCAGCTAGAGATTTGAATAATCAAGTGTCTAAGATTACGCAGTAAAAAAAAATGGCCATTTATGCCACAGGTTTGTACGGAACTCGTGCGCAAGACACGGTTTTTTTTTATTTTCAGCGACAATTCCAACAATCTCTGCACTTGGGCCTTTAATAAAATCAAAGTGATGTTGATTCTTGTTGCAATAAATTTGCAAGTACATTACTGCTTTTAAGGTATAACTGTAAATTGAAACGAAACACTGAAGTCAGAGAGCTCTCTCCATATCTCTCCCACAGACCACAGTGTCTCGCAAGCCAGACGACACGAGACGGAGAGCTAAGGATGAACACAGAGACTTCATGAGCTCTACTATATTCACTCTCGCTGTCGCCGTGACCCGAAGTGTCTCGGTGACAAATAACAGTGTTATAAAGAAGAAAGTTTAGTATGTGTGTAGGTATGTACCTAACATACCTACACACATACTAAACTTTCATATGTTTGTAACAAACATACAAATATGTTTGTTACTCTATGACATTCAAGCGGCTTAACGGACATGGATAAAATTTGGTATCAAGATCCTTACTTTAAAATCATAAAAGCGAAAGTGAGTTTGTTTGTAACGTCTTCACGCCTAAATGGCTAAACCGATTTTGATGAATTATGGTAAAGAGATAGTTGGGACCCTGGAGACAGACATTGGATATTTTTTATATGAGAGAAATGAGGGAGGAAGAGGGAAGAAAAGGGAAAACTTAACTTTGCTATTACAACAAATAATGTGCAAGGGCAAAATCTACAGGTAGCAGGTACCTGCAAATTACGAAAGAAGAACTGTTTTACCCCAAATTTAACGCAAGCGAAGCCGCGGGCAAAGCTAGTAACTTATATTTTGAACTCTCTAACTGCTAATTTTTCATGACAAAATAACTCAAATGGTTTGGTATGGTTATTCACTGCGAGTAACACAGCAGGGCGCAGCTAGTAACATAAATATATATTATATCCTTACTAATATTATAAAAGCGAAAGTGAGTTTGTTTGTTTGTTTGTTACCTCTTCACGCTTTAATGGCTAAACCGATTTTCATGAATTTTGGTAGAGATAGTTGGGAACCAGGAGACGGACATAGGCAATTTTTTTTAAAGTGTGATGTGAGGGAGAAAGAGGGAAGGAAAGGGAAAACTTAGCGTTGCTATTACAAATCAATAAGGCGCAAGGAGAACTGCGTTACTCCGAATTTAACGCGAGCGAAGCCTCGGGCAAAAGCTAGTAGATCTATAAAAAAGCTTCATATAAAATGTCAGAAAAGCTGCTTCGTCTGTTCAGCTGGATTAATTAATTGGGGACAGCTTTGTTATTAAAATATATGCTGCCGTATCATAATTCCCGGACCTGCACAAGCCTGTATATATTTTCAATCCTTCTACACGAGCGGCCTGTGTGTTAGACATATCAAGAGATCGGTAGACGCCCAGCAAATGGCACGGGCTAATTCGAACAGCATCCTGGAAACGTTAATAGACAAGTATGATGCGCTGTGGTTGTCTCACGGTATGGCGGCGCTAGTTACGAGACCCAATTTTTTATAATGTATTTTTTTTACTAATCTAGTTTTTTAAGAATTCGGTTAGCAACCATTTTTGGGCTAGTTGCGCTAATTAAACAAGTAATATTATCCTACTATCCTTACTAATATTATAAAAGCGAAAGTGAGTTTGTTAGTTTGTTTGTTACCTCTTCACGCTTTAATGGCTAAACCGATTTTGATGAATTTTGGTACAGAGATAGTTGAGAACCAGGAGACGGACATGGGCTAATTATTTTAAAAAAAGTGGGTTGTGAGGGAGAAAGAGGGAAGGAAAGGGAAAACTTAGCGTTGCTATTACAAATCAATAAGGCGCAAGGGGAACTGTGTTACCCCGAATTTAACGCGAGCGAAGCCGCGGGCAAAAGCTAGTAATATTATAAATGCGAGTATGGATGTTCGTTAATCTTTCACGTCAAAACGGCTGAACGGATCTTGAAGAAATTTGGCAGAGAGGTTGATTATAGCCTGGAATAACACATAGGATACTTTATTTTTATCATCACGCAGGCGATAATTATCTAGAAAATAGTATTGTAATATAGGACCTAGCATTATTATTCAAATGAGCCTATAATGTCTCACTGCAAGGCAAAGCCCTCCTTCCACTTTTCACGGTTAAGTACGATTGTAGGCCAATCCTTTGAGAAAGTGTCCAGCGCATACCGCCATCTCCTTTTGAGTCTGCGGCGTTGTTGTTTTTTGCTTTTTGGTGTCCCCTAAGTGGTTATTTTTGCCCATTGCTTCCCCGACATGCGGCAGATGAGACCAGCCCAGTTTCATTATAACCTAGCAACTGTGCAACCAGCATCAGCTATTTGGGTTTTGGAGCGAAATTTGGAGTTTCTGATGCGGGTCGTCCGTGACACGCAGTATACTTCGCTCCAACCTAACATTTAACTAAAAAAAATGGCCGACAAGAGTATCGACTGGGATTCTCGATCGTTCGACGTAGTATTTCACCTTGGTCACTAAAGTATTTCAAAACTGGCAAGCAATAATTATAGACAGTCGGATTAATATCGCGATCAAAGGAAATAGTAAAAATAAATTATACTCGTAGAACCGTATTTCCTGAACCGCAGTAAACATATAAACAGTATACTATCTGGTTAATATGAATGTTTCTGAAGTGATTTATGATCTTGAACATAAACATTTGTAGCTAATTTAGAAAAACGTTAGTCAAACGTTAATTGTAATTCTATGTAATCCTTACCAATATTATAAAAGCAAAAGTGAGTTTATTTGTTACGTCTTCACGCCTAAATGGCCTGACCGATTTTGATGAATTTTGGTATTAAGATAGTTGGGACCTGGAGACGGACGTAGGCTTTTTTTTTAAAGTGAGAAAAGGGGAGATTTTTATGTATATTTTAATAAAAAAAAAAAAAAAAAATTGAAAAAAAAAGTGTAATAATGAATAAACGGGAATAATAATACTATTCTATAACTGTCCCACTGCTTGTCAAAGCCCTTTTCTTATACAGGGAAGACACGAGCATCGACCGCATGCTTCTTCAAGACGGGTTGGCGATGTCAGACTTATATTAATTACTAGCTTTTTCCCGCGGCTTCGCTCGCGTTAAATTTGGGGTAACACAGTTCCCCTTTCCCGATTTGCAGATACCTGCTACCTGTAGTTTTTGCCATTGCGCCTTATTTATTGTAATAGCAAAGATGAGTTTTCCCTTTACTTCCCTCTTTCTCTCTCATTTCTTAATATATAAAAAAATTGCCTAAGTATGTCCGTCTTCAGGGTCATAACTATCTCTGTACCAAAACTCATCAAAATCGATTTAGCCAGGCAAGTTTAGGCGTGAAGACGTAACAAACAAACAAACTCACTTTCGCTTTTATAATATTATAAAGTAAGGAAGTAAGGATTATAAGCCCAGGTTTCTTTACAATGTTTTCTTTCACCGATCTATAATGTCTGAGATATACATTAAAAGTTTTATTATAAAGGTAATAAAAATAATGCTTAGTTAGTTAATAAACCTTGAGCACGTTGCAGAGATATTATAAACATAATAAAAGCTAAACAATGCATTTATCAGCAAAATGATTTGGGTTTCAAAAACTTCATTCTTCATCTCAAAGAATGTTTGAAAAGTAGTTTTTTCTGCAATAATTTTTGTGTAGGGTTAGTTTCATATACAGTATGTTTGGTTGACAGTTTAATGAAGTGTCCGTTCACACCATATAGATGCAACATCGATACGAAAACGAAAAGAACACCCGTCTAAGACGAACATTGAAAAAGATATCCAGCAATGAATATTAATGCGAGTTTGTCCATAAAATATTACGTCAATAGATTGCCAGGATTATCAAGTTAACTCGACACGGCCGTCGGTCTAACCGCATTAAGGTTACGTCTATAAAATGGCGCTTTTTGTTTGTTTTTAGGTACTTAATTTTATTGAGATTTTTTTTTAGTTAGTTGTCGATAAGTTCTGTCGTGAGAGGGAGTCGAAAAGTGGAACTGTTGACTGAGAAGTTGTATGGTAATCGATTATCGTGGTGTGAACATGTGATGCATAGAAATGAGGATTTTTTTTACAGTTAAATACACTCTTTAAAAAAATCTTAGTTCCTCCGCGTATTGAGTCTCCTGCAATTTAATTTTCAAAATATTTTGAAGGTAAAACTTACTTTGTTTAATATTTGGCCAAAATATTAAAGTGTCCTTTTCCAACTTTAAACCGAAAGCAATAACGATCAGACGGAGAAAGCCTTAGTATTTTAATAAATAATCTTCTTTACTACGAAAATCTTAAATCTCACCGTTGTTTGATATTGAAAATTGGATCTCCAGAAATTTAATTATTGAGATCAGCCTTGCTTCATGAAAATGTTAATCCTCAGTTCAACAGTCAGTTTCTCATTTCCCGTTTTGATAGAAATATTATAAACTGTTTTAGAATTCATAGCAAGTTATTTTATTACGAGCGAACAAAAAGTCATTACAATCAATGATGTTTTTTTTATTATATTTTGGCCTCGCTATTGTCCAAGATTTTGCAATGTTTTGTGGAAGGCCAAAGAAAAATGGGATGGAAGAAAAACTGATAATTAAAAAATCGGCCCTTTATTTCACAAAACTGCCAGATTGTTCATGTTATAAGTATAAAAAAAAATGTTAAAAGTTGAGTGTCATTTATTAACAATGTAATTGGTTGCTTTATCTATTTTTAATCTCATATCAAAAGTGATTTTTTTATATAAAAAACTTTGCCTCTTACTAGAAATTTTCCTGTATCGTGGGTGCGTTTACATACATTTAAACTCACATACACAAACAGCCAGACCCGAAACAACTAACTGTAGGTCATACAAATATTTATTCTGTGCGGGGATCGAACCTGCGACACGCAGCGCAGCAGTCGATCGCTCAGCCATTGCGCCAACCGCATCGTCAAGATAAAAAATATTAAATAAACATCTTTAAACCGATTTTTACGCTAATTGACGCTGACAGACCTCTAGCTCTATCCTAAAATTTTGTCCATCCAAGACAATAAACATATTTATAATTATAACTAGCTGTGCCCAGCGGTTTCACCCGCTGAGGTTTAGGGGTATGAAAAATAGATGTTAGCCGATTCTCAGACCTACCCAATATGTACCCAAAATTTCATAAGAATCGGTCGAGCCGTTTCGGAGGAGTACGGTAACTAACATTGTGACACGGAAATTTTATTTATTAGATAATTATAAGGTTAGTGTTTATTGTCTATAACTCAGTAGTTTCCTCTGTGCCTCGCACAGCATGTTAAGCTGTTGGTCGCGTCTATCGTTTGTAGATCATTGACAGTCGTTACATATAGTCAGTGTCCCGAAAGTTCGACAACTAAGGGGTATCGTATTACCCAGGATTAACACTGGGTTGTGACTTGTGGTAGTCAAATAGGCAGTCACTCCATGTAAAATAAAATGGTTTTCAGATGCGTCCGGTTAGATTGAAAGCCGACACCAAAATTATTGAGAAAAGGCTAGGCAGATTATGTAAGCGCCATATTAGCGGCGCCAATACACCCGATGACACGAGTCGATGCCAAGTCTAAACAAATGCGATTAGCGGGAAACTGCCTTTTGATCTCACCACCAAAACATTTTTCCTTGCTCGGGGGAGAGCGCGACGTAAGGCAATCAAGTTACTTTTATAGGGCACACGTGCACGTGCGCGTTCGTGTGTGAAAAGTTGGCGCTTTTATAGAAAGGTATGTACAATCAGAAAAAGAGACAAGTTACCAAGCTCGTCTGATGCAGTTGAAGTTTTCATAAATACGGTTGAATTTATATGATAGAAAACAAACGTATAATAAATTTAATTTGAGTTGAAGACGGCTATGTGTTACTTATTGAAATTCAACTACTGGTTAATTATTTATTTTTCTGACGGGACTTAATCTATATATACATTATATATTTACATATAAATTGAAAGGGAGTCGTTTGTCTTGGTATGGACATGTAATGAAGAGGGACGAAGCACATGCTACTAAAAGAGTGATGGATTTGAATGTTGATGGACGGAGAGCGAAAGGATGGCCAAAGAAAAGATGGATGAATTGTGTAAGGAATGATATGAAGGAGAAAGGAGTAAATGATGCCGTGACGTCCAAATGGAAGAAGAAAAGGTGTTGCGCCGACCCAAAATAAAATGGGACAAGGGAAGGAAAATAATGATGACTTAATCTATATATATATGTATAAGTAAAAGAGAAAACTACTGACTCACTCATCACGGAATCTCAAGAACTACAAGTGTTGGGTGTCTCAAATTTTGCATTGGACTTTTTAGGGTGTAGGTCTTGGAATGTGGGTACATCTGTCATTTTATTTGCTTGTCAAACAGATCTTTATGGCATCATCAGCCTAGGCTTTTCGCAACTATGTTGGGGTCGGCTTCCAGTCTAACCGGCTGCAGCTGAATACCAGTATTTTACATGGAGCGACTGCCTATCTGACCCCTTAGTAAGACTGGTTGTCAGACTTTCGGGACACTGACTAACTGTCAAAGATCTACAAATGACAGCCGGGACTAACGGCTTAACGTGCTTTCCGAGGCACGCAGGAAACTCGGTATGTAACGGGTGGTCACCCATCCACAGACCAACCTAAGCAAGCGCGGCTTAACCAAACATCGACCTGAGCGGCTACTATTATTTAGCCACGAGCTCCTCTACAAACAGATCTTCGTGTAGAAAACTAAAATGGAGGAGTTTCTTTTTTTGCTTTTGAAAGGCGTAACTTTCAGAGGGGACTGCCAGGGCCACCGCCTGCCGGGGATATGACCCCGGAACATTAAGGACAAAAGAAGGAACATGGGTGGGTTTCAGTCAGTAAAAGTCTGATACCCTCCACCGCTCCGCCCAGAGAGGGGAAATTTATTTGATGATTTCCCATCTGCAAAAAAGGCGTAAGTTTTCGTAATGCCATAAATAAGATTAACTGCCTACTTCCAAGTTATCTGTCTAGGATAAGTTGTACGCGTCCCGAAGGAGCGGCGTAGGCATGGCGCACGTGCCTGCCGAACACTGGGCACCAAAAGAAATCCTTACTAATATTATAAAAGCGAAAGTGAGTTTGTTTGTTTGTTTGTTACCTCTTCACGCTTTAATGGCTAAACCGATTTTGATGAATTTTGGTACAGAGATAGTTGGGAACCAGGAGAAGGACATAGGCTATTTTTTATTAAAAAAAGTGGGATATGAGGGAGAACAAGGGAAGAAAAGGGAAAACTTAGCGTTGCTATTACAAATCAATCAGGCGCAAGAGCAAAAAATGCTGGTCTGCTTGGTGTGTTATACCGAATTTAACGCAAGCGAAGCCGCGGGCGAAAGGTAGTACTTTATAAGATTACAAATATACTGAACTTTGGATCAATAAACGTTTTTCCTGATTCTTTTAAGATTTTCGTAATACTGTGCTGTGTGTATACGTACGTATAGCTTTGCATTTCTATAAAAAAAGCCAATTGTTTCATTTGCTTACAATACAATGTTGTTGTAAAAATTTTCACCAAAAAAGATGCTGCTACAGTCACAAGACATAATAACTTGTGAAAGTACTAAAGTTTCCTATTCCAAAACGTAGATCTCTATGGAGAAAAATGGGCAAGAAAGGGCCTCTGGGGCATTCTCGGAAATTTCCTTTCATAGTAAACAGCTCGTATCAAGTCTGCAAGTTCCAACATTAAAATAAAAAGTTCATAATGCTTCTTATAATTAAAAAAAAACAAAC
The DNA here is from genome assembly GCA_905475445.1 of Ochropleura plecta. Lineage (NCBI taxonomy): Eukaryota > Metazoa > Arthropoda > Insecta > Lepidoptera > Noctuidae > Ochropleura > Ochropleura plecta. The sequence goes on from FR997739.1 coordinate 15,894,313, forward strand.
ATACATCTTAGTTTTCGGAACGGAATCGACTCAATGCAAATAACTCTTTATAAGTATTTGGAAAACTACCCAATCATTCATTAAATATTGCAACTAAGGAGGATAGATAATATTATGCATCTTTCGCCACTTTCACGCATCGGAGATTGCATCTAGTAGATAATCCGATCCGATCAGACTTATCTTTACTTCGACACAACTCTAGTGAAGTATGATTAGATTTTGTGTATAAATATGTCTCAATATACTAGACTATGTATATATTATTGTGTGGGTTAGTACTTATAACAGAGACAAGACTAATTTGTAGTCTTTTTTAAGGCTGTGCAATGAAAAGGTAAACAAATGAATCTGAAAACGTACTAGTTACAGAAAATGACTGGCCTATGTGGATTGTGCCTCTTCCAAACTTGCGTTTGATTGTTTGAATATATTCAATGGTAATTTTATCTTTAAATCACTATTAATCAGATATAGTCTACTATTATTAAATATATGTACAAATTTTCAGAACTGTATCATGTAAAATCATGGTGTTATTCGCTTTTAAGCTTGATACGTTACTTGGTTGTCCATTCAAAAACGCGGTCACCACGCGCTGTGTGGTGACCGCGCATTGTGTTGCTTTGATCTGCCTTGACCTTGTTGCGTACTTTAATATATTACTTATAACCTTATACCTACCTCTTATTCCAATTCCAACTCGCAACCTTTTTTAAATATTTTTGGGACAAAATACAACATGGTGACATAATGATTGGATTATAATCTGAACAAACTATATTACATTAGGTTTTGCATAAACTATAAATTTATATTTTTGGTATAAATTAAAAATAACGTTGCCTAAAGAGATACATAAAGTGAAGTACTTTTAAAATGTGCACACCTAGACTTGAAAAATGGTTTCCTGACTGCATGCAAGCTGCTTTCATATTTCATGTTTATTATGAAGGCTTAAACATCCTGGAAAAGTTGTTTCGCCTTTATATATCGCGTTTACTTGTTCAGGTAAATGTGTATATTTTATGTGGAAAGTGTAGAGTGTTTATATTGTTTAAATATTTCGAGAGATTAAGCTGGAGTGTAATTTTTAAACTGCTTTCAGCTGCATCCGGTTAGATTGGAAGTCGACTCCAACATAGGTGGGAAAAGACTAGGCAGTTTTTTTTTAAATAAAATCTATGTCCCACACTAGGCATATCTCCTGTATCGTGGGTGATTTTACAAACATTTAAAATCACATACACAAACAGCCAGACCCGAAACAACTATTTGTAGGTCATAGAAATATTTGTTCTGTTCGGGGATCGAACACGCGACACGCACCGCAGCAGTCGATCGCTCAGCCTCTGGTGGCTGGGGTGTGTATACGTTAATACATAAGTACGTATGCATGTATTACTTTACAGTAAACAATAACTAATTGTCGGGTCTAGGCTGTTCTCTAACTTACCTACTAAAAAACGAAATGTACGGAATCTACACGACTAACAATGTGCACTCATTCAGAAAAAATCTGTACAAGGAATAGGAAAATTATTATAAAAGTCTATATTAAACGAGTGATACAAATGTTGCTATTAGTTGTGTAACTATTTTGAACAAAGGCTGTATAAATGTGATTTGATAACTTCTCATTTTTATTAATTAGAAGATATAAGGGTCTTATTGGGGATTTGTTTAAATAGTTAGCAGCTAATAAAAGTGTGTTAAAAAACCAGGTAAGTACAAGTTGGAAGTTCTATAAATCAAAAGTAATAAGTTGGTAATTTTTCAATTAGAAACTCCTTTTCGCCACAGTCGAGTAAAATACTTCCACCTTCAAACCAGACGAAGTTAATTCATTCAGCCATCTGCCAAAAGCCGGATGGCAGTTCTAAATGGTAGCAAAAATCTAATTTTGTGTCAAATCAAACGTTAACGTGTGAGTCGGGGTGTTTACCGGAAGTTAGGAAATCCTTTCACGGATGTCATTTTTTTTTCATTAGGGCTCTAAGGAAATGTACAGAATTACAATATTTAGGTATAGATTGATGTTTGATCGTAGTAACGACGACTTTATTGTTGGGCCTACACTGTCCACCCATACTTAAGTACTAACGCTGTTTATGCTATTATGCTATTACTAAGACTGCTTTGTCCGTCTGTCACCAGGCTGTATCTCATGAACCGTTGAAATTTTCAAAGATTTCATGTTTCATATTCTGTTGCCGCTATAACAGCAAATACTAAAAAAACAGAATAAAATTAATATTTAACCACACACTAACAGTTGGGAAAAGGCTAGGAGATGATGTCTACAAATATGCTTTTATTGTGTCGCTCTGACTAGGCCCTGGTAATTATATTTGCGGGTGTTAAGGCGCTGTATAAAGCAAACACTTCGTAAAACGTCTAGATTTTCGTCGCAAAGTTAGCCGTATCTGTACATGCCACTAGCCAAAAAGAATACCGTGTATAGTTCAATACATAAAGTAAAGACTTAAACAAAATCTGTTTACAAAAGTGGTCCAGTATTACGAAAAAAAAAATGTTTAAAAAGACCACGGAAAATCGTCTCGAAATTCTCAATTTTTTCAGCGACAACCATCATATTTTTTATATCTATAACAAAGGAAATGTTATCGACTAAAGAGATATCTAAAAATTTTCAAACACGGAACTGTATTTTTTTTTATATTCAACTAGCTTCCGCCCGCGGCTTCGCCCGCGTGGTGTGTTGATAAAAAGCAGCCTATTGCAAAAATAACAAAATCGAAGTATAAATAAAATTAGGTACGTCTCATTTTTAAGGTTACGTCCCCAATGGGTAAAAACTCTATTACTAAGTCTTCGCTGTCCGTCCATCCATAGGTAATGGTACGAATCTAACTAATAGGTATGTATTATGAAACTTCATAAAACCTATGTTTTATTACATTTTATGTAATTAGATCTTATTGTACCTATATGTTCACAAATAAAGGATTTGAATTTAGTTTGTAAGGAACGTGTCAACTCAACGTACTCTGTGCTCACGCGTCTGCCCGTGTTCGGGTCGCGCACTCAGCGATGAGCGACTTGTTCCCTACACCGCGCCCGAGCGGGCCAGCCTAGTCACGGCGACATGAAATTAATTTTGTTGCGCGTTATTTTGATTTTGCTATATCTCCTAAAGTATTTATTTAATCTGCATGATGTAAAAGGAAAAAATAATCTTCATGAAATGTTCATGCCAACCAACCTATTTAAAATGATAAGGATTAATACTGTATTTGTGTAAATAGCTTTCCAAGTTAGCGCTTTATAATTGCCCATTTGTTAAAGTATTCAAATGGATATAGTATGTTATCCTTAAGATATAGACATATGTCACCGCTGACTTTTCTGTGGACCTATATAAGATACACAATTACACCATACATTATTTGGTTATATCTTAAAGGGTTTAGGCAGCGTTTTCGTTGAAAGCTCCCAGACAGCATACTTTTTGCCGACATCTTCAACAAATATAGTTAATGTACACAGAAATAAATACAAAAACTTATCAAATTATATACTAAAACCTTCCTTAAGAATCACTCTATCTATTACTAAAAACCGCATCAAAATTTGTTGCGTAGTTTTAAAGATTTAAGCATACAAAGGGACATAGGGACAGAGAAAGCGACTTTGTTTTATACTATTGTAGTGATGTAGTGATGATTAAAACTGCAAAATAACCTACATTTTGGCGGACATGATATTCAAATAAAATCAAACACCGAAATATTTTCGACCTTATTTCTATTCTTTCGATGCAATACTGTCGTGTACTTGTGTCAGACCATGCCCAGTATGCAGCTAGCCTCACTTTCGCGAATACCTAAAGATTAGCTTGTTACCGCGCCTTAAGTAGTAAAAACAAACCTAATCAACAATTTATCAAGAAATCGTGTCACCATGTAGTCGCCCTCATCTAGCACAAGCTAAAGTTGCCAGTTTTCCAGCCGAGATGAGCGAGGTTGCGTAGCCAGGAATGTGTGTGTTACGTACCCGACATATAGACGCTCGCACTAATGCACGCCATACCTTCGCTTCGCTATGCGCTCGTGAAATCGTTTAAATGCGCGTCCGAGTTTGCTTCCGGTACTACACACTTCCGAATCTCAGTTGAAATCGTCAAACCATCATACGTCGTTTTATTTCGACAATACAACCTACAGTCCTACACACATACTTAGCTCAAACTGTGAAAAAGAAGATATCCCATTGCTTAGTTTCACACACATCCCATCCTCGCTCATCTCGGGTGGAAACGCTGCCTTACACTCGACAATTGCTACAATTTCCTACAGCCTGCGCCATGCTATGGTATTAATGTTTATACCCTCTGTGTGAGTGAAATAACGGAAAATTAGTTTTACTGCTACATTTATATTTAAGATGATACGGTTTTCGCAATGGCTGAGCGATTGCCGTGTCGCGGCTGCGATCTCCGCACGGCACAAACATTTTTGTGACCGACAGGTAGTTGTTCCAGGTTTAGTTGTTTATGTATTATGTATGTGAGTTTCAAAGTTTCTAAACGCATCCACGATACAGGAGAACTTCCTAGTGAGGGGCAACATTTTTAAAATGAAATTTAAAAAAAAAAATACATGTCACGGTACCTCGTAGCCGAACTTAGAAAGAAAATAATATTAGTTGTCGGAAAAAAAATAAAAAACAATAAACACTCTATGCAAAACATATACATATCAACACAACAGGACGGAACAAAATAGCTTGACAGCTTCAAGTTGTGACTGCGACAAAATGTTACATCTAAGCATGCCGCTGTGCTCTCGCTCACAGCACAGCGCTGGTTTTTTGTGGTCACCCGAAAAAATACGTACGGAACCCAAGACAGCATAAATATTTGAAAAACATAAATCTTCTTTTGCATAAAATTCAAGTATCACAGTTTAAGTTGCCATACTCCTCGACTTCTTGCATCTGTTTTCCCGCAGTCGTTGTTGCAAAACGCGAGTCGCTTAGACGCAAAGCTGGTAAAGCCAAGCACTAACAAATCGAAAGCCAAGAAGCTCAAAAACATCTTATCAAAATGTCTTCATTATAGCTTTTACCTTAATAACAAGTTTGAAACTCAATTAATATTTGGCCAAAGTCTGTCTTGGTCTACGAGATTACGTCTTCGCAGCTAATCTGCCATATCTTTGAAGAATTTCCTCGTTTCGTGCTTTTTAACTACATTTTACACTTCGGTCTTAACTTTGTTAGCCGTCTGAAAAAAAACGTCGTCGTTATTTTTCATATGACTGGCCAGAAATGTAATTTGTTTTTTTTTTCGAGGGTGTTTTTGGAAAAAAGTTCCTTAGGGCGCGTTGCGAAAGGGGGCTAGACAAAAAAAAAATAAGACCAAAAGTTGTAACGACACTCTTTGGGACAAGGGCAAGAAGATTGAAGATTATGTGCTGATCAGCCCTTTCTTTTTCGTAAGAGATGAAGCTTTTCACCTTAGGCTAATTTTATGTTTACTGTTTCATTATTTTTTTAACAGTTAATGTCCACACTTAATCTGTCAATTTTCCCGGCCACCGTAGACGCGAGACTGTAGACGTTGAGCAATAGGTAACTCACCGTCCGTCCGTCTAGTGACGATAGGCCGTGTCGATGGCGCGTTTGTGTTCCGCACGTGCCTTACAGAGATGTCAGCAAAGCAGAGGGCCCTGCCAGGGCCACTGCCTACCCGGGCCGCGAGTTGTTCAAAAGAAATATTGTGGCTCCGAATACGAAAGAAGGAACATAGATGGGGTTTAGTCAGTAAAAGTCTGACACTCCCCCCCGCTCCGCCCAGAACAGGGGAAGTTATTTGATTATTTCCCATTCGCGAAAAAGGCGTGATATAAATCGATAAGATCTACTACATCGTATACAGACAAAAGATACCCACAGCAGAAACAGCATATTTTAATTAAATCAGTTTTGATCCGAAAATAATGATTTCATTCATCTGAAAAGCCGTTTATCGGTTAGCGATAATTTTAGGTAAACGTGCACGGCTTAATGATGGATGTTAGTCGTATTGAATTGTTTGTTTACAGTGAAAATGGCGTGTTGTTTGAATAATTGAAACAGGTAAGTTTTTAATTGGAATAATCCCTATAATAAACTGCCCACGATTCCGATAAAAACCAAAAATAAAATGCTTTTAGCGATAAAACCATCCGTTGTCTTTTGCGGATGGGAATTCATCAAATAATGACTGGACCTGATGACTGGTGTTCCACAAGGCGGTATACTCTCTCCTCTCTTATTTTCTTTATTTATTAACTACATTACTGCTATCCTCAAATGTTCTTACCATCTGTACGCTGATGACTTGCAACTATACGCTCAATCAGATATTGCGAATCTTGATGAATGCATTTCATCCCTTAATGCTGATCTCAGAACTATTGAGGAATGGTCTGGCAAATTTGGGGTTTCTGTTAACGTTGGGAAATGTCAGGCCATCCTCATTGGTAGCTCGCACTATTTGAGAAATGTGAACACGAGTCAACTTACACCACTGATGTATGAGAATTCAGTCATTTCTTTATCACCTCACGTAAAAGACTTAGGTTTATATATTGACGACTGTTTTAGCTGGAATAAGCACGTGGCTCAAGTGAGCCAGAAAGTCACTTTCTCACTGCGGTCTCTCTATAGATTCAAGCATTTTCTCCCATCTAGCACTAAACTCATTTTGGTACAGTCTCTTGTGCTTCCCATTATCGACTATGCTGATGTTTGTTATTCTGATCTAACCCAGGAACTTCTCAATAAATTGGATCGTCTTCTTAATAATTGCATTCGCTTTGTGTTTGGCCTTCGTAAATATGATCACATCTCTTCCTTCCGTACTCAGCTTACATGGCTGCCTATACGACTCAGGAGGTCCCTCAGATCTCTCTGTATGCTGTACTCTGTCATGAATGATCCGTATGCTCCTGATTATTTAAAAACTTATTTTAAAGTGTTGGGCAGTTCTCACAGTCGTAACCTTCGGGCTTCCGAAAATCTTCTCCTCCAAATTCCTTTACACCGCACCGGTTTTATGTCCAAATCATACGTAATTTCGACAATCAAGCTCTGGAACGCACTACCCTTTGACATTAAAAAAGCTGAAAGTAAATTTACTTTTAAAAGAAAAGTTCGTAACCACTATTTAGGTCCGTCTGCCAATTAAAAGTCATTGTAATTACTGTTAAAGTTCTCGTTTTTATTTATTTTTAAATGTATATATTAGTTTATTTGATATGTATATGTGTATTAGTATCCGTATAAAAATATATTATGTTTTCGCAAAAATAGTTTTAGATATTTTATGTATTGTACCCTATCACAATGTTGTCGTATTTTACCCAAAGGTTGACTGGTAGAGAATGCCTTATGGCATTAAGTCCGCCTATGTACCACTATTGTACATGAAGTTTAAATAAATAAATAAATAAATAAATAACTTCGAGAGTGTCAGTGTGTTAGATTTTAGTCACTTGTACTGACTAAAATCTACTCATGTTCCTTCTATTGCCCTTTATGTTCCGAGGACAATATTACAGTACTACTTAATTACACGAACCTATGGCTAATTTCACCCAGTGCTTTTGAAACCATAACTTTTGAAACTGACATAGGTAGTCATTAATATGAAATAACGAAACCTCATAATTGGTTAGCATGGTAAATATCCCGTTTTAAATGTTGGCCCCGGAACACAAAGGGCAAAAGAAGGAACTGCCCGGCTCCGCCCAGAGCGGGGAAGTTATTTGATGATTTCCCGCCCGTAAAAAAAGAGAGCGCTCCGCTCAAGTTCGAAGCTCGTTGCCACCGGTAACGAACCAAGGACAGGCCGATTGAGAAAGCTTAATACATTTGGAAAAGAAGAAGCTTACTCACAGTCAATGCGGTACCGCATTGACAGGTCTGTACGAATGTTCGTACCTGTCAATGTTGCTGATGATCATGATGACCATCGACGCACCTATATGTGCCCTGTCTACAATATACCACGACGCCCTGGGGAGATCCTGGAGTAAGCCCACAGAGTAAAGCGTTCGATATTTGAAAATAATACCGATAGATTGATAAATACAAGTTCACTTTTGTTCATTGTAATCACCTCACTTCGATGTCGATGATCAACTGATTTTTATTTTTATTGCCACTTAGATACAACTGAAATTGGACTAACCTTTCATTTTCCAAGAACAAAATACCAATTGCCGTTATTTTCGACTCAAACCAGTAATTTGTAAACATCACTTCGGTATTTTTCAAACCATTACAATCGATTCTGAAAGTAAATAACCTTAATGGCCGATGACACGCGATCTGGAATTAGGTGGAAATAGCCAAGCTTTGGCTGGTTCAAATAGACGTTTCTAGGTGGCGCCACTTGCTTCTATCTAATGAGGTATAATGATCCATACAATTTCTCAATCACATAAAAAATATCTTTGAGTTTTTGTTTACCTAATAAATCAATAAGAAATCTGTGCCTGAACTAAATTAAATAATATCTGTAACACGAGGCAATAGCGTTATTCCCTTATAGTTATTAAATTGAACGCTAGTGCACTGTAAACAATAATTATAATCTACACTACACACCGACGTATATAAGGGGGTGTTTTTGGGGGTCCGGACCCCCCCAACTGCACGCACTCTTGAAGAACGGGTCCTTCAAGAGTGCGTGCAATTTTTACAGCACCGCACCGCTTGTAGCGAATAGTAGTTGCAGGGTGCACCGCCGCTGGTCGCCGCTGTGCGGGCCACTAACCCCCGCCGCCCGCTCATCGCGGCGCAACTGAGTTATGCAATCTATTTTGTCGCTTCGCTTTGCGTAATCGGTTTTTAACAGAAAAAAGTGTCACTCTTAAAAAGTATGAAACGAACACATCAGGCTTCTCTCTTGGGTTTTTTTTTCTAAAAAAGATAGAACGAACTCCTATGAACTTATGTCAAAAGACGATGTCGATTCCCGTAACTTTGAAAAAACTGAGAGATCTGGCCCATCCACGGATACTGATGACGACGGAGTGAAGAAAGGTAAGTCTCTCATTTATTTTTTTACCCAACTAAGGCGAAGCCAAATAAAAGGTAATGTTTTTGACAGTATGTGTATATTGTGTAGGTATGTAAATGTAGCGCTTATCACCGATTTTAATGACTGAGATGTTAATAGATTCGTAATAATGGTTCGGGTGACACAGGCTAGGCACATCTTTTTTTATTTATGTTATATATACGTATATGTTTATATTATAAATATAGTATTTTTTGTAAATACACATTCCGGCAATTTAAAATCACTTTTAAATCAATTTTGTGTCGGGAGAGTCACGCCTACACAAAATTCTTCGTTTAGAAAACAAATTTTAAGTTATGTCAATTAATTTTTTTTTCTCATCAACATTTTACGTTTGTTTGTGTTGCGTTTGCGAACAACGTCAAAAGTAGTTTCTAGAATTATTGTTATCAACTCAACTGAAGCAAATAAGTACCATGAGCGGGTAGAAACAACTGCACAAGTGTGCTGCAAATGTTTTAAAAGTCTATCTAAAACAATGCCACTGACTTTCTATACATATAAGGTTAGTGAATCATACGCAACTTTAAAACGGTTTTATGTATAGGCGAATAAATAATAGAATATTGTTACCATATATCTATCGTTTCTTATTTTTCAGGCTATCTCCGGCAGTTTGAACCCTGGGATACCTCACCAACAGAGGACTTAGTTCTTCGACGGTCGTGACTTTGTGTTTGCTTCCATCAGGGGCCTTAATATGGATAACACCGTCCTGCGTCCAACACGACCGCATAGAAAAGTGAAGCCGCGCCTTCCCAAAGATTGATTGTCGGGTCTTTGTCAAGAATTCCTTGACAGAGATTGTTGAACCCTTCAGCCCAGTCTTCGCTCTCCAGACCGCAGACCTGTCATCATAGCTCGAGAACTTGACCAGGATGGGCCTATGGTGGTCATTATTGGCTACGCCAAGTCTGTGGCAGATCTTTATGGAAGATGAAGTGAAAGTATTAAGAGCCAACTGCTTATTGATCACCTCTAAGATGACTGCACTACTGTCTGCACCACTAACCTCTGCTATGCCCTGAAAGATCAGTGCTTTTCTCCAGTTCCTGGTATCCAACCCATCAATCTATGCAGCACACTCACTGATCTGCTTTCGGAGCAAACTCAGCATGCTGAAGATTAGCTCCCTGAAGGTGCGAAACTCTTCAGCTACCCTTGCCACGGTATCCTTAGCGGGTCCAGTACTCTGAAACTGCGCCTCCAGTTCATTCATCTTCCGAATAAAATTATCTTCCAGACTCTTCTATGCCGAAATGATTTCTTCAAATTGAGACATTGTTCCCAGTGTTTATTGCTTTCAGTGCCAGTGAAAAAAAAACCGATGTAGAATGATGAGCTGGCAGGTGGTGTAAATTTATGGCTAGAGTCACATAAACTTTCTGCAAACGTGAGTGCCCACTAAATAGAACTTTTTTTTTTTTTTTTCAGGTGGGAAATCATCCAATGACTTCCCCCGCTCTGGGCGGAGCGGGGGGGCATGTCAGACTTGTACTGACTAAAACCCACCTATGTTCCTTCTATTGCCCTTTACGTTCCGGGGCCGCGGTATCTCTTTCGAACAACCCGCAACCCCGGACTAAATAGACCTTAAATAGTGATAATTCGTGAAACTTAAGTGAGGAAACTGTGAGTTAATATTTTAAATTTAAGATCAATATAAGATACTTCTGTCTTTTATTTACACCTACCCGCGAAAAATAAATATACTACCTTATGGCGCCCAGACTGGCTCAGAAAAAGGTTCTCAAGTCTCAAGGTTTGCCAAACGGCGATGGAGCGCAGCATTTTAAATAACAAACTCACCGATCGAATGCGCAACACTATATATTAAACTAGCTGTAGTTGTGCACAGCTAGATTAATATAAATAACTAGCAGGCGCCAGCGGTTTCGCCCGCGTGATGATGGAAAAAAAAACGTTCACAAAAATTTAAACTCACATACACAAACAGCCAGACCCGGAACAGTTATCTGTAGGCCATACAAATATTTGTTCCGTACGGGGATCGAACCCGCGACACACAGAGCAGCAATCGTTTGATCGGCGACTGCGCCAACCGTGTCGTCAAATTGTTATTACATTAGATTGTTAATACATGTCTTAAAAATATACCGCGGCCCCGGAACGTAAAGGGCAATAGAAATAACTAACTAACCCAACCATGTTCCTTCTATTATTATTCTATGTCAGTACAAGTCTGACACTGCCCCCCCCCCCCCACCACGAACAGAGCGAGGGAAGTTAAATAATGATTTCCCATTCGCAAAAAAAAAGAAAAGGGTTCCACCGTGAGAGAATGAGTTGTGGCATATCCTGTACAAGTGTACATCCACTTGCACTTGAATTACACAAAGCAAATATTACAGCTGGGCAGTCGATATGAGCTTCATCGACACGTAACTATGAAGAAATCAAAAATACTGAAATTGATTAAAGTTGACACAATAACCTATAAATACAGTGTTCATTACGAATAATGCTATTCTAGTGCCCTTTTAAATGTTAAGGGCACTCGAGCTAGTTGGAATAATAGCTGATAGAACAATGGTCTCTCTAGCCTTTCATAGAGGGTTACAATGTGTAGGGTTCTTCAAACCCGGTCGAGTGATCGGGCGAACTCCTTGTTTTATGCAGAAGATTAATTCAAGACTAGTTTTAGTTTCCTACTAAAACTAGTCTTGAATTAATCTTCTTGAGTTGAGATTGTGAATGCGCAAAGCTTTACGTGAAGCATAACCGCTTGCGCAAGGTGGTCTTCTACCCTGAGATGGCGGACAGCAAAGGCAAGCATGACAGTCATTGTTTTTGCTGAACAAACAACAAAAAAAACGAGTCAATCCATTTAACGACAAACTAACCCAGCCACCGCGGGAGACGCCCCGGTCGTTGGGCACTGAGAGACGACCCCCGGCCACCGTAGATGCGGTCCTGTAAACGGTGAGCAATGGGAAGCTCACCGTTCGTCCGTCTATTGACGATAGACCGATATCAGCAAAGCAGAGGGGCCTGCCAGGGCCAAGGCCTGCTGAGGTTGCGGGTTCTTCGAAAGAGATACCGCGGCCCCCGAACATAAAGTGCAATGGAAGGAACATGGGTTGGTTTTAGTCAGTACAAGTCTGACACTCCGCCTCGCTCCGCCCAGAGTGGGGCAAGTTATTTATGATGCTTGACGACAATAATGAGTGTTATGTAGGTATCTTATTTCCCTATTGAAATTGCGGACATGCTTTCGAAAACATCCTGTGTACTTCGCAGACAACCCACAGTTTCCCTGTTCAGAATAAACTATAAGCTAATAATTGACTCAGCAGCATTAAAATTCATCGTTGATAACAGCAAGGCTTACTGATAAGCCATAAATTGATTCTCATTACGATGCAAGTAGTGTCTCTCTTGCCTATCAATCGATAAACGTGGAACGACGGAATAAATTATTGGTCGGATGTTTTGTCATGTTTTAATTAAAAGTGTAATTGATTATTCTGAATCTCATAAAGAATATTGAAAGGGTTAAATTAACACCGATTTCTCGCCGACTAAACGACACTTCGGGTGACCTGGCTCTTTCTTAGGCCAAAGCCCAAAGATTGGCATTGCCATTCAACGTGGCAATGCCGCTAGTCTTCTGGGCACGATTTCGATTACATTACATTGATACATTTATCATTAAGTTTGTTAAGTAAGTTTATGTTATTCAAATTAGTTTTAATTATTGTTCAATAAATGCAACAAAATTTACTCGACATCAATGTTGGGGATTGATAAGCTAGCGGTTTTATGACAGTAAATGATATGTTTAATTATAAAATTAAATTTCTTAAGTCACGGATAAAACAACTTGCGCGTTCTAGAATTTTGATGTTAGTCCTTCGTGTGTATCATAGATGGCGTTGTAGTACTTTAGTAGTGCTGCTGCATAGGATGTACAGACGCCTGCACATCAAGCTACTACAATCTGTCAGATTTCTTTGATAGATTTTCGACTTTATTTCTAAAGTATGAGGTTCAAGGTTCATTGGGAAAAATTTACAGTTTCGGGTAGCTTGACCTGCAGGCGTCTGTACATTATTGTACATTCAGCTTTAATATTCTGCTAAACACAAGCCTGGTCTCTGTGATAAGTTTAAGCCATTATCCACGAGCAGTCTTGTTTGGTTCTTCGCTTGTCCTTTGATCATAATATGGGATTATCATCATCACACCATCACGCCTATAATTCCCAAAGGATTAGGCAGAGGCGTACCTAACAGAACACCTTTATACCGCCAGTTATATACCATGTAATAGGGGCAACCCTATTGCCATAGATAGGACACTCCACAAAAGTGACGATAAGTGGGAACTTAACGTCACTATTGTGGCTATCCAGCCACTTCTCAAAGACGGGTTTTTAAGGAGTGGCTGGATAGGTACCTTGGCGTCCTCACCTGACGCAGGTCCTCAACGGATACGGAAGTTTCCGCACATAATCAGGCGGGACGACCGGGTATCACCATTGAGCGAGCAACGGGTTGCTCACCGTCCATCCGTCTATTGACGACAGGTCGTGTCGACGGCGCGTTAGTATTCCACGCGCGCCTCAAAGAGATGTCAGCAAAGCAGAGGGGCCTGCCAGGGCCACCGCCTGCCATGGTTGCGGGTTGTTCGTAAGAGATACCGCGGCCCCGGAACATAAAGGGCAAAAGAAGGAACATGGGTGAGTTTTAGTCAGTACAAGTCTGACACTCACTCCCGCTCCACCTAGAGCGGGGAAGTCATTTGATGATTACCCATCCGGAAAAAAAGAGTATTTCCATCAATTGAACAAATTTTGATTCCGTGGCTACTAGTCGCGTTTGCGACCACAAAACAAACTAGTCTAACTAATGTGTGAATTGCAAATGAAATTAATAGCAAGACCCTTGTTTTTCCAGCAATTTCACAAATTTGAGAAATATAACCAGATACTCCAATGCCTCATCAATCACTGTTAGGTATAATCAACGAATTCCTTGGAGAATTTCAAACGAAATTATGATTTTCTAAATTAATTGCAAGATTAATTACGTTTGATCAAATGGAACGACTTAAATCTGTTCATGAGTAATTAAGGTGCTGATTTATCAGTATCCAATATTAAGGCAAATTAAGAATTTACAAATTATAAAATTAAATTAATGATTGAATTTATGTTGATAGATGGAGAGGGTGTGAGGAAAGCCAAAGAAAAGATATATGGATTGTGTAAGGAATTATATGTGGGAGTTGGGACAAAAGAGTCCATGATGCTGTGATGATAGGAGAGAATGGAAGAAGAAAAAGGTAATGTGCCGACCTCAATTAAAATTGGACAAGGGCAAGAAGAAACCTGCAGGGGTTGAGGGTTTTTCGAAAGAGATACCGCGTCTCCAGAACAAAGGGTTAAAGAAGAAACATGGGTTTTAATCAGTAAAAGTCTGGCAGATCCTTCCGCTCCGCTCCATGGATGAATCTTCTATCAATCAACAATCATCTTTTCGAAACATCTTTATGGAAGCTATGCTGCACCAAAAAGGCAGAGTAAGCAAGAACTCACAACACATTCAACGTGTACAAACTAACACAACTGATACACATTCGTCAACAACGTCGTGTTTTGTTTTCTTGTTCGGATTTTGAATTGAATAATTCAAAATGCGAACAAGAAAAAGAAACGACGTTAAACTTACATGCAACCTACAAAGTCAAACCCACATCACTAGACTTTATTTAAAAAAAACACAGCAACTGAGCAAGTTACATTTCAAACAAGAGCAGTAGACACAAAGAATGGCTGTTTAACAGAAAGGCCAACTCCCACGAATAAACGAATAAACTCGTAAGTCGTAGCCGCAGGGAAAATAAAACATATCCAATATTGTACAGCAATTCTATGGAACCCTTTTAAGCCCTTTGAAGAGTTGACAAGTCCCGGATAATCCGATGTTTCGGTGTTTTAGCCAACAACTTTGGGTTCGCAAAAGGGCGAATTTGACAATACTTTGGTTTATTTTTGGAATCCTGTGTTGGTGTAACTCAAAGAATGAACCAAACACAATGCCATATGATAATAATGATTCGGATATTTTTAGATTTAGGTTTTTCTATTTTTAAGGCGCTGTACGAAGGAAACACTTCGTAAAACGTCTAGATTTTCGTCGCAAAGTTAGCCGTATCTGTACATGCCACTAGCCAAAAAAAATACCGAAATACATAAAGTAAAGACTTAAACAAAGTCAGTTTACAAAAGTGGTCTAGTACTACTAAAAATGTTTAAAAAGACCAGGAAAAATTTTTTTCGTCTCGAAATTCTCAATTTTTTCAGCGACAACCATCATATTTTTTATATCTATAACAAAGGAAATTTTATAGCTTTAGTCTATAAAATTTCCTTTGTTATCCTATAGATATCTAAAATTTTTCAAACACGGAACTGTATTTTTTTTATATTCAATTAAAACTACAAAATGACCTACATTTTGGCGGACATGATATTCAAATAAAATCAAACACCGAAATATTTTTGACCTTATTTCTATTCTTTCGATGCAATACTGTCGTGTACTTGTGTCAGACCATGCCCAGTATGTAGCTAGCCTCACTTCCGCGAATACCTAAAGATTAGCTTGTTACCGCGCCTTAAACAACGACAATAACTAAAGTTTCTTACGTAAAAGTGTTTCTTTTTTATTTGTAAATTCTTTGTCGATTCATTAAACAATCAAATTATGTGGTTTTGGCCCCTTGCAAGATTTGATTTATTTTCGTTGGATCCCAGTTTTTGATCCCATTTTTTAGGTATTAACGATGGGTCCCATTTGATATTACCATTGAATCCCATTTTATGACAACATGTGTACATTTCAGAAGAAAAGTGATTTACTTTTATTAAATATTTCAAAAACACCGTGTGTGTATTTTGGATTTTTTAGGATTGTTGCCACTGGGGAATAAATGAGACAAATGATGTACTCCAAATAGTACTAGACTGGCATGAGTTAAAAATGATCAGGTTTATTTGTGATGTTTATAAATAAATAAATATGAACGCCTTCAAAACAAGCGCCTCTAAGCTCAAAAAAAAATACTGCCGTCATAATTTTTCCATATTTTTTTTTATATAATGTGGCCGTTTCTGGCACACAGGTCACAGTTTTAACCTAACCTTTTTTTTTGTAAATAAGTAATTTTATTATCCTAATCTAAATAGTTCAGTTCCGGGTAAACAACTAAAAACAATCTCTTTTTTCTATAAATGCAAGTCGTTTGTGGCACTCGCCGGCCGCTGCCGCGGCACCGCTCGCTCCGCTCGCTCGGCTCGTGCGTAGGAGGTCACAGTTTTAACCTCACCAAACCTAGTTCCCGGTTCCTATAATTTGTTTGGGTAATGAAATTTTTCGGAAAACGCCAGGCACCCGTTATTCTAACATAACCTATCCACATACCCAAATTTCATCCAAATCAGTCTAGAAGTTTGAGCGTGTTGGAATAACAAACATACATACAAAATTTCGCCTTAAAATATTATTGTGATTTTGTTGTTGGATGTACCCGCATTCAGATGTTTTTAAACATCTGGGATCCAACGGAAATAGTTTTTGGGATTCAGTGGCAATAAAACGTATTTTTTTAGTATTTTTCAAATTTGGGATTCAACGGAAATATATAATAATGTTTTGTGGGATCCAACGCCAAAAATATTAAAGTGGGATCAAAAACTGGGATCCAACGAAAATAAGCGCAAGATTTGTGTTTTAATTGCCTTTAGTAAAAACGGTTATTTATCTTCTCTCCAGCCGTAATATATCTGCCAAGGTTGCGGGTTGTTCGAAAGACATACAGCGGCCTCAGAACATAAAGAGCAAAAGAAGGGACATGGGTTTTAATCAGTAAAAGTCTGACACAACTAACTTCTTCTGGAGCGGGCGAAGTTACTTGGTGAACGGACGTCTACACCAAACGGCAAAAACAACAAAAAACGGACAAAACCATAATATATCAATATGTATTTGTTATCTCTGCGGTAGTAGCTTTCTTCGGGTATTGCAAGGCGTGATGTCATATTTTGTTTAAAAATAAGAGCTGATATTGTTTTTTTCTCTTTTTTTAAAAACGTTGCCCCACACTAGGAATTTCTTTATATCGTGGGTTTACAAACATTTAAACTCACATACACAAACACCCAGACCCGAATCAACTACATGTAGGTCATGCAAATATTTGTTCCGTGAGAGGATCGAACCCGTGACACGCCGCGCTGCAGTCGATCGCTTAACCACTGCGCCAATCATGTCGTCAAATAATATATAATTATACCAACAGACATTTAATTGTTAAAGTTAAGCTATAACTTAATTAACACGTTTACCTCAATTATTATTCGACGCCATTGTGATAAACGCCGTTGGCGCCCTCTCTGGCACACCATTACGGTTTACACAACACCATTAAGGTTATTAAATCTTTTTGAATTTTCCACCATAGAGTTTTGTCAACCGGCAAATTAAGAAGGTGATTAAAGAAAAATAATAACATAGCGTCATTATTTTCTTAGCTCATTTACCGCAGTTATTAACAAGGCACGTAATGAGTGTAGAATTAAGTCTTGAAAACTGGGTTGGACTGGATTCTAGATTTGAATCCATAATCTAACATTTTTTTAAAACTAGAAAAAAAAATGTGATTCTGAGGGAACTGTGAGGTTTTACCGAAGGTTAAGTTCATATTATTATGTTTTGTATACCTTGTACTTCTTTGGTTCTGGAGGTCAGTTAGGCAGTCGCTCCTTATAAAATACTGTTATATAACTTCGCAAATATCACAATTTGATTGGTAGTTATTGTGCACACTAGGGCCATGGGGTCCGTGTGTCTACGTAGTATTACGAGAAATCGCCAAGCGGTTGGTCGACTCTTCTCGTGACCAGAGGGCTGGCCTGTTTTTTCCACAAAAAATTAGCATAGCCATCCGACGCAGTAATGCTGCCAGGGCACTATTCCTGTTGACTGCGATGCGGACGAATTTTTGACGCCCTTTAATTATTTTAACATTTTTATACGTCTTGTACATGCTTTTATTATTAGTTGATGTTTATTTATAGATTGTAAATAATAGTCTTAAGTTTATTTCAAAAAAGTATTTTTTTAATTTCCAAGTTCAGTCTTTTTTTTTTCGAATTATCAAATAACTCCTTCTTCTGCGACCGGAACGGAAAAATGTGTCAGACTTGTTCTGACTAAATCATATCCAAGGCATGTTTCTTCTTTAGCCCTTGGTGTCCCAGAGCCGTCTCTTCGAACAATCTGCAGTCCCGGCAGGCATCGGCGCTAACGGGCGCCTCTGAAGTTTAGTTCCAGCGTTAATTTTAATGAACCATTAAAATTTCAAGGTGCGACGAGTTATTTCGAATAATTGACCTGTTTTCGCAAAGAACGTTGTAATTATGTATATATCGTACTTGGAATTTATAGTCGAAATATTATTAGAACTGTGTATGATTAAGAATTATGATTGCTGTTTATTTGCGCCTAGGTTTATTCAACGACTTTATTTTGACTAACCCTATTCAGATGGAGTTCATTCATTAGATCACAATTTGTTTTATATTCCGGGGCCTTTCTTACAACCTACAACCCCAGCTCGTAGTGTCCCTGCCAGGCCCCTCTGTTCTGATATTTCTTTGAGGCGCGCGTGGAACACGAACGCGCTGTCGACACGGCTTGTTATCACTAGAAAGAAGGACGATAAACTACCCATTGCTCACCATCTACAGACCCGCGTCTACGGTGGCCAAAAGGCACCCGACGCCCGGAGCGTCTCCCGCGGCGGCTGAACCCTGATAATTGAAAGATGGTATCTTTCGAACTGGCTTATATTATCTACTTGTAAGCTTTTCTTATTGAAACACAGAAGATTTAAGAAATTCTTGATTTAATGTACTTTTCTATGTTCACAGCCGGTTCCCACATTTAACCCAAGTAAACGTTTTTACTCTTTTATTTATCACCAAGTCTAGCGCTGGAAAATCCAAGCACTCGTTGAGTTGCTCACGACTTTTTAAATCGAGGAAACGTTGAACGAGAATACTTACTTATACGAGTTTATTCAGGGCAGAATGGAATATGTTTGAAATGTGCATATTCATTTGTTTCGAATGACGGAGATAATGTTATGGGTATGATAGTTGTTTTCTTTTGTTTCGTCCATGATTACTCCGGTGTGTTTCATAGACAATCAGTACTATATCGTTTCAAGTTGCAAATAGATCGTATGGAGCAAGATCTGAATAAACACCGATATTTTGTTTTCTCAAACTCTTGAATTTACAATTACATTTTAGTGGACTTATCTGTGTTTGAAGATAAACACAGAAATAAACCATGTATGCCATTTTGATTCATTTTTAGGGTTCCGTACCTTAAAAAGAAAAATAGTGACGGACTAGAACAGTGACTACCTGTAACGACTGTCAAAGATCTACAAATGAAAGCCAGGACCAACGGCTAACGTGCTTTCCGAGGCATGGAGGAAACTCGCTATGTAACGGGTGGTCACCCATCCACAGACCAAGCTGGGCAAGCGCGGCTTAACCTAAAGATCGACCCGAGCGGCTGCTATTAATTAGCCACGAGCCCTCTTATTACCACTCTCACATATTTATTCATCGTGCATAACAACACAGGCCGTGTCAAAGCTCACCGTTATAATTCAATGAATTATAACGGCTTCAACCCTCGAGTTTGTGTATCCCACCCTGATAAAAATTTATGAACCGGACTAAATAGTTCACGTGAAATGCCAGGCTTTTTAACGTAGTGGTGAAAATTAAATAAAGTAGTTTTATAAAATTATGTAGGAAAGGGTTTAAAGTGTCGTATTTGCCTGATTATTTAGGTTAGTGCTTTAGTGTTGGAACCGGTGTTTAATTTTGAGTAATTGGGTGCGGCTTTTTTCATTCCAGCCTTGTAGTTGTGATATTTGTAGTATTCATTTTTCATTGCTACTAAGAGATAAATATAGAGGAAAAGCAGTCCATTTTTGGAAGTCGGTTAATAAAATACGCGTAAGGCGCGGTAAGAATGAATATGAAATTCGGGGTTGCGGGTTGTTCAAAAGAGATACCGCGGCCTCGGAACGTAAAGGGCAATAGAAGGAACATGGGTGGGTTTTAGTCAGTACAAGTCTGACATGCCCCCCCGCTCCGCCCAGAGCGGGGGAAGTCATTGGATGATTTCCCACCCGAAAAAAAAAGGCGCGGTAAGAAACTAATCTTTAACTTTTCGCGGAGGTGAGGCTAGAGAGGCATCGAAAGGAGAAATAAGGTCGAAAATATTTCGGCGTTTGATTTTATTTGAATATTGAATATTTCAAAAATTACAGTTGTGTGTTTTAAAAGTTTTAGATTTGTCTTTAGTCTATAAAATTTCCCTTGTTATATATATAAAAAATAATATGATGGTTGTCGCTGAAACACTTGAGAATTTCGAGAAGAAAAATTCTATTTTCGTGCACTTTAAAAAAAAAACATATTACTAGACTGGAACTATATTTTTTGTCACCAAAATTTATATTTGTCATCAAGTTGTATCACTATTATTTATTTATTTATTATTGTTAATATAATGTGTAAAATATGAGATGGATTACCAATAAAATTGTAGTGCATTACATGAATATAAACTTCGTTCTTATAATAATAGTTTTATTACTTAAATAATAGCTTGGTGCTCAGAATGGTAGATCTGTCACCAAATAAATCGATCGCTTGGCGCAGATGGAAGAAATGGCTAGGTTAGGTTAGGTTAAAACTGTGACCTCCTACGAAATCCAGAATCGACTTGCATTGATAGAAAAAAGAGATATATATAGTTTATTGGTGATCTCTTTCAATTAGTTTGCTTAAATGCTTATTAGGATAAACCTATTATAATATATACAAAAACAATTATTTGGTACTAGACCCTATATCTCCATGATTTTCGGTAATTTATTGTGGAATTGATTTTATATTGTTTGGTGACTATATTTTGGTAACAAATCTACTATTTTGAGGGCAAACCCTATTATTTAAGAAACACAAAATGAATTAAATTGGTGACAGCTTAAATCATACCCTTACTAGACCACTGGGTAAACTTTTTTGTTTAAGTCTTTTCTTTATGTATTTGACTATACACTGTATTTCTTGGATTGTGTTATGTACAGATAGAGATATGAAAAGTCTAGACGTATTTCAAAGTGTTTGCTTTAAACAGCGCCTTAATAATTACATTGACATTAAAAGTCGACGCATCAATTGCTACCTACCTTAAAGGACGTTCACAGATTTTCTTATTCTTGGTGATTGTAAATCTATATCCTAATTTAAAAACTTCCGTGTTACATAACAATAGAAAGAAGAAAGAAAAAACATTTATTAGTCGCAAATTACGACGAGCAACAAAATAACAAAAAATAAATAAAATAAACATTCAACATGCAAAGTACTTATCACAAACATTTACAAATACATGTGGGACAAAATAAAAATAGCTTGCACGTCGCGACTGCGACAGGTCGGTCACCACTCAGCATGATGCTGCACCATGGGAGCCCACAGCACAGCGCTGGTTTTCAGTGGTCAACCCGTGAGTAAAACGTACGGAAGTCAAAACAGCATACATAAATGTTTTAAATACTTAAATTAATAAAAAATTATAGAAAATAAATCAAATAGACAAAAACTAAAATAAAACAACCCAATAATTTAACTTGATACTATAAATATGTCAATCAGCCCTTTATAATAAACTTTACGTTTCACATTGGCTTAACACAGTGGTATCACAATAGTGGACTGTCAGATACATTTGACTATTATTTGCCAGTTGATAACTACACAATAAGCACATGACAACAATGGACCATGCATAGAGGACCCAATTAACATGCTGGCCCATTGTTAGCCACGATTGCCGTATTATATTCGATGAGAACTCCGAATAACAGCGGAATGTGGATTATTTGATTTGCTATTATCCCACGAAGAGGCCCTTTATCTATTAGGAATTTCTTCATAGAAAGGTTTGGCAATACACAAGATTTAGACTCGATGAACGCACGTTGGTATGATGTTAAATCATTTTCTTACAACATCATTTTTTCTATAAAATTTTGCAGGCAGCCAAGTGGTCCCCCATCGTAGAGGTAATTGGCGGTGGCGATGTCTAGCATCCGGCCCTGGTTCAGTCCATGGTCCGGAGCGAGAGGGAATGCGAAGCGGTCACCTCCTTCTGTGCAGCAGTCATGCTGGCGAAGAAGGTGGCCGGGCGATTGAGGAAGAGAACCTCAAACCAAGCCGGACGTCGGGCGCCGTAGATGCGGGCCTGTGGACGGTGAGCAATGGGTAGTTCACCGTCCGTTCGGCTATTGCTTTAACTAGCAATTTAGTTATTTATTACTGTCAGCTTTTAAAAAATAATATAATTCGGTGGGGTACTAACACTGGTTCCACTTAACAATAATTTTCACGTGCAAATTCGTGCACTGGCACTCACGGTAAGGTGCGAAGCTTAAATACTATTTCTTTATCGGTAGCTACGTTGTTAAAAACAAAACTTTCTAAGATACATTTAAATCTAAATTCTCTTACGTTACTTGAAACTTCCAACGTCGATTAAATTGTTTTGAGGTAGGTTCGGAAACAAAGAAAATCAGAAAGAAGGCGTTATGCCTGTTAGTTGAAAATGTATCGGTACCACTTTTTTGCAGTTCTTACCTACGCGTTCAGTAAACAGTAATGAGGCTACTATCGCTGACACGATAAAATGGTGACAGGCACAAGTATAATACTACTAGCTTTTGCCCGCGGCTTCGCTCGCGTTAAATTTGGTAGCGCCTTATTGATTTGCAATAAGGCGCTACCAAAATAAGTTTTCTCGTTTCTTCCCTCTTTCTCCCTCATATCGCACTATTTAAAAAAATTAGCCTATGTCCGTCTCCTGGTTCCAACTATCTCTGTACCAAAATTCATCAAAATCGGTTTAGCCATTAAAGCGTGAAGAGGTAACAAACAAACTCACTTTCGCTTTTATAATATTACTAAGGATAAGGATTACTACTTCTAGTACTAGAAATAAGGAGCAATTAGTTTTGCCAAGTTTTAGGTTAGTTAAATCTCTCATCTTTTATGCGGTACTGTTTAAAATATTACAATAAAAACCTCCCCACATACTACAACTGAATGAGACGAAATTTAATGTTTTTTTTTATAAAACGCACACTATGTTAGCTTATATTATATTATAAGTTGGGAGACTATTAAATTTATATATGTATAAATGAATCCCCATTTCCCCTGGTCATATCATCTTAATATCTTCTAAAATGGTATGCCCTTCAATAAGTCTAAGAGTAACTAGTGGAAGAGCGGAACTTCCTAACGAAAGTGTATTTTTACTTAAATGAAAATTCCTAAAAAAACATGTAAAGGTATTTTTAAGTTATTGAAATAAACATTTTTTATTTTTGTTTAAGTTAACTCGTACAACTGAAGTTTAAAACAGTTATCCCCAACAGATTAAACTGAGGAGTTTCAGCTCAATCGGTTAGGCAGTTCGGTATACACGTATAACTTGTATGACAAAGCATGTATAGGTAAATGACGCCATTTTAAATAACTGGTTTAGAATTAAAAGGGTGTGTTGAGAAAAATAAGAAAAAATACGTCACACATATTTTTAAACACTTATTTAATAATAAAACAATACTCGTGCAGTCTTAATAATATTGACATGTAAGTATGTTTAAACTAACGTTAAACAAGCGCTGTCAATGTCAACACAGAAAGGGTTTGAAAGATTTGGGATTCTAACTAAATTAACCTCTATGAAGTACATACAGCTCCACAGAAAACTCATCTTAGGAGCTCAGCCATGTCTAGTTAGTAGAGCTCAAATCATAAAATAAGTGTCTTAATCCAAATATAGATGATTAAAATTGAGGATCAGAGATCGAGTAATTTTAGGAGTTATAAAAATGCGCTTTAAAATCGAATGCGATAAAATAGATACTTAAACAATCTAGTAGAAAATCTAGTCGTAAAAATATTAGGTTAAGTACCTATGAGTTACATTTCTATTAACACTTTGGCTTTACGGCTATACTCATATTTAAGGGACTAACATTAAAATGACATCAATTTTTAAATTTCACATCACTTTTTCTCCTCCTTTAAATCCATCCAAAGGTTGTCTTGAAAAGATCGCTTTCAGCGATAAGACCGTCCATTGTGTCACCCTATTTATAAGTTGTTTAACCCATTTGTGGTTGTTGTGTGTGTGTGTGTTATTCTTGTTACTTGTATGGTGTATATAATGAAGAATATTCTATCTATCTATCTATCCACTATAATGCTGAGATGGGGGGAGGGGGTCTGTTGTCTCGAACATGACCCACACTTAGTTTATCTTTACGTTTTTAGGGTTACGTATTTTAAAAAGAAAAGAACGGAAGCGTTTTAGGATCACTTTGTTGTCCGTCTGTCTGTCAAATCCCTTTATCTCGAGAACTACCGAGTTGAAAATAAAACCATTTACTCAAGTTTGCGGTCTCTTGCAGTTGTAAAAAACACACTCTGAAAACTGTTATGCCTCATATGAAAAAATGTGATTACAAACTTAATTGCAGTTGGTAAACTAATCGCAACCTATGTCGATGTATGGGGACAACAGTTTACGAACTAAGGTTAAGTTTGTCCTTCAAAACAGTTTACAGTAAACTTTGCACGAGTGAACCGAAATACCGAAAGTCAGAGCGACAGCGTGACTCAAAAAAAAAACAAAATATTTTTATTTCACATAGGCACATTTAAAACGTCAAGAAAGCGTATTTACATTGTATACATGGCCAGAACGCAGCCATAGGAAACTGGTCGCGTATAATTTGTAATGCACTTTTTAAATTTGTGATTACGAAGTATACACGAATTTTGCGTATTACTCGCGTATAGTTTGTAACTCAGACGTGTACATCCATATTTCCAATTTATACACGGCCAAAACGCCAAATTATTTATTTATTTAAAATAATGTAATTTATTTTAATTATTATTTAATTGAATTTGAAATAATGTCATTTAATTCAATAAGTAATTATCCTAATCGAAATAGTTCATTTGCGGGTAACCTACTAAACACAATCTTTTTTTTCTATTAATGCAAGTCGTTGCTGGAAGAGGTCACAGTTTTAACCTAACCTACCCATTTTTTTTAGAAGAATTTAACCTAATCTGAATAGTTTTACATGATTAGTTGCATGCGGACTAGCACTGTATATTTTGAAGCAAAGCTAACTAGCTTTGGCCACTACAAAGTATACGCGAGTATTTGCGTACTGCTGTTGTATACTTTGGAAGACTTTGATTAAAAACTGTTTTCCAATCTATACGCGACTAGTTTCACACCCTTGCGTTCTAGCCATGTACATATTGTAAATACGCGTCAAGAAAAGGTGCACGGTTCGGGTTGATCGTTTCTTATAAAGTAGAACCGGTTAGGAACTCCATGGTTACTCATTTAAAATTATTTGGTTTTACTATGTTGTTGTTACAGCGCTAGTATTTAAGTATGAGAGGACAGCGTAGGCCCGTCATTGTCAAGTCAAATCATTGCTTACTTTATACAAATAACATGACAAAAGTAAAAAAAAAAATGTCTAAGAATCTACAAGGGCAACAATGTTCACTCATTCACAAAGAGAATCGGTAAAAAACAATATATAGTATATGTTGCAGTCAAAACTCTTAACCAGTCAAAACTACTTTTGACCGTATGCTTTAGTCAATAGTACTTTTGACTAAAATAACAGTTAAAAGTACTTTTGCCCAATGAAGCTGGTTAAAAGTACTTTTGACTAAGTGATTCCGTCAAAAGTGGTTTTGACTGGTTGTATCAGTCAAAACTCTTAAAAAGATTGTAATGCCTCCTAATCTAAATAGTTTAGTTCCGGCATAACCAACTAAAAACAATCTCTGTTTTCTATAAATGCAGGTCGTTTCTGGCAGGAGGAGGTCACAGTTTTAACCTAACCTAACCTAGTGTTAGTTAATAGTGCTTTTGACTGATGCTTTATTGCAGTTAAAACTACTTTTGATGAAGAGCGTCAGTCAATAGTACTTTTAACTCCAAATTTGCAGTCAAAAGTACTAAAAACCAATAATTTTTAGTCAAAACCACTTTTGACCAACCTGTTCAGTCAAAAGTGCTTTTGACTGATTTTGCTAGTCAATAGTACTTTTGACTAGTTAATAAAAGAGTTTTGACTGCATCATATATAATAAATAGAAAAAATATTGCAAAAAAAGTAACTGACTGAATAAATTACTGCTTTGACAGACAGACTCAGCTTGTCAGAGACCAGTCTTGAAAAGAGCGCGCCATCTAGCATAATGGTTCCATAATGAATCTGGAGAAAAATGTAGTTCCTTGTAATTCTCTTTTGCTTACTAAATGATTGATATCGAATGAGACATCAGTAACGGCAATATTCCTTTTCTCTGCAAATCACATTCGTCTCTTTGTTACCCTTTGACATAGAGAGTGAAAACAACCGGTTTGTGACATAGGTTGTCCAAATTGAGTTCTGTACGCTATCATAAACTTGAACATTAACATAATGCAGAAGCCTTGTTTTTTAAAACTCATTAGTGGGCGGTTGTATTTTAATTTATGGTTTAAGGAAACCATTTTTTTTAATACCTAGAATAGTAGACATCGGGTCTTTTGCCAAATTAGAAAAAAAAAGTTTGACAGTTGGTTCCGTTGAGTGAGAGCTACAAATATTTGTGTCACCTACAGGTAATTTTTTTGGATCTCGCTGTTTGTGAAATATAAGATAACTCTAGATATTAATCTTTAGTATGGCCCAGAACATCTAATTTAAATTTTTAAAACTCAGTCCGTCAAATTATTTTTAGGCCAAGGTCCTTAATCGAAATAATTGGTTCTAGATTACAATCGGATCCAAAGATTTTCACTTCGAGACCACTTCAAAGACCTTATAAAGTTTTTTGAATAAAAAACTTGTATAACGAGCTGTTTAATTTATTGTTGAAAATCAAGTAAATTGGTTGGTCTTCTTCGGCCTTCTACGAAAAACACATAAAAATATTTGCTTATTAATTCGCTTCGTTTTTTTGGGGTGTAAAAAATGTCGGGTCCATATTCTCGGTATTCGTACACACGACGACAGGTCAACCTATTCTAAACTATTATAACCTGATCTCTATACTGCAGATCGCACACCGTAGTAGAGAGATCTGGTTAAAATGGATTTGTGTAGGTTGATGTGCTGTCGTGTGTACATTGACACAACTCTAATTCGTTCCATGATGAATTGAAAAATGTTACGAAAATGACTCGCACAAGCACCGAATCCAATTTTTCGTTCATGCATTATATTTTTTTAAAGGATTCCGCGAACATTTTACAGTGTTATTATGTTCCATTTATTTATCTTACATAAATCTCTTGCCACAGTCTTGTTGCCATACTCCTCCTAAACGTATTGGCCCGACTTCTTCAAAAAATATTTTGTAGGTATCTATATATCCTTACTAATATTATAAAAGCGAAAGTGAATTTGTTTGTTTGTTTGTTACCTCTTCACGCTTTAATAGTGTAGTAGATATTTGTGAACCAGGAGACGGACATAGGCTAACATTTTTTTTACGTGGGGCATCAGGGAGAAACAGGGAAGAAAAGGGAAAACTTAGCTTTGTTATTACAATAAATAAGGCGCAAGGGGAACTGTGTTACCCCGAATTTAACGCGAGCGAAGCCGCGGGCAAAAGCTAGTACTTATATAAATTTGGTAGGTTTGAATCGGTGGTAATCACACAGCTAGTTTTTTTTTTATACCGGTCTTTATATTTTACATAATTTATCTAAAAAAAAAAATACAAAAAATATCCGCCCCCCGGGTATTGGGAACAGAATCCAAGCTATCGGCAATGAGGGCTCCACATAAGGAAACCTAAAAGCTAGTAATACGAGCCATGCTGAAGAGTATCTACCGTTTTCTGTATCAAGGTTTTGATCTGGCTGCCTAAGGAGAGCCTCCTTAGGTATTGGTCGAGGCTCTAGGCAATTAAGCTATTGACAGATACTGCAGATATAATTGTTGCGATTCAAGCTGTTAATGTATGTGAGTTTAATATGTTTATCAACGCACCTACACTACTGCAGAAAATCCTAGTATTTTTAAAATTAGCATTGTATTTTCCTAGTATTTTGCGCGCTGGACAAAAGCATCCCCTATATACTCTTAGCCCTCGCCATGTGCGTCCAGACTGTTTCGCCAACTTTTTCTAGGCTGGTCCCGGCGGCGCCGTTCATCCTCAGGCTCCCATCGCGAGACCTTTACCCAGCGTTCGTTACGTGTACAGCTCGCGCGACCCGCATGGCCTGGAAGTCTGCGTAAAATTTGAGGGTTGATATTCAGCTACAAAAGACCACAGACTTCAGTATTTGGTATTTCAACTCTACCTTCAACTCTATCTTTATACGTACGAGATAAAGATTCTTGATATACAAACAGACAGACGAAATTAAAACCATATACTAAAATCTGTAATCCCTTGGAGCTGTGACAAAATTAATCTTCTACATAAGTCTACATAGTCAAAAGATATGCCCATTTATGTCGCAAGTTTGGACATAATTATTATTTAAGTATAAGTTTATTTGAGTACTAGCTGTGCCCGGGCCAGCGTTACAATGCAATTTTTCTATCTTTCTACCTACCTAAACTGCACAAAATTCAATTCTGCCTTATTTTTTTTTCTCGCTGTAAGAACCATCCTTGACACAACAAAAATATTTAAAAAAAGAATTGGTAAAATTGGTCTAGTCGTTGTTAAGTTATGCGCTTACCAACACATTTTGCGATTCATTTTTATATAATAGAGAAGATTATTTGGCCGGTTTCTCCTTTTGAGGTACAGAGCTCTAAAAAACAATGGCATCTCAAATCTACCTAAGCGAATATCAAGCTTAGGTAATGATGTTATTATACATCAATACAACTTTAAGCAAGCCCCACTTAAGAACAAACCAAACCGTGTTCGCTTCGTGACCGTGGCCTTTCCAACACTTTATAGCATTCCGCTACTTAATAGGGTACACAACTCTATTGTTAAGACTTAGGAAGTGTTCGCACGGGCGTTTTAATGCTTCCCTTTGTTTTTTTGTTGCAGATGAGAAATCATCAAATAATTTCTCCCGCTCTGGACGGAGCAGGTGGCAGTGTTAGACTTTTACTGACTAAAACCTGACCATGTTCCTTCTTTTTGAACAACCCGCAACCCCGGCAGGCGGTGGCCCCTTTGCTGACATCTCTTTGAGGCGCACGTGGAACACGAACGCACCGTTGACACAGGCTGTCGTCACTAGACGGACGGACGGTGAGCTACATATTGCTCATCGTCCACAGACCCGCATCTACGGTGGCCGGGAGTCGTCTCGCGATTAGCTTCCCCTGTAATTAAAAAATATAAGTTTAAATTTTTACGATTTTTTGACACTATTTCCCAGCTTTCGATTGTGTTTCGAGATGTTTAGTTGGGACGACAATGCAATGAATGACGTCGCTCAGGTATCCCATACCTGAGTGACGTCATTCTTAATCTAAAATGGCGGCCTCCCAGAGATGGCTAAATATTTTTTTTGTGCATGCTCATGATGATATGGGTATTAAAGTTCGTTGCTGAAAAACGAAAAAGTATGTGTTTTTAAACTAAAATATTTATAATTTCAAGCTGCACTGAATGTCGTGTTGCGGCAACGATCGTCTTACACGATTTGGGCACGGCAATGTCTGGACTTTACAACAGACTAATGCGTGAGAAGGATAAGACCATGCACTTTTTATTAGAAAATGTATTTTATGATGTGTAAAAGGATGTGTTAAGCATACGCGAGTGTGAGTACAGACGCGTACTAACCTACCTCATAGGATCCACTTAAACTATCCTTTGCAGTTTTTTTTTAACTTTGCTTCACACTAAAAATCTCTCTTGTATCGTGGGTGCGTTTACAAACATTTAAACTCACATAGACAAACAGCCAGATTCCGAACAACTATCTGTAGGTCATACAAATATCTGTTCGCGGGATCGAACCCGCGATATGCAGTGCAGCAGTCGATCGCACAGCCAGTGCGACAACAGTGTCGTAAAAAAAAAATACGTGTGGCACTCGGGGACTGCCGCGGTAAAGCTATTGCATAGCATTTTTTATCAACTTATGCAATAAATAAAAACAATCTTAATAAAATATTTAAAAAGTACTTCCAATGAAAAGAAGTCGCAAAAAGAAAAACAAGACCTTGGGTTTGATCCAGCGTAATGTCGATTGAGTATTCGATTCTCTACCAAACACGCTATTAGAACATTAGAAACGGGATTGAAACAACTGACCGTATTGTGTAAACGACGTTAGACAAGCCACACTTCCGTGCCCGTCGGAGTGGGGAGCGTCATGTTTTTCTTCGTTACGGAATTTCTGGATTCGGTCCCCGCGCTCAAGGCCCGCGATAGAAGCTATGCAATAGCTTCAAATCAACCTTTCATTTTATCAGGCTTTTGATCAACTTAGTGCTCCTGGAGGATACGACTTTTTGTAAAGATAAAACGCACGACTGACCATAATCCTTTTTATCACGACTGAATCGCACAAAATAATGACCGTTTGCAACTAGCCTTATCACAGAGACGTAAATTTTCTTAATAATTTATTCTACAAATTATTTTTGTAAGTATAATTAATTTTATAAGCAAGCTTAACATTAAACACACTTTCTAGTACTTTTAATGTTAACAGGGAAGTGTTTAAGTAGAAATATGATATTGTTGTTAAGTGTTGTTGTTTCTTTGTTGCTGATGTATGATAGTCGTTTGTGGTTGTATATTTTGTAGAGAGATACAATACATTTTTAACCGACTTCAAATAGAGGAGGGTTCTCAATTCATCGGAATCTTTTTTTTATATATGTTCACCGATTACCGAGAATTTTGAACAAAATTCTTTGTTTGATATGTTTTGTTTCCCACGTGTTCCCATATCAATTTTATTTAGAAGTGGAAAATAACTTTACTTCCGGAATTCGGTGGCGAAAAAGTCAACGAAACCAACAAAAGCCACAGACTTCCGGAAGTAAAGTTATTTTCCACTTTTTCGTTTTTTTTATTGTTACAGAGTAAATGACTTTAAAAATTTGTTATTTTTAGAAAAATGGTATCTTACTAGCTCTTCGTGCTGTGCAAGCGCCACTGAACCTCAAGCGGCGTTAATATAGTTAGGTGGTTAGCTTAGGTTTAGTGCCTCTTTTGTTATATTTATTTTTCTTTTTTATGTATTTAGGGTGGATTTCACCGATTTTGTAAGATGATCTCGATTAAGGTCGTTTTCATAATCTAAAGATCAAACACTTTTTACGTTTCCATGGCAAAGAACTCAAAGATCGCAATTTTTCACAAAAACGAAGTGCGTTTAGCTTTTGCGTGTGTGCAAAAATAAACGTTTCGTTACATTTCTTACTATAATCAAACTCCGTTACGTGG
This sequence comes from Ochropleura plecta, assembly GCA_905475445.1. Classification (NCBI taxonomy): domain Eukaryota; kingdom Metazoa; phylum Arthropoda; class Insecta; order Lepidoptera; family Noctuidae; genus Ochropleura; species Ochropleura plecta. Next base: position 15,926,010 of record FR997739.1, read on the forward strand.
TTCATAAAAACATGACGTTCACACAAACATACACGAAGTTCAAATCGGAAAATTGTGTTCGTTTATTCATTTTCACTCATTTTTTTTTTACATATTTCTTATAAAAAAATATCATTTCAAAATATTAAAAATAGTAGTCAACCAGCATCAGAAACGGGGCCGAGCTAACGGTGGCCAAGGTTTTTGAGAGAGAAACCTCCTAACAATACGCGCCGTGTCCAGAAGTACTGCTTTCTGAATCAAGCCCTTGATCCACCTGCCGAGCGATAACCTCCTCAGATTTTAGTCAAGGCTATGGGCTACGAAGCCATTAGCCGACACGACTATTGGAACAATGACTGCTGTATTCAAGTGCCACATGTCTATATAATTATCACTAGCTTTTGCCCGCGGCTTCGCTCGTGTTAAATTCGGGGTAACACAGTTCCCCTTTCCTGATTTGCAGGTGCTACCTGTAGTTTTTGCCCTTGCGCCTTATTGATAGCAAAGCTAAGTTTTCCCTTTTCTTCCCTCTTTCGCCCTCATTTCCCACTTAAAAAAAATAGCCTATGTCTGTCTCCAGGGTCCTAACTATCTTTGTACTAAAATTCATCAAAATCGATTTAGCCATAAAGGCGCGAAGACGTAACAAACCATTTTAACGAGCAATTTTTTAAATACATTTAAGTATAGTATTCGTTTTTGCTATGAATACTTATACTGATGGCAAAAACGAATACTATGCTTCATTTCTTTTTATTTTTACATAATAGTACTATTACTATTCTGTAAAATTCATTTGTAACATTGGAACATCGCTTCGGTGATTCCATACAATTCAAAAACGAGCTAAATAATTTTAAAAGTGACCTTCAGAAGCCTATCGAGAACACAGATTTGATTGAAAGACGAACTTTTTGTTATTCAATTGATTGTTATCAATTTCCGAGTTTCATTTGCATATACTTTGAACGTCAAAGGGAATTTTAAAATAATCGTTTTTCTCTGAAAAGTTTGAGTACGAACCAGCTAGGAGCTCTATTTTGTATATTTTATCATAACATCACGCCTGTATTCTCGATGGGTTTGGCAGAAATGTTATATATATATATTATTTTATGTATATGTAGCCCCACAATAAGCATTTCTACTGTATCGTGGGTGCGTTTACAAACATTATACGTCATATACACGAACAGTCAGACCCGAAACAACTACCTGTAGGTCATACAAATATTTGTGCCGTGCGGGGATCAAACCCGCGAATATCCGCATCGAAGCAGCTCAGCAGTCGATCGTTCAGCCACGGCGCTAATCGTGCCGTCATGTTCCTGATTGTACACGCACATTTCTCTAGTTCAGTTTAGAGCAAAAGGTATCGACCGGGCAAAGCTCTACGATGGCAATAATTCCAAGCACTAGCTCCTTCACAAATAATTTTAGTACCTGCTCGTTTTTATTATTGTAACAATTCTCTGCACTATATTTTGAACTAAACGATTTATCTATAAACAGAAAACGCCACTGTAAACATATTTCTAGAGAAAAAGAATTTACTCAAGAATTTAATGATTTAGATAGGCGTCAAATTGTTTAAAGTTTCTCTCGCACAATATAGCGTAGTTCCCAAAGATTTTCCGAAATCCCGGAATATTTTTGTTAAGGGTTTTTAGAAATGTTATTTTCTAAAGTATGGCTGGCTCGATTTGAAACATCTTTGTATGATAAACGCAAACGCATAGGCAACGAAAGATGATGGCTACGCGTTAAACCGTTTTTTTGTACCATTTTGAATCAACTCAACAAAAATTTGATGCGAATGCATGGATTCTAGGAAAGAAACGTATATTTTATCCTCCTTGTAGTTATTTTCATTTTCATTTTTTAAAAACGTTGCCCCACACTAGGAATTTCTCCTGTATCGTGGGTGCGTTTACAAACATATAAACTCACATACACAAACAGCCAGACCCGAAACAACTATCTGTAGGCCATACAAATATTTGTTCCGTGCGGGAATCGAAACCGCGACACGCAGCGCAGCAGTCGATCGCTCAGCCACTGCGCCAACCGTGTCGTCTATTATTTGTTATTTTATATTATTATTAGTTATTACTCTAACCTTGTCCTTTCTAAAACCTTTGATAAATTAATTAGCAAGCGCGTAGCGTGATAGCTACGCGGCCTACGCCGTAGCAGATACTCGTAGCCCGGTACACGTTGAAGCGTTTTCCTTTGCTTTTTAAAAGACAATGACCACAATGTTATGGCCCTATGCAATAAAGAGTATCGTAATATACGATAATTAATTGTCTTTTTTATTTGGACTCTGGAGACGGACATAGGTCATTTTTTTAAAGAAAAGTGAACTAAGAGGGAGAAAGAGGTAAGAAAAGGGGAGAGGAAGATTTTTTTTTTTCGATCATCACGCAGGTTAAAGTTAGCGTTAGCCCAAAGTAATTATGCCACGTGGATAAAGTCGTGGGCTGAAGCTAGTAAGATCATAAAGGAGTTTACTTATGATAGAGAATACAATACATCATTTTCCGATGCTCTTGGCTCCAGGACCAACAATGTATGGGCGCAGAGCAATGTCCTTTACGTTCCGTTTGTAACGACTACAAACAAGATCACCAAAGCCTCAATGATTCTATTCTCAAGATTCTATGCATCTGTAGTCATGACACTACTAATCCTGTTCCCTCCAAAGCCTTCATGAATCAAATACCCCTTCACATCCACACAGCTTAACAATGTAATGCCAGTGCAACAATATTGCATGCTAATACTGAGCGGCTCAATGGAATGCCATAGCATAGCTGCTAGACCAGCCAATATGTCTGTAATTTCAGGGATAATTCGACGAGAGACGCAAATTGGGTTTCGTAAGCCTTTGGAGTAGAACTTGTGACGTCATGAGTACTGTTGGCTTGAAATGTGGGTGGTTCTATTAGGTACACACGACGGCAGGTCAAGCTATACTAAACTATTATAACCTGATCTCTCTACTACGGATTCATCCATTCTTATATAAGCAACAAAATAAGTTCTCTTTTCATTATTTAATTTAAGTAATTCTTTTAATTTAATTATTAAAATTTTATTCGAATATGATTTAAAATGTGTAATTTAATTGTGTGTTTAATTTAATTTAATTTATTGTAATCAATTTAGCTTTTAATTTTTGTTTTTAAAATATTCATAGTATAGTTTTTTTCCAATATCTGTATTACTTGTTTTAATAAATTAATTATATGTTATTATAAATAAATAAATAAAATAGTTTATTTATCCAAATAATAGACACAGACAACAGTTTGAAATAAAGGAATATACAATACCAAAGGCATATTATCATGTTTTTGAGCAAAGATAATTATGGAACACAAATTAGTCTATGTATACTAAAAATTATGAACCCTGCCTCTTAAACTAGGAGACCGGTATCTTAAGAGACAGTGATCGGCCAAGATGATTCAATCAAACTTATAATGTCTGCGCATAATGTAGCACATGCTGTGCTTTTCTATAAGTAATGGGGCGTTTAGACTTAAGTTGGCAATGTGCAGGCGTACTTATTGTTGAGAAGCTTAATATTAAATAAATAAATACAGATCGCACACCGTAGTAGAGAGAACAGGTTAAAATGGTTTTGTGTGGGTTGATGTGCCGTTGTGTGTACATTCTCTGGCTGCCACTTTAGAGATTATTATGTCACCTATTTACAAATAAACAAAAACTTAAATTTGAACTATAACCTGTTACAAATATAATACATGTTAATCCAGCGTATAAGCTAGAACCTCAAACCAACCCAGCCGCCGCGTGAGACGTTCCGGAAGTCACGTGCGTGAGACAACTCCCGGCCACCGTAGACGCAGTTCTGTGGACGATGAGCAATAGGTAAATAATAGGGTGTAAGCTATCTATATGTCGCAGGGAAATGATAAAAACAGGGATTTGGCCAAATCCCTAAGGGATTTGGCCAAATCCCTGCAATCCCCATGCAAATATGTAGCATTACGACAAGAGAAGAATGTTATGGGTCGGGATTTCTATGCTTATTATGCCAAAAAGAAGAGAACATTAAAAAGTAAAGGGAAGATGCTTCAAAAAATTTAAAAAGATCTGCTGATAAAATTAAAGAAAATTGTTCGAAAAATTCAAGGATGTATTAGTTGGTTCCACCGTTTTGGTTGATGTACCAAAGTAGACAGAGGTCTCTTTTTTCAAATAATTATTTTCTATAGTCGATTTTTGAGATCAATATTGCATTTTACTACTCCTGATTATTATAATTATGTAGGTAATCTTACAAAAGAAACCTTTACAATAACACAGAAAAGTTATTTTTGTCATTTCACTGAACCAATTTTGGGATTTGTTCAAATCACTAGATTTCTTTAGTGGGATTTGTCAAATCACCAGATTTGCTTAGGGAAATGATAAAATCGTGTTGATATTTTAACATCCTCCGTAATTTGATTAAATCCCTTAGGGATTTGAACAAATCCCTGTTTTTATCACTTCCCTGCGACATATATACCAAATTTCATCCAAATCAAATCAAAATCAAATCAAAATCATTTATTTCAATTAGACCATTACAGGCACTTTTGAATGTCATGAAAACAAAAAAAAATATGCTGCTACAGTCCCAGTCACAAGACATAATAACTTGTGAAAGTACTGTAGTCGCCCATTCCAAAGCGTAGATCTCTATGGAGAAGAATGGGCAAGAAACTCCATGGACACTCTTTTAAATCATAATATTTTACAAAATTATGGATACATAATTCATGTTGTGATTAAAAATACATGTGAGAACGGTGTAGAAAAACGAGCACATTGAGAGCGTCCAGAGTAAAAGCAAAAACAAGAGTTTAATAGATAAATTAATTAATTAAAACAAACCGTGGCGGCTAATAGATGACCAGTCACAACTGACAGCGCCCGTTCACGAACATGACGCATATATCAGCCCCATTCAGCTCAACCATTTTGAAGGGAACTATATGACCCGACACACACGCACATCCAAATCAGTTGAGGCGTAAGCTTAAAGGAATAACAAAAATACACACACGAATATAAACTTTCGCCTTAATAATTATTATTAAGGCGAAAGTTTGGTGTGACATCTTACTTCATCATTTTCCTGCCCTTGTCCAATTCTATTTGAGGTCAGCCCAACACGTTTTGTTCTTCCCTATCAGACGTCACGGCATCATTTACTCCTTTCTCCTTCATATCATTCCTTACACAATCCATCAATCTTTTCTTTGGCCTTCCTCTCGCTCTCCGTCCATCAACATTCAGATCCATCACGCTTTTAGTCACATGTCTTAATATCTTACTTAAACTATCAAAATACAAAATAACACTACCTTTTCTGATGTCACAGTCGGGTACTAACGAACCATTGCAAAATACCCAAACAAAACTATTTAATCAACTGAAACTCAAATAAAAGCTTCCGATACCCGCTTCACATCAAAGGTACCGTTGTTTCCACCAATTTGAACACGGACCCGCATGAACTCTAAAGAGGGTAGGAACTAAATAAAACGTGGTAATTACCGTTCACAATGACAGCTATCACTTTAAACGTCTCTAACAAGTAGGGTGAGGATGAAAGGTGCCGCTGAGGCCGGCCTAGAAAGAAGTGAAGACACGATCTGGATGCGCATCAAGAAAGCTAGTCCGAGGGGGCGCAGGAGAAAAATATCTGGAAGGATATGGGGAGGCTTTTGCCTAGCGGAAGGACATACACGGCAAAATAAAAAAAGAAAACAGAGTAACCACAAACAAAACCGTATTTTTCAGTCTTTTTAGTTGTAATCTCACACAATTTTTTTTATCGAGTATTCATTTTTATTGCCACTAAGATGTTTTTTTTTTTTTTTTTTTTTAAAAAACGTTGCCCCACACTTGGAATTTCTCCTGTATCGTGGGTGCGTTAACAAACATTTAAACTCACATTCACAAACACCCAGACCCGGAACAACTATCTGTAGGCCATACATATATTTGTTCCGTGCGGGGATCGAACCCGCGACACGCAGCGCGGCAGTCGATCGCTCAGCCACTGCGCCAACCGTGTCGTCAAATATATGTATTTGCATATCATCCAAATTTATATTAGAAGAAAAACTATGTATCGTAGAAGATATTTCATAAATTACCCAAGCAATTAGATTCATATAGGACCCCTTCGGGACTATTTTCTTCCGATTATAAAAAGAATTTTGAAAATCGACCCATAATAGACGGAGAAATCGCGTAACAAACATACAAAAAAAATCGAATTGAGAACCTCCTCCTTTTTTGAATTCGGTTAATTAGTTTATGAATTTATTTAACAGTCCCTGCTATTTGCTATTATCTTATTTATGTGGGAATTACGGGGCATTGTAATTTGTAATTCTAAACTAGGTGATGGTAATTGACGCTCGAGAAAAGGTTTTGTGGAAAGCTTTTAAATAGCAGTGGGGCAATGGCTAAATAATACAGCCACGCGGGTAGATCTTCAAGATAAAGCAGCGCTTTCCAATGTTGGTTTTCGTTCGTATATTAGCGCGAATAATCCTTACTAATATTATAAAAGCGAAGTGAGTTTGTTTGTTACGTCTTCACGCCTAAATGGCTAAACCGATTTTGATGAATTTTGGTACAGAGATAGTTGGGACCCTGGAGACGGACAGGCATTTTTTTAAAGTGAGAAATGAGGGAGAAAGAGGAAAGAAAAGGGAAAATAAGGCGCAAGAGCAAAAACTACAGGTAGCAGGTACCTGCAAATCAGGAAAGGGGAACTGTGTTACCCCCTAATTTAACGCGAGCAAAGCGGCGGGCAAAAAGTAGTTTCGTATAATATCAAACGCGGGTACAAGCGTTGATTCGTGTTCGCTCGGGGGCGTAGAAAAGCGTCTTTCCCGGCTCAAATGCAAACGGGCAAACAAGTGCGGGAATGCTGGTACGAGTTGCACGAGTGGCAATGATCGAGCCATACAAGTATACACGAGTTTTCAAAAACGAGCTTACACGTGTCGTTAATACTATAACCTGCGGGCTCTTTTTTTTTGCGGATGGGAAAAAAACCCGCTCTGGACGGAATGGGGGGAGTGTCAAACTTGTACTGACTAAAACCCACCCATGTTCCTTCTATTGCTCTTTACGTTCTGGGGCCGCGGTATCTCTTTCGAACAACCCGCAAACTCGGCAAGCGGAGGCCCTGGCAAGCCCCTCTGATTTGCTGACATCTCTTCGAGGCGCGCGTGAAACACTAACGCCGTCGACACGGCCTGTCGTCAATAGACGGCCGGACGGTAAGCTCCCCATTGCTCACTGTTCACGGTTATGACGTCCTAAAGCGGGATTGTTTTAAAGTCATTCTAGTGTGGGAAAAAGAGAGCAACTATCTTATCTATCCATACGAGAAAATCCCTGACTCACTCGGCACGAAATCTTGGAAACTACGAGTGTGAAGAGTCTCAAATTGTGTAAAGGGGATCCTTTTGGGACGTCGTGGTTACTAAGAAGGGATTTTGCAAAATGAAGTTCCTTGGAGTGAAACAAGGTGGCCAAGTTCCACCTAAGAATTGTAAAAGTTCCGCCAAATCCCGCTTAAGAATTAAAAAAAAGGATTCTTAGGCGGGATCGAGTTGAAATTTTTCATAGGCCCTAGCTGAGCTGTGGGTGAAACCGCTGGGCACAGCTCGTATATTATACGGGATGTCTAGTGCCATGATGGCCAACCTGAAACCGCTCTAATAACAAAAAAAACGGGACACACTAGTTCATATAATTAAATAAATCAACTGACACTTAATTATGAATAATTTAAATGAAACTTCATGCAAATTTGGTATAATTAATAATGCAGTATACCAACTGTTTTAAATTCGATATATTTATTTCGTTAATGAGGCAATCATTATAATTTTCATGTTTTTAGGGATCCATATCTCAAAAGGAAAAATACGGAACCCTTATTGGATTACTTAGTCGTCTGTCTGTCAAGACTCTTTATCTTAAGAACGCGTAAAGGTGGTCCCCTTTTGCTGTGAAAAAATCAATCCTCTAAGTCTGTAGACTTAAAGGATTGATTTTTTCACAGCATTCCTCATTAACGTAATAAATATATCGAATTTAAAATATTTGGTATACTGCATTATTAATTATACTAAATTTGCATGAAGTTTCATTTAAATTATTCAAAATTAAGTGTCAGTTGATTTATTTAATTATATGAACTAGTGTGTCCCGTTTTTTTTTGTTATTAGAGCGGTTTAAGGTTGGCCATCATGGCACTAGACATCCTGTATAATATACGAGCTGTGCCCAGCGGTTTCACCCACAGCTCAGCTAGGGCCTATGAAAAATTTCAAGTCGATCCCGCCTAAGAATCCCTTTTTTTAATTCTTAAGCGGGATTTGGCGGAACTTTTACAATTCTTAGTCCAAAGATATGGCGGTTTATGTCGCAAGTTTGTACGGAATCCTAGGTGCGCGAGTCTGACTCGTTTTTGCCCGGTCTTCTTTAGTAAAATTACACTCGAAGCTGAGTTTTAACTTTGTATTATATTTGTGCATATTAGAAATTTAGTTTTTTTTTGTTTATATCTGAAAAATATATATAAATTACTGCAAATGAAATGTTATATTTTGAATTTCTGTTTAAGTAAATATAAATATTACACTCATGTGTGCAAGAACTTTAAACAATTAAGTCAACACTATTTTTGCAAGAAATTACTTATTTAGAAATTGTTAAAGTGTAATCCATATAAAGACTTAGCTAGACAAGCTGCAACATGACGATGATGGGCCATTGCCCATCAATCAATGCTCGGGATTCCGAGCATCGATGCTTGGCACCACGCTTGCCCAAGACGGAATAAAATAAATAATGGTCTTATACATATTTCAAAAGGTTAATCCTTTTAATGTAATAAATACGAAAGTTTGTTAGAAAGTGTAAACAATAAACATCCATCCGATGTTTGTTACTCTTTCATGCAAAATCTACCAAACGGATTTTGATGTGATTTTCTACACAAATAATGTAAAACTTGGATTATAAATTATACGGATACTTTTCCCCTTGGTATAAATTTTGACGTCCACACAAGGCGCAGGCAACAGCTAGTTCAATAATCTACTCGCTGGAAACGGTCCAAAACGTGATTGCGCAAAGCAAAACACGTGAGACTCGCGACACGTGACGTCGGATTATTTATGTAGGTTTATATTTTATCAAATTATACTGTAGGTTGAATAATAACATAACATAACGTTTGTAATCCTTGTAGGGTCAGAGAGTGGTAAACTTAATAGTGCACCTACATTTCGGGAGTTATGTTTAAGCCCCATTTAATACGGTGTTGAGCCAGCAACCGGGCAGCTATTGAGAGATTCCCGATGGAAAACCCAAGACCTCGGGAATTGAACCCAGGACAAATGCTTAGCAGTCATGCTTGCGACCACACGAGGGTCGTGTGGTTGCCGTCATTAACCGACTGTGATGTTCTCAAATCGTTGGAATCTTTTTTTTTCTGTTTTATGAATTTACCGATTACTCAAAGACGCCTGAACCGATTTGCAAAATTCTTTTATTCTTTGATAACCCGGTATACCTTCTTGGTGGTCTCATATCAATTTTATTTATACCTATTGCTTATCATCTATAAACAAATGTGAGCGACTTCCGGAAGTAAAGTTATTTTCACTTTATATTTTTTTTTTGGGAAGTCGGTTTTATTTTTACAGAAAGTTTTTTCTTGCCTTTGTCGTATTCTATTTGGGGTCCTCGCAACACGTTTTCTTCTTTAATTTTCTCCTGTCAGACGTCACGGCATCATTTACTTTTTTCTCCTTCATTTCATTCCTTACACAATCCATCAACATTCATATCCATCAGCTATTTCAGTCACATGCACTTCGTCCCTCCTTATTACATGGCCATACCAAGACAAACGAATCCCTTTAATTTTTTCTGTAACAGCTGCAACTTCTAAACTTCCTCTAATATTATATTTATAATATTCTTTACTTTATCCATTCTGGTCACTCCACATATCCATATCAAAATTCTCATCTCCACTATATGCAATTGTTTTTTTATTAGTCTTTCATACAACTCTGCATTTGGATCCATACAATACGACACCTTATTGCCATGAAATGACGACACGGCTGGCGCAGTGGCTGAGCGATTGACTGCTACGCTGCACGCGCTGTGTGTCGCGGGTTCGATCTCCGCACTGAACAAATATTTGTATGGCCTACAGATAGTTGTTCCGGGTCTGGCTGTTTGTGTATGTGAGTTTAAATGTTTGTAAGTGCACTCCACGATACAGGAGAAATTCCTAGTGTTGAGAACAGTTAGTTGGGGCAACATTTTTTTTTAAAAAAGAAATGATTTGTTGATTTATCATTGGATTATTAATTATGTTTACCTACTTTCAATTAAAACATTCAATCAATTTGCCTTGCATTTCTATTAAGTGTGGACTAGGAAAGTTTAATTAAGTTACCTTTTGTTAAATTAAATACGCTTTCTTTTTTTAGTTCAAGCTTGCCATGTGATTATAATCAAGGCACAGTATGCAGCGCACGTGATTTAGAACTAATGAACAAACAAGACTGCCTCGTTGGTCAAGAGGTCGCAACCGCGACTACTGAGCTGGTCGTGGTTTCGATTACCGAGTCAGGAAAATTGTTATTTGGATTTCTATCAAGGTTTATTCAGAAGCAAGCTTGGAGTCTGGACGTGTAGCCAGACGATGACAGCAGTAGCCTTTCCCTCTATGACATGGGACTTAAACAAATGTTGGTTTCGTTGACTTTTTCGTTGTCTTCAAGTGATTTGTGGTTTACATTTGCTCCTGTTGTACTTGCCTCACAGTTAGGTAAAATTCACAATATTTATGTTTAACTGGTGATGTTAGGCGGCTATTTGTATCTGACTCATCTTAATTAACACTGGAGGCTGTATGTGTACTGATTTGTAGAACTTTCAGTATTTACCTCAACTTTAAACAGACTTAACTTGTGTTTACTTACGTAATATTGTTATTTGAGATAGATCAAAGATAATAATAGTTTTGGAGGAGCTTTAATAACAGCTGATCGGGTCGACCTTCAAGAAGGAGTCTCGCTTGCCTAGTTCGGCCCGTGAGTAGGTTGATCATACATTACATACCGAATTTCTTCCATTCCTCGGAAAGCACGTTAAGTTGTTGGTCCCGGTTGTCATTTGTAGATCTTGGTCAGTTGTTACAGGTGGTCACTGATATAGAACTGGAATCAATCTAGAGCTAAGCATTGAATCGAATCTGAATTCGTTGGTCATCCCTTCTCCTGACAGGAGTAGTGTCGGGGTTCAAACTCGCGTTTACACGGTTTTTGCGCACTTGACTTCTAATCTTGGTTTTAAAAACCCAATGTATGCACACTTTGAGTCCTAGCACGTGAAAAAAACGGACCAATTCAACAACGACATGCAAATCACTGTAGTGCGTTAAGCGTTAAATATCAAAAACGTTTTTTTTTTGCAAAAAAGTTTTTATTTCAGCCTTTTAGTTGTGGTGGTATGGTATCTCAAACAGTATATTCTTATCGAGTTTTCTTTTTTCATCGCTACTAAGAGATATTAGCATATCGTTCATTGAAATTATAAGAAAAAATAATGTATTATATAAGATAACTCAAGCAATAAAAATTAAATTCATATGGAAGCTTTCGGGTGTATATTTTTTCCCCTTTTGATTATAAAATTAATTTTGAAAAGTGATCTATAAAGAAATCGCTTAACAAACAGAAAAAGAACAGTCAATTGAGAATCTCTTCCTTTTTTGGAGTCGGTTAAAAACCACACGTGCATGCAAGAACGGTATACCTCACGGTGTACCTCAACATTTCTCTTGCCTTTTTCTCTAGAGAAGGGAATTCAGATAATATTGTGCCTAGTTTGAGGTTGCTTCTAGTTCTTTGAGACGTTTATTGCCTAAAGTTTTAAGTACCAGCCTAGAAATAGATTTCCCTCGGTAGGCAAAAAGGAAATATTGATTTTTTCTACAAAGAAAAATAAACACTAGTGTCATTTTGACATTTAATATTATCAACTTTTCTAAGAATTTTGTTCATAAAGATCGTTACAAAATTTCCTAAAAAATAATGATTGTGATTGTTAAGTGAGAGTTTTGAAATCTGTTCGACAAATAGAATACAATCAAAGTGAATTATAATTTAATATTATTTATTGCCACTTAAGAAAAGAAAAAAACGGTCAAGTACGAGTCGGATAAACAGGGTTCCATAGAAATACTGAGTAGACTTAGAGAAACGATGTTTCTACAGCTCTAAGGGAGTATAGATTTAAGTATACAGCGTGTTGTTTTGCATCCTCGTCAAATTCAAGGACGTAACTATGGTAATGATTCTCTACCCGAATCGATAATAAAATAAGTAGGTTTTTTTTTTTTTACTTTTTTCGTATTTTCAGAAATCGGTAAGTGCACACAGGTGCGTGCATGCCGCTGTATGATACGTATGCGCCGACGCTCACGCACACTGTTCTGTGTGTTCTGTAGGTGATTCTCTACTTTTGAAGTGAAATATTCTGTAATACTGTTAAATTTAAACACACAGAGACAGATCATAAAAGCGCCGTATATTATTATTGATCAGGTACCGTAATTTTCATTGATTATTTATGACTTTTACTAGCACCTCCTAAATTTTGACGAGGATGCAAATCAACATATTGTATAGTTTTAATTTCACCTTGATTCCTTTACGCGTTCTCGAGATAAAGGGTTTTGACAGACGGACAACAAAGTTATCCAATAACGGTTCCAACTTTTTTCTTTTGAGGTGCGGAAACCCAAAAAAAAACATAGTTATGATTTCTTTATTTTCCATTGTACTTTAAAATCGGTGGCTTACCTGTTTTTGCAGGCTAAACTTAATTCACCAACCTAGTTCTCTCATTTGTTTGTAAATTAAAATATCAAGAAAAGTGCATGGCTCTGCAATGTCGCAAAATGGCGCTCGTTATTAGTACCGCACTTTATTTTCCGTTTATTTATTTATGCACACATTTTTTATAATCTTTTACATATTTCTTATTAAAAACAAATAAAACATTTAATAAAAAAATAGCTCACCGGTGTCGAGAACAGGGCCCAAACTACCGGCAGCTAGGGCTCCAGACAAAGGAAACTGCTAACAATACGAGTTTTTTTAAACGTTGCCGCACACTAATAATTTCTCCAGTATCGTGGGTGCGTTTACAAACATTAAAACTCACATACACAAACAGCCAGACCCGAAACAACTACATGTCGGTCACACAATAATTGTTCGGTGCGGGGATCGAACTTGTGGCTCGCGTCGTAGCAGCCAGTCGCTTAACCACTGCGTAAACCATGCCGTCGGTTTAGAAGGAGAAAGGTGCCCAGCAATGGGATAATTAAGTGGCTAGCAAAATAAATGTCGAGCGAATACATTTTTGACTTTTCCATCATCGTTATTTCTGATAAAATTCACTTTACCTTCGCACCCAACAAATCTAAACAGGTGCTAGTTTAGTTGAATATTTTCTTTTGAAACCAAAACACTGTTAAAAATACGTTTCAAAAGCGCAGCAATCCAACAACACTTCAGATTTTAAAGCGTTTTATAAACATTTCTATAGAACATCAACAAACCGCTGAAACTATCATAAACAACTGCAATCAATTTCACTATCGATTGCTGGCTCAGTATCAAACAAACTTTCTCTGTGTGCTAGAAACTTTTCGATGTATTCGTTTTACTGGTTTAAGCACGTGTTGTTTGCTAGTGATAGAAATCGGAGTAGTTGGATTGCATTTAAGTAAACAAGGGTTGTTTGTGGACAGTGTGTAAGCAGTACCGGTGTTGTCGTCTTACTGTGGACCTTGTAATGGTATATAAATAACTAGACATGTAATAGTATTACAAATAGCTGTGAGCTGTGTGGAATGAAGGTGAGATGCTCTATATTCCGCAAAGAGGAAAAAGCCTCATTGGAACTCTCAGTAGAAGGTCTCGGTGTCTGAATTTGTGTCCTAATGGTATGAAACGTAGCAAAAGGCTCTTCTCGAAATATTCGGAAAATGTATCTTTAACGTAGGTGAGCACACAATCGTGTCTGTAAGGAGCGCTCAAACCTTGTCTACTTTTAGAATTATGGTCAACAAGCACTACCTCTTTCCTTAAACAACAATCCTTACTAATATTATAAAAGCGAAAGTGAGTTTGTTTGTTTGTTACCTCTTCACGCTTTAATGGCTAAACCGATGTTGATGAATTTTGGTACAGAGATGGTTGGAAACCAGGAGACGGACATAGGCTATATATTTTTTTTTTAAAAAGAGTGGGATATGAGGGAGAAAGAGGGAAGAAACGGGAAAACTTAGCGTTGCTATTACAAATCAATAAGGCGCTACCGAATTTAACGCGAGCGAAGCCGCGGGCAAAAGCTAGTATTTGTTGTAACATCACTATTTAGTTGTACTATTATGGTCTTCACTAGTCTATGTATTATCTGTGATCTCCCGGCGCTCTGCCTCACTTCTTCCTGTCATGTCTTACGATGTGTACCTACTGTGTCTCCTGTCAATAAACCATTATCATACTAAATGGAACATCTTTTATTATAATATTTTTTTAATAATTGCAAGGATTCATCCTTTCTGGTTTCCTGTGCCAATTGTGTACTATATTCTTTTGTAATTGCTAAGTTAGCATACATTAGATTGACATGACAAGACATTTCTGATTCATTTTCAGGTATATAGTGATCTTTCAAGGCGGCTCTTGACAAAGTGTCTGATATAAACATTTCTTTACCTGGGACATGTATAACTTCTAAATCATATTTTTGACAAGTTAACATCATACGCTGTAATCTAGCTGGGACATCATGTAATGGTTTTTTAAACAGATAGACTAATGGTTTATGATCAGTGTGAACTGTGACTCTGTTACCATATACATATTGGTGAAATTTTTCACAACCAAATTGAATTGCTAGCAGCTCCTTCTCTATTTGAGCATACCTTTCTTGGGTTTGAGTTAAAGTCTTTGAACTGTATGCTATAGGCTTATTTTTTTTTGTAAAATGACTGCACCTAACGCTGACTTTGACGAATCGACTGACAAGACTAATGGAATCTTGGGATTATAATGAGCTAAAACTGGTGAATTTGTAATTTCATCCTTCAGTTTCCTCAGACATTGACTATGATTTTCATCCCAAGTCCAGACTGCATCTTTTTTTAAAAGATTTCTTAACATTTGTGTTTTTTCTGACAGGTTACTTATAAAAGGTCCTAGGTAGTTTATCATACCTAGTATTCTCTGTAACTCTTTGACATTTTGTGGTGTAGGCATGTTGACAATTGCTTTGACCTTCTCAAGATCTGCCCTTGCACCATCTTTACTGAAGACATAACCTAAAAAACATACTTCTGACAGTGAAAATTTACACTTTGACTTGTTAAATTTTAAATTGACTTGACGAGCTCTTTGCATGACTTTATGTAATCTTTCATTGTGAATTGACTCGTTTGGACCATACACCAAAATATCGTCAATAAAAATTAGAACTCCTTCTATATCACCAAATAAATTCATCATGACTCTTTGAAATATTTCTGATGAGGCATTTATGCCGTATGGTAATCTTAAATATTTATATCTACCAAATGGTGTTTGAAAGGTACATAATTCTGAACTATATTCATCTAAACGTAGCATCCAAAACCCTGAAAATGCATCTAAATGAGAAAAACATACAGCCCCTTCGAGCTGAGACCTAATCTCATCAATTGACTTGAGTGGATAATGTTCCCTCATGATATTTTTATTTAAATTTCTAGGATCAAGACAAATTCGTAACTGACCTGAACTTTTTACTGTTACAACGACTGAATTAACCCACTCTGTAGGTTTTGTAACCTTTTCTATGACTTGCATTTTCTCCATGCGATCCAACTCCTCACGCAGTTTCCCTTGTAATGCGAATGGGACTTTCCTGGGCGGATCCACACATGGTACTGCATCAGGCTTGAGTTTCAGATGACAGACTGGAGGCAGACAGCCAAGACCCTGGAATACATCATTATATTGTGTATGAATTTGTTCACAAAAGTCTTGTTTTGATACTGAAAAGACACGTTTTATTATACCTAACTTTTCACAAATTGGGAGACCAAGGACATTTGGACACTCTATATCTGGTACTATAAACATTATGTTTTCAACAATGTTCTTATTGTTTAAGCAAAAATTACAAATTAAGTTGACTTTGCCTAAAATCGGAATGGATTTTCCACCAAATCCTGTGACATTTATTTGACATTTGACAAGTGACAATTTTGACAGCTTATTTTGACTTTTAACATTTTGAAATGTTTGTTTTGACATTATATTGACATCTGCACCTGAGTCTATAATGCATTTGACTTTGGTATCTCCTACCAATAAGCTAATTTCCCACGACTGCTTTGAGTGATTCAAAGTATTGACCACTGATGATCCATTGTGTGACTGACTGGACGACTGTGCCTTATTGTGAAATCCCTCAGACATGTGACTGATTTCATCATTGAGACTCTGACATTTTTTCTTTTGACTTTTTGACTGGACATAGGACCTGACTGGACTGACTGACTGGTCTGACTGACTGACTGACCGTGACTTTTTGACTGGACATAGGACCTGACTGGACTGACTGACTGACTGACTGGTCTGACTGAGTGACTGACCGTGAGAATGACTATTATGACTTTGACCATTATGACTTTGACTATTCAGCATACCCACGAAATAATCTTGACTACCATTATCTGAATTAAACGATTGCAACTGACTGACTTTTTTCTTTTTGAGACAAAATTTAGCAAAATGATTATAAGATTTACATGACCTGCATTGAACTCCTTGAGCTGGACACTTGTAGCGATGAGACTGTCCACAGCGGCTACATGTCTTCGAGCTGCTTGAAGCTGAAGGTGACTCGCGACTGCCTGAAGCTGGCTTGCGACTGCTTGAAGCTGACTTGCGACTGGAAGCTCGCTGTCGACCATCTCCTCGACTACGGCTCCTCCGACTGAGATGCATGACGTTTTCACTGGCGATGCTGCTCCCTTTGACTATTTTCTCAGCATCCTGCTGTGCGACTATGAGCGTCCTCGCTAGCTCTTGCATTCTCTGATATGTTAAGTCATGTTCTTGCAGTAACCTTTGACGCACATGTGACAAGTCCAAATTGAGGTTTGCAATGAAAATATCTTTGATGAGCGATTCCCTGAGCGTGCCAAACTCACATTCTTTGCTTTTATTTTCCAAATCCGTGAGGAATTCGTCGATGCTTTCGGATTTATTTTGCCTACGTGTGAAGAACAAATACCTGCACATGGTCACGTTTCTTCTTGGCTCGAAGAATTTGTCAAATTTCGATTTGACTTCGTCAAGCGTGCTCTTGTCTATTTTGAGGTTAAATGTGTTGAATATATTGAGACCTCGTTCTCCAATGCAATGTAACAGAATTGCGATTTTCCGTTTCTCGCTTGACTTATCTAGACCTGTGGCTAACAAATATAGCTCGAGTTGTTGCCACCATCTTTTCCACGATTCAGCGTTATTATTCGTGGTATCTGACGAAATATTTAACTGCTTCACACGTGTTTGAAAATTTGTCTCACCATCATGGCTGACGTCCGCTTGGTCCGGCATTTTCTTCGACGACCTCGACTTTTTCTTGAATGACTTCTTCTTAAATGACTTCTGACACCATGTTATGTTGGATTCTTAATAAAAGATGTTCCATTTAGTATGATAATGGTTTATTGACAGGAGACACAGTAGGTACACATCGTAAGACATCACAGGAAGAAGTGAGGCAGAGCGCCGGGAGATCACAGATAATACATAGACTAGTGAAGACCATAATAGTACAACTAAATAGTGATGTTACAACATCCCCCTTGTTGAGTTCAAATTAGACCCCTGACTGACAATTAATATAAGTGCTATGCTATTTGACGTTATACAAGACAACATGCTTAATTATACTTATGGTTATACTTAAACTTTACTTATGACTTTATTTATAACTTAACTTAATCAATTTCTTCAATTAACCTTCTGGTAGGTTTTACAATACGACCTGACCTAGTTGTTACATTTGAGGATTGTTGAGATGAGGATCCTTGATGCCTAGACTCCTGTCTGTCACCTTCCTCTCCCCTTTGTGACGAGTTGGATTGCATGGGAGGGTTAGCACAATTATGAGAATATTTATGTCTTAAGTGAATTCTATTCCTCCTATACCTAACTCCATTGACATCCTCAACAACATATGATCTATTATTTGACAATCTTTGCTTAACAATAGCTTGTTCCCAGTTGCTACTAGGGTTTCTCTTAAAATAGACATGATCATTATGATGTAACATAGACATTGACTTGGCATTCTTATTGTAGTATTTTGACTTATTTTGATCATTTTTCTTGACAGACCCTTTGTAATCTTTAAATGTTACCACTTTTGGCTTTAACTTCTTATATGATGTTGGAATGTTATCTCTTAAGTTCCTAGACATCATATAAGAAGTTAAAGCCAAACAAGTTGGGGTCTAATTTGAACTCAACAAGGGGGATGTTGTAACATCACTATTTAGTTGTACTATTATGGTCTTCACTAGTCTATGTATTATCTGTGATCTCCCGGCGCTCTGCCTCACTTCTTCCTGTCATGTCTTACGATGTGTACCTACTGTGTCTCCTGTCAATAAACCATTATCATACTAAATGGAACATCTTTTATTAAGAATCCAACATAACAGTATTAAATATTTCTTTGCTCTTCTCCTGATTATTATTTTATATTCTATTAATATATAAATATTTTTTTTTTAAATGTACCTAGCTATTTGTTTTGAAAAATGAAACACCACAGACTGTATACAGCACTGTGTTTCTTTTTTAAATCCATCGAAAGGTTATCTTGAACAGATCGAGAAAAAGAGGGAGATCGCAGCATCTTAGAGATCGCTTTTATCGCCATCGTGTCACCCTATTTATAAGTTGTATACTGTTATTATTGTAATTTTTATGGTGTACATAATAAAGTAAGTTAAGTTATTTGATGATTTCCCATCCGCAAAAAAAAGTTGTATTTTGTGTCCGTTTTTGCGATAAAAGAAAACAACTGGCAACATTGCAGTAGTGACCACCTACATCAGGTACCATTATTGTTGTCATTTTATATGCTGCGCAAAACGAAACATTATATCTTCGTACGAGCAGAGATATGGCAAAGGTCAACAGTGTATGGTTGAAGTTTTACGGATTTCAACTAAACAACAAAAGCTAACAAAGCGCTTTTCTTACAATTTTATTGTAATAATTTGTGTCCACTGCCATTCTGTGGAATTCCATCTGCTCTGTAACCCGGTCATTATGATTTGGATCTCTTCGAAGTTCGAACGAATCACTTTCTTCTAGACCGCACCATTGCTTTACACCTGTTAAATTAAAAAAAAACGCGACCGGAGGAGTTTTTTTTTCGGATGGGAAATCATCTAATGACTTCCCCCGCTCTGGGCGGAGCGGGGGGGCATGTCAGACTTGTACTGACTAAAACCCACCCATGTTCCTTCTGTTGCCCTTTACGTTCCGGGGCCGCGGTATCTCTTTCGAACAACCCGCAAGCGACCGGAGGATCCCATACAAACTTGCTACATTAGCCAAACATCAACTTCAAACAGCCAATACTTTTAAGAATGTTAATTTTACAACACAAAAGGACCGCGGATTTGATCTTTGGCTATAACTTCAACTCGATACCTTTACGCGTTTTTGAGATAAAGGATCTTGACGTACAGACAGACGGACAACATAGTGATCCAATACGGGCTCTGTTTTTAACACGCTTTTATTAGCTTCACTTGTAACTATGTATGTGAAAAAAACTTGGAATCTTAATTTGACCCCCTTCCGGGTCTTCGATTAGGATGAAATTTGCACACGCTCTGAGTTCTGACGACAATACATGACTAGCTAAGAAACGTCACTAAAAATCCAATATGGCGGCATCCCCAAGATGGCGGACTGGCTGTTTGAAATTCACCGCCATAATATGGGTATCAAATGAAAGGGTTTGCTGTCAGGAATACGAAAAAATAGTCACGTGACTTAAAAAGCGTGTTTTTTAAACAAATTACTTTTTTATCATTTCCTTTGGAGGTATAGAACCCTAAAAAAACACTCAAAATGCTCTAAACTCACTGCTTACTACCTCAGTCCAGCCTAGCCTTGATGAACAGCGGTAGAAATCATAACGTTGACACTATGACACGGGCTTAGTAAACAGTTGACATGGTGTATTTGTTCCCAAGCCCGTCAGTTTACACACTAATGGGTGCTCGCATTTGTTGTGTAGGGTAAGGTATACCGATAGGTGTTTCGAGTAACCAGTGGTATTAGTTGGGAGATTTTGAAATATACTTTACTTTTAAAAGAAAAGTTCGTTAACCATTATTTAGGTGCGTCAACCAATTTAAAGTCACAGTCTGTTAGGTTTTTGTTTTTCTTAAATGCATTTATTTGTTCTCTAGCTATTGCCCGCTGCTTCCCTCGCGTTAAATTCGGGGTAACACAGTTCCCCTTTCCTAATTTGCAGGTATTTTTCGTTGGTAACAAAGAGTGTGTGTAGCTCCCTATTTTGAAAACTGGGAAAAGTCCCATATAAAAGTTTATCCCCTCTTTTAAGAGATTGGGGCCAAATTTAAAAAAAAAGATGCACGATGTATTTGTTAGTGACAAATACTCCAATTTTTGCATCCCAATTTTTAGCTTACTACCTTAAGAAATTGCGGAATGCTCCATACAAATTCCATCCTCTATTTTGGGGAAAAGGGGATTAAAAAGAGACAAAAAGTAGTGTGTCCGTCTTCAGGATCCCAACCATCTCTGTACCAAAATTCATTAAAATCGGTTTTGGCATTTAGGCCCGAAGACGTAACAAACAAACAAACAAGCTCACTTTCGCTTTTATAATATTATAGTAAGGATATATTAATTAATTAATAAAGAATGGAAGTTTTTTTTATTTTTAAACTACACTTCTGGACACATCTATTGGCCCACCTTAGAGTTTAGGTTTCGATGGCCCCTACCGAAATATGATTGCTAGATTGAACAAAAACTGTTGATGCAGTTTTAAACCTGATACATTTTACCATCTTTTTCGATCGTATTGTTTTAAATTTGAATTCAGAATACCATACGACATGGAGCTACGCCTAACAAGTCGGATATGCGCCTTGTTAAAGGCAATTGATTTTTGAATAAAAAACATGTTTTATCAAATAAAGGTTTAATTTAATAACGCGTGTTGCCTCCATGGGCATCTACCACAGCTCTCATACGATTAGGCATAGAGTTTATCAACCGCTCTATGAAATTTTGAGGGATCATCTCCCATTCCTCTTCTATGGCAGTTTTCAACTCCTGCATCGTCTGGGCAACTGGCTGACGAGCCCTAACACGTCTTTTTAGCTCGTCCCACATGTGCTCAATAGGGTTCATGTCTGGGCTTCTGGCTGGCCAGTCCATAACTGTGATGTTCACATCCCGAAGATATTCCCTGACGATGCCGGCCGCATGGGCTCTTGCATTATCATGCATAAAAAGGAAATTTGGGCCCACATAGTCCGCGTATGGCATCACGTGAGGTTCTAAGCACTTACGAATGTACCTTTCAGCATTTAATGTTGGCAGCCGTGGTCCTGTAACAACCTCAAGTTGAGTTTTGCCGCTCGCGGATATACCGCCCCAGACAGTCCATGAGCCACCGCCATAAGCAACCCTCTCTTCAAAGCAGCATTGTGCGAAACGCTCTCCCTTACGTCGGTAGACCTTCTTCCTTCCATCATTGCCATGTAACACAATTTTAGACTCATCAGAAAAGAGTACACGGCTCCAATCTTGCTGTGTCCAATTTAAATGACTGCGTGCGAAATGAAGGCGCGCTGTTCGGTGGGCTCGCGTTAGTTTGGGCCCATTAGCTGGCTTGTGTGGTACCATATCGCGTTCTTTTAACCTTCTCCGAACAGTTCGAGCGCTTACAGATACTCCGTGGAAGTCGCGAAGTTGGTTTTGTATCTCAATGGAGGTAAGGTGACGATTTCTCAAGCTGGTCGTCACGATGAATCGATCCTGCCTTTCAGTTGTGACCCGAGATCGTGGCCTTCCTTGGCGACGAACAAAGCCGCCAGTCTCTAGGTACCTCCGATAAACATTTCGGACCGCAGATCGACTTAAATTAAGTTGAGCACTCACGTTTCTTTGGCTGTGTCCGGCCTGAATAAGTGCCACAGCTTGGGCGGCAATTTCAGGTGAAGTATCCATAGATTATTGATAGAACCTCACCTTAATGTTAAGAATAAGTAATGTTTGTTGCAAAACCAAAGATATCAATCACTTTTTCAAGAATTAAATCCAAGTAAACCAATAAAACCTGATTTTCTTAGTATTCGATTGTTTGATATCAACAAACAGGCTCCAAATTGTCTTTTGTTTCTTTAAATTCTGTGTTCGAAATTCAAAAAAAGACTATTGAATGAAATTGTGAATGTGCCAGGTTAAAATCCATCCAAAGGTTGTCTTGAAAAGATCGCTTTTAGCGATAAGACCGCCCATTGTGTCACCCTATTTATAAGTTGTTTAATGTTATTCTTGTTATTTGTATGGTGTACATAATAAAGAATATTCTATCTATCTATCTATCTTACCAAGAAGTATTGTATTACCCAGTACTAACTAGGTTGTGGAGGTCAGATAGGTAGTAGCTCCATATAAGGTACCTACTGCGATGTAGCTACATCGATGTGAGACTAGAAACCGCCACTCACAGTCTTTTGAAGAGATTTTGAAAGTTAAACAAATAACAGGACAACAAAATTTAAATAAAACTCATAACATATAGTATACTAGCTGTGCTCCGTAGAAGATTGCATTGCAACGCATGCCGCGTTGCAATGCAATCTTCTACCTTTCTACCTACCCTACCTACCCTATCTTTTAAGTTGGATCAAACTGGACACGGTGTGTAAATTTAATTTAATTCGGTAAAGTAGTTTAGGAGTCCATCGCGGACAAACAACGTGACACGTGATTTATATATATTAAGATATTAGTATCCGTATAAAAATATATGTTTTCGTAAAAATAGTTTTAGATGTTGTCGTATTTTACTCAAAGGTTGACTGGTAGAGAATGCCTTATGGCATTAAGTCCGCCTATGTAGGTACCACTATTGTACATGAAGTTTAAATAAATAACGTTCCAAATGTTATTAAAATTTTAATACGAAACAAAAAAAATGACAAATGATTAAAAAAACCATTCCATTTTGTGTTTCAAATCGAAACAAAAACAGAATTCTGAAACAGAATAGACTAACATTAATTTTCTAATTAGTCAAATTAATTTCACAAGAACTGGGGACCTGAAATTTCATAAGAACTAATTAATTTAACTGGAAACGTTTGGTATAATTTTGTCATGGCGATTGGTGTAAAATTAACTTGATTGTGATTGAGACACGCTAGACAAGCTCCCTACTTAAATGGGGTCACCCATCTAAGGATCAACTCCCTCCCTGATGACCGTATCACTATCCTTCAAGAAAGCGATAGGAAAACCATACAAAAAATACAAGTAAAGACTGCCGTCTTTCCATCCTCGCCGGCGAGGACCGTCGCGGGAAAGTTCACGTAAAAGCCCCCACCCCGTCTTTTTGCTCGAATCAGCCCGCGTAGCTGAGCCAGTGAATCAAAATCCCTCAAATAATAGAACTCAGATCCAGCCTGTCCCTTTGCTGTCCTCCCCCAGCGACGACCTAAGCCGAGGCCCTTAGCGTGCAGTCGCTTAGTATACAAGTTTTTTGCCCCTGGATGGAGGCCTTAAATGTAAAGCACCCACAGGATAGTAGGGTTGAGCAGCTGACGACCTCATAGGTTGGAGGATCAACGTAAGCTTACGCAGCTTTACCTAAAGAAAACCTTGCTCCTCACTAGGAATTTCTCCCATATCGTGGGTGCGTTTACAAACATTTAAACTCACATACACAAACAGCCAAACCCGAAATAACTACCTGTGGGTCATACAAATATTTGTTCCGTGCGAGGATCGAACCCGCGACACGCAGCGCAGCAGTCGATCGCTCAACCACTGCTCCAACCGTGCCGTCAATTTAGCCACAAACTCTCCAGACCTTGAACATAATGAAATGTGGTTGTATGTCATACCTTCGTCTTCATTTCTGAGAATACATTAGTGATATTATGTCAAGTTAAATAAAAATCACTTTGGATGTGTTTTCTGGAAACTCGTTTCAACCACGTTTTTAATTAGAAAGCCTTTTGGTAAAAACGTTGTTTGGATTACGCCTACGTTTATTACCCTTCTATCATTTATATTCTTTGTTTTAAATACATATTTAAATTAGGTACCTAATCATACGCACGTTTATAAATAGGTAATGGATATTTGTTTTAACATAATCATAACTTTCCCACTGTTATCTCTAAAGAGTTAGGTGGATATGTACTTAAAGATTAATTATTATTATTAAGCATTTATTTCAGATAAGAAAAATCCATAAATTGTTAGTAGTTAAATTAAAAAAATAAAATAAAATGATCTGTTAGTAAATGACTTATCTAAAATTAAAAATTATTGGTCTGGAACCCGTGTGCACATTTTCCAGTAGCGCACCAGAGGGCAATCCACCCTCTCTATAATAGTGTTTAGGAAACTGCCGGCGCTGACACGCACTCGTTGCATCAGAGAAGCAATACGCTTGCGCACAATTGTTTTAAAACAATCGGTTCCAGCCTCGGCGAACATTCCAGCAGCATCCTAAAACCACTATTATACTGGACACGTAGGGCGTCTAGCGATCTACGTGTAAACTTCACCCATTGGCTGCAAGTGTACAAAGTTTGACAGTACGTTTTCACTTTTCTTTTGCGTATGGGAAATCATCACATAACATTCCCACGCTCTGGGCGGAGCGGGGGGAGTGTCAAACTTGTACTGACTAAAACCCACCACATTTTCCTTCTATTGCCCTTTATGTTCCAGGGCCGCGGTACAGTCCGCACACTCTTTCGAACAGCCCGCAAACCCCGGGCAGCATAATGTTTGATTTCATGTATTCTATACAAACGTAATGAAAGAAGCATTCAGGAGGAGCTCGTGGCTAAATAATAACAGCCGTTCAGGTCGATCTTTAGGTTAAGCCGCGCTTGCCTAGGTTGGTCTGTGGATGAGTGACCACCCGCTTCATACCGAGTTTCCTCCGTGCTTCGGAAAGCACGTTAAGCCGTTGGTCCCGGCTGTCATTTGTATATCTTTGACAGTCGTTACAGGTAGTCAGTGTTCCGAAAGTCTGACAACCAGTCTCACCACCGGGTATCGCATTACCCAGTACTACCTGGGTTGTGGAGGTCAGATAGGCAGTCGCTCCATGTAAAATACTGATATTCAGCTGCATCCGGTTAGACTGGAAGCCAACCCCAACATAGTTGGGAAAAGGCTAGGCAGTTGATGAATGAAAGAAGCATTTAATTGTTTTTATATTTTGATTGTTTTTATATTTTCGTTGTTGCCTCAGGCAACCTAACTTCTTTATCTTTACATTGTTTAAAATGAATTCGCTTCAGCTTAGATCTTTCAAACTACTCATCGGATTTTTATGCAGTTTTCATCAATAGATATAGTGATTCAAGAGGAAGGTTTATTTGTATAATTTTCAATTCTACGTGAATAAGACGGGGTGCAACTAGGTAATAATAAAATTCCTATTCATTTGGAACATGAGGCGAAAAAGTACAATATATCTCCTGCTTTGTTCGCCTTTGTCTATTCAAAATATGGTAGTGAAAATATGTCTTCCCTTTATTATTATTAATCACCGTTCATACACAAAACAGATAATTTCAGAAACGTGACAAACATATCCTAGTCTACGTGGGTGAAAACGCGAGGTGCAGATATCCTTACTAATATTATAAAAGCGAAAGTGAGTTTGTTTGTCACGCTTTAATGGCTAAACCGATTTTGATGAATTTTGGTACAGAGATAGTTGGGAACCAGGAGACGGACATATAATTTTTATTAAAAAAAAGTGGGATGTGAGGGAGAAAAGGGAAAACTTAGCGTTGCTATTACAAATCAATAAGGCGCAAGGGGAACTGTGTTACCCCGAATTTAACGCGAGCGAAGCCGCGGGCAAAAGCTAGTAATAAATAAAAGGACAGTGTACACACGACGGCTGGTCAATCTATTCTAAACAATTATGACCTGATCTCTCTACTACGGATCGCACACCGTAGTAGAGAGATCAGGTTAAAATGGTGTGTAGGTTGATGTGCTGCCGTCTGGACAAATATACTGTTGCACCCACAGCTCGAGCTGTCATACTGCTCAACTCGTTGCTCACTCAGCACATATATCTGGATATCTTCCATGATAAATCTTATGAAAATATATATAAGTATTCATTTTTAATTTATTGTCCGTAAGTTTGTTTTTATTATATGTGTTAAGATTTTAGAATATTAATGTTTTAGTTACACTCTTAATTTGTATTCTTATAAAAAAATACAACAGTTATGACAGTCTGTATTAATATAATATGTCTACATGTTCTAAAGTCAACGTCTAATTGCACGGATACGTTCTATGTCCATTATTATACCTATATTTGCACACAATTTGTGGTGGACATGACAAGTCCAGCGTACTGAACCTTGTAACAAAGGGAAGAGCAGCTAAGGCCGCCTATGCGTCAGCTGTCTGACTAAGCCTGTACATTTAGGCATACTACAGATTTGTTGGGGTTTGTTCTGACATTTGTTCTAGTGGTATTTCATCATCTGCCGTATTTTTATTTCGTGTCTGCGTTTTGTTGAGCGGATCCAATGTTAACATACTACCAAATTATAGTTTTTCTTATCTCCTTTATTAATTTTTCATACGTATTAATACATTTTTTAATATTTCTTAAAAAATATAGAAAAAAATATAAAAATAGGTCTTCGCAGGTATCGGGAGCAGGGTCCAAGCTACCGATGGTTATGGCTCCACAGACAGGAACCTCCTCACAATGCGGGCCGTGTCGTGGAGTACTGCCTTCTGAATCAGGCCCTTAATCCAACCGCCTAAGGAGAGCTTCAACAGATTTCCGTCGATGCTCTTGGCCATCAGGCCATTGGCCGTAACTACTATCGGCACAATGACAGCCGTATCCACATATCGACAACCTCGTGTGCCAAGTCGAAATATTTTAGTTGCTTCTCTTTCCCAGCTTTCACGAGGTTCTCGTCATGTGGGATGGTAACATCGATTATCATTACGCGGCGCGCTGATCGGTCTATCACCACCATGTCAGGCTTATTGGCGATAATAGTTCTGTCAGTTTTTATTATTATTGTTTAAGTAAGTAAAAGTCTGACACTCCACCCTGCTCCACCCAGAGCGGGGGAAGTTATTTGATAGAATTCTAATTATTTGCCCATATATGTCCGTTCCGTTTCCATTGACGACTGACGGGCCTGTTGGTCTAGTGGTTAGTGGCCCTGACTGCTGAGCCGGAGGTCGTGGGTTCGATTCCCACCCAGGACAAACTTTGTGTGATGAGCATGATTGTTAGTTCTGTGTCTGGGTGTGATTTATCTATAATATGTATGTATTTATAAATTATATAAGTATGTATATCAGTTGTCTGGTTACCATAACACAAGCTCTGCTTAGCTTGGGATCAAATAGCCGTGTGTGAGTTGTCCCAAGATATTTTTATTTATTTATTGAAATCGTTCTACGGGCTAGAAACCACCTTCTAATTTTAGCAAAGTGGCCATTGGTGTGAAGTGAGCTGCAATTGGTCTATAGGTAACGAGTCGAGTCAACCACAAATCAAAGCCGTTAGTGTCCACCAAGATTCAATAGCTTATATTGTAAATGCGAGTGTCTGTGAGGATGTATGGATGGATGTATGGATGTATGGATGTTTGTTTCTCTTTCACGTTAAAACGGCGACAAAGTGTTAGTTCTTCTTCCCAACTAAAACATTAGGAAGTGGCGAAGGGCTGGCGTTTTGTGGAACTATCTCTTGACGTTCAAAAAGTGCTGATTATTATATATCAATTTGCATAAATGACTTTTGATTTTCTTGATTGATAGTTTTTTAACGTTCTGCTTACCAATTTTTAAAGTGTAGTAATTAGAAGGAGAGACACAGTTTTTATGACCTTAGAAGCAAAAGTGCCATCAACTATTGACTTGATTTAAGAGTTTTTAATTTTTCCTTTTTTACCCACTTGGCAACGGAACTCTAAAAAATTTAATACGCAAACTTTTCAGTTTGAAACTGTTTAATATTGTCTCCCTATATAAACAACAGTTTCGCCACGGCTGGAGCACTTAAAAACTTAACATTTTAAAATTCACAACGCGGCTTATTTTTCATGGAAAAAAAAACAATTTGTAAGTAATGGAATTCCACGAACAGCATTGAAATCTAATTAATTAAAAGGGTTTGCTTTGACATTGCGTATTAGTGAAACAGTATTTTTGATGTTGCTTTGATTGCTTTTTCTTGTTTATATAAATTAACTACCTTATATGATGTTCAAATTATCAGACATTGCTGATGGCACTTCGCTTATTTTTTAAATAAATGGAAAAAATCGCATGTTTTACTAGTTGTACATATGTGTTATAGTATATATCGACGAAGGAGAGTAATTTTAATGAATTTGATTTTTAATCTTATTTATTTTTAAACTGATATTTATTTATTGTTGATGTTACTTTGACATAATAAAATATTAATGTAATATGAAATTAAATCGTTGCACTAATATGAATTGAGGCATTTATGTTAAACTAGCTTTTGCCCGCGGCTTCGCTCGCTTTAAATTCGGTAGCGCCTTATTGATTTGTAATAGCAACGCTAAGTTTTCCCGTTTCTTCCCTCTTTCTTCCTCATATCCCACTCTTTTTAAAAAAAAATAGCCTATGTCCGTCTCCTGGTTCCCAACTATCTATGTATCAATATCGGTTTAGCCATTAAAGCGTAAAGAGGTAACAAACAAACAAACAAATAAACAAACTCACTTTCGCTTTTATAATATTAGTAAGAATATTAGTATCTAAGGATGGATAACAAATGATTTAATATACACTTTTAATAATTGAATCCATCCTAGAATTATATATTTGGACACCACATTTAATGGTAGAATGTAAATAGGCCACATTAATGTTAACATTATGTATACTGCTTGTATACTTACATTCTGGCAAATAAATTATTCTTATTCTTAACAAAAGTCTGAACGTTCTCTCGATTGAATTTTGTTTAGCTTACCATATCGCGCACCAAGATCTAAATTGAGACAACTCAAAATAGTTAATTTTTCGGGAAAAAATGTATTACTGTTAGTATGGGAAGTACACACATCAAAAGTGTCTAGGGATCAAGCATTTTTATGCGGATTTCTTGAGATTGAGATGTGGCTTTGTAATAAATTTATGATTTTATAAATTTATATGGATCCTTTTTGGTGCATTTCATAATTTGAATCAGGAACTCTCAATCAAATTCGAGTAAAAGATGAAAATAAGCTGTCAATATTTTCCCTATAAAAACATACAACGCATTGAAGACATTATTAGTGCTACTGTTTCCCTACTACTGATTAAAACCAACGTTATTATGGAGCGGCGACGTCATTTAAGCAGGGAAGAAATGCTCAGAGCCGTGGGAATGATAGAAGCTGGTTCCCGGCAACGTACTGTAGCTTTAGCTCTGAATACAAGTCAGAGTGTTATCAGTCGACTTTGGACACGTTACCGAAGCACTGGTACCGTGGCTGAGCGCCATGGAGGACGGTATCGCTGCACCACACGGAGACAAGACCGATACATTCAAATCTTAACTCGAAGAGCTCCAACAATAACCGCCATGATGTTAGCCGTGAGGCTTCATCACTCTTCAGGGAACTTAATTAGCGACCAAACAGTCAGAAACCGCTTGCATGAAGTGAACCTTCATTCCCGAAGACCGCTACGGGTACCACCTATAGCAATGCACAATCGTAGGATTCGATATCAATGGGCTCTTGAACACAGAAATTGGGCAGAAGAACAATGGCGTTTCGTGTGCTTTTCTGATGAGTCTCGTTTTGGTATGAGACCGGATACAAGACGTATACGACACTGGAGAACCCCTGGACGCCAACAGCGATTAAAATCCTGCCAGGAAGTCCATCCTTATAGTGGTGGAACCATCATGGTATGGGCGGGTATTTGGATCGGCGGAAGAACTGAGTTGATTTGGATCAGAGGCAACCTCAACGCTCAAATTTATGCTGAGACGATTGTATCAGACGTCATCGTTCCTCTACAAGTGCAAATCGGTCCCTTATTTCAGTTAATGCATGATAATGCACGACCGCACACCGCAAGAGTTGTAAGACAGACTCTCGCCGCAGCTAACATCAATGTCCTGCCCTGGCCTGCTCAGTCGCCAGACTTGAACCCGATTGAGCATGCATGGGATATGCTACAGAGAAGAGCTCTGCCGAATATGGAGGGTATCCAGTCGCAAGAAGACCTTTTTTTGTTGTTGCAACGAACATGGGCGGCCATTCCACAGCGTGATTTGGATGAACTCATTTTGAGTATGCCAAACCGATGTTCTTGTGTTGTTAGTGTTCGCGGTAGAAACACGGATTATTAATTGTTTAAGTTACCCAATAAAATTTTAAAGAAAACTGTTATTTCAGTCTTTTTTTCGAACTTTAATGTTAGTGGTTCAAATGTCAAAAATCCCTTTATTAGGAAAATGGCAAATTTCTTTATTAATGCAAAGGTGACTTGGTTTATCGTTACTGTGACAAACGAAAACACTTTATTTGATGAATCCTTAAAGAAAATTTTAATTAATATCAATCAAGAGAAAAGTTATTGCAAAAATATATGTTGATCCCTAGATACTTTTGATGTGTGTAGTAAACATTAAATTTATTTAGGATCATAAATAGGTTGTAAAATTTCACTGTAAATAAATTGTGTTATGTTAGATAGATGCGTATGATCTCCGAACATTCGAATACCTACAAGGGTAACTATAGTTTCTCGATTTTTGAGTTGTCTCCATTTATATCGGCGTGCGATATGATGACGACATATATACGTATACCTAGGAAGAACTTTATATCAACTAATTTTCGATAATGACTATTTGACGAAGGGCCTGTGCCGGTTGGTTTCAGCTGTTATTTGTAGACTTTGATGGTCGTTACGGATAGTTCGAAGCCGAAAAAGTCTGAAGAATCAGTCTCATCATAAGATAAATCTTTAAATTTATAATCATTTAATATATATAATTATAATAATTAATACAATGACTATTTACAATCCGTGGACATCATATTATATTTTGTGAAATTTTATTAATATTATTTAGTATCTATTGCCCGCGGCTTCGCTCGCGGGTAACACAATTCCCCTTTCCTGATTTGCAGGTATTTTTCGTTGGTAACAAAGAGTGTGTGTACCGATATTGAGCTTCCTGCCTTGAAAACGGCGAAAAGTCCCTTATAAATTTTATGCCCTCTTTTAAGGGGTTATGGGTAAATTTAAAAAAAAATATGCACGATGTTTTTGTTAGTGACAAATTAATAGTTTGCATACCAATTTTTAGCTTCCTACCTTGAAAATTGCAGTATACTTCATACAAACTTCCACCTCCTATTTTAGGGAAGTGGGGGTATATTTTAGAAAGAGACAAAGAGTAGCCTATGTCCGTCTCCAGGGTGAACTATCTCTGTACCAAAATTCATCAAAATCACTTTTGCCGTTTAGGCGTAACGACGTAACAAACAAACTCACTTTCGCTTTTATAATATTTGTAAGAATAAGAGATAAGTTTTTGTATTTTTGAAATTTACTATGTATTGTTTTTTAGCTATTACAAATTAATTAATGTAGGACTATTATTTACGGTTAATAATATCTTCAAAGTCAGAAATAGCAGGAACATTATTTTAAAAACTTAAAGTACCTGCACACTTGTCAAGATCCATCCGTAATATAAGTCTTAACGAAGAAAAATGGACTTTCCATGTATATCTATTAGTTTGTTATTACATCA
The DNA here is from genome assembly GCA_905475445.1 of Ochropleura plecta. Taxonomy (NCBI): domain Eukaryota; kingdom Metazoa; phylum Arthropoda; class Insecta; order Lepidoptera; family Noctuidae; genus Ochropleura; species Ochropleura plecta. Next base: position 15,958,254 of record FR997739.1, read on the forward strand.
ATTCATAACTTTGAACTTGGCTTCACCTTTTTCAAACTTGTAATGTATTTAGCGGCAGTTTAGACGAGCTGTGTATTAAATAAATAATGCTTTTTGGTTTCTGTTTGTTTACAGTGTCCATAAAATAATTAATAAATTAAAAAAAAAGTTCCCGACGAATTAAGAACATCCTCCTTTTTTTGAAGTCGGTTAAAAATACAGCTTTAGTCAGCAAGTTTTTATTGTCAATTTGTAAAATGGATTGTTAAAAAGTAAAGAAAAAACTTGAGAGGTGTCAAGGGACACCCGGATGCAACGAAGTTATTTTTTTTATGTTAAAAAACCTGTATATAGGTACTTAACAAAAACAATCATCGCGACACCACACTGTTCAATGTGAAATAGAAAGACGAAACTGGCTTGCTTTCTATGAGAGAGAGAGAGAAAGATAGACAGAAAAACACGCGCACGCCGCACGGCTTACAACTATTGCAAAAAGTGTCGTTACAACTTTTGGTCTTAATTTTTTCCGACTAGCGCCCTTTTGCAAAGGTTAAAGTACCAAAAGGAAAAATCAAACTTGGTGAGTTCCGATTTCCCTGTCGGGCAAAGTATTATAACATTTTGTTGGTCAAGAAAACCTTAAAAAAAAGCGTTGCGCCTACACTAGGAATTTCTACTGTATCATGGGTGCGTTTACAAACATTACCAGACCACCAGACCCGAAACAACTACCTGTAGGTCATATAAATATTTGTTCCGTGCGGGGTTGAACCCGCGACAAGCAGCGTAGCAGTCGATCGCTCAGCCACTGCGCCAACCGTGTCGTCCTATGTTCCCATTACTTTCTACTTCGTTCTTTACTAACAGCCTTTCACAGTCTGCTTTTGCTCATGTTTGATGGCAAATAGGCTCGCGTTCAAATAACTTCTCCCGCTCTGGGCGGAGCAAAAGGGAGTGTCAGACTTTTACTGACTAAAACCCATCCATGTTCCTTCTTTTACTCTTTGTTCAGCATAGAATCAGGTGCAAGCGTTAGAAGCTATTGAGTGACGTGTCAAAAGGGTAATTGATAACAACTTCCTTATCCATGCTAAGCCTCAAAGCCTTGAACTCCCTGCTGGGGTTGCGGGTTGTTCGAAATAGATACCGCGGCCCCGGAACGTAAAGGGCAATAGAAGGAACATGGGTGGGTTTTAGTCAGTAGAAGTCTGACACTCCCCCCCGCTCCGCCTAGAGCGGTGAAAGTTATTTGATGATTTCCCAAACCAACAAAAAAACGCCTTGAATTACACGACATAGTTTTTTATGGGAAAAACTTCGGAAAGTCTGCGTGTGTGTTTCTTCTTTCACGAACCGGAACTAAACGCTATGCTTCCAATTTTATAGTGCGAAACCCCCGGTCTGCGGAATCCACTGCCGGTTTCTCTGTTCCCTGATCATTACGACCCTGATCATCTGACGGGCCTGTTGGTCTAGTGGTTAGTGGCCCTGACTGCTAAGCCGGAGGTCGTGGGTTCGATTCCCACCCAGGACAAACTTTGTGTGATGAGCATGATTGTTTGTTCTGTGTCTGGGTGTGATTTATCTATAATATGTATGTATTTATAAATTATATAAGTATGTATATCAGTTGTCTGGTTACCATAACACAAGCTCTGCTTAGCTTGGGATCAGATGACCGTGTGTGAGTTGTCCCAAGATATTTATTTATTATAATCTTAACTCCATGCCCATATCCAATCCATAAAGAACTTTAAACGCTTTTGTTAACATGCCCAGGCCACTTTAACAACTTAGACGAAGTATATCTGATAGCTTAGGCAAAACAAAAACCAACTTAGCCCGCGTTGCCACCACTTGATAGCAAATGCAGTTTTGAACTTACGATAAGAAAGTTTCCAATAGGAAATTTAGTTTATCCAGTAATGTCGAGATAACCGTTGGGCCCAGCACAAACGTCGGAGTAAACGTTATGTAAATTCAAACGACGTCAATATTTAAAACACTAGCTTCACAATTTGCATTTCATTCACAAGTATGAATAAATATTTTTCAAGCAACATGTTCAAATATGACGACGCGATTGGCGCAGTAGCTGAGCGATCGACTGCTGCGCTGCGTGTCGCGGGTTCGATCCCCGTACGGAACAAATATTTGTATGGACTATAGATAGTTTTTCCGAGTCTGGCTGTTTGAGTTTGTAAATGCACCCACGATACAGGAAAAAATCCTAGTGTAGGGCAACGTCAAAAAAAATATATGGACGATTTTTCGAAAAAGCTGGGTATCCTTAAAACGGTTAAGCGCTATTAAAGGCTGGATAGCTTTTAGTCGGATACAAAGCGCATGCAGTATTGCTGCCTACCTATGGGATGGGTCATCCAAATACCAACTACCCACAACCCGGATTAATCTGCCTACGTCTGTGTTCCCGAGTTCATATCATCTATTCAAGTCGTTAATTAAAAGGCTTCTTTTGGGCTAGCTCGTTCCATCATCGAACTCATCTCTGTCTTTTTGTAGAAGACTGAGATCAAGATAAATTATTCTTGATCTCAATCTTCTCGTCACGTTTGCATCGCTCATTTGTGTTTTTTTAAACTATAATATTGGTGATTTTTCTCGACTTTTGGAAATGTGTTATTAATACCTTCAGAATATTTTAAAAGAAAAATGCAACTAATATTTTGTCAAATTATTAAAGCAATAAAGTAAACAAAATCTTAGTCCAAATCATATTTAAATCTCAAATAAACCTAAACCTAACAAGATAATAATATAAAACGCTGAACCAAAATTAAAGTTAACAAACGAAAATCCCCTGAATTTCAAATTTTTTCATGCTTATAAACGTCAACAGGGGAATATCAAATTATATTAGAATTTATACCAGAACCTGCGAGATAGAAGAAGAAAAATTATGATTGCCAAAAGGTTTACGATAAAAGAAAAACCCCTTTACAAAATTTGGTTTATTAATATCTGGTATATTAATAAATCAGTTATCTGAGACGTCGTTATTAGAAGACTTCATCCCATCGTTATATCAGAAAAGAGTTAAGAAAATGTTTTACAAAATTTAATCAAAATTTCCAAACATCCGCTTCAATCGAACGTAGGAAGTCATGCAACAGTAGTTCCCGGGTCCGAGTCCCAGTTTGGGCGTGAGTGTTACTTGATTTCTATCAGAAAATGCCCTCCAGGAATTAATGAAATGTTATGTTAACACTTATTCTTCTTACGTAATTCCGGCTGGTAAAAGTATGTTTTTTGAAATGAAATGAAATTTATTTGCTATGAATGTAGGTACAGAAATATGGTGTTGAGTAAGAGAAGGATCCAATACATTCTACCGTGAGGCATGCAACATTTTTATATTAGAATTAATTACGAAATTAATTAAATAAACGAAATAAAAGAAACAAATATTTAACTAATGTCAAGTGATAACAATCATCAATAAAATATAAATCATTCAAATTGTAAATTCATTAAGTAGTAAACAAGTTTGCAGACAGTGATTGGCACCATCTTGTCCTGTGTAATTTTCGTACTATATTAAGAATATATAATGAATGTTGATGGGTGGAGAGAGAGAAAAAGGCCAAGTTTAGGACAGGTTGACAAAAATCCTTCAATCTCGCTTTACATCCCACTTCCTTTTGCATCTTGAGAGAGTCGAAATTTTTATAACCTGTCCAGTTAATCCTTACTAATATTATAAAAGCGAAAGTGAGTTTGTTTGTTACGTCTTCACGCCCAAATGGCTTAACCAATTTTGATGAATTTTGGTACAGAGATAGTTGGGACCCTGGAGACGGACGTAGGCTATTTTTTTAAAGTGAGAAATGTGGGAGAAAGAGGGGAGAAAAGGGAAAACTTAGCATTGCTATTACAATAAATAAGGTGCAAGGGCAAAAACTACAGGCAGCAGGTACCTGTAAATCAGGAAAGAAGAAATGTGTTATCCCGAATTTAACGCGATCGAGTTAAATAAAATAATCCGTTTTTCCGCAGTTTTCTGCCTCCCCCTTCCCCCCTTGACTTTCACAAATCTGTTTTTTCTCCACTTCCCCACCCTAGCTCAAAAGCGGGCGACCCTGGGTCCCCACCATAACTATTGAATGCCACAAAATATTTATATTCCGATAAAATCAACCGAACTCGCGGTGGTATCAAGTTACTTCAAGTTTGCTTAACCATTACTTTCTTTAGTAAGCCATTTTCCCTATTGACTCGCACTTTGTCACCCTTGTCACTGAAAGAGTGTGAGCATACTGATATGTGAATCTATACCAGTATAACCTAACCTGTCATTGGATTGGCTTTTCGTTTGCTAAGAGTTCATCTTATATTGGAATTTTTATGGTACAAAGTTTAGTTTCCAGCATCAGCTGAACCGTCATGACATAGAATTTCCGTTTAAGGAGAGGTCAGCTTATGCTGGCTATGTATAAACTGACTAGTTTTATCAACAAGAAGTATGGCCTAAAGCAATGCTGTGTTAGCAAGTTATATTGACATCTTTATCAGAATATTTTCGCTGTTATGTGATCTGTTTGATTTGATAAAATGCTTACCGAAGTATTTTGTTAAGTACTTGAATGAATAGAGAATAGTTGTACTAAAACTGCGTTCTCGATTTGCTTTCCAAACACACAGAAAAATATGTGTCTGTGTTGTTTTGGTACAAACAACTTTAACAGTCACAGATAAAGTTCAATTTGTGCTAAAAGTTTCAATATTTAAATAATGGCATCGGTCATTCTGGTCTCATGGCTAAATAATAAAACCCACTCTGATCGATCTTTATGTTAACCCGCGCTTACTTGAGTTGGTCCTTGGATGAGTGAACCCCCGCTCAGCCCAGAGCTGGGAAAGTTATTTGGAGATTTCCCATCCGCAAAAAACAAGTTTTCCATTAGAAATGTTGTCTCAGCCATGGAGTCTGGATTTGAGCCCGACTGATAGAAAAGAATAAAATATAACATACTTTATTACAAGATACCGGCACGGATCTTGAGCGCTCGGCGGAAGGGTGGGGATCGCTTTGCGCATCGTACACATATGGCAAATAAAACGCACGCCCGTTGATTATTTATTTTTTCTAAGTTACCTACGTTATTTCTTACTGGTTCTATGGTTGAAAGAGATTAAATAATGATTCATTAAATTGAGAAATGGAAATTGAGATCAAAGAAGTAGGTAATTAACAAGTGTTTCTAAATTAAAATTATAACGTAGTTCTTGTAGTTTGTCAAAAATTACAAAAAAAACTACTTACGTATTTTTTTTTGTTAGCATTTTTGACTTCGAATTTTATTTGTTGTAGATAAAAACTTTATCTATTGAATATAGTACATTTCGATACAAGTACAAATAAAATAATTGAATGAAAAATAGTTTTGCTAATTACAAACTGACATTATTTTTTTTTCCCGTTTTGCTTTCGATAAATATCACCTTTGATTATAATTCCAACGGTATATTTAATAAAAAATCACATAAAATATTTGAATAACATAATTTAAAAATGTTGTCTATTAAATTGGCCGGAATTGTACTCGTCGTCGTGAGGTACATGCAGCAGGAAAAGAACGAATCCCGAGTGACGTCTATGACGCGATGCGATACGGGCCAATCACTGCACTTTCCCCGCCCCCGCGCCTCACTTCATACCACCAAAGCAAAGTAAATAGAGGGGAAGTAGGTTATCTCCGGCCCAATTCGCGATATAATTGCCTACTGTCATAGGGTTGTCACTTTTAGCTAAATTTTAATTCAGTACCTATAAATTGGCAAGGGTCGAGAAGTTGTATTTTTTACTTTTATTTTCTGGGTACAGGGTTTGTCAGGCCTCTCTAATTTGTACTATCACAAATTCATTAGTTTAAAGCCCAGCCCTGTCAAAGATCTCATAATAGTCAATAAAATTCAACAATGGTTTTCCTATCAAATATAGAAATGTATTCAAGATACAGAGCAGCATTATTTATAACTAACTTCCACCCGCGGCTTCGCCCTCGTGGTGTGTTGATAAAAAGCAGCCTATAGCAAAAATAACAAAATCGAAGTATAAATAAAATTAGGTAACTACGTTTCATTTTTAAGGTTACGTCCCCAATGGGTAAAAACCCTATTACTAAGTCTTCGCTGTCCGTCCGTCCATAGGTAATGGTACGGATCTAACTAATAGGTATGTATTATAAAACTTCATAAAACCTATGTTTTATTATATTTGATGTAATTAAATCTTATTGTACCTATGTTCACAAATAAAGGATTTGAATTTAGTTTGTAAGGAACCTGTCAACTCAACGTACCTACTCTGTGCTCACGCGTCTGCCCGTGTTCGGGTCGCGCACTCGAGCGATGAGCGACTTGTTCCCTCACCCCGCCCGCGCGGGCCAGCCTAGTCACGGCGACACGAAATTAATTTTGTGGCGCGTTATTTTGATTTTGCTGTATCTCCTAAAGTATTTATTTAATCTGCATGATGTAAAGGGAAAAAATAATCTTCATGAAATGTTCATGCCAACCAACCTATTTAAAATGATAAGGATTAATACTGTATTTGTGTAAATAGCTTTCTAAGTCAGCGCTTTATAATTGACCATTTGTTAAAGTATTAAAATGGATATAGTATGTTATCCTTAAGATATAGACATATGTCACCGCTGACTTTTCTGTAGACCTATATAAGATACATAATTACACCATACATTATTTAGTTATATCTTAAAGGGTTTAGGCAGCGTTTTCGTTGAAAGCTCCCAGACAGCATACTTTTTGCCGACATCTTCAACAAATATCGTTAATGTACACAGAAATAAATACAAAAACTTAACAAATTATATACTAAAACCTTCCTTAAGAATTACTCTATCTATTAAAAAAAACCGCATCAAAATCCGTTGCGTAGTTTTAAAGATCTAATCATACATAGGGACAGACAGACGGCGGATAGCGACTTAGTTTTATACTATGTACCTAGTGATAAAAAAAAGATAAAATAAACCGAGCGAAGTTCAATAGGTAATCTGAACAGACAATTCTGGAATTGATGAATTATTAAGACACCCAAACACACAGGAATACTTTCTCCCGCGATTATCAGACATTTTTTATTCGTTTAGCGGTGCCGAAAAGCCGTGACGCGCGAACCTCGTGCAGTGTTAGCCCCGACTGGCGCAGCGCGAAAGGAGCCGAGATTTTGTTTAGTGTGCGTGCGGCGACGCATAGATACTACGGCGCACACATACAAGCCGCGCGCTACGCGTTTGTATGAAGTCATCGTACTTCCCCTCTTTATACTATGACCAAAGGGACCCAATAACTCACTTCTGCGCAAGTGAAGGTCAGCGCTCAAGAACCGTGCCGGTAACTATTATATTTATACTCACGAAAAGTTGAACATAACTGTTTTACAGAAATTGCTAATTCTCTGGTTACAATGGCGGTCTTATCGCTGACAGAGATATCTTCCAGACAACCTTTGGATGGACTGTACGAATATAAAGCTATAACGGGAAATAAATATAAAAGATGGCACGGTTGGCGCAGAGGCTGAGCGTTCGACTGCCCCCCCATCTGCACGAACATCCCCGCACGGAACAAATATTTGTATGGCCTACAAATACTTTTCCTAAAGTCACGAACCCGAGTACCCTTAAGGACTTAAGGCCTATTAGTATTTTACCATTGCTGTCAAAGGTACTGGAAAAAGTAGTGAATGCCCAGCTAACTACATACCTGGAGCAAAATAATATCCTTCCAGAAGCGCAATCAGGTTTTAGGAGGGGTCATAGTACCGCAACAGCTCTGTTAGATGTTACAGACAATATACTGACAGCTCAGGATGAGGGATGTTGTACTTTGTTAGTTTTACTGGACTTTTCCCGCGCCTTTGATGCAATTAATTTATCTCTTTTGCGTTCAAAGATGGCATATTATGGTTTTGACGCGCCTACAATTGCATGGTTCGCCAGTTATTTGAGCAATCGCAAGCAACTTGTTGAGATTCGTGATGCCAATGGATGTAGTATCCGCTCTAATATAACTCCAGTGGTTAAGGGTGTTCCACAAGGATCAATTCTCGGCCCTCCGATGTTTACTCTCTATAGTGCTGATGTTGTAAATGTTTTGAAAAACTGTAAATTTCATATCTATGCTGATGATATACAATTATACCTTTCTTTTAAGCCGGAAGATTATGTAGCTGCTGTAAAACTAGTGAACGAGGATTTGGCAAGGATTGTTGACTGGTCGAAACAAAACTCCCTGCTGCTTAACCCGGTTAAGACAAAATTTTTGCTTTTTGGTTCCAAGGGTCAACTTGATAAAATTAACAGTGATCATGCAAACGTAACTGTGATGGGCCAGTTTATCGAGCGTGTGTATGAGGCGAGAAGTCTGGGTCTGGTTATGGACCCAGGATTACATTTTGAGGCTCATGTTGCAAGTTGTGTAAAAAATTGTTTTTACCGTTTAAAAGTTTTATACCAAATGCGCCCGTATTTAAGTGAAGAACTACGTGTTCAGCTCGTTGAAAGTCTGGTTCTTGCCAAGTTAAATTATGCCGATACCGTTGTTGGTCCTCGACTTCTGGCACGTACTGCAAGACTGGTCCAAAGGGTTCAGAACGCTTGCGCGCGGTTTTGTTTTAATGTACCACCAAGGAACCACGTTACACCATTTCTTAACAAACACAATATTTTGAAAATGAAATCGCGTCGGAAGTTGCATCTGGCCTGTCTTCTCTTCGGCGTCATAAAGTATAAATCTCCGTCATACCTGTACTCGAAGCTTACGTGGATAAATAGTCACAGGCAGCACAAAGCTAGGCGTTGTGCCCAGCAGCTGGCTACCCCACATCATCGAACTGCGGCCTTTCGTGGAAGTTTTCGATACGCAGCCTCCAAATGTTGGAATAATATTCCCCCTCCGATTAGAGACCTAAACAATGTTAACACATTTAGGATTACTCTTAAGAAATTTATTCTCAATTCGCAAATACAATTTAATGACATTAATGTTGACGAATCATTTATATAATTCAATCAAATATAATTTAAGTATATTTTGTTTGTTTGTATAAGTATGTTCAATTTTAATCTAATTTTCGAAATCGAATCCTATCTACAATTTTTATCTAATTTGCTAATTCAAATTCAATCTCCAATTTTAAATATGAATATCTAAATATCTTCAATGTTGTTTTATTAATTATTAGTAATGGTAATTTAGTATCAGCCACTCACCTTAGAGTTATGTTCCGAATTCTAGGTAATTAGTGGGGGTAGGTAAGCTCGTAAAATGTGATGCTCCGGAGCTCCGGACTCCGGCTGCGTCTGTGTCGCCATAAGCAGTGTGGTTCACTTGCACTGAACTTATTTGTTTATTTTAGGCTGACTCCATATACAAATATTATTTTAATTTAATTTATTTTTTGTTATCTTCTCTTAATTTCTACACCAATTGAGTCCTTGTGTTTTATACGTAATTAATATTATTTACTTCTTCAATGCAATGTATTTCTGTTGACTTTTGTCCAAGGTGTCGGTAGGCTTATTGCCGCTTCAGACGGAATGACAAAAGATTGGGCGTCTTGTTGGCGCGTCAGCCTCCTATTGGTCGACTGATGCGCCACGTCGGAGCGTTGCTTTCTTTAAATAAAGAATGAAGTTAGCGGTAATGTTTTCAGATCCACACTAATCTATTTATCTTTTATTATTATTACTTATTTAACATATTTATATTTTATTATTATTACTTATTTAATATATTAACATAATTATATATCGTTATTTCACATTTATATTATTATTATTTTATCACTAAGTACCTACTTATTTATTTGTACTTGTAGCCATCGTCCGTGTGTCACTGCGGGTGCCAACTGAAAACCAGCGTTGGGTGTCTGACGCCTAGCATATGCTGAGTTGGTAACCCTTTCGGTATGGGCACGCTCAGCGCAACCTTGTCCATGTTTTTCCGTTCTGTGTACCTTTTTTTCTTTTTGCTGTTGTGTTGTGTCTGTTTCGAATAAATATTTTTCTATTCTATTCTATTCTATTCTATTCTACTTGTTCCGGGTCTGGCTGTTTGTGTATGTGAGTTTGAAAGTTTGTAAACGCGCCCACGATACAAAAGAAATTGCTAGTGTGGGGCAAAGTTTTTTAAAAACTTGAGAGGTGTCAGGGACACCTGGACGAAACGAAGTTATTATTTATTATGTACAAAAAACCTGTGTACCTACTATCTTAGGTACACCTTTGCCTTATCTTGCTAGTTTATAGTCGTGATGTTAAATTATTTAACTACTAGCTGCGCCCCGCGGTTTCACTCTCGTGGTGATAGAATTTTATACAATACTAGCTTTTGACTGCGGTTTCGCTCGCGTTAAATTGGGGATAACACGGTTTCCCCTTTCCTGATTTGCAGGTACCTGCTACCTGTATTGTTTGCCCTTGCGCCTTATTTATTGTACTAGCAAAGCTATTTTTTCTCTTTTCTTCCCTCTTTCTCCTTCAGTTCTCACTTTAAAAAAAATAGTCTCCAGGATCCCAACTACCTCTGTACCAAAATTTATCGAAATCGGTTTAGCCATTTAGGCGTGAATACGTAACAGACAAACAAACTCACTCGCTTTTATAATACTTATTAGCGAGGATATATTTATGAATTTCAGCCTTCATGTTATTCTGATATGTAAGCTTTACAATAATATAATTGTAAAGTTTCATTAAAATCCATTCCTTAGTTTCTGCGTGAAAGAGTAACAAATATCCATACATCCATACAAACTTTTGCGTCTATAATATTAGTAGGAAGTAGGATAGGCTAATGAAAGTAAGATCATAAAGTGTAAGAGCAACATCCAGTTTATAAAAAAAAAAACTCGGGATATCAATGAAAATTCGCGTACATCCGCCAAATATGGCGGTGTAGACTAGGACTGGGCTTTTTACGCGTCAAGTAAAAGGCTTTTTATTGCACATAAAATTATTTTCGTATGGAGCGCCCCGCTTCTGTGGCCCGGATAATGTAATTGTTGTAAGGGATAGGAGGTAGCGGTTTTAAAAATAATGCCATTTATTTTAGGGTTTATTTTATTTTTTTATTAGGTTCCTGTTTTTCTATTTTGAGATACAAAGCGGGACCCTTAAAAGATCACTTTATTGTCCGTCTGTCTGTCAAGACCTTTTATGTCGAGAAAGCATAGAGGTATCGAATAGGAATAAAAATAAACTCATTTCTGTGGTGCCTTTATTTTTATTTTTTATTTTTGAAAAATATTTGCCCCACACAAGGAATTTCTCCTGTATCGTCGGTGCACTTACAAACATTTAAACTCACATACACAAACAGCCAGACCGGGAACAACTATCTGTAGGCCATACAAATATTTGTTCAGTGCGGGGATCGAACCTGAAACACTCAGCGCAGCATGCGGTGCACTAACCGTGTCGTGACGTGTCATAATTTGCTATACAAAGGGACCACAGACTTGAGTATTTTTAAATGTACGTAGCCAAAATATATGGCCTTTTATGTCACAAGTTTGTCGGTGGGCGAGTCTGACTCGCTCTTGGCCAGTTTCTTTTTAAATTTTGTCTGAATTTTCGTTTTGCCCCACAAGTGCGGGGTGTATGTATGTTACATAAAAACACTTTCTTTTTTGTAATAAATAATTTATTTTAGACCAAAACCGTTGCACATTTAGTAAATCCGCAAAACTGCGTAACAGTTTGTCCGTTTATATTCAAGACGGTTTAGAAGCTGACATGAAAAAAGCTATTATTATTTGATGATGAGTTATTTAACATCTTAAATCCTCATACTTTTTTTTGCGCATGAGAAATCACCAAATAACTTCCCCCGCTCTGGACGGAGCAGGGGTGAGTGTCAGACTTGTACTGACTAAAACCCACCCATGTTCCTTCAACTGCCGTTTAAGTTCCGGGGCCGCGGTATGTCTTTCGAACAACCCGCACAAATCCTTATACTTGGACCGTAGCTCGACATGTCACGATATTGAATTCTTTTCGTGAAATGAGTGAGAGTAGACACCCGTACATGTCTACTGTTGACGTTCACTGAATTAGTATGAACTGATGAAGTTAAAGGATTAGGTACAAGAATTAAAAAAGAAACTGACGCCTTTTTCTTAACAGGGTAGAAACCACAGATTGTCACCTGCTACCATCCGCACGTCGGTTGCGGGTGCTACGTACCTGACTTTTCTGAAAAACTTCACCAATAAGGTCACTGAATCTCCTATGGTTTCCCCTACTGGCTTCCATTTTTCACGGATGGGAAATCATTAAATAACTTCTCCTGCTCCGCTCACAACGGTGGGGAATGTCAGACTTTTTTTTAATGAAACTCACCCATGTTCTTTCTTTACCGAGGCCGCGGTATCTCTTTCGAACAACCCGCAATCCCGGCAGGCCCGTCTGCTATGCTGAAATCTCTTTGAGGCGCGCGTGAAACACTAACGCGCCGAAATACATGCGCATCACGCACGCTCATAAACCAAGCACAACTCCAGTATTCGGACTCCTACTTAGAAAGTCACGATTATGAAAAATACCCTAAATCTCTTTGCCCAACCGGAAATCGAAAACTAGGATTTTGCCTCACTAGACCACCGAATTAACCTCCCTCCCCCCTCCCGAAACTACGGGCGTGATGTAATAATAATAAAAAAAATGGTACAGTGTCCAATTTATAATGAGTATGAAATGTCTAATTTATATTTATCTAATCACCATTTCACACTTTTTAAAATTGTCTAATATAATTTTTTTCTTTGCAAATTGTATAATTTATAATGTTCTTATTTAATGAATTAATCATTTTATTTTTTTTATTCTGCTCCGCAGTTCTATAAGTGACGTACTCACTATAACTCATTGTTTGTGATTTTTGTGTAGGTAAATTCGAGTTAGTCGTTGAAGTGCCCTTAATAAATAAATAAAAATATATACGACTAATGGCCTGACAGCCAAGAGCCTCGATAACCATATGTCGAAGCTCTCCTAAGGTGGTTCGATCAAGGGCTTATTCAGAAGGTAGTACTCCTCGATACGGTCCGTATTGTGAGGAGGTTCCTGTCCTTAGAGCCCTGTCCTTGCATAGGTAGCTTGGACCCTGTTGAAACCGGCGAAAACCTATTTCTATATTTTTAAATGTTTTTTTTTTCATAATGTAAAATATACTTAGTGTGTATTAAAAGTGTATAATAGCTTATAATGAAAAATATATGAACGAAGTATAGGTAGTCCAATTTCAAAGCTACCTACTTATCAACTTTGAAGGGAGGTTCCTGGCATTATGCAATGCACTAAGTCTTACTTGAGCTTCTGAGTATGTATAGTAACACAAAGCGGATAATTCTTAGTATGAGAGAATAATTATGTAGTAAAATCGCCAGGGTTATATATATATATAGAAAGGGTTGATATTTTGCCCTTTTGCTCCAATAAAAGTAATCTATGGCAGATTACTCTGAACTCCAAATTACAACAAAAATTGCATACATAGTACAAAATTAAATGGTCCTCGCTCGAGGCGATTACTCCTAATGTATATTTACGATATACCCGGCCTTAGGACTCGGTCCCACCACGACTTTTATCACTTTTTTTTTTGTGGATGGAAAATCATCAAGTAACTTCCTCCGCTCTGGGAAATTTCCTTTCTCGAGTACTCTAAAGTATGCGTGCTCAGCAAGAGTCTAAATGGTCTTAGGTTCAATCTTTTTTTTGTTGAGAAATTATTCGTCAAAAAACTTTTCTCTTTTTTCCCGGAGCGGGGGGGGAGGGAGGTTGTTCCTTCTTTGCCCTTTATGTTCCGGGGTCGTGGTATCTCTTTCGAACAACCCGCAATCCCGGCAGAGCACACTTTAATATCAATATCAAGGTGGTTGTGTAGTTTAGGATCTATCTTTTATAATACATATTTTTGTCTACTACTGTGTGCATAAACTGCTTAAACTTTTAGTAGCAATGGAAAATTAAAACTCGATAAGGATTTGTGTTAGATACGAACATACCATAACTGAAAAAGATAAAGCAAAAATCCTAATAAAAAGAGACTATTAGCAAAAAAAATAACCGACTTCCAAAAATTCAATGAAAAGTGGAAAATTAATTTACTTCCGGAAGTAATTACAAAAAAAACAAACAAAAGTCACTGTTGCATTTTTTATGTTTTCATACCGACGAACGCTGTCGATCTTAATGCGCGATACAGAACATCATAGTGGGCAAGGGGTCTAACTTGAGAACGGTCATGTAGGATATTCTACCTAAGTGGGTCTAAATCCCGTTCGGGCCCTGTCGGGGACGCTCGGGTTTCATCGTGGATCGACAGCTTGTTTTTAGAAAATCCTCTTTTGATGGTTGTCAACGGGTTAAAGGGATTCGTCGCGGATGTTGTAAAGAGGGATTTCGTTCTTTTTTGTATGTAAATGATACGTATTGGATGAGAAAGGACAAGGATTCTTTGTAACACATTAAATAAAATAGGATGTATGAATGTGATTTTAATTTTGCAAACGGATTCACTCAGTGGACACCAGAAAGCAAAAAACGACAATACGGCTAACCCAAAAGGAGATGGCGGTGGCGATCAGCTGGACTCTTTCTGGAAGGAGGGAAGGGAGCTCTGCAGTGAGACAATATAGGCTCATGATAATAATCCTTACTTCCTTACTAATATTATAAAAGCGAAAGTGAGTTTGTTTGTTTGTTACCTCTTCACGCTTTAATGGCTAACCTGATTTTGATGAATTTTGGTACAGAGATAGTTGGGAACCAGGAGACGGACATAGGCTAATTTTTATTAAAAAAAAGTGGGATATGAGGGAGAACGAGGGAAGAAAAGGGAAAACTTAGCATTGCTATTACAAATCATTCAGGCGCAAAAGCAAAAACTGCAGGTCTGCTTGGTGTGTTATACCGAATTTAACGCGAGCGAAGCCGCGGGCGAAAGCTAGTAAATTATAAACGGTGGATGGATTGTAAGGAATGTGAAAGAGATAGAAGTATATGAGGTTGTGATGTCTGACATGGGAGATTGGAAGTAGAAAGCGTGTTGCATCGATCCCTCATAGAATAGGTTAATGGCAGAAAAATGATGATACACGGCGTTAGCAAAGTTCAAAAACGAATAATGAATGCAACTTTGAAATAATACCTTTTTCGTAGTACCTAAATATTACCTAAATATTAAGTTAGAAACTACATAAAGCTACAATCAATGCATTAGGAGTAAATTACCTGGAGTTGCGAGCTTTTCGAAAGGGATACCGCGGTCCCGGAACATAAAGGGCAATAGAAGGAACACGGGTGGATTTTAAGTCAGTACAAGTCTGACAACACAATTCATAATCCAAATTTACACCAAGTATGGCTGTTGCGGTCTTAAGATTGAGCCCTTCATTTTTTTGTGGGTGGGAAATCATCAAATAACTTCCCCCGCTCAGTGCGGAGCGAGGGGGAGTGTCAGACTTGTACTGACTAAAACCCACCTATGTTCCTTCTATTACCCGGGGCACCGGTATCTAAGATTGACCCCTTGAATGTCTGTAAGTACAACCACACAAATCCATGGCCAAACTGACCTACATTCCAGTTTGTTTCCCTAATAATATAATGGGATAACAACAAAACTACTTAGATGGCTATTACGTAATCAAGAACTAAACAGGAACGGTAGAAGGAGAAACTGCCGAATTAGTAAATCCATTCGAGTCAACAGGGATTTGTGACAGATGAGTGTTTTGATCGATTGCAAGACAAAGAGGAGTTACAAATGGAGTGCTGAGGCACAGTAACACTCATTATTTTTTTTATTTCAAAAAAATAAAAAAACGTTGCCCCACACTAGGAATTTCTCCTGAATCGTGGGTGCGTTTATAAACATTTAAACTCACATACACAAACACCCAGACCCGAAACAACAATCTGCAGGTCATACAAATATTTGTTCCGTGCGGGTGTAGTGTGTAAGCAACCTTATTGGATTGTAACCAGCCTTATTTCATACATGTACCTAGATGTAATCTTATTAATCGTTTAATCATTATAATAAAGACAGTATAGACTCAGCGCTCGGTGTTTCAATATCTCCTCGAGATCCCGCCTTACATGGCGACCCTGCCAAACCGCAATGGCAGTGGCTTGATTTGTTTAAAAATACCATGACCATATTAAGTGCGAGTGGGACTTAGAAATAAATGTCAATATGTAATAATTAGTGTGGCGCGCTACCAGGTTTCAACTCTCTTACTTCGGCTGTACGACTTATAATTATCACCAGAGAAGATGGGTACTAATAACTCTAAGGAGGAAGTAATCCTTGCCCAAAACGCTGCTGCGGGCAATAACCAGGCTTCAATAGAAGAATTAAGGACGCATATTGGAGTCACGAACATAATCTTGTTGCTGATCCTCACTCTGGTATCGCTGGCGTCGCTTTACGCCATCTACAGAATTTATAGAAGATGTCACCTTCAATGGATTGACCAGCAGATTCAACAGCATACTATGCGACGTTCGTTTCTTCGCAGGCTACAAAAACCGACCGTGGACGTGGACAACGGAGTAGTGTAAAAATCGTCGAAATATAGTGTTTGTGCAGTGCTACATTATAAGATACAAGTGCGGTCTAGTGCGATCAACATTTCATTTAATATGACACTTAATATCATAACAGAGGAAAAATCGGTGTGATGACGAAACTTTTTAGGAACTTTAAGTTATCTTAACTGACATTTACTTAATTATGATTTATTTCAATTAAATATAGAATAATGTATGCAGAAGATTTAGCTTCTATTATGGTAAGTTATGGCAACTAGTTTAGAACAATTGTGTAATGGCATTAAAGACATAAGAGTGTATCTTATTAAAATTGGTCCTGGTCGTAGAACAGGCAATGTATTGACTAAGAAACTCTCTGAGGCAAATGATATTTTCATGAAATATTCTGACTATGTAGTCTAAATTACAAGTGACATACAAAAAGGGAAAGTGACAGGTAGTGAGTCAGAATTAATTTATAAGTATATCGAGAGATTTCAGAGTTTATATGCAGAAGTTATAGAATTGTGTAAGCCAAATAAAACTGAAACAATGGCTACTTTTGACCTTAAAGTTGCGTTAAACTTAATGCCACTCATGACTGACGAGGAGGCTAATACCAGGCAATTAATAGATAACATTGAGTATTATAGTTCTACTCTTTCAACACCAGACTGTAAGAAGCAGTTAGTTAATTTTGTACTTAAGAGCAGATTGTCCCAGGCTGCTAAATTACGATTATGTCCACAATACTCCACTGTGGATGACTTAGTTATTGATATGAAAAAGGTGTTATTACCTCAAAAATCAGCCACGGCATTGCAAACAAAATTAACTTCTATGAGACAAAATGAGTTAACTACACAGGACTTTGGTAAAGAAATTTCCGAACTTTTCGTGCAGTTGACGGTTTCGCAGGCCAACGGACAATCCGAGAACTATAACATTTTAAAACCTTTAAATGAACAATATGCGATTAAAAAATTCGCCGATGGGTTGCGAAACCGCAGGCTAAGCACAATAATAGCTGCTCGAAATTACAGCTCTCTCAAGGATGCGATACAGGCGGCTCAAGACGAAGAGATAGCGTCGTCTCCAAGTTCGGCTGAGGTACTAGGTATGTATAATAATGATGGAAGATTTTCAAGGGGTTTCAGGCAAAACCGAGGTTATCGAGGTCACGCCAACCAAAGACATTCGCATCGAAGACCCTATCGTGGAGGCTACTATAACAACAACGGCAGTCGCGGTGGATGGAATGGGCATCGCTACCACCGGCAAGAGCAGGCCCCAGCCCGAAATCGCCAGGGATATAATAGGGGTAAGTATTACTACAATAGAAATCAAAGGATGCGTAACAACGACTCTAACAAGGTTAACGTGATAACTGAACCGGAAGTAAACGTAGAATCAGCCCATACTTCTAATGATAAAAACAAAAAGTTTTTTCGTGAATAAAATTCTATCATGTAAAAGTAATTGTTCAATTAGTCTACCAATAAACAGTCATGCATTCCAATGGTTACTTGATACGGGTGCATCGATTTCAGCGATAAAGTATAAACATGTTCTAGAAGAGCGCATCGGATTTTGCAAAGAAAACATTTCTATAAATGGTATCGGAGGCAAAGTAACAACAATTGGATATTGTTATTTAAATTTCAACGTAAATGGGCATCAATTGAAACATAAGTTCTATGTATTTGACTTCTTACCAATTAGGGCGAATGGCATCATCGGTCAGGACTTTATGACTAAGTATAAAGCGGTATTGGATTTTAATCATAATATAATAACTTTGTCTACTTATTACAATAACATTAATTTACCAATTAATACCATTAGCAATAATTTGGATATTCCACCAAGATGTGAGTCCATTCATTACATAACGACAGAAATTGAGGATGAATGCTTAGTGCGCAGAAATCATTAGAGGAAGAAAACAGTACCTACTACAACAGTCTTCCTCTATACCTTCTACTCCACTAAGTAGCAGAATGAATATAAGCGATAACAAAACCATTAAGATTGTGTTGCTACAACAAAAAATAACAAGCCTACAAAAGGAATTGGAAAATGCGCAGCAACAGCTTACAGTTTTCAAGAAACAAATAGACGCACTCAAACACAATAATAGTAAAAATCATCAACAATCCCAGGCGTCGAAAATCTGCCCACAAGTTCCTGCATGTACTCAAGAACAACAAAATGAGTTGCCAAATAGAATCCTTATCTTCGGTTCGCAACAATGTGTCGGCCTCGCAGCAGCTATCATTCAATCAAGAAGCAATACTCAGTACGAAAGGTATCAGATTATCTCTGAAACAAAACCTAATGCTTTAAGTAACCAAATAATAATGAACTGTCGTCATACTAAGTTAAATTCTAACGACAAACTGGTAATCTGTGTTGGAGAAAACGATCATAATTTAAATTATATTTTATCGCAACTACGTATTGTATTAGAAACATTTTATAATAATATGATTATTGTCTTGAATGTATTTAGAAGTGAGAATTTGGATATAAATAATCTTAACTATCGCATAAAAAACTTGTGTAAAAAATACAAAAAGTGTAAATTTTTAGAATGTGAAACCACTAACACATACGACTTATGTAGCAAAATTAATTACCTTATAGACTATAATGACTACAGCGAGAGCTATTTAAACCCAAGAGAACTTATTAAGAAGATAGCGAGTAACAAATCAAGCCTTAAATTAAAAACCAAGATAAATGAACCCAAAAAAGGAACGATTCCTTTCTACTTTCAACGCAAGAATTCAACACCACAAACACTAAACTTAATTCATCCCGCGGAAAAACCTCAAATAGGAACTATTCCGTATTATTTTCCAAAGTTAAAACGAAACAGCACATTTTTTCGTGCCCAAAATATCACAACCAGTAAGCCATAACCTTAAAATTCTCCACCAAAATATTGCTAGTATCATATCAAAAAAAGAAATTCTAGAATTAACATTACAGGAACTTCAAGAAGAACATAATGACCCAGATATAATATGCCTTTCCGAAACCTTTATCAAAAAAGACTATGAAAGCTATATTAAAATTCACGGTTATGAAATGGCTTCTAACTACTGCAGAGAAAAACAAAGAGGTGGTACCTGTATTTTTGCAAAAAAAAACCTAGTATTCAAAGACTTGCAATTTATAAAAACCTACGCCACGCAAAACATCTTCGAAGTGTGCGGAATTGAACTGACTCATCACAAACTAATTATAATTTGTGTCTATAGAACACCCCAGTCAGACCCAAATCAATTCTTAGTCAAATTAAATAATCTTATGTATAATTTACTTCAACAATATAAATCTAGAATAAAAGTAGTCTTAGCGGGTGACTTGAATATTAACACCCTTAAAAAAGGCAATATTACTACACAATTGCAGGATTTGGCATACAATTATAATTTAAAATTTCACATTGATGTACCAACACGTAAGTCAGCATGTATCGATCACATACTGAGTAACATTCACGACGCTACTGCTACAGTTTTGCCACTTCACTTATCTGACCACGACACAGCACAAATGTTGGCAATTCCTTTAAAACATAAAACCCAATATCAAGCAATATATTATACCTTCAAAAGAGATTATAGTTCAGAAAATATCCGCAAGTTTAAGGAATGCTTAAATAATCTGTCTTGGTCTGACATATACGCAGCTAAGGATGCAAACTCAGCATTTAATATTTTTCATGAAACGTTTTGCCTGCTTTACAATCTTTGTTTCCCTAAATTAAAAGTAAAAGTAAATTTAAACAACAAAAAGAAACAATGTTGGATAAGCAAGGGCTTAAAAAAAAGCTGTAAAACTAAACGGTCACTCCGTCATCAATTTTATAAAAACAAATCTGCTGTTAATAAGACTAAATATCTAAAATATTCTAATCTCCTTAAGAAATGTATCTTTAATTCCAAGAAAAACGCAAATATCAAGTACATTGCTAAAAACGACAACAAATGCAAAGCTACGTGGAATGTTATAAAAGACGAACTAAATTGTGCTAACTCAAGACATAATATAGAGAGTATCAAATATAACAACACACTTATTACCAATCCAGTAGAAATAGCATCGGCCTTTAATGATCATTATATAGATTCAACAAACAAATCAATGCCCCCGAACGCCGCAGGTAACTTTAGCAATAATGAGAATGTTGGCTCTATGTTTCTCAAACCGATGTCAATAGCTGAAGTTAAGCTGGAAATACTACTATTAAATAACACAAATTCTGAAGGACACGACGAAATCAATACAAAAATTATTAAAATATGTGTGGATGAAATTATTGAAGTGCTAACTCACTTGATCAATTCGTCATTCTACGAGGGAATTTTTCCAGAAGCTTTAAAACTTTCCGTTGTTAGACCACTTTACAAAAAAGGTGACAGGCATGACCTGAACAATTACCGTCCTATCACCCTAATACCCATCTTATCTAAAATATACGAAAAATGTATGTACAAAAGAATTTCAAATTACTGTACAAAGTTCGATATTTTAAAAAAGGAACAGTATGGCTTTCAAAAAGGAAAGTCAACAACATTAGCAATTTATGCCCTCATTGATGTTATATTAACTAACATCAATGACAACAATCTAACCACAGGATTATTTTTTGATTTGTCGAAAGCTTTCGACCTAGTTTCACATGATCTACTACTGCAAAAGTTAGAAGCAATGGGGATTAGGGGGCCAACCTTACAGTGGATAAAATCATACCTTGGCAATAGGCAACAACGCGTTACCATAACAAACATTAACGAAGATAAAGAAGTAACGCAACACTCATCGAAATATAGATTTAATAGATTTGGTGTCCCACAGGGAAGCATACTAGGGCCTATCTTATTTTTGATATATATAAATGACATCATTAAAATAACGAGACATAAGTGTATATTGTTTGCTGATGACATCTCTATTATTGTGACATCAAATAAAAAATATAATACAATTGACGACCATGAAACTGACATTAACAATACAATTGACATTTTAATTAACTGGCTTTATGCACATAATCTGAAAATAAATCTTGATAAATCCGTATATATACAATTTAATAAATCGAATAATCATAAATTTGACTTCAAATTAAATATACCCAAAATTAAACCAGTATCACATACTAAGTTCCTAGGAGTTACTATTGATGAAGATCTGAATTGGAAAATGCACATAGACAATGTTTCAAGCAAGATAAATAAATTCGTATATGCTCTAAGACAAGTGAAAAAAAGTACCAATCTAAAAACAGCAATATTGGCTTACCATGCGTATGTGGAATCCATATTACGTTATGGTCTTATAATATGGGGTAACAGTACGGACCAAAACAGAACATTTATTGCTCAAAAAAAATGCATTAGGGCTCTATACGGACTTCATCCTGAAGAATCATGTCAGCCAGTATTTAAGAAACTTGGCTTGTTACCGCTACCTTGTCTGTATATTAATGAAATAAGCATGTTTGTATGGAAATATAAAGAGTTGTTTAAAATAGCAAACGATGTACATCCTAGAAGCCGACGAGATCCTTACCGACTAGTGCTTAACAATGCTCCCAGGCTTGCTAAATACAACAAAAGCTGCTTAACTATGTGTGTACGCATTTATAACAAATTGCCTAGTAACCTGAAAATGATAAATTCGAGATATGCTTTCAAGACCAAATTGTACGAATGGTTAATTAATAGCAACTTTTATAGCATAAAACAATTCCTAGAAAGAAAATAGAATTGTTGAAATATAACTATTATTGTAACTAAACTAAACTTTGACTACTAATATTTGCATGCTATGTTTAATCTTGGCAAAACATGTCTGTTCTACCTTTGTGCTGTAAGACCTTTTATACCATGTTTTAAGCAAATAAATATATTATTATTATTATTATTATTATAGTTTGCGCGTCAGATATCAGTGACGGTATTTACTTAGCGAGTTCATTGGTAAAACCAGTGTGTGGTAGGATACCTATCAAGATATTAAATACTACGGAAGATTATGTAACACTTAGAGAAATTAAACCAACTATACATAGTCTTAGTGACTATAATTTATGTTCCTTTTCTCAAAGCGAATCAAATGCGTTTCGAGTTAGGAAACTATTATCATTGTTACAATTAAGTCATTTAAATGGAGAAGAACAAACATCAGTAGAGAATTTATGCGCAAAATACAGTGATATATTTTATTTACCGGGAGACAGTTTAACAACGACTGACATTTATAAACATTCGATTACTTTGCAACCTAATACGACTCCCATATTTTCAAAACCATACAGATTACCTCACGCTCAGAAAAAAAAAATAGATACTAGTGGACAGAAAAAGTGGAGATTAGTTATTGATTATAGGAAGTTAAATAATTGTATTGAGAATGATAAATTCCCACTACCAAACATAACAGAAATACTAGATTCATTGTCAGGATGCATATATTTCAGTCATTTGGATTTATATCAGGGTTTTCATAATGTAGAACTCGATAAAGATAGTCGAAAGTATACAGCCTTTTGTTCTGGTCAGTACCAGATGACAAGAATGCCAATGGGGCTCAAGACCAGTCCCTCTTCATTTTCCCGGATGATGACAATGGCTATGGCAGGTCTTTCATATGATAAGTGTCTAATTTACCAAGACGATTTGATAGTATTCGGTCGTAATTTAGGAGAAAAAAATAAAAATTTACAAGACGTATTCGAAAGGCTAAGGAAAGTAAATTTAAAGCTTAATCCCGAAAAATGTGAGTTTTTCAAAAAGGAAATGCTATACTTAGGACATGTGGTATCTCGAGAGGGTGTTGTACCCGATCCAGAAAAAATAAAAATTGTTGAAAATTACCCTTGCCCCAAATCAGTTGAAGAAGTCAAGCGTTTTACAGCTTTCGTAAATTATTATAGAAAGTTTATACCGAACTTTGCGGAAAAAGCTTATCCTTTACATCAATTATGTAGGAAAAATGCGACTTTTAAATGGGACCAAAAATGTCAGAAAACATTTGAAGATTTAAAACAGTGTTTAGTCTCTCCTCCAGTTCTGCAATATCCAGATTTTACAGAAACTAATCAATTTATAGTACAAACAGACGCATCAGGTTATTCAATTGGCGCTATTTTAAGTAATGGAAATAAAAAACCAGTAGCATATGCGAGCAGAGGTTTAAATAGTGCAGAACGGCGCTACCCAACAATCGAGAAGGAATTATTGGCAATAGTTTGGGCAGTAAAATATTTCCGTCCATATCTGTACGGTACAAAATTCAAAATATTGACAGATCATCGTCCATTAATTTATCTTTTTAATATGCGGGATCCATCGAGTAGGCTTATGAAATTTAGATTAATATTAGAGGAGTACGATTACATTGTAGAGTATGTAAAGGGTTCGGACAACGCAGCTGCAGATGCTTTGTCCC
This sequence comes from Ochropleura plecta, assembly GCA_905475445.1. Classification (NCBI taxonomy): domain Eukaryota; kingdom Metazoa; phylum Arthropoda; class Insecta; order Lepidoptera; family Noctuidae; genus Ochropleura; species Ochropleura plecta. The sequence continues at coordinate 15,982,295 of FR997739.1, forward strand.
GGATTTCTTTCACTAGTGAAGATTTAAAGCATATGGGTGAATCATACATAAATGTGACAACTAGGGCACAGGCGAGAAAATTGCAAAGCTCACCGTGTCACATGACGTCTGACAGCACTTGGCCTGATCAACCAGGTGTCGTGGGAAGTCATACGAAACCAAGAGAGGCGATAGAACTTAGATTTATCGAGAAAAATGAGTTAGATATTTTGAGAGAGAAAAACAAATTAACTGAAGAAAAAAACGCGTTTTGCTATGTAGAAAGCAAGTTAACAATTTACATAAATCCCGACTACCAATCACAATTGACGCGAGCCGCATTTGTGAGGGAGTTAGGTAGATTTTGCAAATTAATAGACGTCGACGAAATATGTATAGTAAAGAATAGAGAAAACAAAGAATTTATAGAAGAATTATTAAGTGAGATTAAATCGTTAGAAAATAGGTACGTACCGCGAATTTATATAATAAATGATGTTCGAAGAATAGACGATAAAGACGACAGAAAAGTTATTCTTAATGACTTCCATCTCTTGCCTACCAGTGGCCACGCGGGCATGAGAAGGATGGCAAATAACATAAAGAAGTATTATTACTGGCCAGGGTTAGAACGAGATGTTCGAGAGTTCGTTAAAAAATGTACGAAATGCCAAAAGGAAAAATATGCTAGACTAGTTAAGGAGCCTATGGTTATTACTACAACGGCTACAACAGCATTTGAAAAAATATTTTTAGATTTAGTAGGACCATTAGATAGGGATTTTTATAATTTTTCATATATACTAACCATACAATGTGAGTTGACTAAGTATGTTGTGGCACATCCTTTAATTTCTAAAAAGTCTAATGAGGTGGCTCAGGCTTTAGTTAATAGTTTTATTCTTCGCTACGGGTTACCGAAGGAAATAGCAACAGACAGAGGATCCGAGTTTATGTCTACAGTATTTCAAGAGGTTTGTAAACTTTTAAATATAACTCATTTAAACTCCACAGCATACCACCACCAAAGTATTGGTGCGTTGGAAAATTCTCATAAAAATTTAGGCTCATTCTTACGCATTCAATCCGATAATCACCCAGAAGCATGGAGTCAATGGCTACCATATTGGTGTTTTTCCTTCAACACAACAGTACATTCGGAAACTAAATTCACACCATTTGAGTTGGTCTTTGGTAAAATATGTTCACCTCCCAGCAACTTAGATAACAATAATGTTGAACCACTTTATAATCACGAAAGTTATCCTTTGGAATTAAAATTTAGATTGCAGTTAACTCAAAAAGAAGCTAGGGAGAATTTGATCAGAAGTAAAATACAAAGAAAAAATACTTACGATAAAAGTACAAATCCTGTAATTTATAAGCCAAATGATTTAATTCTAGTAAAAAATGAAAATAGTAATAAAATGGATAGCATAATATATTCAGGACCTTTTGAAGTAGTGAAAGATTTGTCACCAAATGTTCAAATAAATAAAAATGGAAAATTAGATGTAATCCACAAAAACCGCACAAAATTGTTTACACCAGCCACGTGAAATTGAAATAATTATATTTAAATTATTTTAATATATTTTGTGTAAACACAAACTACTTGTATCTGTTTAAGTTAAGGTGTTTATTCTATATTTGTAATCACATGTAATCAATGCTTAATCAAAATATTGTACTATCATTATATTATAACTCAAAACTTGTAATTAAAAAAAAAAACAAAATGTAGTAATTATAATTTTATTTTTTTTCACCATGGGAAGGAGATGTAGTGTGTAAGCAACCTTATTGGATTGTAACCAGTCTTATTTCATACATGTACCTAGATGTAATCTTATTAATCGTTTAATCATTATAATAAAGACAGTATAGACTCAGCGCTCGGTGTTTCAATATCTCCTCGAGATCCCGCCTTACACGGGAATCGAACCCGCGACACGCAGCGCAGCAGTCGATCGCTCAGCCACTGCACCAACCGTGTCGTCAAATCAAAATTATAGTCAATGAGCTACACGAACACAGTATACAGTTTTAAACCCAGTGCGCTTACTGGGTTTAAAACTGTATACACGCGAGGCGTTGAAACGAAGCATTAGTGGCTTTTGCTAGTGCTACTGGAACTGGTGTTATTGGAGATCATACTGTATAGTGATTCTCGTAGTTCATACTACGAGAATCACTATATACAACTACGACCTGTTCGTTTGACTTTTGTTAATATTATTAGCTGTATTAGTAATGTCGCAGATCTTGATTTCATAGTCACATTGATTTCATTAATTGACAGATTGCAATCTGTATTTGAGTGCCCAATATTGGTTCAGTATAACAATTGCTTAAACAGTGTTTTATTCAATAGGTAATAGTAATTTGGTAAACAGATTTTACGATCAGCATGCATTGCTTCATCATCCTTACGAAAGTTAGTGAGTAACAACAGATTTTTTTCTTTGAGTGAGCACTTCATTATTTTTACTTATCTGTGGTAATACACCGCCCGTGGGGCATTTAGGCTGTGTTGACAAAGGATTCTTTGATCGTAAATAATATTGTGACTGCGTCTGGTTTGATAATGGATCGTCTTGCACAAGGACGCATTCGGGGAATGGAAGTAACTTATTCACTATTTGCTGTTCTTTGAGATTCTGTTATCGTACATTTCTTTCTTGACTGGAGTAACTTCTTTTTCTTTCTCATAGTTTGGCTCCCAGATGGATGTAGGAGTTGTTTCGTTTGTTAAGAATTTATCCATAAATGGGTGACCATACCGACATATATAAAATTCCGACTTGCCTCCGTGTCTCAGAAAACACAATAAGCCGGGTGGTCCCAGTTGTCACATGATGTTGATTTTAGACAGTTGTTGTGAGTAGTTTGAAAGTCTGACAACCAGTCCAAGGGATGTAGTACCTGATACATTTTACTTTTATGCCTTACTAGCTTTTGCCCGCGGCTTTGCTCGCATTAATTTCGGGGTAACACGGTTCTGTTTTCCTGATTTAAAGCAAAGCTAAGTTTTCCCTTTTCTACCCTCTTTCTCCCTCATTTCTCACTTTAAAAAAAATAGTCTACGTCCGTCTTCAGAGTCTGAAGTATCTTTGTACCAAAATTCATCAAAATCGGTTCAGCCATTTAGGCATGAAGACGTAACAAACAAACAAACTCACTTTCGCTTTTATAATATTAGTGAGGATGTCATGAAATACAAAAAAAAACTTCAATGGAAAGAATTTCCAGCTGATCACGTTTTGAACTTTTATTAGGCTTCAATTATTGGCTCGGAAACGATGAAAAAAGATTGTCAAATGAATTTGATCCTTATAGAGGTCTTTTTAAGAGCGTTTTACTCGTATTTTCGCTTGATGATTAAAAGTCTGTTTGTCTAACAAAGAACGTTCGACATTTATTGAGTGTCGAGACATTTGTTCTGCCCCAAATAATATGTTTTAGTCTTTTCTAGAATTCTCTAAGAGTGAGAGAAATAACTGTGAAGGAAAACTTCGGCTGGAAATTGGTATACAGTCCTAGATAACATATAACCTAATCCGGAGTCCAGAATTTTGGAGTTGCCAGTATGAAAACCCCGTGCCTCAAAAAGTACGTTAATCTCTGTCGGGTTCGCAACCCATCGGACTATGGGAGTGAGGGAACAGAGAGTTGCGGATTGGAAATCATCAAATAACTTCCCCAGTTCTGGGCGTAGCGAGCGGGGAGTTTCAGACTTGTACTGACTAAAACCCACTTATGTTCCTTCTATAGCACTTTATGTTCCGGGGCCGCGATATCTCTTTCGAACAACCCGCAACCGTTGCAGGAACTACCCACAACCCCGGCAGGGTTATACGTTAACTTCTGCAACCATTTGGTGTGAATTTTGACTTCGTGTATAGTTTATAAATACAATCATTTACAAAAACGTATTTGGAAATTATTTTATTTATTTACATGAGATTTAAATATGATTGCCAAAATGTGTATTATTTAATAAGGTATACCTCTGTCTAACGCTTTTTTTTGGTTTGGGAAATCATCAAATAACTTCCCCCGCTCTGGGCGGAGCGGGGGGTGTCAGACTTGTACTGACTAAAACTCACCCATGTTCCTTCTATTGCCCTTTACGTTCCGGGGCCGCGGTATCTCTTTCGAACAACCCGCAACCCCGGCAGGTCTGTCTAACGCTTAGTTATGTTATATGGTTATTATTTTGATAAGATGTCACACATACCTGTAGTGAAACAATGAAAACCAGCGTTGTGTTGTGGGCCCATAGCACAGCATCATGCTGAGTGGTGATCTTCTCGTCGCAGTCACGGCGTGCGAGCTATTTGTTCATGTTTTATTTTGTTCTCCATGTATTCATAAAAGTTTGTGATGCTTTCTATGTTCAATGTTTTTTTTTATGTTTGTGTGCATAAATATTTATTCTTTCTTTCCTTCTTAATAAATTTATGTTTTATTTTTCTTATGTATCTGGATGAACAGTCACTATATTGAATCAACTTTTCAATTAGTAAATTATAAAGATGTCGCGTTGCCTACTGTCGGTTGCTACGCAATTAATTCTTATTCTGATTTCTGTAGATCGTGGCAATTTTGACGGAAAAAAGTCTGACGAAGGAAAATATTTATTTTTAGAATTTCATTAGATTTTTTTCCTCAAAAAATTCATTTTTGTAATAGTATTTTTAGAGTTCCGTCGCCAAACGGCAAAACGCAACCCTTATAAATTCGCTCTTTGCGTGCGTATGTCAAAGCCATCCGTGGTTTTGACATGCGCATATATTGGCTCCGGTGAAATTTCGACACTACGTGCCTTTTATGAACTTTGATAAAAATATGATTTAAAACAAAAAAGGGTGGTCCTCTATACATGTCAGTGCTGGCTGTAAAATCTAAGTTTACACGGGTGAATAGTTTAAAAAAAGTAGAGGTTTCTCACAAATTTTTTTCTTGTATCAATGTTAGCAAATATTTACACAGATATATGTAGATATTAATATACACACAGAAGTTATTTTTAAATATTTTTGTTTTCTCTTCTAATTATTCACCGTTCTAATATTTATACAAAATCAGAAGTCATTATACCTATTCAAACTATGCTGACGATCAGCAATTTTTTAACGTCTTTACACAAGCTCAAAACGCCCACCCTTCGCCATTTCCTAGTGTTTTAGCTGGGAAGAAGAAGTGACGGAACAAACTCCCCAGCAACACAACTGTCTGACTTAAATCTGACAGGTATACAATTCTCGTATGCGAGAATTGAGAATTTTTAACTACCATGGTAATTTTTTAACTTATTTAGATTTTAAATTGAATTTTGCTTTTTATTTACTCTGGACGCTCTTACTGTGCACGTCTTTCTACATCGTTCTCACATATTTGTATAATCTCAACACGAATGATGTTAATACGATTTTGTAAAAATATTATAATTTAAAAGAGTGTCCATGGAGTTTCTTGCCCATTCTTCTCCATAGAGATCAACGCTTTGGAATGGGCAACTACAGTACTTTCACAAGTTATTATGCCTTGTGACCGGGACTGTAGCAACATCATTTTTTTGTTCTTGTTTTTATGACATTCAAAAGTGCCTGTAATGGTCTAATTGAAATAAATGCTTTTGAGTTTGAGGTTGAGAGTATTGTGTGCGAGGAGTATGCCTGTGATCATGGTCTATTATACAATGACAAGAAAAGTCAGTACATGGTTTTTGAGGCCGCTGGTGCTAAATGTCCTACTACAATACCTCAAATAAAAATGTACGATGTTCCTCTGGAGAGAGTTTCACAGTTTAAATACCTAGGACATTTACTCACTGCTGACCTGAAAGACCATGCTGACATGGAACGGGAGCGGAGGGCGCTGTCTGTCAGAGCAAACATGATCGCTCGTAGGTTTGCGCGGTGTTCCAGTGAGGTAAAAATTGCGCTCTTTAGACCGTACTGTACCTCACTGTACTCATGTAGTTTATGGGCTGACACACACACATACAGTAAGAAAACCTACAGTGCCCTCCGCGTCCAATATGATAACGCATTCAGGTCGGTTTTGGGGCTATCCCGAGCGTGTAGCGCATCAGGCATGTTCGCAGAAGCACGTACCGATTGCTTCCATGCTACCATGCGAAAGCGTGCCGCGTCTATGTTGCGAAGAGTGAGGGGTAGCCAACGCCGTGCTGGCGATCTTTGCTGCTAGGATGGACAGCTATATTCTGAGGCATTGTGGTCGCCGACATGTGCCAGTACAAGACCCGCGTATGTGAATGTGAAATGATTAATAATATAGTGTGTTTTTATTTTGCTTTTATTTTATTTAATGTTTGTGTAGAATGTAAGAAATATTTTTTTTGTTTTTTCTAATAATTTATTTTATCTAATTTAAGAATTTATTATCTAAAATAATATAATTTAATGTTGTTGTAAATGTGATGAAATGGGTGTAACTTACCTGAATTAAAGTATGTGCTTAAATTCCAATATCTTTTTCTACTAGTTAGCTGTCTTGCGCGGTTTCACCCGCGCCTTTAGTTGCTCCCTCGCTCCCGTGGTAGTGATCTTGTTTAACCTGATAATGTAGCTTTTAAAGGAAAAATCGTTAAAATCCAGTAGTTTTAGAGCCTATTTGAAATAAATAAACAAATCTTTCCTCTTCATAATATTATAGGTACAGAATACGTACGCCGCCAGTTGGGTGCCAGTCAGGCCTGCCAAATAGTGAATAAGGATGTAATCAGTCCGGGATTTAACCGTCATCTGACTGAACTACCCGCTTGACATACAATATGCTCGTCACGCGGTGTCTTTGTGAAGCCAAAACATTAAGATTAAAAGGACGCGTATTATTCTTTGTTAGTTTTCGTTGGAACTGAAAATAAACAAAGTGACACCGTGTAGTAGTCCCTGAAATGTTAGGTGAAGGTATGTCGCCGCAGAGGGGCCTGCCGGGGCCACCGCCTTCATGCCTAAATGGCTAAACTGATCTTGATGAATTTTAGTACACAGATAGTTCGGACCCTGGAGACGGACATAGGCTAATATTTTTAAAACAAAGTGATAATAGGGGGAAAAAAAGGGGAGATAAAGTTTTCTTTTAAGACCATCATGCAGGTGAAAGTTAGCATTAGCCCAAAGTTACTATGCCAAGCGGATGAAGTCGCCTGCGGAAGCTAGTAGAATATACTTTATAGCAAACTAAAATTGAAACACAACTCATCAGCCATCATTTACCAATCTTGTCCCATTCTATTTGGGGTCAGCGCAACACGCTTTCTTCTTCCATTCAGCCCTGTCAGACGTCACGGCATCAATTATTTCTTTCTCTTTCAAATAATTCCTTAAACAATCGATCCATCTTTTCTTTGGCCTTCCTCTCCATCTCCATCCATAAACATTCAGTTTAATTACTCTTTTAGTCACATGTTTTTCTTTCCTCACTACATGTTGATACCAAGACAAACGACTCCCGTTATTTTTTTCTGTAACAGCCGCAACTTTCAAACTTTCTCTAACCAACTCAATCCTCACTTTATCCATTCTTGCCTCACTTTATACAACATTCTCATTGCCGCTACATGCAATCATTTTTTGTAAAAAAAACGAAATTAAACAGCTGTTTTATAGAAATTGCTAATTCTTTGGTTACTAAGTTATGACATGAAATTTGTGTTTAAGATATCGCTATCAGTGATATCTCAATGTTGATATATCACTGGGATGGTTTTATCAAAATTGCCTACGTGAAGTGATAGTGAGTTCAGTTATATACTTAAATATTTGTTTGTAAGTAACACATAGATAAGCCTTCACCAAACACGATCAGTTTCAAACTTGACTTTAGTTACAACGACATGTGACACGTGGCCACGCGAAGATGATCGATTGCTAATGTTTGGTCGAATATATATCGACGTTACTTCTAAGGCCTGCTTTCTGTAACAACTAGTTTTATTTATAATTTAAAAACCAATCACAAGAGGTTCCGTTCTATTATCATTAATTAAATACGGCAATAATAATAATTATGTTTATTGCAAATCAAGTATATTGACTTGGCTCGCGAGGTTGTCGACATGTGGGACGTGGACTCAGCGATCATTGTGCCGATAGTCGTTACAGCCAAAGGCTTAATTGCAAGAGCCTCGACCAACACCTGAGAAGGCTCTCGTAAGGCAGCTTGATCAAGGGCTTGATACAGAAAGCGGTACTCCTGGACACGGCTCGTATTGTTAGGAGGTTCCTTTCTCTGGAGCCCTGACTGCCGGTAGCTTGGACCCTGTTCCCGATACCGGTGGGCTACTATTTTTATATTTTTAAATGTTTTTTGTTTTTGCTAAGAAATATGTAAAAATATTAAAAATATGTACACAAATAAATAAATGATCATAATAATTATGTTTATTGTATGGAAGACCTTAACTATATTTTTATCTCTGTTTTGTTTTTGTTGTATTCTGTGATATATGGATAGGTGAACAGGTGGGCAGACGGACAGATGGACAGATAAACAGACGGATAGACGGATAGACGGATAGACAGATAGACAGACAGACAGACGGACAGACGGACAGACGGATTGACGAACAGACGGACAGACCGACAGTCGGTTAGATGGACAGACGGACAGATGGACAGACTGATAGATAAACAGACGGATAGACGGACAGACGGACAGATGGACAGACGGACACGTGGACAGACGGACAGACGGACAGACGGACAGACGGACAGACGGACAGACGGACAGACGGACAGACGTATAGACGGACAGACGGACTGACGGACAGACGGACAGACGGACAGACGGACAGACGGACAGACGGACAGACGGACAGACGGACAGACGGACAGACGGACAGACGGACAGACGGACAGACGGACAGACGGACAGACGGACAGACGGACAGACGGACAGACGGACAGACGGACAGACGGACAGACGGACAGACGGACAGACGGACAGACGGACAGACGGACAGACGGACAGACGGACAGACGGACAGACGGACAGACGGACAGACGGACAGACGGACAGACGGACAGCTGAGTCTTAATATTAGTTACGCCCTGTTTTACCCTTTGGGTACGAAACCCTAAAAATCAGTCAGAAAGTATAAAGTTGACACTAAGTATACACAAAAGTTTTTACACAAACATTTTTTTTCAGTTACTGATTGTTGAAATAAACTCGTGGATGCTGCTGTACCTGGACTTTCCCTAACGTCGAAAGCTCTTGTCTACTTTTAATGAATTTTGCATTTTCCTCTCGAGTTGCATTTCATGGGAACTAGATTGGAGGAAAAGCTTTAATTCTTTTTTTTTATTCAGGTCACACGACATAAGCCGAAGCTGCATCTAATTACATATTTTTATGGTGTTCGTCCTAGCCAAAATAGCAATTACACAATTACATATATTACTACAAATAGTTTATCATGTTTACTGGGGTATTTTCTCATTTAAAGTTAAGTAGAATATTATTTCAAAACTAGATATATAACATGTCTTTCGTAGCAATCGCGAAGTATTAATCTCGTAGCAGTTGTGTAGAAATCTCGTAGCGATCTTCGTAGCAGTCGCGTAGCATTCGCTGAAAATTTTGTAGTTCAGGTTATTTTATTGTTACATAATACTTGTTATTTGTAATAATTATAAATATCATATGTTACTGCTAATGGCATAATTATAATGACTAATATTATATATAACTATATATAATAATGAATAATGACGGGCCTGTTGGTCTAGTGGTTAGTGGCCCTGACTGCTGAGCTGGAGGTCGTGGGTTCGATTCCCACCCAGGACAAACTTTGTGTGATGAGCATGATTGTTTGTTCTGTGTCTGGGTGTGATTTATCTATAATATGTATGTATTTATAAATTATATAAGTATGTATATCAGTTGTCTGGTTACCATAACACAAGCTCTGCTTAGCTTGGGATCAGATAGCCGTGTGTGAGTTGTACCAAGATATTTATTTATTTATAATTGCCAAGAGTACTTGACCAAGACCTGAGGAGGCTATAGTTAGATGGCTGGATCAAGAGTTTGATACGGAATGAGGTACTCCTGGACACGGCTCGTATCTTTAAGAGATTTCTCTCTCTGAAGCCGGTAGCTTGGACCCTGTTCCCGATACTGGTGGGTTACTATTTTTTGAATAAGAAATATGTAAAAATATATGTACAAAAATTTATAAACGGAATACATATACTACGAAAAAAAACTTGCTTCATTGCAATAGTTGAATTTTCTTCCTTAATATGAAGGAATCATTCAATCTTCATTTTTATTCAGCACGCCTGTAATCCCTTAATAAATTTACAGAGGCGTACCTAAACGACTATAAATTGGCGAAATGTTACTATCCTTACTAATATTATAAAAGCGAAAGTAAGTTTTTTTGTTTGTTTGTTACGTCTTCATGCCTGAATGGCTAAACCAATTTTGATGAATTTTGGTACAGAGATAGTTGAGATCCTGGAGACGGACATAGCTTTGGCTTTTTTTTTTAAAAAAAAAGTGAGAAATGACGGAGAAAGAGTGTAAGAACTTAGCTTGCTTAAGGCGCAAGGACAAAAACTACAGGTAGCAGGTACCTGCAAATCAGGAAAGAGGAACTGTAATACCCCGAATTTAAAGCGAGCGAAGCCGCGGGCAAAAGCTAGTTATAAATATAACAGTGCACTAAGTATACTAACATTTCACTCAAGGATTAGTGTGCAATTTTTTTTCCCCTAACTTATCAAGAAAACAACATACAAACTGGCAATAAAGTAACGCTGTCTCCAAGTGAACAAAAACTCGAATTACTTAGCAATATTAGTGAGTTTCAATCAATCATGTATGTTGCTATGTGATTTATGAGCGCGTTACGTGAGAGAACAGCTAATATTGGAGACGATGACGTGTGAATTAGAAGTAATGTAGTGGGTAGAGACTGGTGGTAAAAGTGATGGCAAAATAAAAAAAAGAAATGTTGGAAAAACAATGTTGGAAAAAAAGGAATATTTTCTTTGACTAAAATTTTCTATCTAAAGTATTAAGAGAACTTCCCCTTCAGGTGGCATTACAAAATTCCACCCTGTATACTACCAATATATGGAAATTTTCACGACAAAGACAAAAATGGATCGTCAAATGATGTCCTATACCTTCAAATAAGATGTGGAATACCAATACAGCTCAAAAATCAAGCAAATATCCTGTCCATGATTAATGAGAGCCGATCACAAAGAGAACCATTGGATCTAACCGGATAACGAACGCAAAAATGAAAAACTGGAGAAAAATATTCCCTAATTCGTGTTTGCTGGGGATTTCACGTTGCTCCTGAAAATTCTTCTCTACCGACGCAGTTTTAAAGTTCAATTTTAAAAACAGCATCAACCAACACAATAATTAAATGACGATAAATCAGTTCAGTGGCTGGATCTAAATAGTGCTTATTTGCAAAAGCTTAGTAAAAGACTTCGCTTAGAAAATCTTTACTAAAGAACTTTTTTAATAGTACTTAATCAATCTAGAACAAAGTACAGAGGCGGATTTAATGCTGTCAAACGTGTCGATATCTGCGATGCGGGTCTGTAGACGGTGAGCAATAGATACCTCACCGCCCGTCTGTCTATTGACGACAGGCCGAGTCGAAAACGCGTCCGTGTTCCACACCCGCCTCAAAGAGATGGCAGTAAAGCAGAGGGGACTGCCAGGGCCGCTGCAATGTCGGTGTTGCGAGTTGTTTGAAAGAGATACCCCAATCTTGAAAAAAGGCAAAAGAAGGTTATCTGACTATCCAACATGGATAGTCAGATAACCTTCTTTAACCCGCGTTATGATCGAAAAAAAAATATCATTCTCTCTCCTTTTCTTTTCTCTTCCTCCCACTTTTAACACTTTTTTCAAAAAAAAAATACGTCTTCACGCCTATATGGCCAAACCGATTTTGATGAATTTTGGTACAGAGATATCTACATAGTTGAGGCCCTGGAGATGGACATAGGCTAAAAAAAGCGTGAAAAGGGGGAGAAAGAGGGAAGAAAAGGGGAGATAACGGGAAAGATATTTTTTTTTCGATCATCACGCGGGTAAAAGTTAGAGTTAGCCCAAAGTAACTATGCCACGCGGACGAAGTCGCGGGCGGAAGCTAGTTAAATATAAAATCTAGTCCTGCCCGTCTTGTTGCTTGCACATCACAGGAGCTGATTGACGCTAGGTACTGAAAGTCCCAATTTTTCTATTATTTTTTTTGTCAATTTTTGGCTGACTCGATTAAGATTATTATTGACACGCTGAGAAGAATATAACATATTATACTTGTATGTGTACTTAATAAATAATATTTACGATAAGACATTCATATTTTAAACGCTATTTTCTTCCTGTTCTCACACACTACTGTCTACGTTTCTTTTCTTCATATTTACTTTCGCAAGACTGCTGGTAGAAATTTCTTTTGAAATAAATAAAATATTGCCCACGCTTATAGATCTTTTCTCCACCCAATAAGAAACAGCATGTAACTAATACTGGCCTTGTATTAATATTATAGTCACAACTGTAAACTGTGTCGGATCATAAAGTTTTATCGCGTCTGCTACAGACTCGCATACGTCAACGTTATGACGTCATAATGTCGTGTAAGATGCAAATGTACGCACTGACATTTTATTATGATTTAAATGTATAAAAATCTAAGTAGATTGCAATGACAGAGGGGAAATCTGGCTGGCGCAGCACGAATGCACCCGCAGAAGTGGGCACGGAGCGTCACTCACTGGTAGTGTGGATTTGATCTTGTTTGCGGGGCGAAAATAGCCGGAGATCGCTATAGGATGGGGATGTATTCAATGAGAAAGGGGAGGCTTATGCCTAGCATTTGAAAAGTTAATAGGATATTTAAAAAAAACCGGGCAAGTGCAAGTCGAGTGCAAACTTGCGACACAAACGGCCGTATCATTTGACTGCGTATAATAATTATTTTTATCACAGCACAATGGGTCCATAGAGAGGAGCTCGTGGCTAAATAATAGCAGCCGCTCAGGTCGATCTATAGGTTAAGCCGCGCTTGCCTAGGTTGGTCTGTGGATGGGTGACCACCCGTTACATACCGAGTTTCCTCCGTACCTCGGAAAGCACGTTAAGCCGTTGGTCCCGGCTGTCGTTTGTAGATCTTTGACAGTCGTAACAAGTAGTCAGTGTTCTGAAAGTCTGACAACCAGTCTTACCAAGGGGTATCGTATTACCCAGTACTAACTGGGTTGTGGAGGTCAGATAGACAGTCGCTCCATGTAAAATACTGATATTCAGCTGCATCGGGTTAGACTGGAAGCCGACCCCAACATAGTTGGGAAAAGGCTAGGCAGATGATGATGACAGAGGGTCCATAGAGTTGAGTATACGGTTTTAATTGCAACTAAATACAGAAGAATATGAGATAAAAGGTCTACAGACAGACATACAGCAAAGTGATGATCCAATAAGAGTACCGTTTTTTCTTTTTAGGTTTCCGACTTGTGAACCAAGGGTTCCGTACAAACATGTGACAAAAAATCTTTTGATGGCCAAATCTTTTGACTGCGAAGACTTATAGGGTTGATTTTTTCACAACTCCAATGGATTACAGACTTGAGTATACAGTTGTCATTTCAACTCGATACCTTTACGCGTTTACGAGATAAAAGGTCTTGACAGAAAGACAGACAGACAGACAACTAAGTGTTAATAAGGGTTCTAGTTTTTCTTTTTGAGGTACGGAATTCTTAAAAAAAAAAAATTGGACTTTTTAATCTCAAATCAACAAGATGAATAAATAGGTCTTTAAACTGACATGGTTACTAATATTATAATTAAGACTTGAAACGAAAAAAGATCGCTACTTGATACATTGAGTTTTGTGTGTCGAGAGCAAAATCGAGTTGTGAGTGACGGTGTTGGAGGTAACGAACGCAAAAAACGAATACGAAAGAGGGCAGATCGTTTTGTCTGCTCGTAAACATCCACCCGCAATAACTTAAGTTCATCCGTGATCATGGCGTTTGCAACATCGCCAAAATATCGGAAACTCAATATAAATAATAAACATGGTAAATATCCCGTTTCAAGTGTTAATTATAAGATGAATAGGTACATTAAATAAAGGAATATGATTGCTTAGGTTCTTTCATGGATAGTACATCATCTGGAACTGATCTCAGATGGTATACTATCCATGTGTGCACCTGAACTTTCAATTTCACTGAGGTAGATTCTTTTTTTTATTTCACTCAATTTTCAGAGATCGTCATTTGTCTCAGCCACGCCGTCGTTTCGTGTAGACAGAAAAACAGAAGACATACAGTGTGCTCATTATATGCTGTAAAATTTAATTTGTTAATTTATTTTTAATAAGATTTTGATGAAATTTGGCTTACACTCATAGAATACTTCGAACTCCAGTGGGACTTACAGGCGGGTAACGCCACAGGCTTGAGCTAGTGTCGAATATTCGCAATATGTGGCTATTAACCTCGACATTTCCTCTTGATGTATTCCAATTGATTACATAAATGTATACGGCACTCTACTCTCAACGATTTGTTCATATAACCAAGTAGGTACGCATGACGACAGTTTCAGCTAAAATTATTAACCAGTTTTTCCTGACCTCAGATTGCACGAAAAGCCAATACAATTCGAAATCAGCTAATCCTGGTAACTGATGAACTGACGACTGGAGTTGACGAACTCAATCAAATGTGTGAGATTACTGAAGGATATTGAAATTATTTGATACCATCAACGTCAATTGTGGATGATTTTACTTTGGCATCAATTTCTGACTAGCAACGGCTAAAATATTATCAAACGTTGAAATCCGTTCGCACAATGGCTTAATTGCCAAGAGCCTCGACCAATACCTGAGGAGGTTCTCGTTAGGCAGCTGAATCAAGGGCTTAATACAGAAAGCGGTCCTCTTGGACACGGCTCGTATTGTGAGGAGGTTCCTCTCTCTAGAGCCGTGACCGCCGATAGCTTGGACCCTATTGCCGATACCGGTGGGCTACTATTTTTTGTATTTTAAAATGTTTTTGTTTTATGAGAAATATGTAAAAAATATGTATGAAAATGAAAAAACAAAATTAACTCAAGGCAGGATTGAGTATATAGTATTCAATTAACCTACAGTATTAATTCATGATTCAAATTAAAGTATTCTCCTTGTAAAGCGGTCGCTGATTTCCCTGGAGCTTCTTCAACCCTTTCGATACAAAGGCGACAAAGAAGTTTTTATCTTTCCTCAGCGAATGCAGAGTGGCTGGAATGAAACAATATTTTATCTATATTTCTGTGCGGATTAATTAAACTGAATAGAACGAGAATAATTTATTTAAAAAGTATTATATGCGGCGGACATTTAGGTGCAGGTATACTGGTATACTTATATTTACAACTAGCTTTTGCCCGCGGCTTCGCTCGCGTTATATTCGTGGTAACACAGTTCCCCTTGCGCCTTATTGATTTGTAATAGCAACGCTAAGTTTTCCCTTTTCTTCACTCTTTCTCCCTCACATCCCACTTTAAAAAAATAGCCTATGTCCGTCTCCTGGTTCCCAACTATCTCTGTACCAAAATTCAAGTGAAGAGGTAACAAACAAACTCACTTTCGCTTTTATAATATTAGTAAGGATTATACAATGGCATTACAATTAACAATATAATTGTAATGCCATTAGCTTTTCTTTTTTTAAAAAACCTTGTCCATCACTAGTAATTTATCTTGTATCGTCCTTCGTACTTATTATTCATATAATTTTTAATGCTTTTTTGAAATTATATTGTGTTCCCTACACCATTCATTTCGACGAGCGCGATTCCCGTGATGTATCGGCACCTAATTGGTCGTCGTGCTTGTAGGCCATACTCATGCAGTCGATTTCGCACAGTTTGGCAGCTAACAACTACACCTCTTGAATTTTGTAGCGTTAAACCTATCTCTCGGGCGGTTAACATTGGCTGGCGTCTTGCAGTCAGTTGTATGTATCGATCTTGCCGTGTGGTTATACACCTTCCTCGACCTGGGTGCTGCTCAGCATGATCTCTCGTGTTAGTGTAACGCTGATGAAGATGGCAAATAACACTTCTGTTGACACCAAAATACCGAGATACCTGAGATTGACTTATTCTCGCTTGCAACATCCCTACAGCTCTTTGCATTTCATCTGCATTCAAATCACGTCGCTCCATGTCTCCAAAAATGTCTCAAAATCCAAATTTGTTCAAAACTTTTTCAAATTATTGTTTTATTCAAAAAATTTATATAGAATACTAAATTTTAATAAGCAAAGAAAACGCTTTAATATTGGAATAAATGCATTCGCTTTTGAATTTGTGAAAAAAAAAATGTACTTATTTTTTTTTTAAACCAGCCAGTATGTCCTCTAGATCAAAAAAATACAATAGGTACAACCTACTTGGAAAGAAATTATATAATATGACTGTTTTGCATTAAAACAAAACAGGTATTATATGTTGAAGAAAACACAGCAATGATATGAAGAAGCAGTCCTTATGATTCTGTAAAGTTCGAGAATATCCACCCAAATTAGTCAACCTATCGAGAATACCTTCTTATTTCTGGCACAGAGGGCGGAGAATACTTTGCCGCCAATATAGCTGTCAAGTGTCATTGCAGTCTTCATCATCAGCAAGCTCCTTGCTTCATTGCTGTGTTTTCTTCAACATATAATACCTGTTTTGTTTTAATGCAAAACAGTCATATTATATGCCTTCGAAAACACAGCAATGATATGAAGACCTGTTTGATATCTGCTGGTGATCAGAAATAATAAAACACAAGAATGCAATGTGAATGCAATTTGTTAAATTGGAGTTAAAATTAAACAATTAATTCTTACAATGAAAGTTTCATTTATTAAACTCTAAAAGTTTAATTTTCTTTACAGGAAAACTTAATAAAACAAATTTAACAAAAATCTAACACCTAGAAGGTTGCTAATAATATAGCTACCTAACTATTCTATGTTATCAAAATCAACACAAAATAAAAAACACAAAACTTATTCTTTTCATTAACTTTGTATTGTATTGTATTGTATAACGGGCTGGTGTCCATAGAAATTATACTGATCTTCTACTATAATATCTCTTTATCAATCAATAAAAAATTATAAAACTTTAAGCTTAAAGTTAATCAGTGACTATGGATTAACCATAATAAAATAATAGATCTGCCCTTGAGATCAAAATTTGGACAACAAAACTGAGATCACATCCTCTTCTAGAATAATTTTATAAGAGGTATTTGTACTAAATTATCTAGGTATCTATATTTAATTAAACTGTTTCAAAATTATTATATAGTAAACCCATGGTAGCCTCATTATTAGACATGTTCACCTCTTTACAGTAATGTTTTAAAAATGTTTGTGCACACTTCCAATTTCCTCTATCCAATATTTCTTGTATGGGTCTATTGTCAAGCCATCCCCGAGAGGCAACAGCTGATCTTATACTACCTGGGGGGGCATCAATCTTTGCAAGTTTAAATATTGACCGCACCCAACCTGAAATTATTGTTTTGGACGCAGGTTTAACCACTCCGGTAACAGATATGAAAAGAGGTTTAACTTGACTGTCCTGGCCACGTCTAACCTCTGATTGTTTAATCAACTCCTTTACATGAGTCACTGGACAGATCTTAGGATTCTGGTGCCGTAAGAGGAGCCAGCCTGATTGCCTGTGCGACCCTGTGTCTGTTTTTGACCCAAATCTCGGCCAGAAAGTCACAGTGTCCTCGGTCTCTGCAAACCTTTGCTCACCAAGTTCTAAGAGGGTAAGGTCGTGTAACCTACGACCGGAAGCTAATAAAAGTATTAACGCAGTCCGCCTGCTTAAGTCGAAAAGAGAATTTGAAGAAGTGGATGACTTCAACCAGTCGAACAGAACATTCACATCCCATACAGGGAGTTTAGTTGGGTGTGGTCTAGAAAGAGAGATAGCTTTTAAAACTTGTTAAATAAAAAAATTCTTTGACAGATTTTCTAATGTGGCTGCACAATATGTTGAAATAGCTGACTTATGTAATAGAATTGTACTATATGCAAATTTATTATGTAAATATAAATTGGCCAAAAATCTTGCCACATCTTTACCCTCCGGACTTTTACTATTTATGTTATGTAACTTGCACCAATTTAACCATCTTTTTAAGGGGGCACTATAGGTACTTAAAGTAGAGCTTCGCCAGCTCTTCTTCAGCAATTGCTGTTCATCCCTACTCCAACTAGTCACATGGTCTTCCCACCCCCAACTTTCCAAGCCTGTAGGTTCAGCTTGTCTACTTGAGGAGGGTTCAACCCCGTTGTCCAGTCCACCAGAACTTCTCTCAAGTTCTCTATCGGTAGGGGAGGGGCTAGAGCGCGTGCCTGGAGATCCGGGTACCAGAAGCACTGGGTCCACTGTGGTGCTATTACATAATATGTCCCCACTGCCCTGTTTAGGTGTGACAGGACCCTGGGTATCATGCTCGGAGGAGGGAATACCCACGCCGTTTGAAAAACCCAATCCTGGCTGAAAGCATCGCAGAATAGAGCCGCCTGATCTCTCGAGTCTAGAGTCACATATCTCGGGACGACTGCGGTATCTCTTGTTGCAAAGAGATCCACTTCGGGGGTGCCCCACCATCTGAAAATTGCCTCCGTGGCTGGTGGTAGCAGATGCCACTGTGGTATTGGTCTTCCCCTTGACAGGCAATCTGCAATGCTGTTCAGATTCCCCGGCAGATGGAATGCTGTCATAGTTATGTTGAATTGAAAAGTCAATTCCAGTAGCCTGGTTGTTAGTCCTAGCAGCTTTAGTGAGCGCGTTCCGCCCTGATTCCGGATGTACGCTACTAGCGTCCTGTTGTCCGATTGTACTAGGACATGGGCATTCTGTAACAGAGAACCCTGGGACCTGATCACTGTGAATACGGCATACAACTCCTTCATGTTGCTGTGCCAGGTTCTTTGATATGGTGCCCATTTGCCCGAAAGATATTGACTGTTTAAATTTGCTCCCCAGCCCGCATCCGCTGCGTCTGTGGTTAGGAAATGTGTTATTTCCCTCTTGTAAAGGGGGGTTGGACTGCCCTCTATGGCCTCCAACCACCACCGCAAGTCCTCTCGTACACTGGGGCATAGCAGTCTTTTTTGACCTCCCCGCGTGAACTTTCTCAGAAAGCGCTGTGCCCGGCGGCAGTGAAGCCGGCCTTGAGGGACTGCATGGTTGGCAAAATTTAGCCTGCCCAGCAAAGCCTGAAGCTCTCTTAACGAGCAGCTGTCGCGGCTTAAGATGTTTATGAGGCAGTTTTTTATACCCAGAACTTTCCGGGAGGGCAAAGCTATTGTACGGTTTTGGGTGTCCCAGACCAGCCCCAAGTACTCTAGTTTGTGAGTGGGCTGGGTTACCGATTTCTGGTAATTTACATGCCAACCCAAAGATTCCAACAAGACCAGTGTTTCCGCAACCTGAGCCATGAGCTTGGATTTGTCCTGACAAGCCAGGAGATAGTCGTCGAGGTACACTAAAAGGCGTATACCCCGACCCCGTAGGACTTCGGCCACCCAGTTTGATACTGCTGCAAAAGTACGGGGTGCTGAGGAAAGGCCGAATGGAAGCGCTGTTAATTGGAGGATTTCTCCCTTGTAAACCACCCGTAAAAACCTTCTGTGGGTCTCCGCGACACTCAGATGGAAATAGGCCTGGTGAAGATCGATCTTCACTAGCCAGTCGTTTGGTTGAAGAAAGTCTACTACCTCTAATTGTGAAATCAGATAAAAATGTTTTGTTGTTATGAAATTGTTCAGAGCTCTGAGGTCGAAAATTGGGCGCCATCCGCCATCCGATTTCTTTATTAAAAACATTTTTGAATAGAAGCCCGGGTCTTGTGACAACGGTTTCTCTAAAATACCTTTGCTTATTAAGTCCTCTACCATCTGTGACATCTGTGTGGAAACTTTGGTAGACAGGCATTCTAAAAAATTTTTGGTTGGGTATTTCAGAGGAGGTTTTATCCTGAAGGGGATGCGGTAGCCCTCTATTAACTTTAAAATAAATTGGTTTGCTCCCAACTGGGCCCATCTGTTCAAGGCAAGTTTCAGGCAACCCCCTCTGAAATCCCGTTGCATGTCAATTTTCTTTGGGTTTAGAGTTTGAGCCCTCTGTATTGGAACGACGTTGACGAAAGGGCCGCGTCTTACGAAATGATTGTTTAAACTTCTTATCTGACTTCTTATTAAGATTCTTATTAGAATTGTAACTTCTTTTATTTTGAAAGGAATGACCACCCCGCTCTGGACCACGCCTTTCCTTTAAATAAGCAGGAGTATTCAGCCAAATCTGAGACCCTCCGAGGGACTGTATTATAGGCTGCAAAGCCTCTCTGCTGAATAAGTATTCAGAGCTGGGTGGGACATTTCTTAATGTGTTCCTTAGGTTTTCGTTCCCTATCTCCTTTAACAACCGATCACGTCTAACCTCAATACACTCGACCGTTTTCCACAAATAATCTGCATAGTGGTTTCCGAGTTCTTATGACATGAAGAACCGGGTCCAAAGGTAGAAGACATTTTCTCAACTAAATTAGATGGATTTAGGACCTGAGGATTGGCACTAGACCAATCAACAATCGACTGTAAGCCTGATCTTAATAATTGTCTCTGCTCTAGAACTTTATTTGACAAACCAGCTAAAAGCAACTCTGTGGACGCTAAATAGTCTTTACTCTTATTAAAGTGACATAGCTCATCATTTATCTGAAGACCAGTAAATCCAGGGGTTGCTAAACAGCCCTGCAAGACCTGCTTGTATCTAATGCCTTTCCAAGCCTGCGAGTTAAATTGTTGCATTTTATTCAACTCTAGAAATCTATCATTATCACTAGCTGGGATAATCCGTTTATCATCAATTTCAGTATTTAAGGAATCCCACTTAAGGGACAGTGATTCGGGTTGAGTAGGTAAGGTAATGAAATTTTCAGAACTCTTTTGATTGTTGTCGGTACTATTAACTAACTGCTGAGTTTGTGAGTTTGTGCTACTGCAATATACGGGATATTGACTTAAATAGTTTGAAATGTATGACATCTGAGACATCAGGCTATCTATTCTCGGATCGGTCCGAACAGGTTTCATCTTACGCTTACGTGCCAAACCACGAGACCGCTTGTTGGGCAAGGGTGATGCCATCCCCTCCTCAAACTCCGAGGATGAAGAGGAGCTGCTATCAGATTGCCCAGAGCTCGATGGATGTTCTCCCTCCGAAGCAACATCCGCGGCTCTTTCATTCGTACTTACCGTATCCGCACACATAATAAACACTGCTGTGTTTCCAGCACGCACTTATAACAATATCTCTGCAACTTTGAGACACTTCTCATAAAGATAACACACTTTGTAAAACTTTTAGTGCACATCGAAAGAATCACAAGAATGCAATGACACTTGACAGCTATATTGGCGGCAAAGTATTCTCCGCCCTCTGTGCCAGAAATAAGAAGGTATTCTCGATAGGTTGACTAATTTGGGTGGATATTCTCGAACTTTACAGAATCATAAGGACTGCTTCTTCATATCATTGCTGTGTTTTCGAAGGCATATAATAACTTTTTTGATGTGTGTACTAAATTATATGCAATACGGTAGTTGACACCACCAATCAATTGACATACTTTTTATGAGCTGTCAAAACGCGATTCCCCCATAGATTTTGTATGAGACTCGCAACCGATGACGTCACTAAGTTGTCAAGTCAATGACGCAACTATTTATTAATTTAAAAGCAACTAAAAATCGAATTTTATAGTTATTTTGAAATGAATGGAGTTCTCAGGTCTAGAATAACGTGTTCTTTCAGAGAAAGTGTGTCTTTAAATTATTGGTTAATGGTGTCAACTACCCAATTGTTTTATGTAATTATAACTCAGTATTATAGGCTATTTAATTATTATGTTGGTATAATTAATGCTTATAAGTATTAAGTGCGGTTAATGAGTGAGGTTTATACCTCGAGGAGCTCGTGGCTAAATAATAGCAGCCGCTCAGGACGATTTCTAGGTTAAGCCGCGCCTAGGTTGGTCTGTGGATGGGTGACCCATTATATACCGAGTTGCCTTCGTGCAGATTATGATGACTAACTTACTATCGAGAATAACTGAATAAAATTTAGGACACGAGTCAGCCATAATCTGCATTTGCAAACAAAATTAAATTCCTGATGGTACCAGGACTTCACGACATTGTGGAGCTTACCCGTATTGTCAGAATACACGATATAAGTATAGCTATCTTTGACCTGGTCTGCGTAATTTGCCATTACGCTAATATGCTTTGCTCGGGTAAGCACGGAGGTCGTTTTCCCTCGCTCGTTGAGATGTAAGGCTGCTGCGATTAATGGTTATCGTCCTTTCTAAGAAACTCGTTGCTTTGCATTTTCCTAAGTGCATTAAGTGGGTTGATATTTTTTCCGAAATAACGGAAGGGAATAATAAAGGATTTTTTTCCGAAGAATTCGAATTAAATATAAAAAGGCAAGGAGAGTGCTCCTTGCCTTTTTTTGGCAGACTGATTTATTAAATCATTTATAGCTGATGATGACTACGCACGTTGGGGGCCCAAACTTTATACGGGGCCCCTGTGGCCCGGGAGCCCCGTATAATTGATATGGCGGTAGCTACGCCTCTGGCCTAAGGTCTTACCGTCACTTAGTATGTACTTTGACTTGCTTATTCCTGTGACTATAGTACAACTGTCCAACCACTAGAGTTAAATACGTTTGTAGATCTTAGCGTAAGTTATGTTATTACTGAAACTCTCATAACTTCCCCCGCTCCACCCAGACCAAGGGGAGTTATTTGATTTGCCTATACCAAAACGCAAAAAAATAAAAAGTATAATGTCAAAACTTCTTTATTAAAAGAACAGAATTTTTGAGTTAAATTATTATAATTATGTAGTTTACATAAACGCTGCTTGCAGTTAAGACACGTGTTAACATTTACAACCTTTTTCTATTTCATAATTTCACGTAATCTTGTGTCATAGTGCCAATGGGTTTAGATTAATATTACAAATACGACTGGTAAGATTTTGGATTTGGTGATTAGTAATATTGACTGTTCTGTCGTTGCACCCACTGATACACTTTTACCAATAGACCCTTATCACCCACCCTTATGTATATTGGCGTCTTTTAACTTTACTAACCAAACCATGCGACGTAAATCTGAACAGAGATACAATTACTACAAGGCAAATTATGAACAAATTAATAGTGACCTGGATAGAGTTGACTGGGGCGAATTATTACATGGGCAATCTGGAGAAGAGGCTGTAAACACATTTTATGAGGTTATTTTTGGGGTTATTAAAGCTCATGTCCCTTTAACAACGATCAAGTCTTCTAAATATCCGGCTTGGTTTTCACCTGCGTTGATACATATATTCAAAAATAAAACTAAAGCGTGGTATAAGTGGAAAGTGTATCAGAATATTTCAGATTATGAGCAATTTTCTCTATTTAGATCTAGATTTCAAACCGAATCTGAAATTTGTTATTCTCGATACATACAGTCAGTTGAGGATAGCATCAAAATTAATAGTAAATATTTCTGGACATTTGTATCCAACCGTAAATCTACAGCTTCTATTCCTTCAACTATGCATTATGAGGGACAGTCTTCAAACGATCCAGAAGAAATTTGTAATCTCTTTTTGGACTTCTTTCATTCTGTTTATGAGCCTTCCACTCTAAACAATATGCAACATCAGACCTTCGACGATTCTATGAATAGTTGTCTCGTTACCAATCTTGAGCTCGGTATTGATCAGGTAAACTTTGCCTTGAAATCTTTAGATTGTTCTAAAGGTCCCGGACCTGATGGTATACCGCCACTTTTCTTTAAGCGTACCGCCGATGCTTTAACTCTCCCTCTGCATATTATTTATAATAGATGTTTAAGCCAGGGAACGTTCCCTGAAGTATGGAAACGGGCGAATATAACCCCTGTTCATAAATCTGGCCCAAAACATGACATTGAGAACTACCGGCCTATTTCTATTTTGTCCATCTTGTCGAAACTTTTTGAACGACTTGTGCACAACCAGCTCTACCCTATTATTAAGAACCAGATTATTAAGCAACAGCATGGATTCGTCAAAAAAAGGTCTACCACTACTAATTTGGTTGAATATACCGATTTTTTATTTAATAATTTAGACAGGCGTGTACAGGTAGATTCCGTATACACCGATTTCCGTAAAGCATTTGACAAGGTCGATCATAACTTACTTTTAGGGAAAATAGCATTTAACGGCATTCGTGGGGATTTGTTCCGTTGGTTTACATCCTATGTTTCAAATAGAACACAAAAAGTGGTAGTTAATGGGTACCATTCCAACTCCATAACTGTTACTTCAGGGGTGCCTCAAGGGTCAATACTCGGCCCTTTATTATTTATTTTATTTATCAATGATATTGACATGTGCTTCCATAATTCCAAATTCTTACTTTATGCAGATGATCTTAAAATCTTCAGACCTATCAAAACTATGCTTGACTGTCAACTGCTTCAACAAGACCTCAATCGTCTGTCCAATTATTGCTCTAAAAACAAGCTCCAACTTAGCCTTCCTAAATGTTGTTGTATCAGCTTCACGAAAAACAAAAATATATTTACATATCCTTATGCAATACAAAGTGAAACTCTGGCTAGGGAGAGCTTGATTCGTGACCAGGGAATATTACTAGACGATAAACTGCATTTGGACGCACATGTTAATAAAATTGTTAATAATGCTTATCGCATGTATGGTTTTGTGCTGAGATCAGCCACGGAATTTAAGCACCCCAGTACGTATTTATATCTGTATAAATCTCTAATAAGGTCTCAACTAGAATATGCAGTACAGGTGTGGAATCCCTATTATAACAAATATAATGAGTATGTAGAATGTTTACAACGTAAATTTTTGAAGTCTATGCACTATCGCTGTTTCAAAAGTTGTTATTTCTCTTATAGTGAGTTACTTATAAAATTTAACCTGCTTTCTCTGAATGCAAGGCGTACTTTTCTTGAAACTACATTTCTCTATGACATATGCAATAACTCGTATGATTGTTTGGATATTATTAACAAATTGTACTATATAGTTCCTAGAACATGCCAGGGACGCGAGGTGCGCGCACGACCTGTATTCGCCACTTCTGCCACTCGTACAAATGCTGGCTTGCGTGCCCCTCTTCGTCGCCTCATGAGCAATTTTAATAAAAAAATTAGTGATTTAGATCTGTTTTCTTTACCTAAAAGAAAATTCAGACTAACGTTACTCAACATGCTATATAATTAATCATTGCCAATAATGTATTTTTTTAATGTTTTTAATGATACTTTTATTTTATGTTTTTAATGATGCCTTTATTTTATGTTTTTAATGATGCTTCTGTTTTATCTTTTTAATGATGGTTTAATTTTATGTTTTTAATGATGCTTTTATTTTATGTTTTAAAAATGCTTTTATTTTATGTTTTTAATTATGCTTTAATTTTATTTGTTTTGGAGATGCTTTAATTTTGTGTTTGAATGGTGCTTTTATTTTATGTTTTTAATGATGCCTTTATTTTATGTTTTTAATGATGCTTCTGTTTTATCTTTTTAATGATGGTTTAATTTTATGTTTTTAATGATGCTTTTATTTTATGTTTTAATGATGCTTTTATTTTATGTTTTTAGTTATGCTTTAATTTTATTTGTTTTGGAGATGCTTTAATTTTGTGTTTTAATGGTGCTTTTATTTTATGTTTTTAATGATGCCTTTATTTTATGTTTTTAATAATGCTTTAATTTTATTTGTTTTGTTGTAGCTTTAATTTTGTGTTTTTAATTATGCTTTTATTTTATGTATTTAATGATGCTTTTGCTAACATTTTTGTAATTTATATTATCTAGATTTTCTTTTTTTATTACAACGCTTGTCAAACCAAAATGTCTCATGGTTTTATCTGTGGAAAACGTTGTTGATATCACATTTGTAAATCTATTGTTATTCTTTATTATGTTTTATATTTAATGTGTTATTGTTTGTTTTTCCCAATAAATAAAATAAAATAAAAATAAAATTACCGTGACAAACAGATAGATAGACGAACATTTTCTTCTTGTTCTTTATTAAATGTGGACCCCGCTTCATGCGGGGGTCCGGTTTCCGCACTTAATCCTTTCATTTGGACCATTGTGCGTATGCTGTGCACCTGGGTAGCCGTACTCCAGCCAGCCCACCTCCTTCCAGAAGCAGTTTAGTCTTTTTGGGTTCTTGAGGGCGTCCGCAAGTGACTCTGGTGTACGCAGTGTCATTTTTCGGATTTCGGTGATTCCTGTACGTTCAAGGAAAATATGTGTAACTGTTTCTTCAGCCCCTATGCAAGCTCTGCACAGGGGGCTATCTGTCATACCTGTTGTGTGGAAGTGTTTGTTTAATGCACAGTGCTGGTGATGAATAGACGGATAGAGCGGATAGAGCAAATCCTTACTAATATTATAAAAGCGAAAGTGAGTTTGTTTGTTTGTTACGACTACTGATTTTGATTAATTTTGGTAAAGAGATAGTTGAGACCCTGGAGACAGACATGCTATTTTTTTAAAAGTGAGTAATGAGGGAGAAAAAGGGAAGAGGTACAGAGATAGTTGGGACCCTTGAGACGGAAATAGGCTAACTCTTTTCAAAAAAAGGGAAGAAAAGGGAAAACTTATATTTGCTATTACAATAAATAAGGCGCAAGGGCAGAAACTACAGGTAGCACGTACCTGCAAATCAAGAAAGGGGAACTGTGTTACCCCGAATTTAACGCTAGCGAAGCCGTGGGCAAATGCTAGTCTATAATAGTTCAGTTTTAGCCATTTGGCTGAACCCAAAAAAAGCAAGCTGACGTCAACAATTACGTTACTCTAAGTAGATGGTATGAATTTAACCTCTACGACATAAACAAACATTATCATAAGGCTACTGGAGGTGAGCGAGGATGCGTAGCGAGGAATGTGTATTAAACTATTTAATAGAAAAGCTTTTTTTTTCCTAGTTTTTTTTTTATGTACACACAGTAAACCAGACAGGATAAAAAACATATAAAATTTGAGTACAAAGGTACTGCTTATTTCTTAAGAAATTTCTGCCAGCAGACCTGCGAAAGGAGATAAGAGAACGAAATGTAGACGCTAGTGTGTGAGAGAGTATTAAAAAAATATGTGTGTTATATGATTAGTTAGTTTCTTACTCATCCATCGCTCATCTCGGGTGAAAAAACAGCCTAAATGCACAAATAAAAACAAATTGCGATCGTTTATCTTCTCACAGAGCAGAAGGATTATCGCGATTTTTTTTAATAAAATAGAATAGAACGTAATATTTTTAGTCTGTGCTAAATTATGATGATAAGAAGGAGAAAGAAGTAAATGATGCCGTGACGTCTGATAGGGGAGAAGGGAAGAAGAAAACGTGTTGCGTCGACCCCAAATAGAATGGGACAAGGGCAGGAAAATGATGATGATGATGCTAAATTATAGGGACTATTCTTAGCATAGTGCATGAAACCGCGAGCTAAATCATATGTACTTTCATCTTTGTTCTAGGCACAGAGATTTAGATACTATGGACAAACTTCAGACCGGCTAAGTGCGAGTCGGTCTCGAGCACGGGGGGTTCCGTACAAACTTGCGACATAAATGGTCATATCTTTTGACCGCGTAGACTTAGAGGGTTGATTTCTTAGGAAAGGGATCACAGATTTAAAAATATGGTTTTAATTTCGATCAACTCGATACCTCCAGCGTTCCCGAGATAAAGGGCCTTTCCCGAGATAAAGGGTCTTAACAGACAGACGGACACCAAAGTGATAAAATAAGGGTTTCGTTTTTTTTCTGTTTGAGTTACGAAACCCTAAATAAGAAACAAATCGTTGAAAAAAACGACTTGTCAAATAAAAACAATAGTCCTCATGTTTCAAAGGTAAACATTTACTTTAACAAAATGTTTAACAAATGTAAACCAGTTGATTATTTTTTACAATTATAAGATTTTCGACGACACGGTTGGCATAGTGGTTGAGCGAACGACTGCTTCGCTGCGTATCGCGGGTTCAATCCCCGCACGGAACAAATACATATTAGTATGACCTACAGGTAGTTGTTCCGGGTCGGGCTGTTTGTGTATGTGAGTTTCAATGTTTGTAAACGCACCCACGATACAGGAGACATTCCTAGGGTGGGGCAACGTTTTTTTAAAAAAAAAATAGAAATAGAAGATGATGTTCATGTATAATGTGTCTCATTGGCCGACGTAATGGGTAAACGAAAGAACATGGGTGGGTATTAGTCAGTAAAAATCTGACACTCCCCTCCGCTCCACCTAAAGCGATGGAATTTATTTAATGATTTCCCATCTACAAAAAGAGCAAGCTCTATTATATATTCTTTATAACAATTAAAGTATTCTACCTCAATATTCTCATCGCCATAACAGTTCTTGAATAATATTGAAAAATACTTTCATTAACACAAATTGCATTCTCATTCCTGATCCCGCAGCTTCGGATACCAATACCAGATTACCAATACCAGACAATACAATGATACTAAATTGTTCTCAATGAAATACTTTGAGTGCAAAGATCAGAATGTATATTCTGAAACTGAAATTTTACAGTACTTTTAAACGGTGGACACTACACAATTTAACAGAACTTAACGCCTATTTCCAAGAAAAGAAAGAAAAAAGTACCTTAAGAAGTATTTTTTAATCTGTGGGTCGCGTTGCCTTATTCGGGGATTACCGGCAATAGGCAAAGGGAAGGTTTAAAAATATGGTCGTGCAATTTTTTATTAATCAAATCATTTTCTAATTGAAATATATTTCTCATTTTAGTTCTAAAAGGTCCAATGTCCATGGAGTTTCTTGCCCATCCCTCCTCCATAGAGATCAACGTTTTGGAATGGGCAACTACAGTACTTTCACAGGTTATTATGCATTGTGTCTGGGACTGTAACTTCATTCTTTTGTCTAATTGAAATAAATGCTTTGACTTTTGAGTTTGAGTTTGAATATGTTGTCTGTATGTATAATTCTAAAAGGATGAATAAAACAATACATTACAAAACAACCACCCCTCGTTTATTCTCCACAAATGTAACAGTAAACATGTATACTAAATACTAAAACATTGATTCATTTAGTTTAACAAATAACGCTACTAAGCAATTCACGAAAAACTTCGCTAAATTATATTCTTACAATAATTTACCTTATTTACAAAATCTCTCTACTTACAGCTAGAAGTTTAAGTTTGTACAATTTCAATTTCAATATGAGAAATTATTCTAAAATGTCTCGATGTGTGTTTCTTGATAAACTCATAATTTCAAACATCGACATTTTTGAAAATTATATTTATTTTTTTATATATAATAGAAGCTACCATGCAATTCTGTTGTTTACATTTTTATTCTTTAATAACAAAATAACTAAGAAATAGCTAAAGCTCTGAAAATAATGATTATAAAAAAAATAAAGATGGTTCTTCTACAATCATTAAAGTTAACACTGCTTAGCTAAGACGTGAAAGAGAAGGTAATTTAAATGTAAGCAACAGAATCAACAAAACCAAACCTAAAAATAGTGATGTTTGAAACTGGGCTCAACAGCTTATCAGGGAACACCAATGAGAGATAGCTTACTTAAAAATTACATCTGACAGTTAAACTGCCCTTGAGATAGGAGATAAATTAATCGTAGGCCATTTGGATACTCGCTTCAAATTACAGGCTAGCTTATTTTAAGAGTACACATTTTCTCTGATGTACAATATATTTACAGTAATTTAGACCCTATTACAATAGCATTAAGTAACACTGATCACAGTAAGCAAAGCAACTTAAATATCTATACAATTTAATTTGTTAAACAAAACACAAACATCACTTTCAACATGTTAGTTAACATTATCCGAATTCTTCGTTTCAAAATCGTTGTCGAATTTGGGTCTGTAACAAGAGAAATAAAACACATTAGTGACGTTTATTATGAGGTAACTTTATTTACTTATAAGTTGAGCCGTTTAAATTCTACAAATGTTGCTGTTAAATGCTTTCCTGGTTATCATTATAATTACGGTCAAGGGTTGTTCGAAATATATACGGGAATATAGTCCGTTTAATAACGACAAACCGAGTTGACAGTGCGTTCGTGCTCCACGCGAGCCTCAAAGAGATGTCAGTAAAGCAGAGGGGCCTCACAGGGCTACCACCTGTCGGGGTGGCTGGTTGTTCGAAAGAGATACTGCGGTCCCGGAACATAGAAGAAAAAAAAGGAATTTGGGTGGGTTATAGTCATTAAAAGTCTGTCACTTCGTCTAGAGCAGGAAAAGTTATTTGATGACTTCCCATTCTTAAAAAAGGGGTTGTTTGCAAGAGATATCGAACACAAAGGGCTAAAGAAGGAACATGGATGGGTTCGTCAGTAAAAGTGTGACACTCCCCCCGCTCCACCCAGAACGAGAAAGTTATTTGATGATTTCCCATCCCTAGAAAAGGCTTCGTAGCGAAATGGATACAGGGAAGTTTGATCAAGCCTTGCAGATGGCAAGGTTTCAAGATATGAAAAGATGACTGTTATTGACATACCCAGGCACTATCGTGTCTTAAACAGTGCTTGGTTGTTGCAAAGATTCTGCAAGACGTCAGTCGTCCATACTGATTTTGTAAATGCGAAAGGAGCTATATTTGTCAACCATTCACATAAACGAATTTGTAAGAAATTTAATAATGTTTTATTGTGCATAGGTACTGTGGTCTACTAACTTTTGCATTGCATTTGTATTTGACAAAATATTGTCTATTATTTGTATGTAATGTTTTGTTTATCTTTCCATAGACATATTAAAAAAAATATATATAATAAATATAAGTATTTAATTATGTGTAACTTTGTAACAGGTTGAGGCACATACACATATTTTTCTCGTACTGTCTCACACACTATCGTCTACATTTCATTTCATATCTGTTCTCGCAGATCCAGCGAGATTTTTTTTTAAGAAATATGCTGTAGGCACCTTTGCGTACTCAAACGTTATTTCCTGTGCTGTCTTGCTCTCTACTGAGTGTATATAATATGTAAAATACATAAATAAATGAATTTGTTTGCAAGATTCTTAGCGACAGATCCTTAAGTCTTATCTTAAGACTGCATACATTATAGTATTGGCTGCGCCTGCATTCCTGCCACTGCTGATACTGGATTTAATCAGCATCTACCCACCCTTTTCCCTTATATTAGGGTCAGCTTCCAGTCTGACCGGATTCAGCTGACTACCATTTGTATACTTAGATTTTTTTATCCTAAACATGTTTCTAGAAATAATGCTTAGCTAATAGTTTGTACAGAGGCCAGCAGGTCAAGCTACCCGGAACTGTATTTCCCAATGAACCTTAAACCTAATACTTTAGAAATAAAGTCGAAAATATATCAAAGAAATCTGACAGATTGTAGTAGCTTGATGTGCAGGCGTCTGTACAACAATACTGCTAACTGTGGAGTCTTGTAAACGGCTTGTCAAAACTTTTGTTCTGTTAGCTGTAAACCAACCATTATCATTTTCCTGCCCTTGTCCTGTTGTATTTGGGGTCGGCGCAACATGTTTTCTTCTTCCATTCTCAACGTTACGGCATAATGATGCCGTAACGTCTGACAGGGAATGATATGAAGGAGAAAGGAGTACATTTACTCCTTTCTCCTTCATATCATTCCTTATACAATCCAAAGTTGTAAACCAGCCAAATACAATAAATTAAAATAAGTAAATAACCTAACCATAGACAGGCTACTTTTTATTCCAGTAGCACGTACTCAAGAGATATCTTAAACGAGGCCACGAGAAAAAGAAGGTTTCAAAACTGACACAAATGAGAACAAAAACATTATAAACAGCCAGAATACAAATGAGGAAAGAAGACCCCACGAAATTCGGATTAAAGTTGATAAAAAAAGTTAGAAATCAATTTGAACTTGTGCTAACTGAATCCCGCTAAACAATGACATGATTTGCTTTGGCTCAGTTCATATGCAAATACGTGGCGCGCTTCTCATAAATTATTATCATAGATCGTTAGTTTAATTAAAGCGTGCTCTTGTCTTCGTTCAGCCGTGGCAAAGACAAATTTAATTAAAACCATAAGCTAGCGTTTAAATGTGTAATTTTCAAAAATGGGATGACTTCTAACAATATTTAGGTATGTATTATTTGAGAATAAATTGTAAACTTATTTTTTTTATTAGTATGTATATTTTTCTATATTAATAAAGTTTTGTTTATTTAAATTTAAAGACGGCACTGTACGCGCAGTGGCTGAGGGATCGACTGCTGCGCTGCGTGTCGCGGGTTCGATTCCCGCTCGGAACAAATATTTGTATGACCTGCAGATAGTTGTTACGGGTCTGGCTGTTTGAGTACCTATGTGAGTTTATATGTTTGTAAACGCATCCACGAAACAGGAGACAGAGGAGGACAGAGGAGGAGGAGAGAGAGGGCTACGTTTTTTTTTAAAGTGCTTAATTTATTACTTTTACACACTGTGTCTACGTGTCTTATCAATCTGTCCTATCGCAGGTCTACTGGAAGATCTAAATGAAATAAGCAGTACCTTTGTGCTCTTTTATCTGTATATATTTTGTTTACCATAAAAATATGTTTTGTGTGTACATAAGTATAATTCAGAAGGAAGAAATGATGGCTTTTCTCAATGTACACACCCGACTAGTACTTACTACTAGTACTCATCTGCCTAGCCTTGTCCCAACTATGTTGGGGTCTGCTTCCAGTCTAACTGGATGCAGCTGAATATCAGTATTTTACATGGAGCGACTGCCTATCTGACCTCCACAACCCAGTTAATACTGGGTAATACGATACCCCTTGGTAAGACTGGTTGTCAGACTTTCGGAACACTGACTACCTGTAACGACTGTCAAAGATCTACAAATGACAGCCGGGACCAACGGCTTAACGTGCTTTCCGAGGCACGGAGGAAACTCGGTATATAACGGGTGGTCTCACCCATCCACAGACCAACCTAGGCAAGCGCGGCTTAACTTAAAGATCGACCCGAGCGGCTACTATTTATTTAGCCACGAGCTCCTCGACTAGTACCTACTTTACTGCACTACAAAAAATACACTGGTTTATCAAGTACGAATTTCAGTCTATCTAAATTCCAGTATTATTATTTGACCTAGTCACCACATATCTGACCTCCATAATCCGGTTCGAAGGTAAGGAAAAGTTTTTCAGACCTAAACTTAAGAACAAAGGACAACGATAGCTGACAGAAGTGATAACGGTACACGGAAAAAGTCACCGCAAACAGATCTGACACATGTTTTGCGAAAATCCAGAAAAGGACAACGTCAAAGTTAAAGAAAAATACCCTTGTGTGTCAAACAAAGATTACATACGCGACTGGCGTCCCTATGGAGTCTTCCAACTGACTATATGCGGTTAAAATCCTTGGTAAACTTATTGACCTAAAAGACACGAAGAATGAAAGACATGTCGAAAAGAAAACATATTGTGACAATGTCGGGAACAAAAGCGTAAATAAACAAACAAGGATAGAGGTATGTAGAGATGCCCCGGGTGCCGGGCGCCGCGAGACGACTCCCGGCCACTGTGGATGCGGGCCTGTGGACGGTGAGCAATGGGTTGCTCACCGTCCGTCCATCTATTGACGACAGGCCGTGTCAACGGCGCGTTCGTGTTTCACGCGCGTTTTAAAGAGATATCAGAAAGTCAGAGGGGCTTGCCAGGGCCTCCGCCTGCCGGGGTTGCGGGTTGTTCGAAAGAGATACTGCGGCCACGGAACGTAAAGGGCAATAGAAGGAACATGGGTGCGTTTTAGTCGCTAAAAGTCTGACACGCCCCCCAGCTCCGCACAGAGCGGGGAAGTTATTTGATGATAGAAAGGGTAGAGGTATAAAGGAGATCAACGTTCTAAAGTATAAAGCTACCGATGCTCAGGAGACCGAAATAGAATACATGGAATGAAAGAAGATACAATACTTTTTTAGGATTCCGTACCACAAACAGAACCCTTATTGGATCACTTTGTTGTCCGTCCGTCTGTCTGACAAGACCCTTTATCTCGGGAACACGTGGAGGTATCAAGTTGAAATTAAAACCATATAGGTACTCAACTATGTAGACTCTTTGTGTTGATATCAACCATCAACCTCTAAGTCTACGCAGTCAAAAGATATGGCTGTTTATGTCGCAAGTTTGTACGGAACCCTCGGTGTGTGAGTCTGATTCGCTCTTTGCCGGTTTGTTTTTGCGGGTGGGAAATCAACTTTCTTATAATTTATCTTGCTCTGGGTGGAGCTGGGGAGGGGGAGGGTCAGACAGTTACTGACTAAAACCAACCCTTGTTCCTTTTATTGCTCTTTTATGTTTCGGGGCCACGGTATCTCTTCCGAACAACCTACGAAACCGGCAGGCGGTAGCCTTGGCAAGCCCCTCTGCTTTTCTGACATCTCTTTGAGACGTGCGTGAAACACAAACGCGCCGTCGACACGGCCTGTCGTCTATAGACGGACGGACGGTGAGCTACCCATTGGTCACCGTCCACAGGCCCGCATCTACGGTGGCCGGGAGTCGTCTCGCGGCCACCTCTCTCATTGCTCACCAACCGTAGATACACTCCTTTAAAACGACATAGTGTTGGTAGTCATAATCCAGGTGGGCAATACGCTCACTTGTAGGGTATACCTAGACTACCTACGGTTGGGCCGCTCCGAACATCCACGAGCGCGTGGCAAGGGGCTCGCCGCGCCGCGGCCGCGCCGGCCGTCTCCATCGCGCGCGCAGTCCGCACTAACCAACGTATCGGTCAACATCTATCGCGCTATGTTTAATTTTATTCATTTAATATTTTTCTATTCTAATAAACATTTATTATTGTTAAAGCTGTGTTTATTGTGAAGAGTTCCCGAAACTGTCAATATACACAAAACTCTACAGTGGTGACCTCGAAGTGATGATGTAGGCTATACCTAAACACTCAAACAAAATTACAAGTTAGTCGAAAACAAATGAATGCATAACAAAGGAAACGTTTTGGATTTTAACATAGGCGTCTAAACTGCTACCAAACTGAAAACTGACACTTTTCCGAAATAAACTCTGCATTAATGTAAAAAGACGCTCGTTTTACCTACGTTTCTAAAGAGCCATATATAAACAAAGTTTTAGAAGAAGCCGAATGAAAGCCAAATGTATAGTAATTAGCTTAACTTTCTTGTTCTACAAATAACTGTTTAATTGAATCAGTAATTCATACACTAGCCTTCAGAGAAAATGGCCATGAGCAATATAAGCGTCAATTTCAATGTACCATCACTAGCTTTTGCCCGCGGCTTCGCTTGCGTTAAATTCGGGGTAACACAGTTCCCCTTTTCCTTTTTACAGGTGGCTACCTGTAGTTTTTGCCCTTGCGCCTTATTTATTGTAATATCAATGCTAAGTTTTCCCTTTTCTTCCCTCTTTCTCCCTCATACCTGAATCTTTTTTTTTTAAATGGCTCCAAAATTCATCAAAATAGGTTTAGACATTTAGGCGTGAAGACGTAACAAACATCCCGGGACCCGATGGTTCTCCGGGACCCGATGGCTTGCATGGCAAAGCTTGGGTCCTGGCCCTGGAGGGTCTCGGGCCCCGACTACTAGGGCTCCTAAGCGCATGCTTGGAGAGAGGCCAGTTCCCACTTCGTTGGAAGACGGGGAGGTTGGTCCTCATACAGAAGCCGGGGCGCCCTGCGGACTCTCCGTCCGCATTCCGGCCCAATGTGCTGCTCGACGAGGTGGGCAAACTCTTTGAAAGAGTTATTGCAAACCGCCTCGTCGGGCACCATGTGGGGACGGGGCCGGATCTTGCGGATCACCAGTATGGTTTCCGCAAGGGGCGCTCGACGGTGGACGCCATCATGCGCGTGAGAGCCCTCACGACGGGGGCTGCAGTGTCCAGGGGTGGGGTTGTCGTGGCGGTGTCTCTCGACATCGCCAACGCGTTCAACACGACAACGCCTTGGAGCTGCATCAGGGAGGCACTCCGATACTACCAGATGCCGATCTACCTTCGTCGTGTGGTCGGGGCATATCTGACGGACAGGGCCGTCATCTACCCCGGTCGCTCTGGAGAGTGGAACCGGCGAGAGATGTCGTGCGGTGTCCCACAGGGATCGGTCTTGGGGCCGCTCCTGTGGGACATCGGTTACGACTGGGTGCTGCGCGCCGACCTCCCCAGCGGCGTCAGCGTAGTTTGCTACGCTGACGCCGCGCGTTCACTACCTGAACGCGCCCCAAAAGGTGGTAGCCATACGGCTGATCCGGGGCTACCGCACGATCTCCGGCGAGGCGGCGAGCCTTCTTGCCGGATTGCCACCGTGGGATCTGGAGGCGATAGTGCTCGCGCGCCTATTTGAGTGGCGCGCGGAGGCAAACTCCCGCTCAGCGGACAGACCTCCGGTGCGATCTCATGGTGGCATGGAGAGAGCGACTGTCGCAACCCCGTGCAGGGCACGCCCCAATAGTGGCGGTAAGTCCCCTCTTTGAGGAGTGGCTGGAGAGGCGTCATGGCGTCCTCACCTACCGCCTGACGCAGGTCCTCACCGGACACGGAAGTTTCGGGAGGTTCCTGCACATAATCGGGCGGGAGGAGACGCCCCGGGCGCCGGGCGCCGCGAGACGACTTCCGGCCACCATAGATATAGAGATACCGCGGCCCCGGAACGTAAAGGGCAACAGAAGGGACATGGGTGCGTTTTAGTCAGTAAAAGTCTGACATGCCCCCCCCCCCCCGCTCCGCCCAGAGCGGGGGAAGTCATTTGATGATTTCCCACCCGAAAAAAAAAGACGTAACAAACTCACTTTCGCTTTTATAATATTAGGATTTAAATTAATTGAAATAATATTCACATGATTATTAATACAGCATCGTATGCTAATAAAAATCCAGATTAATTTTCATGTAAAATGGTATCATATTACACTGTTTGTTGTTTATAGTTGACAAATTGAATTATCCATAGAGCCTTTTATTAATGAGGATAATTTGATGGTAGATGGAAATTGTGGTTTCATTTAACAATGGCCTGAATTGGCACGTATTTGATTTGAATTAGATGCCAGTAAGTGCGGCTACATTAAAATTAATAATAACGAGACTAAATACAAGCAACAACAGTCGCTCGGGTCGATCTTTAAGTTAAACTGCGCTTGCCTAGGGTGGTCTGTGGATGGGTGGCCACCCGTTACATACTGAGTTTCTTCCGTGTGTGGGAAAACACGTTAAGCTGTTTGTCCCGGCTGTCAATTGAAGATCTTTAACAATCGTTACAGATAGTCGAGTGTCCTGAAAGTCTGACTCGTAACTTGGATGAAAGGGTCAGATAACTATAGTTGCAACATAAAAAATACTAATAGTCCGCTGTTTTCCCTATGTTCAGAAAAGGTCAGGCTAGGGTAGATGGTACGCTCGGGACTCCACCGTCGTTTGACTTTTGGTATAGATGTTAGTAAATCGGAGAGGCCTCATCAAGGTCTATGGCTGCCGGGGTTACGGGATAGTTCGAAAGATATACCTTGGCCTTGGAACAAAAAGGGCAAGAGAAAGAACATGGATTGGTCAGTACAAGTCTCCATTCCGCTCCAAACACAGCGGTCCATCCAACCATCCAAACAAACGCGTAGATGATAATAATTGTTTAGAAGTTTTGGACTGAAGCCGATGACAACTTTAAAGTGAGTTTACAACTATTGGATCCTTGTGATAACATACTATCGATGTAACCGACACTTGTCTCAGAGGACCCATGTTAATGTCGTTTAAATTGTAATTTCCTTCGGCCATTGACAAACATCTCCAATTTCCTGTTTAATTATAGAAAAGGGAATTGGTTTTGGCTGATCAGCAAATGGAAGTCTCAATTAAGATACAAACAAGCTCTGAAGTAAAAATACGTCTAGAAAAATAAGATCGTAATACAAAAGTGAATTGCAGTTGTTGGCGGCGCGCCCGTGTTCCACGCGCGCCTGAAAGAGATGTCAGCAAAGCAGAGGAGCTCGCCAGGCCACTGCCTGCCGAGGTTGCGAGTTGTTCGAAAGAGATACTGCGGCCTCGGAACACAAAAGGAGGAACATGGATTGGTTTCATTCAGTAAAAGTCTGACCTCCCGGTCCGCCCAGAGCGGGGGAAGTTATTTCACGAATTCCCATCCATAAAAAGGTGTAGTGACGTTTACAAACAAGCTCAAAAGCCAAACTGATAATGCCCCGGTAAATTTTCAAACATTCCACACAGATTTTTCTACTTTTAATTTGCTTTTAGCTCCTCATTTTTATCTAAAACTTTATTTCAAATAAAGAGCTGAAAGTACTCAGTAATTGGTTTTATCAGAAGTTTCTATGACTTGAAAGAAAACTTTCCCAATTACGCAAATAAAAGGGGAAGAGGTGCAAATTGAACTTAGAAGGTTGTTTCACGTGAGATTTGTAATAACGAGTGTTTAACTTGTTGAATATTGTCACAGAACTTCTATGTTGAATGTGAAAAGTATTTTTTATTTATGAAGTGTCTTATCTGGTACGACAGATATGAAGCTACTTTTGTGTGTGTGTGTGTGAAGTTATATTTGTGATTCATGAACGCCAGTGATATGTAATAAAAATAACAGGCTTCTGCATAGGATGTAATTT
The DNA here is from genome assembly GCA_905475445.1 of Ochropleura plecta. Taxonomy (NCBI): domain Eukaryota; kingdom Metazoa; phylum Arthropoda; class Insecta; order Lepidoptera; family Noctuidae; genus Ochropleura; species Ochropleura plecta. The sequence goes on from FR997739.1 coordinate 16,021,117, forward strand.
CGGATGAGTTACTGTTATGTGCATATTTATTGTGCCAAAGACAAGTCTACAAATGTTATGCGTACGTTTTGTTCATGGGTTAGCCACAAAAACTAGCGCTGTGCTGTGAGCATGCTGAGTGTTGACCTACTTGTTGCGACAAGTCACGGCCTGCAAGTTATTTTTTTTGTGTCGTATGTATCTGTGATGTTAAGTATGTTTTTTTTGAGTTCCGACATCATTTGCGTCTAATAAATATTTTTTCTTTCTTTCATAAGCTAACTTATTGTAGTAGATGTCTATACTTACAATTACATAGGAGATTTCGTCTCCCTCGGTTCACTGAGTTGTGATTCTTCATCTATTAATTGCAAGTTAACATTTTCGCTTTTCGTATGAAAAGTTGCTGATATTGTCTTATCTTCTAATATAATATTCTCTACCTCCACACCGTTATCTTTTTTCCCATTGCCTTCCAAAATCCTCTGCTTTATCGACGGCCCTCTATTAAATGAAGAAGCCAACAAAGTTTCTTGGATGGTGTCGTTACCATTACAGATTTTATCCGTCTTGTGTGTTGGCATACGACCAGAATGATAACTATTTCTTACTCCACCAGTCGACTCAAAAAAAGGAAGCACTTGTTTGAACTCCTTCCTGAAGTTTTCGTTCAGCCATGCGTATAGAAAAGGATTATAACAAGTTGATGCCATCGCCATGGAATGAGCGAGAAAGAATGACACAAAATAATAGTTCCACTCTGTCATTTGAGCGTAAAAGTCATTGAAAATATTGATCAAGTTTATAGGCAACCAAGATATACCAAAGATAGCCACCATGGATATGAGCATTCTATTTGTACGTCTTTTTCTATCTCTGTCGGCTTCTTCTCTCCTGGTATTCTTAGCACCCGGTTTTGACCTCGCTCGATCATTTAATCTTATACTAACACATGTGTAACATATAGCTATTATTAAAAACGGTATAAGAAATTGTAGTACAGTTGTGAAAACTCCGAATATTTTTCTAGATTTATCGGAAGGCCAACTTTCTTCGCAGTAGTACGTCTTATTGTTCGTCGTTTGTATTCCCATGAAAAGGCCGTATGGGCAAGTTACGACCAGGGAAAACACCCATATGAATATTATAATAAAAATGCAGGTATTCAATTTCATCCGCGGATGAAACGGGTATATGATGACGAAAAATCTGTCTATAGCTATAGACGTAAGTGTTAGCGTTGATATGTAAACGCTTGTGCCTTGAGCGTATGGCATGAGATGACAGAGCAATCTTCCGAAAACCCATCTTCCTAGGAACGTGTACATAGGCGTCAAAGGCACGGCAAATATGCATAGCAGTATGTCTGAGAGGGCTAAGTTAGTAATGAATAGGTTTGTGACGGTTTGCATCGCTCTATTTCGGAAGACGACATAGCAGACGAGCACGTTGCCGAAGACGCCGAGAACGAAGATAACTGTGTATAAAATACAAAAAGCAACTTGAACTATTTTAACATCGATTATATCTGTGGTTTTGTTAGATTTGGGCTCGTCCATCACTTCCACTGATTCTCCAGTGAGGGTCTTAGTGAGGATAAGAACCCCTCCGCCTATGTAGTTGGTTCCGTTGAGAGACATGGCGGCGGGGACATAGCGACTGGCTAAGGATGCCAAGTCATCATGGCTGCTACTGTTGTATACGGACAGCATGTTAACTCCAAATTATCTTCCTTTCAAAAACTTCTGGTGCTTGCCAGTCCATCTGTGAACAATAAAAAAAAAATAAGTTAAGACATTACGTATTCATGTTCAAAGTTCAAAATTACAAGTTTGTTTAAAGGGATTTAAATACCGAACACATATTTTCAAGACAGGAAAATCAGTTCAAAGCCCACGCTCATTTAACCTTGCAGCAAGTGAATTTGATTATTTGAACCTTCCGACACGTGTGTAGAGACTAATATTGCTTAACTGATTCATAAAATTCCGAGATAATGGTGCTGTACTCGGGTGGTTGCCATGGCAACAAAAACGATCGCTATTAAACCCAAAACATTATTGCGGATGGGCTATTACGTCATACGGAGTATTATGTCATATCCTGGCACCATGTGCCGTAGCAACAAAAATACTGCGAGAATTATATTCAATTTGTAAGTTCGGGTCTAAAACCTCTCCTTCATCAATCTTCAGTGGCACGAATATCATTATGGATGGTTCTATCTATTTAGTGTTTTATTTCAAGAGAGAATTTAAATGTCATCTTAAGTTTTTCTAGTGGAATACATTTTTATGCTCCGATGATATCCAATTATGTAGATGGAATCACTTGAAATATTTATGTTATCATGAATGAACTCAAGTGGTACTCTAGCAAAACTCCGTTATGTCAATGAACTAATTTTAGAAAAAAAAAGTTATAATTATAATGTTAAACACACACAGCGCTGCCTTGTAAAAAAAAAGTATTTTTGGTATGGCACCGACTATTTTTAACCACTAATTGTATAAAAAAACAACCAGTAACAACCTTAAAAAAAAACTAACTGCACTTCTATTAACCAAATGTTACTACTCCATATCGGATTTTCTGGCTGATAAATTTTAGTTGTATAAGATCTGTGTTCTAAACTAAATAGTTTTAATGATGAACTGCATCAATGTTTGCATGCCGAAATGGTAGAATGTACAAGTATTCTCCGTAATTGTAACCACCTTATTGTAAATACCTACATTGTGAACAAATAAAATGAATATTCTATTCTATACTTATATTCATGGAGCTACTATTCATGGTATCCAGCTGAAAAGCCAGTGGTGAAGAAATAGTAAACTTATTGGTAATGATAAATTGGTGGGTAACAAGCTTCATAACTAAGATATCGAAACCCAATTTTTGACTGAACGGGACGGAAATCTGGTTTCCAAGTTCATGTAGCCCCGGATCTATTCAAGCCGCGAGATTATAGGTTTGTTTAAGGTGAGCTCGTTTTACTGTCTCCTTCATCTCTGTCCGGTGTGCTGGGCATAGTCGCCGGAGAAACGATGACTGTTAGTTGGGGTAGATAGGTACTTGAATGAAGACCGCGAATTGGCAAGCGTGAACTGGGACACAGATTCATTAAAGAGATGATCTTCACAAGTTGGCTGGTTGTAATGAACGAGAGTTGCCAAAAACTCATGATCATCATCATCATTTTCCTGCCCTTGTCGCACTCATTTGGGGTCGGCGCAACACGTTTTCTTCTTCCATTATCCCCTATCAGACGTCACGGCATCATTTAACGTATGCGAGAGTTCCAGCGAATCCAGCGGTGGACTACTGCAAGCTGATGATGAAACTGGATAAATAGGATATGTTTTATCCCAGTACTGAAACTGTTTGAGACTGCCGTAGACTGGCAACACTGCCGTAAAGTAGACAAGTTCTCCCCCAAGCTAATTTAATATAAAAACTATCTAACTCGAAAGTAATTCGCTATAAAACATTATAAGTCAATCAGTAACCATCTGATTAACGGATGATATCGTTTGCAGAGTGTAAATAGACCAATAAAGTGAAAAAACCTAGATATGTGGTGACTCAGTGTTTTTTTTGCAATATGAACTTTAATAAACAATAAGTGACTATTTAAACTGTGGAATGCTAGTATCTGTAATTAGAATGGTTAGTAAGAACATTAAAACAATTTAAAAGTGCTAAATCGGAATAAAGTGAGTCGAAATATCCAGTGAACGTTAACTTTTAAAATAACAATAACACCGCCCCACAACCAACTGTCAAACTCGTGGGCGCGTTCCAGCACCTGACACTGTAATAGCTATATTCTTAACATAAACAGCAGCACAAGCGCCATCTGGTGCCGAGTAGCGGACTTACTAGAAAGCGTTCCATTTCTAGTTAAATCATATCTGAAGCATTGTCAAAGAACTGTCAAATAGTACATTTAGTGTTGTCCTCTCACAAAAATTACCCCATTTCGGGGAAATTAATTTAGAACTCGGACCACCCGGACAAAAAAAAAAAAAAAAAAATGGGGTCGCGAATTAAAAGCACTAGCAATAGCGGCCGAAAGGATCCTCCGCAAGTAACTTGTTACAGATGCAAAAAACAAGTTGATCACCGAAGTACGTTACTATGCACCTCATGCAAAAACCATTTTGAATTTGATTGTGCTGGTTATCCTGAGAAGGTATATCGCTTAAAGAATCTAGAAGAAAGGAAAAAGTTCAAATGGGAATGCAAAGCGTGCACCCAGAAAGCAAAGGAACAAATCACACCCAGCTCCCCTGCATCCAATGTAACTCTGAGGACAAAGAAACGATTGTCTCCTAAAGCTTACATAGATGACACACCTAACGTATCTGAGGAGAATACGCCTTGGTCTACTCCAAAGAGCACAACCTCCGATATATATGACTCACACATACTCACAATGGATCATATACATGATGACTCAGCTGCCATAACCGACAAAACATTATCAAGGAGTATGGACTGTACGGTAACTGATCCAATCTACGCTCAGGAACTGAAGGATATGATTGAACTCCTTCAAACACAACTAAGTAGTTCGCAGAATGAACTTGAGAATATCATACTCGAAAACAATGAGCTTCGTAAACAAAACGATAAATTGCTTCAAGATAACAATACTCTGAAAAAGTTCTTATGTCAACCTCCGCAAAAAGAATATACATATTCTTTGATGCACCAGGATATGCAAGCCTTCTTTACGCCACCTAGAATTCGGGCTCCAAGTAGTAATGGTAACACAAAGATACAACTCAGTGAAAATATCTTGAGCCTACAAAAAAACATCGCAGATCTGGAACATCAGTTAAACCAAGCTGGAAACGAAATCTGCAACCTCAAGGATCAAATACTGAAGCTTCAGAAGATGCTGGCAAGTAAAGAGAAATATCAAAAGGTAAAAAATGCTCCACTGGATGATCTAGAAATTGAGCGCACAAGCAAGATACTTATATTTGGCACTCAACAATGTGTTGGACTATCATCTGCATTAATGCACTCAAGACAGGATACATCATACGAAAAATATACCGTCACGTCCCTAACGAAGCCATATGCACTAACTAGTGAACTTATTAAGAACTGCCAAAATATTCAGCTATCGCCAAGTGACAAACTGATTATTTGTGTGGGTGAAAATGACTATGATGTAAAGATTTTGTCCTCACAACTTCGCCAACTTCTCGATGTATTTGGCAACAATAGTGTAATCATTCTAAGTTTACTAAAGAATATGTACTTAAATTTAAATGACTTGAATCAAACCATAAGTAACATTTGCAATGAATACAAAAATGCTTGCTTTATTGACGCTAATCATAATTTAAATATCACATGTAAACTAATTAATTATACTATTGACTATGATGATTATGAAAAAAAATACTTGAATGTCAAAGAACTAAAGAAATTAATACTGCGTAGTCAGCCAAATCCTACGAAAATTGATTACAAAAGGAAAAATAATCCCAAGGGAACAATCCCATATTACTTTGCACGAAAACAGCCAGAATGTGACACTCAAAATAAAACTGATGTGATAAATCCCCCTTTGACAAAAATAGGTACTATACCGCACTATTTTAAAGTTGTAGAAAGGAAACAGCTTTTTCGTGAAAAATTTTAGCAAATCCAAGAGTTTTAAAATATTTCATCAAAATATCGCGAGTATCTTATCAAAACAAGAAATATTTGAACTAACTCTACTGGAATTACGGGACGCGAACATTGAACCTGATATTTTGTGTTTCTCTGAAACCTTTATACGTGCCGGTAATGAAAAATACTTAAAACTAAATAACTATGTCTTAGCAACTGCATTTAGTAGAGACAAACAGAGAGGGGGGACCTGTATCCTCACAAAACAGGGTATTATGTACAATGAACTTACTTACATAAAAAAATATTCAACACAAAAATCATTTGAAGCCTGTGGCATTGAAATCCCGTTGCACAAATTAATTATAGTTTGTCTATATAGAACGCCAAAGTCTGACCCCAATGTATTTTTGAATAAGCTTGACCAATTTATGAACGAAACACACAATAAATATGGGCCAAAAACAAAAATTGTAATTGCTGGTGATTTCAATATAAATACTCTAAAACCAGGCAAAGTGACTACCTATTTAAACGATTTGTGTAATACCAATAATCTCCAAATACATATTAATATTCCCACACGTAAAGACGCTTGTATTGACCACATACTAAGTAATATAAAGAGAACATCAATAGATGTTTTGCCTCTTTATTTATCTGACCACGACACTGCCCAAATGTTAGACTTTCCAGTAAAAGAGCAAAATTCGAAGTCGAAATCATACTACGTTTATAAGAAAGACTACTGTAACGAAAATATTAAAAAATTCACAGCATATCTCGGAAGTTTATCATGGTCTGAAGTACACCTAGAAACTGACCCAAATAAGGCTTTTAATAAATTTTATGACTTATTGTGTCTATTATATAATTTATGCTTCCCAAGAATTAAAATAAAGATTAATAACTCTAACACATACAAACAAAAATGGATCAGTAAAGGCTTAAGAAATAGTTGTAAAACTAAACGATCTCTAAGATATCTTTACTACAAAAATAAAACTGTAATGTTCAAAACAAAATATAAAAAATATTCGAATATACTGCAGAAGTGCATCACTAAATCCAAAATTAATTCCAATATTAATTTCATTGAAAAAAGCCAGAACAAATGTAGAGCAGCGTGGTCTGTCATTAATCACGAAATCGGAAGTACAAAATGTAACAATGAGATTTCCGAAATACAATTAGATGAGCAGGTACTGACGGATCCCACTGACATAGCGAACGCTTTTAATAATTATTTTATTGACTCGACAAATACTTCAGGAACTAATAATGTACTTAATGACTCTAATACGGCGTCAATTCCTAATTCCATGTTTCTTAATTCCATGACTGAAGAAGAAGTTAAAAAAGAGATAATGGCTTTAAACAATACTAATTCCGAAGGCTATGATGGAATTAGCACAAAAATAATTAAAGCCTGTAAGAATGAGCTAATCTCAATATTAACTTATCTAGTCAACCTTTCATTTTCATCAGGTACTTTTCCTGATGCATTAAAACTATCAATTATAAAACCACTTCACAAAAAAAACAATAAAAATGACGTGAAAAACTACCGTCCGATTACTCTTATTCCTATTTTGTCAAAAGTATTTGAAAAATGTATGCTCAATAGACTTGTAAATTTTTGTAGCAAATATAATATTATAGCAAAAGAACAGTTTGGATTTCAAAAGCACAAGTCGACAACACAGGCAATATTTTCCCTTGTGAGCAATACTCTAACTAATCTAAATAATAATCACTTAACAACAGGGCTCTTTTTCGATCTGTCACAAGCTTTTGACTTTGTAGCACATGACGTTTTATTAAAAAAGTTAGAAAGTATTGGAATAAGAGGACTAGCATTACAGTGGATTTCGTCTTACCTACGTGACCGGAAACAATACGTTGTCATAGAGAAAGTACATGAAAACCTACTTTCTTCGTTTTCTTCTGACCCCAGGGAAAATAAATGCGGCGTTCCTCAAGGGAGTGTCTTAGGACCCATTTTATTTATTTTATACATAAATGACATAGTACGAGTGACTAATCATAAATGTTTATTATTTGCAGATGACATTTCAATTATTGTGACGTCTGATAAGAAGTATAAATCAATATCTGACCATGAAATTGACATTAATAATACTATTGACAACATTTTAGAATGGCTACGGACAAATAAATTAAAAATAAACTTAGACAAATCTAATTTTATACAATTTAATCAATCTAAACATGCTAAATACAATTTTAAACTTAACGTTGATAGACTGGAAGAAGTTGCACAAACCAAATTCTTAGGTATCATCATAGATCGAGATTTAAATTGGAAAGCACATGTAGACAACTTGTGCAATAGAATCAACAAATTTGCTTATGCTCTCAGACAAGTTAAGAACGTGACAAATAGAAAAACAGCAACAACTACCTACCACGCATATATAGAGTCCATTTTACGCTACGGCCTCATTATTTGGGGAAACAGTACAGATAAAGATAGAGCATTTATTGCACAAAAAAAATGCATAAGGGCCATTTGTGGACTTAAACCCGATGAGTCCTGCGAACCATTTTTTAAAAAGCTAGGTTTATTACCACTTCCCTCACTTTATATTTTTGAAACTTGTAAATATGTATACAGTAATAAGGGATTGTTCAAAAAAGCGTATGAAGTAATAACTCGACCAACAAGGGATCCACACAGACTTTTATTAAAAGATAATCCTAAGTCAGCCAAGTATGCTAAAAGCTGCCTTGTAATGTTTGTACGTATATACAACAAAATACCAAATGAACTAAAATTACTGAATAATATTAATTCATTTAAAAGCAAATTATATAAATGGCTGAATGGACATAACTTTTATGACATTAAAGATTTCTTTGACATGTAAATAATTATTAAATATACTCGTATGTTCTTAAATTGTAATTGAAAATTGTGTTATATATAATGATTAAATTGTGTACTTATGATATTATTTTGCATGCAATGAATACAATTTGTGTTTAGCTAAACATGTGGACATTATACACAAAAACCAGACTGTAACACCTTTATACCATGTTTAAAGCAAATAAAGACTTATCTTATCTCTTATCAGTATTATGATCCCGTTGGACTATTAATGAACTCCACGCAAACAAAGCCGCTGGAAGTAGTTAGTCTAATTATCATCATTATTTGATGATTTAACTTGTTAGTACCCACTGGACTTAAGCTTTCGATATAAACCTTTTATTAGCTCGTTAGAGAATGTCCCCCTAATCGCCAAACTTGTTGTTATAACTTTGGAATTGCCATTTAATCCAGTTGTTATATTGTTGTATTTGTTGAGGGATTAACAAGACAATTCAGCAAGGCTGGATTAGGACCACCCGAATACTGTTGGCTGAACACCTTTGTAAGCCTATTTTGATATTGACTTAAGCATAAGCGCTTATAGTTGGTGCGAATTATAGTCAAATGTGCAGTAATGGCAGGATTAGGGTTAAAACCCAATCTGTGCTTTGTTGTGCAGTCAATTTGGTTAGTTTTTAATAAAAATCTGCTTAGCCTTTTCCCAACTATGTTAGGGTCGGCTTTAAGTCTAGCTAGATTCAGTTTAATACCAGTATTTTACATGAAACGACTGCCTATCTGTCCTCCACAACCCAGTTACTAACTTAGTACAAAATTATACGATACCCCTTTGTAAGACTGGTTGTCACACTTTCGGGACACTGACTAATTGTAACGACGTTTAAAGATCTACAAGTGACAGACCAACAGCGCGTAACGTGCTTTCTGAGGCATGGAGGAAACTCTGTATGTGACGGGTGGTAACCCATCCACAGACTAACCTAAGTCAGCGCGGCTTAAGCTAAAGATCGAACCGACCGGCTGTTATTATTTATCGTCGAGCTCCGCTGAGGTAGTTTTAGTAAACGAGTAGTCACAATTCGACAGTCATTCTTTCTAATCGAGTTTTATTTAATACTAGCTAGCGCCCGCGGCTTCGCCCGCGTGATGTAAAAAAAAAACAAGTATCCTATGTGTTATTCCAGACTAAAATCTACTTCTGTGTTAAATTTCATCAAGTTTTGACGTGAAAGAGTAACAAACAGCCATATATCCATCCATCCTCACAAATATTCGTATTTATAATATTATATAGTAGGGCAAGTAATGCAAATAGGTATATTTATTTTATATTTATGTTATTTAAATGAGAGAACTAAAACAAAACAAAGATAACTTATCATAAATATATCTTTATTTTAAGATAAAGTTCAAGTTAATCAGTTTCTTCTAGCCAAACGTGTTCCACCCTATGCTGCATCGTCGCTTAAAACCAGGCGAGTAGCCTGCCAGGGTTGTCGTCTGACACTTCCCCCGATCTGCCCAGTACGGTGGAAGTTATTTGATGATTCCCAATCCGTTAGCCGTGAAAATGATTCTCGAAAGCGCTGGCAGTGAACAAAATCGTCCAACAAAATAACAGAAACACGAAAATGGAACACGGATAGAATTTAAAATTTGTTCAGTAACTTGATCAGCGAACGAAGAAGTTTTGACTACTTTTGACATAGGTGTACATCAAAGTAGTCAGTTTTATGTTGACATTAACGAGTACAGCACTCAGAAGTATTTTAATACCGGAGAGTTACCGAATTTCCTGAAAAACAAAGAAGTCGAAACAAGGTTTCCAATTATACAATCGAAAATCTCGTATGCGTTGACAGTTTACAGCAATGTTTTTGTGAAACAGACTCTTACATATTCTGAATATTCAACAATATCTGTTACTTAGCATAAAATCCGTAAAAATCCGTATCATCGTAGTTGGATCTCGTTTAGAAAAAACAGATTCCGAATGCTACGGCAGCATCGTCGAAGCATTTGTCAGCACGCTCTGTTCTGTTTTTTTTTTTCTAGCAAATGGTCTGCGCGACAGAAAAGGGGGAGAATGAGGGAACAAAAGAAGATATTTTTTTTCGATATATCCCGCGAGTTAAAGTTAGCGTTAGCCCAAAGTACCTAACTATACCACGCGTACGAAGTCGCGGGTGGAAGCTTGTATTCCTATAAACCAAGGCTCTCCATGCGCCGGAAAGCTCGCTAAGCCGTTGATCCTGGCTGTCATTTGAAGACCTTTGACAGTCGTTAAGACTAATCTTTTCTTTGACGGCGCGTTTGGCGCAGTGGCTGAGCGGTTGACTGCTGCGCTGCGTGTCGCAGGTTCCATTCCCGCACGGAACAAATATTTAAATGACCTGCAGATAGTTGTTTCAGGTCTGGCTTTGTTTGTTTGTTTAAATGTTTGTAAATCACTAGTTTGGTGCAACGTATTTAAAAAAAAAAAGCTTTATAATGAATAATTTAGCCAGAAACGTGTTGTATTGCCTGGGTTTCAGAGGTCAGATAAGTATTAGCTCTATGTAAAATATTGTTATTCAATTGCACTGATCAGACTGAAAAAAAAACCCCAAAGTAGGTGGCAAAGGCTTGGTAGATAGTGAATTTCGTAATATTTTTTCAATGCAATAATTGTTACTCATATTCTAAACTCGGGGTCTATTGCGTAACTTAAGGCGCGGCAATATGCTAATATTTAGGTATTCACGAAAGTGACGCTAGCTGCATACTAGGCATGGTCTGACACAAGTACACGACAGTATTGCATCGAAAGAATAGAAATAAGGTCGAAAATATTTCGGTGTTTGATTTTATTTGAATATCATGTCCGCTAAAATGTAGGTCATTTTGCAGTTTTTATTGAATATAAAAAAAATACAGCTCAATGTTTGAAAAATTTTTGATATCTCTTATTATATACCATTTTCTTTGTTATAGATATAAAAATAATTATGATGGTTGTCGCTGAAAAAATTGAGAATTTCGAGACGAAAAAATTTTAATTTTTTTTCGTAGTACTAGACCACTTTTGTAAACTTATTTTGTTTAACTCTTTACTTTATGTATTGAACTATACACGGTAATTTTTTTTGGCTAGTGGCATGTACAGATACGGCTAACTTTGCGACGAAAAACTAGACGTTTTACGAAGTGTTTGCTTTGTACAGCGCCTTAAAAGGAAAAAACGAAACCCTTGTAAGATCGCTTTGCTGTCCGTCTGTCTGTCTGTCAAGACCATTTATCTAGGGTATCGAGATGAACTTAAAACCATATACTTAAGTACGCCCCTTAGAGCTGTAAAAAAATCAACCTTCTAAGTCTACGCAATCAAAAGATATGGACGTTTATATCGCAAGTTTGTACGGAACCGCACTTGTTCTTTTTAATAACTGACAGTAAGCTAGATAGAATATTTTTTATTATGTACACCATATAAATAACAAGATATACATTAAAAAAAAATTATAAATAGGGTGACACAATGGGCGGTCTTATCGATAAAAGCGATCTTTTCAAGACAACTTTTGGATGGATTTAAAGGAGGAGAAACAGTACTGTAGGTAGTGTGGTGTAACATTTTTCAAAATTAATAGCTACATTTAAAAAAACATACTTATATATAAATACATATAATATACATTTAAAACAATAATCATCAAGACCAAAGAAGTATAGTAATGGAGGGGCTCAAAAAGATGTACTAAATACGTGGGGACCGTTCGCGTCGGTGTCCCTCTCACCCTGTCCATTGAAATGCATTACAACACCAAGGTGCTATACTTCAGAATCTAATTAACTCTTAACACCGAGTTATTCTTCGTAACGTCGCAATTAAGTAAGGAACCCTTACAAAATTAATGGGAATATTTCTGAGCGTCATTCCAAAGATTCTTCTCCTAATGGTTGGTTTATTGTTCTTTCAGAATCAAGGCGTGAATTCAAATCAAATTCAAAAGGTATCTTCTGTTTTAAAGTCATTTCAGGTGGTTTAAGTAAAGGAATATTTGAACTTCATAAGTAGAATCAATCGGATCGATACGGTATCGGAGTCGGACGCACGATACGGTTAGCGCAGTGGCTGAGAAATCAACAGCTGTGCTGCTTCTCGCGGGTTCAATTTCCGCATTTTTGACAAGACAATAACACAAATTTACTTAATTTTTAAAAAAGAACAACAAAAACTACACTTGCTTAACTACACTTTTTTTAATAATAATTAGTTCTGTAAGAGGCCAAAAGGCCTCTATCTCAGCATGATGCTGCAATATGGCAGCCATGTCATAGCGCTGATATTCTGATAGGGTCCGAGCAAGTCAAGCCCAACGAAGTTAGTGTAAATAATAAATGAGATCTCATATAAAATTAGCGTTTTTATTTTGTTATTCCACTGCATTGCAATGTCAGAGTATAAAACTGCCATAACGCTGCTGAAAAATGCATTGTTTATGGATGTTATTAAGAGTGTTATTTTATTATTTTGATCTTAAAAATACACAGTATTGTTTTTTGTTTATAGTGAGTGGTCGCAAAATGTCGACATTAATGATTTTCAAAAGACTCTTAACGAGGCTGAAAGGTACTTTCATCGCTGTCATTGCGATATTTATTTATTTTGTACCTGGGAATATTTTAGTTCAAAATCTTTTTATTTCACTTAGGCCTACTCGACGTTTTATACGTGCCCATACGTATAAAACGTCGAGTAAAAGGTGCACGGTTCAGGATGGTCGTTTCCTATGGAGAAGAACCGATAAGAAACTCCATGGTTCCTCTTTTAAAATCATTTGGTTTTATTACAGCGGTAGTACAGTATGAGAAGGCAGCGAAGGCCCGACATTAAGTCATTGCTTAGTTTACAAAACGTAAAATAAGGTAAGAAGTTAAAAAAGTTAACAAGTGCCTAAAAATCTACAAGGCCAACAATGTCCACTCATTCACAAAAAAACCGGCCAAGAGCGTGTCGGGCCACGCTCAGTGTAGGGTTCCGTAGTTTCCCGTCCATCACAATAAGTGTTCCCACTTATGAGTTTAAAGGTGGAGGAGCGTGCAATGTTGCACGTTCCGCGGTAGGCGCTCCAACAGTTTTTGTACAAAAAAGACAAAAAGTTGTACAAAATACAACTTTTTGTCTTTTTTGTACAAAAACTGTTGTGTCAATCAAGTTCAAAATGATTTTCCTAGAATGTCCTTATAAAGTTCTACTTTTCAGATTCTTTTCATATTTTCTAAACTTATGGTTCAAAAGTTAGAGGGGGGGGGGACACATTGTTTTTTACTTTTGGAGCGATTATTTCCGAAATTATTGACATTATCAAAAAATGATTTTAGTAAACCCCTATTCATTTTTAAATACCTTTCCAACAATATATCACACGTTAGGGTTGAAATAAAAATAAAAACACTTCCCACTTTACATATAGGGTGGCTACCCTAATAAAACATTTTTTTCCAATTTTTATTTTACCACTTTGTCGGCGTGATTGATTTACATATTGGTACCAAATTTCAGCTTTCTAGTGCTAACGGTCACAGAGATTAAGCGAGGACGGACGGACGGACGGACAGACAGACATGGCGAAACTATAAGGGTTCCTAGTTGACTACGGAACCCTAAAAATGGATAAAAAGAATTTAAACAACAAAAAAAAGAAAATATATGAAACATGTGATACAAATGTTGCCATCAGTACTGTAACTATTCAGAACAAAGGTTGTATAAATATGTGATATGACAAAAAAAAACTGATTCAAGAAATCACAAAAAAAATAAGATTGAGAATAGTTAGAGATATCCGCAAATTTGTGCCGTTTATGAGCTACCAGGGAAGCCGGATGCGCAGAAAGAACTATAGCCAGACTTCTTTATCTTCAACATGGTCCTTGATTTTGTAATATGCTTTTTCAATATGTACACGTTTGATGTAGTTTTAGTTCCGGAAATAAATAGGCACTGGTTTTTCGTAACCAAAGGAATAAAACGGGACTGCCGGGGTTGCGGCTTGTTCGAAAGAGATACTGCAGCCCCGGAACGTAAAGATCAATAGAAGGAACATGAATGGGTTTTAGTCTGTACAAGTCTGACACTCCCCCCCACTTCGTCCAGAGTGGGGAAAGTTATTTGATGAATTCCTATTCGCAAAAAAAGGGTAAAACAGGATCCTATTACAATGACACCGCTGTTTGTCCTTCAGTTAGACAGTTGAAATTTTCATAGATGATGTATTTTTGTCGCCGCTATAACAACAAATCACAGGAAAAAAAAATTAAGGGCTTCGATACAATGACCATTTTTTTGCCGTTTTTATAGATATCGAAAAAAAGTAACCTATGTGTTATTCCAGACCATAATCTACCTCTGTGCCAAAGTTCATAAAGATCCGTTCAGCCTTTTTGACATGAAAGAGTAACAAACATCCATACATACATCCATACGTCCATACATCCATACATCCATACATCCTTACATCCATACATCTATACATCCATGCATCCTCGGAAACATTCACATTTATAATATTACATATATAGTAGGAAGTGGTATGGTATGGAATCCATCGTGCGCGAGGTCGACTCGCACTTGACCGGATTATTTAGTACTAATTAGGCTTGTGTTGGTTGCAAATCACTTGATGTGAAACGATGGCCTACGTGAAGCACGCATGCCTAGAAGAAAACGATTCAATCGATCCAGATTACAAGGCACAAGTGACAGAGAAGAGTACGTAGGTACAATACATGTAAACGCCCGGTTTTTAGGACAGAAATTAACGGAAATTGTGAAGCCCGCGTCAATTTTACTTTATTGGTTGACTGAATTATCAACAGCGATACGAATTAACTGGCTTATGTTTAATTTAAACAGGTCGATGAATTTCGTTTCAGAAATCGGGTGATAGTATTTTAAATTGTGATTTTCATATATTTTTTCCCTCTATTTTTTTTGCATAGTTGTCTATCTTCGTGTTATAGTTTTGGTGGTAAATAATGATAGGCAAATATAGTTACCATATCAACTAACTATTACTTAAATGTTATTATATAATTTAATGAAAATATCGTTCATAAAAGATAAGTCCATATTGTTTTTGAACGACCTACTCTGTAATAAGTACCTACTCACTTCACTAAAAATGTCTATAATTAAATCTCTGTATTTAAATACAATGAATAAATGTAAAAAACACAGCAAATCGTTTTATTAACAATGAAAATCTGCAGTTTGAATGTTCTTGAAGTACTACTTCCGGTGAAAATATCGAATTATTTTGTTATTAAAAACTCGTTTTTAAACAAACTGATAAATACGTCAGAATTTTTTTTTATATTTTACAAAACGTTGCCCCATGTTAGAAATTTTTCATGTAAGTAACAAATATTTATATGACCTACAGATAGTTGTTTCGTGTCTGGCTGTTTGTCTGTGAATTTAAATGTTTGTAAACGCACCCGCGATACAGGAGAAATCCTTAGCGTGGGACAACGTTTTTTTTTTAAAAAAAAAGAAACTATGATTATCTTTCGATTCTTCCAAAGTGCCAACAAATAAACAAATCCCGCTGAAGATTATGGCATAGACCACAAACACAGAACCTACCTAAAATCGTATTCGTGACACAGAAAACATTGAGAGCCGTTAAAACTGAATTAATGGCCTCACAAATTAACGAAGAGTCTCAATCCTTCGCACAATTCAGTTGATTCCATCCCTTTTGAAGGACATGGCCTACATTTTTACAAGTTTCATAGATTCGAAGTCGACATTCATTTGTTTTACGAATTGATTAGTGACCCTATTTATTGTAATTTCACAAGTTTATCAAATAAATTAAAACCAGTCAAGTGCGAGTCGGACTCGTGCACCAAGGGTTCCGTACAAACTTGCAACATAGACGGCTATATCTTTTGATTTTTACATCTCCAAGGCACTACAGACTTGAGGTTTTAATTTCAATTCGATACCTCTCCTCCATGCGATCCCGAGATGAGAGGTCTTAACGAACAGACAAATATGGACAACAAAGTAATTATATACTTTTTGAGGTATGCCTTTATCATTCACAAAATGAGCAAATTAATATATCTCTTTCTCTATCACATCCAAAGAAATTTAAAATACTAGTAGAGCGGATATGGGGATTATTTTTATACAAAAATTTTGATCCCTAACATTTTCGATTTTGATACACGAATGCTACCTGGCAAGCGGCCGTGTGACTACTCAGAACGATATGTTACCAAGTAGTAACAAGTATTGGATTACGATTTTCTTATACTATTATCTTCATTCGTCTATCATTTGTAAATATTTGGATGTCTTTGCATGCGCCAATAAACTCCAAATATTATGTAGGTTACTAAATTCGTTTTTTTTCATGTCACCATAATGTTTTTTTAATCTTTCTTCATTACATAAATTGATGGGTAACAAACTAACAACTACCCCACATTTATGGGGTTTTACAAGGGGTTGATGGGATGACAACACGCACCAAGCTACTTTGATATAAGTAATTAAGGTGAAAAGTATGAAAAATATAAAATTTTAATTATGATACGATATTAATTACGTTAATATTGGAATGTGAAATAAATACATAATGATGGCTCATAAACAATATTGGAGTATCGCAACACGTTTTAATTTTCTAAATTAAGTACTTGTTTCCGTTGAAATGGATAATAAGTGCTGATAAGTAAAATTGTGTGGGAGGCAACGGTCTTTTCTCGCGTCGTTATAGCTAAATTATTGAATTTTAAATTTATTATCTTTATGCTTTTAACCTCTCAAGGACCGCCATTATTTACGTCAACTATCCGTCAAGCACCGCCGGGCGGGCTCTTATCGTAAGCGTAATCTGATTTTAAGACTTATCTTTACTACTAATACAGTTTTAAATCGGTCGGGGTTTGGTGGCACAAATTTGTGCTAGTGGGGCTCAACGGTAATACTTGTTTATTGGCACGTTTTTGTGCCGCTGGGGCTCTAGAGGTTAAACAAAAATATGAAAATAATCGTTTGTGGTTTGAAAAATATTATATTTAAAAATAAAACATCGCGTATGCTGCTTCAGAACGCGCTTTTAAAAGTTATTTTATGTGGGTGCGTGAGTGGTTGTGTAGTGATTCATTATCACTACACAACCACTCACACACCCACACACGTCATTTACACAAACACGCACATATACGGTACCTACCAATTTATTTATTTTTTACTTAACTGTTGTTGTTGTTGTTGTATCGTAAGTGTATTGATAAACATTTAAACTCACATACACAAACAGGCAGACCCGAAACAACTACCTTTAGGTCATACAAATATTGGTTCCGTGCGGGTATCGAACTCGCGACGCAGTAGATTACGCAGCCACTGCGCCAACCGTGTCGTCCTCAAATCAAATCGACTGTCATAAATCCTAGAATAGATAAAACTGTCATGTTTATTCTGGCTTATATTCTTGTAAGTATATTCGGGGATAGCGCTGGTTGCAAAGATACAGGATCTGTGTTGATTCGGCATCAGAAGATTCCAATTTAAAATATTGATAATTAAGCCTATTACTTGTGCAATGTGTTAATGTTGTTTAGTGAAATAAATAACCATTCTATTCAATTCTATCAATTCTGCAGCATCTCACAAAATCCTTTAATAAAGTTCCTAAAAACATAACAAAAAGAACGAAATCTAAACCTTATCGGGATATAGAGACGGTTCAAAATGTTTTCATACCCTAGAATCTTTGATAAGCACGAACCAAATCACTTTCCGCCCGTTTGCATGGCTATGAAATGTAGTAAACGACCCTATACTTTGAACCCCAACTTATGTTATGGGTGGTCTTTAACCCATATTCTGAAATGAAGTAGAAGAGTGCATCTTTGTACGCTATTTTTAGATTTGAATTGAGATATCGCTCACCTAGATCTTAACTAAGACAACTCAAAAACAGTATTTTTCAGAAGACGAAGGAACGTATTGCTGTTTGTATGGGAAGTTATCCTTACTAATATTATAAAAGCGACAGTGAGTTTGTTTGTTTGTTACGTCTTCACGCCTACATGGCTAAACCGATTTTAATGAATTTTGGTACAGAGATAGTTGGGACCCTTGAGACAGAAATAGGCTAACTCTTTTAAAAAAAAGGGAAGAAAAGGGAAACCTTAGCTTTGCTATTACAATAAATAAGGCGCTAGGTCAAAAACTACAGGTAGCAGGTACCTGCAAATTAGAAAAGGGGAACTGTGTTACCCCGAATCTAACGTGAGCAAAACCGCGGACAAAAGCTAGTAATCAATATTTAAAAGTAGTCTATTCACTCTGCAAACGGCAGTCACAGGATACTTTAATCTGAAGGTAAGTAAAAAGAACTTGGTCGCAAGTCGCAGCAGCATTCCAATGATACTTATCCGATAACCTATGATACCCATTCCGTTTACTTTGGCTTAATCTTGTAAGTACTATTACCGGTGAGTACATTTCCAATACGCTTGGTAAATCTATTTGGCTTAACGGCAAATGTTCTGTAGTTCAAAGATTTAAATCGTTAGATGATTCTCCTAAATAGATTTGATATACAATAGAGAGGTGTATATGTAAATGTTTCTTGTGTCAGGCCGCAATCTATTTGTTCTAGTTTGACTAAATCTTTAAGCAAAATGATGATGGTATATGCCATCTACAAACTACTAATTGAATAAAATATTGTTATTCTTATTGCATAGGTCTTTCAAAAGAATGTCGCCTTCTGTTTTGCTTTGACACATGACACTTAATGACATATGTTGCCTTGGAAGCGGCATGTGTAAGTTTAGGTACTCTCCTCAGTATTGCCACTTTCCCAGCGACATAATTACTGTGAGCATATCTGAGGGCTTAAATCTTCGGTTCGATTAGAACGTGTAGTTTACACAGAGACAAATGTACGTGCAATTAGGGAAACGACGCTCTTCAAAGTTGTGGGATTAAGTCTTGAAAATTGTTTTAGTAGTTTCGTAAATTGTTTTATTGTTAGTTGTTGAGAGTTGTGACAAACATTTGAATTTGTGTTTGTGTCTGAATCGTTAAAGTCTAGCAAACACAAATTATAACTTGTAGACTCCTAAATTAATGCATTTCGGTGTTCAGTGTCGCTAAACACCTGCTTTTGGTTCGAAAATGGTTTTACCTACTTCGTTTCGTAAATGTTTTAATTGTTAGTCACTGAAGATGTTTGTATCGGGATAAGTAAATCTGTGTGATAACCACATTAATCTTTTAATACTATATAATATAATAATGAAGGGTTTAATTAAAAATGTTCTCTAGGGGTGGATAATAGCAGCCGCTCGGGTCGTTCTTCAGATAAGGCCAGGCTTGCTGTGGTTGGTCATCATCATATCGAATTTCTTCAGCTTTAAGCTCATTCCGATCCGGCTGTCAATTTTTTTTTTATCAACTAACAACTAACAGTGATAATATGGATTAGTTTATAACACACTCTTATTTTCAATAAAAAATGATAAAAGAGTCATTAAGACCTTCAGTTTTTCATACCAGCCCGAAAGAGATACCGCGGCCCCGGAATACAAAAGGCAAAAGAAGGTACATCAGTCGAGAGATGAACTGTTTTATGAAATCCGCATCTCACGTTGATATACACCTCGATTCATTAAATTCTTTTAAGACCCAAATACTAGGGCACGCCACAATAGTGGCGGTAAGTCCCCTCTTTGAGGAGTGGCTGGAGAGGCGTCATGGCGTCCTCACCTACCGCCTGACGCAGGTCCTCACCGGTCACGGAAGTTTCGGGAGGTTCCTGCACATAATCGGGCGGGAGGAAACGCCCGGGTCTCACCATTGTGACGATCGCCCGGAGGACATGGTGGAGCACACAGTGGCGGTCTGCCCAGCTTGGGCGGAGCACCGCCGTGCCCTCGCAGAGGTGATCGGCGGCGGCGATCTCTCGCGTCCGGCCCTGGTTCAGTCCATGGTCCGGAGCGAGAGGGAATGGGAAGCGGTCACCTCCTTCTGCGAAGCAGTAATGCTAGCAAAGGAGGTGGCCGGGCGTTTGAGGGAGAGAACCTCAAACCGACCCAGCCGCTGCGGAAGACGCCCCGGGCGCCGGGCGCCGCGAGACGACTCCTGGCCACCGTAGATGCGGGCCTGTGGACGGTGAGCAATGGGTAGCTCACTATCCGTCCGTCTATTGACGACAGGCCGTGTCGACGGCGCGTTCGTGTTTCACGCGCGCCTCAAAGAGATGTCAGCAAAGCAGAGGGGCTTGCCAGAGCCTCCGCCTGCCGGGGTTGCGGGTTGTTCGAAAGAGATACCGCGGCCCCGGAACGTAAAGGGCAATAGAAGGAACATGGTGGGTTTTAGTCAGTAAAAGTCTGACACTCCCCTCCGCTCCGCCCAGAGCGGGGGAAGTCATTTGATGATTTCCGGCCCCAAAAAAAAAAGAAGACTTAAATACTAAAGTCTTAAAATCAATCTCCTAAGGACTTGCAGTTTTAGTAATAAGCCACCTACATCTGGCAACTTGCCTACCCAAATTACATCCCATTGTTTTTAATTCATATTTTAATTTTGATCTCATTTGTTTTCCTTTTTGTAACAAGTTTCGTTTGTTTTGTCTTCTGTTATACCCAAAAGAAATTGTATTTTTTGTTGTTTTGTTTTACTATAAATACATTTTATTACTCATTATGTAAAAATGTTGGTTAATCTGTAATTGGCAAATGTATAAGTCCAATACTATAATTTTTATTTTTTAAGATACTTTTATACAGAAGCTGTTGGTGACCTTTTTAATAAATAAATAAATAGACATCAATGGGCTTTAGTCAGCAAAAGTCTGACACTACCTCTCGCTGCGCCTGGAGTGGGGAAATTTGTTTGACGATTTTTCATCTCTAAAAAAGCAGTTTTTCAAACATTTACAAAAATAATAAAAATCCTGGCAAAAGTGAGGTATTTTTAATCTCAGCTAGGCGCAGATTCATTCTAGTTTGGAGGAATGGCAATTAATACCTTGGAAATACTTGAGATGTTAGAGCTAAACCGCTGGATTCCCTAGTGAGCGCCAATGTCTTTACGTCGTCTGTCTTGCATTACATACTTGTTGGTGTGGTCCATTATATCATCATCATCATCATCATCAGGCAATATTAGTCCACTGCTGGACATAGCCCTCCCCTAATGAGCGCCATAGCGCCCTGTCTTCAGCTTGCCGCATCCAGCATCTGCCTGCAGTCTTTCTTAGATCGTCATCCCACCTGGTCGGAGGGCGTCCTACACTACGCTTGCCGAGTCGCTCTGAAGGATAGAATCCGCAACGAATACATCCGACAGAGAACCAAAATTATCGACATAGCTCAAAGAATCAGCAAGCTAAAGTGGCAGTGGGCTGGCCATATCTCACGAAGAACCGACAACCGTTGGGGTAAACGTGTTCTTGAGTGGAGACCGCGACTCGGCAAGCGTAGTGTAGGTCCATTATATAATACAATAAATTACATGATACTATTCCCGCTTTGTTATTCCTTGAAACTCTCAATCATCGACGATTCGCGCATTGGTTGTGCAATCGAATGCTGCGCTACGTGTGGTGGGTTCGATCTCCGCACGAAAAAAAAAATACGTGTGGCACTCGGGGACTGCCGCGGTAAAGCTATTGCGCATAGCATTATTTATCAACTTATGCAATAAATAAAAACAATCTAAATAAAATATTTAAAAAGTACTTCCAATGAAAAGAAGTCGCAAAAAGAAACATTTTTTTATCAACTTAGACAATAAATAAAATAATAAAAAACTAAATATAATATTTAAAAAGTACTTCCAATGAAAAGAAGTCGCAAAAAGAAAAACAAGACCTTGGGTATGATCCAGCGTAATGTCGATTGACTATCCGATTCTCTACCAAACACGCTATTAGAACATTAGAATCGTGATTGAAATAACTGACCGTATTGTGTAAACGACGTTAGAGAAGCCACACCTCCGTGGCCATCGGAGTGGGGAGCGTCATTTTTTTCTTCGTTACGGAATTTCTGGATTCGGTCCCCGCGCTCAAGGCCCGCGATAAAAGCTATGCAATAGCTTAAAAATTGTATGACCTACAGTTAGTTGTTTCGTGTCTGGCTGTTTGTGTATGTGAAATCCACCCATGTTTCTTCTTTTGACCTTTATGTTCCGGGGCTGCGGTATCTCTTTCGAACAACCCGCAATCCCGGCTACGTAGGTATAATCCATTTTGCCAGCTAGCTATTTTAAGTTTCATATAATATAGGGTGATCCTATTGCCATCAACCATCAATAAATTTACTGGCTGCTGTATAATTCGCATGAAAATTGCGACATAAACAGCCGTATCTTTTGACTGCGTAGACCTAGAGGGTTTTACAGCACAAAGGGACCACAGATTTGAGTAAATGGTTTTAATTTCAACTCGATACCTCTACGCGTTCCTGATATAAAGGGTCTTGACAGACAGACGGACAATACAGTGATCCAATAAAGGTTCCATTTTTTCCTTTTGAGGTTCGGTACCCTTAAATAGAGAATATAATAGCTTTGTAATGAAATGACGTGTATTGGTAAACTGATAAACTAAAAATATATAGTCTAGTGTTTTATGCATCTGTTTTATTTCGAACTAGCTTTTGCCCGCGGCTTCGCTCGCGTTAAATTCGGGGTAACACAGTTCCCCTTAAGCCTTATTGATTTGTAATAGCAACGCTAAGTTTTCTCTTTTCTCCCCTCTTTCTCCCTCACATCCCACTATTTAAAAAAAATTTGCCTATGTCCGTCTCCTGGTTCCCAACTATCTCTGTACCAAAATTCATCAAAATCGGTTTAGCCATTAAAGCGTGAAGAGGTAACAAACAGACAAACTCACTTTCGCTTTTATAATATTAGTAAGGATAATCTTCACACACCTCAAGTCACCACAGTACATTATTTCACGAAATAGGTATACCGGTGAGTAGGAGTTTTCTAAAGCCTTACTGAATTCACTCTGGAAAACGTGCCAGGAATTTTAATACCGCTGAAAGTGATTTTTTGTATATTCCTTCATATTTGTAGCAACCTTTTTCTACCCACGTAGTGAGTGGCGAACGTTATTTTGGAAGATATATTTGTCGGATGCACTGGTATTATTCTGTCAGATTCAGACATTATATGGGCAGAGCTTGGGTCTCGTGCAATGAAAATACACTAGACGACGGTTCACTGCTTTTTATTTGAAATCAAATTAGTTCAACCACAATTTAGTCCAATCACTCACAACTAACTTATACTGGGCACAACGAATCGAGTACATTTCCGGGATGTCTTCACACTGCTGCAATCAGGCACTGAATATCCTCTTCGCAGTCCTCTTGAAACATCACGACTCTGTAGAAGCGCGCGCAGATCGCATGATGTTAAAAATGGCGCGCTTGCGATTCGCTTGCTGTCCGTACTATTGACCGGATGCGACATATTTATAAAGGCGGTGACCCTGGCAAGCCCTTCTGCTTTGCTGACATATTTTAGAGGCGCGCGTGGAACACGAACGCGCCGTCGTTACGGCCTGTCGTCATTAGACGGACGGACGGTGAGCTACCCATATCTCACCGTCCACAGACCCGCATCTACGATGGCTGGGAGTCGTCTCGTGGCGCCCGATGGCCGGAGCGTCTCCCGCGGCGGCTGGGTTGGTGTGAGGTTCATCAGACAAAGCCTTAAACGTTTTTTTCTTGTTTATTTTACGTTTGATGATAACTGGTTCCTTTTTTTTAAGTTGTTAATTAAAATGATATTGCTTAAGGCGTTGCCCTACTTGCTCGATCTGGCTACAATGCGTTCCCATCGCACGATAAATTCAAACAAACAGATTTCTACAGAGTGTCCTATTTAAGGGTCGCTAGTCTTTGTGCAAACTGTACTAACTGGGTTGTAGAAGTCCGATAGGCAGTCGCTCCAAGTAAAATACTGGTATCCAGCTGCATCCGGTAAGACTGGAAGCCAACCCCAACATAGTTGGGAAAAGGCTAGGCAGATGATGAAGTGATCGCACAAGCAACAACTAAAAAATAAACAGAAAATCAAGGTACATCATTTGATATAGAGAAATGTGCGTATCATCGTAATGTGTGTACATTATTGGTAATTTACACACCTACATGAAAAAACCATCACATACTTTTCATTCGAAAGCAGGCTCATTTTCTTCCCTAAGCGATCCTTACATTATATTCCCATTTACAGAAAACATAAACAAACATTAGGTACTGTACCAAAGCAAATATTGACAACAAATCACAAAATTGACGTCAAAACTCCTTCATTTTTTGTCTAATCAAAGTACCAGCCTTTGCTTCCTGATAAGCATTGGATCTGATCAAAAGCAATACCACAAAAATATACCATCAGGACATCGTATAAGGCCCTTCTAAGCTTCTATTTGTACACGTATTTTGTAAGGACCAATGACACTGAAAATGTGACGGAAGTAAATAAAATAAGGTTCAAATTTGATCAGCAATTTTGTCTTGTTTTTTCGTGTGCCAGCTTAGAAGATGGTATCTTATGGAGCGTGTTTTTATTGGAAATGAGAGGATTATTATCAGGGCTACATTTATTACGTCAGCCATATCGAGGAAGTCGTACTAGGTCGGTTGGAGATAAAGAAATAGTTTTTTTTTATTTAATAATGAAAAACGTTGCTCCACACTAAGAATTTCTCCTAAATCGTGGGTGCGTTTACAAACATTTAAACTCACATACACAAATAGCCAGGCCCGGAACAACTATCTGTAGGCCATACAAATATTTGTTCCGTGTGGGGATCGAACCCGCGACACGCAGCGCAGAAGTCGATCGCTCAGCCACTGCGCTTACCGTGCCGTCTAAAATGTGTTAAATACATATATTTTATCGAACTTAGTCTCTTTCTTTATAGTGTTCCTAACCGTTTTCGGACATGACGACCAATCTTAACGGAGATCCTTACTAATATTATAAAAGCGAAAGTAAGTTTGTTTGTTTGTTTGTTACCTCTTCACGCTTTAATGGCTACACCGATTTTTATGAATTTTGGTAGAGATAGTTGGGAACCAGGAGACGGACATAGGCTAATTTTTAAAAATAAAGTGGGATGTGAGGGAGAAAGAGGGAAGAAAAGGGAAAACTTACCGTTGCTATTACAAATCAATAAGGCGCAAGAGGAACTGTGTTACCCCGAATTTAACGCGAGCGAAGCCGCGGGCAAAAGCTAGTTAACCATATGCACGGGAGATATTATAGTGCATAAGTGTGTGCGCAGGCACAGATGCACTCTCTGTTCCCTCACTTTGATAGTCCGATGGGACGGCAATCTGACACGACCGAAGAGAGATCAGGCGCAGGACCAACGACTCTTACCGCCAACTTCGTGATTGCTAATGGAAAAAAACCCAATAACACTTTTTGCCTGACCGGGGAATCGATTCCAGGACCCCGTAATCAGCAGACGCGCTTGCGACCGCGATTTTTTTTCTGATTTGCAATATTTTTTCTATTTCTTGTAAAGACTATTCTTTGTGAATGACTGGACATTGTCGGCCTTGTAGATTCTTGGCTTTGTAGAACTTTTGTTAATATTTTATCTTATTTTACGTTTTGTAAAGTAAGAAATGACTTATTGTCAGGGCTATGCTGTCCTCTCATATTTAAATCCTAACGCTGTAACACAACATTGTAAAACCAAAATATGAGTTTAAAAGAGTAGCTATGGAGTTTCTTTCCGGTTCTTCTCCATAGGAAACGACCAACCCGAACCTTGAACCTTTTCTCGAAGTTTTATAAGTGCCCATGTAAGCGTATGTAAAATAAAAATATTTTGATTTTGAGACCAACTGACCAGTCTCATACTTCACATTGTTCTTTGCCATGAATTGCCATGTATGATAAAGAATGTAATCGCAGTCATCTTACTCCGTTTATTTCCCAGAGTGACTGCCATGCGTCCAAATTTGTTTAAATGTTGTAAAAGTTTTTAAAAAGCCAGAAAATATGACGTAAATTCCACTTAATGTCACAAAACATCTACTATATCCTTACTAATTTTATAAAAGCGAAAGTTAGTTTGTTTGTTTGTTACCTCTTCACGCCTAAACCGATTTTGATGAATTTAGTACAGAGATAGTAGGGAACCAGGAGACGGACATAGGCTAATTTTTATTAAAAAAAGTGGAATATGAGGGAGAACGAGGGAAGAAAAGGGAAAACTTAGCGTTGCTATTACAAATCATCAAAATAAAATAAGGCGCAAGGGCAGGAAGCAGGTACTGTGTTATACCGAATTTAACGCGAGCGAAGCTGCGGGCAAAAGCTAGTAATATTATAAATGCGAATGTTTGTGAGGATGTATTGATGTTTGTAACTCTTTTACGTCAAAACGGCTGAACGAATCTTGATGATCTTTGAGTTAACACGTAGGTGCGGGCGCCAGTTAGTTATACATAAGCCAAACTCGGTTTACGATGCGTTAAACTACGGTTTAATCCATTACAACCACGACTCACAAACAAACATTTCAATGCAAAGTCTGAATTCAATTATAATCTGTTGAAAACTGAACAATAATAACACGCACGTGTGCACTTCCCTTTACATCACAACCACGGCCTGAAGTCTGTCACAGCATACAGATGGCAGCCATTTGCAAGTTCGCTCCGTTTACTCTGAAAGAGTCGGGCGGAAAGATACGAAAAGATTCGGAAATATTCGGCTGAGTGTTTCTTTAAGTAACGGGTGTATCTACTAACGCTATGATTGGTGTTGTTTATGGAGAGATTTTCTAAAGGTTGCAGTTCAATTTAGACAAGACTGATGTGTATTCGGCCAACGAATTGAGAAGACGTCGATTTCAATAAACTGCTAAGCTTCTATTAGTCATAACATAGTACAATATCATACCATTAATCTCTAGAGAGTAAAGCAGAAGCGTACCTAATAATGAACCCATATTTTGTTGGTTATGTTTAAGTCTTATGTCAAAGGGGATGAGTATATTGCTATTAATAAATAATTTGACAAATTAAAGATTGATTTGTGTTGAAACTTTGTAATACAATTAAATAAACCTCGTTTTAAAATTTAAACGAAAGTTCCATTGAACGTAAAAGTTCAAAAGAAACGGGTTTACTAAAAGGCAGTCCTCTTTAAATAAGTTAGATGCCCAAATTTCAGCAGGAATCTATCCACTTAATAATTAACTTAATTCTCAAACTCTTAAGGTTCAGGTTTAATAAGAAAAGTTTATATAGATAAGTCCCATCCAGAACTTTGCGTGATAAATTGCCATAAAGAGACCTACGTCACTTCGGGGCCTTATTCTGTCAACATATTGTGTTTATATAATACATTATATCCGTTTATTCCTTTGGGAGCTTTTAGTATGACGGTAGCCTTTATTAACATATATAAATTACTGATTAATTAAAGCGATTATGATAATTTAATATGATACGTATAGTCAGAAGCCTGTTAGTCTATTAATATTGCGTTAAACAGTAACTTTTTGTTACCGACTTTCGGAAGTAAAGTCGTTTTCCACATTTTAGTTTTTTTTTTGTCAGTTTCATATTTGCAAAAAAAAATCGGCATTTTTAGTTATATATAGGATGATATATCACGTAATTTTTATCGAGTATTCATTTTCCATTGTTATTTAGTAACAATGGAAAATGAATACTCGCTTAGCAGATCATCCATCTAACGAAAAATATGCATTATAGACAATAACTCATAAACTACCCAAATATATAAATAAAATGGATATGGGTCAATCTCAGAAGTACCCTTTCGAGCAAAAACAGAATTATGAAAATCGGTCCAAAGCTAGCGAAGTAATCGGCGAACATAAAAAAAATACGGTTAACATAGAACCTCTTCCTTTTTTCAAGTTAACCCGCGCGTACTTCTGTTATTGCTAAGAAGATATAGGAAAATAAACATGCGAATCAATTGACAAATTCTCGCGATGCATTCTGGGAGCTCGTAGATTTTTACGATGCGACGTCGGCAACAAGCATTCGATTCAGCAGTATTGGCTGGACATCAAATCCGACCCGAAGTATTTACACATGTTTGTCCCTATATTTGGGTCGTGCCGATCACCATATTTCGGTAGGCCAACCCTGAATCATGTTTGATTAGGCTCACCGCTCAGCACACTTCCCAGCTGGGTGAATATCCCAGGCGCTAATTTTACGTGTCCACGTTGAGAATCATGGTGTAAAATGATGGGATGTTTCTTATTTTTTTTTCTAGTGAACTACTTAACTTATTCCACTTAGGGACACATTTTTTTTTTAAATAGGCTTACCTATGGAGGCTAGGAAAAATAAAAATAACTTTTAAATTCAAGTTTGGTGGCTTGTCCTAGCTCCATTTTTTGATATAAATGTATTTACCAAAGGAACAATTTAGAGTGAAGTAAAAAACAAATTATTTCATTGGTAAATGCATATGACACACTATCTAAAAACATCTAAATCATATTATAAAATTGATGTTAAAAGCACAGGATACTCGATTCAAGTTTGTCCTATCAAAAATCATAATTTTGGTAGCACTTTTTCAATTTACATTATCATGAAGATTCGTGCGTGTGCGATCAATCGCTTTTTATGTTCTGTATTTCTCAGTCGTGCGCGGGAAGTGGCGCGTAACAGGTCTGTGCTTAGTGCTGTAATTGCTCGCCAAAAACGAAGTATTCATCTTGGGTCGAACAGGGGACAATCGATTTGCTGGTGATTTTTTAGTGTTTTAATAGTAAGCTACGTATTGTAGGTAGTGATTTGGGTAAATTATTTATCAGTGATATTTATTCTTTTGTATCTTAATAACTGTATTTTTTAAGATTTTTTTTATGCCTGGTTTCAATTTTGGTGGCTTTGGTGGCGATTTTCACCACCAAAATTGAAAATAAGCCACCAAAATTTAAGTATGTACTGTTTATATATTATTTGTACATATAAAGACAGTTTTTCACTACACATTGTTCATTTATATCTATACGTTACTATTCTATTTGTTTCTGTTCTGTTTGTTCTATTTATTAAAGTGCACATGCCATGCTATTTTTCTGCACTACTCTAAGGTCGACTGGCAATGGCTACTGAGACTGCACACCTCTCGGTTATGGAAGGTCTTCGCGTTAAATAGGCCTCGACCCCCGCACTTCCGAGGGATGTACAGTCTGATTACCGATGATCTTGGGTGATGCATCCGGTTTGCGTTTAGCAGTGTATGGACTCTCCTATCCAGGGCATCAAGTTCAGTCTGAGTCCATTTAAGTATGCCGAAAGAGTAGGTACATTAAAACCGTATTATAATTAGTATTATTATCGTTTATTTATTTGTATACATATTTTTTTTTATATTTTTACATATTTCTTATCAAAAACATATAAAAATAGTAGCCCACCGGTATCGGGAACAGTGTCCAAGCTACCGGCAGTCAAGGCTCCAGAGAAAGGAACCTCCTACCAATACGAGCCCTGTCCAGGAGTACCGCTTTCTGTATCAAGCCCTTGATCCAGCTGCCTAACGAGAGCCTTCTCAGGTGTTGGTCGAGGCTCTTGGCAATTAAGCCATTGGCTGTAACGACTATCGGCACAATGATCGCTGAGTCCACGTCCCACATGTCGACAACCTCGCGAGCCAAGTCAATATACTTGATTTGTTTATCTTTTTCGGCTTCCACAAGGTTCTCGTCATGTGGGACCGTTATGTCAACAATCATTGCGCGCCGCTCTGATCGATCCACCACCACATCAGGTTTATTTGCCACAATAGTCCTGTCAGTGATGATGGATCGATCCCTATACAATTACGTGTACAATTATAAAAACTTATTTAAGTATTAATTATTTTAATATTACATGTTTTTTTGTAATAAAGACGAGACAAGGTTCATGTTTAAAAACTATAATATCTTTTCTTTATATATTTTACGGTTTAATATTGTTATTTAATCATGTTTTATTTTAGAGTTTATTATGTTTTAGTTTCTTAGTTTTGCTGAGAAAAATTTTGTAGTATGGCAGGAAATTTTGTTCAAAATAAAAAGTTTTTTTTTTAAGTCTACCCTCATAGTTCTCATTACGAGTTCATCAGATAAATAATAAATATTGTGGTACTTACTACCGATGACCGCAAGAAAGTATGGCAAGGCAAGGAGCTTCACGGGCGCATTTACCGGGCTCTTCATGGGCCCGATGTAAATTTTCTAGCATCCGTATCCTGGCTACGATTCAGCGACCTTTTTGGGGAAACTGTAGATTTTGTCTGTGCGATTATGGACGAAGTTATGTTGACGAACAACTACCGGAAATATATTATGAAGGATGGGACGGTTGATGTGTGTCGGGCATGCCACCATGTCACCCATCCGGGTGAGTCCATCTGACATATTATTTCTGGTTGTTCTCGTCTAGCTATCGGCGAGTACTTGCATAGGCACAACCAAGTAGCTAGGATTATTCATCAGCAACTTGCCTTGAAATATAATCTTGTGGAATCTGAGGTACCGTACTACAAGTATGTGCCCGACCCAGTTCTCGAGAAAGACCATGTCACGCTGTACTGGGATCGGTCTATCATTACTGACAGGACTATTGTCGCCAATAAGCCTGACATAGTGGTGATAAGATGTAATCACCCCGCATGATGAGAACCTCGTGAAAGCTGAGAAAGAAAAACAACTAAAATATCTCGACTTGGCACAGGAGGTTGTTGACATGTGGAATGTGAACTCGGCTATCATTGTGCCGATTGTCGTAACGGCCAATGGCTTGATTGCCAAGAGCCTCGACGAACATCTTTCGAAGCTCTCCTTAGGCGGTTGGATCAAGGGCCTGATTCTGAAGGCAGTTCACCTCGATACGGCTTGTATTGTGAGGAGGTTCCTGTCTCTGGCACTCTAACCACCGGTAGCTTCGACCCTGTTCCCGATACCGGTGGGCTACTATTTTTTGTATTTTTAAATGTTTCTTTTTTATTTTCTGTTTTTATTTAGAAATATTTAAAAAAAATATTAAAATGTATTTAACTGAATAAACGAAATATTATTATAACAAGACTGAGTTTTATTAACTGATGGAGTTTTTTGGTCATTGAGCTTTATTAGTGAGATTTAAGTTTGTGACAAAAACTGATTTTTAATGTATTGTTTTATGCACTTTCAATTTTGGTGGACCAATATCAATTTTGGTGGTCAACTTTCAATTTTGGTGGACAATTTTCAATTTTGGTGGCTACACTAATCTTTGAACTCAAATATCTCAAAAAGTTACAAAGATATTTTCGGACCTCATGAAGATTCCTAAAGCTTGAACCTTCTATTTTTGTCCTAGGTCAATAGTTTCACGAAAAGTTAAGAAAAAATTTTGCCACCAAAATTGACAAAAATATGGACTTGTTGATATTCACCCAGCTAAGGCAGCTTTTCTCCAACTTATAAATCCACATACATTTGATTTTTCTGAATAGCTATGGTGGAACTAAGCTGAGCTGCATAGAGGGTGTAAACGGAGCATACACAGCTACGTAAAAACGTTGCTGGGAAACAAGGTTTTTTTTTGAGGGTAAAAAAACACTTTTTTAATAGAACTCAATGTTACGCACTCAAAATATTGTGCTAATGGATGCATTGAATAGTACGAGGATTAAGAAAGTACTCAAAGTGAAGTTAGAATATATATATGAAAAAGTCGAAACTATAATCTGGTGATTGATTGGTTTTAGCAATAAGACCGCCCATTGTGTCACCCTATATTTTTTGTTTTTTTTTTGTATTTTGTATGGTGTACGAAATAAGAATAATAATAATGTAATGTTGTAAGAAATTCTTACTTATATTATAAAAGCGAAAGTGAGTTTGTTTGTTACGTCTTCAGGCCTCAAAGGCTAAACTGATTTTGATAAATTTTGGTACAGAGATAGTTGGGACCCTGGAGACGAACATAGGCTAGGTCAAAAAGTGAGAAAAGAGGGATGAAAAGGGAAGAAAAAGGGAAAGAAAGATTTTTTTTTTCGATCATCACGCAGTTCGAAGTAAGCGTTAGCCTAAAGTAACCATGCCGGGGTTGCGGGTTGTTCGAAAGAGATACCGCGGCCCCGGAACGAAAAGAGCAATAGAAGGAATATGGGTGGGTTTTAGTCAGTACAAGTCTGACACTCCGTCCGGAGCGGGAGGAGAGAGCGGGGGAAGTAATTTGATGATTTCTCACTCAAAAAAAAAGCCCAAAGTAACTATGCCACGCAGGCGAAGTCACGGGCGAAAGCTAGTATTCTATATATCTAACTATGTGGTAGAAAAAAAATAAGATCGCAATAAACAGGAAAACCGTGCTTTAAGGTTTCATTAAGTCTACTGTTACACCCTTCATATGTGAATAGCAACCCTCAAAGAAATACGAGAAAATACTAAACAAAATAAACAGGTCAGTGCCCTCAGCATTGCATAAGTTGAGCGTGCACTGTTCTGACTGGACGTTGGCATTTCGCCAACAAATGCAGTTAGTTTATAGAAAACATGGTGACTTTGCTGTGTGAAGACAGATTTATCTACACATGTAACGTTGTTTTGGTATTTTAAGAAAACAGTGTTTAAATATTTATAGAAAACCTGTGATTTTTTGTCATTTTAAGAGCAAGGGGTAAATTAGATAGTTATAGGTGTTAACGTAAAGTAAAACATGACCAAAACAAGACCCCTTATCTCGGGAACGCGGGAAGGTAACGAGTTGAAATTAAAACTAAATACTCAAGTCTGTGATCCCCTGAAGTTGTGGAAAAATCATGTCTAAGTTTATGCACCCAGAAGATACATATAAGAAAGAAAGAAAGAAATAACTTTTATTTGGGATTTTTTTTTATATAGGCGTTTATGTCGCAAGTTTCCACGGAACCCTCGGTGCGCGAATTTTTTTTTTCTTTTTTTAAAAAACGTTGCCCCACCAGGAATTTCTCCTGTATCGTGGGTGCGTTTAGAAACATATAAACTTACATACACAAACAGCCAGACCCGAAACAACTATCTGCAGGTCATACAAATATTTGTTCCGTGTGGGAATCGAACCCGCGACACGCAGCGCAGCAGTCGATCGCTCAGCCATTACGCCAACCGTGCCGTCATATTTACTGGCTCTTGGCCGGTTTTTTTCATCTTCATTTTTACACACACATGAAGGTACATGTACAGTTATAAGCAGAATCTAAGAAATATTATTAATCGTTACTAATATTATAAAAGCGAAAATGAGTTTGTTTGTTTGTTACGTCTTCACGCCTAAATGGCTAAACCGATTTTGATGAACTTTGGTACAGAGATGGTTGGGACCCTGGAGAAGTACATAGGCTTCTTTTTTTTTTAAAAAAGCGTGAGGGCAAAACTTACAGGTAGCAGCCTAGGTACCTGTAAATCAGGAAAGGGGAACTGTGTTACCCCGAATTTAACGCGAGCAAAGCCGCGGGCAATAGCTAGTTAGATTAAAAGTAATTTATTAATTCATTTCATACGTTAGCGGTAAAGAAGTGGATTGTACATTGACCTATTTATCATAATGTATATAAGTATAAAATGTGTTTATTTCCTTGTTTGTTTGTATAAACATAAAAATAATGTAGAAAACATCAAATATTTAACTCAAACTCGATAAAAAGCAGCAGTTTTTCGTAATCTTGAAACTCTTTCTTTTTTTTCCTTTGAAATACATCTCATAACAGTTTCATAGTCTATGAAACACCTATTTCATCTAAAATTCGCCTGAAAACTGGACACTTTATTTGTATGCTCTAAGCAATATTTTGCTCTTTTACGAGCATACAATAGTGCGGGGACGACAAGATTCTCACTGCACACTTTATGAAAAATGTCGACTGCAACAAAAAAACATATTGCATCTCTCATGAAACTCAAAGTGTATATCTGTTTTTAGAAGACTACAAAAAAGGAGGAGGTTCATATTTCATCGGTTTTTTTATGTTCACCGTTTACTCAAAGACGCCTGGACCGATTCCCAAAATTTTTTTTTTGTTTGAGTACCAGGGCAAAGATTTTTTTTTAATTGCTGACCTCAACATAGTTAGAAAGAGGCTAGGCAGATGATGATGATGTTGTTTACTACAAACTAACCAAATTGACTGCACAACCATGTAAAGATTGGCTTGACTGGTAACCCAGCGATTACTGCACATAATACATTTATAGGCTGGCTGGCTAGACATAATTATGATGTTTAATCACTGGTTCCAAACACTGTAGATATAATCTGAGGGACCCGACTCGGCTTCCTGCCGGGGTTGCGGGTTGTTCGAAAGAGATACCGCGGTCCTGGACTACAAAAGAAGTAACATGAATGGGTTTTAGTTAGTACAAGTTTGACACTCTTTTTTGCTCCGCCAGAAATGGAGGAGTCTTGTGATAATTTCCCATTCGAAAAAAAACCACAATTTAATTTAAAACCTTATACTGACCTGCAAATTGCAAAAAAAACCTTAGTATCAGAAAGCAATTTGCAAACTCTCTGATGCTAAGGTTTTTTTTTCATCCTTTTTAATTATGTATCTATATCTTTCTATACTATGTAGTTTAACACAGTTTAAAACTTGTAGAACTAGTAATACTACAATTTTGAAAATAATTTTGTCAGAATGAACTAGAAATGTGACTTTATTTCTTAAAGTAGTGTGTTCATTTTGCTTCACAAAGGATTGAATGGTGGAGTCTATTTAACGCACCTTTATACCTACACACACAAATAGTGTCTCTTTAATCATCATGAATACAGACACCCACTCTGCCCTAAAATGTGAGGAGTTTATATTTCATCCTTTGAAATACGGTACGGATTTTCGAGTGAGACTTCGAAATACCGAATGGATGATATTCTGGCTTCATCAAACTGAAAGGGATACTAACACCATTTAAAAATAATTACATAGAATGGGGGCTATACGTACAACACTTTTTGGGTTCCGTACTCGGAAGGAAAAAAACGGAACCCTTAAGCCCTGTGAATACGGGGCTTTATTTATAGGATCACTTTGTTGTCTGTATGTCTGTCAAGACCCTTTATGGAGGAGTTTCTTGCCTTTTCTTCTCTATAGAGATCTACGCTTTGAAATGGGCAACTAGAGTACTTTCACAAGTTATTATGTCTTGTGACTGGGATTGTAGCAGCATCTTTTTTGTTTTTATGACATTAAAAAGTGCCTGTAATGGTCTAATTGAAATAACTTTGAGTTTGAGTTTTGCGTTATTCGCAATGGAAATCAAAACCTTTACGGTACTTGTCGTTGACCTAGAATCATTAAGTTTAGCAAGAAGCAATATTATAGAGCACCCGAAAAGAGGGGATACAAAAAAAATGTGATAACAAACTTAATTGTAGGTGGTTAACTAACCGCTACCCATATCGATTATGGGGACAAGAGTTTCCCAACAGCAAAGTTAAGTTTGTCCTTTAATACAGTTTTTTTTTCGTGAAAGCAATGTTTGGTATTTTCATTAGTTACCTACAAATTTGTACGGAACCCTCGGTGCGAAGTCCGACTCGACCTTTTCCGGTTTATGTATATACTATCGATTTGCATATATTTTTTTTTAATATTTCAGAGGGTAAAAAGAGATCTACAATTATTAAAAAAAAAAGATGTTAAAGCCAACACGAACTTGTTATTTTAATTTGGACTATTCGCACAAACAAGGCGACATTGACGAAAACCAACGGGCGGTCCCAATAAACAGGAATTCAATTTATTAATACCGTTAGAAACAATAGAGCATCGTTCATGCTCGAATCAATCAGTTTCTAAATTGATTTATTGGTTGACAAGTAATAGAATTTGTGGTTATGTCAATAGAGTCTGTTATCCGATGTGGGTTTGATACTTGATTTCAAAACGCGCGCTTGGGATGATTTGTTGCTATCAACGGGTGTAATCGAGTAAAGTCAATGTGTTGCTAGTGAATATTATTAGGTCTTTACCTATGAAATTGCCGTTCTGCAGTACTGGCCATTTCAAATCAAAATAATTTTTGTTTGGCTAAGAATTCTAATTTCAAATTAATTTTATTTTAAAAACATGGTTTTTTTTTCCAAAAGTAGTCATATGTTTATTGATTAGTGTTACATTTTCATCGCATTTCAATCTTTTTCGTCATCATGGATACGTTAAAAATTCGAGTAATTATGGAATATGAGTACCGTCGTGGCAGCAACGCGGCACAAGCGGCACGCAACATCAACAACGTTTACGGAGCTAATACTACAAACCAACGCACCACCTGTTATTGGTTTGCTCGCTTCCGTTCTGGAAATTTCGACCTCAATAATGAACCTCGCGGTCGTCCGAAGACTTTGGTCGACAATGACGAATTAAAGGCGATTGTGGAAGCTGATGATACACAATCTACGGCTAAATTAGCAGCAGCTTTCGACGTTAGCGTCAAAACAATATTGGTCCATTTGCGTCAAATTGGCAAGGTAAAAAAGCTTGACAAATGGGTGCCCCACGAACTCAATGATCGCCAGCGCGAAGTACGCGTCGAGACGTGCCTTGCACTGCTCAACAGACACACAAATGAAGGAATTTTGAACCGCATTGTTACCTGCGATGAAAAATGCATTCTGTTTGATAACCGCAAGCGCTCAGCAAGTTGGTTGGATCCTGGTTCAGTACCTAAACAATGCCCTAAACGAAAACTTACCCCTAGAAAAGTGATGGTCACTGTTTGGTGGTCTAGCGCCGGTGCGATTCATCACAGCTTTTTACCAAACGGGGTGAGCACTACTGCAGATGTGTACTGTGAAGAACTGAACACAATGATGGAGAAGCTGGCACATCTCCAACCAGCATTGGTCAATCGCTCGTCTCCGCTGCTCCTGCACGACAACGCGCGACCTCATACTGCACAGCAGACGGTCTCCAAGTTGCAAGAACTGGGGTTGGAAGCTCTCCGTCATCCGCCCTACTCACCAGACTTTGCGCCTACAGACTACTACTTTTTCCAGAATTTGTATAACTTCTTGACGGGAAAAAAATTCAATACCCGAGAGGCAGTACAAAATGCCTTTGAAGAATTTGTTGCCTCCCGTCCAGCTGATTTCTTTAAGAACTGCCACTGCGTTGGCAAAGATGAGTGATGAAACAGGGAATCCCAAAAAAATCCTTACTAATATTATAAAAGCGAAAGTGAATTTGTTTGTTTGTTTGTTACATCTTCACGCTTTAATAGCTAAACCGATTTTGATGAATTTTGGTACAGAGATAGTTGGGAACCAGGAAACGGACAAAGGCTATTTTTTTAAAGTAGGATATTAGGGAGAAAGGAAAAAGAAAAGGGAAAACTTAGCGTTGCTATTACAAATCAATAAGGCGCAAGGTCAATAATTGCAGGTAGCAGGTACTGTGTTATACCGAATTTAACGCGAGCGAAGCCGCGGGCAAAAGCTAGTATCTTATAAATAAAAGCCTCAATTATCGTTCGGGAATTTTCCAAAACTCACAGAAAAGACTAATAATAGTCATTGTATCAATTTCGTTTACCATCAAATCAATCATAGAGCTCAATATGTATTTTATTGACTCTGGTTGAAACCGGATCTCCTTGTAATTGACCTACCCGTCGTTATGGTGAGTAGCTGTGACAACTAGGAACTTTATTTTCACGAACATGAGGTTCGATTCCCAAATCAGGCAAATTGTTATTGGGTTTTTTATAAGGTATTGCTTGCGCTTGAAGAATATGCTCTTTATATAAAAACAGTCTAATTTTAATACTTTTATTAAATTTACTGAGAATATCTTACAAATATATTAGTACTAGCTTTTGCCCACGGCTTTGCTCGCGTTAAATTCGGGGTAACACAGTTCTCCTTTCCTGATTTACAGGTACCTGCTACCTGTAGTTTTTGCCCTTGCGCCTTATTTATTGTAATAGCAATAGTAAGTTTTCCCTTTTCTTCGCTCTTTCTCCCTCATATATCTTAATCTTTTTTAAAAAAAAATAAAGCTTATATCTTCTCCAGGGTCCCAACTATCTCTGTACCAAAATTCATCAAATCAGGCGTGAAAACGTAACAAACAAACTCACTTATTCTTAAGGATTTTTGAATATACTCAGCTGGCATCTTTAACTGTACGTCCAAAGCGGGTATTTTGTGTATTTCAAACATGTACATTTATAGTATCCTCAAATATTTTGAAACAACGATGATTTCATAGCGGAGAAGAATTTATTACTCTTTTATTACATAATAAATAAACAAAGCCTTTAATAGACGTAGAATACAGAACAGACAAATAATAAACCAAGAAGTACTCACAGTCCTACAGTTAATTGTTTTCATTCCAAGATAAACATTGTTTATTCAAGAGAAAAGGAGCCTATTCACAGATAATCAAGTGGGAAGTCTCTTAGAAACACGATAAGTAAGAATATTCACTTGATTGCTCGATAAAACGCACAAGCCCGGGGCCTTTATTACGTAACAACCCAACACATTGAGCACAGCAAAAAAGGCCTCAAGATTACATTAATTTTACCGGAAAAATACGTCGTTTCTTCAGGAAATTGCCTTCAAACTCACATAACATGATTAAATTACTTGAATTTTTTTCATCAAAAAGCTCAGCGTAATAACTTACCTACTTAATTTTATAAGCTGAACTAAAGGTTCGTTTACAATTCACGGTCTGCGGAGTTGGAGAAATTTAGCGTGACGACAGATTAAATTTTATTATTGTTCCTTCGAAATTGGCCAAAAGTATTTTAATTAAATTAAAGTCCACTTTGATAAATGAATTGTAATAAATAGTAAATGGAATTTGGAGCAGACTGTGGTTTGGTTTACAACGGTACCTTAGACATTTTGTGCATGGAAAATTGTCCAAATTGAATCTTCTATTTTAATATTTAGTTTAATTAAAAGAAGTGAAGGAGTAGTAAGTACTCCTTCACTTGCTTACTCTTGCTGGATTATTTTTCTCGGCAAACAAAAGTTATATCGTTTTTTTTTCGAGAAATTCTTCCTTCTCAACGATTTCATCTGATTATTATTATTTAACACTTGATTCTAACATTTTTCAACAACTTTTTAAAGACACAAGGGTATGAAAGAATACAGAAATCAGCTCCTATGTAACTATGCCACACATCAAGCGGTGTGCTACGCCGTAGCTCTGGCGTAGCAGGTACTCACTGTGCTACGAGCGTGTGGGTTGTCTACGCGGACCTTTTTATTATAACTGTAATTTTTGTATGGTGTACAAAAAAAAGATATATCTATCTGTCTAACCTTGTAAGCTTTTGTGTCATAGATTCAACCTCGTTATTTCGTAGATAATCACGAAATATATAATTATGTGGCTTTTATCTTTTGGGTGGGAATTCACCCATAAATATCTTCTATGACTCTGGGTGGAGTGGAAGTGAGTGTCAGGCTTGTACTGACCCAGTATCTCTTTGTTAGTTCAAAGATCTCTCCCTCAAATATCCAGCCACCTTCATCACTAGCATAACTGCTTTGCAGAAGGAGGTGACTGCTTCCCATTCCCTCTCGCACCGACTCATGGTCTCAACCAGGTCTGGACGAGACAGGTCAACGCCGCCGATTGCCTCTATGAGGACACAACAATCCTCCATCCAGCGGGGTAGACCGCCACAGTGTGTACCACCGTGTCAACCGGGCGATTGACATAATGGTAACTTCTGGGCGTTTCCTTCAGTCAGATTAAGTATATGCACGAATATTTTGAACAACATTACAGCTGCAGATCTAACTGGCCATCCCATTGGCATATTGTTTATTCAATTGTATTAATTAAAAAAAAAACTGACTCTGCAAGGTTCTATGGAATTTAGATTAAACCACGTCAATTACTTAACTTCCCGAGTTTGCCAAATTTTGACCGACATAACTGTTAGCTAATGTATTTTAGTTAGCGAACTGGCTTTTATGTACTTAAACATTAATCTTCGTTCGTATACTAGTTGGAAATTTCATAAAAATCCTTACTAATGTTATAAAAGCGAAAGTGAGTTTGTTTGTTACGTCTTCACGCCTAAATGGTTTAACCGATTTTGATGAATTTCTGTACAGAGATAGTTGGGACCCCGTAAACGGATATAGGCTAGAAGTGAGGGAGAAAGAGGGAAGAAAAGGGAAAACTTAGCTTTTCTATTACAATAAATAAGGCGCAAGGGCAAAAACTACTGGTAGCATGTACCTGCAAATCAGGAAAGGGGAACTGACTCCGAATTTAACGGGAGCGAAGCCGAGGGCAAAATCTAGTTTAATATAGATTTTTGTTATGATTGCAGAGGTCAGCAGTATAATAATGACGAATTGATATTGTAAAACAGTATATCGAATAACACAACAATAAAATGTTACAATTTTCGCCAACAAAATGAATAATGCAGGCAAAAATACTTGGCGGAGCACCGCCGTGCCCTCGTGGAGGCGATCGGCGGCGGCGATCTCTCGCGTCCGGCCCTGGTTCAGGCCATGGTCCGGAGCGAGAGGGAATGGGAAGCGGTCACCACCTTCTGCGAAGCAGTAATGCTAGCGAAGGAGGTGGCCGGGCGTTTGAGGGAGAGAACATCTGCCCAACCCAGCCGTCGCGGGAGACGCCCAGGGCGCCGGGCGCCGCGAGACGACTTCCGGCCACCGTAGATGCGGGCCTGTGGATGGTGAGCAATGGCTAGCTCACCGTCCGTCCGTCTATTGACGACAGGCCGTGTCGACGGCGCGTTCGTGTTTCACGCGCGCCTCAAAGAGAGTCAGCAAAGCAGAGGGGCTTGCCAGAGCCTCCGCCTGCTGGGGTTGCGGTTTGTTCGAAAGAGATACCGCGGCCCCGGAACGTAAAGGGCAATAGAAGGAACATGGGTGGGTTTTAGTCAGTACAAGTCTGACATGCCCCCCCGCTCCACCCAGAGCGGGGGAAGTCATTGGATGATTTCCCACCCGAAAAAAAAAAAAAAAAAAAAAAAAAAATACTTTCGGGGTTGCGGGTTGTTCGAAAGAGATACCGCGGCCTGGAACATAAAGGGCAAGAGAAGAAACATGGGTGAGTTTTAGCCGGTAAAAGTCTGGCAATCACTTACACTCCCCCCAGAGAGGGAGGAAGTTATTTGATGATTTTCCATCCACAAAACAAGGCAAAAATACTTTTTTCACTAAGCTGTTCAAGCATGTAGTTTTTACTAACGACAAAGTGACTTTTTAATAGTTAATCAAGAGAGCTGCGCATTGTTTTTGTTATTTTCGGAAACAAAAAATAACCTAAAATCAAAAGAAAGTAAAATAGAAAATTTTATGTTTAAGTAAATTATAGAATTTTTAATTTATCGCTGTTTTTAAAAGAAAATAATCATTACTACAGCAAATAAAACATTACGGGTACTATTTCAGAATGCGCTTTTAAACGTTATTTCAATTTAACATATTCAGCCCTGTCGATTCCTGTTCATTGTTATCTTTGTTAGGCACTTACCACACAAAAAAGAAAAACATTTCTTTTTAATCCCACTTCACCGCTCAGGATTCTACTGTAGAATCCCTCGCTACGCTCGTGATCATAGAATTATTCGCTTGCTTGGAACTCAAAATCACGAACGCAACAAAAAATAACTTTGCAATGCGCAATAAAATATTAGAAAATTATTCCCCAAATTTAGGTCCCAATATGGTTACATTCCTACAAGACATTTTATTCAATATCAAAATAGGGTTTCCA
The DNA here is from genome assembly GCA_905475445.1 of Ochropleura plecta. Classification (NCBI taxonomy): domain Eukaryota; kingdom Metazoa; phylum Arthropoda; class Insecta; order Lepidoptera; family Noctuidae; genus Ochropleura; species Ochropleura plecta. The sequence goes on from FR997739.1 coordinate 16,063,389, forward strand.
GTAACTGAAATAGAATAGGGAATTCAAATAAATTTCGAAGCTAGGCTTTTATTCTATATGCATATTCGTGTTCGTGCAACAGCAAAACGTGTTGGTATTGAAAAACGAGAACCGAATTTTACTGCATTCATCTCAGTAATCCGGTGTTCTGATTGGTCAACATAGACTGAATTTTAATCACTGTCGAAATTCAGACGATTTTTTTTTCTTTGTAGAAAATTATTTTTGTTATGAACTATTATGATAACATCGAGGTTATCATCACCGAAGAGAGAGTATTTAAGTTGAGAACTTCTACTTAAACCTAATAGAGAAATCCTTGTCTATGGATATGTGTGTCATTTATAGATCTTTGTCAGTCGTCAAGGGGTATTGTAATAACCAGTTCTAACTAGATTGTGGTCGTACGATAGGTAGTCACTACATTTAAAAGTATTTAAATGCATGACAGGAAGCCAATCTGAACATAGTTCGAAAAAGGCTGGGGAGACATGTGACGGACCAGTTTTCGTGGATCTCTCCTTTCAGGGGATATTTGTTTAAGCGAGGTTATGTTATACTGGAAATGTGTAGCTCAATGTGTCACATATCTGCAGTCTTTGCTAAGTTCGTCCTTATCTACTTTTTACTTTTCGTCTTGAAATAAATCCTGAGTAAACATGTTTCGGACCAGTTTACGTGGATCTCTCCTGTAGTGGGAACTACAGGAGAGATAGAGATAGATATTTGTTTAACCAAGGCCATGTTAAACTGGAATTATGTAACTCGATGTGTCACATTCCTGCAATCATTGTTCTGCAAATCGTCTTTTTGTACTTTTCAATTCTCGTCTTAAAAAAATCACTCCGAAGTTAATTTAAAACCCATAGAATGATCAAGTATGAAGGTTTCTTCGAAATTAATTAGGTAATTACAAGAACATCTGTTCCTCTTTCAGATATATTTCTTGAACAAAAAAGGTGTGTTACAAGGAAATTTAAATTTAAATTAGAGCCATTACAGCTGAGCCGGCTCTTAAATAAATGAGAATCCGTGTCACAAGTGTAAAAGCTATTACAAATTCTGCTTTCCAGGGTTCCGTACCACAAAAGAAAAAAACTGGAACCCTTACTGGATCACTTTGTTGTCCATCTCTCTGGCTATTTGTCAAGAATCTTTACCTCGGGAACGCGTGGACTTTGAAATTGGCTGAGCTTCGTAGAATGGCCAAGATACAGTTACCAGGGGAAAAAAGCTAGAGGCACGGTACTACCAATGAGTGATTTGACTCCAAGCCAGCTAAAGGTTCGTAGGAAGAAAAGTAGGCAGAGTTTAAGTCTTATTAATCATTATGATTACAAATAGTTAGGTACGTTTATAAATTGCATATTTTTAAGAATTTTATCTTGTTATTTATAAACGCTAGTTAAAAATTAAATGTAAACCATAATTATATTTAAGTCTGTAGTCCCTTGGAGTTGTAAAAATGTGATATGGCCGTTTATGTCGCAAATTTGTATGGAACCCTTGGTAGTGTTATTGTGTTTTTTATTAGGAATTTCTCGATAGCAGCCACGGATTCTAGATCTTTGCGAGATAGATGGCAAAAGGCTGGCCCTTATTATGTACATGGTACTTAAAAACATAACTGGCAAATTGTATGTGCTATAAATTATGTACACCTCTGCCGAACCCTTTAAGGAGCACAGGTGAGATGTTATGTATTCCCTTAAACTCAAACTCAAAGCATTTATTTCAATTAGACCGTTACAGGCACTTTTTAATGTCTAAAAACAAAAAAATGAAGCTACAGTCCCAGTCACAAGGCATAATAACTTGTGAAAGTACCGTAGTTGCCCATTCCAAAGCGTTTGAGTTTAAGTGGAACAACAAACAGTTATATCTAAAAGGTCATGTATTCCTATCTGAGAAGAGTCCCAAAATAAAACCATATATTTTTGGATACACTTCTGTCCACGAGAATCGGTATAAACAAATATGTTTTGTGTTACGACAGATGATTATTATAATAACGTATCGAACACGAAAATATGTAACTAGAAGAATCCTTATTAATATCATAAAAGCGAAAGTGATTTTGTTTGTTTGTAACGTCTTCACGTCTAAATAGCCAAATTGATTTTAATGAATTTTTTGTACAGAGATAGTTGGGACCCTGAAGACGGACATAGGCTAAAACAAGTGAAAAAAGGGGGAGAAAGAGTGAAAAAAAGGGTAGAGAAATTTTTTTTTTTTCGATCATCACGCTGGTTGAAGTTAGCGTTAGCCCAAAACAACTATACCGCGGACGAAGTCGCTTATTTTGTGCTGTGAATAAATCAACTCTCTAAGTTTACGCAGTCAAAAGATATCGGCCGTTTATATCGCAAGTTTGTACGGAACCCTTTGGTGGAGTCTGACTCAATCCTGGCCGGTTTTTCTCATATCTTATCTTATCAAAATGCATCCATATTTTATTTTGACTACTCATGACTTTCATCAACCTACAACGTGTCTCAAAATAAGTGGGCACTATCCCATTGAATTTTGAGCATGGACAAATTGGTGAAGGCGCCACAGATATCCAGAAGAAGGAAACAAACCAATACTCAAAATCCAAATATTTTTATTACACATAGGCCTACATGCCCATGTAGGCCTATGTGTAATAAAAGTATTTAACTTATCTAACTTATAAAACGGCGAGAAAAGGAGCACGGTTTGGGTTAGACGTTTCTTAAAGAGAAGAACCGCCAAAAACTCCATGGTTACTCTTTTAAAATCATTTGGTTTTACAATGTTGTTGTTACAGCGTTAGTACTTAAGAATGAAACGACAGCGTAGGCTCGACAATACGTCACATACTATGTATTAATAAACCTACATGAATATCGACGTTCATTATCGACATTCTTGACTAACCAAACCTTTATTATGTGACCAACAACATTTGTCACGCATGTACTGTGAACAAAGCACGTTTTTGACGTCAAAACACAACCCTGCAAAACGAGTATTCGTCTATTATGTTTAAAACTGAACAAGTTTAACATTGTTTACCGACATAAGTTCATAATATAAACTAACAAAACCATGACCCAATAAATTTATTTTCAATACCTACTTGTCAAAAGTGTCAAACTACATTGTCATTGAACCTCCATCGAAACCTTTCCTGCTGTCAGTTGAAAGCAAAAACAGAGAAATATTAATGTCATGGACACAAGTGTCTGCATTAACGTAAACCGTAGCCAATTTACCCTGACCCCATCATAGTGGCACTGCTTTTGAATAAAGCTGTCAGTGAAACGTCAAACTACGTATATTTAAAGTTAGTTCTTTCGATTGCCGTGTGTCAGAATATGTTGGTGGAATGGAAGTTTACACAATTTGACGTGGGACAGTGTAAACAAAGCCGGGTACATCGATTCACGTTATTGACACAGCCATATCGTAGCCGTGGCGATGAATGCGATGGCATTTATTTTTTCTGTGACGTCATTTATTCTGGAGCCGATGGATAGCTCAATATTGGTAGCGCTGATTGTGTTTTGTTTTTGTCGATGTAATCGTACTTAAGTATGTGCTTTTTGTTATGTTACTTATGTGCGTAAGTGTTGTTTATGACAAGTTGTCAGACTTTTATGCCACTTAACGACTGTTAAAAATCTACAAATGACTACCCGGACAGGCTTAACTTCCCAAGGCATTAGGGTATTCACTCAGTAAATAGATGGTCACCCATCCACGGACCAACCTAGACAAGCGCGGTTTAACTGAGCGATCGAACCAAGCGGCTATTTTTAGTTCATTTATTGGTTTTTCTTACATGTAGTTACATTTTTAAATATTTCTTAATAAAAAAGGATAAAAAAAATCATTTAAAAATATTTAAATAGTAGCCCACCGGTATCGGGAACAGGATCCAAGCTACCGGCGGTCAGGGCTCCAGAGAAAGGAACCTCCTAACAATACGAGCCGTGTCCAGGAGTACCGCTTTCTGTATCAAGCCCTTGATCCAGCTGCCTAACGAGAGCCTTCTCAGGTGTTGGTCGAGGCTCTTGAACCAAGCGGCTATTATTATTAAGGTAGGAATTTTCAGAAAAAAAAATGAAAAGTTGCATTAGGAAAATCTCTATAAAATCTAAACTTGACTAGACTTTCGTTTATTCAAATTCACGTATCTTATCTGTTGTGATAAAAAATGGTGAAGATGGTATAAAATCTTGAAAATGTCATTGAACGTTTCTGATATTGGTTTATATGCACGTAGACTCTTAAGTAATTTATTTAATTGAAAAAAATCTATAATCAGGTACTCATCTCTCCGTGTCGACGAGGCGTTCGTGTTCCACGCGCGCCTCAAAGAGATGTCAGCAAAGCAGAGGGACCTGCCAGGGCCTCCACCTGCCAGGGTTGCGGGTTGTTTGAAAGAGTAACCGCGTCCCCGGAACACAAAGGGCAATAGAAGGAACATGGGTAGGTTTTAGCCAGTAAAACTAACACTCCCTTTCGCTCAGAGCGTTACAAGTATTTGAAAATTCGAAAAATCTTTACTAATATTATAAAAGCGAAAGTGAGTTTGTTTGTTTGTTACCTCTTTACGCCTTAATGGCAAAACCGATTTTGATGAATTTTGGTTTAGAGATAGTTGCGACCCAGACGGACATAATTTTTCTTAGGAAAGGGGAACTGTGTTACCCCGAATTTAACGCGTGCGAAGCCGCAGGCAAAAGCTAGTAAAAAATAAAGGCTTTCATTTCTAAGAATTCGAAAGATGAATTGCCATTTTTACCAGAATTCGATTCTTATAAGGGCTTCGCTTTTATAATAGGGTTACCTATTAGATCGAATAAAATGAAACCTTATATGTGCTGCACCCAATGAAAACAGCCCTTTCATTACCGAATTCTAGGAAAATCCCCACGAATTCTGTGTGAGTCGTGGTTGTTATTGGCAGCGATATATATTGAATTCCCGAGGGTTCTCCTTTCGTGTATTTGATTCTAGCTTATGCCCGCGACTTAAGTAAACCATGTCCTGATCATGTCTCTATTTGTCAAATCCTACTTAATTTAAACTAAAATCATTAATTTATCAATCCTTACTAATATTATAAAAGCGAAAGTGAGTTTGTTTATTTGTTACGTCTTCACGCCTAAATGGCTAAACCGATTTTGATGTTACAGAGGTAGTTGGGACCCTGGAGACGGACATGGGCTATTTAAAAAAAAAAATGAGATATGAGGGAGAAAGAGGGAAGAAAAGGGAAAACTTAGCATTGCTATTACAATAAATAAGGCGCAAGGGCAAAAACTACAGGTAGCAGGTATCTGTAAATCAGGAAAACTATGTTACCCCGAATTTAACGCGAGCAAAGCCGCTGTCTAAAGCTAGTAAAATATAAAACGCAGTCAGTTGGTAATGTACCCAAGAGACTGGCCGAATTGCCACGTTATAAGGCGACAATTAGCTTTTGGACAAGGTAGCCAGTCCTTGGGTCACGGGAAGTGTCAAGTAAACGATTATCCTACCAATATTAAAACTAAATGCTACTGTTGGTGAGGATAGATTTATGGATGTTTGTTACTACGGCTGAACGGATCTTGATGAAATTTGGCACAGGGGTAGATTATGGTCTGGAATAACACATAGAATACTTTTTTTTTTGATCATCACACGGGCCTTACTAAAATTATTTTATTTACTAACATTATTTCTATTTATCCTATTACAACATTTCCGCCAATTTGAAATAATTTTGAATGCATAATATTTACCCACATATTTTGAAACCACAATTCTACCGTTACCAACACTCGCTATACAACGACTAAATTATTAACAGCTCAAGTGCCATATATTTATTAATTAGTAGGATTGGACCGATTTAATTATAGGGTAAATTCGTTAGCTATCTATTATTTAAAGTTTGACGTCATTTTGAACGAGTTTATGTTTTACCTACATTTCATGTTTTTATTTACATTTTAATATTCTACACTAGCTGCCCGCGGCTTCGCCCGCGTGATTTCGAAAAAAAAAAGTATCCTATGTGTTATTCCAGACTATAATCTACCTTTGTACCAAATTTCATTAAGATCCGTTCAGCCGTTTTGACGTGAAAGAGTAACAAACATCCATACATTTTCACAAACATTCGCATTTATAATATTAATAGGATAGTAGGAACTAGGATAACTTTGTGATGAGTCAGGATTTATGTAAAATTTTGTCCGTTGTATATGTTGCAGACAAAACTCTTAACTAGTCAGAAGTACTATTGACTAGCAAAATCAGTCAAAAGCACTTTTGACTGAACAGGTTGGTCAAAAGTGGTTTTGACTAAAAATTATTGGTTATTAGTACTTTTGACTGCAAATTTGCGGTTAAAAGTACTATTGACTGACGCCAAAAGTAGTTTTAACTGCAATAAAGCATCAGTCAAAAGCACTATTAACTAACACTAGGTTAGGTTAACATTGTGACCTCCTACGCAGAAACGACCTGCATTTATAGAAAAAAGAGATTGTTTTTAGTTGGTTACCCGGAACTGAACTATTTAGATTAGGAGGCATTACAATCTTTTTAAGAGTTTTGACTGATAAAACCATTCAAAACCACTTTTGACGGAATCACTTAGTCAAAAGTACTTTTTCAAAATCCTTACTAATATTATAAAAGCGAAAGTAGTTTGTTACTTCTTCACGCTTTAATGGCTACACCGATTTTGATGAATTTTGGTACAGAGATAGTTGGGAACAAATCAATAAGGCGCAAGGGAAACTGTGTTACCCCGAATTTAACGCGAGCGAAGCCGCGGGCAAAAGCTAGTTTTACATAAATCCTGACTCACTAATAAATAAATAATCATAAACGGTATAACTTCTGAAGCAAAGATTTCAAAAGAAAAATGTTCCTTTGATGATCTAAATACTGAGAACATAAGAAAGGAGGTGCTAAGATTTAGTACGTCACTGTTACATACAGCAAAATGCGAGGATAAAAGCAAGCAGGTACACTTCAGCGAACCATCTGTGCTAACGGGAAAATACAGAACTTAAATAAATGTACGAAATTCGACTTAACGATGCATTATTACTTGACAATCAACGCCACCTGGAACTGCTTACTTTCTTTTTTTTCTTTTGGCTAGGTAATCATCAAGGAGGAGCTCGTGGCTAAATAATAGCAGCCGCTCGGGTCGATCTTTAGGTTAAGCCGCGCTTGCCTAGGTTGGTCTGTGGATGGGTGACCACCCGTTACATACCGAGTTTCCTCCGTGCCTCGGAAAGCACGTTAAGCCGTTGGTCCCGGCTGTCATTTGTAGATCTTGAACAGTCGTTACAGGTAGTCAGTGTTCCGAAAGTCTGACAACCAGTCTTACCAAGGGGTATCGTATTACCCAGTATTAACTGGGTTGTGGAGGTCAGATAGGCAGTCGCTACATGTAAAATACTGATATTCAGCTGCATCCGGTTAGACTGGAAGCTTTTTTTTTTTTTTTTTTTTTTTTTTTTTTTTTTTTTTTTTTTTTTTTTTTTTTTTTGGCAGGAGGGGGAAATCCCCACGGACACCTTGACTGCCTCACAGATTGTGAGACAGTCGAGGTAGTGTCGGACTTGAACCGACTAAAACCACCCTCCTGCTCTGCTCGTGTCCCTCTGACATGGTCAGAGACCTTATTGGGACTTCATTTATTAATTTTTCTTATTTATTTGTTTTTAACGCAATTTAAAAAAAAATACACAATGAAATTTTTAACTTTGTTTTCTAATTTTTTATTCTATGGCTATATGAACATGCTATTTTAAACAAAAATAATTAACCTGATTTTGTCAAGTTCTTCAGCTCTATGCTTTAATCTCTATATCCTTTCTAGTGAAATATTCATATGGGATAAAACATGGCTTCAAGTGACTTTGTTCCTGTCAATTACTTTTGTGGAAACTTCTATACAAAAATTTAGGAAAATTTTGCGCTTTTTAGTGTCACCAATAATTTTATTAATGTTTTCCTGGACCATTTTTGTTTCCAATCTGTGTTCCGTGTCGTGTCTTTCCCTGATGAAAACCGGGCATTCCAACAGAATATGGGCGACCGACTCCACCGCGTCCGGTTCACAGATGCACGATGGGTTCTCTTTGCACTTAAAACGGTGCAGGTATTCGGAGAACCCACCGTGTCCCGTTAAGATCTGTGTGACGATACCGACTGGTTTCAGACTTAATACGATTTTGTGGGCGTCGATCGCATCCGGAAGGAACATTCTGGTTACTGAGGCTGTGTTGCCGTTCCTGTACCTTCGGTTCCATTCGTCGAGCGACCCCGAACGGATCTGCCGCTTGACGAATGAGACCGGGCAGCGGTCATAGTCCGGCCTCTTCCTAGACCGGAGTGCAGCTTCCTTTGCGAGGTGGTCTGCGCGCTCGTTGCCTTCCAGCCCGGCGTGTGCTTTAACCCAGAACAAGGACACATCTTTGCTCTGGGATAAGGCTGCGCTCACGTTCGCTCTAGCCTCCACGGCCAGTGCGTGGAGGGAACCCTGGTTTGTGACTGTTTGCAGGGCCGCCTTCGAGTCACTGTATATACCGAAGGTTCCCTCTTTGCGCTTGAGGATTTCGCGCGTTGCTACGCATATGGCCAGGAGTTCCGCCTGGTAGACCGTGCAGTACGACGGCAGGCTGAGTTTTACGGATTTGATCTCGGCTGCACCGTCCCAAAGTGACAGCGCAGCTCCGACCTTGCCCTCAATTTTGCTGCCGTCGGTGAAGAATCGCACTGCTTGTTCGTTGTGGGTCTCCACAAGGGTCTGATCATCCAGGCACATGAACTCCATAGCCATTAGACTGGAAGCTGACCCCAACATAGTTGGGAAAAGGCTAGGTAGATGATGGCTGGGTAATCATCAAATAACTTCCCGCGCTCTAGGCGGAGCGGAGAGGAGTGTGAAACTTTTATTGACTAAAACCCATCCATGTTGCTTCTTTTGCTTTTTTTGTGTTTCGAGGCCGTGGTATCTCTTTCAAACAACCCGCAACCTAAGCGGGCCTGTGGCCCTGGCAGGCCCTTCTGCTTTGCTGAGATATCTTTAAGGCGCGCTTGGAACACAAACGCGCCATCGTCACGGCCTGTCTTCAATAGACGGACGGACGGTGAGCTACCTATTGCTCACCGTCCACAAACCCGTGTCTACGATGGCCGGGAGTCTCTGGCGGTTGGATTGGTTTGAGATTCGAACTGCATACTTAAACTGTATCAAAGTATGATATAATATTTTGTAGTAATGTTTCTATCATCAAAGTAACCATTAGTTCGCAGATCGTCAATTATAAATGGGAAAGTGTATGTGTGTGTCTGTTTGTTTATCCGTGTTTCAGGGCAAAACGAAGCGAGCAATTGACGTTATTTTTTAAGTGGAGATTGATGAAGGGATGGAGAGTGACATGGGCTACTTTTTGTCTATTTCTAACCCCCCACTTCCCTACAATGGGGGGTGGACGCGAATGAAGCCGCGAGCAAAAGCAAGTAACTCATAAATACTCCGTACAGTTATTTTTTGTTGTACAGCTAGTCTGCTCAAATATACGTCAGCCTTTGAATGTTGTCAGACAAAAGAAACAACACACATGACGTCATAAGAAATTCTGAGGTTATTCCTATATCATTCTATTTATATATTTGTGTATTTTCTCTTGTATACACACGTTTCTGTACGGTCCCTTTATGTCATTCTAATTTATTCATCTTCCTGAGAAATCGTGGCACAAGATTATGTTTTTTTTTTATTGTACGCTTTGAAGGAAGATTTGTCAGGGTATGAATAACGTAAAGGTCTATTTGTGTTTGCTTTTGAGTCTGTGTGAATATTATTTCTATTGTGGGTATGTCTGCGGTTATTCTGTGTAAAAGTTTTGAAGGAGGATATTTTTACATCATTAATAACGTACATAACGAGGCCGCCTTTTTTTTTGGTGTGTGAAATTATCAAATAACTTTCCCTGCTCTGGGCGGAGCGGGGGGAATGTCAGACTTTTACTGACTAAAACCCACCCATGTTCTTTCTATTGCCCTTTACGTTCCGGGGCCGCGGTATCTCTTTCGGACAACCCGCAACCCCGGCAGGCGGTGGCCCTGGCAATGCTTTGCTGACATCTCTTTGAGGCGCGCGTGGAACACTAACGCGCTGACATGGCCTGTCGTCAATAGACGGACGGACGGTGAGCTACCCAGGCTTGCTCCCTTACATGGGGCTTAAACATAACTGCCGAAAAGTGGGTGTACTTATTAAGTTCACCTCTACCTTAGCCTTTGGAGATAACAAGGCGTGATGATATATTATTTACGTTTGTTTGACTAATTTATTAAAGTTCTTCTTTTTTGACTTTTTCATCATCTTTTTAGCTATTTTTGTAGAAACATGTCAATAAAATAAAACGTTTTTATTTTTCCTTAAGTGTAAAAACTGGTCATGAGTGAAGCGGAACTACCAAGGGTTCCGTACAAACTTGCGACATAAACGGCCATGTCTTTTGACTGCGTAGACTTAGAGAGTTGATTTTTTCACAGCTCTAAGGGACTACAGACTTGAGTATACGGTGTGGCGTAATTTCAACTCGATGCCTCAAGCGTTTCGGAGATAAAGGGTCTTGACAGACAGACTGACAGGCACACGGACGGACAACAAAATGATCCTTTAAGAACCCTAATAATGCATAGGGAACTTCTTCGTTGCTTTTTCTAATAAGAGATTTTGTTTCATTACTTACGTTTGGGAGGCTGATGCTGATTTCGCTTTTTTTATATCTGAAAATAAGTAAACTTTGATAAATATAACAAAGGTACAATATTAATTAGTTTTAGTTGTAATGGCGCATATTACAGAAAAAATTAACATGTAATAAGCATGGACATGTAATCAGGAGGGACGAAGCACATGTGACTAAAAGACTGATAGATATGAATGTTGATGTATGGAGAGGGAGAAATGTAAGGAATGACATGAGAAATTATTTTGTACAACTTTTTGTCTTTTTTGTACAAAAACTGTTGTGTCAATCAAGTTCAAAATAATTTTCCTAGAAAGTCCTTATAAAGTTCTACTTTTCAGATTTTTTTCATATTTTCTAAACTTATGGTTCAAAAGTTAGAGGGGGGGGGACACATTGTTTTTTACTTTTGGAGCGATTATTTCCGAAATTATTGACATTATCAAAAAATAATTTTAGTAAACCCCTATTCATTTTTAAATACCTTTCCAACAATATATCACACGTTAGGGTTGAAATTAAAAAAAAAAACACTTCCCACTTTACATATAGGGTGGCTACCCTAATAAAACATTTTTTTCCAATTTTAATTTTACCACTTTGTCGGCGTGATTGATATACATATTGGTACCAAATTTCAGCTTTCTAGTGCTAACGGTCACAGAGATTAAGCGAGGACGGACGGACGGACGGACAGACAGACATGGCGAAACTATGAGGGTTCCTAGTTGACTACGGAACCCTAAAAAATGTCAGTCTTTTAGATTATTCAAAAATAAAGGACATGTACTGTGACGTCACGCGTTGCTGCATTTTGTCGCAACGAGTGACGTCACAACTTTAATGGACTGTATTTTTGCAATTTTTGGTCTAATTTACAAATAAAAAATACATGTCCCTTATTTTTAAATAATCTAAAAGACAGACTAAATAGAATGAAATTACTTTGAACCTGGAAACTACTCTATTATTATTATAAACAATGATTATATTTCAAAACGTTTGGTTGACACTTCTCGTGACCCAAAGGCTGACTTTTACTTTGGCCAGAGGCTTAGCGTTGCCATACGACGTGGCAACGCGGCCAGTCTGGGGATTGGCAATATCCCCAGACTGACAGCGTTAAGGACGAATTTTTAGACGGTATTTTTCAATTTATTTATAGGTTAGTTGATTCTTTTAATTCATAAATAATTAGCGGAGTACGGTTTAACCTGGCCAGTCTTTTTAGATATATAAATAGATATTAAAGAAACACTGACCTGCAAATTGCAAAAAAACTAAATTGAATATTGCGCGCTACTCTGGTGTTTTCGCCTTAAATAACACAAAACAACAAAGTAACGCACTTTCCTAACTAACTACCTATCCTACTTCAACATTACATAGAAGAAACATTTATTCGGAATCACACAAAGGAACGAGGAGCTACAAGAAAATCTTAAGGAAAGTGGCCAATATTTCAGACAGACCTTCGAAGGCACGATTGATATGCTAGATTAATCAGGCTATCTCGACAGATTGGTCTAGACTTGACTTTAGAATCACGACATCGTTTTTCATCCGAAAGTTGGGTGCTCAAAACTACGTAAGAAATAAAACCTTATAACCGGCATCAAAAATAAAAGTGGAAAATAACTTTGCTTTAGGAAGTTGATGTTTATTTTGTTAACTTTTTTGCCGCCGACTTCCAGAAGTCGGTTATTTTTTTGCAAAATAGTTTTTTATTTCAGCATTGTTATAGTTAAGGTATGATGAGCAATTTCTTATCGAGTATCCATTTTCCATCGTTAAAATATTAGCAGATCATTCAAATGGACATCGAAGAAAAATATGCATTATAGACGATAACTCAAAAACTACCCTAGCAATATAAATAAAATTGATATGGAAACAAAACAAATCATTATAAAAATCAGTCCACAGTTGGCGGAATAATCAGTGAAAATACAAAAAAAGAAATACGTCTCACATATCCGTCGTCGTGTAGAGTGAAACATTTAAACTCACATACACAAACAGCCAGACCCAAAACAACTACCATATTTGTAATTTATTTTGGTCATACAAATATTTGTTCCGTGCGGGGATCGAACCCGCTACACGCAGCGCAACAGTCGATCGCTCAGCCACTGCGCCAAGCGTGTCGAAAATTTTAAATTGTAAAAATGTTTTCTAAAACTTCTGAAACATTAATCGCTCATGCTGCAATGTGCGTGCATGTTCTAGATAATGGAATTGAATAAATTTTTGAACTACCATCCGTCTCATATAAACATTACTAATTTAATATCACAGTCTGTCTGTTTATTTTATTACAGTAAAATTATTGTTTCTTCTGTTATTTATAGTTTTATCTACAGGCAAGAAATTCCTACGTTTTGATGAAAACCATCCGTTCTAAAGTTATTTTTAAAGTTCTTTTGTTTTTGTGAATGAGGAAAAATGATGTAAATTTATTTTTCAACTAGCTTTTGCCCGCGGCTTCGGTCGCGTTAAATTCGGGGTATCACAGTTCCCCTTTCCTGATTTGCAGGTACCTGTTGTTTTTGCCCTTGCGCCTTATTTATTGTAATAGCAAAGCTAAATTTTCCCTTTTCTTCTCTCTTTCTCCCTCATTTCTCAATTTAAAAAAAAATGTTTTTCTAATTGCTTGTCCTTCTCCAGGGTCCCAGCTATCTTTGTACCAAAATTAACCAAAATCGGTTTAGCCATTTAGGCGTGAAAACGTAACAAATAAACAAACTCACTTTCGTTTTTTTCATGTTTTTCCCATATATCGCAACGAGAGCTTTATTTTTTTGTGATTTCACCCCAGATAACAATAAACAAAACTCTATAGATGCAGTGATTTTAAACGCCTTAATCCTACGAATATTATAAATGCGAATGTTTGTGATGGATATAATGGATGTATGGATGTTTGTTATTCTTTCACGTCAAAACCGCTAAGCGAATCTTGATGGAATTTGACACAGAGGTAGATTATAGTCTGGAATAATACTTAGGATACTTTTTTCGATATCACGCGGGCGAAGCCGCAGGCGCCAACTAGTGGATAAATTAAAAAGATGAATAACCTGCCAGACGGATCATTTTGCCGAGAATCCTATTAACAATAAATTTATTATTTTGTTGTATCTTTTTCATTAAAATTTATGACCGAAAATTTTTCGTAGTTTATTGACGTTCAAAAGAAATTTGCACTTTATACTTAATACGAATGAAAAAAAAACATTAGTGTTAAATCACAGTTTTTTTTACTATTTTTAAAACGTAGCACCACGGAATTGGAATTTCTTCTGTATCGTGGATTCGTTTACAAACATTTAAACTCATATAGGTACTGGTTGATAAATCGATTTAGTTCAGTATCGAAAAAGTCTGAGTGGGGCTTAATGATTTAAAGTTGTCACCCCGATTGAAATGAAACTATTTTAATTTTTTGACGACACAGTTGGCGCAGTGGCTGAGCGATCGACTGCTGCGCTGCGTGTCGCGGGTTCGATTCCCGCACGGAACAAATATTTTTATGGCCTACAGATAGTTGTTTCGGTTCTGGCTGTTTGTGTATGTGAGTTTATATGTTTGTAAACGCACCCACGATACAGGAGAAATTCCGAGTGTGGGGCAACGTTTTTTTAAAAAAAGAAAGAAAGAATTAAAACTTTAATTGAGTATTAACTGGTTTTTAAGGTTTCGTTCTTTTCGAGGAAAAAACGAAACCTTTATAGAATCACTTTGTTGTCCGTCTGTCTGTCTGTCTGTCATGAACGTTTATCTCCGAACCACGTGGAGTTATTGAGTTGAAATTAAGACCATATACATAAATCTATAGTCCTTTGGAGTTGTGAAAAAATCAAGTCACACGGCCACATCATTTGACTGCGTAGAATAAAAATTCTACGCAGTCAAATGATGTGGCCGTTTTTGTAGCAAGTTTGAACGGAATCCTTGGCGCGCAAATCCGACTCGTACTCGCCGGGTTTTTTATATAAACGTAATGGTCTTTTACAGATTTTAATGAGCGCATTGTTCGCTGATTGTGTCTATCAATCAATCAACCCAGTCAATCGCACTGTACCTTTAATTTTATCAGTAGTCGGATACGAAGCTTTAAATATAACGTTTTATCAATGCCTTTAGGGGAGCCTGCCAGGGCCGTTACCTGCTGGAGTTGATGGTTGTTCGAAAGAGATGTCGTGGCCCTGAAATAAAAAGGGTAAAAGAGGAAACATGGATAGGTTTTAGTCATTAAAAGTCTGACACTCTGACTGGCTCCAGTCTGAGTTTGATGATTTGTCATCCAAAAAAAATCTTCAAGTGCTTTGGGTGGGTTCAACCTAGATGAAAAGTTTTATACAGTTTTTGCCGTACCGCGAAACTTAATATTTACGTTTCTATTTAGTTTAAATAATGCAAATGATAAAATATTTTCGAGTGATGCGAGCTCACTCGTCTCAATGTAAACAGCTTTTCAATCGATTTAAGTATAGAGTCAATCTTTATCTAGGTAAACATTTGCCACTTCGTGTAGGCAAAAAGTTCTTCCCTTTAATATACAAGGTTGAGTTCGTTCATTTATTGTTTTACAAACATATATTTACATTTTTAAATATTTCTGTAAAACATAAAAAAAAACATTTAAAAATATAAAAAAGGAGCCCACCGGTATCGGGAACAGGAACCTCCTAACAATACGAGCCGTGTCCAGGAGTACCGCTTTCTGTATCAAGCCCTTGATCCAGCTGCCTAACGACAGCCTCCTCAGGTATTGGTCGAGGCTCTTGGCAATTAAGCCATTGGCAGATTGGCCATTGGTTGAGTTTATTATTACGCAGGTAATACTATCACAAATCCATATTAAAACCTTAAGAAAAAAAACCGGCCAAGAGCGAGTCAGACTCGCGAACCGCAAGTTCCGTACAAACTTGCGACATACACAGCCATTTCTTTTGACTGCGTAGACTTAGAGGGTTAATTTTTTCACAGCACGAAGAGGCCACAGATTTGAGTGCATAGTTTTAATTTCAACTCTATACCTTCACGCGTTTTTATAACAATAAAGGGTCTTGACAGACAGACAGACATACATCAAAATGATCCAATAAGGGTTCCTAAAAAGGCCAGGATCTTTACCAACATGTTTGACAATCGCTTTTGCCATCAGTAGAGTAGCAACCTTTTACTACAAATTTTCACTTAACCTGGAAAATATCTAACAGAATACCTGTGAACCTGAAGCCTGAGCGTGTTTACAATTTATGTTGTGCAAATAGCTGAAGCCCACGTACCAAATCCGTAAGTCAACAGATGCCTAACGTGGACGCTTTAGTGCCCGTTTGTTTATGCTACTTCACTTGCCTTTCTACTGGCGTGATGTGGACGGGCCACCCGGGGACGGGGACACGATAGCAACATCCGTGTTACTTGTTTCATATATGGCATTGAAATTTAAATTTATTATAACATGATTTGAATTTTAATAAACATTAAAAGAATTAACTACCTAACTCATAAATAAATTAAAAAATATCGCATATATTCATATGTGGTTATTTTTATGCAATATTTTTTCTATTTGTTGTATAGATTCTTTTTACACGGCTGCCCCAAAAAAGGAGTGTTATGTTTTTAGGGTTCATGTATGTTTTTTAGCATTTTTTTGTGATTAAGTGGACATTGTAGGTCTTGTAGATTCTTAGACGCTTGTTAACTTTTTTATTTTATTTTACTTTTTGTAACTATTTTAAATTTTATAAATATGAAATTAACTCAGTTTTTTCTGTTTGCATATTGCCTTGTCACAACTTAAAGACTTCTCAGATTGAGCTATTTATTGATTGACTTATTAATTGTAACGAAATTTGGCAAAGAGATAGGTTTTAATCTGGGCTTATAGATAAAATAATTACGATTTTAGCTTAGAGGGCTGAGCAATAATATGTTCATACATATTACCTATATTTAGATGCCTATACTGTTTGTCTACTGGCATCACATGCATTCGAATAGAATAGTTATAAGGTAAAGCTGATGATCTTACATTATAATTCTAGAAACATCTACAAAACTCATTTTAAGCAAATCATGGTCCCAAACGCGTATAAAGTTGTGTGTTACAGCTTGTATATACGTGACGTCATTAGTTTGATTCCCAATCATGGCTCAATCGTAATCCTTATCTTTACTAATATTTTAAAAGCGAAAGTGAGTTTGTTTGTTACGTCTTCACGCCTAAATGGCCAAACCAATTTTGATGAATTTTGGTACAGAGATAGTTGGGACCCTGGAGACGGACAAAAGCTATTTAAAAAAAAAGAGTGAGAAATGAGGGAGAAGGAGGGAAGAAAAGGGAAAACTTAGCTTTGCTATTACAATAAATAAGGCGCAAGGGCAAAAACTACAGGTAGCAGGTACCTACAAATCAGGAAAGGGGAACTGTGTTACCCCAAATTTAACGCGAGCGAAGCCGCGGGCAAAAGCTAGTCAGTATATAATGTTGACGACACAGGTGATAACTAACACTTCTCTTCGTTAGAAACTTAATTCACTACACGAACCCGTTTAAGTAACTTTGCGCACAAATATTTAGGTAGGTACGTATTTATTTAGGTTTGCTGAAAGAATTAACTTAAATTCTACCCATGTCATATGGTCAACCTTATTAAGTACAAATATAATATAATAAATATTTTTATTAATTTATTAGAACTTTATGCACAAGTTAAAACTGTACAAAGGTGGATTTAATGCTTTGAACTTTCTACCTTAGGGTGATGCAGAGGCAAAACACAGTAGGTGCGATAACAGAAATAAAGGACATTAGAAAATAAATATTAATTATAAATATTTATAACTATAAATACTAATATACATACATAAAACAAAATTCTATAAAGTTAAGAGACCGTAACAAAACAACAACCACAAATTAATCACGAGACGAATCTACTAACTTCTTGTAAATATTTTCACGAGCTTTCTTTTTAAAAGTAAACGGACTGGTAACCATCCTGATAGATAGATAGAATATTCTTTATTATGTACACCATACAAATAACAAGAATAACATTAAACAACTTATAAATAGGGTGACACAATGGGCGGCCTATCGCTAAAAGCGATCTTTTCAAGACAACCTTTGGATGCATTTAAAGATTTAAAAAAATTAAACAACATGATAATGAAAATAATACATTTTGATTCACGTAAGAATTTTCACTGCTGTTCTGGGCTCACTAACAGCCTCGCCTGGCAGCTCAGGCGTTAATTCCGCCTCGGCCGCAACGACAAAGTTTTTTCACTTAAATCAAAATATACTATTTTGGCACTGTAGCAGTGCCAGCATTAAATTGATGGAAGTACTTGCTACAAATTATTAAGAAGCACAAGAAATAAAATAAAATGCACCGATTTATTAAAGCGTACTAAAAATAAATACACTGGATAGTCAGCAAACCCAACGATGTGAGATAAAATTTTAGGACTACGTTGAAGATAAAGAAGTTTGGCTATAGTTCCTTCTGCGCATGCGGCTTCCCTGGTAGCTATAATCAGCACAAATTTGTGGATGTCTCTAACTATTCTCAATCTTATTTATTTGTGTGATCTCTTTAATCATTTTGTTTTTTTTTTTTTTTTGCAATAGTTGTCAAATCACATATTTATATCACCCTTGTTCTGAATAGTTACAGTACTGATAGCAACATCTGTGTGACTCGTCTTTTAGTTATTATTTTGTTTTTGCAATATTTTTTTATTTATTTTTTTACTTTTGTATAGATTCTTTTCTACCTATTAGTTGTGAATGAGTGGACATGGTTGGCCTTGTAGATTCTTAGACGCTTGTTAACTTTTGTTAACGTATTATTTTATTTTACTTTTTGTAAAGTAAGCAATGACTTATTGTCGGGCCTACGTTGTCCTCTCATACTTAAGTGCTAACGCTGTATCAACAACAACATTGTAAAACTAAATGATTTTAAAAGAGTAACCATGGAGTTTCTTGCCGGTTCTTCTCCATAGGAAACGACCAACCCGAACCGTGCATCTTTTCTCGACGTTTTATAAGTGCCCATGTAGGCCTATGTAAAATAAAAATATTTTGATTTGATTTGAAAAGGTAGTTGAAAGTTCATTCAAAGTGAGTACTTCGGTAAGTTCAGTCAGACGACAACTCCTTTAGGTATAAGTCAGACGTGCATGACGCAAACTTAAATTGTCTTATCGTATAGTACACATATTCGTTGCATTATAAATGACTTGCTTTTGCCCGCGGCTTCGCTCGCGTTAAATTGGGGGTAACACAGTTCTCTTTCCTGATTTGCAGGTACCTGCAACCTGTAGTTTTTGCCCTTGCGCCTTATTTATTGTATTAGCAATGCTAAGTTTTCCCTTTTCTTCCCTCTTTCTCCCTCATATCTCAATCATTTTTTTTGAAAATCCTAACTATATCTGTACCAAAATTCATTAAAATCGCTTTAGCCATTAAGGCGTAAAGACGTAACAAACAAACATACAAACTCACTTTCGCTTTTATAATATTAGTAAGGATTCATTGATGGGCCGTATCGTTCCTTCCTTAATATATCTTTCTTCTGACAAACACTTTACCTCTTTATAATATTACTATGAAATTAAATATACTACCTAACATATAAATAAATTAAAAATTGCGTCAAAAATTCGTCCTCAACGCTGTCAGTTGGCAATGTCCCCAAGAGACTGGCCGCGTTGCCAACAAATTATAAATTGATTCTTAAATTAAAACTATCAGCTACCATGATGTGTTTGTATTCGGATTGAAATTCATCAAATAGCTTCTCCCGCTCTGGGCGGAGTGGGAAGGAGTGTATCGGTATCTCTTTCGAACAACCCGCAACCCTGGCAGACCATGACGTTTTAAAGCAGTACAAACTGGCTGCGGGCTTGGATTCAATATAAGTATTTATTACTTTAACAATGGGTGTAAAAATACCCTCAACGAAACCGAAAGGCGGGAGAACAAACATGGTTTTTCCGTCATTGCAATCAAATTTTTGTTTCGGACTATACTTGGGAACTTTCTAGTTACGGAGATGTAGGAAGCAAAAGTTCCAACGTTGCCACCAGTTTTATTTTTTTATTAATTAATGTACACACAAAATATATTTGTTTATTTGTTTGTTAGGTACGTCTTCACGCCTAAATGGCTAAACCGATTTTGATGAATTTTGGTACAGAGATAGTTGGGACCCTGGAGACGGACATAGGCTATTTAAAAAAAAAGGATTGAGAAATGAGGGAGAAAGAGGGAAGAAAAGGGAAATCTTAGCATTGCTATTACAATAAATAAGGTGCAAGGGCAAAAACTACAGGTAGCAGGTACCTGTAAATCAGGAAAGGGGAGTTCCCGTTCCCTGGCTTCGCTCGCGTTAAATTCGGGGTAACACAACTGTGTTACCCCAAATTTAACGCTAGCGAAGCCGCGGGCAAAAGCTAGTTACAATTAACTTTACGTTTTCTCTACACGTTCATGCTAGCGGTTGTTAATAAATTAGTACAAACCGTCTGCCCACTCATTTGCCATGTTCCCATTTTCCCAACTCTATTCTTTCCCAAACCGCCTTTATATTATACAGCACATGCAGGTCCGTAATAAATAAAGCATAGACAAAGGTCGAGAGAACTGTCAGCTCTAGTACTTTATTACTGCTATATTCTATTTTATGGTGAAAACGTGCAATACCTGGCTTTTGAAATTGGACACGTTCGAGGTTAATCTTGAAATCATTATTTTAAAAGCATTGTTTAAGATTATTAATTTGAAGTGTTATTTGCTATATATTTTGTTTGTTATATGGATAAAGTAAGGAATGAATATATTCGAGGAAGTTTGAAAGTTGCGCCTGTTACAGAAAAATTGAAAGGGAGTCGTTTGTCTTGGTATGGACATGTAATGAGGAGGGATGAAGGACATGTGACTAAAAGAGTGATGGATCTGAATGTTGATGGACGGAGAGCGAGAGGAAGGCCAAAGAAAAGATGGATGGATTGTGTAAGGAATTATATGAAGGAGAAAGGAGTAAATGATGCCGTGACGTCTGATAGGGGAGAATGGAAGAAGAAAACGTGTTGCGCCGACCCCAAATAGAATGGGACAAGGGCAGGAAAATGATGATGTTATTTGCTTCATAAAATTGTAGTTTGCACCCTTTGCAGTTAATCACAAGAAACTATTTATTAGGATTACTTTGTTGTCCACCAAGTCTGTCTGTCTGTCTATTAAGACCCTTCATCTGGGGAACGAGTTAAGACCATCTCCTTAAAGTTGTGGTACTTTGAAGCTGTGAAAATCAACCCTCTAGGTCTACGCAGTCAAAATGGCTGTTTATGTCACAAATTGGAACCCTCAATACGCGAGTCTGACTCGCCCTTTGGCCTTTTTTTCAACTATCAGAGCTCAAGGCTATATACTAGCTATTCATTTACCGTTTTCTAAAAGGAGGACGAATTATGATGGACAAGGTAAATATATAAAGATTAAGTGGACGTCTGTGGGCAGTGAGCAATGGGTAGCTCACAGGCCATAGACGGATGGCCTATGAGCTACCCATTGCTCACCGTCAGTGATGCTAGTGCCGTATTCGTGTGCTCAAAGACCCACGCGCGCCTCAAAGAGATATCAGTACAGCAGAGCCTAGAGCCCAGAGCCACTGCCTGCCGAGGCTGTGGGTTTTACGAAAAAGAAATCGTGGCCCCGGAACACAAATGGCAAATGAAGGAGCATGGATGGGTTTTAGTCAGTATAAGTCGGACACTCCCTTTATTTCCACCCAGAGCGGGATTTAACGACTTCCCATACGAAAAAAAAGGTTTTTTGCGATTTGTGAATGGACCCTTAAAAATACCAATAATTTTCTTAACAAATGCGAACAACTTACAACTTTCTTTGTCCAATACAATCCTATTTATTCCGTTTCTAACAAGGCTCTTTGCAAACATTTATTCGTACAGTTCAGTAATCAATACCCACAATGGATAATGGCATACACTTAGATGCTAATAAATCTGGAATAACACTCTTAATAGGCCTTGTCTAGTTGTCATGGTTACAAGAAAAAAGATGGCGGCAAGCAGCCATCTTGACCCAAAGTAATTGAGCGGGAAACTCTTAAGACTTTTTTTCTACATCCATTCTAGTTGTGTAATCGCTCGCATAATTGTTTTTATTTAAGAAGGTCTTAGATGCCGTAGTTCAAATGTATGAGGTTGTGGGGTCATGAAAATTGTTTTATATATGAAAATGACTACGGAGATAGTAATAAAAATAAATTCTATTTAGTTTGACTAAACTGGAATATTTGAAAGACACGTAAACACTTTTAGTCAACTAACTTTAGCTTGTTAAGTAAAAAGGGCGATGGGTTATTCTCAGAGGACGCATTTTAGAGTTTTACATGAAACGTCTGTCTTCATTTTACAGGTTAGGTGTCCGAAGTCGTTACTAAATTAGAATAAGTATAGAATCTAATACATTAAAACAATATGTTGAGGTAGGCACTAATTACTGGGCAGACTGACTATTTGGAACCAATTTTAAAGGGTAGCTTAAAATAAATATTGAAATAAACTTAACCTGAAATGTTAGAAAAAGATTTAGGTACATCAACATTAAACACAACTAAATAGGATTAATGTAAATGGAACCTGCCGAGGTTGCGGGTTGTTCGAAAGAGACAGTGCGGCCCCGGAATATCCCGGAAAAACAAGGAACATGGGTAGGTTTTAGTCAGTACAAGTCTTACACTCCCCCCCGCTCCGCCCAGAGCGGGGGAAGTAATTTAGAGATATCCCCAATCTCAAAAAAAATTTAATCGAAATAATGGAACTAACAGATCCTGAAGTGGAGACTGCGTATCAGAAAGTATGACCTTCCCCAAATAGATGAACCAACGACATTTAAGGGTGGCTGGACAAACTGGGTGTAGAAATGTAAATGGCGGAGATCAGGGTGTTATGGCGCAGCTTAGCAAAAAAGCTACGGGCTAGCCACTGGCTTTTATTGATTGGTATTATGTTGCAGTCAAAACTCTTAACCAGTCAAAAGTACTATTGACTAGCAAAATCAGTCAGAAGTACTTTTGACCGTATGCTTTAGTCAATAGTACTTTTGACTAAAGTAACAGTTAAAAGTACTTTTGCCCAATGAAGCTGGTAAAAAGTACTTTTGACTAAGTGATTCCGTCAAAAGTGGTTTTGACTGGTTGTATCAGTCAAAACTCTTAAAAAGATTGTAATGCCTCCTAATCTAAATAGTTCAGTTCCGGGTAACCAACTAAAAACAATCTCTTTTTTCTTTAAATGCAGGTCGTTTCTGGCACTCGCCGGCCGCGGTCAAAAGTGCTTTTGACTGATTTTGCTAGTCAATAGTACTTTTGACTAGTTAAGAGTTTTGACTGCAACATATATAAATAAGTATGCTCAGATCATTAACATCATTTAGCTGGCTTGGCATATTGTTGAGATGGAAGTGTGTATCGACAAGAATGGATAAAGTAAGGAATGAGTATATTAGAGGAAGTTGCACCTTTTACAAAAAAATTGAAAGGGAGTCGTTTGTCTTGGTATAGACATGTAATGAGGAAGCACATGTGTCTAAAAGAGTGGTGGATCTGAATGTTGATGGACGGAGAGCGAGAGGGAGGCCTAAGAAAAGATGGATGGATTGTGTAAGGAATGATATGAAGGAGAACGTCTGATAGGGAAGAATGGAAGAAGAAAACGAGTTGCGCCGACCACAAATAGAATGGGACAAGCGCAGGAAAATGATGAGCTGGCTTAGCATATGCATGTTCCCTTTTCTATCTATTTTGACTGTATACAACAGTGACAGAAAAATCGATTAGCCAAAGTACGATCATTGATCTGGCCTATAATATTGAGCACAAGATATTAATTATTCAACATAATAGTCGATTACAAATAAGCATATCTGAAGTTTCAGCAGTATTTCTTATAAGCTACCGATATCTAATAATAAAATGTATGTACCCACAAAAATAAGTAAGATTCGTTAACATAGGCTCATAAACAACGTGACAAGACTTGTGAATGCGAAATAGACGTGACAAGAGGTTTTGGTCTGTTACAGTAGATACATAACTTTAAGGGTATGAATTAGACAATGTATTGCTTTTCAAAACAGATGGACGGCACTGTTGATGTAGTGGCTATATCATTGGATGCTAAGCAGCCTGTCACAGGTTCGATTTGCGTAAGAAACAAATATTTGTATGACCTACAGGTCATTGTTTGTGTGTGTGAGTTTAAAAGTTTGTAAAAAACACCTAACGTGTTAAAACTTTTTTAAAACGTAGCCCCCACTAGGAATTTCTCCTGTATCGTGGGTGCCTTACAAACATTTAAACTCACATACACAAACAGCCACAAACTATATGTAGGCCATTCAAATATTATATGGCAAAGGTAAAGACCGTGCGAAAACAAGCAAGTAAAAAAGAAATCTCAGAAACTTCACATCAGTGAATCACTTATGTGGTCGAGTCTTGTCTAAAGGAGGCTTTTTCCATCAGTGAGAACATACAACTTCAACTCTTCATTAATAGTTTTTGAAGACGAGAGATACCACAATTTTGCTAATATCACGTGCGAACTGTTAAGAAACCATCAACCAACGCTGGAGAATATTTAGCAAGTATTAACAGTAATTTAAAAAAATATTCAAAAATAGATTGAAAGAGCATTCATTACCTGGCCTCTCAATCGTAATTTATGTATTTATATATGGATACATATTTAAGCATTATGTATTTATACAAGTATTTATTAATATTTACTTATATATGTAGGTTATAATAGGTTAAGGCACACACACATATTTTTCTCATACTCTCTCACACACTATCGTCTACATTTCATTCTCATATCTCCTTTCACAGATCTGCTGGCAGAAATAAGCAGTACCTTTGTACTCAAATGTTATTTGTTTTTTTTTTTCCTGTCTTGTGTGTACTTAGATTGTGAAATAAATAAATATAAAGTAAAAGTATTTCTTTAGTGGAAACAATGGTATTGCTGATTACGACTATCACCATACGCGAGATGAGACCTTGAGTACGATGTTGATGGACTGGAATTTACCAAGTCAGACAAAACACCATCCTCATAATTATAAGCATTATTTTATGGACTTGCAAAATAAATGTTTACGAACTTGTTGGTTTGGAAAAATGACCTAATTTAATAAATATTTGGTTGAGTTTTTAACCACAACTATCTCCACATGTGGCTCTGGGGAACATCCTTAACCTAAAACATTAAAATTATAGTATGAGTTAACCACGAAACCGCTGTTTATAGGATGCATCCGGTAAAGCAAACATTTATGAATAAGCCATGCGGACTATCTCAAAATCAAACCCGCCTCTACACTTTTGTGTGCTGAAAGTATTAAATAAAACTTGACGACACGGTTGGCGTAGTGGCTGAGCGATCGACTGCTGCACTGCGTGTAGCGGGTTCAATTCGCGGGAAAAAAATATTTGTATGGCCTACAAATAGTTGTTCCGGGTCTGGCTATTTGTGTATGCAGTGTTTGTAAACACACCCACGATACAGGAGAAATTCCTAGTGTGGGGCAATCCTTATCCTTACTTCCTTCTTAATATTATAAAAGCGAAAGTGAGTTTGTTTGTTTGTTACGTCTTCACGCCTAAATGGCTAAACCGATTTTAATGAATTTTGGTATAGAGATAGTTGGGACCCTGGAGACGGACAAAAATTTATTATTATATTTTTAACTAAGATTGAGATATGAGGAGGAAAGAGGGAAGAAAACGAAAAACTTAGCATTGCTATTACAATAAATTAGGCGCAAGGGCAAAAACTACAGGAAGCCGAGCGAGCCAAGCCGCGGGCAAAAGCTAGTAGGTACGTTTAAAAAAAAGAAAAAAAAAACTGACGATACTGTTAGTGCATTGGCTGCTACGGGACAAATATTTCGATGACATTCAAGAAATTGTTCGAGGCTGGCTAAACTTAAATGTTTGTGAACACGCGCACTTACGATACGGGTGATATATCTAGAGCTGCGCAAAAAAATGGCGTATCTAGGTCTATCTGTAATCTTTCCACAGCTTAACAGAGTCGGAGGTATAGATAGCATAGAGATCGACTATGATAAGGGTTAAGACATCGGAAAATATTATGTCAATTTAGGTGGTTTTCGTGTCATAATCACTTACATTCACGAATGAGTATTCACTAAATAAGCCACTGCTGCGGACACCAGACCCAACAGTACAACTAAAGAATCCTTAATAATATTATAAAAGCGACAGTGAGTTTGTTTGTTACGTCTTTACGCCTTAACGGCTAAACCGATTTTGATGAATTTATTTACATAGATAGTTGGAACCCTGGAGACGGAAATAGGCAATTTTTTTTAAGTGGGAAATGAGGGAGAAAGAGGGAAGAAAAGGGAAAATTTAGCATTGCTATTACAATAAATAAGGCGCAAGGGCAAAAACTACAGGTAGCAAGCAGTTACGTGCCAATCAGGAAAGAGGAACCGTGTTACCTCGAATTTAACGCGAGCGAAGCCGCGGGCAAAAGCTAGTAGTAAAATATTTTTATTCCCTTAGTTCATTTTCCCAAAGGCTCTATATCGATTTATACTTCAAGAGCGAAACGGACCATATCAATTAGGTTTGGCCTCGCAGTAGCCCGCTTATTTCGTTGTGGTACATGCTTTGAACCCGAATTATGACCGAATTGGACCATAATTGGTAGCGTTCCCAAGCTTTTGGGAATAGATGCTATTACGCGTGTTTAGACACAATGAAGTATGATATCTGTTTGTCTTTGGGGAGTTTTTGTATGTGTTATGGTTGAGAAACGTTATCCTTACTAATATTATAAAAGCTAAAGTGAGTTTGTTTGTTACGTCTTCACGCCTAAATGACCAAACCGATTTTGATGTATTTTAATACAGAGATAGTTGGGACCCTGGAGACGGATATAGGTTAATTGAAACTGAAATGGTTTTTAAAGTGAGAAAAGGGGGAGAATGAGGGAACAAAAGGGGAGAGAAAGACATTTTTTTTCGATATATCCCTAGGGTATTTTTTTAAAGTGAGAAAAGGGGGAGAAGAAATTGGGAGACAAAGTTTTTTTTTCGATCATCACGCGGTTTAAAGGTTAGCCCAAAGTAACTATGCCACGCGGACGAAGTCGCGGGCAGAAGCTGGTAATAAATATAGGAAAGTGAAATATTAGGGTATAATATGAGTTTTACCAAGAAGTATCATATAACTCAGTTTTAACTGGGTTGTGGAGGTGAGACAGGCAGTCGTTCTGTGTATAATACTGGTATTCATGCATTTAAGCAGACCCCAACATATTTGAGAAAAGGCTAGGCAGATGATGAATTATTTCACCGGAATCCACTGAATGTGGATACCTACATCTATATCCTAGTAGGGATGGAGCGATTATTGTCCAGGGCTTGTGTTAGATCAATTCCCAATGAATAACATTTTTCAGGTTATGTACAGATGCCAGCAGGTCAAGCTACCCGAAACTGTCAATTTTTCCCAATGAACCTTGAACCTAATACTTTAGAAATAAAGTCGAAAATCTATCAAAGAAATCTGACAGATTGTAGTAGCTTGATGTGCAGGCGTCTGTACATCAAAAGGAAAAAAGGAACCCTTATAAAATGACTTTGTCGTCCGTCTATCTGTCTGTCAAGACCCCTTATCTTAGAAACGCGTGAAGTTATAGAGTTGAAATTAAAACTCTGGTGCCTTTTTGTTGTGAAAAAATCAACCTTTTAAGTTTAAGCAGTCAAAAGAGACGGCCGTTTATATTTTTTCTGAAACGCTAGTAAACTAAAGACTGTCTTTTTTTGATCATTCCTAGCCATACTGAATTCGACGGTACAGCTTGTTTTGCTCGCTTGAATCGCTTGTTTTCGGTGACAGTTATTAATCTAATCCACCATGTAGACCATATAAATCCATCCACAGTGCAGTAGATATATAGGAAAGAGGTCACTAATTTAAAAAAGGGTTTACCATTATTCAAATATATTGAATATTTTCCCATCCGACCTTTTTATTTTTAGACATTTATCGATATTTTTAGACATTTATCGATAACATGAAATATTTTGAACGCATTCTAAGTTTTTAATATTTACTTTGGCAATACTTTTATGTTAAATCTGTGAAGTCTTTCGTTTAAATAATGACGATGATGATAAAAGTTTTATATATTTCCTATTATTTTGTTTGTTTGTTTAGATGGTTCAATAAAAATAGCTGCAATTTTTAGGTAAAGCCGCGCTTACGTAGGTTGGTCTGTGGATGGGTGACCACCAGTTACATACCCAGTTTCCTCCGTGCCTTGAAAAGCACGTTGAGCTGTTGGACCCGGCTGTCATTTGTAGATCTTTTGACATTCCTTACAGATAGTCAGTATCCCAAAAGTCTTCCAACCTGTATTAGCAAGGTGTATCGAATAACCCATTACAAAATGGATTGTGGAGGTCAGATAGGCAGTCCCTCCATGCAAAATCCGGTAAGACTGGAAGCCGGCTCCAACTTAATTGGAAAAAGGCTAGGCAGGCGATGATCAAATAGATAACGGGAAAATAGAAAATGATCAGATACACGTCTAAAATTTTATTTTGATCTATTACTAGATCAAAATAAAATAAAACCCATATGCCCCGTGTACCGTTACCGACATTCATATCTATTTCGATGCAAATTGGATTTCCGGAGTTTTTGATGTGTGATGTAAAACATGTTATATGAAATTTTATTATACATTCAGGTATAAAATTAACTATCAGTGTTTTGGTAGGAATCATAATTTAAATTTTAGGTTACACGGGTGGACGGAAAAATATTTTGTATGATGCGGAAATTTTACAACTTTTATCGTTATATTTTGGATTGCTTACAAGCATCTATCATGAGGATTATTAGTTTATGTAACGATCAAAGACAAGCGGAGCTGTAAAAGGGATACAGAGCAGCGAAGACCTCCCAGAGGGTGTCCTGCAGGCCAAGGACCTGGCCGCGTATTGCCATAATGTATACTAGCACAGACAGGGGTTGCTCTGTAATCGCACGCAATATGCTCTTGTAGCTAGAGAGCATACTGCATATCAGTACAGAGACAGACTGAAATAAAATACACTTTGCTCTAATTCGTGAGAGCAAAACACATACGAGTACAGACAATTTGGCTGCCGTAGTAGGCACCCCGACATGGACAGGTTAGGTTCGAAGGGGATGGCGGGGTCTGAAAGACCCCGCCATCCCCTTCGTGTTAGGTTACTTTAAACCTTGAATGCAGAGGTAGGAGCCCCGCGAAGCGGGGCTCCGTCGAGCCACTTTGATAGGTAGTAATCAGTGAGAGCTCGGGACTTGGGGCACCCCGACATGGACAGGTTAGGTTCGAAGGGGATGGCGGGGTCTGAAAGACCCCGCCATCCCCTTCGTGTTAGGTTACTTTAAACCTTGAATGCAGAGGTAGGAGCCCCGCGAAGCGGGGCTCCGTCGAGCCACTTTGATAGGTAGTAATCAGTGAGAGCACATTTTGCTTTAGACATATGCGAACAAACCGTATACTTATACAGACAGGTCTGTAGTCATACGTAGTTTGCTTTAAAAATATGCAAGCAAACTGTATACTTATACAGACTGCTCTGTAGTAATACGTAGTTTGCTTTAGAGTATTTGTTATTTTTAAGAGCACAAAGTGATCTAGTACAGACTATGGGTGTCTGTACTGATATACACAATGGCAATACGCGACCTGGCCCGCGAGGAGCCTGGGCGCCCATACAAGATGGTGCGACATAAACTCCACATCAGGCCCCACCGTTGACGCAGAATCCTTGGCCCCAGCTAGTTCAAGATGTGGTGAGCACTCTGTTCCCTCTGCGAGGGAAGCATTCTCCGCAGAGGCAGCTGCCAGGGCCACCGCCTGCTGGGGCTGCGGGTTGTTCGCATGAGATACCGTGGCCCCGGAACATAAAGGCCAGAAAAAGAACATGGGTAGGTTTTCGTCAGTTAAAAGTCTGACACTAACCCCCGGTCCACCTAGAGCGGGGGAAATTATATGATGATTTTCCGTGCCGTAATCGTGAATAATTGGATCGACTTTGGAATCCATTTAGGCATAGTAATAACAAACTTAGAAAATAATTGAAATCGTCCAGATCAAAGTTCAGCAATACTGTATCGGAAATCGAATTGTAATAGCAGAAACATAGATAGTAGTTCATCTTCCGAATCTATCATGTAGAAGTATGATTTATTGGGTAAACTTTTTCTAGCGATAGCAGTATAGCGCGGTCAGTAACCAGTACGAGATTTATTCTTATTGAAATTTGTTTCTAAACTTACTTTTGGGAGGCTTCAGCTGATTTCGCGTTTGTGGTATCTGGAAACAAGAAAACTTTGATAAATTTTACGTAAACGTAGAGATCCTTAATGGCTTACGTAATCTTGAGATTGTTTTTTTTACATAGTACAGTTTACAATAAGCATCTTTAGTTCATGTTTTATTGCGATTGTAACATTTTGGGAAAAGTGTATTAAAAAAACTTGAGAGGTGTCAAGGGACATCCGGATGGAACGAAGTTATTATTTATCATGTACAAAAAACCTGTATACACTCAACAAAATTAATCGTCGCAACACCACACTGTTTAATGCGAAATACAAAGACGAAACGAAAATAACTGGCTAGCTTTCTATGTGAGAGACAGAGAGACCGCGCCTTTTTTTTGGGGTGGGAAATCATCAAATAACTTCCCCGCTCTGGGCGGAGCGGGGGGGAGTGTCAGACTTGTACTGACTAAAACCCATGTTTCTTCCATTGAACGTTGAAATATTCCGGGGCCACGGCATCTCTTAACATAACGAGCTTTAGTTTTTTTTTCGGATGGAAAATCATCAAATAACTTCTTTCGCTTTGGGCAGAGCGAGAAGAGTGTCAGACTTTCGCTGACTAAAACCCATCTATGTTTCTTCTTTTACCCTTTGTGTTCCGGGGCCGCGGTATCAAACAACCCGCAACTCCGGTAGCTTATACCCTGGATTCAAACTTAAGCTACTTTTTCCTCAGGCCTACGTGGGTGAAACCACGGGGCGCAGCTAGTAATATACCTCTGTCTACCCTACCCTTGGGAAATTAAAGGTGTGCTGTTATTTTACATAACCGTCCTTGTTCCAACTATTTACAGACTCAGCTTATCCAAAACGACCTTAACTTTACCGTCATAATTATGCTTTTAATTTAATTAATAAACCATACGGTATACCGCTGGCCGGTTCAAACCAGTTCAGATAGGTATACAAAGGAGCGCCGGCCGGATGTTTGCGGGGACGCCCGTGCCAGTGATTTCCGGTACAACCCTAACGATATAAACCTGTTTGTATGTAACACGGGATTTCATTACTATCTTTTTTTTTGTATATGTTGGCCCTACTTAGGAATTTCCCCTGTATCGTGGCTGCGCATATATACATTTAAACTCACATACACAAATAGCCAGACCCGAAACAACTATCTGTAGGCCATACAAATATTAGTTATATGCGAAGATCGAGCCCGCGACACGTAGCGCAGAGGTCAAACGCTTAGCCACTGCGCCCAACCGTGTTGTCAGACTAAACTATGTGACTGCTATTGGTCGCTTTTAGAGTACCTATCTTATTTTATATAAAACGTGCTTCTATCATTTTGTTGATAGATGGAGAGGGCCGTTACGGCAAGTCAGTCACCCTAAGGTTTTTTTTTTTTGTATGGAATACCATCAAATATCTTCCCCTGAATTGGGCGGAGTATTAAATTTTTACTGACTAAAACCCAACCATGTGTTTTTTTTTGCCCTATGTGTTCCGAGGTGCGCGAACAACCCGCAAATCCGGCAAGCAGTGGCCTTGACAGGCCTCTCTGCTTTGCTGACATCTCTTTGAGGCGCGCGTGCGTCCGACCACCTCCTTCGCTAACAGGACTACTTCGCAGAAGGAGGTGTTCGCTTCCCATTGCCTCTCGCCTCGGACCATGGACTGGGTGGACCAGGGCCGGGCGTGAGAGGTCACCGCCACCGATAGCCCTAAACTCTGTCAGAGTTTGGGTCGAGGGCAACAAGGATAAGTAAGTCGGTTATTAATTTCTCCAATATTGTTCTTTTAGAAAAAATCTCTTGACTTGCAGAGAACAAAAGAAATAAGTTGCCAGGCTCGTCAGATACAGTTCAAATTTTCTTAGAAATCTATAAAAGTTTTCGAATAAAGATAAATTTATTTGATAGCAAAAAAAAACAGTCTCACAAAAACGCCCCACCCTTCGCCAAATCAGCTCTGTACGTATAAAAAAACTGACAAAACAATCCTTTTCAGTCGACGAATTGAATATATACACAGATTCCAAGCTACTACAACACAATATTATAAATCATTCCATCAACCAAGACATGAGTGACGTCACTTGACCTCTCTGTGGGTCACCAGCTAAATTAAGCTGTAAATCTAGCACACCCGATTCAGCCATCTTGACCGTAAAGTCGAGCGTCCACTGTGAGTATCAGAGTAGCATGGTTCTTTTTAAAATGGTCAGGAGACTACAGTTGGTGGTATTTGTGCAAATGCCTGTGGAATTTGTCACCATTTGCCTAGACTGTTCCCATCTTTGACGGCACGGTTGAGCGATTGGCTGCTACACCGCGTGACGCGGGTTCGATCCCCGCACGAAACAAAAATATTCTATTCTCTAAAATATTCTATTAGTGTGACCGACAGGACGTTGGTTCGGGTCTGGCTGATTGTGTATGTAAGTTGAAATGTGAAAGCATCCACGATACAAGAGAAATTCTTAGTGTAGGGAAAACAAAACTATGATGGGGTCGTCTTCTAGTCTTACTGGATATACCTAAACACCAGTATTTTACATGTAGTAACTGCCTATCTGATCTCCAGAATCTAGTTAGTACTGGGTAATAGGATACCTCTACGTAAGTCTACAAAATTCTTTTTAGTAATAATGACTGTTATAGAATGTTTTAGTGTCGCCTGCACATGCAAGTCTTTGTACAGACGCCAGCAGGTCAAGCTACCCGAAACTGTAAATTTTTCCCAATGAACCTTAAACCTAATACTTTAGAAATAAAGTCGAAAATCAATCAAAGAAATCTGACAGATTGTAGTAGCTTGATGTGCAGGCGTCTTTACAAATAACGTTTAGTTTGCGTTAAAACTGGTTGAATCACAACAGATTTTCAACAATATAAATTGACAGACACCAAGCTTGCCAAAAAATATGAAAAAAACCGGCCAAGTGCGAGTCGGATTCGCACTCCCAGGATTCCGTACAAACTTGCAACATAAACGGACATGTCTTTTGATTGCGTAGACTTAGAGGGTAAGTTTTTTTTCAGCTCCAAAGGACCACAAACTTGAGTATAGTTTTAGTTGTAACTCGACACCTCCACGCGTTCGATAAAAGGTCTTGACAGACAGAAGGACAACAGAGTGATCCTAAAAAGAGTCCCATTATTTGACGGGCCTGTTGGTCTAGTGGTTAGTGGCCCTGACTGCTGAGCCGGAGGTCGTGGGTTCGATTCCCACCCAGGACAAACTTTGTGTGATGAGCATGATTGTTTGTTCTGTGTCTGGGTGTGATTTATCTATAATATGTATGTATTTATAAATTATATAAGTATGTATATCAGTTGTCTGGTTACCATAACACAAGCTCTGCTTAGCTTGGGATCAGATAGCCGTGTGTGAGTTGTCCCAAGATATTTATTTTAATTTTTATTTTATTATTTCATTTTGAAGTACGAAAGCCTAAAAATGGTTTCCAACATAACGAGTTGCTGGAAAACACACAGCGACCCGGTTATTGTTACTCAACGACCTGTTTACGTTAGGCAGAATAAGTGTTGTTTAGCTTGGTGTAATAGGCTAATTTAAAAAAAAAAATGTCCGTCTTTTAGATCATTCAAAAATAAGGAACACGTATTTTTTATTTGTAAATTAGAATAAAAACGCGTTGCTGCATTTTTTCGGAACGAGTGACATCACACGTAACTTTAATGGACTATAATATCTTTGTCATTTTTGGTCTAATTTACAAATAAAAAAATACGTGTCCCTTATTTTTGAATAATGTAAAAGAGGGACTAAATAGAATGTAATTATTTTGACCCTGGAAACTACCCTATTGAAAGTTCAAGCGTATTTCAGCTGTGGTCTATTGTGGAGCAACGCCTTAAAGTCGCTGTGTACGTGAATGCGATGGACAAGGGGCGAGTTTAGAATAAGAACAAAAGAATAGTTTCGTTTGCAGCCAGCATTTTCGTGTATATCGAGTGGTCACGCATCCGTTTGATGGTCTTCATGATAATAGTAATTTCATTGTTCGTAGTTTTCGTAGATGTGAGCTAGAATTGTTCAGTCACATGCAAGCGTGGTTTTGCGAGCCTCGAGGTAATTTGAGCAAATTTAAAGGGTTAGGTATTTGTATATGTATCAAAAAATGTCAGCAAAGCAGAGGGGCCAAACAAACAAACTTATATATATACTTTATAATATTAGTAAGGATGTTTAGCTTAATTACGCATTCTTACACTAATGTAAAATTATAGGTAACTAGCTTATGCCCGCGGCTTCGCTCGCGTTAAATTCGGGGTAACAGAATTCCCCTTGCGCCTTATTGATTTGTAATAGCAACGCTAAGGT
Organism: Ochropleura plecta; assembly: GCA_905475445.1. Classification (NCBI taxonomy): domain Eukaryota; kingdom Metazoa; phylum Arthropoda; class Insecta; order Lepidoptera; family Noctuidae; genus Ochropleura; species Ochropleura plecta. Next base: position 16,097,908 of record FR997739.1, read on the forward strand.
TTCCCTTTTATTCCCTCTTTCTCCCTTACATCCCAATCTTTTAAAAAAAATAGCCTATGTCCGTCTCCTGGTTCCCAACTATCTCTGTACCAAAACTCATCAAAATCGGTGTAGCCATTAAAGCGTGAAGAGGTAACAAACAAACAAAAAAATTCACTTTCGCTTTTATAATATTACTAGCTTTCGCCCGCGGCTTCGCTCGCGTTAAATTCGGTATAACACACCAAGCAGACCTGTAGTTTTTGCTCTTGCGCCTGATTGATTTGTAATAGCAACGCTAAGTTTTCCCTTTTCTTCCCTCGTTCTCCCTCATATCCCACTTTTTTAAAATAAAAATTAGCCTATGTCCGTCTCCTGGTTCCCAACTATCTCTGTACCAAAATTCATCAAAATCGGTTTAGCCATTAAAGCGTGAAGAGGTAACAAACAAACAAACAAACAAACTCACTTTCGCTTTTATAATATTAGTAAGGATAGCATGCCCTAAACAGGATAAATATGGTTTGTACCTAAACCACCAATTATACACCAGATGATGAATGATTATTATGATTTTTAATGAAATATAAGTACTTCTGTAAGGAATGATATGAATGAGAAAGGAGTAAATGATGCCGTGACGTCTGATAGGGGAGAATGGAAGAAGAAAACATGTTGCGCCGACCCCAAATACCTAGAATGGGACAAGGGCAGGAAAATGATGAAATGATAAGTACTTCTGTCACAGATTTCTACTTTATTAAACACTAGGTGGCGCCCACGTGATATCGAAAAAAAGTATCCTGTGTGTTATTCCAGACCATAATGTACCTCTGTGCCAAATTTCATCAAGATCCGTTCAGCCGTTTTGACGTGAAAGAGTAACAAACATCCATTCATCCATCTTCACAAACATTCGCATTTATAATATTAGTAGGATCATACGTAGTACCGACCTAGGCACAAGCCTTATAATTCACACCCGACCCACTTATTCTGAAATACCTCTAACATTATAACTAATTTAAGCTCAAGTCAAATAGCTATATCCAGTTCGTAACATAACTAATTAATCGCGCACAATGTTAGCTCTGCTCAGAACTTCGTCGGCAATGGCTATTGTTTCAAGATAACGTCTCATTCACAGCTGTATACCTACCCAGTGACGTCACCTGGATGTCTAATGAGATATTTTGGTAATTAGGTTGGAACATTTTTTTTAAGAATTACCTAGCGTAAAATAAATGAGTAGGATTGCTTAAAATATTTGTCTTGGCATGGACATGTAATGAGGAGGGACGATTCACATGTGACTAAAAGAGTGATGAATCTGAATGTTGATGGATGGAGAGGGAGTGGAAAGCCAAAAGAAAATATGGATGAATTGTATGATCTTACTCTCTAATGATGCCATAACTTCTGACAGGGGAGAGTGGAAGAAGAATATGTGTTGCGCCGACCCCAAACAGAATGGGACAAGGCAGGAAAATGATGATTGCTTAAAAAAATATTTTTTCGTTTATTAATTTATTCTCATTTTTTAGGGGTCCGTACCTCAAAAGGAAAAAAAACGGAGCCCTTATTAGATCACTTTCTTATCTGTCTGTCTGTCTGTCTGTCTGTCCGTCTTTCAAGACGCTTTATCTCGGGAACGCGTGGAGGTATCATGCTGAAATTAAAATCATATACTTAATTCTGTGGTCCTTTTGCGCTAAAAAAGTCAACTCTCTTAGTCTACGCAGTCAAAAGATATGGCTGTTTATGTCACATGTTTGTACGGAACCCTTGGTACGCAATGGTGACTCGCTCTTGGCCAGTTCTTCTATTTCCACATAATATTTTAACATATAAAAACTATACATAATGTTTAAAATATTATTATTTCGATTGCTAACGAAAGAAGAAAAAAAAATCCTCGCCTCCAAACTAAATATTGAAGAAACCAATAAAAATACCTAACTATAGACTTTTACATTGCGACATAAACGGCCATATCATTTGACTGCGTAGTCTTCACACGTCACAGCTCCAAGGAACCACAGGTATATGGTTTTAACTCGATACTTCTACGCGTTTCCGAGATATATCTCGGACCCTATACGTCCGTCCATCTGTCTTGACAGACAGGTGGACGGAAAACAAAGTGATTATATAAGGGTTCCGTTATTTTCTTGTGGGGTACGAAACCCTAAAAAGCAGAATATACTCAATTAAACTTTAATTAAAATAGTTTCAGTTCAATCTGGCTGTAAACTTTAAGTCACTAAGCCTCACTCAGACTTTTTCGATAGTGAACTGAATCGATCGTGATTAGACCTGTTGTACTGTATGGGTCAGAATGCTGGACTGTAAAAAAGGTGGATGTAGCGGAGATGAGAATGTTGAGAGGAAGTGTGGAGTGACAAGAATGGATAAAGTAAAAAATGAGTATATTAGAGGGAGTTTGAAAGTTGCGCCTGTTGCAGAAAAATTGAAAGGGAGTCGTTTGACTTGCTATGAACAAGTAATAGGGAGGGACAAAGCACTCATGTGATTAAAAATGTGAATGTTGATGGACGGAGAGCGAGAAAAAGGCTAAAGAAAAGATGGGTGGATTGTGTAGGGAATGATATGAATGAGAAAGGAGTAAATGATGCCGTGACGTCTGATAGGGGAGAACCGACGACGAAAACGTTTTGCGCCGACCACAAATAGAATGGGACAAGGGCAGGAAAATGAGGATGATGACCTTTGTGAGTTTATGCGTTTAAATGTTTGTAAATGCATTCACGATACAGAAGAAATTCCGATTCCGAAGTTCAATTAGGTAATTCGTTTTGAGGTACCAGACCACACCTTGTTTTGGTTGAAATGAATACTCCTTTTCACAAACCACTTAGGGTCGGTCACCTTTAGAAAACCCAACATTACCATATCTGAAGAGCTCTTACAATATTTTCGTAAGCATTTTCCTGTTTGGATTTTCCAACGCAAACTAAAATGGCTATCAGCTGTTCATGTTTTAGGAAGAAGTGCTTAAGAAGATAAAATGTTTACCAGAAGAATACTGGGTGACAAATTAGCAGCAACCGAGTTTCAATAGTTTTATTTACATATTTTATATTCTATAAACATTTTTAAAAATGAATTAGTATTTCCCTCGATCACGGCATCGAGCGTGAACGGTTGGAAAAACTTTCGCAAATTCTTGTTTTGTTGTATTTGCGCCGTACGCGCGACAGTCCCAACGCCATCCTGCGCACGCTGGCTGCCCGGTGGTACTCTCCGATGCTGGCTCGCTGGATACGGCTGCATGCAGTCGTATAGTGGTTTGCAGCCATCATCGAGAAGTCCACCACTTAATGTTTATTAATTATTTTTTTTACTTAATTTTGTAATTATATTCTATTAACAAATATGGATGTAATCGCAAGATAAGTAGACGAGAAGTTAGACTTATCTTTTATTTATTATTATTATTTGTTATTGTCAGAAGAATTACGGCTCGGGGTCGCGGGTTGTTCGAAAGAGATACCGCAGCCCCGGTACATAAAGGGCAAAAGTAAGAACATGGGTAGGTTTTAGTCAGTAAAAGTCTGATACTCTCAAACTTCATTACCAGAAGTCATTTGAAGATCCCATCTGCAAAAAAATAAATAAAAGAGAAGTACGGTCGGTAGGTTAAGTAGTAAAAAATACAAAGAGGTAGGAAAATTGTATCGCAAAAACTTTTAACGCATGGAGGACACAGCTAGTCAAAAATAAAATTTCATAAAATCTGTAAACTTTTGGCAAAGAGAAGGGTCGACAACAGTTTGTCCATAAGGTTAGGCAGATGATGTTGAGGAAGGTACTCAGTGCACTGGGCACTGAGTTTTTATCCCAACCATGCCGGGGTTGCAGATTTATCGGGAACAGTATTTTACATGGAGCAACTACCTATCTGACCTCCAAAATCCAGTTAGTACTAAATAATACGTTGCCCCATGGTAAGACTGCTTGGCAGACTTTCGACTACCTATAGCAACTGTCAAAGATTTAGAAAATGACAGTAAATCAGTCCTCTTTACGAAGCACGGGCGAAACTCGATTTAAAATGGTGGTGACCCATCCACGGATTAACCTAGGTAAGCGCAGCTTAACCTACAGATCGACCAGAACAGCTGGTATTAATTTTCCACGAGCTCCAGACTCACAAAAGTTCAATCATTTATTTTAAAAAGGCACTCATGGACGCGAAACTTTAATACGAAGGAAATGGAACTTATTCGAATTGCCTACCCGCAAAAGTTGTTTCGTACGGAGAAGATTTGACAAAGAAACTCCATGGTAACTCCACTCACCCTCTAGCTTTTCCAGAATACATGACACATCGGAAGTACTCGTACCTACACGATGTCTGCCGAGCTAATTGGCAAACCATTAGCATATTAGTACACCTACAGGCGACCAGCAATAAGGGAGGTCGCCTATTCTTAGAAATAATTGATAAAGGTGACGCAGGGCGCGTTCAAAATCAAATTAGGTAGCACCTCTCGACGATATGTTATTAGGTGCGAATATTTTTAACTTTATGTTTTAATACTCAACGTATTTTTATTTAATACTAGCTGTGCTCCGGCATGCGTTGCAGTGCAATTTTCTACCTACCTTTCCTACCCTATCTACCCTACCTATCCTATCTTTTAAATTGGATCAAACTGCACACGGTGTGCAAATTTAGTTTAAAATCGGTAAGTAGTTTAGGAGTCCATCGCGGACAAACAACGTGACACGTGATTTATATATATTAAGAAGATGAGCTGTCTTGCGCGGTTTCACCCGCGTCTTTAGTTGCTGCCCCGCTCCTGTGGGTAGTAGCGTGATCTTGTATAACCTATGTTACTTCCTGATAATGTAGCTTCTTACTAGTGAAAATATTATTAAAATCGGTCCAGTAGTTTTGGAGTTTATCCATTACAAACAAAAACACAAATCTTTCCTCTTTATAATTTTAGTGTAGATTAAGTTTAAGATCCGGGGTTGCGGGTTGTTCGGAAGAAATACCGCGGTTCCTAAACAAAAGGGCAAATGAAGGAACATGGGTGGGTTTTAGTTAGTACAAGTCTGACATTCCCCCTCGCTCCGCCCAAAGCGGGGGAAGTTATTTGAAGATTTCCCATCCGCAAAAAAAAGTAAGTTGAAGATGTTGCAATAAAGGCAAGGTTTCTGTTGTCTGTTGATGTTCTGGGTGCGGACTAACTACGGACATCGTAAACTGAGGATCAGTTGTCACCAAGCTGAAAAATACTTGTGCACTTTTTTAACCGACTTCATAAAAGGAGGAGGTTCTCAATTGACTGTATTTTTTTGTATGTTTGTTACGCGACTTTTCCGCTGGTTGTGGGCCGATTTCCAAATTGTTTTTACAATCCAAAACGTATCATATGAATTTTATCTATATCCAGCAATTAAATATGAATGTGTACTCCATAAGAATTTGACTTTTGTTTGATTCATATTTTTTTTTGCCACCAACTTCCCGAAGTAAATTTATTTTCCGTATTTTGAAAATGGTTCTTTTTTTGAAAAAAATGTTTTTTTAGTTGTGGTATTATGACACAAATTATTTTGTTTTCTTTATCTTCAAAAGTTTTTTGATGTCACTTAATAAAGGACTATAATAATAATTGCTTTTAAGTATAAATTCGGGAGAGATTCGAATTTACGAGCACGCGTGAGGAGACGTTCAGTGTATTCGTCGAAATTGATAGTTAACTAACGTTCCGCATTAAATTATTATGAATATATTACCTACTTGAATATATTTGAATCGGATTTTCAATTCAATTTAATAAAAGGTTGAATGAATTGTTGCACGGGACTGTAATCTTTTTTTTTATAATTAAAGTAGTTTTAGTTACTCTATATAGCATCAGTTATCTGCAGTCATAAATGGTCCAGGCAATTCTAAGATTAGACCGTAACAAATAAACAGACAAACAAAACAATTTATTTTAGATACGTTCAGTAAAAACGTTGAGATTTTTAAATTATTAACAAAGCTCAACCAAATAATGAGAAGAGAGAGATAAGTAATTAAATACTAATTAAGTTAAATTAATAACTAGCTTAGTAAGACTAATTACATCTTGAAACCCTACTAATTGAATTACAGTCTGTGTATAGATTCGTAAGCATACCAATCACAGGATATTCTTATTCTCCCGTTCATAATTTATAGGCCTACCCAATAAATAACGTTTTGAGTACCAATCATTATTATTTGGTACTTATTGGGACCAATAAACTTATAATAAGATTATGTAAACGATACCGATAGGTTATTACTAAAGAATTTTGTTGTTATAATAACCTTAGAAAGGTCAGCAAAGCACATGTGAGAGAAGAAGACCGTAATTAGACCTGAAGGGTTACCATGACATCTTATAGCAGTTCTTATTCCACTGAGGGAAAGAGATGGTGCTAGACACCCTGTATAGCTCTGTCTCTTTCCCTCAGTGGAATAAGGTCTGCTTTAAGACGTCATGGTAGGGTAGCTGTTGTACTGTATGGGTCAGAACGCTGGGTTGTAAAAAAGGTGGATGAAAAACGATTGCATATAGTGGAGATGAGAATGTTGAAATGGATGTGTGGAGTGACAAGAATGGATAAAGTAAGGAATGAGTATAAAGTAAGCTTGAAAGTCGCGCCTGTTACAGAAAAAAATTAAAGGAAGTCGTGTGTCTTGGTATGCACATGTAATGAGGAGGGACGAAGCACATGTGACTAAAAGAGTGATGGATCTGAATGTTGATGGACGGAGAGCAAGAGGAAGGCCAAAGAAAAGATGGATGGATTGTGTGAGGAATGATTCATATCATTCCTTAGACAATCCATCCATCTTTTTGAGAGTAAATGATGCCGTGACGTCTGATAGGGGGAGAATGGAAGAAGAAAACGTGTAACGCTGACCCCAAATAGAACAAGGGCAGGTAATGTTCGTATGCCAAAAGAAGTTGTCTTTTATCTTGAGATATTTTATAACAAAAAAAAACAGACCAAAAAAGTGGAAAATAACTTCTGAAAGTCGGTGGCAAAAAAATCACTGAGTTCCTGAAGTAAGTAAGGGCTTTTCTGTTAGACAGTATTTAAAAAAAAGGTTTTTTTTTTCAGAATTTTTAGTCATGGTCTTAAATGATATATCACATATTTTTTATCGAGTATTTATTTTCCATTGTTACTAAAAGATTAGCAGATCATCCATTATAGACATAGAGAAAAATTATGTATTATAGACGATAACTCATAAACCTAAGCAATATAAATAAAATTCATATGGGACCACCTGGGAAGTATATACCCTATCAAACAAAAAAGAATTTCGCAAATCAGTCCAGGCGTCTTTGAGTTATCGGTGAAGGTACAAAAAAAAAGATTTCGACGAATTGAGAAACTCCTCCTTTTTTGAAGTCGGTTAAAAAAAACTGTCTCTTGCATAAATCAAATCGAGTCATTTATTTCTTTGCAAACATGGGTATAGTGTATAGGTGTTTTTTGTAGTAGAGGTCTCCATATTTTACCGGCACATGGGCATGCAAAGGTTTTACAATTTTCAAATTAAAATATGTGGCAGATTATTGGAATACAAAAATAAAAACTAAAAATCTAAATGTCAGCGTTGTCACAGTAATAAAGAACAATTAATTAATGCTATATAATGTTAAATGAAAAAAAGTGAAATAAAAAAGACCTTCCCCCCGACCGGCGCGGCGGCCAATCTAAGCGGAGATTAGATAGCCATATAATAATGCACAAGTGTGTGCGCAGGCGCAGGTCCGATGGGACTTCAATCCAACACGACCGGAGAGAGATCAGGCGCAGGACCAACAGCTTAACGTGCTTTCCGAGGCACAGGGATATCTTACCCCCAACTTCCAAACTCTGGGTTGCTACCGTGAAATTCCCAATGGAAAACCCAATATCACTTTTTGCCCTACTCGGGAATGGAACCGAGGAGTCTGTGCTCAGCAATCGCGATGCGCCCGCGAGACCATCAGCGCAGTTACGTATACGTTTAGAACGAAATGCATTTACTTAATTTATTTGTGGTGTTTTGCAGACCTAGTGTATAAAGTGATCATATTTTAAAGAGGACTGAAATCGACCGAAATTCTCGGGTCACAATGTTCGTTCCCATACTCCTCTGAAACGGCTCGACCGATTTTTATGATTTTTTCATGCACATTCGGTAAGTCTGAGTATCGGTTACTATCTATGTTTCATACTCCTAAGTGATAAGAGGGACCTGAGCAGCGGGTGAAACCACTGGGCACAGCTAGTTTTACTTATTATTAAACTAGCTTTTGCCCGCGGCTTCGCTCGCGTTTAATTCGGGTTAACACAGTCCCCTTTCCTGATTTGCAGGTACCTGCTACTTGTAGTTTTTGCCCTAGCGCCTTATCTATTTTAATAGCAATGCTAAGTTTTTCCTTTTCTTCCCTCTTTCTCCCTCATATCTCAATATTTAAAAAAAAATAGACTATGTCCGTCTCCAGGGTACCAATTATCTCTGTACCAAAATTCATCAAAATCGGTTCAGCCATGTAGGCGTGAAGACGTAACAAACAAACAAACTCACTTTCGCTTGTATAATATTAGTAAGCATGCCAACGGCTAATGATATCACAGTGTATCAACATAATGCAGCAAGAGGAGCGAAGATGAGCTGTGCGATGACTAGTGACCTGTCAAAACGGTGCGTTGTCGTGTCATTAATTTCGTTTTCTAATAATTTAAAACTAGTTTTTGTTCGTGGTTTCGCTTGCGAAGGATTTCTCACGTGCTTTCGGGATGGAAAAATTTATATTATTTATTATTTTATGTTAATAAAATTATTCTTATATTATTCATCGAATTTAATTTATTCGTTCATATCGTTATTCGTATAAAAGAATACACCATTGTTTGAAATGTATGTAAAATTTCAGACCAAGAATATAAAATTCACATGACGACACGGTTGGCTGAGAAATCGACTGCTGCGCTGCGAGTCGCGAGTTCGATCCCCGCACGGAACAAATATTTGTATGGCCTACAGATAGTTGTTCCGGGTCTGGCTGTTTGTGTAAGTGAGTATAAATGTTTGTAAACGCACCCACGATACAGGAAAAATTCTAAGTGTGGGGCAACGTTTTTTTTTTTAAAGAAAGAAAAGAACATCAGACTTTCCATCCCGATTTCGATCACGTTTCCGTAAGAAAACCTTCGTCAGCAAAACCACGGCCAAAAACTAAATCTTTTCAAAATCCATTGAAACGTGACAAATAAAATCAATTTCACGTTGATAATATGAGTTGGGATATCTCCACTCCGCCCCGTTCAGACAGACACTAATTTGAAAACCCTAGAACTAGGTTATCGGGTGAACCTGCCAATTTGTTTGATTGAATTACAAACTTGATTTACGAAAGCAAGTCCGATCGTCAATTTGTTCTTAGTGAATATAGAACACGGGTTGATGAACTTGCTTGTGTCTTGGGATTTTGTAGTAACAAGGAGTTTGATGAAAACACAATTTAAAAATGTGATTTTCTCGCACTGGAGCTTCCCCCGCTTTGGGCGGAGTGGGGGAAGAAAGAAAAAAAAAGAAAATATAGTTTATTTGGCTTAGGTCACAGTGCACACAAAGAAAGAAAAAAAAATTCCAACACATAAAATTAAATTTAAAAAATAATAATAAACTTAAAACTAAACACAAAAAAAAGATAATTATTGTGAGTCTCACGGCTGTGCCAAAGCAGTTCAGCAAACTGCCGGGCAACTAGTGCCCAACGCTAGTTGTTAGGGGAGTGTCAGAATTTTACTGACTAAAACCCACCCATGTTCCTTCTTTTACCCTTTATGTTAAGGGCCCGCGGTATATTTTGAACAGCCCGCAACTCCGGCAGGTTCTCGCAGTGCTTGGTTAAAGTTTTGGATACAATAAATAAATAAAATAAATATCTTGGGACAACTCACACACGGCTATCTGATCCCAAGCTAAGCAGAGCTTGTGTTATGGTAACCAGACAACTGATATACATACTTATATAATTTACTAAATACATACATTTTATACATAAATCACACCCAGACACAGAACAAACAATCACGCTCATCACACAAAGTTTGTCCTGGGTGGGAATCGAACCCACGACCTCCGGCTCAGCAGTCAGGGCCACTAACCACTAGCTAGACCAACAGGCCCGTCATTTAAAGTAAGTACAACTAGTTTTTTAAAAAACTGACAGCCTCACTTGTCTAGTCCAAATAGATAATTCGAGTTGTATATTAGTGTTAGTGACTGTACTTGGCTTGGCTTGGCGTTAAAGACTTAGCCTCATATAGGAACACCTACATTTAATAATATAATTTTCTGAATTCCACATTTTATAAACGTTTTTTTTTTTTGTTGTGAATGGCGAAAATATTCATTTCTTTTTCATTGTTATAAATTTCTATGTTAATGTTCAACTTTGAATTACGACATAATTACAAGAAAATTGGCAAGGTACAGTTGGCAGTAAAAGTTGTTCATTTTTCATTCATATAATTTTCCATTACGTAAGAAGGTACCTAATTTTAATTAGTTTAATTAAACAAAGAAACACTCCTAATAGGTTTGTGTTTTTTAACTATAATAACGTATTGTTAACTAGCTGCGCCCCGCGGTGATAATAAAAAGTATCCTATGTGTTATTCCAGACTATAATCTACCTCTGTGCCAAATTTCATCAAGATCCGTTCAGCCGTTTTGACGTGAAAGAGTAACAAACATTCATACATCCTCAAACAATTCGTACTTATAATATTATGTTTATGTATATATTAGGACGTTTATTCTTTCTTTCTTTTTTTTTGAAAATTGTATTACTGTCTGTACCTTACATAAGTATACAATCTTAAACGAGTTGAAAACATTTCATAAGTTTATTAACTGTGGTTATGCGAATTTCCAATGAATTTCTAATGAAGGCTTTGCCATATTTTGTCTACAAAAAGCTAAAACCAAAGAAAAGCAGGGAACTTTCTAACAGTAAAGAAACTTTCATGTCGAAAACTGAAATTAGACCTCAATTAAAATTAACAGGCAATTCTGTGAAACTGTTGGTAATTGCCTTTTGTAGAAGTATTACGTGTACTTATTTTATATCTGTGCCAGAACACTGATGTGCTAAATCGAGTAATCTTCTAGATGAGACTTGTTATAAATCTTCTTTTCCTTCTACTACATCGATGACAATCTAAATTAGCCCAAGATTTGGTGACGAGTTTGACGCTTTCAGTAGCGCCCATAAGCTTCTTATGTTTTCAGTTTGGAACATTAATAGAGCATTAATGTCAAATGTAGCCTTTAGAACTGATGAAATTCATTGTCAAAATAAACGTAAATAATGTGAAAGAACACTGTAGATGTGACCTAGTCTTACTGACAACAGGAGCATGCACCTTACAAAATGAAAGGTCAAGTCATACACACCAAGAAAAAAGAAAAATAACTTTTTTTTCCAAGAGTAAATAATCTTGTAGGGTCGTACTGGTAATTTAAATAAATGGTAGAAGAATAATGATCTTGTTTAAGATATTTTCTGTTAACTATCGTCATACATAACATGGCAACTAACTCAAAAAACAAGCCAATAAACAATTCCTTTGTGTTCTTTTATCTGTATGTAGTTTTCCGTAATATGTGTTCATCCTTACTTCCTTACTAATATTATAAAAGCGAAAGTGAGTTTGTTTGTTTGTTACCTCTTCACGCTTTAATGGCTCAACCGATTTTGATGAATTTTGGTACAGAGATAGTTGGGACCCTAGAAACCTGGAAAAAAAGTGGGATGTGAGGGAGAAAGAGGGAAGAAAAGGGAAAATTTAGCGTTGCTATTACAAACCAATAAGGCGCAAGGCAAAAACTGCAGGTAGCAGGTTTCTGCAAATCAGGAAAGGGGAACTGTGTTACCCCGAATTTAACGCGAGCGAAGCCGCGGGCAAAAGCTAGTTTAATTATATTTTGGCGAAACTATTGGGCGGAAGACTTAAATTCTGGTATTCCTCTAATGGCGGCGGTCGAAATAGTATTTTTTTTGTCATTTTTGGAGGGTCATGTTATAAAAGCGAAAGTGAGTTTGTTTGTTTGTTACCTCTTCACGCTTTAATGGCTCAACCGATTTTGATGAATTTTGGTACAGAGATAGTTGGGAACCAGGAGACGGACATAGGCTAATTTTTATTAAAAAAAAGTCGGATATGAGGGAGAACGAGGGAAGAAAAGGGAAAACTCAGCGTTGCTATTACAAATCAATAAGGCGCATGGGCAAAAACTGCAGGTAGCAGGTACTGTGTTATACCGAATTTAACGCGAGCGCAGCCACGGGCAAAGGCTAGTAAATAAATAAAAACTCAATGGACACTGCCTTTCTACCCACCGAGAGAATTCCGATTACAATATTAATTACGAGGTCATCAACTCTGCTCTCAATTGAATTCACACACTGACTCAAATTATTGTTAAAATAAAATTATAGCCTCGGCAATATTTCGGCGTTTTAACTGAATTAAAATCAATACTATTGTATTGTACAATGGGCTGGTGTACATAACTCCACACCCAAGGCGCGTATTAAAAACATGACCCTCCAAAAATGACAAAAAAATACTATTTCGACCGCCGCCATTAGAGGAATACCAGAATTTAAGTCTTCCGCCCAATAGTTTCGCCAAAATATAATTAAACTAGCTTTTGCCCGCGGCTTCGCTCGCGTTAAATTCGGGGTAACACAGTTCCCCTTTCCTGATTTGCAGAAACCTGCTACCTGCATTTTTTGCCTTGCGCCTTATTGGTTTGTAATAGCAACGCTAAAATTTCCCTTTTCTTCCCTCTTTCTCCCTCACATCCCACTTTTTTCCAGGTTTCCAGGGTCCAACTATCTCTGTACCAAAATTCATCAAAATCGGTTTAGCCATTAAAGCGTGAAGAGGTAACAAACAAACAAACAAACTCACTTTCGCTTTTATAATATTAGTAAGGATTGCCTGAGTTTTCGAAAAGAAAATAGTACATTCCAAACATCGATTGATCATGAACATGAACATGAACGGATCATGATGAAATTTAGCACAGAGGTAGATTATAGTCTGGAATAACACATAGGATGCTTTTTTTCGATCACCACGCGGGCAAATCTGCGGGCGCCAGCTAGTTTGTGATTAATCGGTCTGATCTGCAGCTGTCTCTTTTGCTCTCAAGGGGTCCTATTCGGACGCAGCGCGACGGTAATAGTTTTTTGAATAACAATTTAACAAATTCCTTGCAGGTTCTTTTTCCTCTTAGAAAAGCAATTAGTTGATTTAGAGGCGAACAACAAAACAAAAACTAGTTCAGATCTTTATATCGATTGAAAAGTTATTTCAATGTCCAAGACCTTTCAATAAAAGGTCAAATTCAAAATCACTAATAAAACACAGTTGAAAACTAAATACCAAACAAACTTCAGTAAGAACAAAACAACGGTTAGTAAAACCTATCTAAGTTCCAAGGATTTAAATGGTCCTTTGGTTTTAATTTATATTTCAATGCGGGTCAACGTTCATTGAATCGCGAAGACCTCGCATTCCTTACATATTGTATGTCTTATTAACATAGCTTGATACAGGTACCCACATTTTCGTATTTTGTTTTTAAATATTTGAATACGCTTGAATATTTGAATTTTATCCCAGGAGCAGCTTGTAGCTTAATAATAGCAGCCCCTCAGGTCGATCTTTAGGTTAAGCCGCGGTATGTCTAAGTTAGTCTGTGGATTGTTGACCACCCGTTACATACCGAGTTTCCTCTATGCCTCGGAAAACACGTTAAGCTGTTGGTCGCGGTTGTCATTTGTATTTCTTTGACAAAGAAAGTCTGACAACCAGTCTAACCAAAGGTATTACCCAGTACTAACTTGGTTGTAGAGGTCAGATGGGTAGTCGTCCCATGTAAAATACTGGTATTCAGCACCATTTGGTAAGACTGGAAGCTGACCCCAACATAGTTGGGAAACGGATAGGCAGATGATGATTTGATTTTTATTCCGAAATATGAAAAACTGATTCGATATGGAGTTGCTCGTATTGTTAGAAGGTTCTTTTCTCTGGAGCCCTGACCGCCGGTAGATTGGACCCTATTCCCGATACCGGTGGGCTCCTATTTTTTGTATTTTTATGTGTTTTTAGATAAATATGTAAAAATATAAAGAAAAGGCAAAAAAAGGAATAAACGGAAAATATGTACAAGTATAAAAATGGTAAAATAATTAAGGGGCGTCAAAAAATTCTGCCGCATTGCTGTCAACAGGAAAAGTGCAGCATTACCACGTTGGGTGGCAAAAATGTTATTGTTTTTTTTTTAAATAGTGTCAGTTTGCCTGATGACATACACCTGTAAACCCCAAAGAGAAGCAGAGTTGACGACACGGTTGGCGCAGTGGCTGAGCGATCGGCTGCCACGCTGCATGTCGCGGGCTCGATCCCCGCACGGAACAAATACTTGTATGGCCTACAAATAGTTTTTCCGGGTCTGGCTGTCTGTGTGTGAGTTCAAATGTTTGTGAACGCACCCACGATACAGGAGAAATTCCTTGTGAGGGGCAACCAGAAAATTAAGAAATCTAAAAGGCCGCTTTTACAGAATAATAGGTTAATAATATCAATTACGTTACCATTCGTAAAATGGTCACAAAGTGACAATTCACATACATAAGTAATGTGGGGCAACGTTTAAAAAAAAAAATACATATATTTAAGCAAATCTAACTAACTAAAAAAAATAAAATCTATTTAAATCTATTTAACTGTGTTTGAAAAGAATTCAAATCAACCAAAGAATGTCACGTTGTTGTTCGGGACACAAAAAGTCCAATTTTTCCGCAAAACTTATTGGCGGTAAACATTTTGGGGGTAACATCCGACAGGTTGATTTGCTACAAAATTGTGCGCGAACTCAATTTATTGCCGGTACCTTTTTACGCTTGGGGTTAACAAGTTCTTGGGTAATTCGGAACACTTAAAAGAGTTTATGCGGAAATTGTTGTTTGGAAAACCTGTAAAGTATATTATTTTTTGGACAGGGTGATTGATTGTTATTAGAAATTAAGGGAAAAGCAGGGTATTTATATATATTATATTAGTGATTTATCGCTAGGTTTTGTGTTCATACATAAATATACTCGCTAAGTTTTGTATTTTTACTGTACCCATGTAATTGGATGATTTGAAGAAATTACTGCTTATTAACTTAAAAAAATACTCAAACACTACTTATATAACTACAATGCTTGAACGAATAGATAACATTTACTTAGTTTGAAATAATATGCAATACATTATTGAGTAATGTTTAATATGACGTAATGAATTGTAATAATTAGAACTCTAATATTTAATTCTGATACCTACTTAATATGTAAGATTTTCAGTTCCGTTACAGGGTACATGTCCTAATACTGTGTTATGAAATCTTAATACATGACTACTCGCCAGTGTTTTACATGTTTACAAATAAATTTAATTAATCGTCTCTTAGCAATCTGTTCTTTAGTTGATTATTGGAAAAGAATTCTAAATAAAATAAGCGGTATCTTTGTGGTCTTTTGTCTGTATGTATTTTCCATAATTTATGTGTTCTGTATAAATTAATAAATACTCATACGAGTTGTGAAAATCACTAAGAAGCAGAGTCAATAATTTACTTGAAAACCAGATATGAAACAATTGCCAAATCATTCTAAACCTGATCAAATGTAGAAAGAACATTCGTATGATCACAAAAACAAAAGACAAGCGTTGTTCAATTACGTAATATCTTTGATAATGTCCCGTCAAACTAGCGCGCCTGAACCGGCTAATCGCAGGTTAGTATCGGCAAATTGCACCACCATCAAACATCAACGATCGACGGAGATTAGATAAACGAGAGGTTAATGTTTGCTATAAACTGTGATCTAATCTTTTATATGATTTTTATATCATTTGCAAATAAGATTGAAATGGAGATATTTTGTAGTAATGTTTCTATTTGTTTGGGTATAAATACAGTTTTTGAAATGACGGCTGAAATGGCTGATCGACTGACAAAGAAAAAGCGACTGTCTTATCTCACAAAAAACTAAGAAGTCACGTATCAGTAAATTAAAAAATAAAGATTAAATGTTTATTATTAGAATAACTGTTGAGATGGTTGGATCTAATAATAAATCACTTTTAACTTAAGGTGAAAGCTCCAACCTACCCGCGAAATTCAAATTTTCTTACGTTTTTTGCAATTTTCAGGCCAGTGCTAGGTTGTATGTTCATTAAAATATTATTCGCAGCTGTAAGACGTATGTAGTTATAGAATTATAATCATCAAAATCACCAATACAACCCTCCAAGTTCATAAAGGCGTAGGAACAAAAAAAAAACAGAAAAAGTCTTTCCTACAGCTTTATGAACTTAGAGCGTTGTATTGATGATTTTGATGATTATAATTCTATAACTACATACGTCTTACAGCCGCGAATAATATTTTAATGAACATACAACCTAGCACTGGCCTGAAAATTGCAAAAAACGTAAGAAAATTTGAATTTCGCGGGTAGGTTGGAGCTTTCACCTTAACTAAACTTTGCCGGACATATTCGTATATCACCATTTTTTTGAGCAGAGACAAAGACATAAACAACAGACTAAAAATTATAGAATTGCGTGTGGTTTCCCCAATACTGTAATAGATGCTTCTAGTAAGTTTTCAAGATTATAAATTTACTTAATTACAAAAATAACAAAGGAGAAAAAAAGTATAACAAAAGACACTTAGACTTTACTTTACTTAAATTGGTCCTGTAGGAGGCCAAAAGGTGGGATTTTTGGGACCCAGGTATCTCAAAACGACCTACATGACGTACATGACGGAATGTGTCCTGTACGAAAAGTCTTTTGTAAGATTACATTATATCCATACTTGTTTGTCACGTCTTTACGCCTAAATTGCAAAACCAATGAATAAAAGAAAATGAACTTAGGTACAGGGATAGTTGGGACTCTGCAGACATACAGGCTATTTTTTTTAAAGTGAGAAATGAGGGAGGAAGAGGGAAGGAAAGGGAAAACTTAGCATTACTATTACAATAAATAAGGCGCAAGGGCAAAAACTATAGGTAGCAGGTACCTATAAATCAGGAAAGGGGAACTGTATTACCCCGAATTCGACGCGAGCGAATCCGCAACAAAAAAAACGTAAAGATGGGAAAAACAAATGCCTCTCGACTTAGCTAAGGGTGCATTTGTTACCGATTCTTGAAAACTGACTGTTCATACAAACAACTAGATTTAGTTAGTAGCTCGACTCGCTTATCGCCGGCAGTAAGACATATGACTTGGCGCTTCGGGGAAGAACATCGTTCAAATATTTGCATGGTGTACGTTCTGTTGGTTCAGGTTTTGGGTATACGAGCCTTTCCGTCAGGATTATGTTAACCAGCGTATATAATGCACCCTTTCTATACATCGCTGGTTACATCGCGCATTGCTGTCAAACACTTTACTATTTTGATATTAGATAACATAATATACATTTTGGCATTAATCATTTTATTTAGTACTAGCTGACTTGCGCGGTTTCAACTGCGTATTTAGTTGCTGCCCCGCTCCCGTGGGTAGTAGCGTGATGATGTATAGCCTATATTACTTCCTAATAATGTAGCTTCCTATTAGTGAAAAATGGTTAAAATCGGTCTAGTAGTTTTGGAGTTTATCCATTACAAACAACAAAACAAATCTTTATAATATTAGTGTAGAAGTGTAAATAGTGATGATGTAGATAATGTGGTGTTTCCGTTCTTTTTTGTTGTAAATAATGTTAAATAAACGCAATTTTCTTTCTTTGTTTATTAAAACCACCTGTCGAAACGCGAATGTAGTACACACACGTTCCGTTTAAGTACCATGTATTGGGGGCAGAGAATATGGCAATCAACTAGGCACAAATCTAGACTCTGTGGCTGTCCCTAAGAATTTGCTGATGGTAATAACACTTGGCCCAATCCGGGAATACTACCTACCTCGATCAAGGAGGCAGTCTCAATCCGTGTTGCTCGATGAAATTTTTGATTGTGCTGTGTTGTGTCTAAAATATTGATTGTGAATTAATGTACTAACAACTTTTATATTAATCGTTTGTAAAAAGGTAATCCACAATTACCTAATTACCAAAAATCCAAAATACCTAACGCAATTGCGACCCCAATGATACATTATGTCGCAGCCTAGGTGATGTTACTCCAAAAAATAATAATCCTTACTATCCTTACTTCCTTACTATATATATATATATATGTTACGTTACGTTATTCATCAGTAGATTTTACACCTCACATTTTTCTCATACCGGGCGCCTTATATATGAAAATCGATTCTTAAGGAGTAAAGTCCGAAAACAAAATTTTTATTTGCTTCCGCTTCTTACACACGCCATTTTATGGAAAATAGTGTGAGTAAATAAAAGTATTATGTGTATATGCAATATGCCTGGTTGCATTCACTAAGTAAAACAATTTAAATATAAACGTTACAAAAATAACGGCCTGTAAGTTGAATGAAAACCAATCAGGATGCCGCTATCAGGCGATATTAAATCAACAAGATAAAACATGACAGAATAATGACGAAAATAGTAACATGTTCATAATGACGTGAATAATGACGAAAATAGTAACATGTTATGCCTTGATCGTTCCCGCCGAAATATTACCTACAATGTTAAGATTGGGCGATGTTTTTATTTGGTGAAAACGTTAGTGAGTCATTTTGAAAACATTTCAGGCTACGTTGCGAAGCCATAAGGAAAAAAACATCACCTATAAAATTTTATCACATCCGTCCATCCACTCTTCATCCATCATGAAACCATTAAATCAGAGATTTTTTTCACTATATCGATTCAAATTGAAAAAAGGATGTGGAATGTTATCTTCTATAATATATTATGGTATATTTTAAATACTTATTAGTTTTTTTTTTAATATATAAATCCCAACACGAATTTTTTTAACTGTATGTTATGTATAATAAATACACAGGTAAAAAAATCCCGGCAAACGCAATATTTGCTGCAAATATTGCATTTGCCTTAATTCCCACCTAAGAAATGGTGCAGTGAAAAAATTGGGTTCATAATTGTGGTAGTGCTTACCCTAATTATGGACACTATTTTCTCTTCTCTTCTCTTTCTACTTTCTCTTCTTTTTTTCATGCGTGCAAACAGGTGATCAAAAAAAATACACATGTCAAATTGAGAACCTCCTCCTTTTTTTTCGTCGGTTAAAAAGCATCAAACTATGCAAGTGTAAATATTCGTCATAACTACAAAGTACATGTTCCTATACGCTATTGACGTATTGCTTCTTTTAAATCTGGATTTTTTATGAGAAAGGATGTGTCCTTTCTCATAAAAAATCCAGTTTTAAAAATGGTTCCTGGTTGTGACCAGGAACCATTTTTTTAACGACAAAAAATCTTTCCTATTCTTTCCTATCAGAGAAAAATACTTTCAATACATACTCTTTTCCGGAGTATTAAGCATTTATAACACTTGAATAGTTTCTTAGTGATGCGTGGAAACCACCGTCTCGGAATGAATACAACTGGTTTTTATTCAGACCGTACTTTCCCTACGAAGATCCAGTGTATAGGAAGTTGGGTGTGTAAGAATATGAAAAACCTCTACTTTTATAGGGTTCTGTGTCTCAAAAGGAAAATACGGAACCCTTAATGGCTCACGTTGTTGTCTGTCTGGCAAGACCCTTTATCTCAGGAACGCGTTAAAGCATCAAAATTAAACTAAAACCATATACTCAAGTCGACGGTCCATTTATACTGTGAAAAAATCAACCGCTTCAAATCTACGCAGTCAAAAGATATATAAAACAATTTTCCTTTTTTTTTTCATTGGCATACAACCTTCACTTCACTTCACTTATTTATTTAATGGCGTTTGTGGAAGGAGACACCACAATTTTGCCAATATCACGTAGGTACTATGGTAGACAATCAAACGCTGGAGACTATATCAGTAATTATTATTGTTGAATATAACACAACAAAGAGTTTAAATGATTTAAAATATTTTAACAAACAAAAAATGAACCATTTTCTGCACAGACATTTCAGAAACAGTGTTCTAAGAGAGGCATACAACCTTCTTTCCCCCATTCAAATGTTGTGTTTTTTTAAACTTTAATATTTAATTCATTCGTCTGTACATGGTTTTTGCTGTAATGTCAGCCAGTTATTGAAATGTTTAAGATAAGGTTCGCACCTATAATCATGGTTCCATGGTGGATGTTATTTATGGTTTTATCCCCGTTTAATGGCAACCTATGGGACTTAAAAATAACTAGCAATAAGAGGGTGTACTGTAAGGCCCACCTCTGCTTTACCCTGTAATATTACAAGCGTGGTATTAGGTTATGATACTATTATCATGCTGATAATCCAGTTTATAACTAACTAAACTGTGTAACGTATATTTATCCATTAAATAATTAAAATCTAGGTACTGAATAACTTAGTTCAAAAATAATCAAGAGTAAAGAGATGACACGACTCTTTGTTCTTGATTATTTGACTTGATAGTCTCTTTGCAGTATCTTAATGTAAGGAAAACTGCAATTCTTATCGTATCGGGAGCAGGGCCCAAGCTACCGATGGTTAGGGCTCCAGAGACAGGGATCACCTCACAATGCGGGCCGTATCGAAGAGCTTCTGAATCTTCTGAATCCCAAGGGATTCAGAAGATTCAGAAGCTCCTTTGGCGGTTGGATCAAGATCCAACCGCCAAAGGAGAGCTTCGACAGTTGTTCGTCGACGCTCTTGGCAATCAAACCATTGGCTATTACGACAATCGGCACAATTATAGCCAAGTTTACTTTCCACATATCAACAGCCTCGTATGCCAAGTCGAAATATTTTACTTGTTTCTCTTTCTCTCTGTCATGCGGGATGGTAAAATCGAATCGCGGCCGCTGATCGGTCTATCACTACTATGTCATGCTTATTGGCGAGAATAGTTCTGTCAGTGATGATTGACCGATCCCAGTACAGCGTGTGTGTCATACTTATAGTACGGAACCTCAGATTCCACAAGTTTATATTTCAAAGCAAGTTGCCGGTGAATACTCAACTCTTGGTTTTGTTATTAATATCAGATAAAAGGATATTGGTAATCCAAAAATAGACTAACCCTTTAATACCCAAAGGTATCTTAAAAGACGGAAAAGGGATTACGTAAGCGATGTACCTTCTCAAGAATAAATATTTATAGTTCCACTTAAGAATAGCTATTTTCGTCAGCCACAAAAATGTGAACGCTATTCGTTGTTCGATTACTAAAAACAAATGTCAATCAATATTATTTAATACTAGCTGTACTTTGCGGTTTCACCTGCGTCTTTTGTTGCTGCATCGCTCCCATGGGTAGTAGCGTGATGTTGTATAGCTTACTAGCTTTTGCCCGCGGCTTCGCTCGTGTTAAATTCGGGGTAACACAGTTCCCCTTGCGCCTTATTGATTTGTAATAGCAACGCTAAGTTTTCCCTTTTCTTCCCTCTTTCTCCCGCACATCCCACTTTGACACAAAAAATGCCTATGTTCGTCTCCTGGTTCCCAACTATCTCTGTACCAAAATTCATCAAAATCGGTTTAGCTATTAAAGCGTGAAGAGGTAACAAACAAACAAACTCAGAAAGGATGTCACTTCCTGATAATGTAACTTCTTATTCGTGATGAAACAACAAATAAACAAACAAACAATATAATCTTTCCTCTTCATAGTATTGGTATGGACTAGCTGTCCTTCGCGGTTTCACTCGCGTCTTTGGTTACTGCCCCGTTTCCGTGGGTGTGATGTAATATACCTTATGTTACTCAGTGATAACGTAGCTGGGAAATATTTTTTGAAATCGTTCCAGTAGTTTTTGAGCTCTCGTTACATAAAAAATACAAATCTTTCCTCTTTGTAAAACTAGTGTAGATTTGTCATTTATACCAGATTGTGTAAAGCTCTGTTTCTAAAAGGGTTCAGTTGTGCAAGATTTAAAGAGATCAATTTGACATTAGTCATGAAAGGACAATATCCTTGATGATATCCATCGTTATCGATATTATGGGAACATCGTGCGAATTAAGAAGGCTGCGGCCAGAGAACGTAAAAAAAATAATTTAAAGCCGACTGGAAGCCGACTCCAACATAGTGGGAAAAGGCTAAGCAGATGATGAAAAAAAAGAAGAAATAAAAAAAAGTTATTGGATTCGACAAGTTCTCTTACTTTAACTAAGTAGTGATTGGAGCCTCCTTTTAAGCTGAAAAAGCCTGTATTAGGAGACTCCGCTCTTCCATACATTGTTGGTATTAACTAAAAACTTGTTTATCAATAAAACAATAATAAAAAATAAACTAATCTACGACACCTAAATTATGGTAGTGAAAGTGTGTATGTACATGATGTATTCAGAGTGTTTTGTTCAGATGATACAACTATCTTTGACACAATTTTTAAGAAATTTCATGAAAATCCGTTCTGTGGTTTTAACGTGAAAGAGTAACAAACATGCCAATAATATTGGTAACAGGATATAGTAAGATTAGTATCCTCAGTATTTTACACCCTAGTTTCAAATAATCTTACTCCGGTATAAATCCAGTTTTATATCTCGGTCTTGGCTATCGTCCAAAGCTCATTAAGTTTCGTAGCCGATCTGAAAGCCTATTGATTACCATTTGATTGCTACTGCTAGATAAGGAAGACTAATTTTGTTTTGCGAGAATTTATGTAAATCAGAGGAGGTCGTGGCTGGATTGTTACAATGACTCAGATTGATCTTCCGAGCAAATCACTGCTTGCTGAGGTCGGTATCTAGATGGGTGACTATCGTTAGATCGTTACGTACCTAGTCCTTTCCGTGGTTCGGAAAGCATGTTGAGACGAGCCCGGGGTTGCGGGTTGTTCGATATGGATATCGCGGCCCCGGGACATGAAAGGGCAATATAAAGATGAATGGGTGTATGTTTGTTACTCCTTCGCGCTCAAACAGCTTAACAGATTCGGATGAAGTTTGGTATCAAGATAGCTTATATTCTGGATTAACACATAGGCTACTTTTGATCCTTGAGATCCCATGAGACAATAATCGAACTCTACGTGGGCAAAGCCACGGGCATACACTAGTCTAGTATCACAGGTAGCTTACTTAATCTGAAAATGTGATATTTTCCGTGACAAAATAACTCAGAAATGGTTTTTCACCGCAGGTAACACCGCGGGGCGCAGCTAGTAATGTATATAACTTGTACTGTATAAGTGTGTAACTCAAAGCGCTCGCCTTAATTTGAGATTTTAATAAAAGTAATTGGTATGTGGGTAAGGTTCGTAAGGGTTGCGGAGGGTCTTAGACCTTCGTTATTTAAAATGGCCTCATTAACTTTTATAATTTTCTAGAAACATCATTATAAAATATCAAAGACTAAAATGGAGGTCTAGCAATTTCACACATCCATTTATTTTAAACCAACGACTACGCAATTACTACTACTTTTTACGCAAGACTAGCTGGCGCCTGCGGCTTTGCCCGCGTGATATCGAAAAACAAAGTAACCTATGTGTAGTTCTAGTCTATAATCTACCTCTGTGCCAAATTTCATCAAGATCTGTTCAGCCGTTCTGACGTGAAAGAGTAACAAACATCCATACATCCTTCCTCACAAACATTCGCATTTATAATATTAGTGGGATGAGAATAATCCTGATTGCGACGAAGAACAAATGATTACACGAAGGACAAAAACAGAACATAAAATGCATCGGTCTCTCATCGTAAAACTTAATCGAAGGGAAAGGTTTACTATGACATATAGGCCACATAACGATTCCACAGAGTAACGTACTAGGGCCTCATAATGATACCTCAGGGCGACATACGGGGCCCCATTTCTAATCAAGTTACTGACGTTAACATGCCATTCGACACATCACAGGACAAAAGACAGAAAATGGAACAAATTAATTATCTTCAAGATCGAAATAGATGTAGAGGAAAATCGAAGGGAAGTTTTTCACGCAGCAAATTGGTAGCCGTTTCATGTTATATGGTCGCTGTCTTTTGGGATTTTCGTTCAATTAGCAGAAAATTGATAGTTGTTGTGCCTGTAAGTCTTCTCAAGGTTGGTTTCAGTGCCCTGCCGGGGTTGCGGGTTGTTCGAAAGAGATACCGCGGCTCCGGAACGTAAAGGGCAATAGAAGGAACATGGGTGGGTTTTAGTCAGTACAAGTCTGACATGCCCCCCCGCTCCGCCCAGAGCGGGGGAAGTCAGTTGATGATTTCCAACCCGAAAAAAAAAAGGTTGGTTTCAGTGTCCTTGTCCTTATTGATATGATGAGCCTAATGTTCTACTACAGGGCAAATACCTCTCTTCTCTCTTTAAATTTTTTTCTGCCATTGGGTAACTGGGCCCAATCCATTTGGTAAGAGTCGAGCTCGTCACTATTTCTGTTTTAATCCAGTTTGTGTATAACCTGGTTTTTCGCTGCATTGACATAGGTTATCCTTACTAATATTATAAAAGTGAGTTTGTTTGTTACGTCTTCACGCCTAAATGGCCAAACCGATTTTGATGAATCTTGGTACAGACATAGTTGGGACCCTGGAGACGGACATAGGCATTTTTTTTCTACAAAAATTGAGAAAAGAGTAGAGAAGAAGAAAAGGGTAGAGATTTTATTTTTTATCATCACTCAGGTTGAAGTTAGCGTTAGCTCAAAGTAACTATGCCACGCGGACGAAGTCGCGGGCGGATTCTAGTAATCTATATGTGTGAGAAATTTAATCCGAATCAGTTCATTAGTTTTTTGCGTGAATGAGTAATGAAAAATACATCCATACAAATTTTTGCAATTAATAATTTTATAAAAAATAAAATGTAAAGATAGATGAATTTACTTTCAAATTATCACGCCTCATTCTAAGTAAGCTAAGCGAGTTGTGACTATAACTAATAAGAGCCGATAAACCGCGGCTCCTGCACCCAACGAAGGATAAGAGATAAGCTCTTACAAATGAGCTGGATCCTCGACGGCGGACATTTGATCAAGCGGCTCTGGTGGCCCGAGAAGATATGAAAAAAGGTGAGACAAGTTATAATCATTTCGTATTTCATTAGTATTCAATCATTTATATAACACCCCGCTGCCGTGGGTAGAAGCGTGATGCTGCATAGCCTATGTTACTTCCTAATTACGTAGCTTCCTATTAGTGAAAAAATTGTTAAAATCGGTCCTTTAGTTATGGAGCTTCTTCAAAAAGAGGAAAAATTTGTTTGTTTGTTACAAACTTTTCTCTTTATAATATTATATAAGTATAGATATAATACGTTTTTATTAGCGTTACCTGTATTTAACCATGTAAAACAAATCTTTTTCAATTTGACCCCCTTCCTTTCTTCGGTGTCCGATTGAGCTGTAAATTTATACACATGTTTGTCTGGCTGAGAATGCATGGTTATCTACGCCACATTTGAATCTGGATCGTTTTGCGTCCCTACGCAAAGAGGTCTAGATTCAAACGAAAGCGATGTTCACGTATGTTAATCAAATTGAGATTGTCTATGAGGTAGGGTTACCAACATAATAAAAAATCTCTCATCAGGATTGACACAACCCTTTCACACTTTGGCCAACTTTTCTGTAAAGGCGGAAAAACAAAACGTAAATAAATATACCGAGTTTGACATTTAAAATGTAAAGATAGATGAATTTACTTTCAAATTATCACGCCTCATTCTAAGTAAGCTAAGCGAGTTGTGACTATAACTAATAAGAGCCGATAAACCGCGGCTCCTGCACCCAACGAAGGATAAGAGATAAGCTCTTACAAATGAGCTGGATCCTCGACGGCGGACATTTGATCAAGCGGCTCTGGTGGCCCGAGAAGATATGAAAAAAGGTGAGACAAGTTATAATCATTTCGTATTTCATTAGTATTCAATCATTTATATAACACCCCGCTGCCGTGGGTAGAAGCGTGATGCTGCATAGCCTATGTTACTTCCTAATTACGTAGCTTCCTATTAGTGAAAAAATTGTTAAAATCGGTCCTTTAGTTATGGAGCTTCTTCAAAAAGAGGAAAAATTTGTTTGTTTGTTACAAACTTTTCTCCTTATAATATTATATAAGTATAGATATAATACGTTTTTATTAGCGTTACCTGTATTTAACCATGTAAAACAAATCTTTTTCAATTTGACCCCCTTCCTTTCTTCGGTGTCCGATTGAGCTGTAAATTTATACACATGTTTGTCTGGCTGAGAATGCATGGTTATCTACGCCACATTTGAATCTGGATCGTTTTGCGTCCCTACGCAAAGAGGTCTAGATTCAAACGAAAGCGATGTTCACGTATGTTAATCAAATTGAGATTGTCTATGAGGTAGGGTTACCAACATAATAAAAAATCTCTCATCAGGATTGACACAACCCTTTCACACTTTGGCCAACTTTTCTGTAAAGGCGGAAAAACAAAACGTAAATAAATATACCGAGTTTGACATTTAGATGCATTTTTTCTTAACAAGCAGCACCACCTTGTACTGTAAGATTAATGTGGTCTTACTGTATGTCGATCCAATACATTTTTGTTTTTCATCATGTCTATTAGTGTCCATATAAAATATCCTTGTCAGAGTCCTTAAACGGTATTCTCTCTTTCGAACAACCCGCAACCCCAGCAAGCAGCCCTAGCAAGCAGCCCTAGCAGGCCCCTCTGCTTTGTTGACATGTCTTTGAACCTGAACGCGCCATGTCGCTTGTTCGCTACCCATTGCTCACCGTCTACAGATCCGCGTCGTCCACGGTTACCGGGTCTCGAGACTTGAGATTGCATTCATTATGTGACATGAGACATCTGCCTTGACTACAATAAACATAACTGTTTTGTATATTACTATTTAATATTAAACTCAGACAGAACTAAATACCTACTAATGGTATAAATGCGAAAGTTTATGTGGGAGTGTACATATGTATAGGATGTTTTTTATTCTTTCACGTGAGAATTTATGAACGGATTTAGAAAAAAAACAATTGGCACAGTTAGTTTAGTCGTTGTGTTTGTACTTAGTTGAAGTTTAAACCTGGATTAAGACAGAATTCTGTAAATCCCGTTAAAACATTTCCGAAGATCAAGTACCAAACTTCAAGCAACACCGCGGGCATGAGCTAGTACATAATAATTATATACCGTGAACCCAGAACGATGTTAACAATATCCAAGAGCAGACGGTACCCGCATAGGGTTCATTATACAAATGTAGTGTAGGTAGCACATGTCAGAAAATGAACATCGAACTACGTATGTTAACATGCATACTCAGATTGTGTAACAGTTAATGAATACTCATTATTACACAATCTTTCTAGGTCAAATACATCGTTAAACGTTTTTCCTGAAGCTACATCGCCTTTTTTTTCGGATTGGAAATCATCAAATAACTTCCCCCGCTCTGGGCGGTGCGAAGTGTCAGACTTGTACTGACTAAAACCCACCCATGATCCTTCTTTTGCCCTTTATGTTCCGGGGCCGCGGTATCACGGCAGCCGGTGGCCCTGGCAGGTCCCTCTGCTTTGCTGATATCTCTTTGAGGCGCGCGTAGAACACTAACACACGACTAACAAACGATATTGCCTGTTGTCACTGGACGGACGGTGAGCTACCCATTGCTCACCGTCCACAGACCCGCATCTACAGTGGCCGGGAGTCATCTCGCGGCACCCGACAACTACAACGCCTTAATGTTATGATTAAATATAAACCTATTGTTTTATTTGACTGGCTGTACCACGCGGTTTCGACAACGCAACGCTCCTCCATATAGCCATAGTCTTTCTTGATAGATGGGCTTTCCAACACTATAAGATTGTTTCGATTCTAACTAGTGGTTTCTGAGATTAACACGTTTAATTATCCAAACAAACAAACTCTTCAGTTTTGTAATATAAAAAAGATATAACTGTAGATATTGCTTACGAAAAATGTAAATATGATCATGCAAGCCGTTGAGCTCTTATAAGAAGAGGGCGAACTGCAGGCAATCGCTGGGGTCCGGATGCTTAGCTCAAGTGCACATGATAGTATATGTACTGCATCAGTAAGTAGAGTTTACGTAGTAGAATGTGGACCAAGCATATTTCAACTTATTGCCAACGATACGCTTTTTTTCTTATGCGAGATGAATCATAAAATAACTTTCCCCATTCTTAATGTCAGTTTACTGATTAAAACCCCCACCCATGTTCCTTCTTTTGCCCTTTATGTTTCGGAGCCTGGGTATCTCTTTCGAACAATCCACGAACCCCGCAGGCGGCCCTGACGGGCCCCTTTGCGTCAACTATACGCTAAGAAGCAGATATGGTTTAGAAGTACGGAATAATCTTTAGAACTGCTGACCCGATTCCGAAAAATATATTATTAATAAGAAGTTATATATAATCCACGAATGCCTTAAGCTATATTTGCAAAACTAAGCTATGAATATGCGAGTAATAGAGAAGTATGAAAGAAGAAGACACGCTGCGCTGATCCCATATAAATAAAGATAAGGGCTGAAGAATGAAAACGAACACTTCGCTAAGTCAAGGGCAAAAGGAGAAAGCGGAGAAGTAACTGGTTCGGATGTCGCTTTATGTTATTCGTAGTAGAAACAATCCTAAGTCTTCAACATGTTCTCTCTTACAATTTTTCACTGTCAGAGATCATCATCATCTGCCTAGCCTTTTCCCATCTATTGGGGTCGGCTTCCAGTCTTACCGGATTCATCAGAATACCAGTATTTTACATGGAGTGATTGCCTATTTCACCTCCACAACCCAGTTAATAACTGGGTAATACGAAAGACTTGGTAAGACTGGTTGTCAGAACGCCACTCACCTCTTACAACTGTAATCTTAGTAATATTATAAATGCGAATGTTTGTGAGGATGTATGGATGGATGTATGGCTGGATGTATGGATGGATGTATGGATGGATGTATGGATAGATGTATGGATGGATGTATGGATGGATGTATGGATGGATGTATGGATGGATGAATGGATGGATGGATGTATGGATGGATGGATGTATGGATGGATGTATGGATGTTTGTTACTCTTTCACGTCAAAACGCCTGAACGGATTTTGATGAAATTTGTCACAGAGGTACCTTAATTCTGGTCGGGAATAACACATACGATACTTTTTCTTCGATATCACGCCGGCGAAGCCGCGCTTAGCATGCTTTCCGAGACACGGAGGAAACTCGGAATGTAATGGGTGGTCACCCATCCACGGACCGACGTAGGCAAGCGCAGCTTAACCTCATAGAACTCCTCTTTTCTATGCCTTTTTCTAACTATATCTTCATTTCTATAGTTGTATAATGTTTTAATTTATTTATTACTAGCTTCCGCCCGCGACTTCGTCCGCGTGGCATAGTTACTTTGGGCTAACGCTAACTTTAACCCGCGTGATGATTGAAAAAAATGTATCTTTCTTTTCCCTTTTTTCCGTATTTCTCCCCCCTTTCTCATTTTTTTTAATAAATAGCTTATGCCCGTCTACTATCTCTGTACCAAAATTCATCAAAATCGGTTGGGTTCATTTAGGCGTGAAGACGTAACAATCAAACTCACTTTCGCTTTTATAATATTAGTAAGGACTTTGTCTTGCTCAAGGTCGATCCGAGGGGCAGTTATTAATTAGCCACGAGCTCAATTTTTTCGTTGTCACAGATACACATATAAAAATATATTTCTCTTTATTTTCTTAGAGCAGCTGTTTTATCTCTCAGACTGATGTGTGAAAATATTCTTTATGAATATGTACTGTCTGTGTTTTCTGACGTAACACCTGTTACAGATTTCCTTTGTTTGCTATGAACTTATCTTATTTACTTATTATTATTCTGAATAACAATAATAAAATCCTTCAGTATTAAGGATTAAACCTACTCATCATCATTTACGAATCGTGTTGGAGTTGGGTTCCAGTCTTACTGGATGTAGCTAAGAGCTAGTATTTACTTGGATGAAAGCTTATCTGACACAAGCCGATTAGTAGCAATGCTACTAGGCAAGACTGGTGGTCAGACTTACTGGCTGCTGAGTATCTTATTTATATTATAAATGCGAATATTTGTGAGGATGGATTTATGAATTTATGGATGTTTGTTACTCTTTCACGTCAAAACGGCTGAACGGATCTTGATGAAATTTGGGGTAGATTATGGTCTGGAATAACACATAGGATACTACTATACTACATACCTACTATACTTTTTTTTCGATATCGGGCGAAGCTGCGTGCGCCAGCTAGTCTTATATATAATTATATGTATATTTTTTGTACCCTATCACAATGTTGTCGTTTTTTACCCAAAGTTTGACTGGTAGAGAATGCCGTATGTACTACTATTGTATATGAAGTTTAAATAAATAAATATCCTACAACAGTAAAATATCTACAAATGATCTGCAGATGGAGGGATCTCAGTGTGAAATGGATAGTCGCATATCTTCAGATCGCCTTTTTTTGATTTGGTAATCATTAAGTGTCCCTTTGTGGGTAGAGCGGAAGAGAGTATCAGACTTTTGCTAACGAAAACCCGTCCATGGTCCTTTTGCTCTTTTTGTTCCAGGGCCACGGCCGGTATCTCTTTCGAATAACCCCGCAGTCCCAGCAAGCATTGATCCTTGCAGGGGTATACCGCCGTTTACCCGAATTTTATTTGCCCTAATTTCATTTGCCATAATAGTCAACAGCCATAATATCATACGACATAATACTCATTTGCCCTACTCTCATTTGCCATATTAGTCACGTGCCAGAATCATTGTTTCCCATAAAGTCACTTACCATAACATCATTTGTCATAATCATTGTAAGCCCTAATTATCACATGCCCTAATTATCACATGCCATAATTATGATATGCCATAACATAATTTGCCATCGACATCGGGTGTGTAACGGTTGTTTATATCAAGAGAAATTGGATGCAATTGGGACTTTAGGGCACCCCGACTCGGACAGGTTAGGTTTTTTATAAACCACACAGAAGTAGGAGCCCCGCGGAGCGGGGCTCCGTCGACCTAGCCCACCATCAACCATGCACAGAAAAAAAATCATGTGTAATGATTATTACGGGGCTTAAATATTTGTCTAATACTTGTTATGCCATTTAAATATTATGTCTAATAATTATTATGGCACATAAAAATAAGGCAAACAATACTTATGGCATTCGTTTCTTATGGTATCTAAAATTCGGGCAATTAAAAGTATGTCATATGTCTTTTAGGGCAAATGAAACATTCGGGCAAATGAAATTCGGGTAAATGAAATTCGGGAAAATGATGATTATGGCATATAATCTTCGGGCAAACAATTGACAACCCCTTGCAGGCTCCTTCAAAATTGCTGACATTTCTTTGAAGATCCACAGACCAACTTAATGTAGTGTCGCTTAGTTTCGAAGATAAATACAATGGCTTCAATTATTTAACCTCAGAAACTTCAAGACAATATAATATTAAAGCTGTCTTGAATATTCTCTTTGATAATTGTCAGACTAAGTAAGTACCTAAACATGATAGATTATGGTTATCTGTGTACTAACATTATTATTATTTGTTTTGTTCTAATAGAACAATCCTTTGTCTAAGTAAGTTATTACTCTCTATCTATTTGAAACCAAGAATCCAATTAATTAGACTGCCTGTGATTCTAGACTAGCTTGTGCCTGCGGCTTTGCCCACGCAGAATTCGGTTATTGTCGCAAGAGATCGCTGTGTTGGGATAATTACTATGTGTTAAACCAGATTACAAGCTATCTGTGTTCTAAATTTCATTTATTTCAGTCACGTCGTTTTTGCGTCAAAGATTTACAAACATTGAGACATCTATACATTCTTACAAACTTTCGAATTCATAATACATACTAGCTTCCGCCCGCGACTTCGCCCGCGTGGCATAGTTACTTTGGGTTAACGCTAACTTTAACCCACGTTATGATCGAAAAAAAAATCCTTCTCTCCCCTTTTCATCCCTCTTTCTCCTCCTTATCCCACTTTTTTGTCCGACTCTAGGGTCTTAGTATATCTGTACCAAAATTCATCAAAATCCGTTTGGCCATTTAGGCGTGAAGACGTAACAAACAAACAAACTCACTTTCGCTTTTATAATATTATAGTAAGGATATTAGTAGGACTGGTAGAAATTAGGGTTGCTTGATACAGAAAGCGGTACTTTTGGACACGGCTCGTGTCGTTAGTAGGTTCCTCTTTCTGGAGCCCTGACTGCCAGGAGCTTGGACCCTGTTCCAGATACCGACGGGCTACTATTTTTTATATTTTTTAAATGTATGCGTAATATAATTATGTTAAAATGAATAAACGGAAATATGGTTGTATTTCGACAGCTATAGAATTGAAAATAGAAAAAATCAACTGTAGTTCAAAAGACTTGACGCCAGAATTCATCTAAAAAAATCACACTATTCTTATCAATTTTTTTGGCATTATAATATAAAAGGCTGTTTGCAAAAACCGTAGCCACCTCGCACAGTTAAGACCCAACAAGATAACGGTATCACGGATCAAAGTATTACAGGATTTGCCGGTATCTCGTGTGTAATGTGAAATTAAAGGTTATATTTAAGACTTTGGTGTTTACCGTCGAACGAAGTGACATAAAGAATGTGGTAGATATGAATCTGTATTTTAGTTTAATTTTAGTGAGGTGAGTCAGAAGTTAGGCTTTTTATAGGCCTCCTAACGAAGTAGATCGATGACCTGAAGAAGACCGGGGAGTCAGTTGAATACGACAGCTACAGAACTGGTGAACTGTGGAACTGGTGGTGGTGGGTTTGGGTGGTGGTAGGTGTGGCGTCGATTGGACGTCGTAGACGTCCTCTATGTAGGCTGGCTGATATAATGATGATAGACGAATCAGGTATGTGTAAAGCTATGATATCTATATTTTATATCATAAAGTTTAGTATGAAAAGGAAAATAGAGAATAAAATTGCGTTTATTCAGCATTAGTAAAACAAAACAAACAGGAACACCTTACCATTAAACTAAATAAAATAAATAATGCCAAAAGGGCCTTTTTTTTAGGGGTTGGAAATCATCAAATAACTTCTCCCGCTCTGGGCGGAGTGGAGGGGAGTGTCAGACTTGTACTGACTAAAACCAACCCATGTTCCTCATATTGCCCTTTACGTTCCGCGCCCGCGGTATCTCTTTCGAACAACCCGCAACTCCGGCAGGCGGAGGCCCTGGCCCTCTGCTTTGCTGACATCTCTTTGAGGCGCGCGTGGAACATTAACGTGCCGTCGACACGGCCTGTCGTCAATAGACGGACGGACGGTGAGCTACCCATTGCTCACCGTCCACAGGCCCGCATCTACGGTGGCCGGGAGTCGTCTCGCGGCGCCCGGCGCCAAAAGGGCATCAGCTCAGCATAATGCCGCTGATTTTCAGCTCACGAGTGCCATATTTTTTATGATTTTTACAGTATGTTTGGTTGAACAGTTTGAATTCAATAATATTTTAGTGTTTAATAGCCCATATTTCGAAGATGACTGTATAGCATTACGTTATGAACCTAAGGAGCCGAGCGGAGGTGAAACCGCGGAACACAAGCCGACCCCAACATAGTTGTGAAAAGGCTTGACATATGATGATGCTGATTACTTTCCATACAAAGAGTAATACGAAGATTAGACGGCACCATTGGCGCAGTGGCGGAACGATTGACTACTGCGCTGCGTGTCGCGGGTATTTTGTATGGCCTACAAATAGTTGCTTCTGGTCGGGCTGTTTGTGTATGCGAGTTTTAATGTATGTAAACGCACCCACGATACAGGAGAAATTGCTAGTATAGAGCAACGTTTTTACAAAAAAAAAAATGGCTCCTGAAAAATTACCTCTCTTGAATTGCCTCAGTTTTGATCAAAGTGAGCGAAATATTCTAGAGTTTTCGAAAAATGCGCCTAGTTGTAAGATAAACACAAACGCAGTATAAATATAGATCTAAATTGAAGTTACTAAATCCCGTTCAAGTAATTGATATTCTAGTCTTTTAGTATGTTAATATTTGTAAGCAGATGTTTGTTTGTGAGCGAAGTGAGCTCTCTATTTGTACGAAAAGACTGTCTCTAAGGTACGACATTGAAGCGCCTAAAAGCTAAAAGATATAACGTATAGCGTGCTGTCATTTCTGTAATAATGGTCTTACAGCGCTTGGAAGATTCTGAAAGTCGATTCATGGGGCAATCAAGGAATTAGACATCCTATCCTTTTCTCCTTAAATTATTGTAGGTCAATGAGTGGCTTATATCCATAAAAGATCGATGCACTTATTATTTTAAAATCACCGTCTTTTTCTCATTTATTTGTTTGCTCTTTTTAACTTGTCTTTGAAACGTGTTATTATTACTTTTGATGTGAATAACACTGATGATTACATTAATTCTTAATTTAAAGTTCTGTTTAACTTTATGCTTTATAATATGTAATTGTTTGTTGCTCCAAATAAAAAGAAAAATACGTGTGGCACTCGGGGACTGCCGCGGTATCAACTTATGCAATAAATAAAAACAATCTAAATAATTGTATTTAGATTGTTTTTATTTATTGCATAAGTTGATAAAAAATGCTATGCAATAGCTTTACCGCGGCAGTCCCCGAGTGCCACATGTTTCTTTTTGCGACTTCTTTTCATTGGAAATACTTTTTAAATATTGATTTAAAAAGTATTTCCAATGAAAAGAAGTCGCAAAAAGAAACATTTTTTTTATCAACTTAGACAATAAATAAAAAAATAAATATAATATTTAAAAAGTACTTCCAATGAAAAGGAGTCGCAAACAGAAAAACAAGACCTTGGGTTTGATCCAGCGTAATGTCGATTGACTATACGATTCTCTACCAAACACGCTATTAGAACATTAGAATCGGGATTGAAATAACTGACCGTATTGTGTATACGACGTTAGACAATGCACGGCCTTCAAGCCACACCTCCGTGCCCGTCGGAGTGGGGAGCGTCAGGTTTTTTTTCGTTACGGAATTTCTGGATTCGGTCCCCGCACTCAAGGCCCGCGATAGAAGCTATGCAATAGCTTAAAAAGAAAAAAACAGCTGAATGCTGCGTGGTATACCGTGCTGTCATTCTGAAATACAGAGCTGTAAGAGCTGAAAGATACGGTATAACATTACTGTCATTCTAGAGTATCGTTTATTTATAGTTATTCTCTTGTAACGGTAAAACCGCTGAAGTAACGTTTCACTTAGCGTAACATGTTTTGGGCTAAAAAAAATGTAAAGAAGAGCAAAAGAATTTCTGCCAATTATCAACTAACGCCCGTACATATTTAATACGTAAAAACCTTGCCAAAAATGTAGTCCTTATTTAATCATCCGATACTCGTAAAATTTTGAAGCTAGGATTTATAAATATTACCTTAACCTTTTTCAATTAATTCTATTCAAATATTTAAAATATGTGGAATTTTTACTCGAGCGCTCAATTACTTTTTACCCCGTAAGTACCTACGTACCCTTATCACAGATTACAACCATTATGCAGGCAAAGCCGAGCGTATAAGCAAGTAAAACGTTGCATCAACGACGAGATTTGCACTCTAGTTTAAAAAAGTTTCTAACAAAAACTTTTTTGTAAAAAATAAAACCGAAAAAAAATACTAAAAACTGGAAAATAACTTTACTTCCGGAATGCGACTAAATGCGACTAAAAATCATAATGCGACTAATGACTTTTGTTGGTTTCGTTGACTTTTTTGCCAACAACTAGAAAGATTGATATTTTTTTATGGGACCAAACGACAACCACAAGCTTTCGAATAAAAAAAAAATCATCAAAATCGGTTCACCCAGACCAGAGTTATGAGGTAACAAACATATAAAAAATATAGGGTCGACTTGATAACCTCCTCTTTTTTTGAAGTCGGTTAAAAAAACAGCTTAACAGAAATAAATCTTTTTGAAATACAAACGAGAAGACATCGTTGTTACAATTTGAACGTTTTCAGCTTAAGTAGATATACACAAAACAGTTCCTTAGTATATCTTCCTCTAGTGTCTTGACAGAAATATCATTTCAGAAGAAAGTTTATTTATGGCACAATGAATTCCTTTCATTTGTATACTTTACAGACTGTATGATTCAAATTATATTCAGAATGTTAAAACGAAAATGGTTTTTCCTCACCACTATTTGCGATGTTTGTATGTTCAAACTACCGAAGCGATATTACCGAGTGAAGCCTATTCGGAGGTTTTGTGTTCGGGAAAATTGAAAACTGTCAGCATATGCTTAGCCTTTTCCCAACTTAATTACGGTCATGTTCCAGTCTAACCGAATGCAGCTGAACATCAGTATTTTACATGGAAGTGGAACGACTACCTAGCTAACCTCCACAACCCAAGTATTGGGTAGTACTGGTAAGACTGGTTGTTAGACTTTCGGGACATTGACTACCTGTAACGACTGTCAAAGTTCTACAAATGACAACCAGAACAAACAGCTTAATGTGCTTTCCGACGCACGGAGGAAACTCGGTATGTTTAGGGTGGTCATCCACAGAGCAACCTTGGCAAGCGCGGCTTAACCTAAAGATTGAACGAGATCGACGAGATCCTAAAATTAAAAACTACAGATGACTAAACCACTAGTTTTATATCATAGGTACATTTATGTTTGCCTTATTTAACGACCATCACATAAACGTTTCCCAAAATTAATAGCATCGAAAACTCTAATAAAATGAACGAGAAACCAGTAAATATTTTGACATCCGTTTCTCAATCCCTCTCTTAAAAGTCTTAACTCACTCTTAACAGTTTTACAGCGCAATAAAAATGTTTGCCTACTTTCAGTAAACAACTTTGAACAGGGTTCTCATGCTATTTTCGTCGACAGTTTAGCCTGAGAACTTACACCGCATATTCTGTATTCTTTAAAGTTTTAGTCTAAGGAAATGCATCAGGAAATTGAGAAGGTCGTCCCGGGAATCGGTTATCATGCAAATTGTGCGTTAGCTAGAGGGAAAATGTATTATTTTTGGAATTTAAACCTTATCGAAGAGGTTTTAGAGCCCTGTGTAAACGAGCATTTGCCCAGCTATACATGTGACGTGCACCAACCAACGCTGAGCTCGTGTAGCGGATTATGATCAATTCTCTTTTACAAATCCTCTTTTTGAAGCCTACTATGTCACAAAAGTTGTAAAATTAGTTAGACCTATAAGAAGGAACAGCTAGTTTAATATTTAAACGCCTTGCACATGATTTACAAATAAATCTGCCTAGTCTTCCCAATGATTTTTGAGTCGGCTTTTACATGGAACGACTGCCTATCTGACCTACACACCCCAGTTAGTACTATACCCTAGGTAAGACTGGTTGTCAGAATTGTGGGCCACTGATTACCTGTTAATGGTGTACAATTGACAGCCGAGACCAACGGCTTAACGTGCTTTCCGAGGCACGGAGGAAAGTTGATATTTAATGGATGGTCACCCATCTACAGACCTACCTAGGCAAGCGAGGCTTAACCAGAAGACTTAAAAAATATTATTTTTAATTCAAACATATTTAGGCCATATTATTGTAAGTAGTATGATTTAAAAGCTATGTTAGGTACATGTACAAATTAATTTAAGTATTTGCCGCCTTTTCTTTTAACTTAGCGAGTCATGAACTACTATGTGTAGTTTGATTATGTCATTCAAAAGTATTTTACATCTACACTTTCCAGTTTTTAACAATTTGTAGAGTGCTTCTCTGATCAAAATCAGTGCTTAATTTGGAGTAAGGCTTCGTACACGTTTTGCCACGTTAGCACACGTACACAGTACGTATAAGGCTCTAGACAGACGGACCGCATTTCAACTGCAATCCAACCGCAAATTGCGGTTCAAGTGCAGTTTGAATGCAGTTGACACGACTGCAATAGAACTGCAAACCAAACTTGCAGTCCGATTGCAGTTCAATTGCAGCCAGCGTGCAATCGTGTGAACTGCACACCGACTAACTGCAAACCAACCGTGCAGTTCTATTGCAGCCGTGTCAACTGCATTCAAACTGCACTTGAACTGCAATTTGCAGTTATATTGCAGTTGAAATGCGGTCCATCTGTCTAGAGCCTTAGCACATCGAATTTCTGCCAAACATTTAAAATGAAATGAATTTAAACTTAGTATTTCATTCCCCAATGGAAGGACATGGAAAACTACGTTTTGGAAGTACATCATTATTAAAGGCTTAAGGTAATATGGATACATGGATTAGGTAATATTTTATCGACTTAAAAAAATAAAATAGTAAATATTTTCACAGGTAACATTGTATTTTATTTAAATTTACGTGCGAAATGCTAAACCTAATTAAGTTATGAAAAAAAACCTTAATTTCAGACCTTATAAGCCATCTAAGTAACAAAATGCAAAACAAAAGAACTTCAATTCACATCACTCACCTGACGCACATTGTACTATACATGTATTTTCATAACTCAGACGGCAGGAATTTATTGTGTTTTGTAATTTACCTAATATCTAGTGTCAGTACATGAATAAAATATGAGTTTGAGAAGCATTTTTTCACAGAAGATGAACAAGATTGGTCATCTTCTCTACAAAATGCCTCCAAAAAGAGAAAACACATTCTAGACTACTGTTTATAGAATACTGTTGCCACTAGCCTGGGTTCTAGCGACGAGAGATGTCATTTTTTTCCGAGAAATCGCATGGAAGCCGTCTGTTCTATATTGCGCAAACATCTCTAAAGCACTACAGGACCCTGCAAGAGATAAGAGCTACCGCAGCCCCGGAATATAAAGGGCAAACAACATGGATGGGTTTCAGTCAGTAAAAGTCTGACACTACCTCTCCTCGCTCCGCTCAATTCGGGGGAAATTGTTAGATGATTTCATATCCGACAAAAAAGGTTAACCATATTGATAACTTTTTATAAATAACTCTCCCCGCTCCGCCCAGAGCGGGGGGAGTTATTTGATGATTTCTCATCCGCAAAAAAAAGCACTATACAGAACCAGGGCAGTTTCGATGACCTTCAGAAAGTGGAGAGGTTCAAAATGGTATACTAAAAAGGATGGTATTTAAAAGTACTTCAATTTATTCCCATTTCATTTACCTAATTTTACCTGTGTTCCACCAAATATACTGAATGTGCACCAAAATATGTTAATTAAAATATGTCATAACGAGCATCAGCGCACTACAATAAAAAAGTGTTATATCTTTATCCATTTTCTATTAATGCAAGTCGTTACTGGCGTAGGGGGTCACAGTTTTAACCTAACCTAACCTACGCATTTTTTTAACATTCAGGAAAGAATATTTGGTGCACGATCAGTATTTTTGGTGAACACAAAAATATTATCCTACTAAAAACGCGGTTACCGTTTTTGCGTCGGTATTCTTTCCATCCTGTATTTGTATACGACTAAAAGTTAGCAAAAGAAAGAGAGGGAAAATCTGATTTATGTCGTCCTTTCATTTCCACATTAATAGATTGTCTGAATAAGTCAATTGCAGGCTGAGTACCTTCCAATAACTTGAGCTTTATATAGACTGAAAATCAATTTCAGATTTTCCTTTGTTGTTCGTGCTGAGACGAAGAAATATATTGCAGTATATTTCAGTTTTAAAATGTAGACACTGAATTCACGACAGGGCAGAGTGCATATTATTTCGGTTTGCCTATGATAAAATGTTCAAAGGCTTGCACACTTCTGAATAGTTAAGGAGTTTTTTTTTCGGATGGGAAATTATCGAAATCCGCAGCCCCGGATTAGACTGCCGGAGCTGAGGGTTGGTTCAAACGAGGTACCACGACCTCGAAACACAAAGGAAAGGAACATGTACGGGTTTTGGTTAGTATAAATCTGACACTACCTCCGCTCCGCCCAGTGCTTTTTTTTTTTTTTTTTTTCAGGTGGGAAATCATCCAATGACTTCCCCCGCTCTGGGCGGAGCGGGGGGGCATGTCAGACTTGTACTGACTAAAACCCACCTTTGTTCCTTCTATTGCCCTTTACGTTCCGGGGCCGCGGTATCTCTTTCGAACAACCCGAGACCCCGGCAGGCGGAGGCCCTGGCAAGCCCCTCTGCTTTGCTGACTCTCTTTGAGGCGCGCGTGAAACACGAACGCGCCGTCGACACGGCCTGTCGTCAATAGACGGACGGACGGTGAGCTACCCATTGCTCACCGTCCACAGGCCCGCTCCGCCCAGTGCTTGAGAATTCATTTAATGATTTCCCATACAAATCTCGGTCTTGTAAATACGAGTAAGTGACTTTATTTTGGGATGGAGAATCATTAATTAACTCCTGCTCCTTTTGGTAACGGTTTCAATAAAATTTTGCAACTCAGCTAGTTTATATCCTTGATAAGCTGGACGTTTGATCCCGGTAGAACCCGGTACCCTATCACAATATTGTCATATTAAGTGCAAAGGTTGACTTGTAGAGAATGCCTAATGGCATAGGTTCGCCTATGTACGTATATATATCATGTACTAGAGACCCGCCCAGCGGTTTAACCCGCTGCTCACCTCCTAAGAGTCATAGCGTGAAGTATTATACATAATATAAACCTTCCTCTTAAATCACTCTACCTATTAAAAAAAACCGCATCAACATCCGTTGCGTAGTTTTAAAGATTTAAGCATACATACAACATAGCAACAGACAGACAGCGACAGCGACTTTGTTTTATACTATGTAGTGATGTACCATTGGACATAAAGTCTAAATAGATAAATGATATTGAACTTCACGCGGGCAACACCATCGGTATGAGCTAGTATTTATTCAATCTCTGCTTAAATTACAAATTAATTCGACTATAATTACTACAATTCTCACCAATATAAGGATACCACCAATACAAAAAGTAAATTAGTTAAAGTGCGGCTTCATTTGGCTTTGTAGAGAGAAATAAGTTGCGGCCATATTTAGGCTATTGTCTTTTGAGTTATTGCTTATTGTGCCTTATATTATTCGCTGGATATTGCTCTGTGAATTATTTGAAATAGTAATTGGGGATGAATCTTTCAGTAGTTTCTGTTTTCTTTGCTTAATGTTTTCAATTCATTTGGTAATTTATAAAGAAGAACGTTTTTAAATTAAAGACGTTTACACGGCGACACATACAGCCAGTATATCGTGGCTTCGCTTTCTACAAATATCCCGTACAATGAAAGATCTGCTGGTAAACTGGTTTTAATGGCTTAATTGGTCGTCTTGAGTCTTCACGACGACTAATCAAGCTTTTTATTTATCTTTTTAACATTACCTATGTAGGTAATATGTAAATAAAATGTGTATATAATATGTTTCGTACAAAATCGAAAACTCCAAGTCCAATATCTGGAACTAATTAAACCTATTTAATATAATACATGCCAAATTGTGTGATGTATGTTTGGATACTATTTCACGCTAAAAATACTGACCTAATTTTGATGAATTTTGGCACACCGATAGTTTATAACCTGGATCAAAATATAGGATACTTTTATCCCTGTGGTACAAACCCATAGGACAATTAGCAAATTCGTGGACATAGGTTAGTTGAAAATAAAATAAATTTGATCACATCGTTCATAGCGTTCTGGAACCTGTCAGAAAAATGTTTCAATTATCGATTCGGCATCAGGGTTGCCATAATAAAAATGATTACAGACTGGCTCCCAACCTAAATCTGTCACCATCAGAGACATGTAAGTTTTCTCAAAATTATTGTAATATTGAGAATTTGAATATAATAATACCTATATTCAGTATCTTGACTTGGCTCGTCAGGTTGTCGACATGTTATAATAATAGTAATAGTTTATTAGCAGAAAAAAAAATACAAGTTTGAGTACACGTAATTAGCATATAGAAAATTAAATACAATAATAGTGTGCAAATGATAAAGTACAGTCAATCCAAAATTTGAGCCCTGACTCCTAAACTAGGACATGTGAAATGTGAACTCAATTGCAATCATTGTTCTGATAGTAGTTTCAGTCAATGGCCTAATTGCCAAGACCCTGAATCTGAGGAGAGTCTAATTGGGAAGCTCGCAATCGGTATTCTTAGACACGCTTATTGTTAGGAGGTTCTTCTCTCTAAATCTCTGACCGCGACTGCTTGGTTTTCGATACCAATAAGTTATTATTTTAAATATTTTATTTTAGATTGTATTTTACATGAAAAAAAACTTCATCTGTAAGTTTATTTCGGCTGATCTCTGAAACGGCTGGACTGATTTTGCTGTTGTTTTTATTTAAAACAACAGCACACATGTTCACGAAACCGACGTGTTCACAAAATCATGGGATAAAATCCCATGATTTTGTGAACAAATCCGGGAATTCTTAAATAATTTGACGCAGGCAGCAGCTACTTATGAATAAAACTGTTTCATATTCTCAAATGGTTCGATCAGTACACTTCTACGTGACTGGAGAAAATCTGTGAACAGATAAGAAAGGTCACTCCGAACGCTTTATCTTTTATTCTCAAACAGCAGCTTACTTTATTTGCAGAATATTATCCGTTATCTCTCCATACTTTTATCAATAGATACAAATGCGAGAAGAACTTCCAATTACGCCATATTTGATGTGATATGATGCGGTATCTAAAAATGGAACGTTGTCATGATATGGAGTGGGTACTTCAGTTTTTCGGACTGATATTAAAATATTGATAAAAGTTTCTGACGTTCGTTGTTTTTAAATTGCACATGCATGTACTCGTTTGTTATGATTTGAAGGCTAAGTGCGAGATAAAAGGATTATCAAATATTGAAAACCGGGCAAGAGTGAGTCAGACTCGCATATCAAGTGTTCCCTACATACTTGCGAGATAAACAGCCATATAAGTCTTTAAACTGACATGGTTACTAATATTAACACTTGAAACGGGATATTTACCATGTTGTTGTTGGATGAACATCCGTGATCATGGCGTTTGCAACATCGCCGAAATATCGGAAACTCGATACAAATAACAAACATGGTAAATATCCCGTTTCAAGTGTTAAACAGCCATATCTTTTGACTGCGTAGACTAAGAGAGTTGATTTTTTCACAGCACAAAGGAA
Organism: Ochropleura plecta; assembly: GCA_905475445.1. Taxonomy (NCBI): domain Eukaryota; kingdom Metazoa; phylum Arthropoda; class Insecta; order Lepidoptera; family Noctuidae; genus Ochropleura; species Ochropleura plecta. The sequence goes on from FR997739.1 coordinate 16,141,133, forward strand.
CTACAGATTTGAGTATACGGTTTTAACTCGATACCTTCACGTGTACCCGATATAAAGGGTATTAACAGACAGACAGACGGACAACAAAGTGATCGAATAAGGGTTAAAAAAAGCCTATGTCCGTCTCCAGGGTCCACACTATGTCTGTACTAAAATTCATCAAAATCGGTTCAGCCATTTAGGCGTAAAGACGTAACAAACAAACAAACTCACTTTCGCTTTTATAATATTAGTAAGGATGAGGGATCACCGAAACACGGACCGATCTTACCAACTTGACCTGGAAGTTTGACCCTCACAAAATTTAAGGGAAAGCATAATAATGTTTTCAACGAGAAAGTAAGCAGTGATAGCCAAGTGGTGTGACCGTTGGACTGCCAAGTCATAGCTCCAGAGTTCAAACCCAAGACACGCACCTCGGATTTTTCGGATTCCTGTGAGTATTATATGACTAACTGGCGCTCGCAGCTTCGCCCGTGTGATGATAAAAAAGTATCCTGTGTTATTCCAGACTAAGATCCGTTCAGCCGCTTTGACGTGAAAGAGTAACAAACATCTATACATCCATCCTCACAAACATTCGCAATATTAGTTGAAAAAAGTAGAAGTAGGATGATCTCTTGCTTTGGTGAGAAAAACATCGTGAGGAAACCAGCTTGCGTAGAGATATTTCTCAACGGCATGTTAGACAAGTTAAAGGCTCATAGGCGGCATAGAAATTTTGATACTAGGTTTTAATAACCACATGATAAAAAAAAAACTTTTGTTAATACGGTCAGAAATAAATGATCATAGAAATTGTTGCTTACAGAAATAAACAGTACATTTCTAATGAGATGCTCGTTGCTTTCACTGTTGGTTTCATTTTTTATATAACCTTTTCATTGCGCAGTTGCAAAGCAAATCGTATCTATTTAGAAAATGACTAATGAGTCGCCTTGTTGATTTGATTTTCTTTGAAAATGTTCTATGAATAACTGTTTTTATTATTCAAGAAGACGATTCAACTTAAAGATAAAATAATCCTTCTTCCTACTTTATTTTGCCCGCGGCTTCGCTCGCCTTAAATTCGGGGTAACACAGTTCCCCTTGCGCCTTATTGATTTGTAATAGCAACGCCGAGTTTTCCCTTTCCTTCCCTCTTTCTCCCTCGCATCCCACTTTTTTTTTAATTAGCTTATGTCCGTCTCCTGGTTCCCAACTATCTCTGTACCAAAATTCATCAAAATCGGTTTTGCCATTAAAGCGTGAAGAGGTAACAAACAAACAAACAAACTCACTTTCGCTTTAATAATATTAGTAAGGATATTATAAACGCGAAAGTTTGTATGGGTGTATGTTATTCTTTCACGCAAAAACTACTGAATGGATTTTAATGAAATTTTACAATAATATAGCTTATATATCAGAATAACACATAGGCTACAATTCATAAAGATATATTCATATTATAAACGCGAAAGTTTGTATGGGTGTATGGATGTTTGTTATTCTTTCACGCAAAAACTACTGAATGGATTTTAATGAAATTTTACAATAATATAGCTTATATATCAGAATAGTACATTGGCTACAATTGATAAAGATATATTGTATATTCTATTACCACGCGAGTGTAATCGCGGGGCGCAGCTAGGAACTAATAATATGCATCATTTATGAAGCTATGAAAGGGAGGAGATCGTGGGTAAACCGCTGCTCCGTGTGTAGGTGACATTATATACAGAGTGTGCCTCAGAAACCATGCTAAGCGGTTGGTCCCATGTCAGCAAAGCAGAGGGGCCTGCCAGGGCCACCGCCTGCCGGGGTTGCGGGTTGTTCGAAAGAGATACCGCGGCCACGGAATGTAAAGGGCAATAGAAGGAACATGGATGGATTTTAGTCAGTACAAGACTGACACTCCCCCCCCCCCCCGTTTCGCCAGAGCGGGGAAAGTTATTTGATGATTCCCATAAGCAAAAAAAAACAGTTGGTCCCGGCTATCATTTGTAAATCTGTAAGTCTGTAGCCCGGGAGTCTGACAATCAGGCTTATCAAGTACTATCTAGGTTGTCGTCATTAGACGGGCAGTTGCTCCAATTAAAATACCCGTATTCAGCTGGATCCCCGTTAGACTGGAAGGTGACATCATCAGCTTTAAGGTTTTTCTAAATGTGTTGGACACTTTGGAAACAGCAAGGCAATATGCATAAAGCTTTAAAAGTAAACCAACAGCTTTGTAAACTACAAAATAAATCTATCTCAAGGATCGATGAAAGATGTACAGACAATTTACGAACCAACTACGGACATCGGACAATGGCAGATATTTTAGTATTTGTATGATGCAATTTTTCCTTATAAGTTTGGCAGAACCACAAAAATCCTACAAAGAGTCCTTATTTCAAGTAATTGTAATAGACAAGACTTAATTCCAAAGAAATCGATTCATATAGTAAGAAACAACAATTCAGAATATCAGCGCTGCAGCTGTGACATGGCGGCCATGTTGCAGCATCATGCTGAGATAGGGGGCCCTTTGGCCTCGTTCATGACTAATTTAATAAATTGTCTTTTTAGTTTTTGTTGTTCTTTTTTTGAAAAAAAAAATAGTTTTATTGTCTTGACGTGTGCGAGTTTAATAAAATGTTTTTTTTTATTTCTTTTTAATCCTTTAAACAACTTTATATTTGATTAAGCTACGATTAGAAATCCTATTAAGTGACCGACTGATCCAGTACTGAAATTCCTAATTGCTTAGTATTAAGATCTTTCTGCACTTCGTAGCTATTAGCGTAGTAAGATATTTGGAGCGATTTTATTTTACTTTGTTACTGTTTTACTTGCTTTGTGCGAGTCCCAAATAAAAGTGTTTCTTTCTTTCTTTCTTTTTCGTACTCCTTGCCTAAATGACATTAAACCAAATACTATCATTAAGTAAAAAAATAGGTTGAGAGTAGGCCCAAATAAAGTACAAAAATAAATTGTTAAACTTCAACCAACAAATTCTTTTTTCCCGAATATTTTTTTTTAATATCATCAAACTTCTTGCGCTGTAGGCGGAGCGGTAATACAAGTCTATCATTCCCTGTGTTAGACTTGTAATGACCAAAATATCCATGTTCCTTCTTTAAGGCTTGTATTCCGGGGTCGCGGTATCTCTTTGGAACAAGCCACAACCCAGGTAGGCAGTGGCCCTCGAGAGCTTTTCTACTTTCCTGATATCTCTTTGAGGCGGAACGTAAGCTATCTATTGTTTTTTTTTTTTTTTTTCGGGTGGGAAATCATCCAATGACTTCCCCCGCTCTGGGCGGAGCGGGGGGGCATGTCAGACTTGTACTGACTAAAACCCACCCATGTTCCTTCTATTGCCCTTTACGTTCCGAGGCCGCGGTATCTCTTTCGAACAACCCGCAACCCCGGCAGGCGGAGGCTCTGGCAAGCCCCTCTGCTTTGCTGACTCTCTTTGAGGCGCGCGTAAACACGAACGCGCCGTCGACACGGCCTGTCGTTAATCGACGGACGGACGGTGAACTACCCATTGCTCACCGCCCACAGGCCCGAGCTGCCTATTGCTTATCGTCCAAAAAACCGCGCTAACGATGGCCGCGCTTCGTCTTGCGGTTCGCGAGGCCTGCAGCGTCTCCCGCGGCGGCTGGGTTAAAGTATTAATTTAAAAAATTCTAGAAACAATCACTACTGCCCGCTCTACTATAACTAACTACGCAAAAGCTCATAGATTTAATCCTATCAACAAAAATATTTTACATAGGTAAATCAGTGGCCTAGATATTCCTATCAGAATCGATAACATTAATTTTTATTAGTACTGTCACAGAACTTATTACAGTACTTTATTTTGATAAATATTACATACTAGCTTTTGCCCGCGGCTTTGCTCGCGTTAAATTCGGAGTAACACAGTTCCCCTTTCCTGATTTGCAGGTACCTGCTATCTGTAGTTTTTGCCCTTGCGCCTTATTGATTTGTAATAGCAACGCAAAGTTTTACCTTTTCTTTCCTCGTTCTCCCTCATATCCCACTTTAAAAAAAAAATAGCCCATGTCCGTCTCTCCCATACTCTGTACCAAAATTCATCAAAATCGGTTAAGCCATTAAGGCGTGAAGACGTAACAAACAAACAAACAAACGAATTCACTTTCGATTTTATAATATTAGTAAGGATTTATTTAGAATAAAAAGGTAGTGACCACTTGTGTAGAGTAAAAAATTCAAGATTTTTTTAGCTATGCTGTCCCACTCCTAGACAACCTCTGGACGCCTTTCAGTACAGTAACTCTAAGTTAAGTGTACAAAAATGAAGTATAGAGTGTTAATGTGGAATTCTCCAGCCCTGTTTCAGTTCATAGTACAGAGCGAAAGGGAATGGGAAGCGGTCATCTCCTTTTGAAAGCAGTTAAGTTAGCAAAAGAAGTGGTTTGACGTTTGTGGCACAGCAACTTAAATTACCCCGTCATTGCGGGAGACGCTCTGTGCTTTGGGTGCCGCGAGACGACTCCCGGCCACCGTAGACGCGGGTCTGTGGACGGTGAGCGATGGTTTGCTCTCCGTCCAACCGTCTAGTGGCGACAGACAGTGTCAACGGCACGTTTGTAAACCTCCCGTAGCTTAAATAAATGTCAGCAAAGCAGAGGGGTCCGTCAGGGCCACTGCCTGCCAGGGTTGGTTGTTTGAAAGAGATACCACAGCCCCATTACACAAAGCGCATGAGAAAAAAAATAATGTTATGTTCATCACAAACATCAATGTCCAGATAGTAACATCAACTACATACTTTTTTACTTGTACATACTTATATTTTTATTATTAGTTTGTGCCTATATTTGGTTTGTATGCTTAGTAAGTTTAATTGATGTAAATAAATTATATACTACATAATGTTTTTACTCTCGAATCTACGATAGCAGAATAGGCAGATAATTCTCAAAACTTTATTTTTATTCACTTTAAGCCAGTAAGCTTTGAGGCTTATACGTGTTGTATAAAATGTCAGCCTATGTTTAAGCCTTGTCGTCGTTATTCATGTAGTACCGTTAAGTGGAGCCATTTGAGATACCTATTTGAAATTTGTGAAAAATGATTTGATTTATTATTTACTAGCTGCGCTCCGCGAGTTCACTCATGTGGTAATAGAATATAATGAATTGTAGCCTATGTGTTATTCTGATATGTACGCTATATTATTATGAATTTTCATCAAAATCCATTTAGAAGTTTTTGCGTGAAAGAGCAAAAAAAAATAATTACATAATCCTCATAATCTTTCACCTTTACAATATTAATAGTATTTAGCCAGAGACACGGACATTAGTTATTCTATTTTCAAATTGTAAAAAAAAGTTTTGTGCTTTTAAAAGAAAAATATAATCAATTAAATATTTTATTTTCAGGGGGCCCTAAGTTTGGTAGATGATAACTCAGTTACATAATAAGTTGCTGGGCGATCGAGCGCTACTGGGGTGAATATCGAGAAAACGATTTTTTCGGATACGACATTCAAATCTTCAGCCCCAAAAGCTGTATTTTTTGCAACTGACATCGGAATCGTTAGCCGTCCTCAGGGACGTGATTACAAATAATCTAAACACAAATATTGCTCATTTAATAGGAAAGGATCTAGAACATGGACTAGTTTTTGTTGAAGTTTGTCTATTAGTTCTTGATTTGTTACTTGGAAGCAAATAAACGATGTGCCGTACTAGAAGCAATAAGCTACAGTAACTACATCCCTATTCCTTTGTGCGTCGGTGTCCCTACGCCGAGGTTGCAAGCTCTCTACTCGGGGACAATCGATATAACACAGATTTATTCTTTAGCTAGGCCACGTTGTATTCATGATATTTTTAATTGGTTCAGGCACTATTTTTTTTATTACTCTTAGGAAGGCTTACAGACTAATAAGTCTAATTACACAATAAAAAAATAAAAACAGTAAATTATAAAATTGCTAGTTACAAGCCCCCACAGATATATAACACTAGCTTTTGCCCGCGGCTTCGCTCGCTTTAAATTCGGGGTAATACAGTTCCCTTTCCTGGTACCTGCTACCTGTAATTTTTGCCCTTGCGACTTATTTATTGTAATATCAATGCTAAGTTTTCCCTTTTCTGATCTCTTTCTCCCTCATTTCTCACTTAAAAAAAAAGTTAGCTTATGTCCGTGTCCAGAGTCCCAACTATCTCTGTACCAAAATTCATCAAAATCGGTTTAGTCTTTAAGGCGTAAAGACGTAACAAACAAACAAACTCACTTTCGCTTTTATAATATTAGTAAGGATTTACGACTATGGCTGAAAGTTAAAGTTATGTTTTTTTTTGTTGTAATTTTACGTTTATACTGAATACCTACATGCGAATCAAAAAACACCAGCCGGCGCTTCCTTCACAAATAATGATTTGGATATAAGTTTTCTTACTGTGCTTGTTTTAGTGCAAAATAAGTCAATATTATGTTCTCGAGATATTTCATTAAAGAAACTACTATTCTTATTCTATTGGTTCAAAATTCCTTGTGAAAGAGAATCGACGCACAAACATCTGTAATCTTCCCGCAAGTCTTAATCAACCTAACAGTGGTCCCAGTGCAAATCTATCAAATCAAATCAAAAGCAACTTCAAGTAGGCTTGTATGCCTGCAACACGCTTATTTTCGTTGGATCCCAGTTTTTGATCCCACTTTAATATTTTTGGCGTTGGATCCCACAAAACATTATTATATATTTCCGTTGGATCCCAAATTTGAAAAATACAAAAAAAATACGTTTTATTGCCACTGAATCCCAAAAACTATTTCCGTTGGATCCCAGATGTTTAAAAACATCTGAATGCGGGTACATCCAACAACAAAATCACAATAATATTTTAAGGCGAAATTTTGTATGTATGTTTGTTATTCCAACACGCTCAAACTTCTAGACTGATTTGGATGAAATTTGGGTATGTGGATAGGTTATGTTAGAATAACGGGTGCCTGCCGTTTTGCCGAAAAGATTTGGACAAAATGTCATTACCCAAACAAATTATAGGAACCGGGAACTAGGTTTGGTTAGGTTAAAACTGTGACCTCCTACGCACGAGCCGAGCGAGCGGAGCGAGCGGTGCCGCGGCAGCGGCCGGCGAGTGCCACAAACGACTTGCATTTATAGAAAAAAGAGATTGTTTTTAGTTGTTTACCCGGAACTGAACTATTTAGATTAGGATAAATACTTATTTACAAAAAAAAGGTTAGGTTAAATCTGTGACCTGTGTGCCAGAAACGGCCACATTATAAAAAAAAAAAAAATATGGAAAAATTATGACGGCAGTATTTTTTTTGAGTTTAGAGGCGCTTGTTTTCAAGGCGTTCATATTTATTTATTTATAAACATCACAAATAAACCTGATCATTTTTAACTCATGCCAGTCTAGTACTATTTGGAGTACATCATTTGTCTGATTTATTCCCCAGTGGCGACAATCCTAAAAAATCCAAAATACACACACGGTGTTTTTGAAATATTTAATAAAAGTAAATCACTTTTCTTCTGAAATGTACACATGTTGTCATAAAATGGGATTCAATGGTAATATCAAATGGGACCCATCGTTAATACCTAAAAAATGGGATCAAAAACTGGGATCCAACGAAAATAAATCCTGCAACAAGCCTACTTGAAGTTGCTTTTTGAACTGTCGATACAATAATAACAATAAAAACTAAGCTACAGTCCCAGTCACAAGGCATAATAACTGTAAAAGTACTGTAGTTGTCCATTCCAAAGCAATAGATCTCTATGGAGAAGAATGGGCAAGTCCATAAATTATCATGTTTTCCTCAAGACACCCTTTTCCTTTTGACTCAATTCCAAAATTAACTGAAAAAACTCCATGATACGTAGGAATTGCACAAAGAATATGAGTCTAACCACATGAAACGAAGATGAGCAATAAAACAATGCCAAAAACGTCGTCCGTTTTTCCGGGTAACACCACGATGTTCTTTGTATGCGGAAAATTCAAATAAGGGCGTTGATTGCGACTTCAAAAAAAATGTCTCTGATGGCGGAACGAGCTTTGACAGCTCTAATGTCATTATTGAACTTACCGGTTTGAACCAGTTTTTAGTCGTTAAAACTTTCTAAGTGTCTTCAGTCTACTGCTATACTGAATTAGGATTACCGGTTTAATGTTACCATTTGTTAGGGTTAAGGTGAAAGAAAGTTAACAGTAAAAAGTTATCAATATAGTTAACCTTTTTTGTCGGATATGAAATCATCTAATAATTTCCCCTGATTTGAGCGGAGTTGGGAGAGGGAGTCTCAGAGTTTTACTGACTAAAACCCACCCATGTCCCTTCTTTTGCCATTTATCTCCCAGGGCCGCGGTACCTCTTTCGAACAACCCACAATTCAGGACAACCCGGTTATAGTTAAGAGACGTTGGAATATGTAACTCAATCTTATCTAAACTTACCTCCAAATTAGCTATTAAGTTATATTTCATTTTTTTCGCTTATTGATTTTTACACCACATAATTTTACATTTTTAAATATTTCTTAAATGAAAACATTTAAAGAAATAGTAGCACCACCGGTATCGGGAACAGGGTCCAAACTACCGGCGGTCAGGGATCCAGAGAAAGGAACCTCCTAACAATACGAGCCGTGTCCAGGAGTACCGCTTTCTGTATCAAGCCCTTGATCCAGCTGCCTAACGAGAGCCTCCTCAGATGTCGATCGAGGCTCTTGGCAATTAAACCACTGGCTGTTACGGCTATCGGCACAATGATCGTTGAGTCCACATGACAACCTCGCGAGCATAATCAATTAGTAATAATTCATTACCTGATAGTTAAATTAATTTAATTGAGATATTACCTTCATCCTATTTAAATTGTGGAACTGCGAGGCTGGCATAATAGCTTTGCGATTATAGCCCTTTTTTCAAATATAAAAAAAATTATCAAAGTATCATTTACATCATAACACCTTATTTCCAAAGTGCGCAGTGTCCAATCTTCTATTGAACCCAGTTTTCAACAGTTTTGTTTCAGTTTTATGATTTTATGTATTGAATTGTGTAAATTAATTAATATTTTTTTAGAATATTAAAGACTATTATAATTCTAAAAGTTTTGACTAAGAGACAGGGTCTGGCTGTAATCACGAGTGAGACTTAATAAAGCATGTTCTCACACACTTGGCCCTTTTGCCCCAGCATCATAGTGCAGCAAGGAGAAATAATAATAAATAGTTTAGGTACCTCTCTTAAAGAAGCTACCCTATAACATGATAATGTAATTTAAAATCATTAGTATAAATAATCATATTAATTTCATTCACAGTCACACACCTAAATATATATTTAAGTATGTATATTAAGTTTATAACAAAATAAAGACAGTAGAAAAAGAAATCACGTTATAAACATGGAAAAGTAGTTAGACAACCCTCATACATTTTAAATCAAATAGGTCTGATTAGAAAATATATGGACACTAGCTGCGACGTACCGATTAAACATATATTTTTTTTATAAAATTGGTCAAGCCGTTTCGGAAGAGTATTACAACTAAAACGGTGACACAAATATTTTGTATACATAAAAGATAAAGCAATATCACAGATATTTCAATGTCAAAGAAAAAAATTTAAAATAAGTTCACAAACCTTTTACGAGGCGACTGAATCGTTCTGTTGGTCCACTGAAACACTCGCAAACTGCCACAAACAATAAAAGTTTAGTTCTCTATGAAAAATAAACCACTGTCTATACTTTATTCAAAAAAGTCACAAAGAAAAACGAACGCAACGTCAAAAAATAACTAAGAAAAGGAACGCACTTTTTAAATATTTGAATCAATTCGTCAATTTACAATCTCAACTTTAATGTGTTTTTTTTTAATAATAAACTTTGTTTTATTCAGTTCTCTAGTCAGGCTTGGAAAACTGCTAACAGCCAAGTTTTAAGGGTTTTCGTGTTGTTGACGGCTGATACCGGTACAGAGGTTCGCATCGGACGCTGGCTGTATACAGACTGAACGTAGCGAACGTTCGCCTACGCTGTCCGTCGCAGCCTACGCTCTTATTTTGACAATGTAAGCCGTAAAGACTAGTTTACATTTCTTTATTAGTTGCCAGGGTTTATTCATGTTTAGAATACCGTCTTGAATAAAACCTTTTTTGATGAAAATAAAAATGGCCATGTATTTAATGTAGTGTGAAAAATATCTCTGCTTTACAGGCTCATTTTGTAGACTCTGTAATGTTATTGTCGGAAAACTTAACTCGCAAATTCTCAAGCAAACATAGTAGTATCTTTAATAATGTGTGCGATATGATAATGTTATTCAAACTTGCCTATCGTTACAGAAATTCCAGACACTGAGTTTCGAGATCTTGGCAAAAAGCCAAGCTCAACATTAACGTTGTAAAAAGAAATAATTTTTCATAGTCAAACTGGGAGTTATCCAGTTAATCAATCATGGAATGGATTCGAAGCAGTTGCTTTTTAGATTTGAACAATACGCGGTTCAATAAATTGTTAGCTGAATGGAATTTGAGAGGTTATTTACATTTAGAGGTTTCAATAATTAAATTAATCTTTTACTAGGTTAGTAGCAATTTGGATATGAATTTATGATATGTCATTAGTCTAGCTGAATGTTCACCGTGTAACATAACGAAATACGTCGATTTTATTAACTGACAAAAATCTGTTTTGCCAGTACGATGACAAAAGAGCCGAGACATGGACACTCACGGCAGGGTTGGTCCATCAGTTCAAAGTCGCTCAGCGAGCTATGGAGAGAGCTATGCTCGGAGTTTCTCTGAAGGATAGAATCCGCAACGAATACATCCGACAGAGAACCAAAGTTATCGACATAGCTCAAAGAATCAGCAAGCTGAAGTGGCAGTGGGCTGGCCATATCTCACGAAGAACCGACAACCATTGGGGTAAACGTGTTCTTGAGTGGAGACCGCGACTCGGCAAGCGTAGTGTAGGACGCCCTCCGACCAGGTGGGATGACGATCTAAGAAAGACTGCAGGCAGATGCTGGATGCGGCAAGCTGAAGACAGGGCGCTATGGCGCTCATTAGGGGAGGGCTATGTCCAGCAGTGGACAAATATAGCCTGATGATGATGATGATGATGATGATGGCAAAAAAAACATATGAGTCAAACAAAAGTCATCGACTTCCGAGGGTAAATTTATTTTCCGTCTTTTTAGTGTTTACTTGGAAGTCCGTTTTTATTTTGGCAAAAAGTTTTTTATGTCAGCCTTTGTAGTTGAGGTATGATGGTAGAGAAGAAGAGCATATCAAAAACATATTAACACATCATCCATTTACATTTGAATAAAAAAGTGTGTGTGTCAGCTCCGACGCTCGACTGGAGTTTACTCCTTAAGTACAAAAAAATTAAAAATATCACTGACGGACGACAAATTACATAAAGCGCCATCTAGTAATATTCAACTGTACGACAAACGGTTGCACCAAAGTTGCACCAAAAACGTAACGAGGTCATTCATCAGTAGATTTTACACCTCACATTATTCTCGCCTTATATATGAAAATCGATTCTTAAGGAGCAAACTCCAAAAAAATTTTTAAAGATATTCATTAATTACCCAAGCAATATTTATAAAGTTCATATGGGAGTTTTTTTAAAGTTGCCCACAATCGATGTAGAAATCGAATAACAAATCCTACTTCCTACTAATATTATAAATGCGAATGGATGTTAGGATGGATGGATGGATAGATGGATGAATGGATGTATAGATGTTTGTTACTCTTTCACGTCAAAACAGCTGAACGGATCTTGATGAAAGGCACAGAGATAGGTCTGGAATAACACATAATAAAATAAAAAATAAAAAACCTTATATTTCTTGCAATCTTAAATACAACAATGACATATCTTAACCAAGTGTTAGTACTTATTAAATAAATCTAGTTGTGTGTTAGTATATCCTTATATTCGATTTATCTTAGTGTCTATACTATTTAACTATTTGTTAAAATTATCTTAATCTATAATTTATTAAATTATTCTGCAAGAACCCCTCTACAGGTGAAGGTCTCCTCCAAAGATATCCATTCTTCTCTAGACTGGGCTGTTTGCATCCAGTTTATTCCGGCAACTTTTTTAAGTTCGTCATATTTCGTTTCGTTCGGAATAACACATAGGATTGTATTGTATTGTATTGTATAACGGGCTGGTGTCCGCAACTCCACGTCTGAGGCGCGTATTTTGCGTATGGGTGGGAATATTATTCGATCCACCCCAGCTCCGCGAAAAACGTCAGCAGCGCCTTGGTGTTGCTGACGATCTCGCGAAGAGTACCTGGGTTACCGAAGTACTTTGCCCTGTATGGGGCAACCTCTGGGCAGTGCAGAAGCACGTGGGCTGCTGTTTCGTCTACCTCCATGCAGGCTCGGCACAGTGGGCTGTCTGTGACTCCTAAGACAAAGAGGTGTTTATTAAAAGAGCCATGGCCAGTAATGGCTGCTGTAATTGTGCGCAGCTGTGGTTTTGTCATCCGTAGCGCCTGTTTAGTGAAGCGGCCGTCGATACTAGGAAGAGCTTCCTTGGCCTGCCTGCACTCACCGTGGTCCAGCCACAGTTTGTGGTGTTGTTCTCTGGTGCGTTTCCTTACCAGTGTACGTAGGTACCCAAATGGTAGTGGCACGATAGGTGCGGGTCCCACTGGTACCATGCTCGATCCCCTTCTAGCAAGTTCGTCCGCAGCGTCGTTGCCTCGGGAGTCGCTGTGTCCTTTGATCCATTGGATAGTTATTTTGTTGAGATTACCAACCTTATTTAGGCGCTGGTGACACTCATGTATTAGCCCACAATTGACTGTTTGGCTGTTTAGTGCTTGCAGTACAGCCATGCTGTCCGAAAGTATGCGAATAAACACATAACACATAGGATGCTTTTATTTTAATTTTCGATAATATCACGCGGGTAAAGCCGCGGGCGCCACTAAGTGTCCAAAAAAAATACAGTCGAATTGAGAACCTCCTCATGTTTTGAAGTCGGTAAAAATACGATTATCCTGTAGTATTTTTTTAGCTAAATTTTAAAGCATTTATTTAGATATACGTCTAAAAACACCGACAACCTTTTAGAGTTTTAATAATTTATTCATATGTATGAATGATACTGATTTTGCTTATTACAAACAATTTACATAATATAAAAACAAGTACATGATAAATTTATTTTTTATTCAAGAATCGACGTAGCAAGGATTTTTTTTTTAAACTTTGCCCCAATCTAGGAATTTCTCCTGTATCGTGGGCGTGTTTACAAACATTTAAATTCACATACACAAACAGCCAGACCCGAAACAACTACCTGTAGGCTATACAAATATTTGTTCCGTGCGGGAATCGAACCCGCGACACGCAGCACAGCAGTCATTCGCTCAACCACTGCGCCAACCGTGCCGTCGTGCCGGAAATATGTTTACACTTTCACTACATAAAAGGCAAAACAAGAAACATGGTTGGGTTTTAGTCAGTAAAAGTCTGACACACCACACTCAAAAACATGCTTAAAATAGTAACAAACATAAACACATGCAAACTTTTCGTTTTTATAATATAAGATGAACAGGAAGTAGGATTTTATTATACTGAGTAAACATATAATTAAATAAATAAATAAATATATTTTCAGTAACCTAACCTACTTACCAACATGGCCGGAATCCTTACTAAAATTATAAAAGCGAAAGTGAGTTTGTTTGTTTGTTACGTCTTTACGACCAATATTAACTACCGAAATGAAAATCGCTGGTTCTTGGTAGTGAAAACAAAAGTGTAATAAATCAAACAGGAAAGAAACATAAAAATAGATAGCAAAACATAGACAAAAAGTATAAAAAAAGGTTTCAATACATAAAACCTAGTGCAGACTTGCACATTTTAAATGGCAAAACCGATTTTGATGAATTTGTATTAATTTTTATTAGGGGTATCGTATTACCCAGTATTAACTGGTTGTGGAGGTCAGATAGGCTGTCGCTCCATGTAAAATACTGATATTCAGCTGCATCCAGTTCGACTGGAAGCCGACCCCAACATAGTTGGGAAAAGGCTAGGCAGATGATGATGAGATGATGTATTAATTTTTGGTAAAGGGATAGTTGGGACCCTAAAGATGGCCATAGGCTATTTTTTTTAAATAAGTGAGGTAAGAGGGAGATATTTTATATGGGACTTTTCGCAGTTTTCAAGGTAAGAAGCTAAAAATCGGTACTCACACTCAAATACCTGCAAATCAGGAAAAGGGAACCACGTGTTACCCCAAAAAGCGAGCAAAACCGCGGGCAAAAACTAGTATCTTTAATAATGTTCAATGCTACATTCACTGAGCTCGTTACTCCGTTGACGATCCGACGTAAGATCATTACCTCTCAGCTTCACGACCTCCAAATATCACGAAACACGACGCCATGACGCTTGTTATCTCAAATGCCTATTACCTCAATACTATAATATCTCGATTCTCCATCGTTCAACGTAATGATATGTCGGCGCTGCATTTATGTCATGTGTTCTGTAAGCGTATTCTTTTTTTGTTTTGATAGATAGGTACCATTTTTTTTAAATAGATAGATGTTAGATAGAATATTCTTTACAATGTTAGACCATACAAATTACAAGAATAACAGTATACAACTTATAAATAGGGTGACATAATGGGAGGCCTTATCGTTAAAAGCGACCTTTTCAAGACAACCTTTGGATGGATTTAAAGGAGGAGACACAGTACTGTAGGTAGTCTGTAGTGTATTTTTTTTCAAAATTAATAGCTAGGTACATTTAAAAAACAAAATATACTTATATATAAATACATTTAATACACATGTAAAATAATAATCATGAAGAGCAAAGAAATATTTTAATACTAGCTGGGATGATAAAAAAAATGTATCCTATATGTTAATCCAGACCATAATCTACCTCTGTGCCAAATTTCATCAAGATCCGTTCATACGTTTAGACGTGAAAAAGTAACAAACATCCAAACATCCATCCATCCATCCTCACAAACATTCGCAGTTATAACATTAGTAGGATTGTTGTTTAATTACCCCGTTGATCCTGTTTTCATATGCACGAACACAGAAAGGGATCTTTTTTGAATCTATGGAGATCATGGATATCTATGGAGTTGTCATAAAAGAAAAATAAAAGAAGGATTATAAAAGACTAGCTTTTGCCCACGGCTTCGCTCGAGTTAAATTCGGGGTAACACAGTTCCACTTTCCTTATTTGCCTGCACCTA
The DNA here is from genome assembly GCA_905475445.1 of Ochropleura plecta. Lineage (NCBI taxonomy): Eukaryota > Metazoa > Arthropoda > Insecta > Lepidoptera > Noctuidae > Ochropleura > Ochropleura plecta. Next base: position 16,156,417 of record FR997739.1, read on the forward strand.
CCTGTAGTTTTTTCCCTTGCGTATTTATTTATTGTAATAGCAAAGCTAGGTTTTTCCTTTCCTTCCCTCTTTCTCCCTCATATGTCACTTTTTTTTTCAATGCCCTATGTCATGCTCCAGGGTCTCAACTATCTCTGTACCAATATCATCAAAATCGGTCTAGCAATTTAGACGTGAAGACGTAACAAACAAACAAACCCACTTTCGCTTTTATGATAGTAGTAAGGATATAGTAGGATTGTCCATGTTGTGCATGCTTAATTGCTTAGAGCTGACATAATAATCTAAATTTATAAATTATTTTTTTGATTTAAATAATAATATAAGTACTTAGAATACGTTAGGTTGAGTGTTTTAATAAATCCTCTTTAATTTTTTTTTGTTGCGCCCGACCGAGTCCATGATTGTTGCAACAAATATTACTTACCACCAAACACATTACATTGCTAAATGCAATAAATGATTGAGTATTAAAGTTGGCTAATCTCCGTTGAGCTTGGCCGCCATGATCGAAATTCGGGAATGTTAGTTCAGTTATTTTGTCTAGTAATTAAATTGTAGTTTTTTTTTTTATTAATTTATGAAACCTCCACGTGTATGGTGAAGTCAATAAATAAAATAATACTGCATCACGAACTTAATTGCTCTCCTTAGGTGGTTGGATCAAGGGCCTGATTCAGAAGGCAGTACTCCTCGATACGGCCCGCATTGTGAGGAGGTTCCTGTCTCTGGAGCCCTAACCACCGGTAGCTTGGACCCTGCTCCCGTTACCGGCGGAAACCTATTTTTATATTTTTAAATGTTTTTCTATTATTTTTTTTAAAGAAATATTTAAAAATGTATTTGTAAGTATAAGGAATGAATAAAGAGAAAATAATAATAATAATAATAATTTATTGTGCATAAGGTGAACAATAACACTAGTAATATTGTAATACAAGTTGTGTTACCAATATAATTAAAACTATTTTGAACTCCGGTACTCAAAGTAAGATCTAACTTGTGTTATGAGTACCAGTGTTCTGACAGAGGTAAACGCAGAAAGGTACACTTATAACCACGAGAGGTGGTAGGCGCGGTAGTGCGATTTAGGTATCACAAAACAAATCAATAATAAAATAAAAAAGAAAATAGAGGGAACAAAGTGAGTATGGGGGTGTTAGTGTGTGTGTTTGAGATTGTTTGCGTAGGTATATGTATTATAATGATGAATATATGTATGTGTTTCTGTGCCTGTGTTCGTGTGTGTGTGCGTGTGTGTGTGTGTATGTGCGTGTGTGTGTATCTGTTTGAGTGAGCGACTAGGAGGTTATTTTGAGCAAACGTTCAGTGTCGTCGTAATTTAATGTTTGTGTCCATGCTTGTACATGTTTCTTACATTCAAACCAGGGGCCTTAGTCTGCTATTACAATAGTGTCAGAATGGTCGATCACTGATCGCATAATGGTTGATTTTGACATCTACTACATACTAAACTTGTCAAAATCAACCATTATGCGATCAGTGATCGACCATTCTGACACCATTGTAATAGCAGACTAAGGCCCCTGGTCATTGGATAGATGTTGCAGTTTTTATTTATGATGTTGTATAGGTGGCTGCTAATTATAGTGTAATGACGTTGGGCAAGTGACGTTCTGCAGTACTGGGTGGAACAAATCTGGTATTTTCTACGTTTTTCAGTGTGGCTTGCTGCAAATGGGAGTGTTGAGTGTTTGCGTAGAACTGTTTGTAGGATAAATAGTTGGCGGACTGTGAGAGTTTGACAATCTGAATAGAGCTGAGCCGTCGGATATTTATAAGGTTTGAGGGTCATGACCTTTAGAACGGCTCTTTGTGCTCTTTCCACTTGTAAGAAATAAGTTTTGACCGCCCCACCCCAGGTTGTAATGCAGTATGTTAAGATTGACTGTCCAAGTGCACAGTAAATATTTTTCAGTGTATCAATGGCAGCAGAATGTCTGAGTCTTTTCATTATAGAAATAAGTTTACGCACTCGTGCAGTCAAATTTTTAAGATGAGCTTTCCAATTCAGCTGATAGTCGATTTGTACCCCGAGATACTTAACATTAGACGAACGGTTTATGTGAGGACATAGGCATAGAGAGGGAGAGACATCTACTGGGCAGGTGTGAGCTTTGAGAGTGAAAAAATCTGGATTTGGTTGTGATGAGGCTTTTAGGGAAAATGGCATATACAGGGCGGACATCATCGGCTCATGACGGAGCGTAAATTCTGCTCAGCGTAGGCGAAAGTATGAGCCCAGCTGTCTCCATGAACGAGTAATGCAGTATCATCTGCGTAGGTGAAGATTGAGCAATTGGGAAGGGAGAGCTTGCAGAGTTCATTGATATATATCAGAAAAAGTGTCGGTCCAATCACTGAGCCCTGGGGCACGCCATACATTATAAAATTGTTGTTGCTGATAACTTGATCAATTTTCACGCACTGAACTCGATCAGAAAGGTAATCCTGAAAAATTTTAAGAGCATGTCCACGGATTCCTAGACCTTCCAACTTCCGCAGAAGGTGAGGAACAGATACGGTGTCGAAGGCTTTGGAGAGGTCCAGAAAAATACCAAGGCGTTTTTTCCCTGAGTCAAGGAATCCTACTGTTTGGTCCACAAAGCAAGCAACAGCATCTTCGGCTGACTTTCCAGCTCTAAAACCATACTGATTTGCAGCGAGAATTTTGCGGGATTCAAGAAATTTAATAAGGCGATTATTTAATACTTTTTCTAAGATTTTAGAGATGGAAGGTAGTACTGAGATAGGCCTATAATTGTTAACGTCATGTTTGTCTCCGGCTTTGTATATTGAATGTACCACTGCTTTTTTAAACACTTTAGGAAAACATCCCGATGAAATCGAACAATTACAGATGTAAGCGATGACTGGAGCTAACACGAGGGAGCAGGATTTTAATATAATAGACGATATGCTGTCCCAGCCAACCGCACAATCCGATCGCAGCCCCATAATTATACGTTTAACCTCGGCTTCATCAGTAGGTAGCAGGGCGAATGAATGAGGTGACTGTGTAACCTCAGTCTGTGGCATATTGTGTGGCGTGAAAGCTGTTAGTTTTTCTGCCAGACTTTTGCCAATATTCGAAAAGAAGTCATTAACACTATTTACAGCCGAGAGATTGTCGGGAGTCACGCTAAGGAGCTCACTGGCAGTGGACACTGAGCGGTTACTGTTAGTTAATTCAATCATTGCCTATAAAACAACTTCAACTTTTATTGCCTATAAAATGATTTTATATTTATTTAGAACAATATTTTGTTTCATTTGGTTATCAGAAGAATCTAGGATGTATGTTCATACGTTGTTGTCCATTGACTTATTGAGTGCACAATAATTTTCACAAGGCCAATAGGCAAAATATCTCACAATAAACTCGCTTTGTCACATTATTCCAGTTTGAAACCGATGGAAGCCTTTCACAAAAATAATACTCAAACAATATTTTTTCACAAAGTAAAAAGTTTACAATAACATTTCGTTTGGAGAAACCTTAAAAATCGTAGAGTACTGTTCTTAATGTATTTTTATTTTAGACTGAATAGAGTTTTCTTACTTACTGGAATATGAATAAGTTGTTTCTTTTGACAACGACTAAAGTAACCTAGAAGGCCAAAACGAAAAAGAAAGCCAAAACAATTTTTTATTTATTACTTTTTATATTTTTAAAATAATTACTAGCTTTTGCCCGCGGCTTCGCTCGCGTTTAATTCGGTAGCGCCTTATTGATTTGTAATAGCAACGCTAAGTTTTCCCGTTTTTTCCCTCTTTCTCCCTCATATCCCACTCTTTAAAAAAATAGCCTATGTCCGTCTCCTGGTTCCCAACTATCTCTGTACCAAAATTCATTAAAATCGGTTTAGCCATTAAAGCGTGAAGAGGTAACAAACAAACAAACTCACTTTCGCTTTTATAATATTATATTTATATATAAATAAAAGTAAGGAAGTTAGGATTATAAAATCAATATACATTTCTCAAGCATACTATACTGGCTGTAACAAATCGAACAAATTCTTAAAAAAAAAACATTGCTGCCAACCAAAAAGATAGTGGCCGCCAAATTCGAATTTAGAATTTTTGCAGGTTAGTGTCACACTCTTATATAAACGGTTAAATATGGCTTTACAAAGTTATAACTATTACAATTTAAAGTATCATCAAATAATTTAAAAAAATCAAAAAATAGTAAGATAGTGGGCCATTGGCTTGATTGGCAAGCTCGATGAACATCGGTCGAAGCTCTCCTTAGGCGGTTGGATCAAGGGCCTGTTTCAGAAAGCAGTACTCCTCGAGCTGGAGCCCTAACCACCAGTATCTTGGGCCCTGTTCCCGATACCGGCGGAAACCTTATTTTGAAATGTTTTTCTTTATTAGATATTATTAGATTTTTTTTTAAATTGTAAGGAAAGAAAAGTGAATAAAGAAAATTATTATCAGAAGAATCATTTTGAAGCTCCTTTAGTGATTCTTTTTAATTTCAAACTCCTTTTTCAAATAAAAAAACTCCTTACCAGAAACATACGTTTCTTTTAATAAATACTTACCTACGATACTCTCATTTCAGTAATGTAACGTAGTTACCATCAGACGTAAAGTAATGAGCTGTACGAACAGTCTACACGGTAACTAAGTTTTATTTAAGTGAGCAAAAAACGTAACGACTTTAAGGTGAGAACACATTCTCTGTTGCACCTTACCTAAAATATTTTTCATAAAAACATTTCTCAATTTTTTTTTATTGTTGAAAAGATTTCAATTTTCAGTTTTATCATCTCACGTCTTTATAATTAAGGGGATTTAATTAAGGGTTTTTTGATGACACAAAACTAACATACATAATTTACAAGTTAAAAAGACTTAAAAAAAAAGTATTAAAACTTTTTCTGTCTATGAGTTTCTTTAACTAACCTTTTATGTATGTTGCTTGTCCCGAATTAATTCAATCTATGGTTTTACTTCACATAAACCAAACCATAGATTGAAACAGCCGAGTTATCCGTGGTAATACGATGGGACACATGAAGCATACAAAAATCGTTGAGCCCCATCTGACAATAGGCGTGACGAAAGATTTTAAAATCCTCTTCCATAATGTGGGTACACTTTTACTATTTACAAAAAAGCCTTTATTTCAGTAATAAACTTAAGTTTAACAAAGTTTGAAGCCATTTTACTCATAATTTTTCAATAGTGCCCGAAAACAGCTCGCATGTGTCATGGCGTCGGCATGACGTCACAGTTAAATAAAAATGACATTGTTTCTATAACAACGTCCCATAAATCACATAACCGTGACGTCATACGCTGTGATCGGTGTTTCAGTCAAAATGGCCGATTGCAGTATTTTAATGTTTTATTTTATTGAAAATCTGTTATTTTTAAATAAAACTAAACCTGTGTTTACTTTTTTTTAATATGACTCCTCCCCTGTCATCACTGAATCAGCGATTTTTTTATACTATCGTCATGCCTATTCACTCGTCTGGTCGGAGGGTCCTCCTGATTTGACTGCCTGGCCTCCACATCCTACTTGCTAGGTAATACAATAGGAACCTATTGAAGAGCCTGCTTGTTACACTTCTGCTTTCTAACTACCAGTAGGCTGTTAAAACTGACATGGGCTTACAAATTACAGACTTAGCGTAATTTCAGTGCACTGCTTCAGTTTCACCCCCACTCGGTTTCTAAGGGTCGTAGGTTGATGTTATAGTACCTATAAGCCTTCCTCGATAAATGAGCTATCCAACAGTAAAAGATGTTTTCAATTTAAACCAGTAGTTCTTGAGATAATAGCGTTTAACCATACCAATAAATAAATTCTTTAGCTTTGTTTTTGCGGACGGGCAATCATCAAATAACTTCCCCCGCTCTGGGTTGAGTGGGGCGTGTGTAAGACTTTTACCGTCTTTCTTTTCTCTTTTTCTTTCTTTAAAAAAAAAAAGACGTTGCCCCACACTAGGAATTTCTCCTGTATCGTGGGTGCGTTTACAAACATTTAAAGTCACATACACAAACAGCCAGACCCGAAACAACTATCTCCAGGTCATACAAATATTTGTTCCGTGCGGGAATCGAACCCGCAACACGCAGCGCAGCAGTCGATCGCTCAGCCACTGCGCCAACCGTGCCGTCAAAACGTTACTTTTATAGGTTTAAAAATGTTCCTTATTTTGCCTTTTGTTGTTTATATGTTCCGTGGCCGAACAACCAGTAACCCCGTCAGGAAACTCTTCAGCCTTGTAATATTATTAGTATAGATTCCTTCTTGAAATTATAGCATATATGAAACTTGATTAACTCGTGTGGCTGTTACTATTATGCCACTGCCTTCTCATGACATGACATAATATTATCTTATCCTCACCAAATATTATTGCCCAAATTACAGGCCCACTCTAGAAAATAAAGAGACGTCAACTTGACATAACATTTGACATCTCAAGTCAAGGGCGCATGTAGTTGACAGATACACTAATGTCACAAGCTCTTGTATAAGTGCTTTAGTGCCAAAATATATACGACAATATTATTGTCGTATCCCATGATAAATCTCGTGTCTCGAATCTCGCAACGTTCACGTTCCCACAAGTGAGAGTTTTGTGAGAAAAATTGATGTCATGTTCCTTCTTATTAAATTTGAAGTACACACGGCAAAGTTGTTTGTAAGCAGCCAATCACCGGGTGGTATTGACGTGTAGGTGTGATGATAGAGTAGTCAACACCACTAATTTTTCAACTGTTCTGGTTGAGATTCATAGATAGTTTTGCCCGGGATTGTAATAATATGTTGTTCGACAAACGATGAGGCATTTAACGGATGCTTCTGAAAAGCCAAGCTCTTTGTTAAAGAAGATGTTTCAAATCGGGCCAGCTATGTCTACACTACATCGAAAATTCGAGACTAATCTCAAAAATTTAGGAAAAATACTGATGAATTGATATTTTATACGAACCTCTCATCAATTTATTTAAAAACCGGCCAAGAGCAAGTCATACTCGCGCACCGAGGATTCCATACAAACTTGCAACATAAACAGCGATATCTTTTGACTGCGTTGACTTAAAGAGTTATTTTATTTACACCATAAAGGGTCCATAGACTTGAGTATATAGTTTTGATTTCAACTAGATACCTTCACACGTTCCTGAGATAAATGGTCCTAACAAGCAGACAGACGGACAACAAAGTGATCTAATAAGGGTTCTGTTTTTTTGTTGATTTTTGGAACCCTAAAAACAATGACAGCAAACCATAATATATCAACTCTAGTTTATATATCGACGGACTTACCATAGATATAAATAGGTCAACTTCAACTTCAACTTTTCATTAATGGCTTTTGTGGACGAGAGATACCACAATTTTGCCAATATCACGTGTAAGCTGTATAAATAGGTAACCTAATTTTACCCTTCTCAGAAATAAACATATCAAACGTCAAAAATCAATCAACATGACAAACCGTCATGGCGGTACATGACGGGATGCGTCATGTACCGCCATGGCGGGATTTTGTCGTGTATTGCAAATTGAAGTGAATTTTTATATTATTGTTGTTTACCATCAAACAAAGCCAACTTCAAGTAATTGGATAGTTGAAAACTTGTATAATTAAAGACGACGGCACGGTTGTCGCAGTGGCTGAGCGATGGATTTTAGCACTGCGTGTCGCAGGTTTGATCCCTACCCTAAACAAATATTTGTATGACCTACAGGTTTGTTTCAGGTCTGGCTGTTTGTGTATGTGAGTTTAAATGTTTGTAAACGCACCCACGATTCAGGAAAAACTCCTAGTGTGGGGCAACATTTTTTTATATAACCATCTGTGTGTCTACACTGAAATGCTAAATATTGTATTATTATGGATTTCAGTGAATTGCAGCCACTTTGACTGAATCAAAAGCAAATAACAGCCTAATTGGGAAAAAAGTGTTGGTACATTACCTATATTTTTTGTTATCATACCTAATACTTTCGCAAAACGCTTTCCGCTAATCGTCTCGCAAATTATAATACAAAACAAAATATTTTTATATAACATAGGCCTGCATGGGGCACTTATTAAACGTCGAGAAAAGGTGCACGGTTCGGGTTGGTCGTTTCCTATGGAGAAGAACCGGCAAGAATCTCCATGGTTACTCTTTTAAAATAATTTGGTTTTACAATGTTGTTGTTACAGCTTTAGTACTTAAGTATGAGAGGACAGCGTAGGCCCGACATTAAGTCATTGCTTACTTTACAAAACGTAAAATAAGATAAGAAGTCAACAAAAGTTAACCAGTGTCTAAGAATCTACAGAGCCAACAATGTCCACTCATTCACAAAGAATTGGTAAAAAGAATGTATTATACAAGAAATAGGAAAAATATTACAAAAAATAACGATATGAAGCACAATACAAAAAGAAAAGAGTCTGCCTGGGTCCGAACCTACGATGTACGGACGTCAAAAGTATTATCACTGTGCCCATATCTACTACTCCCATGCTGACCCATTGTACTAAAGGCACATAACGCTGAAGTAGATACTGTATACGGATTTACGTCAAGAACTCACATTTGCTTACAAATATCTCATTAGGTACGCCTTGCAAGTGTTGATAATTACTGGCTGTATATAACGTTGATTTCTTTTCTTAATATGCTTTTTACTTGTTTTTATGTGTAAACGGAGTGTTCAGGGTTGTATACATCCTGCCGGGGTTGCGGGTTGTTCGAAAGAGATACCGTGGTCCCGAAACGTAAAGGGCAATAGAAGGAACATGGGTGGGTTTTAGACAGTAATAGACTAAGACTCTCTAGGAGGAGCTCGTGGCTAAATAATAGCAGCCGCTCGGGTCGATCTTTAGGTTAAGCCGCGCTTGCCTAGGTTGGTCTGTGGATGAGTGACCACCCGTTACATACCGAGTTTCCTCCGTGCCTCGGAAAGCACGTTAAGCCGTTGGTCCTGGCTGTCATTTGTAGATCTTTGACAGTCGTTACAGGTAGTCAGTGTCCCGAAAGTCTGACAACCAGTCTTACCAAGGGGTATCGTATTACCCAGTACTAACTGGGTTGTGGAGGTCAGATAGGCAGTCGCTCTATGTAAAATACTGATATTCAGCTGCATCCGGTTAGACTGGAGGCCGACCCCAACATAGTTGGGAAAAGGCTAGGCAGATGACGAGACTAAGACTCTCCCCGCTCCGCCCAGGGCGGGGGAAGTTATTTGATGATTTTCCACCCCAAAAAAAAGGGGTTGTATACATTGATAGTATGTTATTTTTAGGGTTTCGGACCTCAAAAGGAAAATACGGAACCCTTATTGGATCACTTTGCTGTGCGTCTATCTGTCTGTCTGTCAAAAACATCTATCTCGGGCACACGTTAAGGTATCAAGTTGAAATTAAAACCGTAAACTTAAATTTGATTACCCTTTGTGCTGTGAAAAAATTATCTGTCTTTTAAGTCTACGCAGTCTCTGTTTATGAATCTCGCAGTTTAACCTAGGAGGTTGTCGTCTTATTAACCGGGTGATTCCTATGGATGTCTTGAATTTAAGGCCTCCAGCCAGGGCAAAAACTTCCAAACTAAGCGATTACACGCTAAAGGCACCCCTGTGGGGTACGAGCCGGGGCTTAGGGCGTCGCTGTCCTCCCGATAGCAAAGAGACAGGCTGGATCTGAGTGATATTATTTGGAGACAGGTTTGAATTTACTTACTCAGTATCGCGGGCTGGCAATAGCAAGGGACGAGTGACTATGCAGTCTAAAGATATGGCTATTTATGTTGCAAGTTTGTACGGAAGCCTCGGTAGGCGAGTCTGGCTGGCTGATGTTTTTTTTTTATTTGTTTTGGCAGGAGGGGAAAAACTTAATTTGGCCCACAGCTAATTGGGCATGTAGCACAAGATTGATAACATTTATATTTAACAGGAAAAACTTTTAGAATTTACCCCATAAGTTCCACTGTCTATATTGATTTATTATGTACATAGATACATATGTATACATACGTATTATAATAAACCCCCAATCCAGTCTAACAGTTTAGCTTCTTATGAATTATTGTTTTAACACCGACATAAAATTAAACACGCCTAAAACCGCATTATTAACATCACTATTATTATAATAATTCATAATAGAGGACATAAACCAAGATACGGTCTTAATTAGCGGATAAAGTTTATACCCAATCAAGTGGGTCATATAAGGGCCACGGGTGGGCCATGCCCGTACGTTAGGACCCTCGTTCACTGTGACATGTTGCAACGATGGAAACGTGAAATGCTGTTAGCATCGCCTTTGTTAAGGTTCTCTAAAGTATGCAGGCTGTTTATAATGATATTTAGACCAACAAAGTTTAAAAAAAAAATCTTTGCACCACAGTATAAATTTCTCCTAGACGACATGGTTGGCGCAGGGAGTGATCGGCTTCTGCGTTGCGTGTCGCGGTTTCGATTGCCGCACGAAACAAATATTGGTATGTATGGCCTACATATACTTGTTCCGAATCTGGCTGTTTGTGTATGTGAGTTTAAATGTTTGTAAACGCATCCACGATACAAGAGAAATTCCTAGTGGGAGGCTACGTATTATTAAAAAAAAAAACTTGAGAGGTGTCAAAGGACACCCGGATGGAACGAAGTTATTATTTATTATGTACTGCGCACGCCGCACAGCTTACAATAGCTTACTATAGCAAAAAGTGTCGTTACAACTTTTCGTGAGAATTTTTCCGTCTAGCCCCTTTCACAACGCGCGATAAGGAAATTCGTTCCAAAAAAAATCGGCACCATTGTCGCACCATTCCCCAGTCTACGTTCTTCGATGTCGTCAGAGTCAATCGCAGTTTGCATCGAAACGGTAGCAATGCTGGCGCACGTTTAAATATCACTTTTGTCGTGCATTATAATAGCGACTAATTCGCTATAGCAGTGTTGCATGAGCGTGTTTATAAAACACGTGAAAGCACACCCACAAAAAAGTTCTCGTGGATGAAGAGCCTTAGGAATTATGCCAGTGATCCTTTGCCGTAAAGTGGGCCTTATTAAGGAGCAACACTAAACCCACGACACACGCGATTAAAGCGATAAAAATGCCATTTTTGTGGCGTTATTTGGCACCCGTGCAGCTATGATAAGGGTTTACTTTGCACGTTATATTTTTTTTTCAGGTTACTTCACTAATCTTTGGGTAGGATGTACAAAACTGTTGTGAAGATAACTTTTGGCCGGCGCCGGCCTCTGAAAGTATTAGACGGCAATTTTCGTGATACACCATGTTTTTTTTTACTTATTACTGACCTTAGCCCCTTAAAACCTTTGATGTCCCTAATAATGACAAGGTGACCTACACAAACGTTATTACTTTGGTATTGTTCGTTGTGTCGTTGAGCTTCCGAAGTTGAAGAGTCAAGCTACACGATAACTGACAAATTCTTGCACTGACTAGATAGGTACCCACACTATCTGTGTGTTGTTTTTTTAAAAATACTGTTTCTGATTTTAATATGCATAGTCCTCCTGTAAGTTGACCAAGATTCTTGTCTGGACTTTAAAAGAGATTAATATGACCTTTTTTTTTCAGGTGGGAAATCATCTTATGACTTACCCCGCTCTGGGCGGAGCGGGGGGGCATGTCAGACTTTTACTGACTAAAACCCATCCTTGTTTCTTCTATTGCCCTTCACGTTCCGGGGCCGCAGTATCTCTTTCGAACCAACCCGCAACCCCGGCAGACGGAGGCTCTGGCAAGCCCCTCTGCTTTGCTGACATCTCTTTGAGGCGCGCGTGAAACACGAACGCGCCGTCGACACGGCGAGACTATGACCTCTAAGTTTGTTTCTTCTCAGAGTAGTCGGATACAAAACACTGGCCTCATCTAGTGTTTTTTTAATAATTGTAATCCGTATTTCTCTGTCTGTGTCTCTCTCTCTCATAGCAAGCAAGCCAGTTATTTTCGTGTCGTCTGTCTATTTCGCATTGCACAGTGTGGTGTCGCAACGATTATTTTTTTTGTACATAATAAATAATAACTTCGCTCCATCTGGGTGTCCCTTGACACCTCTCAAGTTTTTTTTATATAATAAATAGGTTTTTTTTTTCTTTTTTTTTTCGGGTGGGAAATCATCCAATGACTTCCCCCGCTCTGGGCGGAGCGGGGGGGCATGTCAGTAAAACCCACCCATGTTCCTTCTATTGCCCTTTACGTTCCGAGGCCGCGGTATCTTTTTCGAACAACCCGCAACCCCGGCAGGCGGAGGCTCTGGCAAGCCCTTCTGCTTTGCTGACTCTCTTTGAGGCGCGCGTGAAACACGAACGCGCCGTCGACACGGCCTGTCGTCAATCGACGGACGGACGGTGAACTACCCATTGCTCACCGCCCACAGGCCCGCATCTACGGTGGCCGGAAGTCGTCTCGCGGCGCCCGGCGCCCTGGGCGTCTCCCGCGGCGGCTGGGTTGGGCAGATGTTCTCTCCCTCAAACGCCCGGCCACCTCCTTTGCTAGCATTACTGCTTCGCAGAAGGTGGTGACCGCTTCCCATTCACTCTCGCTCCGGACCATGGCCTGAAATAGGCTTGCGTTTAATTTACGTCAAAATCAAACGTGCCTCAAAATTTTTGTTAACAAATAACAATTTCAATGGATTCAAGGAAATTATTTTTGTATTTAAATGGTAATCGCTCCATCACTCCTTGTCAAATTAATTAAATTGGCTTTCTTGGTAAATGTTTCTAGTAGCTGGGGAGGTAGCGTTGCATTTCACATAATAATTTCTGGTCGATTGATTCATATCTGAACTTATTCTTTATGGATAATTATTTAATAATCTAAACGTCAGCAGGCTCAGAAGGGGTGGATCGAGTGGGGAAAAAAAATTAATTATATAAAAAAAAATGTAAACTGGTCGTTTGAAAATTTGAACAGCAACAGTTTAAACAATAATAATAATTATAGAAATAATCAGCTGTAAAGATAATGGTGGGTTGTACGTCAGCAGGTCATATCCGCACATATTAAAAATAATTATCTTCAATTCATTTCTGGTCGAATGAAATTGATACATATTATTCTTTATGCTATTAAAATAATTAAAAAATGCCTCAGCCGACCTATTGATAGGGGTAAGATCGTCAGCAGGGGGATTATAAGTAACTATTTGTATTATCCAACTGACGACTTTCCCCTCTTCAATTATTTTGCTGACTATTTTTTTATTTAATATATTGTTTAAATTACTCTCAGTATTAATTTCAAGCGACCAGAAATTAATTTGAATATAAACAATGCCTTTTTTATTGCATATATAATCTATATACTATATGTCAGCTGGCGGACGACTTTCCCCTCTTCAATCACTATGCTGACTATCTTTTTTGTTTAATATGTTGTTTAAAATACTCTTAATATTAATTTCAAGCGACTCGAAATCAATTTATTTATAAAATTATCGTTTTAATTTATCTACATACAATTTGAACAGATAGGAATGTAAGGATTGTAAAGGATGCGAAAAATTATCGTTTTAATTTGTTAATATCTACATATAGTACAATTTGAACAGATAGGAATGTGAGGAACATCAAACAAATATGTACATACTATACAAATAAAATATGTTTTAAATTACGTTATTGAAACGCTGACGATCTTACCCCTATCAATAGGTCGGCTGAGGCATTTTTTAATTATTTTAATAGCATAAAGAATAATATGTATCAATTTCATTCGACCAGAAATGAATTGAAGATAATCATTTTTAATATGTGCGGGTATGACCTGCTGACGTACAACCCACCATTATCTTTACTGCTGATTATTTCTATAATTATTATTATTGTTTAAACTATTGCTGTTCAAATTTTCAAACGACCAGATTACACTTTTGGTTTTTTATTTTTTGACATAATAATATTTTTTTTCCCACTTGATCCACCCCGGGTGCGCCTGCTGACGCTTGATTCAATTATTGCCCATATCTAAGCTATCAATTTCAATCAAAATTAATCGTACAGAAATCACCATCAAAAATGCAACGCTACCTCCCCAGCTATAGGGTTTATATACAAGGGCACTTCAAAAAAATAGCTAGAAAAACTCTACAGTATACCTGAAATGTCTTATTAAAAATTAGAATACAAATAAGATTTGTATTCTAATTACAGAATACAAATAATAAGATTTGTATCATCATTTTCACAACATGTGCTGTTCAAACAAACTAAAGTCAGTGAACAAGGGACTACAAACTTGAGTGTATGTTTTTAATTTCAACTCGATAGCTCTACTCGTTCCCCTGGATTTGGTCTTGACAGACAGACAGAGAGACATTCAGTGATCCTAAAGGTCACAACCATATTTCCCTTCGAGGAACGGAATCCTCAAAACCGACAATTGACGGACAGATTGTCACCTAGCCGTCACTTATCATATCTGTCAAATAGTCATGATTCCTGATTCTTACCCAAAGAGTTTTACATTCAAAACAAAACCTTATTTTTTTTTTTGAAAAAACGTTGTCCCACACTAGGAATTTCTCCTGTATCGTGGGTGCGTTTATAAAATAAATAAATAAAAATAAAAATAAAAAAAAATAAAAAAGCCTTTTATTCCATGCAAAAACACGTTACAGAATTTACCTAATTTGAAATAAAAAAAATATAAATAAATTTGCTTTTCAGATTAAATGAATTTCGTTAATTGACATACTAAATTACATACATGCATCTGTAACAATAATAAAAATAAAATAAAAAATTATAACATTTGAAATAAAAATATTACAAATAAGTGCTTGAATTTATCATAATTATTTTAATTTAACACAATTTATTTTAAAAATTCATTTCTAATTTTATAATTAAAAATAATAAACTCTAATCACACATGTTACAATTTAATTTATTTAAATGTATATTTCAAAATAATATTATCATCTTAATATTAGCATGGACCCCTCTCAGGTTAAGGCCTCCTCCAAGGATTTCCATATTTCTCTGTTTTTTGCTGTTTGCAACCAATTTGTTCCTGCTATCTTTTTTATATCGTCCTCCCATCTCAGGTAGGGTCTCCCTGCTCTGCGTTTGCCTAGCGGGCCCTTCCACGTGGTTACATTAAGGGTCCACCTGTTGTCTGCGTATCGGGCTATATGACCGGCCCATCTAAATTTTAAAACTTGTGCATAGGACAGCGCGTCTATTGTTTTGGTATAGTTTCTTATTTTCGTGTGTCGAACTTTGTGCATTTTCTTTATGTTCAACATACTTCGTTCCATTCCTTTTTGGCACGAGCTTATTTTGTTTTTAACCTTCTTCGTAACTTTCCACGTCTGGCAACCATACGTTAGAGAGGGCAGAATGCATGAGTCCATAGCCTTCTTTTTGAGCTTTATTGACATGTTGCTTTTAAATATTTCTTTTAAGCTCCAATATTTATTCCAAGCATTTTTAATTCTTCGCTGTATTTCCAATTCGTTGTTATTTTTTTTGAAACTAATTTGCTTTCCGAGATAAATATATTGGTCTACGTACTCTAGCGGCTCATTTTCTAACATAATACGCTTCTTTATGCTGTTTGTCATGGCGTTCGTCTTCGACAAGTTCATCTCCAGTCCTACTAGTCTGCTGCTTACATTGAGGGTCTCTAACATATATTGCAGGCCACAGCTAGTTTCTGACAACAACACTATATCGTCTGCGAATCTAAGATGGCTTAAGTGATTGCCATTAATGTTTAAACCGCATTTTTTCCAGTCCAATTTTCCTATAATGGTTTCCAGTACAGCTATAAAAAGCTTTGGGGATAACGGGTCGCCCTGCCTTACCCCTCTCTTTATAGGAAAGCTTTGGCCTACTGTTTCCAATTTTATTTTGCTAGTGCTTTTGCTATAAATGTTTCTTATCACTTCTATGTATTTCTTATCTACTTTTTGAATTTTTAGTGCTTCCCAGATACTTGCGTGAGATATTGTATCGAAAGCTTTCTGAAAGTCGACAAAGGCAATGTAGAGTGGTCTCTGTCTTTCCAGGTACTTTTCAATAACCAGTTCTAGGGAATGTATGTGATCTATTGTAGAGAATCCTTTGCGAAAACCTGCCTGTTCTACGGGTTGCCATGTGTCTAGCGTTTCGGTTATTCTCGCATTAATGATCGAAGAAAATAGTTTGTAAAGAGTCGGTAAAAGGCTAATAGGTCTATAGTTGCCAACGTCACGTGAGTCTCCTTTTTTATAGAGTAGAATTATATTTGATTCGGACCATTGCGTGGGTATAATTGCTGTTTCTAAGATGAGATTAAATAAGTGCGCAAGTGGTGTGGCTAGTAGAGTTCCTCCATATCTTAAGGCCTCATTGGTGATTTTATCTGGGCCTGGGCTTTTATCCGATTTTAATCTCTTAATCGCTTGAAGAATTTCTATTTCATCGATCGGTTGAATTTTGTCTTCAATACTTGACTGCAATGTCTCTAAAATATCCTGGTTGGTTTCACTGATAGAAAGTTGTGTATCTGATTTGACACTGTATAAGTCCCGGTAAAAGTTTGTTGCAATTTCGATGATATCTTTGCGTTTGTAAGATGATTTTCCCGATTGTTTCAAACCCTCGATCCAAGCTCTATTTGTTCGAAGCTCTTTTATGGCTGTTTTTAAGCTCCCTTCTTGTTTAAGGTGTTTTTCTATAGTATTAGCCCTGTGGTTTTTGTAATCAAGTTTGATGTATTTGCCTGTTAATTTGTATAGAGCGCTAAGCTCGTTTCTTTGGCTACGGGATTTATTTTTGGTTTTTTGTAGTACTTGTCTTCTCTTTAAAAGCGACAGTGTTTTTTCAGATAAAACTTTATGTATATTAACGGCTTGTGTAGTTGATTTTTTGATTTCCAGGCTTTGCATTATAGCATATAACAGTGAATCATAACAGCTTTGTACAGTATCTATTTCAGTACAGTTTAACAGATGGTTTTTAAGATTATTTATGTATTCATTAATTTCTTTGGATTCTTTTAGTGTGCCGGTTTGTTTGTTTGTGTATGTCACTCTACTTTTACGAGTTTTTGATAGGACAATTGTGCTCCTGACTAGTCTATGGTCTGATGGATAATTTAAATTTAATGTTTCTATATTTTGAAATATTTTTGGTTGGTTCGTTGTTATATAATCAATTTCATTTTTGTACTGTCCGTTTGGAGATCGCCATGTCCATCTCCGACTTGGTTTTTTCTTGAAGAATGTGTTAATAATCGATAGATTTTTCTCAAAAGCAAAGTTTATCAGTCTGAGTCCCCTTTCATTTCTTTGTCCATAACCATATTTTTTTGTTATTTTATATTCGTCTTTTAGGGGTTGACCAATCTTTGCATTAAAATCTCCCATAACAATTAAGTTTTTATGGGCGAACTCTAGGGTTTTATCTAAATTATCGTAAAATTCATTAATTTCTTCGTCATTCGCTGCCTCGGTAGGCGCGTATACTTGTATTATGCTTAAGCTATATCCTTGAATATTCAGATTCAACATTGCAACTCTTTCTGTGCCTGCCGTAAAGCTTTCTATGTATTGTTTTAAAGATATATTTATCAGAAAGCCAACGCCGTGTTTGCCTGGAGTCTCTCCCATATAACATAAAATGAAGTCTTCATACTCTTCTATTTGACTTCCAAGGCGTCTGACTTCGGATATGCCAATAATATCGTACTTCACCCCTATTAGGGCTTCTTGCAATTCGATCAGTCGCTCGTATGAAGATAGGGACCTGACATTGTACGTAGCCACATAAAGCTTCTTATCATTGTTTTGTTTAGTAGTAGTTGGTATATTCCTTGGAGGGTAGTGGTCATAATCTTCCACGGTGACCAACCGGGTTGGAAGATAATCTGTAATTTGTCTTTCTTTATTTGTTATTCCTGTTTTATTGAGAGGGGGTGCTGATTGCTAGTTATTTTCATTGTTGTTATGTGTTTGGTTTGTTTTTGGCGTTTTATTGACCAAATAATTTAGAATGCCCGGCTTCACTAATCCTTCAGAGCAATTGGGAAACGGTGGGGCCACAGCATTCGTTTTATTTTTCTTATTGGCTTGTGTTCCAAGGGAAGGGAGGTGGTTTAGACTGCTTTGTTTTTCTTGAGGAGAAACCGAGAAAAACCTTTTTTTGTTGTTTTCCGGAGTGGGTACACCTTCTGGATTCCTTAATATTACCAACTTGTCATATTTGATTGTTACTTTATTTCCTTTCTCCCTTTCTGATTTTAATTGTTCTTGTAGCTCTCTTCTTTTTTCCAAAACATGTTGCGGGTAGTCTTCTTTTATATAATAGTTGGTGTTGTTCAGCATTTTTTTCTGTTTACAGATCTCGATTTTTTTCCCCAGCGTTGTGAGTGATAATACTACCGGGCGAGGATTATTAGATTTTTTTCCTATTCTCCTCAGTTCTTGGATTTCATTATGTGATATGAGTATTGATAAATGTTTAGATATGAACTCAATAACGATATTTTCCAAGTCTGAGTAGCGATGCTCATGTTCCTCAATACCAAATAAAACCACATTTCTTTTTCTCGCCTGCTTTTCCAGAAGGTCCAATCTTTGTTCTTGTTTATCGACTTTTTGTTTTAGGTCTTCATATTTTCCTTCCCAAACTTTAAATTTCTCATCAATAATTTTGTTTATGTTTTCTGTTACGTTTTCTGTTACCTGTGCTCCACTTTCCTTAATTGTGTTTTTTTGTTCGTCTAATTCTTTCCGGATTAAGCGTAAAGTAGCTAAAACTTCTTCCATAGTCGTACTTTTTTAACTATTTTTGTAATAGATGAGTGTTTGATGCTGTTGTTTACATACAGGTATCGCCCTCTGTTAGCTAATAGATGAGTTATATCCACATACTTGCAACGACCTCTATTGGCTAACATGTATGAGCTATAAAGATTCTTGAGTTGTATGCTGATTATCCTACTCAGCTCTAGATGGCGCTACTAGTTCTTGCGCAGGCGCAATGACTTCGTGTTTTTGAGTTTATATTTTTTTCCGCTATAGGTTATGTCCTTGAAGCGGTATAAAAAAGTGTTCAGAATTTACCTGAATGACATGTCTTTATGTTGTAAAGTTTTCTAGACTCATAAATTTATTGATTCTTCCTGTGGTCTTGCATAAAAAATCACGACTTTGAGAAAACAGTCACTTGTTGATAAGCACTATTTAGGTTCAATTTTTGCACTAAATATCGTAGTTCACACACTATATTCACTTGTCCATGGGTATCGAGATAAAAACTAAACTTTTAATTATTTTTTAATGTCCGTTTCACTTTATTAGATTTATTTACAGTATAAAAGTACAGAGCCAATGTTTACTGTGGCACAGAGGCGCCCTCTCTCGGGTGCGTTTACAAACATATAAACTCACATACACAAACAGCCAGACCCGAAACAACTATCTGTAGCCCATACAAATATTTGTTCCGTGCGGGAATCGAACCCGCGACACGCAGCGCAGCAGTCCATCGCTCAGCCACTGCGCCACTGCGTCGTCAATATTACGTTATTAAACCTTATTCTAGGATTTCTCGCTCAGTAAAGTAACGTAATAAGGTGGGATTTCTGATTAAGCTCTCAGCCATCACTAGGTTGGTGTTTCATTCAATACTAGCTTTTGCCCGCAGCTTCACTCGCGTTAAATTCGGGATTACACAGTTCCCCTTTCCAGATTTGCAGGTAGGTACCTGCTACCTGTAGTTTTTGCCCTTGCGCAATATTTATTGTAATAGCAATGCTAAGTTTTCCCTTTTCTTACCTCTTTCTCCCTCATTTCTCACTTTTTTTAAGAAAAAGGTAGTCCGTCTCCAGGATCCCAACTATCTCTGTACCAAAATTCATCAAAATCGGTTTATTCATTAAGGCGTGAAGACGTAAAAAACAAACTCACTTTCGCTTTTATAATATTAGTAAGGATTGCGTAATCTAGTCACGTTTCTGATAGTGGCAGCTGAGAATTTCCAGGAACTTGTCAAAAGGCGGCATCACGCGTGCGTTGTTCATGAAACCTAGGAAGTGTACTCCAGGATTTACGTAACTTGAGAGTGTTTTCTTTCGCAAACAGTCTGGAATAGCAATTAATTTATTGTTTGTAGGTTAAGGTTAAGGCACTGGGAAAGTCCACGAAATGATTTTTTCTGCAATTTGTTGCAATTTTCAGTTCAGTACCGTATAACGTGTGTTTTTAGAAATTTATTATCATTAAAATTATCAATACAGCTCTCTACGTTCATGTTATCCTATTTAATGACTATTTATTATGTTATTCTGTAAAACTATATTTGTTAGGTCCCGATTTAATTATATATTACCTTCGCAGAAATAATAAGTAAAATAAAAATTATTTATTTCAGACCCAGAAGAATCCATAATTTGTTATTGAATTAGTTACAGAATATTATAGTGTTATTAGTACTACTATAGTAGATCTTTTTAAATTTCGTAGGTTAAGAGCTCAAAGTCTTGTAATAATTGCTATTATTAGTTTGAATGTAGTTTTATTGAACTTTGCGGTATAACTTAATTCTAAAAACATACTGTTTTAATGTTGTTCTTTTGTTTGCCATTTACAACAAATAACATAGGCTTTGAACAGACTGTTTTTGCTTACAAAACATATTCGAGAGCTACAACGCTCCGCCTCGCTACAAGTGTGCATAGACACAACACACACATACAAACTGCAGTCTATCTAATCGCAGCCCCTATTCAGAGTATTGATCCGTGACGTCACAGGTTCGCAAGGGAAGACGTATTTCAGCCACAGTCTACAGGACTCGTTAGTTCAGTGGTCAGAACACCCAAAAGGCTTCGGTCAAAGGGTGGTCGGTGGTTCAAATCCACCACGAGTTGTAGTTTTTGCTTTGGTTTTTAATTTGCAGGTGATATTTTTGGTATATTTTTAATGTTTATTGCCTAGATTCTACATTTGCTGCCTGCGCTCTCTTTTTTGGGTTACGATACCATATGACAGAAATGGAACCCTTATAGATTTGCTTTGTCTGTCTGTCCTCAGCAATTTTACTCTCATCATCTGCCTAGCCTTTTCCCAACTATGTTGGGGTCGGCTTCTAGTCTAACCGGATGCAGCTGAATATCAGTATTTTACATGGAGCGACTGCCTATCTGACCTCCACAACCCAGTTAATACTGGGTAATACGATACCCCTTGGTAAGACTGGTTGTCAGACTTTCGGAACACTGACTACCTGTATCGACTGTCAAAGATCTACAAATGACAGCCGGGACCAACGGCTTAACGTGTTTTCCGAGGCACGGAGGAAATTCGGTATGGTAACGGGTGGTCAGCCATCCACAGACCAACCTAGGCAAGCGCGGCTTAACCTAAAGATCGACCCGAGCGGCTACTATTTATTTAGCCACGAGCTCCTCAGCCATTTTACTCTGCATTGCATTATTAACTGCGTTGTTAAAATTTGTACCATGCAGTAAAAATTTAGACAAAAAGGGCCTTCTTTATATTGCTACAGAATATGGAATTATAAAAAAAAAATACAAACAGACCTCCATACATGTGATGGTTTAAAAAAAAACCCTTATGTAACTGTATGAAGTGTCTATGGACAGCTCCAAAAAAAATATAACTAGGTTTTTAAAAACTGTTTTTCTTAATTTGACATTTGATTTTCAATCTACAATCAAACTACTTTGCAAACAGTTTTTATTGTCCTGTAACTTTGTTAAATTTGCTATTTTTAAGACTTAGCCTGGTTAATGTTTTTTTTTCAAAATATCTCTTTTCTGTATTTTTTTGTATTGCTGGCCACATAAAAAACCGAAAGTTTTTGAACGTAGAAAAAATGTACACGGCTTATCTTTATTATTATTATTTATTTATTCCACCGTCTAAATATACACGAATTATTGATGATTTTCATAAGGGTTCTCCATCGAGACCGCGCATTCATTGTGGAAGCTTTTGATAGAACAACTTTATTGTTGTGAAGCACAATTGGTGTTAGCTATTTTCCTTTTTTTATAACCTATGTGAATGATTATTTATTTATGAACCAGCTGTTGCCCGCGGCTTCGCTCCCGTTAAATTCGGAGTAACACAGTTCCCCTTTCCTGATTTGCAGGTACCTGCTACCTGTAGTTTTTGACCTTGCGCCTTATTTATTGTAATAGCAAAGCTAAGTTTTCCCTTTTCTTCCCACTTTCTCCCTCACATCTCACTTAAAAAAAAAGTATACTAGCCTATGTCCGTCTCCAGGGCCCCAACTATCTCTGTACCCCAATTCATCAAAATCGGTTTAGCCATTTAGGCGTGAAGACGTAACAAACAAACAAACTCACTTTCGCTTTTATAATATTAGTCCTTACTAATATTATAAAAGCGAAAGTGAGTTTGTTTGTTTGTTACGTCTATATTAAAATTTAATATATATATTTGGGTATGTTAAATACAAAAGAGAGCCTTATTGAAATTGAAAACCTTTTTCGAAAATTAGACTTTCGTGTATGTTACTAGAAAAGCTTTTCCTCATTGTCGGCATTCATTTTTCTTAACAACTCGCTTGGGCCCGCAGCTTCGCTCGCGTTGTACTACATTTTCTGCTAAACCACCCATTTTAGACCCCAGTTTTTTGTATTCAGGCATGACATTGTCACTTCAGTTTATTTATAGTAAAAAAAATATATATAGGTACATGTCGAATTGAGAACCTTCTTTTTTTCGTCGTTTAAAAAGTCACAAAACTCCAATTCTAAAGTGAAGCCTTTTTCATCAGATTTACTTAAGGGCACTTCAAAAAGATATTAACTTAGCAAATATTCGTAACAAATGGAATAATATAATACATTAAGTGTAGCTTATTTCTCTCAAGGACGTGACTAAGCGTATTTAGAACCTTTGTTTTCTTAAGACATTGATAAAGTGTGTGAATTTAAATTGATAGAACAAGCAGTGATACTTAATCAAGTACATGCCATGATATACTTATTATATTTGTTGTATTCGTTTGTTTTATGTAGATTTGTTTCAAGCAAAAGTTTTGATACTAGCCAGGGTTTTGTTTCATGTTTTTTTTATTATACTAGCAAGTTCCTATTGTAACTGGGTACTTACATTTTGAAGATTACTGAGAGACTACCTGTGTCCCGCGTTTTCACTTGCTGTTTGTTAGTCTCGACACGTGATGTTATTCAACACTAAAATAATTTTTTATTTCAGTAGTTCCTGAAATAGGCGCGTTCATCCATACAAACAAATTCGTCACCTTTATAATATTAGTATTATAAGAGAAGTTAAAAACCTGCACCATTTTTTTTTTATAAAATGCAGCCTTTGTTTTCGTTATGATATCATAAATATTTTTCATTGAACTTAAAAAGAAACATGAAGTTTATTTATTTATTACCTCTTCACGCTTTAATGGCTACACCGATTTTGATGAATTTTGGTACAGAGATAGTTGGAAACCAGGAGACGGTCATAGGCTATTTTTTTTAAAAGTGGGATGTGAGGGAGAAAGAGGGAAGAAAAGGGAAAACTTAGCGTTGCTATTACAAATCCCTAAGGCGCAAGGGGAACTATGTTACCCCGAATTTAACGCGAGCGAAGCCGCGGGCAAAAGCTAGTTAACTATAAGCTAACAAAACGAACATTTAAAATAGAAAAAAAGTTCTGGTTAAGTACTAAAATCTAGTGCAGTATTTTACTCGAGAGGATCTGAAATTCGAGTTCTGGAGTAGTTAAAAGCACAGTTGTAGGAAATGGTTGGAAATTCAAAGTTATTGTAGAACCTAATGTGCTTATAAAAGAGTTTTAAACTGCAAACGGAAAAGTTCACATCACGTCGTGGTTTTAAGTCCATTAAATAATGTTTGCAGGTGAAACTGATTTTATTTTTGCGTTTTATGAAAAAATATTATGAACTTTGGCAGGGATAGTTAAATAGTCTTTGGTCTAATTCGATGTATACTTTGAGAGTCTGTCGTTTTTGGAACAATAACTATACTAGTTTTTTTATGATTTCAGTTAGGTAATCAGTAGCTAATCTTGTTGTTTTTTTCTTTTAATCTTTGCTCCACACTAGGATTTTTTCCTGTGTCGTGGGTGCGTTGACAAATATTTAAACTCACAGACACAGACTGTTTGTGTATGTGAGTTTAAATGATTGTAACAACGCTTTAAAAAAAAATAGCCAACTTTCTGTAGGTCATACAAACAGTTTTTCCGTGCGGGGATCGAACCCGCCACATGTATCGCAACAATCACATGCTACTCCGGCTACCGAGTCGTCAATTATGAATGTGCAATTATAATTAAATCAATTTTCAATCTGTTCGTGTACCAAATATGTAACATCATTTTTACGAAACATCACGATCAAGAAAACAAACAAGCACTTATATTAGAAATCGTGTGTCTGCCGATCGATGTAGTACATATTGGTTATTTCGATATTATTTCTTAAGAACTCAATCGATTGGGTTACTGACCTAGTTACGTGAAGGGGGGTATGAGCACGAACTACTTATCTAAATTAAAAAAAAAATAATAATAATAATATTTATTGTTTACAAGGACCAGATTATAGTACAGATACATTGGGACATGAGAGTAATACACAATCTGGTAAGCGGGTGAAGCGCTGTACTCCTATATAGGCTACTGAGTAGCCTGTGTTTAGGAGAGACAGGACTGATCCCGTTAATAGCTCTTTTGTAGGTTTTATATTGCAGCACGCCAGCAGCCATTAACGTTGTACAGGGGGACCCATCTTTGTTATTATGTCCTGCGCCGTGGAACGGCGGAGGGCTCTGTCAGACCTACTGACAAAAACCACACGGTGTTCCTTCTCATCACTTCTGGCTGGGTGCGGGGAAACAATTTCATTCTACACAATCACCCCAGCTGTACCGGTTTTATTGCGGCAAATCCCGTCTCAGATAAAGGGGATGAGTGAGCTGTTTCTCGCCCTGTCTTGTCTTGTCGCGTGGTGTTTCCGCACGCCTACATAGGTGGGCCGACCATTTAGCCCAGGGTCGGAAACTTTTCGAGATGGAAGAGCCAAAAGTTACAATTCTCAGAATTATCCAGTTTTGAAAGACCCACTTAATTTTAAGAAGTTCCTTATCGCGCGTTGCGAAAGGGGGCTAGACGCAAAAAAATTAATACCAAAAGTTGTATACTTTTTGCTATAGTTGTAAGCCGTGCGGCGTGCGCGTGTTTCTCTGTCCGTCTCTCTCTCTCTCTCTCTCATAGAAAGCAAGCCAGTTATTTTCGTTTCGTCTTTCTATTTTGCATTGAACAGTGTGGTGTCGCGACGATTATTTTTGCTGGGTGTATACAGGTTTTCGGTACATAATAAATCAACTTCAACTCTTCATTAATGGCTTTTGTGGACGAGAGATACCACAATTTTGCCAATAACACGTAATAACTTCGTTCCATGCGGGTGTCCCTTGACACATCTCAAGTTTTTTTTATCGACTTCTACAATAAGGAAGAGGTTTTTATTCTACTGTTTAGAGTGTTAGGGTTTCGTACCCTAAAAGAAGACAAGTGCGAGTCGGACTCGCGCACAACAAACTTGCGACAAAAACGGTCATATCTTTGGACTGCGAAAACTTGGATGGCTGACATTTTCACAGCTCCAAGGGACCACAAACTTAAGTATATGGTACAATTTCAAAACTACCACGAGTTCCTGAGTTAAAAGGTTTTGACAGACAGACGGACGGGCAACAAAAAGATCATAAATAAGGGTTTAATTTAAAAAATAAATTACCCCACAACATAATAGGAATTTATCCTGTACCGTGGATGCGTTTACAAACATTTAAACTCACATACACAACTAGCCAGACCCGGAACCACTATCTGTAGGCCATACAAATAAATGTTCCGTGCGGAGATCAAACCCGCGACACGCAGCGCAGCAGTCGATCGCTCAGCCACTGCGCCAACCGTGTGGTCATTTTTTTCTTTTTCAGGCACGAAACTCTAATAGGATTACTTTGCTGTCCTTACGACTGTCTGTCTGTCAGTGTGAGAAGCGGAAACGTCAGAAAACTATTGAGCCTAGGACCGTTTATTATAAAGTTTTACTTTAATATGCAATCAAGTTAAAAACAGCCAACTCGGGTATGTAGCGTTCATGCTAGTTAATTAGAATGAACCCCAAAATTTTCCCGTTTCAATTTGAATTAAAATAAAAGCAAATTTTCAAAAATAAATAGTACCTAGATGTAGCGTACTTTATTTTTGTATTATTTTAACTAAATGAGGAAAGTGGTTACAGTGATGAAAGGAAAACGAGGACATGATTGTGTGTTTATATTTAATTTATACCATAACGTTACATCGTGGCGGTTTTTTCTAAAGAATCTTCTATTTAAAACCCACCTATGTGCTTTCATTTGCCGTTTATGTTCCGGGGCCGCGGTATCTCTTTTGAACAATCAAGCAAACAATAAAGCTCTGGAACGCGCTACCCTTTGACATTACAAAAGCTGAAAGTAAATTTACTTTTAAGAGAAAGGTTCGTAACCACTATTTAGGTCCGTCTACCAATTAAAAGTCATAGTAATACATAAGTAACTGTTAATTTTCTCGTTTTTATTAACCCAAAAGTTGACTAGTAGAGAATGCCGTATGGCATTTAAGTCCGCCTATGTACCACTATTGTACATGAAGTTTAAATAAATAAACAAACAATCCACAAACTCGAAAAGGAGATAGCCAGTATTGGGCTAAAGTATGTACAGAAACAATAAGTATATTAAAAAAAAAACTAGATTTTTTACTGATTAAAAATAACACGTAACAATAATAACTTTCCACTGGAATGAGCTAAAAATTATAGTTTTAAATATGGTTTTTATGCTCTAAAACTAGCTCCGTAAACAAGCTGTCAGGTCATTTTAAGATCGTTCTAAAACTAGTAGTCTAAAGAAGGTAATTTGATGGAATTATTTTTGTATTAGTAATAGTTATTTATTTATTTTACAAAAACTTCGTTCAAAATTGTGTATCGGGCGACTGTTTCAAAACGAAAAAAATATTGATGTTTGTCCAAATGTCAATGTCACGTCACTCCCATCAAGTTCCGTCATTCGTTTTCGTACTCGTGCCTAATTCCTTTTTTGTGCTATGCAAAAATATGCTAATAGTAACATACAACTGTGTTTTAAAACAATTAAGTCAATGTGTCTTTTTGATTATGGTGTTTAAAATATATTTAGGCATTATAAATACAATTCTTAACATCTGCATCGGAAGATGCAAAATTAGTTTAAAAAATTATAAATATATTTAAATTAAATATTTAAATTAGTTTATTCCTAATTCCGATAGAATTTTGAAAAAAATCTTTCTGATATTAATATGTACTTGTTTTATCTATTAAACAACATATAAATGGTTACTGTTCACATTTGGCCCAACGATGTATGGATTTCTGGTGATCTCCTTTTGCACTTGGTATAATTAATTAAAAAAAAAACATTTCAACAAAACCTGCCTTATCTAAAGTTCAAAAAAGAAACTTAAGAACAAATCTCTAAGAAATATAAAGAAAGAAACACTCCAATTTCGGGAACCGAAAATAAGTTTTTACGTTTACTCAAGTCTACTTAGACCCAATTTTGGCTAGTTTTCTACATATAAAACTCGACTGTAAACATGTTACATTTCGTAAATTGGAGGAATTGAGAGACGTGACCAAATGCTTAGAAATTTTGATCAATAGGAAACCTTGTACCTTCCCAGTTATGCCAATTTTCTTAATTGCTTCTAGTCTAGAGTGAACCTAGTTTAGTTTACTTTATTTATTAACTAGCTTTCGCCCGCGATTTCATCCGCGTGGCATAGTTATCTACTTTGGGCTAACGCTAACTTTAACCCGCGTGATGATCGAAAAAAAAAATTCTCTCCCCTTTCTCCTTTTTTCTCACTTTTTTTAGCCTATGTCTATCTCGAGGTTCCCAACTATATCTGTACCAAAATTCATCAAAATCGGTTTTGGCAATTTAAGCGTGAAGACGTAACAAACAAACAAACCAACTAACAAACTCACTTTCTGGATAACTGCACGGGTGCAATGTAGATACTAATATTAAATGTATAACCTTTCTCTTGAAGTACTCTATCTATTGTTTTAAAATCCGTTGAGTAGTTTAAAAGATCTAAGCAAACAGACAGCGGAAGTGACTTTATTTTATACTATGTAAAGATGATTTTGGGCCTGCCAGGGCCACCGCCTGCCGAGGTTGTTCGAAAGAGATACTGCGGCCCCGAAACATAAAGAGAAGGAACATCAGTGGGTTTTAGTCAGTACGAGTCTGACACTCCCCCCGCTCCAGAGCGGGGGAAGTTACTTGATGATTTCATATGTGCAAAAAAGGCCTAACCTCTCAGTTGATGCTATAATCCGCGGGGTGGGAACACTTACATACAATTTTTCGTATGCTTCTCGATAATGTTGTAGATTTATTATGTTTATTATTTCTATAATATATTTTAGTCTCATACATTTTTTTTTTTTTTTTTTTCGGGTGGGAAATCATCCAATGACTTCCCCCGCTCTGGGTGGAGCGGGGGGGCATGTCAGACTTGTACTGACTAAAACCCACCCATGTTCCTTCTATTGCCCTTTACGTTCCGGGGCCGCGGTATCTCTTTCGAACAACCCGCAACCCCAGCAGGCGGAGGCTCTGGCAAGCCCCTCTGCTTTGCTGACTCTCTTTGAGGCGCGCGTGAAACACGAACGCGCCGTCGACACGGCCTGTCGTCAATAGACGGACGGACGGTGAGCTACCCATTGCTCACCATCCACAGGCCCGCATCTACGGTGGCCGGAAGTCGTCTCGCGGCGCCCGGCGCCCTGGGCGTCTCCCGCGACGGCTGGGTTGGGCAGATGTTCTCTCCCTCAAACGCCCGGCCACCTCCTTCGCTAGCATTACTGCTTCGCAGAAGGTGGTGACCGCTTCCCATTCCCTCTCGCTCCGGACCATGGCCTGAACCAGGGCCGGACGCGAGAGATCGCCGCCGCCGATCGCCTCCACGAGGGCACGGCGGTGCTCCGCCCAAGCTGGGCAGATCGCCACTGTGTGCTCCACCGTGTCCTCCGGGCAATCGTCACAATGGTGACACCCGGGCGTTTCCTCCCGCCTGATGATGTGCAGGAACCTCCCGAAACTTCCGTGTCCGGTGAGGACCTGCGTCAGGCGGTAGGTGAGGACGCCATGACGCCTCTCCAGCCACTCCTCAAAGAGGGGACTTACCGCCGCTATTGTGGCGTGCCCTGCACGGGGTTGCGACAGTCGCTCTCTCCATGCCACCATGAGATCGCACCGGAGGTCTGCCCGCCGAGCGGCAACTTGCCGTGGCAGCGGGTTTTCCCCCCGGTGTAGTGCCTCCGCGCGCCACTCAAACAGGCGCGCGAGGACTATCGCCTCCAGATCCCACGGTGGCAGTCCGGCAAGGAGGCTCGCTGCCTCGCCGGAGATCGTGCGGTAGCCCCGGACAAGCCGTATGGCCACCACCTTTTGGGGCGCGTTCAGGTAGTGGGCGGCGCGCCGCCCTAAGGAACGCGCCCATACCGGGGCCCCGTAAAGGGCCATGGACCGCACGACTCCGGCATAGAGCCTACGGCAGGAGGCGTTTGGCCCCCTCAGATTGGGCAGGAGCCGCTTGAAAGCAGCCCCCGTCCGCTCGAGTTTGGGAGCCAAACGTCGAAAGTGTTCGACGAAGTTCCACCGGCTGTCGAGGACGATTCCCAGGTACTTCATCGTCGTCCCGACGCCGATGCGAACCCCTCCTACCGTCAACTGGGATCCCGACGGTGGCGTACCTTAGGGGTGAACTTCATGCCTCAGAGAAATGCCTGATGTAAAACCCAATAATACCACGGGACGGGACGGGACAGAAGACGGCTAGAGTCAAATCAAGGCAGTCAATAGTGTCACAATAAACTTCATGAAATTTAAGCCTTTTTTTTTCGGGTTATAAATTTAACCCTTGCAGCTTAATTCGGAATAGAATTTAGAACCTTACCTATTGAAGATTAAATCAATCAAATCAAATCAAAATATTTTTATTTTACATAGGCCTAACGGGCACTTATAAAACGTCGAGAAAAGATGCACGGTTCGGGTTGGTCGTTTCCTATGGAGAAGAACCGGCAAGAAACTCCATGGTTACTCTTTTAAAATCATTTAGTTTTACAAAAATTAAAGATTATAATTCCACAACCATGTGTTTCTAATACAGGAAAGTTCCAGATCTTCATAGTGAGTTATATAACCACATAAATGTAATAGAAGTTCTAAACAACAACTATTCTCGTAAAGCAATCAAGCAAACTCGACTGCACTTTGAATTCAGTGGCATGATTTCCAGGACTTGGGAAGTTAGCCATGCTTTGAGTCTTGAAAATCTGTCTAGCTCTACTATTAAGTAAGCAAGCGGTAAACAGGTTCAAAGCACGTTCTATGGACTAAAAATATTAAGGAGTTTTGAACACCTTAAAATATTTCTGATTCTTGCTCTCAAAATAAATTTAAAAAAAGAATTCTGTTATTAGTTTTTGTTTCTATTAAACCATCTTGCAATCCTTTGATAACCCGCGAAAAATCTGTTTCGCGAAAAACAAAGCTCCTGAAAACCAAATTGAAACCAACGCCATCTATCACAAAACCTCTGTACTACGTAGTGTCGACTTGACTGATGGGTTCCACTCAATCGTATCAACAAGTGGATTGTGAAGAGTGCAAATATTGCGCCGATTATAAAGGGAGGTCGCCCTGTTATACCATTTTATTGTTTTATTGCAGGACAATCTATGCAGTAAACGTTTTATACCAGAGATTATAGACACTGATAACTGTGTAGAAAGCGGAGGATTTAGATTAAAGTAATTATCTATGGTTATTGTGCGTGAATTTTCCTAGAAGATAATATTTGCAGACCTATCAGCAAATGCAGTAGTGTCTACTATTTATCTTGGTTTATATTATTATTATAGCAATACCTACCTACGGACAAAAAGTAGCAAAAAATCCGCACATGCAAAGAAATTCTAGAATGGAACTTATATGAAATCAAAATTAACCAGTCATCCATTTTTTGTCAACCTATTTAGTCAGTCAAATTTCTGTTCCCCCGATGATTCCGCAGGGAACTTATCTGCTAGACAATTATCCAGACACCAGGCTGACTGCCGAGGTTGTGGGCCGCCTAGGGTTGCGGGTTGTTCGAAAGAGATTCCGAGGCCCCGTAACATAAAAAGCAAAACGGGAAACAGGCCAACCGTCTGTCCACCTCTTTTGCGAGCATAATAGCTTCGCAGAAGGCAGTCACCGCTTTCCATTCCTTCTCACTCCTACTCATGGACTGAACCAGGGCTGAACGCAAGATTTCGACGCCACTAATCACCTCTACAAGGACACAGCGGTGACCTACGTAATACGTGACCCCTGGTTAGTAATAGACTACAATAAAACATGAAACTGTTGACTCAAGGACTTGAGTATATTGACAAGTTATTTGCCCTTTTGCTGCGGACGACAACATCGCCATTACAAAATATTCCACTCCGCTGACATAAGTCGCAAGCTGCCAAGGAGTTGCTATAGCTATTAAGCGGTAACATTTTGACATGACCCTGGCAGAATAGTCGACATCGGCTCAGTTGCCAAAGAAGAAAAAAAATAAAAAATTTGACATTGAGCTGGTCTGGCGTGGTACAGGGTTAAAATTTTGTTACTAATGATGTGCTACGATGAAACTAAAGAAAAAACGGGCAATAGGCCTACCGAGACGAGCCTACCTACTGAGGTGGAGAAAAAACTAACAATTTTGTCTTGGTCGACGTTTACACAACGTTCAAGAGAATGTAGACTAAAATTTAAGATCGAATAATTTCAGATGAGGATATCAAAAAGCTTACATAGCCTAGTTTTTGCATCGTTGTCCTAAACCAGCTTCTCATGAAGCCGCCAACGCATTCTGTATATCAAATTAAGCAACTTTAAGCAAGAATAAGTTCTAGTCAATGTTACACTCAAAATATTGTGCTGGATGCGATGAAATCAGAATCCTAGGCTGATTAATGCACACACTTCCCGAGATCCAAGGGCTGGGTTTTACTTTGGCCAGAAGTTAGCTGTGGCCATATAACGTGACAACCGGCCTGACCCTTGGGCACATTGACGGCACGGTTGGCGCAGTGGTTGAGCGATCGACTGCTGCGCTGCGTGTCGCGGGTTCGATTCCCGCACGGAACAAATATTTGTATGACCTGCAGATAGTTGTTCCGGGTCCGGCTATTTGTGTATGTGAGTTTAAATGTTTGTAAACGTACCCACAATACAGGAGAAATTCCTAGTGTGGCGCAACGTTTTTTAAAAAAACAAACAAAACATTACCAGCTGACAGTGTTGAGGACGATTTTTGGTGTGCCCTTTTATATTTTGTTTGTAAGTTCATTTAATTGTGATAATATATATAGTTAGTTTATTTATTTATTTTATAAAACTTAAATGTCTCTTTAAGAAAACACGTATGGTCTGCAAACAAATCGTAAGCAGCCTTGTTTGTTTACAAGAAGCAAAGCTCAAACAGGAACGTTTACAGCCCGTCAAGATATTCTATGGGCGGCATATTTGCATTATGTGGGCTTTAATATTACTGAAACATATGGCATGCAGAAAAGGTTGGAGTTTAATTCTGGCACGTTTCAATTAGTTTTTTACCGATCCTACAGTCCTGACAGATTCTTTTTCTGAATAGCTTGTCGATGACTATCTTAATTGAATCACCAAAAACAAACCTAAATAATCAATTGAATTGAATCAAAACATCCTGAAATAATAATGGCCCCAATTTCTTACCCAAAGAAAGCAATAATTTATTAATAGTTTAAAAAAACTAAACAACACGCTTTTAGCACGCACTAAAAATTTAGCGGTCACGTGATAATTTTTTTTGCATCCCATTCAGCAAACCCTTACATTTGATACCCACATCATGGGGGTGCATTTCAGATAGTCTGCCCGCCATCTTGGACGTCCGCCATATTCGATTTAAGTCACGTGACCATTTTTTTTCGTATTTCTGACAGCAAACCCTTTCATTTGATACCCATACCATGGAGGTAGATTTCAAACAGCCAGTCCGCAATCTCGGGGAAGCTGCCATATTGGATTTGTAAAGACGTTTCTTAGCTAGTTATGTATCGTCATCAGATCTCAGAGCGTATGCAAAATTTCATCCTAATCGAAGACCGAAGAGTGGGTCAAATTAAGATTCCAAGGTTTTCTTACATAGGTACATAGTCACAAGTAAGATAATAAAAGCGTGTTAAAAATGAGCTAAAGATGACTTCGACACAAAATCATTTGCTCTGATAACGACGGTGGAGAATATAAAAATTAATTGATTTATAGGTTCAGGCCATTTGGGCTGAAGAAATCGAAGACCGGTGAAGAATTTGCCAAACAACGACTACCAGCCAGCAGCTTGAATAAGTAACTTTATTTTAATTATTTGTGTAGTATTAGCAGTAGGTACACCATTGACTACCCCCCGTTGTATTTTTTTATATTTGTAAAGTCCATCCAAAGTTTGTCTGGAAGATATCGCTATTAGCGATAAGACCGCCATTGTAACCATAGATTTAGCACTTTTTTATAAAACAGTTTGTTTTTTTCAATTTTTGGTGTGCAATAAAGTATACTTCTATTCTTCTATTCTATTCTATTCTACCAGCCATGCATAATGTAATAAATAGAGTGCACAAACGTGTGCACCGACAAAGTTGTTTACCACAGACAGCTGCAACTGTTTATTCAGTGATCTTCCACCTCAAAACTAGGTAGCTCGTAGGTACTCCTAATTATTTACGAAACAACGCTAGGATTACAACAACAAAGGAAGCTTTGGAAATTATCACCGCACAGTTCAAAGGTTTACCAAAATACTTGTTAAGACCGTCAATGGGGAAAACTTCCCAATAAACAAAAGTAATAACAATCATGTTTCGTAAGTCTAAAAGATAAGACTCCGCGCAATTACTTAAAGTGGTATTTACTTACCTGAAAAATGACTAAAACCATTGAAATACTTCTGTTATCTAAATTTGGTTTGAAATTGAGAGGAAGAATAGGTTTGTGTGGAGGGAAATTTTACCTCTTTGTGCTACACTACAAAGATAACAGAAGTTGAGAGTTTTATGAGGAAGGCTAAGCCTCGAAGCGTAGGAGACTGTCAGTGTGGGGTGTCAGTGGTAGCGGGTCAAGATATAATGGAAGACTTAACAAATTATTAAAAGACTGGGTGTAAGATGAAATGGCTCAAGGGATGACATTTTAAAATGGCGACCAAAACTGTGTGGAAGAAGAAAAACTGTGCCAACCCTAATTGAAATGCCGTGTCCTGTGCCACGCGCGTTTAAAAAATATGTCAGCAAAGCAGCAGGGCCCTGCCAGGACCACCGCCTGCCGGAGTTGCGGGTTGTTCGAAAAAGATACCGCGGCCCCGGAACGCTAAGTCAAAGAAGGAACATGGGATGGATTTTAGAAAGTACAAGTCTGACACTCCCCCGCTCCGCTTGCGCAAAAATAGTGTGCGAAATGTGTCGTATTATATAAACCTATTAACTTAAATATATGAAACAAAGTCGGGTTAGTTGGAATACTTGAAACTCCAGAATGCTAAAAAGAAGAATAGAATACACAGACAGTTTAAATAGTTCTGTAAACCGTAAAAGCTTAGAGCAATGTTAATTACAGCCAAAAACAAGCATAAATAATGTGTAAGAGATAAAGCGAAGGACGGTAGTTTTAGCAAATATTGACATCTACATTTACACTAACATTTTAAAGAGGAAAGATTTATATCTTTGTATGTAACGAATAAACTCAAAAACTAATAGACCGATTTCAAAAATTCTTTTGCCATTACAAAGCTACATTTTTACTGAGTAATATTTAGGCTATTTAACATCACGCAACTATCCATATGAGCGGGGCAGTAACCATAGACGTTGGTGAAACCGCGCAGGACAGTTAGTCCTTACTAATATTATAAAAGCGAAAGTGAATTTGTTTGTTTCTTTGTTACGTTTTCACGCCTAAATGGCTAAACCGATTTTGATGAATTTTGGTACAAAGATAGTTGGGACCTTGGAGACGGACATAGGCTTTTTTTATAAAAAAAAGATTGAGATATGAGGGAGAAAGAGGGAAGAAAAGGGAAAACTTAGCATTGCTATTACAATAAATAAGGCGCTCTAGGGCAAAAATAGCAGGTAGCAGGTACCTGTAAATCAGGAAAGGGGAACTGTAATTACCCCGAATTTAACGCGAGCGGAGCCGCAGGCAAATACTATTATCAAATGATTTATGAAAAAAATAGTTTACTTAACACAACTAGCATGGTTGATAACTAGCTGTCATTAAGACTCGATCCTTACGTTATGTGTTGCCTTTATACAAGTTTTCAACCAGACGCCTTTACAAGCGTCGTAAATAATGCTAAGCCCCCAGTTTTCCATGATTAACAGCTATATTAGATACGATTAGCAAATTTTTAGGGTTAAAACACACGAAAAAAACGGAACCTTTATAGGATCACTTTGCTGTACGTCTGTCTGTCTGTTTGTCATGACCGTTTGTCTCAAGAACGCGTAAGTTATCGAGTTGAAATTAAAATCATATACTCAAGTCTGCAGTTCCTTGGAGCTCTGAAAAAACAAACCCTCTAAGTCTACGCATACAAAAGATAATAATATAGCTGTTTGTACGGAACCCTTGGTACGCGAGTCCGACTCGCACTTGACCGGTTTCGGATATCAGTACTCGTAATCATGGTGTGAGAAACTTTGTTCTAGTTATTAGATAAAACTTAAAGTATGTCTGGATTTTAGCACTTTGTTTAGCGAGGTGATGTCGGTTGGTATTAATAGATCATGATAGAGGAAAATGCCTTTGTTTAAGGTGATATGTTGGGTAGTGTCTATTATCACATTGTAATCTGTTTATTTACCTGCTAAAATCGCTGTAATAACTGGTGATCCAAAAAAGTGTAATTAAATAGATAAACAAACTTATTTTAGTTCAAGTTTCAAGTCGTCAAAGTATAATATTACTAGATTTTGCCCGCGGCTTCGCTCGCGTTAAATTCGGGGTAACACAGTTCCCCTTTCCTGATTTACAGGTACCTGCCACCTGTAGTTTTTGCCCTTGCGCTTTATTTATTGTAATAGCAATGCTAGGGTTTCCCTTTCTTCCCTCTTTCTCCCTCATATCTAAATCTTTTTTTTTTAAATAGTCTATGTCCGTCTGCAGGGTCCAACACTGGATATGTACGCAGTAGCAGACAACAACTGTTGGGTATCCCTCCCGACCCTTGCTAGAGCAAGCCCGCGTTGCTGGACCAGTAGTTTTAAGCCAGTCCTTAAATAATGACCACTTAGATCCAGCCTATCCGTTTGCTGCCCTTCCTCAGCGACGTCCTAAATTGAGGCTCGTGCCCACAGGACGTGTCCTTAGCGTGTATTTGCATAGTTTTTGCCTCGGAAGATTTTTTTTCCCTTTTCCATAGGGAATGAAAAACTTTACATACTGTTCTTCATACTTCTAAAATTTTATACGGATCACTCATTGCACGGGAAATCTATAAAAAGCGAGACCGTCATCATTATCATTGGAGCCCATGCACGTCTACTGCTGGACATAGGACTCGCCTAACTTGAACCGCCTATAACCATCGACTCCCCGCAACCTTCACCATATCATCTGTCCACCTGGTAGGGAGACTTCCCACGCTGCGTTTCCCGGTACGCGGCCGCAACTACTATTTTCCCCATTGCCACTTTAGCTTTGTTACTCAGCCAGCAATGTTGATCAGGTAGGGCAACTCAAAGCTCTTTCCACTACTCGCTGCGCGACTTGGAGCTTAATTATTGGCCATGTCTCATTGTCATTACTGATACCGCCACAAGCGAGGACGTGTTATACTGGAAATGTACACCTTGACGTGTCGCCGTGTGTACACATGCCTTATTTTCCAGAAAATCATAGGCGTGTTGTTAAATATGTATTGTTTCCTATAATTATTGTCTTTTTGCGGATATGAATAACTTTCCCTGCTCTCGGGCAGAGCAGGGGGGGAGCATCAGACTTTTACTACCCACCTATGTTCAACCTTGTGCCCTTTATGTTCCGGGGCCGCGATATCTCTTGTAAACAACGCGCAACCACGGTAGCATAATTAGATTCCTTCCTTTCTTTTTACAGCATATTGAGAGAAATTAAGGAGGTAATCTTCTATATTATTTATAACATGTAATGTATATGGAAAGACAGAAAACAGCAACAATATTGCAACCTATACTTGTAAAAACTATGTAGGTTTATCCTTAACAGTAAATTATTAGATAGGGGCGCATGCGTCGAATAGTAATGAGAGGGGAACTCATTAATTAGCCCTGTGTTATAAATCATACAATACTACTCCCTCGGGGATTTATTTCTTGCATTACAGTCTTTTGTTTTTCCGTAAGCTGTCACGAATATTGATATCAGATTAAAACCATTTGAAATAGTCATCACCGTCATTCTGCCCTTGTCCCATTCGTTTTCAACGTTTTCATCTTCCAGTCTGCCCTGTTCATCATGTGTGTATCGTTTGATAATAATATGAGGACGCCGGGTGCTCAGCAACACTGGCAATATGGCCCTATATGGCCCTGTGATATATGTATTAATAGCTTTTGCCCGCGGCTTCGCTCGCGATAAATTCTGGGTAACACAGTTCCTCCTGTAGTTTTTGCCTTTTGCGCCTTATTTATTGTAATAGCAATGTTAAGTTTTCCCTTTTGAAGAAAGAAACAGGGAATATGCTTTCTCCCTCATTTCTCACTCTTTTTTAAAAAAAATAGCCTATGTCCGTCTCCCAACTATCTCTGTACCAAAATTCATCAAAATCGGCTTAGCCATTTGGGCGTATAGACGTAACAAACAAACTCAAAATCATTTTTCAGGTTGCTCGGAGCTATGAAAAATCATACCTAATATTCATTCATTGTTTTGGTTCGATTATAACCTCAAAATCTAGGTTTGTATTTTTATATATATCTATTCTGCAGGTGGGCCGCTGATAGAGAATACAATACATTATTTTACGATGAGATATGTAGACACAGTGTGTAGAAAAGACAAAACAGAAAAATTCTTTCACCATCGTAATCACTGATTGTCATTCTATGTGCCTAGTACCTTAAATTTGTCAGCAACATTTTACATAACAACATTTTATTTTTACAACTATTTAGCTTAGAGAAGTAGAATCTAATATTTACACAGATATAAAAGCTGTTCTAACCGCAGAATAAGATTTGCAGACATCATCTAAATAGAATATCGAAGAGCTTTTCTGAACGAAGTGTAGATTCAAAGAGTGACCTAGATTCAAAATAAATAGGTAAAAATGTTTCTTCAGCTGGTATTAATATAATACAGGGCGGAAGTGATACCAGCGCTAAAATGATTACCACGTTTTCACTACAACGTTCGGAACCACTTGCCCTACATTTTTTTTATAGGTTATTTAAAAAAAAACCAGTAGTTCCACACATTTTCACCGGGTAGGTATTGCAGTTTGGAAGCACCAAGAAAAGTTATTAAAATATTTTTATTTAAAATATTTTTTAAAGAAGGGGTTCTTTAAAAAATATTTTGTTCGAGAGCATACAAAATAATATCAAAAGTAAAGTTTTAAAGATTCAATTCACCTACATACTAAACCTTTTAGCTTGTATTAGAAAAATGTACTCGTATTTCCTATTTTTAAGATTCCTTTAACTAACTAACAACTTAAAATTTCAACCGAAAATACGGAACCCTTTTTGAATCTTTGTGGTCTGGCTGTCAGTCTGTCGAGATATCGAGAACGCGTGTAGGTATCGAGTTGAATAATTTTGACAACACGGTTGGCGCAATGGCTGAGCGATCGACTGCTGCGCTGCGTGTCGCGGGTTCGATTCCCGCACGGAACAAATATTTGTATGGCCTACAGAATAGATATTGGTTCCGGGTCTAGTTGTTTGTGTATGTGATTTTAAATGTTTGTAAACGCACCCGCGATACAGGATAAATTCCTAGTGTAATGTTTTTATAAAAAAAAGCCATATACTCAAACCTGTGGTCCCTTTGTGCTATGAAATAACTACCCTCTAAGTCTACACAGTCTGTGGTGGATATATTGTACACTTAGCTATAATCATGTCTATATTTTACTAACTAAAGGTATGACTGTACAACAATATATAAGTGTGTACTCTAATTATAATAAATCAGTATTTACTCAACAGCCGTGTCGTTATCATTTCAACGCCATCCCTACATGGCGACCGTGACAGCGAGTTTTGTTTAAAATTCCATTTCCATATACGTAAACCGTACCGAGTCACAATGCATCTAAAGTACATTAGTTTCGTTTCGGACTTAGCGAATCCAACTTTGGCCGTGTTTTTGTGTTTTAACTCTTTATCAACTCTACAAGATGGGATATAATCAAAGCAAAGAAGAAGTCATACTCGCACAAACCGCTTCTGGAGGCAACAACAATGCAGGAATCGAGCAGATGCAAATCCACGCAAGTACAACAAATATAATTTTGACTATAATTCTTTGCCTGATGTCTCTGGGCTTCTTATACCTTATATACAGAACATATAAAAACTGTCATACGAAGTGGATTGCGAATGAAATAAATCGGCATGCTTTAAGGAGATCTATAACAAACCTAAGACGAGGCCCATTCCCAAAAGCAGAGGAGGTGTGACAAATTAATGGAAATGAATGGAGGTACCTGTGATGAAGCAATGATACGAAGAATATATGTATAATCTCATAGACTTATCGACAAAGAATAAAATACGGATATCAAGTGCGGCCCACAATTAAAATATCATTAGTGTTGTGATGAATGTGAGTAAATTGATAGGGTAATAATAAAATGCAGTGTCGTATTAATCGCAAGTTGTGTTAAATCCATCAGCTGCGTACCGTGTATATCGTGCCAAGTGCAATAACTTTGAACTTAAGACATTTTAGTGATGTATAAATGAAAAACATTTTTTTTCTATATTAGTACAGTAGTACTCCTAATGTAAATTTGTTATTGACACATTATGAAACTGTAAGTATTTAGAACATTAATTGAGCCTTATGTCATAATAGGTTCAAAATAATGTAATATACAGGTTATTCCATGGCTCACGAGTTATCAGATTTAATTGTAAGCTTAAAGGACGTAAGAAAATATCTGATAAAGATAGGACCCAGTAGACGTACGGGTAATATAATTCAAGTCAAATTACAAGAGGTTGATAGTTTATGTACTCAGTATAGCAGAATCTTAGAGAAAATTGAGAATATTAAAGGTAGTATTAAAGAAGATGAATATTTGTTTATAAAGAAAACTTGTGAGCAATTTGATTCTATACACAAAGAAATTTTGAATTTATGTTCTGTGCAGACTAAGCAACTTTCAAATATGGCGAAATTTGATTTAAAGGTAGCAATTAATTTATTGCCTGTTTCATCTGACGATGAAGATAGCATTAAAAAGCTTATAGATGGGATCGACTACTACAGCTCGGAGTTGGACGACGAGTCTCAAAGAAGGTTAGTGAATTTTGTCTTAAAAAATAGGTTATCACAAGCCGCTAAGTTAAAACTATCCTCTACTTATGACAGCGTTAGCGCTCTTCTTTGTGACATGAAAAACCAATTATTACCAAAAAAGTCTACAACTTCTATTCAACGTAAACTGTATAATTCCAAGCAAAATGACTTATCTATCGATGAGTTTGGTAGACAGATAACCGAATTGTTTGTAGATTTAACAATCACACAGTCGGAGGGCAAAGAAGACGTATTTAAAATTTTGAAACCAATTAACGAAAAACAAGCCATCAAAAGCTTTGCAGAAGGATTAAGAAACCGGAGATTGAGTACTTTAATATCCGCACGTAATTATACCTCACTAAAGGATGCTGTACAAGCAGCTGTAGACGAAGAGACCAGTTCCCCATACACTTCAGGCGATGTTATGTATTTAAACCGCAATAACGCCAATAACAATAATTTCAGGAGCTATGGCTACAGTCATGGCAGAGCTCCTCGCAGAGGTACGCCATCCACAGCAGCGGGCCGCGGCGCTCCAGAACAGCGCGACACCGTTTTCGGTCAGCAGACTGCTGCGGCTGCAGCAGGACGCGGCTGGAGAGGACAACGAGGCAGTGGTTCGGCCAGTCGCGCTGCGACCAAAACTTACTTCAGAACCCGAGGTAGAGGTAATTCTAATGACTCGCACATACATACTTTATCATCTACGGAATCAGATAACATGGTGGATTTAGAAACTGATAACCAGTTTTTTCGAGACTAAAGAAGTAATTTTCAGTACTACTAACTCATGTAGCATCATTTTACATGGCAGAAACCACTACAAATATAGTTGGTTAGTTGATACTGGTGCATCTATTTCGGCAATCAATTATAAACATGTATTGTATCAAAAAATTCCAATCCATAAACATAATATGTATGTCATTGGCCTAGGAGGCAAAGTCCAATCAATTGGATACGTTTATTTACATTTATATTCTAAGAATCAAATGTTGAAACATAAGTTCTATGTTTTCCAATCATTACCTTGTAAGACAAGTGGCATAATTGGCAATGACTTTCTAAACAAATACAAATCGATATTAAACTTTGGTAACAACACGTTATTGTTATGGAATAATAATATGAAAATCTCTTTGCCGTTATATTTTCCAAATAAAAGTACAAGTATAAATATACCAGCGAGATGTGAATCTGTTCATATGTTACATACTAATGAAACCGAAGAAAGTGTTATTTGTACATCCCAATTGAGTGAAGGCATCTTTATAGCTAGTGCATTAGTTAAACCAGTAAATGGGATGTTCCCAATTCGTATCATTAATACAACTGAAAATGATTTAACATTAAACAACATTAACCCGATTATACACAAAGCTACGGATTATGATGTATGTTCATTTCACAAATCTCATAACAATGCAGAACGCGTGAAAAAGTTATTCTCCGTACTTCAGTTGAACCATCTTAATAAAGATGAGAGATTACCCATAGAGAAAATTTGTGCGAAATATGCAGATATTTTTTATCTTGAAGGTGATAAATTGACCTCAACGGAATTATATAGTCATAAAATTATTTTAAAGCCAAACGTTACACCGGTATATACAAAACCTTACCGACTCCCGTACTCGCAAAGGGAAGAAGTAAATAAACAAATAAATAAACTACTAGAGCAGGGTATAATAGAACCATGCAACAGTGAATGGTCAAGTCCCGTACTTCTTGTTCCTAAAAAGTTAGATTCGACTGGAGAGAAGAAATGGCGGCTCGTTATAGACTATCGAAAACTAAACAATTGTATACAAGATGATAAGTTCCCTTTGCCAAACATATCAGACATTTTAGATTCGTTGTCAGGATGTGTTTACTTCAGTCATTTAGACTTAAACCAAGGATTTTACAATGTGGATCTACACAAGGACAGTAGGAAATTGACAGCCTTTTGTTCAGGGCAATTCCAGATGACCCGTATGCCTATGGGCCTCAAAACCAGCCCTAGCGCATTTTCACGCATGATGACCTTAGCAATGTCCGGTCTAACGTATGATAAATGCCTACTATATCTCGACGATCTCATCATTCTAGGAAAATCTATATCGAACCACAATAAAAATCTTATAGACGTATTCGAACGACTAAGGCGAATAAATTTAAAGTTAAATCCATCAAAATGCAACTTTTTAAGAAAAGAATTACTTTATTTAGGGCATATCGTATCTAGTAACGGTGTTTTGCCAGACCCCGCAAAAATTGATATTATAAAAACCTATCCAGTACCAAAAAATGCAGATGAAGTAAGGCGTTTCGTTGCTTTCGCAAATTATTACCGTAACTTTATACCAAATTTTGCCGAAAAAGCTTATCATTTGAATCAATTGTGTAAAAAAAACGCAAAATTCACCTGGCACCCTTACTGTCAAAAATCATTTGAAATTTTAAGAGATAGCATGACATCACCGCCACTTCTTCAATACCCCGATTTTTCTCAGGAAAACCAATTTATTCTACAAACAGATGCATCCGGGTTTGCGATAGGTGCTGTATTATCAAACTCCGACGGGCGTCCGGTTGCATACGCAAGTAGAAGCCTTAATAAGAGTGAAAAGAACTACCCAACCATTGAGAAAGAGCTCCTTGCCATAGTTTGGGCTGTGAAGCACTTTAGGCCATACTTATATGGGCGTACTTTTAAAATAATCACAGACCATAAGCCACTTATTTATTTGTTTAGTCACAAAGATCCCTCAAGTAGGCTTCTTAAATTCAAGCTTATAATTGAAGAATATGATTACGTGTTAGAATATGTAAAAGGTAGAGACAATGTAGCCGCTGACGCTCTTTCTCGACTTACTTTAACTTCAAAAGAGTTACAAGAAATAAATGAAAACATATGCGTAATGACAAGGGCACAGAAACAAAAATTGAACACCATGCCTTCCACTAACATTACAGGGTTGTCTGAAGATCAATTTGTCAACCAACCAAAACTCATCGAAGCGGACAAAAAACCCAAAGGAGTAGTAGAATTAAGATTTATTGACCGTAGGGATATGCAAAAGCTAATAAAAGAAAATCAAATATGTAAAGAAACCAATATTTTCATTTACGTAGAAAGTAAGAAAACTATATACATAAAACCGTCTTCTCATTCGCAAATTACTCGAGCAGAATTTGCTGGAGAGCTGAACAGTTTTTGTAACGAAATGCAAATAGATGAAGTATACTTTTTAAAAAATAAAACAAATTATGTTTTCATTGAAAAACTAGTAACTGAAATAAAAAGCCACGAGGATTGGACGGGTCCTAGATTAATAATAATAAAAGATATTAAACGCATTACTAATAAAGATGATATAAAAGTGATACTCAATGATTTTCATCTTTTGCCCAGTAGTGGGCACGCGGGAATTAGAAGAATGATAAATAATATTCGACAATATTATTTCTGGCCTGGTCTTGAACTAGATGTAAAAACGTATGTAAAGAAATGCCCCGATTGCCAGAAACAAAAATTTACAGTACAAATAAAAGAACCCATGGTTATCACCTCTACCGCGCATACAGCATTTGAGAAAATATTTTTAGATTTGGTTGGGCCGCTAGATAAAGACGATAACAATCATTCATACGTTCTAACATTACAATGCGAATTGTCAAAGTATGTATGTGCATATCCACTAGTTTCAAAAACATCAGCAGAAGTAGCACGTGCATTGGTCAACAACTTTATACTTCAACACGGTGTCCCGAGAGAAATAGCCACAGACAGAGGAACGGAGTTCATGGCTGACACCATGAAAGAGGTATGTACCTTACTTAATATTAAAAAGATAAACTCTACAGCTTACCATCATCAAAGCATCGGAGCACTGGAAAATTCACACAAAAGTCTATCGGCGTTTTTGCGAATTCAGTGTGAACAAAGACCTGAAACATGGAGTACGTGGCTTCCCTTTTGGTGTTTTGCTTACAACACTTCAGTAAATTCATCAACAAAATTTACCCCCTTTGAATTGGTATATGGCAAAAAATGCCATTTGCCTAGTAACCTGTGTAGTACCGTAGAGCCGTTATATAATCACGACAGTTACC
The DNA here is from genome assembly GCA_905475445.1 of Ochropleura plecta. Classification (NCBI taxonomy): domain Eukaryota; kingdom Metazoa; phylum Arthropoda; class Insecta; order Lepidoptera; family Noctuidae; genus Ochropleura; species Ochropleura plecta. Next base: position 16,201,215 of record FR997739.1, read on the forward strand.
CCCTTGAATTGAAATACAGGTTACAAGCATCACAAAGTGAAGCCCGTAACAATTTAATTAATAGCAAATTAATACGAAAATGTTACTACGATACTTATGTTAATTCGACAACTTATAAGCCTAATGACCAATTATTACTAAAGAACGAAACAGGCAATAAACTGACAAGTTTGTACTCAGGACCCTACAGGGTAATAAAAGACATATCGCCAAATGTTGAAATCGAAATCAATGGAAAATCTGATACAGTACATAAAAACAGAACAAAACCCTATTATGTATAATGATACTTACAGAACTGACAATTGTAATACTTAGGTACGTATTAATTAGATAAGTGATATTATATTCATTGTCGAAAGTTTTATGACATACATACATAATTATTACGGAAGGTACTCGTAGATAGGTACCTCAATTTATCCATACAACAACTGTTATTGTGTGTAACTTGTATTATTCAAAGAATATACACGTATATTCGAATTAGTTTTTTTTTTTATGTGTAAACAATATTATAGGTAATCGTAATATTTTAACCTAGAAGGTTATTTTTTTGTTTATTTATGTTTCTAATATTACTTAAACACAATGTAAAAGTGTTTAATATCTTTTCAATGTAAAACTTCAAGTTAAAAAAAAAAAAAAATACACATGTATTGTATTTTTTTTCTTTTCCACGGGGGAGGTGTGGTGGATATATTGTACACTTAGCTATAATCATGTCTATATTTTACTAACTAAAGGTATGACTGTACAACAATATATAAGTGTGTACTCTAATTATAATAAATCAGTATTTACTCAACAGCCGTGTCGTTATCATTTCAACGCCATCCCTACAGTCAAAAGATATGGCTGTTTATGTCGCAAGTTTGCAAGGAACCCCCGGTGCGCGAGACTGACTCGCTTTTGCCTGGTTTTTTGTTTTCCTAGTTGTTTTTCCAACCTCCAATTCAGCATAGAGAAAAAGAAGCGACGGTTGATAAAACGGGTTCCCTCTATCTGGCAGAATCTTGATGCTCCGATTTTTTTTTGGCATAACACACTTAGCATAATTTTCTTTAAACGAACATTTTAAAGGCATAAAACTTATTTGGTATAATTATCGTTTGGCATAATGTTTAAAACTTCGAATTAACAATGGCATACTTTTAAGATGGTAGAATTACATTTAGTATAATTGCGATTGGCAGAGTTCAAATTTCGCCTATTATATTATTTGGTATAATTTCACTTGGCATACTATGCAGACGGCAGTTATGGCTAGGTTAGGTTAGGTTAAAACTGCGACCTCCTACGCACGAGCCGAGCGAGCGTAGCGAGCGGTGCCGCGGCAGCGGCCGGCGAGTGCCAGAAACGACTTGCATTAATAGAAAAAAGAGATTGTTTTAAGTAGGTTACCCGGAACTGAACTAGTTAGATTATGATAATTACTTATTGAATTCAATGACATTATTTCAAATTCAATTAAACAATAACTAAAATAAATAACATTATTTTAAAGTAATAATTAATTAAAATAAATGACAACTTATAATGACAAAGATGATCCTAATTATAAACTTTCTGCGATATGACAATTCTGATGTTTAATGATTATCGATATAAAATATATGCCAAAAGACGATTCTGACTGTGAACTTTCTGCGATATGATGTTTCTACTTTTTAAATATTATGGATATTAAGTTTATGCCTAGAGATGATTCTGACTTACAAAATTATGAGTTTAGACTGTATGATAAATGAGTGTCTGCTAAACAATTTTCTGCGAAGTGAAGTTTATGCCATCCGTTGTTATGCAAAATAAAATTATGACATAAAAAGTTCTGCTATAAAGGGTGGACCCTGATAAAACTGTTTATGAGCGAAAACATTTAAACAAGACCAAATAAACTGTAAACAAAAACAAGCCTCTGACCCTTTGATTGGGTGTTTTATACACTTTTCCCGCAATCAATTCGGCTAGCCACTTTATTTCGAAACCACTGATTTACATATATGTTGTACCTTAACCCTAAATCTAAGTCTAGTCTAGTCTAGTCAGTCCATTTTGTAAATACGTCTTCAAAGTGAGTAAGTGTACGTTTTTTTTTTTCACAGTATCTAATAATTACTAAGCTTGGAACGAAGTTCCTTATCGCGCGTTGCGAAAGGGGGCTAAACGGAAAAATAATTAAGACCGAAAATTGTAACAACACTTTTTGCTTAAGACTAAAAGTTGTAACGACACTATTTGCTATAGTTGTAAGCCGTGCTGCGTGCGCGTGTTTCTCTGTCTGTCTCTCTCTGTCCCTCTCTCTCTTTCTCATAGAAAGCTAGCCAGTTATTTTCGTTTCGTCTTTCTATTTCGCATTGAATAGTGTGGTGTCGCGACGATTACTTTTGTTGAGTGTATACAGGTTTTTTTTGTACACAATAAATAATAACTTCGTTTCATCTGGGTATTCCTTGACACCTCTCAAGTTTTGTACATGTTTGAACGCTATTTATACACATGTAAAACACATTGTACAAAGGCGGACTTAATGCCTTGGGCATTTTCTAGAAGTCAAACTTAGGGTGATGCGAAGAAAAAATCGTAGTAGGAGATGTGACAGAAAATGCTTTATGAATAACTAACTAATAACGGCAAAACTTAATCTAGTTAACAGTCAAGGCTCTCAGTTACAGGTTGCGGGTTGTTCGAAAGAGATAACGCACCCCGGAACTTAGGGCAAAAATAAGGAACTTGGATGGTTTTTAGTCAGTAAAAGTCTGCCTCTCCTCTCCGTTCCGCCCAGAGCGGGAGAAGTACTGAGTTGTAAAAATCAGATAGGCAGTCGCTTCAAGTAAAATACTGATATTCAGCTGCATCAACATAGTTTAGACAGATCTAGGCAAATTGTTGTGTAGTTGCCACGTTGTATGGCAACGCGAAGCCTCTGGCCAAAGTAAAAGCCAGCCCTTGGGTCACGCGAAGTGTCATCCAATTTCCTTAAAAAGGCTGTGAGCACAAGGACCTCACGGTCCCAGAGCTTTAACCCAAAACGGCTCGAAAATATAGTTACCAATAAGGATACTATATTTACGCCGCTTGAGGTTCTCTGCAGCCGCAGCAGCAGCGCCAGCGCAGCACGAAGAGCTAGGAAGATGGGATGGCGCAAGAGTATCGACGCACGTTGCGTCCCACAATAAAGGCCTACCCAACTTCCACGGAAACAAAGACATGCCGTGCGGTCTTTTAATTTTTGTTGTTTAAGCTGGCAATGTAGTGGGAGCCATTTGTTTTATAATCCTTTCAACTAAATAAGCTTCATAAAGATTACAATGGAATATCGCAGCTTCGATATATAAAGCTTATTAGTCGAAGAGACCGAAGCCAATGTCGTCGTCAGACTCCTCATGTTCTTCCTCCTTCTTTTCCTCCTTAAGGAGAGCTTAAAATGACTAGTATAACGTGGATGCACTGTGAGTACACTAGGACATTTCTACCTAACTCTTCGAAAATAAACATACGTGATGTTATATTACACAATTTCCAAATGACTCCTAAATTTATTAGTCGTAAAAACTTACTTCACAGTCAATGAGTACCTAAAAGGCATATTTTAATTTATACATTTTTGTATTCTTTCACTATTTCCAATTAATTTAATTGTGTTATTCATTCTAATTTAATTTGAACGCATTCAATTTGTGTGTATTATTTTACTACTTTTTATGAAATTGCAAATAGAAAATTCACCCCTGACGGCCACATTATAGCGTTAATTTTATTTATATTTACATCTTTCTTTTTGAGGTTTGAAATCTTTAAATAACTTCCCCCGATGTGCGAGTATCAGACTTGTACTGACTTAAACTCATCCATGTTCTTTCTTTTGCCCTTTATGTTCGTTTATCTTTCGAACAACCCGCAGCCCTGGTATAGGTATTGACATTTGTACCTATGTTCTGCAAATACAATTATTTGATGCAGTTTTATTGATACGTATTCAGATGCAAGTTATCCGAAAGCTAACCTCGTCCCAAATACGGGAGTTTGTGTGGACTTGGTAAATAACGAGCTCGTTCATTAGTGGCCATTGAGAATTGGAGCCGTGGAAACATGGCAATGTTTACAACAGAGATAATAGATACGATCGCGATTAACTAGAAGTTTAGTAGTATGTTGTATATGCAAATGGTGATACAATAAAACATTATGTACATTTAACCTAGTGAGCGCCATTTTCTTTTTATAGTTCCTTACCTCAAAAGGAAAAAATGAAATCAGAAGGGTTACCATGACATCTTATAGCAGTTCTTATTCCTGTGTGAGAAAGAGATGGTGCTAGACACCCTGTATAGCTCTGTCTCTTTCCCTCAGTGGAATAAGTTCTGTTTTAAGACGTCGTGGTAGGGCAGCAGATCACTTTTTTGTCTGTCTTTCTGTCAAGTCAAGACTCTCCAGGAACGAATTGAAATGAAATTGAAAGTAAAACCATATACTCAAGCCTGTAGTTCTTTAGAGCTGTGAATAAAGCAGCCGTCTATATCCATACGGTTAAAAGATAGACAGAGAGTTCCATACAAACTTGTCCAGTTTTTATAATCCTTACTAATATTATAAAATAAATAAAAAAATAATATTATTATAAAAGTGCAAGTGAGTTTGTTTGTTACGTTTCACGCCTAAATGGCTAAACCGATTTTGATGAATTTTGGTACAGAGATAGTTAGGACCCTGGAGACGGACAAAGGCTACTTTTTGTCTCTTTTTAACCCCCCACTTTCCTAAAATGTGAAGTTGGAGTTTGTATGGAGCATTCTGCAATTTTCTAAGTATAAAGCTAAAAAATGGTATGCGGACTTTTTTTTGTGTGAATGAAATTATTTAAAAAAAAAACGATTAAGATATGAGGGAGAGAAGGAAGAAAAAAGAAAACATAGTATTGCTACTACAATAAATAAGGCGCAAGGCTAAAAACTACAGGTAGCAGATAAAGCGAGCGCAGCCGCGGGTAAAAGCTAGTACTAAATAACGCTTTAATTAAATACCTGCATAAAGCCTATTGCTTGGGTTATGTCGCAGCCTAATGTTGAGTAATGATAGGAGTGGATTGCTTCATTGCTCGTGGTTAAGTATCTCGGGGCGATCATTAGGTTAAGCCGCACTTGTATAGGTTAGTCTGTGGATGGGTGTCCATCCATACCTCGCAAATCACGCTTAAGCTAAGCAAGAAAGTTTCAGCTCTTTCTTTCTTTCTAAACTATTAGTATTCAGCTGCATCCGGTTGGACTGGAAGCCACTTCCAAACGCAGGTAAAAAGGCTTGCCAGATAATCCTTACTAATAATATAAAAGCGAAAGTGAGTTTGTTTGTCCGTTTTTTACGTATTCACGCCTAAATGGCTAAACGATTTTTACGATTTTAATGAATTTTGGTACAGAGATAGTTAGGAAAAAAAGGGAGATATGAGGGAGAAAGAGGAAAGAAAAGGGAAAACTTAGCTTTGCTTTTACAATAAATAAAGCTCAATGGCAAAAACTACAGGTAGCAGGTACCTGCAAATCAGGAAAGGGGAACTGTGTTACCCCGAATTTAACACGAACGAAGCCGCGGGCGAGTGCCGTGTGGTGCCGGCCTAAGAGAATAGCACCAACCCAACTCTGCCCGCGGGTGTCGTAAAAGGCGACTATGGAACACAAAACCGGGGGGTGGGCAGCAGCGCCCCCTACATAGCAAACCAACAACCAAACTGCGATTCCCGGCCGCCTCGCTAATTCCTGGCCATGGCAGCGGCCATGGTAACGGCGGGGCAGGGGGTGCGAAGAATCACCGGGCTACGGCAGGCTGCCACAAAGATCTGACCCTGGCAACGTATAACGGATGCACTCTGAGGCTTGACCACCATCTAGCGCAGTTGGAAGTGGAGTTAGAGAACATTAAATGGCATGTTCTAGGGTTATGTGAAGTCCGTAGAGAGGGGGAGGACACCGTAACCCTGGACTCGGGCCATCTTCTCTACTTTCGCGAGGGGGATAAGAAATCCCAGGGTGGCGTAGGTTTCCTCGTCAATAAAGCCCTCTCTAACAACGTTGAAGAAATCTCCAGTGTGTCGACCAGGGTAGCGTACCTGATCCTTCGGCTGTCCAAGCGCTACAGCATGAAGGTCATTCAGGTTTACGCACCGACCTCGACACACCCGGATGATGAAGTGGAGGTTATGTATGAAGACATATCCAAAGCCTTACACAACACCACCAAGGCCCACTTCAATGTTGTTATGGGGGACTTTAACGACAAGGTGGGAACACAGACTGGCAACGAATCCCGTATAGGCCCGCATGGTTATGGAGTTAGGAATCACAGGGGGCAAATGCTTGTCAACTTCCTTGAGAAGGAGGGACTGTTCTTAATGAATTCTTTCTTTAAGAAACAGCCTCAAAGAAAGTGGACATGGAAAAGCCCCGACACTGTGACTAAAAAATACTAAAAAGCAAAAAATAACTTACTCAATTTATAACACTATCCCCTACTTACCTACTAACTACTTATTCTTTCCGCTTACTGCTTGGTTTCAAGTCGGTGCCAAGCCACAGCTCTTCAATTTAGCACATTTTAGATTATCAATATATATATATGGTTTGGCACCGACTTGAAACCAAGCAGTAAGCGGAAAGAATAAGTAGTTAGTAGGTAAGTAGGGGATAGTGTTATAAATTGAGTAAGTTATTTTTTGCTTTTTAGTATTTTTGGAAGTCGGTTTTTTTTAACGTAGTTTTTTTATTTTTTGCTTTTTAGTGAATGATTTTAAAAATATAGATCCCTTGAAACGGGGACAGAAAAAAAGCTCGTCTTCAAAGTAATGCTTCGCGTAATGCTATTTCACGTTCTTTGGACACAGAAAGATCGTGAAGAACTTTTATTGACTATTATATATACCATCAATGCTGTGGACGAGTCACGAGAATCGTCAACTTATGGTAAGCGCCCTCCACATAATGTCATTCCTGCGGATGTTAATAACTGTGGAGGACTACCTATTACATAGCATTAATATAGGTGTAGGCTCAAGGGTGATGCTAAGGAGAAATATGGCAGTCTCAGATGGTTTAGTCAACGGAGCAATGGGTGTTATCAAAAAAATTAAATGGCCAGCTCTTTGTCGAGATCAATTAGAAATAGGAGAACTCCTAAGCAGTGTTAATGGGTCCACCCTTTATAGCAGAAGTTTTTATGTCATAATTTCATTTTGCATAACAACGGATAGCATAAACTTCATTTCGCAGAAAATTGTTTGGCAGACACTCATTTATCATACTTACATTCAAAACTCATAATTTTGTAAATCAGAATCATCTCTTGACATAAATTTCATATCCATAATATTTAAAAAGTAGAAACATCATATCGCAGAAAGTTCATAGTCAGAATCGTCTTTTGGCATATATTTCATATCGATAATCATTAAACGGCAGAATTGTCATATCGCAGAAAAATTATAGTTAGAATCATCTTTGTCATTGTTTGTTGTCATTTATTTTAATTATTTTAATCTTTAAAATAATCTAATTTATTTTAGTTATTATTTAATTGACTTTGAAATAATGTCATTTATTTTAGTTACTATTTAATTGAGTTTGAAATAATGTCATTTATTTTGGTTATTATTTCATTGAGTTTGAAATAATGTCATTTATTACAATAAGCAATTATCCTAATCTAAATAGTTCAGTTTCGGGTAACCTACTAAAACAATCTCTTTTTTCTATTAATGCAAGTCGTTTCTGCCACTCGCTGGCCGCTGCCGCGGCACCGCTCGTTTCGCTCGCTCGGCTCGTGCGTAGGAGGTCACAGTTTTAACCTAACCTAACCTAGCAAATTCTGCCATCTGCATAGTATGCCAAGTGAAATTATACCAAATAATCATCACTCTAAATGAACATAATGCTAAACGGTATTATGCGAAATTTGAACTCTGCCAATCGTAATTATACTAAATGTAATTCTGCCATCTTAAACGTATGCCATTGTAGATTCGAAGTTTTAAACATTATGCGAAACGATAATTATATCTAATAATGTTTATGCATTTAAAATGTTCGTTTAAAGAACAATATGCTAAGTTTGTTATGCCAAATAAATTTCGGAGCATCAAGATTCTGCCAGATAGAGGGAACCCACGTGAAATATCTGATGTTTCAGGTGCACCAGGCGGAGAACGCACACCCATGTTACTCTGGGCAAAAGGGCTGTAGGCTATGATGTGAATGTTCGTTTATAATTTATTTAACAATCACAGAAAATCATTTAACACTATTAAACCTAAACGTTAATGAGATTTACCTTCAAGGTAAATAGCCTCAAGGAATACTATTCTCTATCCATATCTAATATATAAAATTTCCGTGTCACAATGTTAGTTACCGTACTCCTCCGAAACGGCTCGACCGATTCTTATGAATTTTTGGGTACATATTGGGTAGGTCAGAGAATCGGTTAACATCTATTTTTCATACCCCTAAACCTCAGCGGGTGAAACCGCTGGGCACAGCTAGTGTACGTATAATTTTGAAAGAATTTTCTCTGAACTCCTAACCTTTGAGGAGTTGTACCTTCCATCATCAGCTCGTCCATAGGAAATCATCATCAAACGCAAATAATTGAACAAACTGTATGATATTGTCTGAAACGTAACAGTTATATGCTTATAAATTGAGTGTTCTTCTCGATTTCCTTGGGATCCCATCATCATATATTATGCTGACTAGATGACCAGGGTACCAATTTGAATATGTACACTAACGAACAAAAAAAAAAATTACGCAAATCGGATTAGAAATGTTAAAGTTATCGACATACTGATTTGCAAAGTATCGCTAAAAGAACATCGTCCAAATAACATCGTCCAAACAACAATAATGCTTATAAAATAAAAACTACTTGACCAAACTGAAAGAAATTTTTATGGGACCATCTGGCAGCTATTTCGCGTCGAACAAAAAAAGAATCACGCAAATCGGTCCATCAACCGCGGCGTAATCGATGTACATACATAGAAAAAAAAAAACATACCGGCCGAATTGAGAACCTCCTCCTTTTTGGGAAGTCGGTTAAAAATGAGATCGACTTCATCATGACGGATAGCAAGCACATATTCAGAGATGTCTCAGTGATCAACAGGTTTAATACCGGATCTGATCACCGACTTCTCCGAGGCTCTCTGAATATCAACTTAAAGCTTGAAAGAAGCCGACTGATGAAGTCCACGCTCCGACCTAACCCAATCCATATCATGGCGGGCACCGAGAAGTTCCAGCAGCTTCTCGGGAATAGATTTGTTGCCTTGGAACCCACTGACGACGTTGACGAGAGCCTACACAATCTGGTCGAAACTCTGAGGGATGAGGGCATCAAGTTCTGTAGGGCGCAGCGGACTGGCAGGATATCCAAACTCTCGGCTGAGACTCTCGGGTTGATGACAAAAAGACGGAAAACCACCCATGCGACTTCGTCGGAGAGGTCAGACCTGAACAAGGAAATTGCGAAGATGGTACGGCGCGACCTTCGGAGCTCCAACACACGCCTCATCGAAGAGGCGATAGAGCGAAACCGAGGGTCTAAAGTATTCACTCAGCAGCTTGGCAGGAGCCACCTGACGAAGCTAAAAACGCACGACGGGAGGACCGTATTGTCAAAGCCAGAGATCTTCGCCGAGATAGAAGATTTCTACGGCCGATTATACGCTGCACATGCCTCTCATTCCCGACGAGATGACCACGATTCCAGAGCCACCCTGACTCGCCACTACACCCACGAACTGCCTGACATCAGTCAAGACGAGATCGTGTCAGCTCTGAGGCAGCTTAAAAATGGAAAAGCCCCCGGTGAGGACGGAATAACATTAGAGCTTTTGAAAGCTGGAGGATTCCCTGTTATACAGGAACTACAGAACTTCTTCAACGACGTCCTTCACAGTGGGAGAACTCCAAAGGCGTGGAGCGGGAGTTTGGTGGTGCTCTTTTTCAAGAAGGGTGACAAAACCCTCCTTAAGAATTACAGACCCATCTCGCTCCTGAGCCATGTCTATAAGCTGTTCTCACGAGTGGTCACGAATCGTCTCGCCAGAAGACTCGACGAGTTCCAGCCGCCGGAACAGGCCGGGTTTCGCGGAGGATATGGCACCATAGACCACATTCACACAGTGAGGCAGATTATACAGAAGTCCGAAGAGTATAATCAGCCCCTGTGTCTGGCCTTTGTGGACTATGAGAAGGCCTTTGACTCTGTCGAAACCTGGGCTGTTCTGGAATCCTTACAGCGATGCCAAGTAGACTATCGTTATATTGAGGTGTTGAGATGTCTATACGAAGCCGCCACCATGAGTGTCCAAGTACAGGACCAGCAGTCTAAACCGATCCAATTGCGCAGAGGAGTGAGACAGGGGGATGTTATATCCCCGAAACTGTTCACCAGCGCGTTGGAGGATATGTTTAAGACGCTTGACTGGAAAGGAAAGGGCATCAACATAAACGGCGACTACATCTCACACCTACGATTCGCAGATGACATAGTCTTAATGGCGGAGTCGCTAGAGGAGCTGAACCAGATGCTGGACGGCCTAGCTTCAGCCTCGCGACGTATCGGTCTTGGCATGAATTTGCACATGGCACATTGATCCGATGCCGGTCGTCGTACATGGTCACCTTCTCGAAATCGTTTCTGAGTACACTTACCTCGGGCAGATTCTGCAGTTAGGTAAAAACAGTTTCGAGAGGGAGGCCAAGAGGAGGATCCAGCTGGGCTGGGCAGCGTTTGGGAAACTACGCCGAGTCCTCTCGTCATCCATGCCGCAATGCTTGAAAACAAAAGTTTTCAATCAGTGCGTCCTACCCGTCATGACCTACGGAGCCGAGACATGGACACTCACGGCAGGGTTGGTCCATCAGTTCAAAGTCGCTCAGCGAGCTATGGAGAGAGCTATGCTCGGAGTTTCTCTGAAGGATAGAATCCGCAACGAATACATCCGACAGAGAACCAAAGTTATCGACATAGCTCAAAGAATCAGCAAGCTGAAGTGGCAGTGGGCTGGCCATATCTCACGAAGAACCGACAACCGTTGGGGTAAACGTGTTCTTGAGTGGAGACCGCGACTCGGCAAGCGTAGTGTAGGACGCCCTCCAAACAGGTGGGATGACGATCTAAGAAAGACTGCAGGCAGATGCTGGATGCGGCAAGCTGAAGACAGGGCGCTATGGCGCTCATTAGGGGAGGGCTATGTCCAGCAGTGGACTAATATAGCCTGATGATGAAGCCGCGGGCAAAAGCTAGTGATATTATATTTTACTGTCACGGATATATCACTATAGTAACGATTGATAACTTAAAAAAAACCAACCAAGATTCCGTACAAACGGTAAACGGCCATATCTTTTGACTGTGTAAACTTAGAAGGTTGATTTTTTCACAGCTCTAAGGGATCACAGTTTTTAGTGTATGGTGTAATTTTCAACTCATTATCTTCACGCGTTACCGCTATCAAGGGCATAGACAGACAGGCAGACGGACAACAAAGTGATCCGACAAGGGTTCCGCTTTTCTCCTTTTGAGGCACAGAACCCTAAAAAAAACTTAACAATTTTGTTAGTGTAGTGATGACTCAGTCCAATTTAATAAAGATCCTGCAAGTTGAAGGCTATCATGTACAGACGCCTGCACATCAAGCTACTACAATCTGTTAGATTTCTTTGATAGATTTTCGACTTTATTTCTAAAGTATAAGGTTCAAGGTTCATTGGGAAAAATTGACAGTTTCGGGTAGCTTGACCTGCAGGCGTCTGTACAACAAAATCAATAGAGCCGGACGCTATGCGTGCCTGTAGTCAATATTTAATACCTTGTTCATGAAACATCAAATAAGTCTATGGAATGATAGACGTTTCAATCCAGTATTAGAAAAATGTAGACATAGCTTGCTAAACTTTTTTTAAAAAAAAAAAACGTTGCTCACACTGGGATTTCTCCTGTATCGTGGGTGCGTTTACAAACATTTAAACTTACATACACAAACAGCCAGACCCGAAGCAACTATCTGCAGGTCATACAAATATTTGTTCCGTGCGGGAATCGAACCCGCGACACGCAGCGCAGCAGTCTATCGCTCAGCCACTGCTCCAACCATGTCGTCAAGTCTCTGACACACCCACAAACACATTTTTATTTTTTTTAATCTTTTATATTTACCTGAAAACTTATTTTATTTATTTAATCTTTTTTACTCCTATGACCGAAATGGATGTCTTTACTTGTTCAAAGAAACATAACTAATACTTTATAGCCCGGTAGTCAAATCTCATAGGGCAGTTGACAAACTCGTGACGGAAGCGGAGAGGAGTGTCAGACTTTTACTGACTAAAACCACCTGTGTTCCTTCTTTTACCATTGATGTTCCGGAGCCGCGGTATTTCTTTCGAACAACCCTCAACCCCGGCAGGCCCCCTAACCCAACGACGAATCCTTATTTACAGGCCAAGCTATGGGTTATATAAGGTAGGACGCTAGCCGCGCCCTTCGTGTGGGCGCATCGACATCCGTAAGCCCACCAGGCACAGCACTCGTTTCGAAGGATCCTCTCTTTTCAATGCAGGCTGCAGAAGTTTGCACCCTGTCCCTGATCCCTCTAAACTGTATGGAGTGCAATACTTCAGACTCTACCTCTTAAGTTGTCATCAGTTCCGGGGTTGCGGGTTGTTCGAAAGAGGTACAAATAACTTCCCCCACTCTAGGCGGAGCGGGATGGACTGTCAGACTTGTACTGACTAAAACCCACCCATGTTCTTTCTATTGCCCTTTACGTTCCGGGGCCGCGGTATCTCTTTCGAACAACCCGCAACCCTGGCAGGCGGTGGCCCTGGCAGGCCCCTCTGCTTTGCTGACATATCTTTGGGAATAGCATATTTTGACATATCTTACTCACGTGGAACACTAACGCGCCGTCGACACGGCCTGTCGTCAATAGAAGGACGGACGGTGAGCTACCCATTGCTCACCGTCCACAGGCCCGTATAGAAACCCCTTACAAAAGTATTAATTAAGGTAGCTACAAAAACGCTATAAAGATTGTCAGAGACAATTAAAATAATAACCCACGCCATTTATGACTGCTATTTCTATGGTATTTACTATTCTTGTTAATGAAAATAATTCATTAGCAAATCAACAAGGGATCAGAACGAAATAGGTTGAATTGGATTGTTAACCGTTATTTATATTACTTATTTTACTTTATTTGTATTACTCAACAAAATAACTACTTCGTTAGGTCTCGCGGTCGTAAGCGCGATTGCTGAGCACGGAGTCCTGGGTTCGATTCCCGTGTTGAGCATTAAGTGATATTGAGTTTTTCTATTCAGAAATCTACAGTGTAGCAGGCCGAAGTTTGGAATTACCAACAACATCTGCCGGGTTCGCTAATTATTTCACAAGGGCCACCTACGGAACCCTTTTTTATTTTTATTTTTTTGGGGTGGGATATCACCAAATAACTTCCCCCGCTCTGGGCGGAGCGGAGGGGGTGTCAGACTTGTACTGACTAAAACTCACACATGATACTTCCATTGCCCTTTACGTTCCGGGGCCGCGGTATCTCTTTCGAACAACTCGCAACCCCGGCAGGCCCCTCTGCGACCTAGGTAACCCTCAACTATCCAAATATATAAGTCCAATACTCCAGTTTATATGTATATAATATTTACTACCGAATAATAGTCTTTTTTTTCTAAGTAAAATGGGTGCAACATTGTCCAAAGTCCTTTCAACAAAGAAACCAATAAAGTGTCAATAGAAAAAATATAAGAACTTAACTATAAAAGTTTGCAAAACAATATACTAATGCCAATGGCTCGGTGCCTGTATAAAAGAGACAATAGCTCAGCGGTCAGGGTGTTGATTGATTAAAGGTCGTGGGTTGAAGACCCGGCTGTTGAACTTATCTGGTGAACCCATTTCTTATGAAAGCGCAAGCCTTGTCTGGGATATAAGTCATGCATGCCAGTTTGATAACAAACTTATTATCCTTACTAATATTATAAAAGCGAATTTGAGTTTGTTTGTTTGTTACGTCTTCACGCCTAAATGGCTAAACCGATTTTGATGAAGTTTGGTACAGAGATAGTTGGGACTCTGTAGACGGACAGAGGCTATTTTTTTTAAAGTGACAAATGAGGGAGAAAGAGAGGAAGGGGGAGCTGTGTTACCCCGAATTTAACGCGAGCGAAGCCGCGGGCAAAAGCTAGTTAGATATAAACTTGAACTACAGCGTCTATCAAAAAGGTGTGGTCAATGTGGTCATGGCCGCGAAAAGATATTCAACTTTGATATTATCATTGAATTTTCATTTACAATTTTTTTATCCTGTACATCTTCGATTTTGACACAAGAATTCTCCCTGACAAGCGGGCGTATGACACGAGACAGAATGATTTGTTACCAAGTAGTAACAAGTATTGGCTCACAATTTTCTTCATTTCTCGCATTTATAATATTACTAGTAATATCTAAATATGCGAATGCGAATGTTTTTGAGGATGTATGGATGTTTGTTTTGATTTCACGTCAAAACGGCTAAACGGATCTTGATGAAATTTGGCACAGAGGTAGATTATAGTCTCGAATAACACATATCTAGGGCGCCAGCCAGTCAGTCATAAATATTTGAATGACTCTGCCTTTAACCTTTTCTGTAAGTCCAAAAATACGGAACAAATATTCTCTCTATCCTACCAACTTAGAGACTGATTGCTGTTGAAGTTCTTTTGCATACTAAAACAAAACAAAAAATGCACCAGCTGTTTGTTTTTCCAGTTAAACGTGAAGGAAAATGGGTCAAAATACTGCGCGGTCAGAAACTGGTCATCTTTCACTGACAGGAATGACTGAACAAAGCAGTTGCAATATCTCTTAAGCAATGAGTTTTTCGAAGACTACAACACAACAGCTACAACAATAAATGTTGTTTGTTAGGTTTGAAGAAAAAGTATGATAAATATGTCGGAAATTGGCCTTCGAAAACATAACACAACCGGTATAAGTATACAATAGTCTGACCAGGGTAGCGGGTCGTCTGAAGTTCCGGGTTGTTCGAAAGAAATGCCGAGGCCCTGGAACATAAAGAACAAAAGAAGGAACATGGGGGGTCGTAGTCAGTAAAAGGCTGACACTCCCCCCCCCCCTCCGCTCCGCCCAGAGCGGGGGAAGTTACTTGATGATTTCTTATCCGCAAAAAGAAAAACATGGTCTTACTTAGTTACCATTTTATTAAAATCTGTTCAGTTAGGACGTAATAAGGCAGGCTTTCCCAAATATGTTAAGTTCAGCTTTCAGTCTTAACCGGTCCCGGGACTAAAGACTGTGTTTTCAGAGGCTCGGAGGAAACTCAGTATACAAAAAAATTGGTTGTTTGTAAAGTAGGTTTACGATCGAGATGTTTACGTGAAAACGTCTTATTGGTGATATAAGTTATGACCAATAAGACGATCGATCGATCGATCGCGCTCGTGAGGTTTTGGTGTGACACAAGTTTCTGAACATGTCACCCGACTAAAACGATTTTAAAGACGTTATCACGTCAAAACTCGCCCTCGTCATAATTTATTCAACTTTAAGCTACTCAAGCATAACAAATAATCCGCATGTACCAGGAACCCATGACTAACCAAGCGATAACAAAGCAAAGCTTATCCTTAATGCCGCTGACTACGTGACAAAAAGGACGGAATCAATTCAAACAGTTTATTTCGAAATACAGTGTGTATCAGAAATGAGTTGTCATATTTAAGGGTGTGGTGGTTACAGACTACCAAAAAATACAACTTTTTTTCATTCAGTCCTCGACTTAATTTTAATTGAATTATAATGAATCCAAACATATGAGACATCATCATCATTTTCCTGCCCTTGTCCCTCTCTAATTTTGGGGTCGGCGCAACACATTTTCTTCTTCTATTCTCCCCTATCAGACGTCACGGCATCATTTACTCCTGTCTCCTTCATATCATTCCTTACAATAATCCATCCATCTTTTCTTTGACCTTCCGTTCGCTCTCCGTCCATCAACATTCAGATCCATCATTCTTTTAGTCACATGTGCTTCGTCCCTCCTCATTACATGTCTATACCAAGACAAACGACTCTCTTTCAATTTTTCTGTACTGTTACAGAAAAATTAAACTTTCAAACTTCCTCTAATATACTCATTCCTTCCTTTATCCATTCTTGTCACTCCACACATCTATCTCATCATTCTCATCTCCTCTACATGCAATCGTTTTTCATCCACCTTTTTTACAGCCCCGCATCCTGCCCCATACAGAACAACAGGTCATCTAGTAAGAACTAGTATAGAACATATGAGACAAAATGTCGGCTATTAGTTTTCCGACAACGTCGGAGAAAATTGTTCACTTTGATGATCACCTCAAAAATGTCTGAAACAGGCTGTATAATGTTGTTGGTACGATTTAATCCCTCTGAGCGGAGTCAATCGAGAATTAATCCGAGTCGGGAGCGAAGATTTGGAGTAAAATGATTTTTAATCTTTTAAAAGCTGCTGCTGGCTGGTTATGTTTTTGTGGCTGTTCCATGTGTTCAAAAGGATTGGGAAGGTTTATTTCTCTGAGCTGACAAAGGAGTATTTAATTTACCATAGAGTTCTTTTTAAAATTTGCATGTAGCTACATGTGAATTTTAGGGGTTAACACCTAGGGCTTTTTCCGTAAAACATTAAAACTTACTTTTGTTTTTCTTCTAAAACTTACATCGTCTGGCCAGGCGTTTAAAAACCAATGTTCCTCAAATTGTTTTTAAAACGCTGGGTTAGGTCGCCAGTCTCTTGAGACGGGGTTTGCCGTAAGCAAACCGTCATTGCTGGGGTGATTGTGTAGAATGTAGTTATGACCCCGCACCCCAGCCAGAAGAAATGACAAGGAACACCGTGTGATTTAGTCAATAGGAGTCTGTCAGACCGATCACGATCGATGATTTCAAAAGGAAAAAAAAAGGTTGCCAGTCTCACTTTACGCAGCTGAATACTGGGCTCTTTCACGACATTTAACTCGAGTTGCCTTAACTGCAGATGCCACCAGCAAGAAAAAAAATTTTCTCTATGAAGATCATCTCTTCAACGAGACATGAGAACACGTCTACTCCAACGGTCATCGGTTCTACAGCTTATAAGGCCAGTCAGCCAGCCTGCCTATAATAATCCTTACCAATATTATAAAAGCGAAAGAGAGTTTATTTGTGTGTTTGTTTGTTACGTCTTCGCGCCTAAATGGCCAAACCGATTTTAATGAATTTTGGTGCAGAGATAGTTGGGACCCTGAAGACGGACATAGACAATTTTATTTTAAAAGTGAGAAATGAGAGCGAAAGAGGACAGAAAAGGGAAGACTTAGCTTTACTATTACAATAAATAAGGCGCAAGGGCAAAAACTACAGGTAGCAAGTACCTGCAAATCCGGAAAGGGGGCCGTGGGCTAAAGCTAGTTTTATAATATTAATAATATGTTTTTTCCATAAAATAGATTTAAAGTTCAGTAAATAGAATATGACCTTTTATAAGAAGTTTGTCATAAATAAGGTCCGATCGGTAGCGGCAAAAATAAACATTGTTTAAAAGTAATTTGCTTAAGTAAAATGTGTTTTAGTAATTTTCTCAACCCAACAGTACAAGAAAAGACTGCCTCGTTGGTGTAGGAATCGCAAGCGCTACTGCTGACCGTGAGTTCCTAGGTTCAATTCTCGGGTCAGACAAGGTGTTATTGAGTATTTCCGTCAGGAGTTATTCAGTAGCTACCACGGTATCTTGATAAAAACGTAACTGACAAAATACGGGTATACTATAACTACATAGTGTAAATCTTGCTTACCCAGCGTAAATTACAGGCGTGATGTTTTGTTGAAAACTACATCCAAAATAATGGTATGTAGTACAAAAATATAACAGTGCAAAAAAGGCTCATTAAAAAACTCTTATTTAAACACTAATTGCCCGTATTTACTCACAATAATCTCAGTATTACTGAAATGTACTGTTATCTTGAGTCATTTCTTGTTAAATAATACTTCTTAAGTCACTGATAAGATTCGTCTAACTCGCCGATAAAAATATTACGTCATGAACTATCGCATTGATACCATACTTTTTAGTAAAAAAAGAAATGATAATTATAAACTGTTACTTTTTCTATAAATACTCTGTGAAAAAAAAAGCAAAAGACTCCAACATTCCAATTTCAAATTAAGAAAAAAAAACTTACACGGGATATTGAAACCGGTTAGTACCAAGATTCTACCAAGTCAGACCAATAAATCAATTTAAAAAAAAGGTGAAAAAGTTATTGTTTTGTCAGCCTAAAATTTAAAACCTTTGCCAATTAGGAACAGGGAAAACAGGGCTTTTAGTCTAGTACGGTGACGTATCGTATCACCGGACGGGCGACTGCAAACTCAGTCTCACATTGAACATTGGTGCGTACAGACGATTTGACGTTTCGTCTAGCGGGAACGTGCGCGCGAGAACTTAGTGAAACTGGAAATTTATAAAACAATCTCTAGTATTTTGTTTTAAAAACTTTACTTGTCTGTGGTTTCAATAACGTTTTTAAATACGTGCGACTTTTTGTTCTGTTTAAAAAGTTTCGTGAACAAATAATTTGTTTTTTGTTTTCTACGGATCTACTTATTGGTAAGTTATTAAAGTTTGTTTATTTTCTAAATATATTGTAGTGAGAATAAATCTTTATTTAGTGGTAATAATGTTACAAGAATATTAAGGTATTTTTAAAAATAAATAGTCATCCTTTCTAATGTACGTCCTTTTAGTTTACTTAAATACTTTTCAGATTTCGATTCCGAATCTAAATCCGAATCTTCAGTTTTTTTTTTAATTATTAACGATGGCATCATGTATTTATTTGCATATCGTTTCCAGCAAAACGCATAAATTATCTTCAGCCAATGATCATTACCATTGAAACGGCCAATAAATCTTAATAATTAATACTAACAACTGTCACTTTTACGTTCAACTCTATCGTATTTAATTTTTATTATAAATGAAATATGAATTTTAGTATTTTCAGGAAAATTCCGCGAAATAGTTTTTCAGATGGATTTATGTAACTGTAGTTGCTTGGACCACGCTATGTCATTTATAGTTATTGAATTGACGTTTGAAATAACTTATAGATATTTGAAAGAAATAAAACTAAAACCTTGAGTCTATGCTTAGAAGATTTGCAAATAAATCTACAAAACACGAAATTTTAAAGATTTTTTCTTTCAACTATCACTTTTCTTACATCAGGAGTTTGCGCTGGATTTAATGTAATTTATTCATAGGGCGGTACCTTGGCGGCTTAAAATTCACATCAAAGAAGATAGCAATATTGTTAAGCTTTATCGGCAAACACCACGATCTCTTAGTAATCTAGATGCGGAAGATAGGGAGATCAGAGAGTAGAGATTCTACTTAAAAGAGTTTTTAAAGATTTCCTTAAACATGAATGAAAGAAACAAAGGAAAAAACTGTCATATCAGAAATAAGACAAGTGTTTTAAGTTAAAGTCATATAACTTCGCCATAACTTGAATTTTTTCATTTGAAATTGGTTATCGTAATTTTGATTAACAATATTATTAGGTTTCTATACTAAGAAAAGGGGTTTCTGCTTGCCAGGGTTGCGGGTTATTCAAAAGATATACCGTGGCCCCGGAATACAAAGCGCAAAAGAAGGAACATGGATGGGTTTTAGTCAGTAAAAGTCTGACACTTCCCCTCGCTCCGACTAAGGGCAGCTACTTGATGATTACCCATCCCAAAAAAAACAAAATGGCTCTTCACTAGAGGTAGATAATTATAGAATTTCATCCGTCCAATACAATGATCCGTAAATTGAGTAACCGTTTGATTTGAAGAAAGATTATGTATGGTGTACTTTAATCATTCATGAGCGATTCTCGATAGATAAAAAAATACACATCTATTTTTCCCCATTTTCTACCAAAGAAACGGTAGCCAAGCAAAGGAAATTCTTATCATCCAGTTCTATTCAGTCTGTCCTACACGAAACATTAGTTCTGGACCTTGGAGGTCCTATTTTCTAACTAGCACTGCCATTAAATGTAGCCAACCGGAATAGTGTTACGTTGCTGACCGAAATTCGTCTTGAGTAAAGCTGTGGCTTACATGGAAACTAGAGTTGCAAGGTCCATTTTATCCAAACAGCATTGACTAAGTTAGGCTAGTGCTTAATTTGTTATTTGAACATACTGTGTCTTATCAATCTGTCCTAGGTCTACTGGAAGAGGTGTTTTAGAGTTGACGAACCTCTTGGTCTAGTGGTTAGTGGCCCTGACTGCTGAGCCGGAGGTCGTGGGTTCGATTCCCACCCAGGACAAAATTTGTGTGATGAGCATGATTGTTTGTTCTGTGTCTGGGTGTGATTTATCTATAATATCGATACCTTTGGGTAGAAAGGTCGTATAAACCAAAACCTGACTTTTCAGGAGAGCAGAAAAACAATTATTTTTTTACATAAAAATTCATAACTTTTTTGTATTAGAAGTTATAAAAAAATGATCTATGAGAAAGGTTCTTACAATTTGCTAATGAAAAAGGTTAAATTATCAAAACCTATCTATCTTCTCTAGTTTTAAAGTTAGCTTGGATTTACGTCTAAGTAAAAATCAATTCTTGGTTAATACACCCCATGAAAATGTACTTTAAAAAAACTGTATAGGTCGTATATCCATTTTCGGCAAGCTTATGGTCACATTTACTGTCGTAAAAACCTACATATGTAGTTTTTTTTTGTATTAAAAACCATTTATAATCATAGATCAATTGAATTCTGACTAATAAACAATTATATACTCTCAGAATTAGTACTACTTTCAATTATTATTATTCTAATCCTTACTTCCTTACTAATATTATAAAAGCGAAAGTGAGTTTGTTTGTTTGTTTGTTTGTTTGTTTGTTTGTTACCTCTTCACGCTTTAATGGCTAAACCGATTTTGATGAATTTTGGTACAGAGATAGTTGGGAACCAGGAGACGGACATAGGCTATTATTTTTTTAAAAAGAGTGGGATATGAGGGAGAAAGAGGGAAGAAACGGGAAAACTTAGCGTTGCTATTACAAATCGATAAGGCGCTACCGAATTTAACGCGAGCGAAGCCGCGGGCAAAAGCTAGTAACCAATAATGGTCGATTCAAATAAAATAAAACTACCTGAAATACGAAATCAACATTTATTAAGTATATATACCTTCTAATTGTAGAAATTGAACAAAGTAGCTCGTCTCTCCTCTGTTATATTATAGCAACCTCTTTTGCATTTGTTGGAATTACAAGGGTTACTTTGCATCTTTTTCTCCTGTACAATCTTTCCTTTTTCAGTTTCATATTATTCTTTTCCCTTTTCCTTTTTAATTTTTCCTAACTTTCTTTTGTTGACTTTTAATATTTTTTTCCCTTTAATTAAATCTGTTTCTTTTTTTTTAAATTTCTTCAACTTTTTTTTCTTAGTTTTAGAAGTGTCGTCATCACTTGATTCACTTGTATTTTCTTGAGCCCAATCGTCTGAACTCCCTGCAGAATAGTCACCAGTATCGTCATCAGACAAGAAATCTAAAATATTTTTATGCATGGCATGTACTGGACGCTTTTTAGCTTTTTTAGCAGACAAACATGGACTTGCAGCGTTAGCGTTCTTTATCGAAGAAGTATCAGTATACAGGTTAATTTGTAGATTATTATCTGCAGAAGGTGAAACAGGGTCTGCAGCGGCATTGTAACCTGAAGTACTTGCAACGTTAAGGACGTTATGTGCATCAAGAGCAGGTAAAACGGGATCAGTTTGGTTCATCGGACTTAGGTCAGTATTAATGTCAACTGTAGGAGATAAGCCGGAACTTGCAGCATCAACATTGTACAAAGAAGTATCCAGGTGAGTATCTAGATAAGCTGGAGTAGACAAATCTGGGTCTGCAGCATCAACATAGTATGTCAAAGGTATCGCAACATTATGGTCAGACACAATTGCTGGAGCTAGTGTATTTGGTTCTGTGTCGCTGACAACGTACATCGAAGGTATAACGGCATTAAGGTCAGTATCGACATCTACTGGGGCATTGTTTTCATCCACAGTGCTCGTAGATAAGGTGACATTTTTATCCGGGGAATTATTTACAATAGTTATAGAAGATGAAGATAATACATTTTCTTTGTTACGTTTTGTACTTGACTTTTTAACAATTATGTTTGTAATTATGTTATTTTTTTTATTTGTGTCAGCCGTTACAGGACTATTAATCGGTATAGCATCGTTGTCATGATAAGGATGGGATAGTGAAGATTTATTCATAGACGTGCTAAAAGTATTGTCACTATTACTGGTGGTTGAATCCATAATTATTGTTTGTGGTTTCTTGGCACGTTTTGCAGGTCGTTCAGAGTCACTGTCTTCTATAACGTCACTATCCGATAAAACACTCTGTTGCGAATGTTGTGATATATTGTGTGGCATATTAACTGCGGGCTCTATTTGTTGGGTTGAACTGAAAATAAGAAATAAGGTCACAAACAATAGGTATAGGAAAATAGCTTAGACAAAAATTACGGTTACTATAAAGGTTTAAATCGTTTTGCAATAATTTTTTTAGTGTCGAGTCCTTAAAAATGTTTATTGTATTATTTTAAATTAAGCTTAAGTAAAATTAAAACACTATCTATCTGGCTACATTTTAAAATTTTTATCGTTATCATCACCGTAGTAGAGCCGAAATTTTATGCAATACAATATTGAACCTTATTTTTATGACAATACACGTTGTTTTACTATGTGCTCAGGCCACAATTTTATTTTGCGATTAAAGGGTTTTTAAGCCATCCCTAAAAAAAATGTTAGTTGTAAATGCACGTCTAATATTAGTGGCATGTCATTTGAGGGAATAAAAGAAAATATTTTAAGCGAGGAAGGTCGTAAAAACCATTTCCTGCAAGATGACGAAGATAGTTTATAATTTTTGTTACTTCGTACTTGCTAGTCTATTAAAAAGTATCATAATTTGAAGGGTGTATAAACCATTTCCTATAAAATCGTTGAGTCATGCGGATCCAGCAAAAGTTACATGTCAAATTGAAGGAATGAAAGAAAATATTTTAAAGGCAAGGAAGTGTAAACAAACTCCAAACGAAACGAACGAACTTTTCAAATCAATTCTAGGTCGTATATCCTAGTCCATTATAAATAATAGGTATCAATAGCAAAGGTAAATTATCAATTAGGTACTGTAAATTTACATCTTAAATCTATACTAAGTCATAATTCATTATTTACCTATTGATAACACGAATTCATCTACAATAATTGTTATCAAATAAGCTAACAGTATTAAATTAAGTGTGTAGGTACTCACGTTTTCACAGGTTTTAACCGTCGACTTTCGTATATTGCACTAAGCACTTGCCTCCGTCGAAGTAAAGCATCCAGGGTTCCTTTTTTAGTATCTCTCTCCATTTTACTGAATTATTTAGTCACTATATTATTCATTTGTTGTAATAACAATAAAACTAGTAAACGAAACTTGTGGCGAAGCGCTCAGTGCGCGAACTCGCATCCAAATAAACAAATGCGCCGGTATCTGTCTATCCCGCTCGCTCTTCTGCTGGTTGCTGCGCGCCAAATACGAGCCTTGTGTGTTGGTCGTAAAGTGCTTCTTGCAATGAACATGGTTTATACACCAACGTCGCGAACTGCCTTTGGATTTACGACGTCGAATTTAAGCTATATTTAGGTAATGCATTTAACACGTTAGGGCGTATAAACCATTTACAATTAACGACTATTTTACGCCCTGAGTTAATATAAATTATGGTCATTACATCACAAGAAAACTACAAAAAAAAAACTTTCGGTTTTTACATTGAAAATTTCCTTTTTTTAAGAGGCTATGTCCGAAAATTTCTGGGTCGTATTAACCATTTTCGTGCGAATTTCTGCATTTCGTATATACAGATCGATAGAGAAAAAAATTCTGAGAAAAATGGTATATATAACTCAATTTGGCCAAAATGGTTTATACGACCTTTCTACCCAAAGGTATCGATATGTATGTATTTATAAATTATATAAGTATGTATATCAGTTGTCTGGTTACCATAACACAAGCTCTGCTTAGCTTGGGATCAGATAGCCGTGTGTGAGTTGTCCCAAGATATATATTTTTTTTATTTATTAGTAAAGTAAATTACTCAACCTAAAATTTTAACTTAAAGCTTTATATGACGACACGGTTGGCGCAGTGACTAAGCGAATGACTGCTGTGCTACGTGTCGCGGGTTCGATCCCTGCACGGAACAAATATTTGTTCGCACATCGTGAGGAAACCAGCGTTTCTGAGAGATGTTACTCGACGGCATGTTAAGCCAAGCTAGAAGACTATGGAAGGCATAATAACGTTGACACCAGTTTAAACACTAACACATGATTAAGAAGAAAACTAGTAAATTCAAACAATCTAAGAATAGACAATTCAAAAGATAAAAAATGTCTATGAACTTATTAGATAGCGCAAGATGATTTAGCATTTTATGCTTGGCTAGAGTTGTTGTACTTAAAGAACACAGTGGAAGACAAACAAGTAATTTAAATTACTGTTTGGTAACAATCATTGCTGATAAAAAGTTTTATCATAACCGAATTCAATTGTTGACTTCTGCAGCTGAGGTGACTTTATTGTTGACTAGCTGCGCCCTACAGTTTCACTCGGGTGGTGATAATATATGCAATATATATTTATAAATTGTAGCCTACGTGTAATTTTGATATGTAAGCTATATTATTGTGAAGTTTCATCAACATCCATTCAGTAGTTTTTGGGTGGAAGAGCAACAAACGTAGGTACTTACATACATCCTCACAAACTTTCTCTTTTAAAATATTGCAATTGGTGGGATACGCATTGGTTGAGGTGAGGTCTGACAGACGTCAGTAAAGTTGGGTTGCTGTTAGTATTAGTAACCTGAGCCTGTTCTATGCGTAGCGTTGACACTAAAGGAATTTAAAGTGATCAGTCAGGGTATTTCGACATAATTCAGAAAAGAACCAGGTGGAATTTTCACACACAGGTCGACGCAAAAACTATTATCACTTATTCTGTATTATTCATTCCGAACTATGGAGTTTCTTGCTATTTCTGTGAAAAAATATTGTGTTTTTTTTTCAAAAACCTTTATAAAAATATATCTACACTTTTGTACAAAACAGCAGTTGTTTTTTAGGTACTGATCATAAATGTTTTTTTCGTGGGCAGCTCAGAATGATGTACTAAACACGTTGTTTACGATTATTCGATGTGCCTTTCACCTAGTATGTAAGCTATACGTTTTGTATTCATTTTGTACTGTTTGGGTGAATAAATAAATGAACCATCAATAAAAGCAGTCACAACAAAATGAATTACGACAAACCATTAAAACCTTCTGCAGCTGGAAAGTATTGTTGTAGAAAGTAATATATTATTTAATTTGGCTCTCCAGCAATGATTATACATACTTACTTTATATATGAAGGGGAAAATCACTCATCAAAAAATCTCAGAATCTACACTTGTAGATTTTGAGATTTAACCCATCCAAAAATTGACTCCTAACACTTGTTAGTCAATTTTTGCATGGGTGAAACAGGGTGACAAAGTCTGTATGGAAGAACGCAATTCCTTTGCCGGGTTGAAATTTGAAATTTTGAGTAAGGTATTCTTTCACGAAATTAATTGACTATATAACTAATTGGATATATCACGTTTCGACACTGAGCTAAGAATCGGGTAAAACCGCTGGCATGCATAGGTACTATGCATAGGTATATACGTGCATGCATCTACTCGTATTTAGCAAATAGCAAAGGTATCCTACCAATCGCTGCCAATCAATCGGTATATGAAGCAAGAAAAATAAACATAAAGGTGAAACATATAAACCGGCAGACTGATAAATCCACCACATGAAACATTGTCTACAATATCAGGAGCAGAATGCTTGATCGCTCTATTTGCGCATCGCCTGAGTGATTGGAGCGATTTATAAATAATAGTTGGTAGGGCCAGCACGAACTGTTATTAATATCTTTGTCTACGGGCTGTGCATAAGATATTTGTTGATGTAATGTAATTACCAATACTTGTAGATTTCTATATATATCTATATATCTGTTGGAACCGATCATTAATACGGACGTAAAATGAATCGCAAACGCCCCAGTGGGAAGAACTCGCGACCTACTTACAAGATTACCTACACCTACAGCGTGTTTCTACGGGGTCGTAATATTTTAGGCCTTGCTTTTTACTGATGGTTTATCATCAAACAACTTCGAAGGCAGAGTAAGACTTTTACTGATTAAAACCCACCCATGTTTCTTGTTATTCCAAAGGGAATAACAAGAAACCCAAGGGGCAAGGCGGTATCTCCCGCAATCAACCCGCAACCCCAGCAGGCGGTGACCCTGGCTGGCCCCAGTTTTGCTGACATCTCTTTGAGGCGCGCAAGAACCACGACTGCACCGTCGAAACGACTTGTCGTCAGTACACGGTGAGCTACCCATTGCTCGCCGTTCATAAGCTGGGAGTCATCTCACAGCGCGCGACGCCCGGAATGTTTTAGGCCTGAAACGTTAAATGGACGCTCGCGCGGTTCTATACAAAAGGGCACCGTCGCGTGGGCACGCACAGGACGCGCTAGCGTTAACTCGCACGGGCTTGTTCACATAGTAAAGTTTATTGAGAAGCTTGTAAAAATGTATTTCGACTTAAAACTAATGGTGGGAGTATATTGTAGCCCTGCTATATGGGGCCATATGGTACCAGCAACGAGCTCCCTCGCTTTGCCACGGACACCACGCGCGTAGACATGTGGCAGATGCCTGTCGCGGGCGCAGTTTCTGCCCTTAAAGTCGTGCGCGGGCGTCATTCAGAGTCTAATCGCGGAGCTGATGCGCCTCGGAACTGTACCTGATTCATTGTATATATATTGTGTATATATTGTTGGAGTATTGCAGCCACCTATGGGATGGCTCGGCAAAATACCAGCTCGCTGCACTCGACTCGGTGGAACGCAGGGCCAAAAGGCTCATAGGCGATGAGATGCTTGTGTCCAAGCTTCACAGCCTGGCGCATAGGCGTAACGTTGCCAGCTTGTCGGTTTTCTACAGATTGTACTTCGGAGAGTGTGCGCTGGAGCTCCATGACCTGATCCCACCATCTCCGTTTTACTACCGGGCTACCAGACGAACGGCAGGGTACCACCCGCACTTGGTCGATATACCGTCTTGTCGTACTAAGCGCTTTTCCTCAACTTTTATTGTGCGCACGGCCAAGGTGTGGAACTCTCTGCCAGCTTCTGTGTTCCCTACCACACACGACCCGTCTGCCTTCAAAACAAGAGTTAATAGGCATCTTCTGGGCTCACTCGCTCCATCGTAGACCTCATCTGTCGCTTACCATCAGGCGAGATCGAGGTCAAGAGTGAGTTCATTATAAATAAATAAATAAATATTGTGCCTAATGTTATTGTGTTAAATTGTAAATTCAAAGAATTTGTTACTTTCATAAAAGCAGTGTTTAGCACCTAGTGTGTTTTCGTTATACAAAACCCATATTTTGCCCACGCGATGTCCTAGTCGGAATAAATACTTACAATCCGACATATCCATACATGTGTATACAAGATGTGTTTGGACTCTGCGTGAAGACGTCAAACAAGAAGAAGTAAGCCAAATGAAGTAACTGTACGCGAAAATTATTGCTGTTGATGGCAAGCGTCCGACGTGTCCATACAAATAGACGAGCCAAAATCGCTTATCCCTGGACTCGAAACTCCTCGACACGCTTCACAGTGCCAGTAGGCTCAGATGGCGGAACATCGATAAGTAGAAGATTGCTTCACGTCGGGGGAATCATGACACCCAGTAATGATTAATATGGCGCCAGGGGGAACATAATTATAATTAAGAAAATCGGCATGTCTTTGTCAACCGTGTGAAGCAGGATAAGATCGCTAGTTTATCAAATAAACGGAATAATCTTTTAAAAATAAATAAAATATAAGAAAAAAAACAATAAACAAAATCACTAGCTTGAAATTGATATAACACTTGACACTTTAACGTCGTCGCATTTATATTTATCACTGAAAGAAAACATCAAACAAAGAATACCGAATATCTCAACAAATACGTAATACAGTTTACTATTTTCTTAACTTATCTTACACATTTTTATCAAAGACTAGCTTTTGCCTGCGGCTTCGTTCGCGTTAAATTCGGGGTAACACAGTTCCCCTTTCCTGATTTGCAGGTACCTGCTACCTGTAATTTTTGCCCTTGCGCCTTATTGTAATAGCAATGCTAAAGTTTCCCTTTTCTTCCCTGTTTTTCCCTCATTTCTCACTTTTTTCTAGAAAAAAGTTAGCAAATGTCTGTCTCCAGGGCCCCAACTATCTCTGTACCAAAATCCATCAAAATAGGTTTAGCCATTAAGGCGTGAAGACGTAACAAACAAACAAACTCACTTTCGCTTTTATAATATTAGTAAGGATAAGGATTACAACTATCTAAAACAAAGTGATTTCCCATTTTCGTAGTAAAGTGATGCTGAAGATGACTAGCGACAAACAAAAATTATAAAAATATTTAAAAAAAAGTTTACATACTGCTTTTCAAACTTAGAAGGCTTTATAAATGAGATAACAAAGGTTCAGGTGGTTAACAAAAATATTTGATGAGTTCGAAATTCAATTTATTTTTCAAGAAGGGTTCGAATGCTGACCGCAAACCAAATTTAACCTCTCTGAATAATCAGGAAGGTCTACATTGGTTTGGCTTTTGTTTATCGATAATGTGGTTACTAGACAGTAAGTACAAATGGTATTGGTGCTTAGCATCAATATTAACAAAATGCTATGCATAGTTCATAAAAAGAAAAACTCGCTTTTGTACGAGTATTGTTTGTTTTTTAAATAAAACTTTGCCCCACACTAGGATTTCTCCTGTATCGTGGGTGCGTTTACAAACAATTAAACTCACATACACAAACAGCCAGACCCGGAACAACTATCTGTAGGCCAGACAAATATTTGTTCCGTGCGGGGATCGAACTCGCGACAAGCAGCGCAGCAGTCGATCGCTCAGCCACTGCGCCAACCGTGTCGTCAAATTTTATATTTTTTTAATTTTATATTTTTGGTATATATTTTTATTATGCTGGTAACCTTATTACATCGTCAATAAAATTTAATTGATATAATAAGTGCATGTTTTTATTTCAATGTGTTTTGTTTAGCGCCAGAAATATTGTAAAGGCAAAGAGATCTTAGGAATTAGATGTTGTACACATTTTTTTTTGTATAAATTGAAGATAGAATATTTTACCTCAAACAAAAACTGAGAACTGGGTCATATGTAATATCTAAGACTTGTTAACATAGTTTGTTAAAAGTGAAGCCAACAAAAATGTGTTAACAAATAGGTATCTAATTAGATTTTATACAACAAAAAATACGAACGTCCTTTTTCTATTAATTTAGGCAGACACTACATAACTCCACCCACTACGATTCTTACACACTTCTTACGCCTCTTATACGTTCAAATATTTGGGGCCTAAAATCGCCGCTTTAGCAACAGCATAACGAAATAGGTACGTCGATGTTAGAATCGTAAAATACAATTGTTGGTTGGCGCAGCGGCTGAGCGATTGACTGCTGCGCTACGTGTCGCGGGTTCGATTCTCGCACGGAACAAATATTTGTAGATATGGCCTACAAATGGTTGTTTCGGGTCTGGGTGTTTGTGTATGTGAGTTTAAATGTTTGTAAACGCACCCACAATACAGGAGAAATTCCTAGAGTGGAGCAACGTTTTAAAAAATATAGATATAAATATCCTGCAGCATTTTAGTTAACTTATTTGCAACAAGCACAGTATCATCCATAGATATGAATACATTCTGAAATTTATGAAAATATTACTTGTGAAGAGTGTATAAACGACGTAAAAACGTCATTTTTAAGATTATTAAATCTTAAAATTTACGTTTTTCGTTAAGTCAGCGCTGCGAGCTCATGCTTGGGTCTCAGAATCATATTAGGTACGATGATAATAATTACGTTACAATTCGTGAAATGGTTACTAAGTGGCAATTCATTACGTTAACTGCATCAGTGATTATTTTAAGAATTTTAACGTGATTTATATCCTATTATGAACCTGGTAAAGCGACCATTTTAAGCACCATGGTCTTACGCGCAGCGGTTTGGATTTGGTGGGATTTTCTGCCATTAAATATGCAGACTTTCATAAAATCAGTTCAGCCTTTTAGGAAATATTTTTTTTTATATTTTTCCGTATTAGGCTCTACGTTGTCTGAAGTCTAGAATGTATGAATTAACTTAGAATTTGATAAAATATATGCATATTTAATTAATTTCCATTTTGATATACTTCAGTTATCTGAACCGTCGGCTAATTTTCTTTCTAAACTTCTCTCCTTTTTCAAATAAAAGATTCATTTTAATTAGACAATCTCTTTGTCTCCATCTTGGACAACGATGAGATCGACAATGGGACGAGCTAACCCAAAAGAAACAAATTAACTCTTATTTTGCCAAAATACTCGATATAGAATTTATAAACAAAAACCAAAATATAACGGTACTAGCTTCCGCCCGCGACTTCGTCCGCGTGGCATAGTTACTTCGACCTAACGCTAACTTTAACCCTCATGATGATCGAAAAAAAATACATCTTTCTCTCCCCTTTTCTTCCGTCTTTCTCGCCCTATTCTCACTTTTTTTTTTTAAATTAGCTTATGTCCGTCTCCAGCGTCCCAACTATCTCTGTAGATACCAAAATTCATCAAAATCGGTTTGGTCTTCTAGGCATGAAGACGTAACAAACAAACAAACTCACTTTCCCTTTCATAATATTACTAAGGATTAACTATAAAACATAACAACTGCCTAACAACAAACTATCTAATTTGTACAAATATTACCGACATCGTAACTCCTGAAAACAGATTAAAGCGAGTTCCAAACTTGTGTTTGTTTTGAGTAAATTATTGTGTTCTGTTCATTTTATGACGATCTATATGAAACTGTTTACGATTCAAAACTAGTATAGGTAATGAATTGTCAATACTAATTTGTACTTCAAAAGGTTCATAATCAAATATCCTAAGTTAATTTGGTTAAGTCCAGGTACTGCTCACTTCTTCTTGTTTTTGTTTTCTTCTGATGGCTTTTATTCGGCTTGTATCCCTTTGGCGAGCAACGTACATCATTTCATATAGTTGGATTTGATGTTGTCGCCTAGTTGCACCAATTCATGCTTAACAAATGCCAGTTATTCTTATTTTTTGTAGAAAACCTTGCTCTAGAAATGTCTCCTGTATCGTGGATCCATGTACAAACATTTAAACTCACAAATACAAACAGCTAGACCTGAAGCAACTACCAGCTGTAGGTAATACAAATATTTAGTTCTGTGAAAAGTTAAGCAGCGACGTAATCCGCACAACCACATTTCGCCAATATGTTAACATTTAACGTTGTAGGATGCAAGCTTGCAACTTACAAGGTCCATAACTCAACCAAATATGTTTGTATCTAGAGCAGTTAGAGTCAAGAGCTATTATTGAAAAATCGCTGATGGAAAAATCCACAAATTCTATAAAGCGTACTTTTCCTTGGGAATCAGACCCTGGACTGCAAGCTCAGTAGTCACTAAACAATACAAGCAAGCAATATCCGCCGCGTTCGTTAATCACCACCAAATGAACGTAGTCTATTATTTGGTTAATTTATAACACTATTAATTAACTAGTTGGCGCCCGCGGCTTCGCCCGCGTGATGATAGAAAAAAAAGTATCCTATTGTGTTATTCCAGACTCAAAGATCCGCACAGCAATTTTGACGTGAAAGAGTAACAAACATCCATACATCCATCCTCACGAACATTCGCATTTATAATTTAAATAAAATATACATATATATTAGTAGGATATTGGTAGGATGAACATTAGTTTAACGAAGTTTCCTGCTTTCTGATCTTGCAATGGGCTTATAATTGTATAAGCTCATTGCATGAAATATTTAGCTTATGACGTATGATAACAGATAGAAATCCATTATAATTAACAACTATGTAATAATATTATATTATATATTTATAACTCTTTACCTGCAGTAATTAAGGAATCAAAATCACTTTCAACTTTCAAAAGGCTACTTTATTACTACTTTACAATGTAAAATAATTTTAAGTTTTTTTTTTCATTTTTGTTTTAACCTAATTTTAGTGTATAACTATGCGAAACGTCGTCTATCTTAATTATTATGTTATTCCTCATAAAAGTGAATAATTGTATTCTTTTTCAGCGAAATAAATTTTCTAAAACCGTATTATTTGTGTCTTTATATGGTATAGGATGCTTTTTTTAAATAGAAAAGGAATTTTCACTCAAACATAAATAAAAGAAAACCGACTTCTAAAAAGATGAAAAATAAGTTTACTTCCGTAAGTCGGTGACAAAAAAATCGATGAATCAAACAAAATAACGATTTCAAGTCGGCATTTTTTGCAAAATAGTTTTTCAGTCTTTTTAGTTATGGTACGATAGGATCATAAACATATTCTTCGATTATACATTTTCCATTGCTACTTTAAGATATAATCATACTAGCTTTTGCCCGCGGCTTTGCTCGCGTTAAATTCGGGATAACACAGTTCCCTTTTCCTGATTTACAGGTACCTGCTACCTGTAGTTTTTGCCCTTGCGCCTTATTTGTAATACCAATGCTAAGTTTTCCCTTTTCTTCCCTCTTTCTCCCTCATGCCTCAATCTTTTTAAAAAAATAATTAGCCTATGGCCGTCTACAGGGTCTCAACTATCTCGGTGCCAAAATTCATCAAAATCGGTTTATGAATTAGGCGTGAAGACGTAACAAACAAACCAACTCACTTTCGCTTTTATAATATTAGTAAGGATAAGGAAAAAGAAAGTGGCAACACTGCCCGAGTGACATGTAAAATTTTGGCTCCGTATTTTAAAATTAAATTTAATTAGTAAATAAGTTATAATATAGTGTAATTATTTGTGCAATCGGATTGTAAATGTGTTAATACACAGGATTATTGTTTTCCCGATAATCCATAACGTTTTTCGTTATTACATCGTTACCGGTAACCTACAAACATCAGCTGACGTTTTTACCTGCACTTAATATACGGACAATTCAGGGAAGTATTGTTACTTTTATTAAATAATAGCACACACTCGTCACTTTAACTATATAGCACATCTATGCCAATTCCAGATTTAATTTTGTGCTTATTTATTACCCTATGATGGTTCTTAATCGCTTTGTTGACAACCTAAGATTGTAATTGAAAAACACAACAACATTATGATAGTCTTTCTATAACTCTGTTATTCTTACATTCAAGCTTAATAATAACATTAATGATAATTTTGTCTAAAAATAATATTTGAATGAACTACATTCATTTTTTTTTTTTTTTTGTTTTTTATCAAAGCAGTGGGTAGGCCCACTTAAGAAAAAGTATAAATAGGTTGATAAAAACCAGTTAAATTCAATATTCTTTTAGATTAATTTAATATAAAGATAATCTTTTAAACTTAATATAACATCCTACCTCATTTAATTACATATCTGACCTTTTTGCCCTTTGTTTTTTTTCCCCTTTCACCGCTAACTTTTCTGTATTTGTCTATTCTGTTAGTTCTCACCGTTTCTTTATTTCTATTTTTCAGTAACTAATCCTGAAACCATGCCTGTGATGACCCGTAAGGCTACTGCTCAGGAGATGGAGCACAAGTTGAGAACGGCCCTCCAAGAGCTTAAAGAATCAAAACTCCAAGTCCAACAACTGTTACAGGAGAGAGAAGAAAGTGAGGTGGAAGTCGTTAAAGTCAACAGCAAAAACTCTTCCTTGAAAAAGCAGTTAGTAGACCTTCATCAGCAATACTTGGACGTTGTTGATGAACGGGATCAGCTAAAGGTGGTCACAGATGGTTTCAGCAATTGCAGTAATTTATATGAGGAGGCTTTATGTAGGATTAGGGACCTAGAAGATGAATTGATTCATGCCAATAGTTGTATTTTAAAGTTACAGAGAGAAAGACAAACTAGTCAGGTTATTGAAACTAACCACTTATATAAGGAATTGTTAAATAGTAATTGTACCTCCCCTTCCTTAATAACTATTGATTTGACTGAAGATTCCTTACTAAAACCAAATTATTCAGTAAGCAATAAGAAAATAAAAAAATATGCCAAGTTAAATAGACTAATTAAAAAATGTAATCAATTTAAAAAACAATATAGACACTTTTCTAAAAACATTCCACTAAGGAAAGAACGTGTTGATTTAGTGAACAAGTTAAAAAATTATCAAATAAAGTTAGAAGACAGTATTAAAATATATAATATAGATACTCAGCAATTGCAGTCTGAAATAGAGGTACTTCAGGACTCACTTCGTTCCCTTTCTAGTAAATATGTGAGTTCTCAAAACCAAATAAGGGAACATATTCTTGCAGCAAATGAGTTGGTAATGAGTCAATGTAGTTGCCATACGGTTTCCAACCATGACACTACCCAGCCTGAGGTAATGGAGGACCCGTCCCAGGCTGAGAATTTGCCTCTGGACTGTATACTCAACCAAGATGCAGTTAATATTCCACAAAATAATTTACAAGTGGTACAAACTGAGATATATGATAGTTGTGAATGTTCTCACTCAGTAATGTTTTCAGATAGTATAGGAAGGGGTGTAGGTAAATTATTAAGTAATAACCTGAGTTTTCCCAGTCAAAATAATTGTATGCCAGGGTTAAATTATAAACAGATAATGGCATTAGTAACTGGAAATGTTTATAGTAAAAATACTGATTTAACTATATTTATAGGAAATAGTTCAAAAATTACAAAAGAAGACATCACAGATAGTGTAACTGAGTTGTTAAAGTTGAACTGTCGTAAAATAATATTGTGTGCTTTTCCATATTTTGAAAGATTATCGAAACGAATTAACAATTATATTCACATGCTGAATAAGCATGTTCATTTTTTTGGTAGGTCACTATTGTGACAAACTAATGTATCTGGATATTAACAATGTTGTTGATAAACTTAGGTCGACACGGGGTAATGTGTTTCTACCTACTAGTTGTAGACACAAAATAGCTAGGCTATTAGCTTATAATATTCACTCGGACATAAATATTATGTCTATGTTTTCTTCTATTATTAACACTGCTAATATTAGTACTTATACTAATATACCTTTTTACAAGGAAGGCGGGGGAGTATTGTCACTCACTCCGGCTCATTTAAACTAGCTAGTAAGACAACAGAAGATATAAATAACATAAGTGTTACACTCACTAACACCAAGGTACCTTCTTGCTCTCAAATAATTAAATTTAAAAAAGGGGCTAAGCAGAATTCCTTGAAATTATTCCATCAAAATATTCAAGGTTTCTCTTCGAAACAACTAGAGATTGAATTGTTTTTAGAAAAAACCAAGTTTGATATTGTATGTTTCACCGAACATTGGCTAAAAGATCATGAAATGTTAATTAACTTTGAGAATTACAGTGTAGGCAGTTCCTTTAACCGCAAATCTAAGATGCGTGGGGGTTCACTTATCTTAATTAAAAATGGCATTAAATTTAAAACTCGTAATGATATAATTGATCTTTCGGTTGAACATAATATTGAAATGTCTTGTGTTGAGCTAGATAAGCATGTCATAGTGTGCGTTTACAGACCCCCAAATTATCAAAACTACTCTGTATTTGAGTCAGTAATGGAAGATGCTTTAGCAAAACTTGCAAAAGGTAATAAATTACTAGTTATCTGTGGTGACTTTAATATTAATATTTTAGATATAAATTCAAATAGCAGTAGATTCTTACATCTTTTTAAATCATTTAATTTGATAAATGTCTTTTCGGAGCCTACCCGAATTACTACAGACACTGCTACATGTATTGATAATGTCTTTTGTTGCTGCGACTACTTAAATAAAGCCATTGTAAATTACCTTCCATCTGATCACAGCGGTCAAACCGTCGTTTTCGAGTCTTACACACCGTCACAAAAAACCCAGATAAAATCTAGACAAATAACACCCAGCAATTTGAATAAATTTAATAATAATTTAATTAGTAATTTAAGCACTCCGGGATTTAATATTGAAAATGTAAATCAATTTTATGAGGAATTCTTTTCGGTTGTCTACACAGAGTTCAATGATACGTTAAAAATAAAAACTAAATCTATTAGCCCAAAGTTTATGTTTAGTGATTGGGCAACTAAGGGTATAAGAAAAAGTAGGGAACGATTGTTTGAGCTTTACGGCCTTAAGCCTTACTTCAACTCAGAAACTTTCAATCACTATGTTGCAACTTACTCCAAAATTTTTAAAAACACCTGCAAATTAGCTAAATCTTTATTCATTAGCAACAAGATTAAATCCGCCGATAATAAAATTAAGACGGTTTGGAAAATCATTAATAGTGAAACTAACAGAAACAAAAAATGTAATAATGAGATCACACTAGAGTCTTCGCGTGGTCTTCTAACCACTAAAAACGAAGTTGCTCAAGAATTTGTAGATTTCTTTACTAGTATCCCACTTAAAACTACTGAAACATTAAATTCTTCACCCTTGCTTTCCATTGATTTATTAAGAGCAAATGTTTCACCATGTCCGGTTGAGTTTCAATTTAAGCATATTAACCCCACTGCAGTCATTAAAGCTTTCAAGCAAATCAAAATCAAATTAACCGAAGATCTTTGGGGAATGTCTATTAAAGTTTGTCAAGCTATTATTGAGACAATAGCACCGTACTTAGCCATAATATTCAATTTGTGTGTGGACCAAGGAGTTTTTCCGGACCTTATGAAATACAGTAAAGTTATACCCCTTTTCAAATCTGGGGATAGTAAAGACACCAATAACTATAGACCCGTATCCGTTTTGCCGGTTTTCAGCAAGGTGTTTGAAAAGGTAATGCTTAATCAAATGCTCAACCACTTTAACACCAATAAGATCTTACATGAAAAACAGTATGGTTTCACCAAAGGACGTTGTACGACTGACGCTGGTGTTACCTTGTTAAAACACATATTTACAGCGTGGGAAGAGGCACAGGATGCCATAGGAATCTTTTGTGACCTTTCAAAAGCATTTGATTGTGTTAGCCACGAAACCCTACTCTTGAAACTTGAACATTACGGCCTAGGAAAACTTGCGCTTAGTTTAGTAAAATCATATTTAAATGATAGACAGCAGCAAGTGCAAATAAATGGTGTCAATTCAATGGGTTTAAATGTAAAGATGGGTGTACCACAAGGATCGATATTAGGTCCCTTCCTCTTTTTAGTATATATTAATGATCTACCCCATTTATTTAAAAACCAACCACAAATGGTGTTGTTTGCTGACGATACTTCTTTAATATTTAAGATAAATAGACGTGCCACAAATCTAGACGACTTAAATAACGCCCTATTACAGGTAAATGATTGGTTCACCGCCAATAATTTGGTATTAAATGGGAAAAAAACGAAGTGCATAAGATTTGCTCTGCCAAACGTCAAAAGTAGTGATTGTGACATAGTATTGAATCAAGAGAAACTAGAATTCGTCAATAAAACTGTTTTCCTGGGGATAACGCTCGATTCAAGGCTACAATGGGGTCCGCATATAACATCTCTTGCAGGACGGCTTAGTTCAGCAGCATATGCTGTCAGAAAAATCCGTCAGTTTACTGATGTAGATACCGCGAGGCTAGTCTATTTTAGTTATTTTCATAGTATAATGTCATACGGTATTTTACTTTGGGGACGGGCTGCAGACATCGAGTCTGTATTTATTCTGCAGAAAAGAGCCATTAGAGCCATTTATAATCTACGTAGGCGAGATTCTCTAAGAGAACAGTTTAAGGAAATTAACATCATGACAGTACCTTGTCAATATATCTATGAAAACATCATGTACGTCAGAAAAAATTTACATCTATTTGGTAAACGAGGTGATAGACACAAGTATAATACTAGAAATAGGGACCAATTGGTTCAGCCGGGTTTCAGGTTAGCTAAAGTAGACTCATCTTTCATGGGGTACTGTTTGAAATGCTACAATAAAATACCTCCCCACATTCTTCAACTGAATGAAACGAAATTTAAATCTTGTATTAAACGCACACTATGTAGG
This sequence comes from Ochropleura plecta, assembly GCA_905475445.1. Taxonomy (NCBI): domain Eukaryota; kingdom Metazoa; phylum Arthropoda; class Insecta; order Lepidoptera; family Noctuidae; genus Ochropleura; species Ochropleura plecta. The sequence continues at coordinate 16,239,556 of FR997739.1, forward strand.
CAAGCATATTATAAGTTGGGGGATTATATTGATGATAAAAATGCTTGGCTCAATGCTGGTCCTGCTCCTCAAGCTTAGGGGTAAACTCATTGATAAGTATCCGAAGCTATAGTGGAAGCTGCAGAAGATTGTAAGACTATCTTTGCAATGTATAGAATCAATTCTCTAGTATTGTATAATTATTAAGCCCATATGTGAGTGCTATGTATTATCATTGACTTGACGAAGCCCTGGTGGTTAATAGTGTCATGCTCACTTAAATGTCTCGCTGATAGTGGCGGGTGTGTCGGGTCATTTAGCTCCCTTCAAAATGGTCGAGCTGAATGGGGCTGATCCATACGTCATGTTCGTGAACGGGCGCTGTCAGTTGGGACTGGTCATTTTTTAACTACCACGGTCATTTTTTTTAACTAATTTAGATTTTAAATTGAATTTTGCTTTTTATTTACTCTGGACGCTCTTACTGTGCACGTCTTTCTACATCGTTCTCACATATTTGTATAATCTCAACACGAATGATGTAAATACGATTTTGTAAAAATATTATAATTTAAAAGAGTGTCCATGGAGTTTCTTGCCCATTCTTCTCCATAGAGATCAACGCTTTGGAATGGGCAACTACAGTACTTTCACAAGTTATTATGCCTTGTGACCGGGATTGTAGCAGCATCATTTTTTTGTTCTTGTTTTTTTTTGACATTCAAAAGTGCCTGTAATGGTCTAATTGAAATAAATGCTTTGAGTTTGAGTTTGAGTTTGATAATCCATGTGCATTAAAAATTAAAACATATCTTACTTTTTCAAGCACCACAAAAATAAAAACTTTTACAAGAAACAACTACAAAACTCCTAATTTTTTGTATAAATTGTTAAAGTTTCAAAAATTAAAACTCCATGCAAATGCTGGAGTTTCCTTCTTATGCTAATTAAGTATTTTTCTTCTTAAGTTTTCTCGACTCTTTTCTAAAACACCACTTTGTTTACCGTATATTTCAGTTAGTTCTAGGTTATCACACGTTTTTATCTTATTGAAGTACGAGTATCATTCTAATGCTGATTAGATAACGGTTCATAGGTGTTTTAAAACAGTGAAATGTTTTTAGAAGCTACAAATTTGAACTGGATCAGGTTCATTGATGACGGCATATCGAATGTATCACCCACGTTTTTCGGTTATGAAACTGTTTATCCCGCGAAATTGTGGAGGTCGAGGCTTTTTGAACGCTAAGACTCCCCTCAATCGCGAGATATACAGTCTCAAGGGTTATTTTTTAGAAGCCGAGGGTCGCATTGAGATGTAGTAGCGATGGACAAGGGCCTCAACTTATTTTCTTCATAGATCTTCTCCATCATTATTTCAGCCAAATGATTTGTCCTGCCCAGCTGAATTTAGTTGTTCTCCAAAAAGCGCATCAATGTATCGTGTCCTAGACTTTCAGCTCAACTGCTATCTTAGGTGGTCAGTCATTCTTGTTTGTACATAAACGGTCTTTAAACTTAAACAACTTTTGCCTGCAGCTTTGCTCGCTCGGAGGTCAGTAACTTATTATCGGAATAAAATATGCAGTATACGTCTTAATTTTTAAAATTGCCATTTAACGTTGCAATGTCTTTTAGGCACACAGCGGTGTTTTTTTTTTCGGATGGGAAATCAACAAATAACTTGCCCCGCTTCGCCCAGAGCGGGGGGAGTGTTAGGTTTTTACGGACTAAAACCCACCCATGTTTTTTTTGCCCTTTATGTTCTGGGGCCGCAGTATCTCTTTCAAATAACCTGCAATCTTGATACTTCGACGCCTTAAGTTTAATTATTTAGTTTGTCGTTTTGTTGTAGATTTTCGTCCCCTTATAACCTAAAAACCTCATTGAAATAAAACTTTTTGTGAAAAAAAAATAGCAAGCATTTAGAAGACCTCTAGATGTCAAGTACACTTCACAAGGATATGTGCAAACACTCCCGAGTCAGCTCTTGAACAAGTGCTTGCACAGTGGAACACAATGCATTTGTAGCTTTCTTAGTTATTCTCCACAAAAGCCATAAAAACATCCGCTACTTAGATGTACCTGTTACAGTAATCAGGTACTTTCGTGTCATTTATTTTGAACTAAGGACCTGCCCTCACTTTGCACTTATGCAATCTGCTAATGTATGCCATCATAAACAAAACACATCTAGATTTATGTGTGTGAATCTATATGTTTAAAATGAATTGATGTTCGTTTGTCTCGCTAAAACTCGAGAATGGCTAGGCCGATTTGGCTTATTTTGATCTTAAAATAGTTTCGGTAGTCCCGTGAAGGTTTAAACGGTTAGAAAATACATAGGTAATTGTGTGGAGTGTCTATCGACAGATCTTTATATAAAATAAAAAAATATGAGTTAAAATGTTTGTAATCGCACCCACGATACAGGAGAAATTCCTAGTGTGGGGCAACGTTTTTTTTTTTAAAGATGAGGTACATACGTATAAAAAATCTTCAACGGAAATTGGTTTTTTTTTGGGGTGGGTAATCATCAAGTAACTTTCCCCGCTCTGGGCAGAGCGGAGGGGAGTGTCAGACTTTTACTGACTAAAACCCACCCATGTTCTTTCTATTGCCCTTTACGTTCCGGGGCCGCGGTATCTCTATCGAACAACCCGCAACCCCGGCAGGCGGAGGCTCTGGCAAGCCCCTGCTTTGCTGACATCTCTTTGAAGCACGCGCTCCGGACCATGGACTGAACCAGGACCGAACGCGAGAGATCGCCGCCGCCGATCGCCTCTACGAGGGCACGGCGGTGCTTCGCCCAAGCTGGGCAGGCCGCCACTGTGTGCTCCATCGTGTCCTCCGTGCGATCGTCACAATGGTGACACCCGGGCCTTTCCTCCCGCCCGATTATGTGCAGGAACCTCCCGAAACTTCCGTGTCCGGTGAGGCATAGCTACTTTGGGCTAAAGCTAATTTTAACCCACGTGATGATAAAAAAAATATATCTTTCTCTCACCTTTTCTTCCCTTTTTCTCCCCATTTTCTCACTTTTTTTAGCTTATGTTCGTCTCCAGGGTCCCAACTATCTCTGTACCTAAAATTCATCATCAGAAAAAAAGTGGGATCATCATCTGCCTAGCCTTTTCCCAACTATGTTGGGGTCGGCTTCCAGTCTAACCGGATACAGCTGAATATCAGTATTTTACATGGAGCGACTGCCTATCTGACCTCCACAACCCAGTTAATACTGGGTAATACGATACCCCTTGGTAAGACTGGTTGTCAGACTTTCGGAACACTGACTACCTGTAACGACTGTCAAAGATCTACAAATGACAGCCGGGACCAACGGCTTAACGTGCTTTCCGAGGCACGGAGGAAACTCGGTATGTAACGGGTGGTCACCCATCCACAGACCAACAGAGGCAAGCGCGGCTTAACCTAAAGATCGACCCGAGCGGCTACTATTTATTTAGCCACGAGCTCCTCAGAAAAAAAGTGGGATATGAGAGAGAAAGAGGAGAGAAAAGGGAAAACTTAGCTTTGCTATTACAAATCAATAAGGCGCAAGGGCAAAGCTGCAGGTAGCAAGTAAGGTAAATTAGGAAAGTGGAATTGTGTTACCCCGAAATTAACGCGAGCGAAGCCGCGGGCAAAAGCTAGTACTAAAATAAAAAGACAAACAATGAGGAAAACATTAAATATGAACTTTTGAGTTCAACCGGCCGCGTTATCTCTTTTGAACAACTAGCAGTCCCAGCAACACACATCTAGATAAAACGTACTCAAGCAACTTTAATGGTCAGACGTATGCAAAGGTTATCTATCGCACTTGCACTCGAATTACAATTTCACGGGTGATTTAGTTAGATGTTAATGTCACGTTACTGACTTATCATATATATATATATATTTATGTATAAAATACTCGTGTCACAGTTTTAATTGGCATACTGCCCCGGAACGGCTTGACCGATTATTATGATTTTATTTTAATGTATATTCAGTAGCTCTGAGAATCGGTCATAATCTATTTTGCATACCCCTTATTCTAATTGGTAAGGGCGCCCTTTAAAAAAGGGACCTGAGCAGCGGGTGAAACCGCTGGGCATAGCTAGTTACAATATATAAATGGTTCAAGAGTTCAAGGTTTATTTAAAAGAAGTTTTCATCTTGAAAAAAATTGCAACCTCTACTCTGGGAATATTTAATTAAAGCCTAGCTGACGACCGCGGCTTAACCCGCATGATATCGAAAAAAAAGTAAGTATCCTATGTGTTATTTCAGACTATAATCTACCTCTGTGCCATATTTCATCAAGATCCGTTCAGCCGTTTTGACGTGAAAGAGTAACAAACATCCATACATCTTCACAAACATTCGCATTTATAATATTAAATAATATTTTATAAGTAGGACTTACGTACAGTCTAAATCCAGGTCGCGGTAAAAATAACCTCGCGTTAAAAAAACGACCGTGCGTATTTAGACATAAAGCACAAATAACGATTCTTCAAAGTGAAAATGTAACAAGAATATTGAAAGGCAATTTTCACGCTCGTCAGAAAATTACATTAAAATCAAACTCGACCTAATTAGATCTACCATGCTCAACATAATAAATATATGGTACTAGCTTCATTGGCACCTACGTGAAATCACACGAATTGTTTTCATAGTAATCTGAGTATCCATTACGATGGTTTGCTCGCCCCCAGGTGGGTATTGATCACCTATCGAAAAAGAATCGGTTACCGCCACAGAGTATTAAAAGAATAGAGTCACCACATACGTAATTTTTAGCTATATTAACAGGGTTTTTTAATTCGTAATTATATAGGTATGTTAATTAAGTAAGATTTTTTAAGGGGTAGGTCTAATTGTTTCTTAGGTACAGCTAGTAATGGTGTTTTGGGTTAAAAGCGAAAAAAATACGTTCAGATGACATTATGAATAAACATTTGCATGTTTTATTGTTTTTGTGGATGTGAAATCATCAAATAACTTCCCCCACTCTGGGCTGAGCGGGGGGAGTGTCAGACTTGTACTGACTAAAACCCATCCATGTTCCTTGTTTGCCCTTTATGTTCCGGGCCCGCGGTATTTCTAACAACCCGCAACCCCAAAAGGCAGAGGGTTGATTAAATAATTTGGGTTATTGAGAAATGTTAATAAATTAAAATATCTTTATTTTCATTCAGAGGGATAAAGCGGCAATTTTTACAACGACCTTTAAAAGCAAAAAATCAAAAGGAACACCTCCCACTTTTGTTTTGTCGTGATCATTGAAAGAATGTCTGACTGGACCCTCTGTCTGGTGTAACAGGATTTTTCCATCAAACGGATTCAAACAAAGCGCTATCCTTTCACATTTATTGTCTGAACCATCAGTCTTTGGAATTCACTGCCGTTGATTTTCTGTTTCCCAGTCGTTATAATCTGATTTTCTAAATAATTACAGTGAAATGGTAAATCACGGAAGCTTATATAAAAAAAAAACAACCAAAGCGTGTGTAGAAGAAATCTGATTTATTGGACAATCGCAAGTATCGCGTCCAACACCTTGTTTGTAATTGGTCATTGTGATTAACCAAAAGTTACCACTCCATTCTTGTGACATCATGGTTTAATCCTTACTAATATTATAAAAGCGGAAGTGAGTTGGTTTGTTTGTAACGTCTTCACGCCTAAATGGCAAAACCGATTTTGATGATTGTTTTGATACGGAGATAGTTGGGTCCCTGGAGACGGACATAGGCTAAAAAAGGTTAATTTTTTTTTAAAGTCAGGTATAGCCCCCTAAAGAGGGAAGGAAAGGGGAGAGAAATATTTTTTTTTTCGATCATCACGCAGGTTAAAGTTAACGTTATCCCAAAATAACTATCCCACGCGGACGAAGTCGCGGGCGGAAGCTAGTAATTTATACTTAATAGTGTTTCTCTGATCTTTATCATCTGCACTTGTGTTATCATAAAACAACATTACCCACATTTCTAAATCTGTATAGTCACGTCATTTTTTCTTTTTTATGTGCCTACAAATCGACTTATAAAAAAAAAGTCGCACGCTGTCGGATTTGCAACCTTCATCTTAGCGCTAAAGGCTTAAAATCAACCAGCACGCTTAAAATCACTTACGCCATTTTGATTTCCAACGATGAAATTTTAGTTTCATTGCTACGTATACTTTTTCTATTGTCTGTTTTTCTCCGAGGTAGACTAGGTAATCTGATATTTTTCGTGTTACATATCCCATAGTCTGCGTATTATTATAATGAGTTTTACGTGAGATGTTATAGCGGGCAAATAAAACGTAGTACCTATTCCCGCTGAACTAAATTTGCTAACATATGTTTTGGTGCTAGAACATGTTGCAAACACTGTATGCAATACTGTCTTACTACTCTGGGACAAAGTTCAAATTATTGCCTCTTTGCTGTAGGTAGTAAATTTGAGTAAGTACTTTTTTAGGGCTCTGTACGTCAAAAATAAAAAACGGTACCCTTACTGGATCATTTTGTTAGGGTTCTGTAGTCAACTAGGAACCCTTATAGTTTCGCCATGTCTGTCTGTCCGTCCGTCCGTCCGTCCTCGCTTAATCTCTGTGACCGTTAGCACTAGAAAGCTGAAATTTGGTACCAATATGTATATCAATCACGCCGACAAAGTGGTAAAATAAAAATTGGAAAAAAATGTTTTATTAGGGTAGCCACCCTATATGTAAAGTGGGAAGTGATTTATTTTTTAATTTCAACCCTAACGTGTGATATATTGTTGGAAAGGTATTTTAAAATGAATAGGGGTTTACTAAAATCATTTTTTGATAATGTCAATAATTTCGGAAATAATCGCTCCAAAAGTAAAAAACAATGTGTCCCCCCCCCTCTAACTTTTGAACCACAAGTTTAGAAAATATGAAAAAAATCTGAAAAGTAGAACTTTATAAGGACTTTCTATGAAAATCATTTTGAACTTGATTGAGACAACAGTTTTTGTACAAAAAAGACAAAAAGTTGTACAAAATAATTTTTGTAGTATAATCGTAGCAAGCATTTTTTTTTAACTTCGTTTACATATTTTATTATCCTGAACGTATCTTTTTTCAAACAAAAAAATAAACTACGGAACCCTACACTGAGCGTGGCCCGACACGCTCTTGGCCGGTTTTTTTTGTCCTTTATCTCGGGAACGCGAGTAGGTATCGAGTTCAAATTAATACCATATTCTCAACTCTATGGTTTCTTTGTGCTGTGCTAATACCAACCCTCTGAGTCTACGCAATCAAAAGATATGTCTGTCTATGTCACAAATTTGTACAGAATCTTCGATGCGCGAGTTTGACTCGCTCTTGGCCATTTTTTTTTGTTCTTTAAGTCTCAAATTGCTGTTTCCATAACACAACAAAAACAACAGTGGTTTCATGAAGATTTGCTGCACGAAATAATAAAAAAAAACTTCAGACTCATTGTTCAAGGTCGCAACAAAATAGCCAGTCTTAAACACAAATACAAAATAAAAGGTTCTGATGGAAACCAAAAAAACTTAAGCAAATACAAAGAAAGAAAGAACAGAAGCATTTACTTAAAACAAATAATATACCATTCGACAACAGACAGCTTTACAGGGATTATTTTACTTTTGTAAAAGCTCCCATTGACAACAGACATTAAAAAATACCGTGTGACGCTTTATTTCAAACTAGCTTTTGCCCGCGGCTTCGCTCGCGTTTAATTCGGGGTTACACAGTTCGCCTTTCCTGCTTTGCAGGTACCTGATACTTGTAGTTTCTCCCCTAGCGCCTTATCTTGATGGGAGGAGAAATGTACGTCACGATTGTGAATCAAAATACATTATGTTTCTACTTATTGTAATAGCAAAGCAAATTTTCCCTTTTTTCCCTCTTTCTCCTTCATTTCTAACTTTTTTTAAAAAAATATTGGGCTAACGCTAACCTTAACCCGCGAGATGATTTAAAAAAAATTATCTTTCCCTCCCCTTTTCTTCCCTCTTTCTCCCCATTTTCTCACTTTTTTATGTCAGCCTATGTGCGTCTCCAGGGTCCCAACTATCTCTGTACCAAAATTCATCAAAATCGGTTTAGCCATGTAGGCGTGAAGACGTAACAAACAAACTCACTTTCGCTTTTATAATATTAGTAAGGATAAATAAGGAGGATGTACAATGACTTAATAAACTATGATGTTTTAAGAAGTTTTGTATGAAAGTAACTTACATTTTTACTCCATTCCTACTTATATTGTCGACACTGAATCTGTATCTACTCTATAGAAATAAATATAATTTAATTGTTTGTTTCGGATATTAAATGTGTGCAACATTTTTTGTCTGTCTGTTTGTTTTTACTCATCTCTGAAATGGCTAGATCGATTAAGACAGGACTTTCAGTGGCAGATAACTGATGTAATGAGGGATAAATGAGGATACTTTTAATTTAGAAAAATAATATTGGATCTGACGAAAAATAAAAACCAATGAAAAATTTAATAATACTCTGATAAGGAAGTTATATTATTATCATTAGAATTTAACTAAATTTCTTCTATTTAAACTATAAAATATCGATTTTGATAATTCTTTTACCATTAGAAAGCCACGTTTTTGTGTGTGTCATAGGCTATGTGTATGCTCAAATTTTGGATTGACTGTACTTAACCCATCATTAGCACACTTTTATTGTATTTAATTGTTTATGTATCTACCAAATACGTGTATTCAAACTTGTGTCAAACTTGTATTTTTCTATTTTCTATTTATTTATTATTATATCATGACGCTACGACACATATAAGCTGAGCAGCGGGTGAAACCGCTGGACACAACTAGTATTTTTAATTACACATTTTATTTACAATTCTTCTCTTTGCTAAAAGGAAGGTAAGTAAAGGTAGTTGCTTAGCAGACGCGCTTGGGACTTCTAGACCATCCGGACAGTCTACTTAGTAGAGGGGCCTGCCAAAGCCACTGCCTGCTGGGGTTGCGGGTTGTTCGAAAGAGATACCGTGGAACCGAAACACAAAGGGCAAAAGAAGGAACATGGATGGGTTTTAATCAGTATAAGTCTGACACTCCCCCTGAAGTCATTTGATAATTTCCATTAGAAAAAAAGACAATCTACTTACATAATTTATTTTAACCATTAAATATGTCATGCTGTGTTGAAATATTACTCAGGTGGCAAGGTAGCTTCCCATGGTACGCCGGACGTAAAATGTTCGTATAGGAAATCTTTTAAAGCATTTCTTTTTACTACTTTATTATCTGGGCTTATAGATAGATATTCGTACCCCAGAGACGCAAAACGCTGCAGAGGGAAACTATGCCGCAGATGGGAACACGAGATAAGACTAACAGCGGGAGCTTACTGGAGAAGAGTCATGGCAGACAGGAAACAGTAAAAAGAGTTAGAGGAGGCCTAAGCCAAAAGGCACACAGAGTTGAGAGATATAATTTGAGACCTCAGCAATATATTTAGTTAAATCCTTACTAATATTATAAAAGCGAAAGTGAGTTTGTTTGTTACCTCTTCACGCTTTAATGGCTAAACCGATTTTGATGAATTTTGGTACAGAGATAGTTGGGAACAAGGAGACGGAAATAGGTTATTTTTTTTTAAAGAGTGGGATATGAGGGAGAAAGAGGGAAGAAACGGGAAAACTTAGCGTTGCTATTACAAATCAATAAGGCGCTACCGAATTTAACGCGAGCGAAGCCGCGGGCAAAAGCTAGTAAATTAATATCAGGCAAAAAAAGCCAATAGTTGTATAAAATACTTACGTAAAAATGTTTTAGATATGTAATTGTAACTCAGTAATAAAGGCTATTTTATTTATATAGATAGATAGATATATAGAATATTCTTTTTTGTGTACTCCATACAAATTGCAAGTATAACAGTATACAACTTATAAATAGGGTGAAACAATGGGCGGTCTTATCGCTAAAAGCGATCGATAAATCGATTATACTTCTATGATGATTCTTTTTGACAGTAGACATATTCGAAACTTACGCCGCCATTATTGTTTTTGAAGCACAATTTTGTAAAGACAATTTGGTAATCTTTAATTCAATTCATTAATGAATGATTTCTGATCTATCGCTCGCAAGCCGTCATTGCTGAATAAGAGGCCCTGCCATGGGTTTAAATTCCCTGGTCAGAAAAGCGTCATTTTTCTATCCAGAATGTCTCAGTAACATCCATAGAGTCTGGATCTGTTGTCGATTGATGGCAATAGGCTCGCACGCTATTATAGACTCAATGTAGGAGTACTATTAGGTACAGTTCAGCGTAATTCTTCGTGTAATACATGCGCGATGTTTTGTTATTACCTGTTGTTCACCAATAGCGCTCTCCTGACAATGTTATAGAAACGCCAATTTTTTTTTATTTTTTTATTTTATTGGATAAATTATTTATGAAATGAATGATGAAAAAAAGACAAAATACCAGAATCAACACAAAAATAAACTGAGAAAACAAGACAAAGATTTAAAAAGATAGAAGATTAATTGACCCATCCTTACTAATATAATATTATAAAAGCGAAAGTGAGTTTGTTTGTTTGTTACCTCTTCACGCTTTAATGGCTAAACCGATTTTGATGAATTTTGGTACAGAGATAGTTGGGAACCAGGAGACGGACATAGGCTAATTTTTATTATAAAAAAGTGTGATATGAGGGAGAACGAGGGAAGAAAAGGGAAAACTTAGCGTTGCTATAACAAATCAATCAGGCGCAAGAGCAAAAACTGCAGGTCTGATTGGTGTGTTAAACCGAATTTAACGCGAGCGAAGCCGCGGGCGAAAGCTAGTAATATTATAAAAGCGAAAGTGAGTTTGTTTGTTTGTTACCTCTTCACGCCTTAATGGCAAAACCGATTTTGATGAATTTTGGTGCAGAGATAGTTGGGAACCAGGAGACGGACATAGGCAAATTTTTATTAAAAAAAGTGGGATATGAGGGAGAACGAGGGAAGAAAAGGGAAAACTTAGCGTTGCTATAACAAATCAATAAGGCGCAAGAGCAAAAACTGCAGGTAACAAGTACTGTGTTATACCGAATTTAACGCGAGCGAAGCCGCAGGCAAAAGCTCGTAGACATAGATAGAATATTCTATATTATGTAAGTACACCATACAAATTACAAGAATAACATTAAACAACTTATAAATAGGGTGACACAATGGGCGGTCTTATCGCTAAAAGCGATATTTTTAAGACAAACTAACCAATATATTTATTCAAAGATAAAAAAGATGGCACACTAAATGCAATTTAAATCCTAGAAATACTATCTTACTAAATTAAACCGGTATCACTGGCGGCAAAAAAAAAATAACGATGCCAGACTATATCTTACTGTACAGTAAAAAAAAACAAAAATCATCAAAGAGTTCTTATTTAAATATCAAAGGAAGACATGTTTTATTCACAAGTCGCATGTTGGCTATGCCTCAGGGCAAACTATACTGATACAAAAATAAACCTTATACCTTTTATGGTTGTATATATCCGGTATAACATGTCAGTTAGACGGGACAAGGGTCACCGGGAAACCCTGAGTAACCTCAGGGTATCCATTCTAAATGTTACCTGTAAAGGACATCGCGCACTAAGCGACCATGTTTTCTACATTTTGTAATTATTTTGGATGGGACCTTTTCAAATAACTTTCCCCGCTCTAGACGGAGTGGAAGGGAGTGTCACACTATTACTGACTAAAATCCATCCATGTTCCTTCTTTTGCCCTTTGTGTTCCGTGGAATTTCTTTCGAACTAGCCGCAACCTTCGCAAGATGAATGGCTGACTGGTGGTGTCTTAAGCCGCGTATCGACTTCGCGCTCCAAGAGGACGAACATTGGCGCGCGTTCCGGCCGCGCGAAATTGTTACCATTTTGGAACGCGCGCCAATGTGTTTGTTGGAACGTTCGAACATGGAGCGGCCCGTTCCATCTGGAGTCGGTTTTTTACCGCGCACCAAAGGACGCTCAGTTGTGGCGCGCGCGCCAGTTGAGACGGACATGATATATTATGTGTTCGTTGCGTTCCGAGCGATGGATAATCAGAGTTGTCGTAAATTAATTCAACTTTATGGTACAAAAATACTGCTGTGGAATAGCAAAAGTTCTTTATATAATAATAAATCGCTCAGAGAAGACGCTTGGAGAGATTTAAGCTGTGAAATGGGAGTCCCTGTGCCAGATTTGAAGAAAAAAATTCCTGAGCTCTTGTCATCTTATAGACGAGAAAAATAAATTACTAAAAACCCTGCTGCTGCTCAACATGCAGGCCAGTCGTGTATGAACACGACTGGCCTGCATGTGGAACGACCAAACACTGGAACAGTTGCCACGCGCGCCAGGCGCGCTTAGTTGATACACTTCAAATCTTTGGAACGCGCTCCGCGGAACGCACTCTCGGCGCGGTCATTCATGGCGCGCGCGCCAGGAGCGCAAAGTCGATACGCAGCTTATGAAGACATTAAATCCGCCTCAATACTGAAACAAATTAAACGACAATTCCAAAGATTGATATTTTATGGTAACTGATCACTTATACTTAATCAAATCAAAATCTTTATTTCAGACCTAGCGATCCATGTAGTTAGAATAAACTTATAATAATTATGTTAGTTTAAAAAAAAAAAACAATACACATAAAACATGCACATACCTGTCATCATCAAATAACTTCCCCCGCTCTGGGCCGCGTTTTGCTATCCGCAAAAAAAAAACAATAAAATATCCTTACTATTTAATATTATAAAAGCGAAAGTGAGCTTGTGTGTTTGTTTGTTTCGTCTTCACGCCTAAAGGGCCCAACCAATTTTGATGAATTTTGGTACAAATTTATATAGATATAGATAAGGGGGAGAAAGAGGGAAGAAAAGGGGAGAAAAAGCTTTTTTTTCGATCATCACGCGGGTTAAAGTTACCATTAGCCCAAAGTAACCTAGCACTTAAAAATTCTTACTAATTTTACGTACTCATATAATAACGAATTAAACAATAACTTCTTGAAGAGTTTCAAACAGTCCATAATAATATCCTACACAACTTTCTTGGAATAAGTCCATTAAACATTTAATTGCCAAGGTTGTTTATGAAAACTAAGTAAATATTTTTTGAATAAATTGGGATATTATTAGCCCGGTACGTAGGTACTTTTTATTATGAAAAGTTCAGAGTTACAGAATTTAATTTCATCCGAATTTGGCTCGTTGGCCGCTGTGTTAAAAAACTTGAAGGAAACCTACTTAATTTTAGAGATTTTTCAAAATAGAATTCACAATTTAAGAGGCTCAATACTTCGACAAATATAGAAAAATATAAATAGTTCATTGGTAGACCCAGATTTACCCTATTAGTATTTATGAAATATCCCTACTAATATTATAAAAGCGAAAGTGAATTTGTTACGTCTTCATGCCTAAATGGCCAAAACGATTTTTGATGAATTTTGGTACAAAGATAGTTAGGAACCTGGAGACGGACATAGGCTTCTAAAAAAAGTGAGAAAAGGGGGAGAAAGAGGGAAGAAAAAAGGAAATGAAGATATTTTTTTTAAATACTTAGCACAAAGTAACTATGCCACGCGGACAAAGTGCGGAAACTAATAAATCATATAAGTACTCGGTGAGTCGATACCTTTCGTGAAGTATTACTTTCAATACTACCTCCTAAAAGTATTTTTAACGCGTCGATAGCAATCTTTCAGTAGCATCCATCAGTCCTTGTTATGAACAAATAACAGAGCTCACAGCACACGTTATCAAGTGGCGGAACAGCACCACATTTTCACTCCAGAGCAGTGTCATCAATGAATCTCCACCTGAACAGGTTCTCCTTGCTGTAGCCAACCTGGGTCTTCAGCCTAAAGACTTGCAGGTTCAGAAAAGTGCCAAGACAGCATTGTTGTGTCACAATATTATTTTGACGGCACGGTTGGCGCAGTGGCTGAGCGATCGACTGCTGCGCTGCGTGTCGCGGGTTCGATCCCCCCTCGGAACAAATATTTGTATAGCCTATTTGTTTCGGGTCTGGCTGTTTGCGGAGGTAAGTTAAATGTTTGTAAACGCTACCACGATATAGGAGAAATTCCTAGTGTTGTGTTTTTCTAAAAAAATATATCGATAAACGTATTTTCCTGGAAATTGATACTTAGTCTTCTCGTATTGCAAGCTCAACAACTTGGTACAGAAAATGGATATGAGTGCAAAGATCGTCGTTCTACCTGGGGTAGAAATGCCTACCTACCTCAGGCTATTAATACCTTTCGGCCCTTGACCGATGCTACTAGGGGTAGCATGTTTCATTTTTTTTGTTTCTTAAATTTTGCACTGCTAACAATCTCGCTGCCATAAATCGTTCTTTTTTCAAACCATTGTTTTTTTTGCATTTGTACGTCATGCATGAATGCTGCTGCCGGGTTTCGAGTTGTTCCAAAGGTACCGCGGCCCTGGAACATAAAAGGCAAAAGAAGGAACATGGGTGGGTTTCAGTCGGTAAAAGTCTGACAGTCCCCTCTGCTTCACTGAGAGCGGGGGAAGTTATTGGATGATTTCCCATCTGCAAAAAAATAAACACATGTTATCATAAATCATTCTTTTTTCAAACCATCGTTTTCTTTTTTTCTGCGTTTTCACGTCATGCATGAATGCTCGTGAAAACCGATATATTATGAGATTTTTGACTTGAACCCTGGCGCCATGTCGTGACGTTTACACCAGGTGGACCGTAACAATCATTTACGTCACAAGTTCAAACGAAAAGTATGGTATACAATCAATCAACAAATACTAAAATGTATAACGAGACATTTACGTCTTATGTAAACTCGTAAGATTTATAACCACCGCTTAAGTTTGTCGTAAAATGTTAAGTGTTTACGTACCTCTTAAACATTTTAATAGTAAACATATCCGACTATGTCAGCAATTAAACGAAAGGAAAGAGTTTTATTTTATTTTTGGACCTCGATTTATTGGCACGACAAATGTTAAATAAAATATGTAAGTACCATTAATGCGCTTTCGAAGAAAATACAACTTTTGTGTAGAACATACAGTTCTAAAAACAGCCAAGTGCAAGTCAGAATGGCGCACCGAAGTTCTGTACAACCTTGCAACATAAACGGCCACATCTACACAGGCAATAATTGCCTGTGTAGACTTAAAGGGTTGGTTTTTCAGCTCCTAGGGACCACAGAACAGAGGGGCTTGCCAGGGCTTCCGCCTGCCGGGGTTGCGGGTTGTTCGAAAGAGATACCGCGGCCCCGAAACGTAAAGGGCAATAGTAGGAACATGGGTGTGTTTTAGTCATTAAAAGTCTGACACTCACCCCGCTCCGCCTAGAGCGTGGGAAGTTATTTGATGATTTACAACCCCAAAAAAATAAATAAAAGGGACCACAGAACGACAAAGAACGTGGTTTTAATTCAACTCAATACATCACGTGTTCTCCAGATAAAAGGTCTTGATAGACGTACAGACAGATGGACAACAAAATGATCTTATAACTATACGGGTTCCGATTTTTTCCTTTTGAGGTATGGCATCCTTATTATTGAGATCTTTGATAAAACAGAGTATATTTTACCTACAATGTATTTAAAAATTTAGCTCTTCGTGCTGCGCTGGCGCTGCTGCTACGGCTGCACAGAACCTCAAGCGGCGTAAATATAGTAACCTTATTGGTAACTATATTTTCGAGCCGTTTGGGGTTGAAACTCTGGGACCGTCCTTGTGCTCACAGCCTTTTTAAGGAAATATCAAAACGTTTGGTTGGCACTTCCCGTGACCCAAGGGCTGGTTTTTACTTTGGCCAGAGGCTTAGCGTTGCCATACAACGTGGCAACGCGGCCAGTCTCTTAGGGACGTTGCCAACTGACAGCGTTGAGGACGAATTTTTCGACGCTATTTTTTAATTTATTTGTAAGTTACTTAGTATGTTTAATAATTTTAGTTTAATTTAGTTTATAAACAAGGTAAATAAAGTACCTATTTGTCGTTTTAAAAACAAATACCATGAATGTTTGTGTTGTTAGCTTCAGTAGATTAAATGTACCTAACCTTTGTCCAACATGACATTCTACGCCGGTCATCGCTTTATTAATCTCAATAAACTGGTATCTTCCCTAATTTGATTTTAAAAGCTTGCCCTTAAACACTTATTATTAAATGCGACCTTTTCACGAAACCGTTCTATTTTAATAGGTACGTAACCAATTTAACAAAGACCACAACAACGGAGTATCAAATTCGGCTTTCTCTCCCCTTTAACATTTATACACCATTTTTATATTTCCCAAAAGGTTACGCAGATATACAGGGTGTGTGACCCTTCACGAACCAGTCAACTTTTTTTTATTCATTGTTCTTATTTTTTATTTAAGTAAAATTCAAATTTAATTCACTTAATAAATTTCTATTCTAATTTATTTTAAAATGTGTTCTTTATTGGAATTTAATTTATTTGGCTTTTAAAAGTTTTTTTTTCATAATCTGTATTACTTGTTGACATAAATTAATTATGTTATTATCTGCGCACAGGAAATAGTGGAAAGAGTTAGAGGAGGCCTTTGCCGAAAGGCGCACTGAGTTGAGAGGCATAATTTCAGACCTCAAAAATGCATATATTTAGTTAAATAAATTTAATATCAGGCAAAAAAAGTCAATAGTTGAATAGAAACTTACGTAAAAATGTTTTAGATATGTAATTGCAATTCAGTAATAAAGGCTATTTTTTTGTTTTTCTCTATAAGTAATGAGGCGTTTAGACGTGAGCCAGCAATGTACAAATTATAACGTTATAGCGTTCTCATTGTTAAAAGCCTTATATTACACTAGCTTTTGCCCATGGCTTCGTTCGCGTTAAATTCGGTATAACACAGTACCTGTTACCTGCAGTTTATGCTCTTGCGCCTTATTGATTTGTAATAGTAACGCTAAGTTTTCCCTTTTCTTCCCCCGTTCTCCCTCGTATACCATTTTTTAAATTAGCCTATGTCCGTCTCCTGGTTCCCTACTATCTCAAGTTGCGCCTGTTGCAGAAAAATTGAAAGGGAGTCGTTCGTCTTGGTATGTACATGTAATGAGGAGGGACGAAGCACATGTGACTAAAAGAGTGATGGATCTGAATGTTGAAGGTCGGAGAGCGAGAGGAAGGCCAAAGAAAAGATGGATGGATTGTGTAAGGAATGATATGAAGGAGAAAGGAGTAAATGATGCCGTGACGTCTGATAGGGGAGAACGGTACCGTACGGTAACGGTAAGAAGAAAACGTGTTCCGCCGGCCCTAAATAGAATGGGTCAATGGCAAGAAAATTATGAACGTATTTTTAGTTAGTTTTTCCTGTCTTAGGGAAGGTTCATATCTGACGGAACATGCGTCGCGTATTATCGGTCGCGTAACGCCAGAACAGACAAATGTATAGAAAAACACTTGACCGTTCACACTCAACCGATGATACGTTAGTGCGTCGTCGACCGAATAGGCGCGACTGATGATACGCTCGGCGTATTTTACGTCAGATATGAACCTTCCCTTAGTCTACAGCTCAGTAATAAAACAGTGGAACAGCACCGAGTGTGCTTCGCGTGCTTGCCGGACACAAGGGAACCATTATGGCCGCTTAGCTATTAAGTACACCATTTACTTATTATAAGATTAATGCATCCACGAGAACACTGTCGATAAACTGCTCTGCTGCTTGGCAGAATTTATTTGTAGACATTAAAAAAAGGTTTTTTTTTTAATCCTTACTAATGTTATAAAAGCGAAAGTGAGTTTGTTTGTTTGTCACGTCTTCACGCCTAAATGGCCAAACCGATTTTAATGAATTTTGGTACAGAGATGGTTGGTACCCTGGAGATGGACATAGCCTAATTTAAAACAAAAATGAGAAAAGGGGGAGAAAGAGGAAAGAAAAGGGGAGAGAAAGATATATTTTTTTTGGATCAACACGCGGGTTAAAGTTAGCGTTAGCCCAAAGTAACTATGCCACGCGGACAAAGTCGCGGGCGGAAGCTAGTAAAAAGATAAAAAGTAGATAAAAATTATAGTTTGGAACTGGGTGTATTAACACCCATATTTTATGATTTACAAGTCAATGTTACCATTCCTAATATAACACATTTTATCATCACCCGGGCAAAAAATATTTTAACTAGACGGCAACTGTAACCTCCTTGACTGAAAATTTTCACAGTCACACTTTGCCCGACCCGGAAGCAAAACCTAAAACCCTCAAGCTCAGCAATCAAACTTTTTAACACAAAACAAACAAAAAATCTTTCTATCCTCAATTACAAATTAATATCCTACCCTCATAACACTTTTGATTACATCGAGCCGGGTATCAAATTAGAATTTCGGGATGAAAAAAATATATCGCTCAGCGTTTTTTCCTTGGTAACCAATAAGGGTCAGGGTATAATTGCAAGTAGGCCTATTAATAATAATGTTTCTAGTTATTTTTTTTAATATACTTCTTCGAAAACTGGCTCTTCTTACACTACGATTGGGTCTTACGTTACATTAGAGCTAGGAGGTGCATATTTTTAAAGCTTTTATCCTATTTAATAAAAAAAAAAAAATTATCAACAGAATATCACAAATAAACATGACCATTAATAAAACTATTTACATTTAAAAGAACAAATTGACATTAATTTTAGATCTAAATCCAAAAATATAAAAAAAAAAAATATTAGTCTGTTTAGCGGTGTCATACTCTTTGTTTCTCCTTCAGTCTGAGTAGAAAAAACGCGGGAAAAATCGAATTATATCATAGTTTTATATTGATTGATTAAGTACTTTATCCGTAAGTGTATTGAAAAACGTCGTTTGATTCACGTGAGAATTTGTGACTGCTGTTCTCGGCTCTATAATACACTCGCCTAACGGCTCGGGCGTGAATAAATTTATATTTTTTTTTCTTTATTTCTACAGATCACGTAAACTTTCCACGATTACTACAAATGGGATTGAAATTATTTATTCAGCACTTGATTCGTTACTAATCCGTTTCTTTATCCCGCACCACTCCCATTCAACTTCAAACAAGTTTTTTCCAACAGTTTTCCTCTTCTTATCTTTAGGAAAAACGACTTAATTACCCTGATTGGTTATTGAATTAAGATCCTTTTGGATTGATTGAAATTGAGACTAATTCTAACCAGTGATTGGTTCTAGTAGTTGAGCATTTTGTTGAAAATTGTAACCTATTAAGCAATATTCAAAATAATTCGGAGCTTTTCGCCGAAATCCTTATCTTACCTTTATTAGAAACTGATTTTCCTTTAAATATGCAAAAACAATTACTGTTACTTTCACATTTGCTCGCTTTGTGCGTGGGATTTCGGCTGGACCGATTTTTATGAAATTTTGTAAGCTTATCAGGTAGGTCTAAGAATTAGTGAACATTTATTTTTCATAGCCTTTTCCAGAAAAGGAGCTGAGCAGCGGGTGAAACTGCTGGGCACAGCTAGTAAAATCTTGCTTCTTACTAATATTATAAATGCGAATGTTTGTGAGGATGGATGGATGTATTTATATGTTTGTTACCCCTTTACGTCCTGAACGGCTGAACGAATCTAGATGAAACTTGGCACAGAGGTAGATTATTGTCTGGAATAACACATAGGATACTTTTTTTGGATATCACGCGGGCGAAGCCGCAGGCGCCAGCTAGATTAATATATTTTGAATAACGATAAAATAATTTTAATGCATTTTCGCTAATATATTTTTTTTTTTTCGGGTGGGAAATCTTCCAATGCCTTCCCCCGCTCTGGGCGGAGCGGGGGGGCATGTCAGACTTGTACTGACTAAAACCCACCCATGTTCCTTCTATTGCCCTTTACGTTCCGGGGCTGCGGTATCTCTTTCGAACAACCCGCAACCCCGGCAGGCGGAGGCCCTGGCAAGCCCCTCTGCTTTGCTGACTCTCTTAGAGGCGCGCGTGAAACACGAACGCGCCATCGACACGGCCTGTCGTCAATAGACGGACGGACGGTGAGCTACACATTGCTCAGCCGTCCACAGGCCCGCATCTACGGTGGCCGGGAGTCGTCACGCGGCGCCCGGCGCCCTAGGCGTCACCCGCGGCGGCTGGGTTGGCCTGATGTTCTCTCCCTCAAACGCCCGGCCTCCTCCTTTGCTAGCATTACTGCTTCGCAGAAGGAGGTGACCGCTTCCCATTCCCTCTCGCTCCGGACCATAGCCTGAACCAGGGCCGGACGCGAGAGATCGCCGCCGCCGATCGCCTCCACGAGGGCACGGCGGTGCTCCGCCCAAGCTGGGCAGATCGCCACTGTGTGCTCCACCGTGTCCTCCGGGCGATCGTCACAATGGTGACACCCGGGCGTTTCCTCCCGTCTGATGATGTGCAGGAACCTCCCGAAACTTCCGTGTCCGGTGAGGACCTGCGTCAGGCGGTAGGTGAGGACGCCATGACGCCTCTCCGGCCACTCCTCAAAGACGGGACTTACCGCCACTACTGTGGCATGCCCTGCACGGGGTTGCGACAGTCGCTCTCTCCATGCCACCATGAGATCGCACCGGAGGTCTGCCCGCCGAGCGGCAACTTGCCGCGGCAGCGGGTTTTCCCCCCGGTGTAGTGCCTCCGCGCGCCACTCAAGCAGGCGCGCGAGGACTATCGCCTCCAGATCCCACGGTGGCAGTCCGGCAAGGAAGCTTGCTGCCTCGCCGGAGATCGTGCGGTAGCCCCGGATCAGCCTTATGGCTACCACCTTTTGGCCGCGCCCATACCGGGGCCCCGTAAAGGGCCATGGACCGCACGACTCCGGCATAGAGCCTACGGCAGGAGGCGTTTGGCCCCCTCAGATTGGGCAGGAGCCGCTTGAAAGCAGCCCCCGTCCGCTCGAGTTTGGGAGCCAAACGTCGGAAGTGTTCGACGAAGTTCCACCGGCTGTCGAGGACGATTCCCAGGTACTTCATCGTCGACCCGACGCCGATGCGAACCCCTCCTACCGTCAACTGGGATCCCGACGGTGGCGTGTTTCCGCGGCCATGAAAAACCATGGCCTCGGATTTGTGCAAGGCCACCTCGAGACCCAGTAGCCGGATCCTCTAAGCGACTATCGCAACCCCGCGTATCATATTGTCGGCCACCGCCTGGTGCGACCCCCCCTGAGCCAGGACGAGCATGTCGTCAGCGTAGCAAACTACGCTGACGCCGCTGGGGAGGTCGGCGCGCAGCACCCAGTCGTAACTGATGTCCCACAGGAGCGGCCCCAAGACCGATCCCTGTGGGACACCGCACGACATCTCTCGCCGGTTCCACTCTCCAGAGCGACCGGGGTAATATAAAAACGCCTTATTAATATTATTGGTCGATACCAAGCCACCGAGGGACACGAGTATTATTTTGTAACACTTCAATCTATTTATCTATTAGCATTTGTGAGAACTCTTAATTAGGACTAATGACCAGCACACGCCGTAGACAGTAGTAGTAACAAAACATAATTCTAAGGCATCAAAGGAAATTTCCCTTCGCGGCATTGGCCATTGGAATCTGCACATTATAACCACTAGCTACATGTCATTTTACGTTGAGTAAAGACAAAATGCTCTGCCTTAACGTTTCCAACGTGTGCTGGGCTTAAGTCTCCGTATTTCCACGAAGTGCAATCAGGTCTGTTTGTTCTTTACATTTAGCTTTAAATATACAGTAATAAAAGAAAGAGCAAATATAGAGAGGGGGACACAGAGAAACTTGCGTGAGGTTTTATTGCGTAGTTGACGCCATCTATAGATGCTTCCAGACGTATTTAAGAACAATCGGAACTGAAATTTGAACTTGTTCTTCGAGTCGCTTGTGCGAGATGTTTTAAATGTTTGCACAAAACTTTTCCACAGTAATCAGCATTGAAATTGGAAATGTCATGGACAATTATAGCGCTTCAATAGGCTTGTACGTTTAGTTGTTTTTAAATCTATCAGGCTCTCTAGGGCTTCTAACTCGCTACCTCGGATTGTATAAACATACAATCCGAGATTGTGGGTTGTTCGAAAGAGCTACCGCGGCCCTGGAACGTAAAGGTCAATAGAAGGAACATGGGTAGGTTTTAGTCAGAACAAGTATGATACTTCTCCTCGCTTCGCCCAGAGCGGTGGAAGATATTTGATGATTTCCCATCCGCAAAAAAAAAGTATGCAGCTCAAGTTGCGTTGATTTTTATGTCTTTTTTTTATTATTATTTACAAAACAAACGTTGCCCCACAATAGGAATTTCTTCTGTATCGTGGGTGCGTTTATAAACATTTAAACTCTCATACACAAACAGCCAGACCCGAAACAACTACAACTGCAGATCATACAAATATTTGTTTCATGCGGGAATTGAACCCGCGACACGCAGCGCAGTTAAATGTCCTTTTCTTACAATTTGTTATTCTATTATGCTACAAAACGTTACTGTTAAGACTTGCAATATCATACAACGCTTATGGCGAAGAAACTTTTTGGAAACTGTTCAAAAGCTTAATAGATTTGACAATAAACTTTCATGTGTCATGTGAACAAAATTCAAGCAGAAAACGTACGCAAATATAGTTATCTATTCAAGTTACTATTCTTGAAATGATATTTAAACATGATTTGCACAATATTATATTGCATTGCACATAAATGCGAATGTTTGTTTAGATGTATGGATGGATCTTTGTTACTCTTTCACGTCAAAACGGCTGAACGGATCTTGATGAAATTTGGCACAAGTTGAATTTAAGATTGAGTTTTACTGTACAAGTCCAACACCTAGGCAAGCGTTGCTTTACCTAAGGTCAACCCGAGTGGCTGTTATTATTAAGCCACGAGCTTCCCCCTCTCCCAACGAACTAATTACAGAAGAAAAAAACCTAATTACTTACCTTACCTTTATGTTCTACCCATTAATTAACAAGGTCACCACCACCACCACCTTGTTAACTCCAAAAAACTCACTTACTAACCGCCATAATCGATCTATAATAAATTGACATTAATGACTTACAAATAACCACGTTAACATTGTGTGTTTTGTATCACAGCAAATCACGCGATGGCGTTATTGACATGTTCGAACACATTATTTGCGGAGCCATTACCGATTGTACCCGCGGTGTAAGGTTGATGATATGCTGGTCGCGTAAGCGGGCGCGGAAGCGGTTACTGAACCAGATTTTTTTACACAGTAGTTTTGCTTGCGCTTTGCCTCAACTCGCCTGATATGTAGCGATGATGCGGACCGATTCATTCGTACCTTGAAGAATTCCACACTAATATTGTATTGTATAACGGGCTGATGTCCGCAACTCCACGTCTGAGGCGCGTATTTTGCGTACTTGTGGGAATATTATTCGATCCATCCCAGCTCCGCAAGAAACGCCAGCAGCGCCTCGGTGTTGTTGACGATCTCACGAAGAGTACCTGGGTTACCGAAGTACTTTGCCCTGCATGGGGCAACCTCTGGGCAGTGCAGAAGCACGTGGGCTGCTGTTTCGTCTACCTCCATGCAGGCTCGTCACAGTGGGCTGTCCTAAGACAAAGAGGTGTTTATTAAAAGAGCCGTGACCAATAATGGCGGCTGTAATTGTACGCAGCTGTGGTTTTGTCATCCGAAGAGTCTGTTTTGTGAAGCGGCCGTCGATTCTAGAAAGAGCTTACTTGGCCTGCCTGCACTCACCGTGGTCCAGCCACAGTTTGTGGTGTTGCTCTCTGGTGCGTTTCCTTACCAGTGTACGTAGGTACCCAAATTCCATACTATAATGGAGAATAGAGAAACTGGCAGTGAATTCAACACACCACCGGCTCGCATGATAAATATGTAAACATAGCACTTTGTTAGAGTTCGTGAAACCACATAACGATGACACTTTGCCGCAGCTCTCCTCGTTCGATGATGGAACTGTTTTGTCTCTTTCTCTATAATAGGGTAGTTTCCAGGGTCAAAATAATTACATTCTATTTAGTCTGTCTTTTAGATTATTCAAAAATAAGGGACACATATTTTTTTATTTGTGAATTAGACCAATAATGACAAAGATAGCCCATTAAAGTTACGTGTGACGTCACTTGTTGCGAAAAAATGCAGCAACGCGTGACGTTTAATCTAAAAGACGGACTATTATATATATTTTTGGAAACTAGCCTTTTGTGTCCAAAATTTACAAGTAATATTTTTTGCGTAGAGTTAAAACTAAGTATAGTTTTGTGTACACAATTTTTGGGTCAAAAATCACGTTTTAAAGAAGAAATAAATGCTACGTTCATAAAACATTGCGCTGTTGGGTGCATTGTATAATTCTGGAGGCGGGGAGGTATTTAAAGTAATAACCTTAAAAAACTTGGATCTTTGATCCAAATATCTACGAAACTAGAAGGTTCCCGCTATAGTCTAGGACAAAAAAATAATCACAATGATGGACAGAACACGTCAGCGTACACCCTTAAAAGGTTAGTCAATTTAATATTTGTATGACCTGCAGATAATTGTTTCGGGTCTGGCTGTTTGTGTATCTGAGTTTAAATGTTTGCAAACGCACCCACGATCAGGAGAAATTCCTAGAGTAGGGCAACGTTTTTAAAAAAAAAGAATATTTTGCTTTTCGAACGTTCGCATCTAATCCGCCAGGTCGAATGATTACATCTATGTAGGTATGTCACTAAATGGCCAATGACTGGCCAATTGCGACGTAAACAATTATATCTTTTCACTACGTAGACTTTAAGAGTTGCTTTTCAGAGCACAAAGAGACCACAGAGTTGAGTATATGGTTTTAATTTCAATTTGATACCCCCACGCGTTCCCGAGATAAAGGGGTTTGACAGAGAGGCGGACAACAAAGTGATCCAAAAAGGTTTAGGTTTCCGGTTTTTCCTTTTGAGGATTTCGTTCCGGGACATCTCCCAGAACTGTATTTTACAGCTGCTCTATCTCAGAGTACACTTGTTTGTTAATTAATACTTGAAAACAGAAATGTTAATGCCCAAGCTCGTTATGATAACTTAATGAGCAACAGTCACTGTTGCTAACAACGTGCTGCCGCTTAACTTATTTGTTTCAATGTTAATTTTATGTAGAATTGAATAAATAATGTGCTTTTGGCACTTGTGTAATGAGTTCTGAAACTGAACTGAACTACTTTTAGTTTTCAAGCAGCATCCAATTCCATTTCAATTATCACGAACACCATTTTTTAAACTAGTAATGCTACGTATACTGAATTGCAATAGTATTCAATTCTTTAGGTAAAACTTTTCATGACAAGAAAATTTTGACGTTTTCCTAATAATATGCATTAGATAACGTCTTTAGTTAAATATCTGGACATTCAGATAGAGTATTTGCATACCTAGGTACTTTATATACATGCCGGTGATAATTTTAAATCAATAACATAAAATCACGCTTGATATCGCCGAGGGTTAAGCAGGGTTGTACCTTACAGTATCCACGTTTCGCCAGTTGTGTTTGGAGTCCCATGCAATAGGAGGCGACCCTATTGCCATCAAACGGGCATAATTTCAAAATCCGTATCTGTTACTGAGAAATTCTTGATCCTCTCTGGAAAACCAAATAACTAGGATTTTTTCCTGTATCGTGGGTGCCTTTACAAACATTTAAACGCACAAACAGCCAGACCCGGAATAACTACCTGTAGGTCATACAAATATTTGCTCCGTGCGGGGATCGAACCCGCGACACGCAGAGCGGCAGACGATAGCTCAGCTACTGCGCCAACCGGGCCGTCAAGTTTGCCCAACCAAAGAATAGGGTAGTTTCCAGGGTCAAAGTAATTAAATTCTATTTAGTCCGTGTTTTAGATCATTCAAAAATAAGGTGAAGGTTACGTCTGACTTCACTCGTTGTGAAAAAATTCAGCAACGCGTGACGTCACACGTAACTTTAATGGGCTATATCTTTGTCAGTTTTGGTCTTATTTACAAATAAAAAACGTGTCCCTTATTTTTGACGTTTTTTTTGGAAACTAGCCTATCGCACCGCTACATAGTCTCACTTGCGACCACTAGACCATCCAGGCAATCTAAGTACAAGTAAGAAGGTAGGAAAAAATTACAGACAAAAAATCATGTAATAATTTCACGACAGTGCGCATTTCATAATCTTATAACGCATTTTGTTTTTTCCGCCGGCCTTCATACATGAGTTCACAGCCAATTTAACTTCGCGACGACGCGACGTCGCTTCAAAGAGCGGACATCAATCATAAACAAAAAACTATTTAAACCCAGATTCCGTTACGGAAATAACCTATAATTTACTGCGATGATCACAAACAAAAAAAAAAACTTGTCAAGTACACGGTGTGTAGGTATTTTCCGAACATGTTTTTTTTCATGTCCATCTGCTGGGCGTAAGCCTCCCATCATAATAATGTCGAATATTACGAGGCAAAACTGGATTTTCGTACATCTACCGTATGTAACTTATGAGACATCAATTAATTAAATATATAAAACAATAAGTTATTAAAAATTATAATTATATTTCAATTTGACAGCACGGTTAGCGCAGTGGCCAAGCGATCGACTGCTGCGCAGCGTGTCACTGGCTCGATTCCCGCATAGAACAAATATTTGTATGACCTGCAGATAGTTGTTTCGGGTCTGGCTGTTTGTGTATGTGAGTTTAAATGTTTGTAAGCGCACCCACGACACAGGAGAAAAAAACCTAGTGTGGGGCAACGTTTTTTTTAAAAAAGAAAAGAATTATAATAGTAATTACGGAATTACTGAATTAACATTCAACACTTTTCCCTCCCTTTTAGATCGGAACTGGACTGCACTGAACAAAACACCAGTGTTGTAACACCACTAATTATTATTCCAAACTTTCAAACTCAAACTCAAACTCAAACTCAAAGCATTTATTTCAATTAGACCATTACAGGCACTTTTGAATGTCATAAAAACAAGAACAAAAAAATGATGCTGCTACAGTCCCAGTCACAAGACATAATAACTTATGAAAGTACTGTAGTTGCCCATTCCAAAGCGTAGATCTCTATGGAGAAGAATGGGCAAGAAACTCCATGGACACTCTTTTAAATCATAATATTTTATAAAATCATGGATACATCATTCATGGTGAGATTATACATAATGTGAGAACGATGTAGAAAAAACGAGAAAAACGAGCACATTTAGAGCGTCCAGAGTAAAAGCAATAATTAGCAAGAGTTTAATAGATGAATTAAAACAAACCGTGGTAGCTAAGAGATGACCAGTCCCAACTGACAGCGCCCGTTCACGAACATGACGTATGGATCAGCCCCATTCAGCTCGACCATTTTGAAGGGAGCTAAATGACCCGACACACCCGCCACCATCAGCGAGACATTTAAGTGAGCATGACAATCTCTCAACCACCAGGGCAACCGTCGAGTCAATAAAATTACATAGTACTCACACATGGGCATTACAATTATACAATATTAGGAAATTGAGTCTATACAATGCAAAGATAGTCTTACAATCTTCTTCAGCTGCCACAATAACTTCAGACGCTGATTAATTAATTTGCCCCTATGGTTGTGGAGCAGGACCGGCATTGAGCCAAGCATTTATATCATTAATGTAATCCCCCAACTTATAGTATGCTTGCCTACATAGTGTGCGTTTAATACAAGATTTAAACTTCGATTCATTCAGTTGTAGGATGTGTGGAGGTATTTTATTGTAACATTTTAAACAGTACCCCATAAAAGAGGAGTCTACCTTAGCTAGCCTGAAACCTGGCTGAACCAGTTGGTCCCTATTTCTAGTATTATAGTGATGTCTGTCACTTCTCTTACTAAATAGATGCAGATTTTTCCTAACGTACATGATGTTTTCATAGATGTATTGACAAGGTACTGTCATGATGTTAATTTTTTTAAACAGTTCTCTTAGAGAATCGCGCCTACGTAGATTATACATGGCTCTGATGGCTCTTTTCTGCAGAATAAATATAGACTCAATGTCTGCAGCCCGTCCCCAAAGTAAAATACCGTATGACATTATACTATGAAAATAACTAAAATAGACTAGTCGCGCGGTATCTACATCAGTAAATTGACGGATTTTTCTTACAGCATATGCTGCTGAACTCAACCGTCCTGCAAGAGATGTTAAATGAGGACCCCATTGTAGCCTCGAGTCGAGTGTGATACCTAAGAAAACAGTTTTATTGACAAATTCTAGTTTCTCTTGATTTAATACTATGTCACAATCACTACTTTTGACGTTTGGTAGAGCGAATCTTATGCATTTCGTTTTTTTTCCATTCAATACTAAGTTATTAGCAGTAAACCAATTATGGACCTGCAATAGGGCGTTATTTAGGTCGTCAAGATTCGTGGTACGTCTATTTACCTTAAATATTAAAGAAGTGTCATCAGCGAACAACACCATTTGGGGTTGATTTTCAAATAAATGGGGTAGATCATTAATATATACTAAAAAGAGGAAAGGGCCCAATATAGAACCTTGTGGTACACCCATTTTAACTTTTAAACCCATTGAATTAACGCCATTAATTTGAACTTGTTGCTGTCTATCATTTAAATACGATTTTACTAAACTGAGCGCAAGTTTATCTAAACCGTAATGCTCAAGTTTTAAAAGCAGGGTTTCATGATTAACGCAATCAAATGCCTTCGTAAGGTCACAGAAGATTCCTATTGCATCTTGTGCCTCTTCCCACGCAGTAAATATGTGTTTCATTAAGGTGACACCGGCGTCAGTCGTACAACGTCCTTTGGTGAAACCATACTGCTTTTCATGTAAGATTTTATTGGTGTTAAAATGGTTGAGCAATTGATTTAGCATTATCTTTTCAAACACCTTGCTGAGAACTGGCAAAACGGATACGGGCCTATAGTTGTTAGTGTCTTTACTGTCCCCGGATTTAAAAAGCGGTATTACCTTGCTGTATTTCATTAGATCCGGGAAAACCCCTTGATCCACGCACAAATTAAATATTAAGGCTAAATACGGTGCTATAGTCTCAATAATGGCGGTACAAGCTTTGATGGACATACCCCAGAGATCTTCGGTTAATTTGACCTTGATTTGCTTAAAAACTGATTGATTAACTTCCAGGTATTTAAACGTACCCAACGTTTAAATACCTGGAAGTTAATCAATCAGTCTCTAGGAGTATAGTATGCCAGTCGGGGTTCTGAGTTGTTCGAAAGAGATATCGCGGCCAATAAAACCGTGGCGGTAAAAGTCTGACACTTCCCCCCGGCCTGCCCAGAATGAGAAGGAAGTTATTGATAATATCACACCCGAAAAAAGGGGTATCGTAGTACCCAGTATCTGGATGGTGATGATCAGATAAGCAGTCGCTCCATGTGAATTGCTATTAAAATGGATCTGGTTCAGCAATGAGAAGCCGATTCCAAGATATCTGGAAAATGGTAGAAAAAGGAACTTTTTTTAAGAATACTTATTTATTTATTTAATATTAGACTTCTCAACAATGGAAAGACTAAAAAATCAGCAAAGTGCGAGTCGGACTCCCGCACCAAGGGTTCCGTACAAGCTTGCGAATTAAACGGTCTCATCTTTTGACTGCTTAGACTCATAAAACCCAACCTTCTAATGGTTGAGTTTTTCTCATCTCCAAGAAACAATAAATTTGAGTATATGGTTTTAATTGCAAAGGGTCTTGACAGACAGACAGACGAATAACGATCATAATATAAAGTTTCCTTTATAGCTGGAGAATAGTCTTGCTTTCTCTTTCTAGTGCAACACACAACACAAAACACTCCAGTACAATGAGAGCATTTCCAACGATATAAATCTGAAAATATTTGTTGAAATTCAAAATGGTATTATGTTGTTATTTGCCGGAAATTAAAACATAATAACATCAATTAATTTCAAAATAATTTTCCAAAGCTTAACAATTTCATAGTATTGTAACCAAAAAATTGTTAAGCTCTCAAAGTCTTATTAAATTATTATACGTAAATGGACGTATTTTATTTATTGTGGTTATTTTCTTATGTAAATAATAATATAATAATAATACTAGCTGAAGTCTTACTGCCGGACAAAGGCCTCTTCTCATACAGAGACAGCATGAGCATTGATCACCACACTTGTTCAAACGGGTTGGCAATTTCAGACTTATATTAAGGCGCTGTACATAGCAAACACTTTGTAAAACGTCTTGATTTTCGGCGCAAAGTTAGCCGTATCTGTATGTCGCAAAAAAAACATACAGTGTTTAGTCAAATACATAAAGAAAAGACTTGAACAAAAACAGCTTACAAAAGTGGTCTAGTACTACAAAAAAAAAGACACAAAAAAAACGGTTTCGTCTCAAAATTCTCAATTTTTCCAGCCACAACCATCATATTTTTTAAATTTATAACAGAGGAAATTTTGTAGACTAAAGACATATTTAAAACTTATAAAACACGGAACTGTATTTTTTTAAATATTCAATTAAAACTGCGAAATAACTTACATTTTGGCGGACATGATATTCAAATAAAATCAAACGCCGAAATATTTTCGACCTTATTTCCTTTTTCTTTCGATGCACTACTGTCTTATACTTGTGTCAGTCCACGCCCAGTCTGCAGCTAGCCTCACCTCCGCGAATACCTAAATATTGGCTTCTTACCGCGCCTTAATTATAAGTCCAGGCTTCACCCATGTATGTGTGTGTACATATGAATTGAAAAAGTCACATTGGTACTTAGCCGGATTCCCAAAACTCAAAACAAAAAAAACAAATATATTTTTCAACCACCTCCACGTCTTCTGAGGTAAAATTTTATTATAAGTTTGTATGTAGTGGATTATCTCAAGAACTATTGATCCAATTACGATTTTTTTTCCAGTGATAGAAAAGAAATTAAAAATACTTTGTATAAGTATAATTTCGTTTTTCATCCATCCGTCCATGCCTGAGTAGCTCCTCGCTGTCCGTATATGTGTGCGGTTGATAGGCTCATCCCCTTACATTACTTTATCGTAATTGACCACTTGTTGGTGTAGGTACTATAAAATATAGGTACACCTGTCTTACGCATTGATGTAATAATACAATGTTTGTTTTCGCAGAGTTTCAAATAGACTTTCCTGCAAAACTGTTCAAAACTTTAACATATACTTTTTAAACAAAATCAATAATCGCTTTCAACAACCGCTGTGCCCGCTACCTTACAAGGCGACAATTTGGCGCGCACAGTAATTTGTTCCACATCATCATCGATCGAAAGCCCTTATTGCCATGATTGCGTTGTTTATGGCTTAGGGTATTGACATGGCCTTCGTAATGTAATAATTACATTTTGTCGAGATAGATGATTTCAGAAAAATGTAGTCGAAAAGTTTTGAGTATGTATGACTGTTTGTTTCTGCATCACCCAGAGGTTGACTGGTAGAAAATGCCTATGGTATTTAAGTCCGCCTCTGTACTTTGTGCTTGAAGTGTTAAATAAATAAAATGAAAGTGAAAGAAAAAAAACTAGTGTGGGGCAATGTTTAAAAATAAAAAACAGATATGAGGAAGACGACTTGATAGGAACACTATATTGACGAAATATTAAAAAGCCAAACCATCATTATACACACTCCAACTTCTCTCACTGCCTGGTATAGTGAAACCTGAATTTATGCCCAATTTATGGCAGGTTCGGCCCCTACTACGTGGGACTAAAAAATAACTGGCGAAATGTACTAAGGTACAAAAAAGGTAAGGTGTTAAAAGGCCCACCTTTGCTTTCCTTTGAGGATCAAACTCAAACTCAAATCATTTATTTCAAGTAGATCGTTACAGGCACATTTGAATGTCAAAAACAAAAGATTGAATGAACAAAGTCCCAGTCACAAGAAATCGTGAAAGAACTGTAGATGTTTATACTAAAGCGTAGATCTCTATGGAGAATACAGAGCAAAAAACTTTATTTGATTATCAAATTTGTATTGTCAATCATATTATTTAGCATTGTCGTCCAACGCGGTAATGCTGCCAGCCTTCTGGGCACTTTCCTGTTGAATTTTTTGACGCACTGGTTTTTTATTTTACTATTTTTATACTTGAACATATTTTTATTTTTACTTTATGTCTATTTTTAATTTGTGTTTTATTTCTCTTTATTAATTAGAGGTTTTTATCCACACGGATACGTCAACCCCATGTGTAAATGGAGTTTATGATACAATTACCATATACTCTCTATATCTATACCTACACTATAGCTAGTAAATAATACACATAGATGTTAATAAATGAGGAATCATCATATGCTTTGTTGTATATTTGTATCCCCAATGTTTTCTTGGTAGTAAGAAAAAATGTCATTGTTGTATTCTAATAACTGCTCTGTCTTACGTCTATGGTACCAGATAAAGGTCGCTGCTGCGATACTGTTAAGATCAGAGTCAACTTCTTTAGACCTTTACAGTTTGTATCCTTAAACTTTACCGGGTTTCAATCGATTCTCTTTTAGTTTGATGATTTGCCCCTCTCTCCGCGTTCATTCGTGCGACGTGGCCTGCCCTCTCCCACTTTAGCCTGTTTTTTCTCTTAATATCTGAGTCAACTTCTTTAGACCTTTACAGTTTGTATCCTTAAACTTTACCGGGTTTCAATCGAATCTCTTTTAGTTTGATGATTTGTCCATCCCTCCGGTGGAATTCGTGCGACGTGGCCTGCCCTCTCCCACTTTAGCCTGTTTTTTCTTCAACATCAGCTACTTGAGTTACGAACCGCAGGGTGGTGTTTCTCCGGGGTTTCGGATTGTTCGAAACAGATACCACGGCCCAGGAACATAAAGGGCAAGAGAAGAAACATGGGTGGGTTTTAGTCAGTACAAGTCAAGTCCGCCCAGAGCAAGGGAAGTTATTAGACGATTTTCCATCCGCAAAAAAAAAGGTGGTGTTTGTAACGCGATCTGTTCGCTATACACCTATTACGTTGAGCTTCATTGCTCCATCTCAAATGTTTCATTATTAGTCTTTATTTATTTCCTGCCAGGGTTGCGGGTTGTTCGAAAGAGATACCGCAACCCCGGAACATAATGGGTAAAGGAAGGAACATCGGTGGATTTTAAACCGTAAAAGTCTGACACTCTCCCTGGATGATTTCCTATCCGCAAAAATAAGGAAGCTAGTAAAAAAAAGTGATTTTTTATTTAAACAAAAACTGAAATTATGACGTATTCAACCCAAACAGTGTCACCTTTAGTCGTCGCGACTTCTTATCGTGCGTACCAGTCTTATGTACAATCACGAGCATAATATACATTTATACAACTTGCAAAAGTGATTTTATTGCACTGCATTTGTTTTTTTCTTGCGGATGGGAGTGTCAGACTTTTACTGACTTAAAAACACCCATGTTCCTTCTTTTGCCCTTTATATTTATTTATTTAACACTTCAAGCACAAAGTACAGAGGCGGACTTAATGCCAAAGGCATTTTCTACCAGTCAACCTTCGGGTGATGCAGAGACAAACAGTGGTAGGTGTAAATAAGAAATAAAATAATTAATTATTAGTTTATACTATATGGATATATAAAATACTATAAATATAAAATAAAATACTATAAATATATATCAAAGTATAGATACACAAAATAAAAAGACCAACAATGGGGAAAACAAAATAGAGTTTACATCCCGAGAATATTGCTTTTAAATTCTAATAAGTCTAAACATATACATGTACGTGACTGTACTGTGTCACAGAAGTCTGGGAGTCAACCGTGAATGTTTTCTTGTCAAAAACCTTGGAATATCTAGAAATTTTGCTGTGTATTTTTAGGAAGATAAAGACTACTGTACCAAGGTAATGTCATGCACTTATTTTAAAAGATTTTTCCTAAAAGGATTGCCACGCTCCGTAGTACATTGCCAATGGAAATTGAGAATTGCCTAATTTACTCGTACCAACGTGAAAAGATGCATGCTTCGGGTTGGTAATTCTTACTAAAATTATAAAAGCGAAAGTGAGTTTGTTTGTTGCGTCTTCACGCCTAAATGACCAAACCAATTTTGATTAATTTTGGTACAGAGATAGTTGGGACCCTGGAGACGGACATAGACTAGATAAATAGTTTTTTTTTTAATATGGGAAATGAAGAAGAAAGAGGGAAGAAAAGGGAAAACTTAGCTTTGCTATTACAATAAAAAGTATATTACAATAAAGAGAGAGCCTGGAGACGGACAGAGGCTAAAAACAGTTAGTTAAGGGGAGAAAGAGGTAAGAAAACGGCAGAGAAAGTATTTTTTTTATCATCACGCGGTTTAAAGTTATCGTTAGCCCAAAGTCGCGAGCAAAAGCTAGTAAGAATATAAGGTAAGAAGAACATTTTTTCAGGTTATCAATCCAGGTTCCGTGTTTATGTTCTCAGCTTACCCTCAACTTACTCACAAGTCTGAATACGGGATTAACAGTTAAATAATACGATCTCATTCCAACGTTATCTGAAAGCTTTGCAAACTCTCAAACTTTAATAACATTACAAAATTAAATTCTGACATAAACTGTATTGATCAAATAACTGAAAGAGCTTATGACTAAATGATAACAGTCATTCGATTCGGTCTTTAGGTTAAACAGGTTGATCCGTGGATCAACCACTCATTAATTCCGAATTTTATTCATGTTTCGGAAAGCAATTTCGCTGTTGGTCCCGGTTGTCATTTCTAGATCTTTGACACTCATTAGATATAGCCCGGAGCTGTGAAAACCAGTCTGACCAAGGGGTACCGTAATACCCTGCACTAGGTGGTGGAGGTCAGATAGGCATACCTCCATAAAAAATGTTGGTATTCAGCTGCATCCGATTTGACTGGAAGCCGACCATACCATAATTTGGAAAAGGCGAAGCAGTTAGGTACTTTCATAAATCTACGCCATTTGCCAATCAACATCCCATTTTTTCTTGGTTCACATCATATAATCTTCATCATGAAATTCTTAAAATGGTCACAGACAGGTAATTTTTCGTCCATTTATTGAATTATCAACATACAACTACATTTTTAAATATTTCTTAAAAATATAAAAAAAAACATTTAAAAATATAAAAATAGTAGCCCACCGGTATCGGGAACAGGGTCCAAGCTACCGGCAAGCAGGTAATAATTATTATGAATTGTCATCTTGTGATAACGAATCATCATTTTCCTGCCCTTGTCCCATTCTATTTGGGGTCGGCGCAACACGTTTTCTTCTTTCATTCTCCTCATTCAGACGTCACGGCATCATTTATTCCTTTCTCCTTCATACCATTCCTTACACAATCCATCCATTTTATGAAGAGTAACGTAATTTTTATTTTATCATGTGATTCTGCTACAGTGGCCATTTTGGGCCCACACCCGCACTTCTCGAGTAAGTTCTATGCATGAAACCTTTTTGTAGAACATCACTTACTAGAATTATAATATTCTACAGAACTCATAATGTACCAAGTATTTAAACACAATTTTGTACTTAAACCTCGTTTAACATTACCCGGCCTTCGTTTAACGAGCGCGGTTACTGTGACGTCACGTAATATGACGTCATTATCAACGTTTAGATACTTATGTAACGTGTTTGCAGCCACTACGAACGCAACATCTGGTTGCTATCGCAGGGAAATTCCGGTACTTGACAAAAATCACGGAAAATGTGAATAACGCGTACACTCTTGACATGAGTACCTATAAGTTTATATATCCTTTTTTTTCTAGCCTTCTCTGCCTCACTCCCGTGCTCTACATTCGCAAAATCTTTTTTGGAACGATGTTCCTTATCGCGCGTTGCGAAAGGGGGCTAGACGGAAAAAATTAAGACCAAAGTTTGTATAATAATTGGGGAATGACAAGTAAACTATTCGATACTCCCCTTTTTTGCGAATGGGAAATCATCAAATAACTTCCCTCGCTCTGGGTGGAGCGGGGAAAGTTATTTGAATTGGAATACTCCCTTCCCTAATCCTTTGGAGATTACAGGCCTGACGTTAAGATTTTATTTTTACACTTATTTTTTATATTTCCTATTTTTTTTTTAAATCAAAGAAAACAAAAAAATACATAATATAATAGTAGCCCACCGATATCGGGAACAGGTTCCTAGCTACTGGCAGTCAGGGCTCCAGAGAGAGGAACCTCCTAACAATACAAGCCGTGTTCAGAAGTACCGCTTTCTGTATCAAACCCTTGATCCAGCCGTCTAACGAGAATTTCCTCATGTGTTGGTCGAGGCTCTTGGCAATTAAGCCATTGGCAGTTACGACTATCGGACAATGATCGCTGAATCTACATCCCACATGTCGATAACCTCGTCAATATACTTGATTTGTTTATTTTTCTCGGCTTTCTCGAGGTTCTCGTCATGCGGAACCGTTATGTTAATAATCATTAAGTTCCGATTTTAATATTCTTGAAAGGGTATTTACACTATTATAACTCTCATAACCCAATAAAATGATCAAGTCAATGTCTTGAAATTACCAACGAATTTAATGGTTATGAAGGTTTAAACAGGACATTTAAAAAAAACACTTTACCGAAATGAAAACGACGAACAATAAAATACCAACAAAAACAATTGCCAATTTAACATTAATATCAAGGAATTTGCATAGAAAACGAACTATCGCTTATAACATTTACATACACTTGAGAATTATGTCATTAAGTAAGCAATAATATTATAAGTGAAACGACGCAAACGCAATTTCCCTAATTTTATCGACGACATTAAAATGTAAAGGTTAGGTCACACAAGCGTAGCGCAGACGAATAATAAAGACCCTCATGAATAAAGTCCAGGAAAATTCTCGTTTTTCCGTCGCCGAGATAAAAATAAACAGACCGTGTGTTGTAGACTTTACTCTGCTATATTTAACAACGTTGGTCAACAGTTTGTGTTGTATAAGACAAATGTGCAGCTATTTGAGCGTTCAATTAAAATGTTGTGGTACTTTATTTCACTTTATAGTAATTGACTTCCATGTTTTCATCTATGTATCCACGTAAGGTGTGGCACATAATCTTAGGTGACTTTGTAGTTAGATAAGTAATTTGTAAACCAATCTCGAGTCGAGTATCGAGTTAGAACGTAAAATATCGAAAGTTCGCCGGTGATTTTTAGAATTAAAAGTACTATTTTTATTCGTTTTATAAATTTAAAGATGGCGTTCATCTAAGTATGATATTGATTGTACTTATGCACACAACTTAACTATTAATGTAAAGGATTTTTTAATAAATCGTTACATTTACCCGCTTGCGCGTGGGCTTGTTTATATTATTACAACTTGAATTCGTATTCGTTATGTTTCACAAGATGTTTGTCGCAAGATGTTTCCTGGCTAAACATTTGGCTTGTGTGTTCCTAGCCTTATACCTATAATTACTACACAATGGTTCACCTACCGACATTAATGATCTTTAACCTAACACTCAAGTACAAACACGT
The DNA here is from genome assembly GCA_905475445.1 of Ochropleura plecta. Lineage (NCBI taxonomy): Eukaryota > Metazoa > Arthropoda > Insecta > Lepidoptera > Noctuidae > Ochropleura > Ochropleura plecta. The sequence goes on from FR997739.1 coordinate 16,277,002, forward strand.
GGAATAAAGTATTGACTCACTTCAGTACTCATACATAGTAGTTGCAAAGTGATTAAAATTTAATTAACTTTGGTAAACAAATAAAGAAGACTACATTTCGCCTGCGACTTTGCCCGCATGGACGTTAGAAAAGTTCTCAAGATATTTATACTTGTATAATATTCTAAATGCGAATATTTGTGAGGTTGGATCTATGGATGTTTGTTACTCTTTCACGTTAATACGACTGACAGTTCGGTCAAATTAGACTAAAAAGTAGGGGTGAGGTTACATTAATTCCCACTTGGGTAACTACCTCAAAGGTGGCGTGGAAACGTGTGCATATTATAACGATTACAACTCTTTCAACTTTTTGAATCGTTATATCTCAAAAACGGTGGCTCTTAGGAAAAAAGTATTTAGACATGTTTCATAGATAATTATCAGATCTACAATTTTTGTCTGAGCTAATTTTATGATAAAACTTACCATTTTGCTGAAATCGCGAAAAACCCGTTTTTTGTGACCTTTGACCCCGAGTAAATATTTTTGCACGGATCGGTGAGGACTTTTCACATTTCCTTTGTAATAGTTGTATTGAACAATCCTACCAATATTCAGCCAAGTGGGAATTAATGTAACCTTGGATGTCTAAATTGACTGGACTATGAACGGATCTTGATGAAATAGATTCGCCCCTTATGACATAAGAGTTAAACATAACTGTCGAACTGTGGGTGTAGGTACATCTCTGCCTAAACCTATAGAGGATTACAGGCGTGATGGCATGCTATATAAAATATAAAAATAACTAGCTGCGTCTCGCAGTTTCACCCGCTTAGATCGGGATAAAAAGCCTTGTAGGGTATAAGCTTTCTACATACCAAATTTTATCCAAAATAGTCCAGACATTTGAGCTTGAAGGAGTAACAAACATACCAATACGAACTTTCGTCTTTATAGTCAAAACGAATGATTCATTATTTCATAAGGCTGTTCGGACTGTTATATTTCTAAAAATCCATATGAATAATTCTGAGCGCGCCTCAAATCCTGGTCACTCACTAAGGTTTAAATATTTTATTCATTTGTAATACGCTGTAGCCACGTTTAAATAAATAATTTGTACGTGTTTTACGGCCATTTTGGTAAATATTTTGTATGAAAATAATACTGTTTTGTATTACATGGGATATAACACAGATATTATATATAATATAGAACAACTGCCGAAAATAATGTGGGAGAGTGCACCTCTGCTGAACCCTCTGGGAAATAATGGCGTGATGATATGTTTTAAAAAGTACACACGACGGCAGGTCTAGTTTAGAATTGGTTTATTCTTAACTATTATAACCTGATCTCTCGCGTTTGAGGATGGGAATTTCTTACTAACCAATCCAGCCGCCGCGGGAGACGCTACGAGCGACGGGTGCCGTGAGATGATTCCTGGCCACCGTGGATGTGGATCTGTGAACGGTGAGCAATGGCTAGCTCACCGTCTGTCCCTCTAGTGACCACAGTGTGTTGACGGCGCGTTCGTATTTTACGGGCGCTTCTAGGAGATTTCAGCAAAACAGAGGAGAGAAGAGAACAGGAACAAAAAAGGCAAACATTAAGTTACCTACGCAAAAATTATTGCTGCTTTTTTAAAAAAGTGTGAAATGAGGGAAAAAGAGCGAAGAAAAAGGAAAACTTAGCTTTGCTATTACAATCAATAAGGCGCAAGGGCAAAATCTACAGGTAACAGGTGATACCACGAATTTAACGCGAGCAAAGCCGCGGGCAAAAGCAAGTAACAAATAAAATAATTATCATGTCATGTACTCGGTCAACCTTGGTCGGCATATGACTATGAGTCCCAATACACCCATCCAGGCATATTATTGACATACATAGCAATAATTACATAATAATTAATCCAGTAAATGTATTACAATACCAAGAACTATGTAGGTATTATAACAAAACTAGCCTGTTACTGTTCCACTACGGGACAAAGGCCTTTCTCTAGTATTTTTTTTTAATCTTTGCCTCACACCAGGAATTTCTTCTGTATCGTGGGTGCGTTTACAAACATTTAAACTTACATACACAAACAGCCAGACCCGAAACAACTACCTGCAGGTCATATAAATATTTGTTCCGTGCGAGAATCGAACTCGCAGCGCAGCAGTCGATCGCTCAGCCACTGCGCCAACCGTGTCGTCAAAACACGACGAAGGCACGTACTTCTGGATACGGCCCGCATTGTGAGTAGGTTCCTGTCTCTAGAACACTAGCTACCGGTAGCTTGGACCCTGCTCCCGATAGTGGCGGAAACCTATTCATAAATAAAAATATATTAAGAAAAAAAAAAATATAAATAAAAATATGTAAGGAAAAATGAAAAAAAAATAGTGTATAAGTTAATAAAAAACAGTGTCAAAAATTAATAACAATCAACAGTGTCATAGTTTTATTTTTGCTATACTCCTCCGAAACAACTTGACCGAATTTTATGAAATTTTACATGCACCTATATTCTGTAGGTCTGAGAATCACTCGTAATCTATTTTTCATACCCTTAAGTTTGAAAAGGGACCTGATCAGCGGGTGAAACGGGTGGACACAGCTAGTTAGCGCTCGGCGCTGCAAAATTAAATATTTAAATTCGAAATCCTTCCTCAAGTCAATATTAAATGCATGTCAGATTAGATGTGGGTACTTACCACCTTCATAATATTCGCAGCACAATGTCGTATTTTGTTCTTTTTAGATCATTGCGTTTTATCGACATCCGTGTATCCTGCTAGTGACAGCAGGATACAGCAGAATACCAGCGTCAGGTAGTCTACCTGGCATTATGCTGAGCTGGACTCCTATTTAGTGCAATCTTGAGACACACACCGCCCAGTAGTGGGCGACCGTTATAAATGTATGTGATGTGTCTAAATGTCTATGGGTCAATCTAACTTCTACCTTACTATAATTAACACTTGAAACGGGATATTTACCATGTTTATTATTTATATTGAGTTTCCGATATTTCGGCGATGTTGCAAACGCCATGATCACGGATGAACTGAAGTTATTGCGGGTGGATGTTTACGAGCAGACAAAACGATCTACCCTCTTTCTTATTCGTTTTTTGCGTTCGTTACCACTAACACCGTCACTCACAACTCGATTTTGCTCTCGACACACAAAACTCACTGTATCAAGTAGCGATCTTTTTTCCCTACTTTTTGGGTTTTTACACAATTGAACCACTGGATTCCAGGCTCTTGATAATTGAAACCCATCTTCTCGGTTGAAGTTCCTATATTTGGTAATCTCAATTGCTTCTCTTACCAATCTAGGAATATAGTGGCGTTCTGTCGAGATTACCTGAGGGTTATGTAACTCAATCCAGTGGTTCGATCCTGCTTCCAAAAGATGTTGAGCTATCGCCGACTTCTGTGTGTCATTATTTTTCACTGCCCTAATGTGCTCAGAAATCCTACAAGCCACAGTACGTTTCGTCTGACCGATGTATGATTTACCACAGCTACAGTCTACCTTATAAACACCGGGTTTTTCCAGCGGAAAATTGTCCTTCGGCGAACGCAGCATCTGCGATACTTTCTTGAACGGAGTGAAGATAGTCTTTACGGCGTATTTCCGAAGAATGTTTGCAACCTTATCTGTCACTCCCTTCACGTATGGTAAAAATGCTGGCTGCCTCTCAACCTCGCATTTCCGGTGCTTAAAAAAGGTTTTTCGTCTACGATGTGCGGTCTTCACATTATACCCATTCCTCTGTAGGACGTTCTGCACATGCGCTAACTCTGCTGGTAAATGTTTCTCGTCACACAGATCATACGCGCGGTTAGTAAGTGAGGTCACTACAGAGTTCAGCTGTCTCGGATGGTGGTGAGAATCAGCGTGTAAATAACGATCTGTGTGAGTTGGTTTCCTGTGGACAGAGTGACCCAAAGACCCATCAGCCCGAACTCTTATTTCCACATCCAAGAATCATACACATCACATCTGATGGGTCTTTGGGTCACTCTGTCCACAGGAAACCAACTCACACAGATCGTTATTTACACGCTGATTCTCACCACCATCCGAGACAGCTGAACTCTGTAGTGACCTCACTTACTAACCGCGCGTATGATCTGTGTGACGAGAAACATTTACCAGCAGAGTTAGCGCATGTGCAGAACGTCCTACAGAGGAATGGGTATAATGTGAAGACCGCACATCGTAGACGAAAAACCTTTTTTAAGCACCGGAAATGCGAGGTTGAGAGGCAGCCAGCATTTTTACCATACGTGAAGGGAGTGACAGATAAGGTTGCAAACATTCTTCGGAAATACGCCGTAAAGACTATCTTCACTCCGTTCAAGAAAGTATCGCAGATGCTGCGTTCGCCGAAGGACAATTTTCCGCTGGAAAAACCCGGTGTTTATAAGGTAGACTGTAGCTGTGGTAAATCATACATCGGTCAGACGAAACGTACTGTGGCTTGTAGGATTTCTGAGCACATTAGGGCAGTGAAAAATAATGACACACAAAAGTCGGCGATAGCTCAACATCTTTTGGAAGCAGGATCGAACCACTGGATTGAGTTACATAACCCTCAGGTAATCTCGACAGAACGCCACTATATTCCTAGATTGGTAAGAGAAGCAATTGAGATTACCAAATATAGGAACTTCAACCGAGAAGATGGGTTTCAATTATCAAGAGCCTGGAATCCAGTGGTTCAATTGTGTAAAAACCCAAAAAGTAGGGAAAAAAGATCGCTACTTGATACAGTGAGTTTTGTGTGTCGAGAGCAAAATCGAGTTGTGAGTGACGGTGTTAGTGGTAACGAACGCAAAAAACGAATAAGAAAGAGGGTAGATCGTTTTGTCTGCTCGTAAACATCCACCCGCAATAACTTCAGTTCATCCGTGATCATGGCGTTTGCAACATCGCCGAAATATCGGAAACTCAATATAAATAATAAACATGGTAAATATCCCGTTTCAAGTGTTAATTATAATATTAGTAACCATGTCAGTTTAAAGACTTTCTACCTTACTTTTTTTATCCATTTCATTTTTTTCTGTTTGATATTTTTTTGTATTGTGTCTTTTTTTGCATCAAATAAATGATTTATCCATCTATCAGTTATATATAAAAATGAACGAATTTTCCTTTATTCGTTAAGCAGCTCCCTTTTGCCATTCTACTCTCACTAGATTTTATTTTTGCTTAAACAATCAAAAGAATATGACTACCTACGTCACACCTAAATTATGGGACTCTGATCCTACTATCCTACTCTAATATTATAAATGCGAACGTTTTCAGGATGGATGTATGGATGTTTGTTACTCTTTCACGTCAAAACGGCTGAATGGAGTTTGTTGAAATTTGGCACAGAGTTAGAATATAGTCTGGAATAATAATAATAAATAAATGTCTTGGGACAACTCACACACGGCTATCTGATCCCAAGCTAAGCAGAGCTTGTGTTATGGTAACCAGACAACTGATATACATACTTATATAATTTATAAATACTTATATATACTTATATAATATGTAATTATAGATAAATCACACCCAGACACAGAACAAACAATCATGCTCATCACACAAAGTTTGTCCTGGGTGGGAATCGAACCCACGACCTCCGCTCAGCAGTCAGGGCCACTAACCACTAAACCAACAGGCCCGTCTAGTCTAGTCCAAGAATAACACATAGGAAACTTTTTTTTCGATCATCACACGGGTGAAGCCCCGGGCGCCAGCTAGTTCAAAATAAAGTACCCACAGTAATTAAACAGTTTGGGTCGGGTTGAAAATTTTACTTAATAGCAGCCATTATGTGAAAGCATCAGCCTGGAATATTCCCTCAACCATATTTTCCAGTTTGAAACTCATTCTACTGAAAATTTTCATCGATTTTATCGAGGAGATTAGTTTTCGGTGATTTTAGTCAACTAGTTTAGTTACTTTGCTAACTTTGTTCACCATGCACGGTTTTTTTTAAAAAAAAAAAAACGTTGCCCCACACTAGGAATTTCTCCTGTATCGTGGGTGCGATAGCAAACATTTAAATTCACATACACAAACAGCCAGACCCGGAGCAACTATCTGTAGGCCATACAAATGAGTGTTCCGTGCGGGAATCGAACCCGCGACATGCAGCGCGGCAGTCGATCGTTCAGCCACTGCGCTAAACGTGTCGTCATCGGTTAGATAACATATATAAATATGGCAAATATAAAAGAGGGGTATTTTATTGTTAACCAGATACAATTTTTTTTTTAAATTATTGATGACCACCTTCAACATTTTCATATTCTTTTTCTTCAGAATTTTTTAAAGAAAAATGTTAAAAAATCAAGGTGTTTTGTTTAAACAAGGTGCAGTTTTTTAACCTCATAAAAATTAAGGAGGTGGTCATAAAAGACATAAATAATGTCTTTTACCTGCTGATTTTTTTGAATAAATAAAAATATCCGTACCTTGTCAATAATAATAAACCCCCTTTTTAAGAAGTTGAAATTTGTCAGAGGGTACGAGAAATTGCGCAGGCGCCTTGGTTTAAGGCATAAAATCATCAAATAAACGTCTACGTATGTTTGTTTAGGTATATGAAAGCGCAACGTTTTTGTGTTATACAGCAAAGATTAGACAGGCTGCGTGTAGATTGGCTCTTACCAATTTCCACATATACCATTTTTTTTTACTAATATTATAAAAGCGAAAGTGACTTAGTTTGTTTGTTTGTTACGTCTTCACGCCTAAATGGCCAAACCGATTTCGATTAATTTTGGTACAGAGATAGTTGAGACGTTTAGTTTTTTTAACTGAGAAATGAGGGAGGAAGAGGGAAAAAAAGAGAAAACTTAGCTTTGCTATTGCAATAAATAAGGCACAAGGGCCAAAACTACAGGTAGCAGTAACCTGCAAATCAGGAAAGGGGAACTGTGTTATCCCGAATTTAACGCCAGCGAAAACGCGGGCAAAAGCTAGTACCCTATATTGCCTGACGCAGGTCCTCACCGAACACGGAAGTTTTGAAAGGTTCCTACTCATAATCGGTAGTGTCACCACTGTGACGGTCGCCCGGAGAACACGGTGCAGCACACTATGGTGCTCTGCCAAGCTTGGGCGGAGCACCGCTGTGTGAATGATAGCCTATTTAACATTGTTTTGGATCGAGTATGATTAGCATAGTTAGCTCCATGAATTGGACGAGGTTTAAAACGACAGCTTGTAGTACGCGCTAAGTTAGTAAGCGCTATCGTGGTCTTGGATTCGTCATCATAAGCATTTCTCAATAGCAGGCAGATTTATTTATAAACGCCCATCAAGAGTTACAGACATACATTTATTTTTAGACGATACTTCACTGGCCTTGTATATACTATACATCCATGCTGGATTTTAGCTATAAAACATAACTCCAAAATCAAAACAAATTCAACATGGTGACAAGAAATACGCGTCACTACTTCCTGAAGTATAATTACTTAGACAGATTGTGCTTTAGTCCTTAGTCAACATTGTACTTAATCTCTTTTGGTGCCAGCCGACCGTCAGTTGATGTCAAGATTATGCTAATCCCAGCACTATGCGACCTACATACCGAGTTGTTTAGATTTTGAATTCAGAACAGCTATGGCAACTGGCAACAGGGGCTTCAACTTTTTTTTTTCTATTGTGATGTTTGAGAATGTGGCTTTTGGTGTGGAATAAAAGAGTTCCCTTTCATAATCTCTTTTGTTATAAAATATGAGTATGAGTTTTCCTGTTGAGTGATTTTCATGAGAGTTACCTCAATAAGTGTTAAACATAAAACATTTTCTTTTTTTTTCAGAATATAAAAACTTTCCGACACACATAATAGCGTTACACGCGAAAGGGTTGGCAGAGGTGTAAACCCACATTGCACTGGTTTTGTCCCGTCCCTTACTAGGCTTGCCTTCTATAATATGGGACTTAAATAAAACTAGCGACTTGTGCGTATACTATAAGGTCTGCACACCTCTGTCTAAACCTTTGGGAATCACAGCCATGATGTTATATTATGTACTAGCTAGCGCCCGCGGCTTTGCCCACGTGATATCGAAAAAAACTATCCAATGCGTTATCCCAAACTGTAATCTACACTTCTGTACCAAATTTCATCAAGATCCGTTCAGCCGTGAAAGAGTAACAAACATCCATACATCCTCACAAACATTCGCATTTATAATATTAGCCGGATTAGATTGCCTAAGGTCTTGACCTCTGTTCCAATTAAATATTGCTAAAAAATTTACCTCATAATATCTTATTTTTTATAATAATGAGATGATGAGGTTCATCCCGCGTTAATATATAGTGCAAAATCATGTTTCCACTGCAAGAAGATGCAGTGGCTTTGTAGAAAGCTAATTAGCCAACCTCGGATGAGATAGCACGTCAGGCACTCGTTAATTTAGCTTGTTAAATCTTTGTTATGTTGCAAAAAATATGGTTTCTTACTAAACTCAGACTAAATAAAAAAAAAATCCACTGCAATCCTTACTAATATTATAAAAGCCAAAATAAGTTTGTTTGTTACGTCTTCACGCCTAAATGGCTAAACCAATTTTGATGAACTTTGGTACAGAGAAAGTTGGGACCCTGGAGACGGACGTAGGCATTTTTTTAATTTATTTTGTTATTTGAGACATGTGGGAGAAAGAGGGAAGTTAAGGGAAAACTTAGCTTTGCTATTATAATAAATAAGACGCAAGGGCAAAAACTACAGGTAGCAGGTACCTGCATATCAGGAAAGGGGAATTTGGGGTAACTGCGTTACCCCAAATTTAACGCGAGCGATGCTGCGGGCAAAAGCTAGTAGCAAAATAATGCCACGCATTTCAGACAACTGTCAGTTGGTTTAAAATCGTATTTCAACATTATAATTTCGTTAGCTTGTCTTAGTCCCACTAATTTTGAATATACCATCTTCATTATTGCTGATATAACAACACTTTATCAGTGCCTTCAGTAACTGGTAGCAAAAATCAATGGAACATTCCGAACGATAAATGTTGCTCAAATGTCGACACATCAAGCTATACATTTCCTGTTTAAAATGACCTCGCTTTGTATAGAGTTTTTATACAATGAGAGATCTGCATAAACTAGTTTTGTATAGCTCGACTGGTTATCATGTATAGGCAAAAAAGAAAAATATAAAAAAAAATAACTGGCCATATGAATCCATTTGTAAAAGGAAATATAAAAAAGCAACTGCAACATTCCACAAAGTAAACGTCAAAATAGAGATGCGTTTTTTTTATTTAGAACCCCAATCAAAATTCGAATACGGAACAAAATTGGAAAACAATCTATTGTTCGCTACAGCCAATCAAACGAATAGTTATCATGTGGGAGTAGTCTAGATTGAACTTTGTGCTTTTATGTTCGACATAATAGTTTTTTTTTTTTACGAAGTCCACTATTATTCCTTTTTTATTGGAACACACCATATTTTTATTGAAAAACCGTTAAATTTCCAATTCTAACATTTAAAATCCAGTTTTCTGCTGACTGCTGGACTTTTCGCTATTGGAAAAGAATTCGAAGCTCGTTTTTCGACTATTTTCATTCAAATAATGAGTAAGTGCGGTCATAACAATAGAAATGCCAGCACCTGAAAAGAATTCAGAAAAATGCAGTAAACCCAGACGCTCACGGTACGGTTGGTCCACATATGCATAGTCGGTCAGCGAGCTATGACGGGCTATGCTTGAAGTGTCTCTGAAAGATGATATCCTGAACGAGGTCATTCGACAGAGAACCAGAGTTTTCGACATAGCTTCCCAAAATAAGTAAACTGAAGTGTCAGTGAGCCATATTAGTCGGAGAACTGATGACTGTTGGAGTAGACGTGTTTTTGAGTGAAGACCGCGAATCGGCAGACGTAAGGACGCCCTTAAGCTCTGTGGAGCGACGATCTTCGAGGGTAAAAGAAAGAAACGGAGCTTTAAACCATGAAGTCTCTTACCGGTTCTTCTACATAGGAAACGACCAACCCGAACCGTGGGCAGAAGATGCTACAGTTCTAGATGAGTATCTAGTAGGTACCTACCTACCATTTTCAACATTATTAATATAGGACCCTTCCGCCCTTCATATCATATCAAGAAAATATCACAAAGAAAAATGTCTAATAAAGGAAATGTGTCTCAGAATAAAACAAGATCTAAATTGACCTGACGACATTTGCGATCTTAGCAGGATTACACAATCTTAGATCCAATCCTTTGTTTTCCTACAAAGGTTCTAGATTTTTCGGTTATCCCCCGAGAACTATGTGATTCCTTTTGTTGCCAATTGGCTTCTTATTTTTCTTGCTAACTTTTCTTTGCGTGAGCGTTGTCGCAAATTCTGAAATGAAATAGAAAAATAAATTGTTGATTCTTTTTGGTATTTCCAGAAAATGACTGAATTCGGGTTTTGAAATTCTTTATTTATTCTAGAAGTTCATTGTTCACTTACATATTAATACATAATTAAAATAAAGTGTATTAGTAGCTAGTGCATGTTTTTTTTTTAAATTAAAGTGTGTGTGTATGTGTGTTTCATGTCAATCTTCCGAGCGTTTATTAACAATATAATTAAACAAAATAATTGAAAAGTCTGTTTGTCGAGAAGACATGTTTTTTTTAAGTGCATTATGAAGGAAGATACCTACTTATAACCAAAGACGCAGTTTTTGTCAAGCTGTTAGTTGCGGATAGTTTCTGCAGATGGCTAGCCCGATTTTGATGGGGCTTTCCCTGGCCGATAGCTGATGATATAAAAGGTAACTCAGGCTACTTTTTCATTTACATTCAAGAGGCTATTTTTAAATTGATAATATACGAATCTACATACATTTGTAACAGAGTTGCTTCGAATTTGGCTTACAAAACGAAAAAAGGAAGTTTTTTTTGTTTATTTTACGATTCAACTCAAAAAATACTTGATCGATTTCAAAAATTCTTTCACTATTAGAAAGCAAAATCATCAAGAAGTATGTATGTATAAAGTCACACTACGGTACTTAGAAGCTGAGCAGCGGGTGAAACCGCAGAACACAGCTCGTAAACTATATTCTAGCTATCGACATTGACCCAACAACAGCTTTTATGGTTATCGAATGTCCTATTCTACATTTAAATTCATATTTGTGAATAGAATACGGTCATACATACAATAACTGGATCTAAATTGTATAAAGACGTTACATGCGGAGATTAACGTGTCCGGTTCAGAAGCGAGAAGCGTTAAAAAGACAGCTCTACAGAAGTTCAACTTCACACATGCAAAAGGCAACGCTGTTATTAATAGAACCGTACCGCCGCTTCCAAATGAATCCTATGGGCAAATCCATGCGGTTTTTCTGTCCATTTAGTGTTTTACTCATTAACCGACTTCAAAAAAAGGTGGCGTTCTCAATTCGGGGGAATGGACTGAACCGATTTGCTAAATTATTTCTATTAATCTTGTGTGAAATTCAGTATGCCTAATAAGTTACCATTTTTTAAGCAGTATAAATAAAGTGGTTTAGTGGTTTTTTTAAAGGACCACGGAACCTTCCGAACAGCACGTTTAGCGACCCAGCAAGTGAAAGTGTACTCGAAACGGACATTGTTTTATCAGTTTACCACACAGTCCTTTCAAATTTATTATACCTTTGATTTTGCATCATCGTTACAGTTAAAATTACTTTTTATATTTTATTAATTTCATCTTGCATCCAAGTTGCTACTATAAAGTCTCATTTGTATGTAGTCAAAGTCAAAGTCAAAGCATTTATTTCAATTAGACCATTACACGCACTTTTGAATGTCAAGAAACAAAAAAAAATAAGCTACAGTCCCAGACACCATGCAAAATAACTTGTGAAAGTACTGTAGTATAAATAGAAGTTTATGTGTGCGATCTTTTTTCACTTTTTATATCAAGTTAACCTTCTATCTCAATCTTTTTAATGGCAGAGGTATCAACAGAAATTTCCGCCATCAAAATATGAATTCTATTATCGTTCTTCACGGAATTAAGGCCACATCTGCCTACCCAAGAGGGTTTTTTGAAAAGGATCCGCCTTTTATAGGCATGACGGGACACTATTCTTTCATTGCTTAACCCGAATCTAGGCAGACAATGTAAAGAAAATCATTGTCATGAAAACGGCTGTAAAGTTTATGTAAATGTTGAGGCCATTGTGACAATAAGACATCGCATCTTAGCGTGTTGATAAGAGGGACGTTTCGGGCTTCGGGTGCCGCGAGACGACTCCCGGCCACCGTAGACGCGGGTCTGTGGACGGTGAGCAATGGGTCTGTCAGGGCCACCGGCTGCCGGAGTTGCAGGTTGATCGAAAGAGATACCGCGGCCCCGGAAAATAAAGGGCAAAAGAAGGAACATGGGTAGGTTGGGTCCACCCTTTATAGCAAAACTTTTTATGTCATAATTTTATTTTGCATAACAACGGATAGCATAAACTTCATTTCGCAGAAAATTGTTTGGCAGACACTCATTTATCATACATTCAAAACTCATAGTTTTGTAAGTCAGAATCATTTCTAGACATAAATTTCATATGCATAATATTTAAAAAGTAGAAACATCATATCGCAGAAAGTTCACAGGCAGAATCGTCTTTTAGCATATTTTTCATATCGATAATCATTAAACGGCAGAATTGTCATATCGCAGAAAGTTTATAGTTAGAATCATCATTGTCATTATTTGTTGTCATTTATTTAATTATATTTTTTAAAATAATGTCATTAATTTGAATTATTATTTAATTTAATTTGAAATAATGTCATTTAATTCAATAAGTAATTATCATAATCTAAATAGTTCAGTTCCGGGTAACCTACTAAAAACAATCCCTTTTTTCTATTAATGCAAGTCGTTTCTTTAATAGAAAATTTGTTGTTTCTAATGCAAGTCGTTTCTGGCGGTTTTAACCTAACCTAACCTACCCATTTTTTGTTTAGGAATTTACCTAGTCTAAATAGTTGAAATTCGGGTAACCTACTAAAAACAGTATATTTTTTTCTATATAAGTAATTCCCAAGATTCTTATTTTTGCCTTAAGAGTTTTTGGAAATAATTGTAACTCACTGTATCGGTTCACGCCAAAATATTGCAAACTCACAATAAATAACAACCATGGTAAATATCCCGTTTTTTTAACCCTTAAAAAGAAATGTTAATGACCATGTCAGTGTAAAGACTTACATGCCTATTAAAGTATTCTTAATGAAATTCGGCCATCTGCATAGTATGCCAAGTGAAAGTATACCAAATAATCATCGCTCTAAATGAACATTATGCCATACGATATTATGCGAAATTTGAACTCTGCCAATCGTAATTATACTAAATGTAATTCTGCCATCTTAAAAGTATGCCATTGTAAATTCGAAGTTTTAAACATTATGCCAAACGATAATTATATCAAATATTTTTTCTGCCTTTAAAATGTTCGTTTAAAGAAAATTATGCGAAGTGTGTTATGCCAAATAAATTTCGGAGCATCAAGATTCTGCCAGATAGAGGGAACCCGGGTAGGTTTCAGTCAGTACAAGTCTGATACTCCCCCGCTCCGCCCAGAACGAGGGAAGTTATTTCATGATTTTAAATCCGCAAAAAAAAAGTTGATAACAATCTAAATTGAGTCAGACGAACTTACATATCTACATCAAGTAATGTAGGATGTCGTAGGTATAATATTATTACTGTAGGAAACGACGGTAACTTTGGCCAAAACTACAGATTTAGTGCTTACAGAATATACCTCCTTCCTTGAACAATTCACGAGGGAACGGATCTAGTGGTCGTCTTAACACCAAACAACTAAAAGTAGTTAAAATTGAAAATGGGGCTCTATAATAATGCACACACAGTTTGAACTCGTTAAACTCAGTTACTAGGGTCTAACAGGAGTATTAGTTATTCATTTCTCGTTAGTAGTCCAGCTAAAGTGCAGGTATGAAAATTGTTGGAACTACCTAGTTATACATTCTTGGTTTCGTACGAACAGTCGACGTTTAATTTATATGGTCGTTGTATTTGAGTTTCTGGTATGAGTTGCTAGGTATTTGCTTAAAACTTGCTAGCTTAAGTTACTTCAAACGTTATGTTTATGAGTACCTGTGTCTTTTTTAGGACTTCAAAAATACAGGAGGAGGTTATATTTGCGACCGATTTTTTTAAAAGTATAATCACCAATTACTGCGGCTGTACGGTACTAACTACAGTATTTTCACATGTTATTAGGTCTTGTGACTGGGACTGTAGCAGCATCTTTTTTTTGTTCTTATGACATTCAAAAGTGCCTGTAATGGTCTAATTGAAATAAATGCTTTAAGTTTGAGTTTGCGCCAACAACGAATGGGTTTGCGTTCAGCAGGGAGTGATAGTATCTATATGAACGCAACCAAGTTTGTCTATTGTGTATATTATCTGTGGCTCTATGTCGTCACTTACTTACTGTATGTACCAAATACTTAACTGTGAAATAAAACTCCATTTTCTACAAAAGCTATTATTTTCATTTACCAACCACTAAAATATTATCATGGTAGCAGAGCGTGGTTGGTTATAACAAGAAAAGTGAAAATACAGAAAGAACTTGAAAAACCGAGCGGAGTATTTATCTGATACACTACACATTTTGAGGTTAGCTATCTTGTACAGCGGCGTGCTAATAGAACACAGTTACGCGTGTTGGTCTGTTAAGTCACAATCCATTTCACATTGACAGACTTGTTGGACGAGACAATTATGCAAGTTAGAAGTTCGCCAAACTAACTAAGTATTAACTAAAATATTATCAAATTTTATTATTTTTTCTTGGGTCGTTTATGAGTTATCGTCTGTACTGCAGATTTCCCGAAGACCGTTTATCATGATATATTTTACTGCGTCTTTGGCACATATGTGTAGCAAAGGTAAACACAGAAACAACACTATGCTAAATACCTCATGACGACATCAGGTGTTTTTCCAAACATTTATTGAAACAAAAAATCACCGTCAAAAAACAAAATTCCCGGAATCGTTTAAAACATCATTAACTATCAATATACCGCCAATTTTCTTTTAATGCATTTACGCACTTTATCTACTGCAATAAGAAAATTAAGACTCGATAAGTAACAAAATCATTATTGTTTTATTGCAAAAACCCGGTGACGCCATCCATAGCGGATTGTAGTACTTTTTATTAAGTAACTAGCTTTTGCCCTCAACTTCACTTGCGTTAACTTCGGAGTAACACTGTTCCCCTTTCCTGATTTGCAGGTACCTGCTACCTGTAGTTTTTGCCCTTGCGCCTTATTATATTGTAATAGCAAAGCTAAGTTTTCCCTTTTCTTCCCTCGTTCTACCTCATTTATCACTCTTTAAAAAAATAGCCTAGGTCCGTCTACCGGGTCCCAACTATCTCTGTACCAAAATTCATCAAAATCGGTTGGGCAATTTAGGCGTGAAGACGTAACAAACAAACAAACTCACTTTCGCTTTTATAATATCAGTAAGGATTTTTGTTCCAAACATAGTGCGATATCAAACGGTATTATTTTTTATCTCCAACGAAGATTACAAGTGCTTTAGATTTCAGTGTAAATGATAACGTGCTCTATAGATGAGTTCAGTGGAAATTTTGGTGGGCTGATGATTAATAACAGCCAAGATTCTATGGCCTGCCAGGGTTGCGGGTTGTTCGAAAGAGATACCGCGGTTCCGCAACATAAAGGGCAAAAGAAGGAACATGGGTGGGTTTTAGTCAGTAAAATTCTGGGACTTCCCCCCCTCCCCGCCCCGCCCTCAAAGCGGGAGAAGTTATTGACCAATCTGCCAAAAAAAGTTGGTTTTATAGGAGGGTGAAAGCCATTGGAGCGATCGGAGAGAAGGTTAAGTTACACTTGCCTACGTTGATCTGTTGATAGATTGTAGTCACGTTACATACCGAGTTAACTCCGTGCTCCTTGATTTGGATTATTCTGAGACGGAAAATATTCTAACTGTTTTGAATAAATTAGTAGACCACATTTCATTACACACACCTACATTCACTCTTACAAATACACTTTCTCACACATACACGTACATACACAACACTCAACACACACACACTCCATTCACTACACACTCGCAGATTATTTTGTTGCTTAATTTTAAAATTTTCGTCTTCTAAAATATCTTAAAATATTCCTCTCTGTACGTGAAGGCCTTGATGTGTTCAAATTAGTACTCAATACTATTGTTTAAGAGGGTGAGAGCCTGGAGATCTGTCATACAGGTCCCGAACCCATTATAGACTCCAGCTCACACAAAGGTTACAAATCTGATTTGACATAAGATGACATGAACCAAAGAGTACCTTTTTGAGAGAAATAAATCTGTTCTATTCTATTCGGAAAGCAAGCCACACAAGCTTAGCCATTGGATCTGGGTCGTCGGTCGGCAATGTATTATATGTACTAGCTTTTGCCCGCGGCTTCGCTCGCGTTAAATTCGAGGTAACACACTGTTCCCCTTGCGCCTTTTTGATTTGTAATAGCAACGCTAAGTTTTCCCTTTTCTTCCCTCTTTCTCCCTCACATCCCAGTTTTTTAAAATAAAAATTCTGCCTATGTCCGTCTCCTGGTTCCCAACTATCTCTGTACCAAAATTCATCAAAATCGGTGTAGCCATTAAAGCGTGAAGAGGTAACAAACAAACAAACAAAAAAACTCACTTTCGCTTTTATAATATTACTAGCTTTTGCCCGCGGCTTCGCTCGCGTTAAATTCGGTAGCGCCTTATTGATTTGTAATAGCAACGCTAAGTTTTCCCGTTTCTTCCTTCTTTCTCCCTCATATCCCACTCTTCTTAAAAAAATAATAGCCTATGTCCGTCTCCTGGTTCCCAACTATCTCTGTACCAAAATTCATCAAAATCGGTTTAGCCATTAAAGCGTGAAGAGGTAACAAACAAACAAACAAACAAACTCACTTTCGCTTTTATAATATTAGTAAGGATAGTAATAGTAAAGTATAGTATAGTAAGGAAGTAAGGATTAGCACGACCAAGTACCCACTGGGTCGTGGAGATCAGATAAGCAATCGCTCCATGTTAATTACTGGTATTCAGATGTATCCGCTTAGACTGGAAGCCGACCTCAATAGTGTTGGAATATCGGAAACGCAAAATAAACAGTAAACATATACACATATAAATAATGTTGGTATGTCAGTTTAAAAACTTTTATATGAAACTAGCTGTGCTCAGCGGTTTCACCCGCTGCTGGACTATGAAAGATAGATGTTGGCCGATTCTCAGACCTACCCTAAAGAATTTTATATATTACATAGATCTTCACTAGTATATCAATGTAAATAACTACTAGTTACTATTGGTTACCTAATCTAAGCTAATATAGATAATATCATCCAGCTACACCAAATTATATTAGCATTCAATTATGCTGTCGTCTATTAATTAACAATTAATTAATACTCCGGAGAGCCAGCGAAGTAAACCGGTTGGTTAAACAGTAAACAGCCCTAACTATAGATAGACATAAATTAAGGAAAGGACGACACAACTTGGAAGTTTCAACAACGAAATGCACCAAACACGAAGGCCTCCAAACTTAGGTCAAACAACCTCGGGCAAAGATTGGTCAGAGACATGTAGTAGACTTCAGATAAACATACTTCTAAATCTTTTTGAATACACTTCCTCGAAAACTGGCTCTTATTGCACTAGAATTAGGTTCAACGTGCAATGTCATTCAGTCTCATTTATCGCAAGAAGGGTTGCATCACGGATAACCATAAACAACTGCTCAAATCCCTATAGCCGGCACTGTTTTTTTTCTTTTTAGATCAAGGAGGCGCTTGTTTTCAATGCCTTAATTTTTATTTTAAAAAATACTGGTTTATCAACAGAACATCACGTAAACGATGATCATGTAAAAAATAATTCGCTTGTAAAAATTAATTGACATTTATTTGAGTTCTAAATTCAAATGTATTTGAATTTGTTTCTCCTTAAGTATGAGAAGACAAAACGCGGGGAAAAAACAAGTTAAATCATAGTTCCATAACGATTTATGACAAAAGGACTTTTTGTTATGTTATTTAATTTCGCCGAAAAATAGGTATTGAAAAAAATCGTTTGCTTCACGTGAGAATTTGTTCCTGCTATTCTCGGCTCTATAACATCCCTCATTTGTGTGTTAAATCCGCCTCGGCTGCAATGACAAAGTTTCTTGACTTAAATCAAAATGTATTATTATGATCGGAAAACTGATGAAATATGGTTTTCACTGATCTCACGATGCACTCACATACGCAAACAGCCAGACCCGAAACAACTATCTGTAGGCCATACAAATAATTGTTCCGTGCGGGCCCGCGACACGCAGCGCAGCAGTCGATCTCTCAGCGACTGCGCCAACTGTGTCGTCAAAATGTTAAATGTCTATATGTTAGTGCTGTGCACACCTGTATGTGACAAATTCACTCTAGATTCTAAGAATGATTGTTACTTCTAAAAATTTATTAGTGAATAAGTCGTTGGAGTGCCATAATTAAATAAATAAAAAAAAGTCCAGGTTTCCTATGTTTTCCTTTACCAATGTCTGTGATGTCTAAGATAAACTTAAAAAGCACATATGAATTGTTGGCGACTTCAAAGTTATATTAATTATAGATCTAGGTTTCCCTTCACGATGTTATCCTTCACCAAAAACTTTAAAGTACATATAAATTGAAAAAGTCACATTGGTACTTGCCCGGATTTGAACTCGCAAACTCTTGCATGAGAGGCGAGGCCTTAACGTGTCAGCTATCAGAACACATACATTGGCTATTAATGACCAGTAAATACCACCTGTTAGTGAAGTGTAATGTGTCATACGATACAAAAACATCAATTACCTTCCTCGTTGACCTAAAATACAGACCTTTACACACAAAATAAACTTGTTTTTATTTTTCTGCTTCAACGCGCGATTTCATTTGTACAGAGAGGGAAGCAATAAAATGGCGCAATTAGTAAATGAAAAGTAGAACGAAAGGAAATAAAATTTAGTTGATTCTATTGTAGGGGTAGCAGGATTTTTCACTTCTGAATTGTATGTGCTTAGCTATTGTTTTAGCCCAAAAGAAAGGTAAATTAAACTTTCATAACTCGTTATTATAAGTTAAAAAAAAACCAGCCAAGTGCGAGTTGGACTCGCGCACCGTGGGTATCGTACAAATTTGCCACATAAACGACCATACCTTTTGACTGCGTAGGCTTAGAGGATTGATTGTATCACAGCTTCAAGGGACCAAAGATTTAAGTTGTGGTTTTGTGGATTTTTTATAGAATTTCACTCTGATACCTCCACGCGTTCATAAGATAAAGTGTCTTGACAGACAACAAAATGATCTTATAAAGGTCCCGGTTAAGGGTCCCCGGTCGGGCGCCGCGAAATGGCTCCCGGCCACCGTAGATGCGGGCCTGTGGACGATGAGCAATGGGTAACTCACCGTCCGTCCGTCTATTGACGACAGGCTGTGTGGGCGGCGCGTTATTGTTCCACGCGCGCCTCAAAGAGATGTCAGCAAAGCAGAGGGGCCTGCCAGGGCCACCGCCTGCCGGGGTTGCGGGTTGTTCGAAAGAGATACCGCGGCCCCAGAACGTAAGGGGCAATAGAAAGAACATGGGTGGGTTTTAGTCAGTACAAGAGCGGGGGAAGTTATTTGATGATTTCCCATCTGCAAAGAAAAGGGTCCCGGTATTGTCCTTCTGAGGTAAACAAGTCTTCTTCCAGCGCTATTTATAGCGAGAGTTGCTAAGTTTGATGTACAAAATGCTTGGTTGACTCATGAAGGATCCATTTACACCTTCACCCTGGCCTTATCATCGAGTTCATTAAACTTTCTCCCACAAACAGAGTAAAATATTGTAGCACTACATCGGCTTGAGTGTGTAATAAAAATGCACATATAATACTTTTAGATTATAATTTAAATCATATTCTTAAGTTACATCTCACACTTTTATCTCAAACCTATTCTTATGTTTTTTCCTAATCTTTAAAACGACCTGAGTATTTGAACATTATGGTAAACCAGCCAGCATTGGTTAGGTTATAAAACCTCTTACAGTACTGTCTAATAAGGTAACGGTTCGACGGCAAACAGCCTTATTGAGCATGTTACAAGCTTACAGGCGATGGTACTCGAACACGACTCGAATCTTAATGAGTTTCCTTATTTAGTACCAATTTGTAGGCAGCCGTTTGGAAATTATTGCGTAGGGGGTCTTTTTAGAGACTTACAAATTGGTTTTTTCTATATCATATATTATGCATACGAATGGTTATGGTGTGTTAACGAAAATTATAGCTGCCATGAAGTCCTGTTGTTTGTTCATTGAGTATAGTTTTCTTTTTTTTTTACAAAAACGTTGCCCTACTCTAGGAATTTCTCCTGTATCGTGGGTGCGTTTACAAACATTTAAACTTACACAAACAGCCAGACCCGAAACAACTATCTGCAGGTCATACAAATATTTGTTCCGTACGGGAATTGAACCCGCGACACGCAGCGCAGCAGTCGATCGCTCAGCCACTGCACCAACCATGCCGTCATTATAAGAACTGATAGATACTACTAAATGCACCATACTCATGGGTCAGTTCTGGGAAATAAATATTGTTTGCTATCGAAACCCCGACAGGAAGATATTTATTTAATTGTAATAGAGTGAGAAAAACGTTTATACTGAGCAGAGCAAAAGAGGTTGGCTTGATTATTTTTTTTTTCGAATGGCAAATTATCAAATAACTTCTCCCGCCCTAAGCCACGCGGGAGAGAGTGTCAGACTGTCAGACTTGTACTGACTAAACCCCATCCATGTTCCATCATTTGCCCTTTATGTTCCGGGGCCGCGGTATCTCTTTCAAACAACCCACAACGTGGCTTGTCACTGTTTGACACAAATGACATTTGTGTGGCATCTTCTGTAATTGCTTTCAAAGTCAACACTTTCACTTTTCATCACTATAACAAAAAAAAACAGAAGAATAAGAATAAATGTCCATTTACTGACGATAGGCCGAGTCGACGGCGCGTTCGTGTTCCATGCGCATGAAAGAGATGTCACTAAAGCAGAGGGGCCTGCCGGGGCCACTGCCTGCTGGGGTTGCGGGTTGTTTTAAATAGACACACGGCTCTGGAACACAAACAGCAATGGAACATGGATGGCTTTTAATCAAAGTCTGACACTATCTTTCGCTACGCCCAGAAGGTGCTGTACGCTGGAAGTTATTTGATGATTTCCAAAACCAAAACAACAAAACACATACACACACATATTTTATAATGACTAATCAGTTTTGCACTAGATGCCTCTGATGAGCAGATATGTTTTTAGACGAATAACCAAACAAATACACAACCAACGCCTTAATTGCCCAGATCTTAACACAAGAAAAAAACCCTCCTATCTCCAAGAAAACACACATCGTAAGGTCAGTTCACCCAATTTCGTCCGTCCTTAGAAAATGGCCTCTTACAGCCTCTTACACTTAAGTTTTTCTTAGAAATGAACCATTGAACATTGCCTACTGACCTCATTAACTCGAGCAATATTCATGAACAGGGCTCAGAGTAATAGTTAAGGCGTGTCGGGTAAATAGATCAAAATGGACGAACACGATTCGGTGAGCCTAGTCAACAATTTGGCTGGTGACTAATTGGTACATTCGATGCGTAATGCTCATTTGATTTTATAATGGACTAGCTATTGCCCGCGGCTTCGGTCGCGTTAAATTCAGGGTAACACAGTTCCCCTTTCCTGATTTGCAGGTACCTGCTACTTGTAGTTTTTGCCCTTGCGCCTTCTTTATTGTAATAGCAAAGCTAAGTTTTCCCTTCCTTTCCTCATTCTCCCTCATATCAAACTTAAAAAAAAATTGTTTATGTCCGTCTCCAGGGTCCTATCTCTGTACCAAAATTCATCAAAATCGGTTAAGCCATTTAGTCGTGAAGACGTAACAAACTCACTTTCGCTTTTATAATAGGATTATTATGCAAATAAAGATAGGAAGAAAAACTATTAAAAAAGATAATAAAAAAAACTAAAAAACCAAAAAGACAATTAATTAAATTAGTTCTGTACAAGTCCAAAAGGCTATCTCAGCATGGTGCTGCAACATGGCAGCCATTTCGCAGCGCTGTTATATGCCTTTATCTCTGCTGCTGCAACGAAAAAATCTTGGTATTTTATTTGATAAAGGAATCTCACTAGCATATTTAAGAATAAGAACTACTGAACTAACTGTGGCGAGCGGTTTCACCCACTGCTCAACTCCTAAGTATCATAGCATGATAGCGCGATACTTCTTGATAATTCAGCTTTTTGAAAATAACTTCAGATGCTAATCAAAGAGTTTACCCCTATGGTTGTGAAGCAGGACCAGCATTGAGCGAAGCATTTTATCATCAATTTAATATCCTAACTTATTATATGCCATATATAATATCCCTTGTGTAATGTAGGTAGCCTTTTTTTTGAGGTGGGAACTTATCAAATAACTTCCCCCGCTCTGGGCGGAGCGGGGGGGGGGGAGTATCAGATTTGTGCTGACTAACACCCACCCATGTTCCTTCTATTGCCTTTACGTTCCGGAGCCGCGGTATCTCTTTCGAACAACCCGCAACCCGGATATAAGCAGCCTTACACATGGTATTAACAATTAAACATACAATACTAGGAAATCGAGTCAATACAATGCAAAAAAAGCGGCCAAGACCGAGTCGGACTCGCGCACCAAGGATTCCGTACCGTCCGCAACATAAACCTGCCATTTCTTTTGACTGCGTAGACTTTTAGGGTTGTTTTTTCACAGCTCCAAGGGACCATAGACTTGAGTACATGGTTTTCATTTCAACTCGACACCTCCACGCGTACCCGAGAGAACGGGCCTTGACAGACAGACAGATGGACAACAAAGTGATAAAATAAGGGTTCCGTTTTTTCGTTACGTTACGGAACCCTATTCATCCGATGTGATCGAGTTCAGAACGAATTTTATTGATATTAAAACAGTCCATTTCACTAAAGCCCCGTTCCAATAAACAAAAACGACTCGTTTTTGTTTACGGATAGTAGGATTTTGACATAAGTCTCATAGAACTTATGTCAAAATACTACCATCCGTAAGCAAAACGAGTCGTTTTTGTTTATTGGAACGGGGCTTAAACCCCTTTCATCTGTTTCTATCCCAGATCAGAATGTTTCAGCACGGGTTGTTAATTTAAAACGCTCAACTCGATGCGTGCACTCAACGGTTTTTTTTGGCACTGCAGTGTCAAAAGCTCATGCTCGAGCTCGTGGCTAAATAAAAGCAGCCGTTCAGGTCGATCTTTAGGTTAAGCCGCGCTTGCCTAGGTTGGTCTGTGGATGGGTTACATACCGAGTTACCTCCGTGCCTCGGAAAGCACGTTAAGCTGTTGGTCCTACTACTATAACTACAGTACTTTCACACGTTATTATGCATTGTGACCGTGACTGTAGATTCATTTTGTTTCTTGACATTCAAAAGTGCTTGTAATGGTCTAATTGAAATAAATGATTTGATTTGATTTGTCCCGGCTGTCAATTGTAGATCTTTGCCAGTCGTTACAGCTAGTCAGTGTCCCGAAAGTCTGACAACCAGTCTTACCAAGAGGTATCGTATTACCCAGTACTAACTGGGTTATGGAGGTCAGATAGCAGTCGCTCCATGTAAAATACTGGTATTCAGCTGCATCCGGTAAGATTGGAACCCGACCCCAATTGTACGGTCAAGCAACCGCACATTGTACTTTGGCCTAGTTAGAGAACTGCAAATTTTGTTAATTTATAAAATGTAATACAGTCACGTACTCAAGTACGTCAGTCTTCGGTAGAATATCGAGCTCGCGTAACATTTAACATTTTAAACATTTTTTATAACATTTTTACATCATTTTCTTTTATATTATTTTAGTGCATTTTTCGTATTAAAATACCCTTTTGAACATTAACATTTATTTTATTAACATTCAACATTTACTGTAAGGGTCCTCCCTTGCATTTGGTCCTTCGAATTAAGTGTAAAATCAGTGCCGTGGTATATTTTCACTCGCGGGAACATTTTGAACATTAAACTCGAACATTAATCAGAACATTCAACAGAACATTAAAACACAGTGTGAAGAGTGAAAGTGAGAGTACGCAGAACGAGGTGAAGTATAAGCAGCAGGCAGGTGTAAGCAGCGAATCCGGTGAGCACGTTCCATTTTACCTATTTTTCTGAAATTTTGGATTTGTGTACCGAGAAACAACAATGTCTTCGTACGATGCTTTACTTGATTCTCAATCTGCCAATCTTAACTCTATCAAACGTATAAATGAAAACTTTAAGAAAGATAGCTCAACACGTAAAACCACTCTTGAGTATCACGATGAAAGACTTCAAAAGCTGGAGGAGTATTGGAGTGAATTTAAAAACAACGACATCCAATTAGCCTTATTTGAAGGCAAGAAGTCTGGACCTTACTATGAGAGTCGTGTTTACGAGCGTTTGGAACAATTATACGAGGAGACGAAGATTATGATAAATAAGTCGAAACAAAGATTACTGGCGAAAATCGAAGACGACGGATTTACTTCGTTCACTCAGTCACAACAACAAGAAGAAAGGTCAAGTGCTCAAGAGGTTGTTGAAGAACAACGGGAAAGCGACGAGATCGCGGAGGATGTGAAGAACACGAGATCAAATGAAGAGTTAGTCGTTGATCAACGGACTAGAGATATGATAAATGAGCAGCGGTCTAACATAAAGGCGTTTGAGTGAACAGTACGTAACATGGACATTGAAAATTTGAAAGAAAAGTGGCAACTTGAAGATAAATTGAGGTCAGTTACGCAACGTTGGGAAAAAGTCGATACCACGTATTGGAAGCTGGACAACAAATTAGTCAACATGCAAGCATTTGAAAGTGACTATAACAGACTAGAACGGCTGTATGAATTCAGTAAGGAACAAATTAACAAGAAGATTTGGGATAACAAACACCAAGAAAAATCCACGCCTCAAATCGAACTTCCGATTTTCAGTGGCAGCTACGCCCAGTGGACAACATTTAAGGACTTGTTCGTGGAAATTGTGCATCGTAACACTTTCATCTCTAACGCTCAAAAAATGCAACATTTAAAGGCGAAGTTAAAGGGAGAGCCTGAGCGATTAATACAGCACATGAACATTAGTGCTGACAACTACGAAGCCAGTTGGCGGATACTTCAACAGAGGTACGACAATAAGAGACTGTTATTTACCTACCAAGCCAACATGTTACTGAGTCTACCCAGCATACAAACCCCAACGGCATCACTACTGAAAAGAATGCATGACACGACCATTGAGTGCCTCCAGGCTATTCAGAATCTGAAATACGATACTACTAGTTGGGACCCTTTAGTGGTTCACATTTTAATGCAAAAGCTAGACGCAGACACATGCCAGTCCTTCAAAGAATCCATGGAAAACCCAAGGGAAATGCCATCATTAAACGAGTTCTTGAAATTCATCGAAACCAAGTTCATGTCAATGGAATCGGGTACAAACCCGAACCGCCCTCGGAACGTTAACAGTCAACAGCAAAACACTCAGCCAAAAACAGTACATAATGCAACATACAGCAAGTCTAAGGCGCAACAACAGACCAGTCCAGGTGGATCTAAGAACATGCCGAGAACATTCCATAACAAGCAAACATCTCATCATTCTTTTATAACTTGTCCTAAATGTTACAAGCAACACGGTCTCTATAATTGCAGAGAATTTTTAAGTATGTCACCAGACGAAAGGTTAAAAACCGCTAACAACCTACATGTATGTCTAAATTGCCTGTTTAGTCATAACGGCGAAAAATGCACGTCGGAAAAAAGGTGCAAGCACTGCGATGAGCCGCATAGCAGCATTTTGCATGATGCGATTGGAGTTGCGAAATCAAGAACCAACAGACCTAATGTAGGTCAACAAGTAAGCACGCATTTAGCTCATGATAACTCAAATGAGGTACTTCTAGCCACTGCCCAGGTCAAAGCAATAGCCAACGACGGAACTATGGTCATTCTACGCGCTCTATTGGACCAGGGCTCTCAGGTTAGCCTCATTACAGAAAATGCTGCGCAAAAATTGCAATTAAAACGAGAGCGGATGAGCGCGGTGGTGTCAGGTGTTGGGACTTCAGCCACCACCAACTGTAAAGGGGTTCTCCATCTTAAGTGCCAAGCGATATACAGCAATTTCAACATTAACATTAACGCACTTATTATGAAGAAAATAACAAACAAACTGCCGAGTAAGACAATAAATAAAGATAGCTTCGAACATTTACAACATTTGCAACTTGCTGATCCAGATTTTAACATATCCCAGGATATAGATTTACTATTGGGAGCCGAGGTATATTCTGAAATATTGTTAGAGGGGCTAATAAAAACAAACACGTCATCCGTCATCGCACAACAAACATATTTAGGCTGGATAGTATGTGGTAATTACAAAACATTCAATTGCCATGTAATTGTCAACAACATTCAGGATCTTGCCCAATTCTGGGAACAGGAGTCTCTGCAAGAGGAAAAAGAAGATGTCGACCCAGACAACAAGTGCGAACAGCTGTACAAAGAAACAACAACACGACTTCCTGATGGACGATACCAAGTTCGTCTTCCCCTCAAGGACAATTTTATTGAACAATTAGGAACATCAAAACCACAGGCAATCGCTCAATTTCAGCAACTAGAGCGAAGAATGGTTAAAAACCATGCGTTTGCAAGTAATTATAAAGCCTTTATGGAAGAATATGAAGAAATGGGTCACATGGAAAAAGTCGATAACAACACTGGGAACAAAAACATGGAATATTATCTTCCACATCATGGGGTAGTGCGGCCAGGTGCGATCACAACTAAACTCAGAGTTGTGTTCAATGCATCGGCAAAAACAAGTACAAAACGCAGTCTTAATGATTTAATGGAGGCCGGGCCAAATCTACAAAAAGATATCTTTAGTATTTTGCTGAAATGGAGACAATACAAATATGTCTTAACATCAGACATTGAAAAAATGTACCGATTTATAATGGTGCATCCTGAACACCAACCTCTTCAGAAAATAGTGTGGAGGGATTGCCCACAGCAACTGCTAAGAGAATATCAACTATGTACAGTAACATATGGTACCAAGGCCGCTCCATTCCTAGCACTCCGAACACTTCAACAACTAGCAAGAGACGAAGGTGACAAGTACCCTGAAGCAAAAAACATCCTACTCAACCAATTTTTTGTTGATGATGCGTTATTCGGAAAGGATACCATAGATGAGGCCCGAGACACAAGAGACCAACTTATACAGTTATTGAAGGAAGGAGGGTTCAATCTCAGAAAATGGTCGAGCAACGAACGTCAACTGCTAGAAGACCTGCCAGAACATATGATTAGTCCCGTCAGTTTAAGCTTTACAGAGGCATCAGCGTCCAAAACGTTAGGCTTGGCATGGGATCCAAAACAAGATGAATTTATATTTTCAACCACACTAAAAAACAAAACCGACACTGAAACCAACAAGAATTCGTCAAAACGGCAAATCTTAAGCGACATTTCAACAATTTTTGATCCATTGGGGTTGCTATCCCCAATAACAATCAAGGCAAAAATCTTATTCCAACAGATCTGGAAGTACAAAATTGAATGGGATGATACTGTTCCAGATGGAATAGAAAAGGAATGGAGAACATTAAAAACGGAATTAACAAACATGCAACCTTTCAAAATAAACCGATGGCTTGGATTAGAAGCAAACAAAAATTGGGAATTACACGCATTTTGTGACGCATCAGAAAAAGCGTTCTCGTGCGTAGTGTACAGCAAGATTACAGAGGGAGAACATCAACAGATTACATTGGTTGCGGCAAAAACAAAGGTCGCTCCAATACAAAAACAACAAACACTTCCCAGACTTGAGTTATGCGGTGCTCAGCTGTTAGCTCAACTGGTTAAGAAAATAAAACATTGCTTTGATAAGCCTAACATTAAAGTAACAGCATGGACGGACTCGATGATCGTGCTTGGCTGGCTGAAGGGAGATGTCTCGCGATGGAAAGCCTACGTCGGACACAGAGTTCAAGAGATCATATCTGTAGTGCCCGCAGAGAATTGGAAACACGTGAGATCTGAACAAAACCCGGCCGACTGCGCGTCACGTGGACTACTACCGTCTCAGTTACACAACTTTCCTCTGTGGTTTAGTGGACCGGAATGGCTTAACAGTGAATTCATTCCTGAAGCACATGACATGATAAAGATGCCTGAAATAGAACTAAAAAAGGTGCATGCAGTTACGTCACAAATTACGGAACACAAAAACATCAACTTTATAACAGAATTACTTAACAAGAACAGTTGTATTATGACTATAATACGCATCGTAGCTTGGGTGTCGCGTTTCATAACAAGGACGTCGCAAAACAATCGGCACGGGGAAGCCGCAGCTATGAATCATCCAAACATTAATGACTCGCACGCGTCAAAACAATGTAATTTAACACTCTTTGATATTCGATGCGCTACTAATATAATAATAAAACATGTACAAAACGAATATTATGAACAAGAAATTAATGAATTAAAGACTAAAGGAAGAATAAGCAAAAATAGAGGACTCCAAAAACTATACCCTTACCTGGATGAAAATAACATTTTGCGTGTCGGAGGGAGACTAAAGAATTCAAACTTACCAGAAGAAACAAAACACCCAGCTATCATCCCAAAAAACAGCAAACTGGCGCATCTCTTAATTGCTCGTGCACATTCTACAACACTGCATGGTGGAGCGAGGCTAACTATGGCTACATTGAGACAGAAATACTGGATCACAGGTGGAAATAACACTGTTAAAAAATACCTGCAGGACTGTGTAAAATGTTGTCGCTTCAAACCATCGAAACAATACCAATTGATGGCTGACCTACCCAGGGAGAGAATAACACAATCGCCACCATTCTACCACACAGGAGTGGACTTCACAGGGTTTGTTAACGTTAAATTAAACAAGGGCCGGGGCGTCAGAACGAGTAAGGGTTACGTCGTTGTATTCGTATGCATGACAACAAAGGCGGTGCATTTAGAACTTGCATCAGATTTATCATCTCAAACATTTATACTGGCTCTTAACCGCATGATCGGACGACGAGGATGTCCGAGACATATTTATTCTGATAACGGAACAAACTTTGTTGGAGCCGAAAGGGAGTTAGCAAAACAACTGCATATTTCAAAAACATTTAACAACGACACCTTATCGAAAAAGAGTAACGAGATGGGGATAGAATGGCATTTCAACGCTCCAAGCTGGCCGACTGCGGGAGGACTTTGGGAGGCTGCAGTTAAGTCTATGAAATATCACCTAAAGCGTGTCCTAGGAGAGCAAAAGTTGACATACGAAGAGTTTTTAACACTGCTTACACAAATAGAAGCCTGTATGAACTCTAGACCACTTTGCCCTTTAACTGAGGACGTGGACGATATTGACTACCTCACACCTGCACATTTCTTAATCGGCCGACCTTTAACATTCTTGCCAACAGAAAATATCGAAAATCAAAACATCAACATTCGACATAGGTGGCAGTTATTAGATAAAATGAAACAAGGGTTTTGGAGAAAATGGTCATCAGAATACCTTCAACAACTTCAAGTTCGCAGTAAATGGTTAAACAAAACAAACAATTTATCATTAGGGGATATTGTCTTAATTAAAGAAGATTGCCTTCCTCCTGCGAAATGGGCACTTGGCAGAATACAGGAAGTTCACCCGGGGAGAGACAATCTGGTCAGAGTTGTGACGTTAAAAACTAAAACAGGACTACTAACAAGACCAGTAACAAAATTAGTAAAACTCCCAGTAACAGAATCTCCTATAGAAGTACCTGACACCACCACCTCCAATGATAAAAGCTGCACTGAAAAACAAAAGACCACAACAAATAACACCAACAGGAAACAACGTTTTAAATCAAACAAGATAAGCTCCAGCCTGCTATGCATCCTCGTAACATTGCTAACATTATTTCAACCCACAAGGCAGAGCAGTGACGGCATAAATGTTACACCGTTTGAACCAAATAGAGGAGTGTATTTTGACAAAATCGGCAATTTGCAAACCGTGCACGATGACTGGAAGATTGTAACATATTACAACATGACAACATACTGGCAAGGCATGGAAAATATACATAGAGTTGTGAAACACCTAGGAGAAAGGTGTGAGCAATTTGCATACCAAACATTGTGCAAAACCATCATGACTGAATTCAAACAGGAACTCAACGAACTTGATCATAATAACTACATGCTGGAAACTCATCATGGGCAAACAAGGGGACGCGTTGCCCGAGGTCTCGTCGATGGAGTAGGTTACCTTGCAAACAGCCTATTCGGCGTGCTAGATGAAAGGTTCGCAACACAATATAAAAAGGACATAGAAACATTACATAATAACAGAGATCATTTATTAAATCTGATTAAAGGTCAAACCTCAATCATTGAAGCACACAATAACATTTTAAAGAGAAACGAAGAGGCGATGAACACTCAGTTCAATCTATTAGAGCAACACCTTAACGCTACAGATAACTATCTGAAGAAATTGGACGAAGCTGTTCAACAAGATGAAGCGTTGAATTACTTTAACATCATGGCTTTAACAAGTTCAACCATTCTGTCCAAACTCCGTCACATACAACAGATGCTCTTAGACACAGCTATTAACATACACCATGGTCATGTAGACACCAGACTTTTACCGCAGAACCAACTCTTTCAAGAGCTTAACATTATCTCTGGACAATTGCCACAACAATTATCGCTACCCGTTGACAACATTCAAAACCAATTAGCTGATATTTACAAACTACTAGAAGTAAAATCTAGACTGTTTGAAAATTATTTCATCATCGAAATAACATTACCTCTAACGGGTGACACTCCATTCACTATATATAAAACAGTTCCCATTCCGATGATCAAAAATAACAACCAGTCAATTACAATGAAAACAAACTCAGAATATGTTGCAGTAAATGTGAGAAAAGAGACATACATGCAGCTAACAGACAGTGACCTGGAAAATTGTATTAAAATAGAACCAAGGACATATGTATGCTCACTAAACAAACCAACACGCAACATGCGAAATCATCAAATTCCATGCGAAATCGGAGCAATAACAAATATTACATTATCAAAATGTATCTACACATCCGAGTCATGCAACAACAAATGGACGCCATTACAAAAAACGAATACCTGGCTCTATGTCTGCTGCACGGATTGTCAACTGCAAATCATCTGTGAAGGTCGTATGACTACGAAGGCAATACGGTCAACGGGAATTTTAGAAGCCAAAGAAGGATGCATAATTAGAAACAACGAAGAAACATATTATACACAACTTTACTACACAAACAAAATTTACGTCAACCCGGAAATACCGCTGATAGACCTAGATGACATCAACAATTTAACATCGGTACATCCGCTTGACTTATCAACAACCCAACATAATACGCATTTTGTGAAAAACGATTATGAAAAACTTCATAATTCGTTGAAAGAATTGGAAGAAGAGACAAAACAGACTGAAATGTCGCAACACGATGTCCATCAATACATCGTTTCATACTCTACGATGGGACTTCTGATCCTGTCAATATTCGTCGCGGGAGGAGCCTACGTGTACTGTAAACGCTGCGGCAAGCTCGCCGTCAGTGACGGCGCCGGCGCGCCAACCAGATCAGCGCCACAGAAGCCACCAAGAGCTACGGCATCTACCTACGCGACGCCTCATGATTTTAACATTTAACTTTATTTACATTAATCATTTTATTTACATTTCTTTTTATTCCATGAATTTATTTACATTGATGTTATATTCTTTCTTAATTTTTACTCTTTTTGCCCCGCCAAGATGTACGGTCAAGCAACCGCACATTGTACTTTGGCCTAGTTAGAGAACTGCAAATTTTGTTAATTTATAAAATGTAATACAGTCACGTACTCAAGTACGTCAGTCTTCGGTAGAATATCGAGCTCGCGTAACATTTAACATTTTAAACATTTTTTATAACATTTTTACATCATTTTCTTTTATATTATTTTAGTGCATTTTTCGTATTAAAATACCCTTTTGAACATTAACATTTATTTTATTAACATTCAACATTTACTGTAAGGGTCCTGCCCTTACACCAATATAGTTGGGAAAAGGCTAGGCAGATGATGAGTGTTAGGTTAAAACAAAAAACCTGCTTCAGTCATTCAGACGAGTATTCTTTCTAGAATGTTTGTTGTTCGGTGAAGTACACCGGGCACGTAAAATTCTAATGTTTTGTTTAAGCTTATGTTGTAAAGATATTATTATGTACTAGCTTTTGCCCGCGGCTTCGCTCGCGTTAAATTCGGGGTAACACAGTTACCCTTGCGCCTTATTGATTTTTAATAGCAACGGTAAGTTTTCCCTTTTCTTTCCTCTTTCTCCCTCACATCCCTCTTTTAAAAAAAAAAATAGCCTTTGTCCGGTTCCCAACTATCTCTGTACGAAAATTCATCAAAATCGGTTTAGCCATTAAAGCGTGAAGAGGTAACAAACAAACTCACTTTCGCTTTTACAATATTAGTAAGGATATCGTTTGAAACAGATTGTTTAGAAGATGTTTGGCAAAGATACGGTCAAGAGTCAGACTCACGCACCAAGGGTTCCGTACAAGCTTGCGACATAAATGGCCATATCTTTTGATGGTATAGACTTATAAGGTTATTTCCACAGCTCTAAGTGACCACAAATAACACGGCCGGAATTGGTATAGAGCTGTGCCCTAACAAAAAAATATTCATGTACATTGATGTACAGTACGACATTTTAAAACTTACGTGTAGGGCTTTACAATCGGTTATGTTTTATGATCAGAGAATAGGCGAGAGAATAGTAACATAGTACGATAATACGTGATAAATAAACGCAAGATGACAATATAAATGTCAATCAATGCAATGTCAGAATAAAAAACCACACAATCAATGAACAAACATATATTTTATTGCATTTTCTTTCGCCTATTTTAGGGAAATGTAATTAATGCGATTATTTTTTTATTAATTTTAAAAGGAATTTTCATACATGAATCATTACTGTGTTATCAGTAGGATCCGGCCATGTCCTTTAAGTATAGGGATTGTTTTTTCGGGTGGGAAATCATCAAATAACTTCCCCCGCTCTGGGCGGAGCGGGGGGGCATGTCAGACTTTTACTGACTACAACCCACCCATGCTCCTTCTATTGACCTTTACGTTCCGGGGCCGCGGTATCTCTTTCGAACAACCCGCAACCCTGGCAGGTAAGTATAGGGTTTTAATTTCAACTCGACACTTCCATGCGTTCCCGAAGGGTCTGGACACACAGATAAACAAGCAGGCCCATTACTTTTTGTGATTTATTTCATCTTTACTGCACTTCAGACTTATAGACATTTGACATCTACTAACCCACACTGGAGTTGCGTTTGTCAATCCATTCCAGCCCAGCCCCTCACTGGAGGGGTTTCCTTCAAAACCCACACGGCCCATTTCATCCTTAACTGTCTTTAAAACCATAACTACCTTCCAAGCCATAGCGTTTACACAATGGCCGTGAACCATAGATCACGTTGATAATAAAAGTATATAGAATTCGACAAAGGAATATAAATTGGCGGACAGTCGTATTCGAATGGCTGTGGTCAGTTTTGGACACTGAATTAAGGGATAAGAGGTAGCGGTTTAAATACCTTTAGAAAGAAAATAACATTTGTTAGTCGCAAATTACGAAGAGCACACAAAAAAAATAAACATTAAACATGCAAAGTATCACAAACATTTACTAATACATATATGGGATAGAATAAAAATAGCTTGCACGTCGTGACTGCGACCGGTAGGTCATCACTCAGCGTGATGCTGTGCCATGGGAGCCCACAGTACAGCGATGGTTTTCAGTGGTCATCACGTGAGTAATATGTAGGGAAGTCGAAACAGCACACATAAATATTTTAAAAAATGAATAAAAAATTCTTTAGAAATAAGCTGTGCCTTTGTACTCTTTGTTTTTTATGATGTTTTCCTGTGTTTTTTTCTTGTGTGTACATAAATGATTAAATAAATTAATTAAACAGTGTTAAGATTAAAAAAAAACTTGAGAGGTGTCAAGGGGCACCCGGATGAGACTAAGTTATTATTTGTTACGAACAAAATAACCTATACAATCAACAAAAATAATCGTCGCGATACGACACTGTTCAATGCGAAATAGAAAGACGAAACGAAAATAACTGGCTTGCTTTCCATGAGAGAGAGAGAGAGAGAGACAGATAAAGACGCGCACGCCGCACGGCTTACAACTATAGCAAAAACTCTCGTTACAACTTTAGGTCTTAATTTTTTCCGTCTAGCCCCCTTTCGCAACGCGCGTTATGGAAGTTCCTTCCAAAAAAACAAAAATAAAACAACCCAATGATTTGACGTGACACTAGAATAAATAGAATAAAAATATAAATGTTCATAAACAGGCCATCGCCTTTCACGTGAGATTAATAGGACGATTGTTTTCTGCGAAAGGTGGCACTTGTAGTTGAACAGGATCACTGTCCAATGAATGAAATATTCGCTATGATTATTGAACTACATGTATTTGTAGATAAATAAGTGTTTGTCTTTCCCGTGTCAAGTTTATCAAACTTACTTTTATCCTGCAACTTTGCTCGCATGAAAGCTTTTTTTTTCCTTTGGTTAATCATCACATAGCCCCACCCCCACCCCGCACTGGGCGGAACGTGAGGGAGGGGGGTGTCAGACTTTTACTGGCTAAAACCCATCCATGTTCTTTCTTTTGTCTTCTGTGTTCCGGAGCTGCGGTATCTCTATAAATTGTAACGGATAGAAATAATCCTACGTGGCCTATCCATGATTTGTTCTATCTGTGTGCAAAACTTTATCAATATCCGTTAAGACAAATTTAGAAACGGATGATTCTAATGCTATTTGGCTCAAGTATTCATTGATAAAATCAATTTTGCTAGATTTTTAAAGAAGAATTCTCGAAAACTTGAAATCAAACGATACGATTTAATTTAATCTTTTCTTTTCTCTATTTCAGGTAAGTACGACGTGATAGAAAATAAACAAACATACAGCCGTCTGAATACACACAGAAAATGAGTGCCTTAGCAATCAAATCTAAGAAAAAATGTAAGTAAACAGGAAATTGCGTATCAACTGTTATTGTTTGTGTATGTTACACAACAATGGCAAAGATCAATATACAACGTGGCCCAAGATTGAAGTATAAAAGAAAATTTTAGAAGGTTTTCTGCAAGGGCTTCTTAAGACATCTTTGTTTTTTCAGCAATTTACAGTTTATAAGCCAGACACACTATAATTTTTTAAGAAAATTCTCGCCTGGTTTAGGTTGCTTTTTAGAGTTCCGTACCTCAAAAGAAAAAAACGGAACCCTTATTGGATCACTTTGTTGTCCGCCCGTCTGTCAAAGCCTTTATCTTGGGAACGCGTGATGGTAATGAATTAAAAAAATATTTTAAAAGAGTCTCCACAGAGTTTTCTCCATAGAGATCAACACTTTGGTATGGGCAACTACAATACTTTCACAAGTTATTATGTCTTGTGACCGGGACTTTACGCTTTAACATTTTGTTTCTTGACATACAAAAGTGCCTGTAATGGTCTAATTGAAATAAATGCTTTTGAGTTTTCTGAGTTTTTTTTTTTATTAAAATCAAATACTCAACTCTGTGGTCCCTTTGTGTTGTAAAAAATATTCCTTCTATGGTTACGCAGTCAAAAGGTTTGGCTGTTTATATCGCAAGTTTGTACGGAACCCTCCGTGTGCGAGTCTGACTCGCTCTTGACCGGTTTTTTATTGTCTCTGTCTGTGAAGTATATTTTACATAACATTTGGTTAGTATCGTTAAGACTGACTGACAGGCAGTTTTTTTGGACTTTTGATTTTGGATCCTGTCAAGCAATTTCATTGACCTAAAGCGAAAAAAACGCCAGAAAATAATATTTCATATTTACTAGCTTTTTCCCGCGGCTTCGTTAGTGTTAAATTCGGGGTAGTACAGTTCCCCTTTCCTGATTTGCAGGTACCTGTGCGCCTTATTTATTGTAATAGCAAAGCTAAGTTTTCCCTTTTCTTCCAGCTTTCTCCCTCCTTTCTTTTTCCAGAGTCCAAATTATTTCTGTACCAAAATTCATCAAAATCGGTTTAGCCATTTAGGCGTTAAGACGTAACAAACAAACTCACTTTCTCTTTTATAATATTAGTAAGGATAAATAAATTACCAGCTTTTCCATACAAAACTTTAATAGTATGGGACAGCAGATTCTTTTTAATGTCAAAAAAAAAACAAAACAAAAAAAATACTTGCAAACTGTACATGATTCTTATAATAATTCAGTACTTAGTTTATTTTTTTGTTAACTTAATGATTACATAGAATTTAGCTGGTTAGTATTTGTATCATATCTTTTAGAGGAGGCTTTTTTGATGTAAGTACAGTAGAATATTTCTTTCCTGAACATCGTCGCTGTAGTATTCCATTGCTGTTATACGTTGTACAGACGCCAGCAGGTCAAGCTACCCGAAACTGTCAATTTTTCCCAATGAACCTTGAACCTAAAACTTTAGAAATAAAGTCGAAAATCTATCAAAGAAATCTGACAGATTGTAGTAGCTTGATGTGCAGGCGTCTGTACATTTCACAGTACACAATAATTGAAAATGATTCCACCGCTGTTTCTTATGACTTAAAACACATGAATTCGTTACTCGTTTTATTGAGTGACAATAGTAAAATTGATTGACCGGTCTCTGTTGAAAGACCGCGAACGAAATGTGATCAGTTTTGGAACTTTTATCCATCAGCGTTTTCACCAAAGATTGTAATACAGGATTGAAAGAACACCAATGTATAAACGGTTCTTTTCAAAATTCGAACAGAATTTTTGAAAAGCTTCGATGCGCGAGTAGGTACGACTCGCACTTCGCTGGTTTTTTATTTTATTTTATTATTTTTATTTATTTTGGAAAACAAACAGTTACACATTACAGTTTTTCACAAAATTACAGCTATAGATGAGTAAATGTATATCCAACAACATTTTCACCATTTTATAAAAACAATTAGTTACAAAAAACAATGCGACGTGCGTTTAAAATTCAATATGCACAATTAAATTATGTGTTTTTATTCAAACTAAAAAGGCATGCAAGTTAAAAAGAAAAGAAACGCAGGATTTATTTTTTGTATTTTTTTATGAACTACATAATATATAAAAAAATACCGGTTAAAAACCAAGGACGGTATTCTGAACAATCTGTATGGAGATAATCCCAGCTTTGTTCATTTGGAAGCTTAAATAATATATTTCCCTTTTCCTTTTAATGGGAATTGCAAAACCGATTACTTACCAGTTTAACGATGGATGGGCTTTAAACACAATTATTTTATGTTCATAAAAGCTTCTTATTTAATTTTTGCGAAACCAAATAACGTTTCCGAGCGATGGACAAATAAATAGAAACATAACAATAAATAATAACGGCACGATTGGCGCAGTGTCTGAGCGATTGACTGCTGCGCTGCGTGTCGCGGGTTCGATCTCCGCTCGGAACAAATATTTGTATGACTAACAGATTTTAACAGAGTTTGTGTATGCGAGTTTAAATGTTAGTAAACGCACCCACGATTCAGGAAAAAATCCTAGTGCTGGGCAACGTTTTTATACAGGGTTATTTGTAAAACACCGACAACCTTGCAGGACTGTATTACAATCATCATAAATAACTGTCTAGTTTACTGTGTGTACATAAATAGTTAAATAAATAAAATAAATAACAATTTTTTTTATTCATTACCAAAAACAAATCTTCAGGATTTCGTTGTCCTATATAACACATTTCAACGCCGTATTTTGCTGTACCTACATACCTACACCGCCGCTTGTAGGTACGTTTGCTTCGCATAGATTTCGTAACATTTAGAGCGTTCAATTTCAATATTTTTATTTTTATATGAAAATCTGATGAACTAAAATATGATAAATGTTTAAATGTCCAAGAACAAAAGTTGTTGATTATGATGTTAGTAACATGGTCCTGAGACGTTGCCAGTGTTTTACAAATAACCCTGTATAAAAATAAACCGGCAGACTACAGCACTGATGGTTCCGTACAAACTTGCGACATAAACAGCCATATCTTTTGACTGCGTAAACTTAGAGGGTTAATTTTTTCACAGCACAAAGATACTACAGGCTTGA
Source organism: Ochropleura plecta (assembly GCA_905475445.1). Classification (NCBI taxonomy): domain Eukaryota; kingdom Metazoa; phylum Arthropoda; class Insecta; order Lepidoptera; family Noctuidae; genus Ochropleura; species Ochropleura plecta. The sequence goes on from FR997739.1 coordinate 16,315,435, forward strand.
ATAAATGTTCTTATTTCAACTTGATACCTCTACCTCAAATTTTTAGCAAATTAATTACGTTTAATGTTTTAAGTTGTAGTTGTTTGCTTTGGATCAGATTTTTCGACGAAATGTCGTCAACAAAAAACAACAGTTGAAATAACATTGTTAAACTTTTTAAAACTAACTTTTGCTTCCGACTTCTACTTCGTGTAAATTGGAAATTAATTCAATAAAAATTTTATTTACGGACATCTTGATCCAACAGTTAGAATACATACTGACTTAAAAACTATTGTTAGTGACACAAAAAATTAAGTATCCCACGGAAGCTTTAGTTACAGTCTGAAGTACTTAATACTTACTAATATTATAAAAGCGAAAGTGAGTTTGTTTGTTTGTTTGTTACCTCTTCACGCTTTAATGGCTAAACCAATTTTAATGAATTTTGGTACAGAGATAGTTGGAAACTAGGAGACGGACATAGGCTATTTTTTTTAAAAAAAGAGTGGGATATGAGGGAGAAAGAGGAAAGAAACGGGAAAACTTAGCGTTGCTATTACAAATCAATAAGGCACTACCGAATTTAACGCGAGCGAAGCCGCGGGCAAAAGCTAGTATTATATAAAGTATATCAAACTCTAAACTAGGTCTTTCTGGTGTTACAGTACCCCTTGGGCCTCTGACTTTGCAACTACAGTACTTTTCACAAATTATTATGCCTTGTGACTGGGACTGTAGCTTTATCTTTTTGTTTATTTGACATTTAAAAGTGCCTGTAACGGTCTAATTGAAATAAATGCTTTGAGTTTGAGTTTTGAGATTAAGAAACGAAAAATATCTCTCAGACATGTTGTTTTTCTCACGATGTTTTCTTTTACCGAAGCAAGTTATAAATTATTTACATGCATCCGATTAATTTCGAAATGGCAATCTGACAGTGACGCCACATGCCTATCATCGCTGTATACGAGAGAACCAAGTCAATATCTCTTGAGTGCCTCATCAAAATCCATTCAGCCGTTTCTGTAAGGTATACAAACACACAAAGTTACTTCATAATGTCAGTATGACGTCAGTAACCAACCCTATTCAACACGTTTTCAACATCAAATAAACATAGACCATCATGTATTATTGATCGCATTTATTATGCAATCGGGTTGAAACATCGCGTTTACTCGTACTTAGCATTTAAACGGGAAATATTCCACACTGATCTAATGTTTATTTAAAATTGGCGGTTCGGGAATAAATTATTGGGGTCTTCACAGGTTAAAACTACTCTTACTATTTATCTGAAATAAACTATCCTATCTATACTAATATTATAAATGCGAATGTTTGTGAGGATCAATGGATATATGGATGTTTGTTACTTTTTCACGTCAAAACGGCTGAACGGATCTTGATGAAATTTGGCACAGAGGTAGATTATGGTCTGGAATAACACATAGGCTTTTTTACGATATGACGCGGGCGAAGCCGAAGCAGCTAGTTTTGTAATACACTGGAGGCTTTACTATGGAGAGACCCAAATTCACAGGATAGTTTGAGCAGTTAACAACATCATCACTTCCATTCTCCACTGTCAGACGTCACGGCATCGTTCACGCCTTTCTCTTTCATAAAGAGAGGAAAGAAGGATGGATTGTGTAGGGAATGATCCTTACACAATGCATCCTTCTTTACTCTCCCTATCCATTCATCAACATTCATATCTATCACTTTTATAGTCACATACGCTTCCTCCCACCTCATTACCTGTCCATACCTAGACAAACGACCCCCTTTAATTTTTTCTGTAACAGGTGAAACTTTCAAACTTCCTTTAATATAATCATTCCGTACTTTATACTTTCTTATCACTCTACACATCCATCTTAAAATTCTCATCTCCGCTACACGCAATACCTATTTTTCTTCTAATCTTAGACTTGAAAATTGTCCCCTTTAATTTGAGCGGCATCTGTGGGTCACAATTGCCCCTGATCAAATCAAGTTACATAATAAAATTATAATTATCCAACTAAGTATTTTTTAGGTAACATTACAATACAGTTCTGAGCTAACTTCATTTAAGATTTCCACCCACACGTTAAGGAGAAGAAATGAAAAATAATCTCATGATTTACTTAAACAGGACGGTTTGATAAACACTCTTCAATTGGGTCAAACGGTCACTTGAAAAGGAATTTCCTAAAATATTAACGTTATCATTCCATTCCATTTGTGTGGATGGAATGGAATGGAGGAATGTCCAGAGGTCACCAGGAAGACATAAAATAATAAATAATAAATAAAATAAAATAGCCTTTATTGCTGTTCAATTTCTTACAGTAGTTTACAATACATGCCTACTTAAAACTAAATTGGTTTCCTTAATTAATTTAAACAATTATCGGCAACTGGTTGTTTTTGTAGAACAGCTTGTCTGTCGACAAAGGCCTCCTCTAAGGATTTCCACGAAAACCTGTCTCTTGCTAACCGGCTCCATACCGGGCCAGCTCTTTTCTTTAGGTCATCTTCCCATCTTTTGACTTGTCTGCCTCTATTTCTTTTTCCATCTCTTGGATACCATTCTGTTACTATCTTAGTCCATTTTTCTTTATTTTCTCTCAACATATGTCCCGTCCACCGCCATTTCAACTGTCTGTAGGCTGTGAGTGCATTTTTAAATTTGGTTTTCTTCTTGATTATTTGTAATTTTACTCTATCACTTCTTTTTATACCTAATATACTCCTTTCTATTGAATTTTGGCAGACTTTCAATTTATTTTCTTGTAGCTCTGTTAATGCCCATGTCTGGCACCCGTATAGTAAGCATGGTATAATGCAGATTTCGTATATTTTCTTTTTTGCTGCCATTGGCATATCTTTATTCTTCATTATTTCCTTAAGAGACCAAAACCTTCTCCAAGTATTCGTTATTCTTCGTTCTATTTCTTTATTCATGCAGTCATCTGTAGATATAAGTTGGCCTAAATATATATATTCATTTACATATTCTATTTGTTCGTTATTTACCATAATCAGTTTGTTGGTTACTGTTTGTTGAGAATTCGTCATAATTTTGGTTTTAGTTAGGTTCATTGTCAGGCCGGCCTTAACACTTTCGTCGGATAGTTGCTGCAGCATTATTTCCAGAGTTCTTGCGTCCTCTGAGAACAAAATCAAATCATCCGCGAAGCGTAGATGGTTGAGATTTTCTCCATTTATGTTTAGGCCATTTTTGGTCCAGTTTAGCTTTCTGAAGATCATCTCTAGCACTGCTGAAAATACTTTTGGTGATATAGGGTCTCCTTGGCGTACACCTCTTTTGATAGGAAATTCATTACCCGTGGTTTCAAGTTTTACTTTTGCTGTGCTCGCTGTGTATACGTTTTTAATTATTCGTATGTATTTTGCTTGGACCCCTTGTCTTTTCAGGGCGTCCCATATATATTCATGTTCCAATGTATCGAACGCTTTGTTGAAGTCTACAAATCCTAAGTAGTACGTTTTGTTATATTCACTGTATTTTTGTAGAATTTGTCTGAGTGTGTGAATGTGGTCTATAGTAGAAAATCTGCTTCGGAAACCAGCTTGCTCCTTAGGTTGGTTCTCATCTAGTATATTGGTGATTCTATTAAGTATGATTTTAGAAAATATTTTGTATATATTCGACATTAAGCTGATAGGTCTGTAGTTTCCTATATCGCCCTTGTCTCCCTTCTTATGCAGCAGTATGATTGTCGATTTGGTCCAATCTTCCGGGATGGTTTCCGTTTCGAGGATTTCATTGAACAAATCTGTAAGTTTTGGGGCCAACACTGGTAATGTAGTTTTTAGTAGTTCATTTGTGATTAGATCTGATCCAGGTGCTTTATCTAGCTTTTGGGATTCGATAGATTTTATTATTTCTTCCTTTAGAATTGGTTTAATCTCCTCTTCATTTACTGAGTTATGTTCTTCTATTATTTGTTCCTCTTTACGACTTTGGTATAGGTTTTTGTAGTATTCCGTTGCAATTTCTAGTAATTCTGATCGTTTGCTGGTCTTTCCACTGTCTTTATTTTTCATATTTGGAATCCAGTCCTTTTTGTAATTCAATTCTTTTATTGCTTTCCTTATTCCTCCTGTTTTTTCTATATGTTTTCTTAATGTTGTTAACCTTTTTGTTTTTCGTTCTTTTCTGAGTTGTTCGCTAATTTTTTTGCTAATTTCTGCTATCTTTTGGTAATTATTATTATAGTTTTTACCTTGTTGTATAAGTTCTTTCCGTTCTTGTAATAATTGCATGCTTTTAAATGATATCGCTGTCTTACTAGTGATATTAACTTTTTTAGTTTCTGTCTTTAACTTGTTGAGTAGTCTCATGTATTTTTCTTGAGTCGATATACATTCCTTTTCCACACTATGCAAGGATATTTCAAGGTTGTTCAGAAGTTGATCAGTATTACCGGTGCATTCGATGGCTTTTATACTGCTGTGAAATTGTCGCGCTCTTTTAGCACATGTCCCTGATAGTTTTGCTCGAACTATTCTATGGTCTGAGTTAAAATTAAAATTGTTTAAAATAGACAAATCTTCAAAAACTTTAATATTGTTAGACATTATATAGTCGATCTCGTTTTTATACCGGCCATTGGGAGAGATCCAAGTCCATTTCTTTGATGGTTTCTTTTTATAAAAACTGTTCAGGATGCTTAATTTATTTTCAATAGCAAAGGATACTACCCGTGAGCCGTTTTTACTTCTATTGCCAAATCCATGACTTCCTATGGTAAATTCTTCTCCACTTTTTTGTTTGCCAATCTGTCCGTTAAAGTCACCCATAACTATTATGTTTTTGTATGCATTTGCAGTGGTGGCTTGTAGGTCTTCGTAAAATTTTTCGATTTTCGTTATATCTTCTTTTCTGTTTGATTCGGTAGGCGAATACGCTTGAATTATAGACCATAATTGTTCTTCCTTTCCATCTACAGGTAATTTAATATTGAGAAGTGCTATCCGTTCTGAAATCCCTCTTAGTTCTAGTATGTTTTTGGCAAGGTTGCTTTTAACCAGGAATCCGACTCCGTATAATCCGGGCGTTTCCCCAATATGGTGTAGTATATATTTTCCATGGTCCTCGATTTTTTCCCCAAATCTTCTCACTTCGCTAATACCAATTATATCCCATTTTATTTCATCTAACGCTAATTCCAGTTCTTGCAATTTTTCCGTGGTTCCTAGGGTTCGACAATTTATAGTCGCTATATATATATCGTTATATTGCTTTCTCCTGTTGTTTTTAATCTTTAGAGGGTCGTGGTCATTTTCCCCCACGAGGACCAGTCGGCTTGGGGGAGTTTGGTGGTTTCTAATTACTTGGTTTTCTGTATTATTATATTGTTGTGTTTTCCGGTTGCCGATAGCTAATTGTTATTGCCTATTATTATCTGCCATATAGGTAGATAGAGAGTTGGATCTGTCTCTCATGACATCAAAAGCGTTACGCCTATTGTTTTGTGATGGCGTCCAGACTTGTTTTTTTGCTTGTGCATTTTCCCGTGGCGATGAAGATATTTCTCTTTTTCTTTTTTCATTGGTTGCATTATTTTCCTTTACTATAAGCTTGTCGTATTTAAGATATGCGAAATGTCCTTTCATTCTTTCTTCTTTCAATTTAATTTGTAGCATTTTCCTCTTCTCCAGAACTTCTTTAGAATAATCCTCTGTGATATATATATCTTTGAGATTTTTCCGGACTTTCATTACCTCATTTTTCTTCCATGCATTGACAAAGGAAAGCAGAACCGGTCTTGGCTTACCTGGGCCTTCCTTTCCGATGCGATAAATGTTGTTTATTTCCAAATCCTCAATGTTTATAATTAAGTCTTTATTAAATATCTTCTTCACCTCTTGTATTAACCCTGACGTAGATTCTTCTCCCTCCTTTAATCCAAAAATAATAATGTTGTTTTGCTTCTTATCTCTTTTCAAATACTCCATCTCTTTCTCAAGGTTTGTTATTTTTATCTTTAAATCTTTGTTTTCTTCTATAATAGGCTTTATTTTTTCATCAATTTTTTCCATAATTGAATTAGTTATTGACTCTTTCAATTCAACTGTCTGTTTCTGCATTTCGATTTTCATCTTGTCAAACAGTATTTGGAATTGATCATCCATATTTACGTTTTAACTCTTTTGCGTAAAATGGAGCGCAGCGGTAGAATGGTAGTTTTTGCGTTGGCAACACCGATTAAATAAATGTCACTTGCAGGCTGACAGTGACATTATGACGTTTGACGTTTCTAATATATTCTGTGTGGTAAATTTCTAACCTCAATCATGTAGCTTGTTGGTTCTTATTTTGTTGTGATATGCTTTTAATTACACCAAAATCAATAATTCCACAAATCCACAGCACTTATAATTGTTTTTTCACTATTCACCGTGTCCGATAGTTCGTAAATGTTTTTTAATCACAATAAGTTTGGGGACTGCACGACAACTATGTTTACGTTTCGAGCACCGGAACCGGCAGGAAGACATACCAACTGATAAATCCTAATGATATAAATTTTCGGAGTCTGCCCAATGGAATATTGGATCATTTTAATAGTATTTTAAAAATCCGTTGTAAAATACTTTTATTGATGATGTGATGGCCTAGAGGTTAAGCACCTCGGCTCTGCATAAGGTTGTGGGTTCAAATGCGGGCAAGTAACAATGTGACTTTTTCAATTCATACGTTCAAAAAGATTATCTCAAACATCACAGACATCGGTAAAGGAAAACATCGTAAGGAAACCTGGACTTATAACTTATAATAATTAATATAAGTCTGAAATTGCAACCCGTCTTGAGCAAGCCTGGTGATCAATGCTAGTGGCTCGTGCCTTCTTTGTATGAGAAGAGGCCTTTGCCCAGCAGTGGGACAGTTATAGGCTGGTATTAAGTTATATATTTTTATTTATTTCGGTTAGCCAACAATGTTTTTGCAAAATACATTAACAAATGCAAAAATCACAATATGCAGTATATATAAATTTATTCAATTTAATTTTTATTTAAGGACATCTGAATCCAACATTGTTAATGTAAATACAGACTTAAAAACTATTGTTAGTAATACAAATAAACTTACAGGAATTCAAAAGGCACTGGTTCTAATATTTCGCCTCAGGGCAGGAAAACAGAACTTCCCCTTACACTCATAAAGACCCCTGCGCTGAGACAACCCACCCCATCCAGATAACCGATAGAGGTACCTCTCTAATCGATCACCAGAAAAATAAAATCAAATATACAGGGCTACTTGTAAAACACCGACAACCTTGCAGGACTGTATTACAATCATCATAAACAACAACTTTTGTTCTATGATTTTTTACAAAATTTTATACATTTACCAAAAACAAATCTTCAAGATTTCGTTGTCCTATCTAACACATTTCAACTCCGTATTTTGCTGTACCTACATACCTACACCGCCGCTTGTAGGTACGTTTGCTTCGCATAGATTTCGTAACATTTAGAGCGTTCAATTTCAATATTTTTATTTTTGTATGAAAATCTGATGAACTAAAATATGATAAATGTTTAAATGTCCTAGAACAAAAGTTGTTGATTATGATGTTAGTAACATGGTCCTGAGACGTTGCCAGTGTTTTACAAATAACCTTGTATAAAATAAGAATCCTTCAAAATAAATCGATAAATTAGAAATAATAGCAAGTATTTTAGTAGTCAAAATAACCTTACAAATAAAATCTATGAAAGAAATATCACATTATTCAGTTAAATTTATTTTTTGTCAATGTCAACCAGTATTCAAGGTTATACCTAACACTAGTCCTCTCCCCCTTTTTCGAAAATCGAACTGTTATTTTTAAATGACGCACACACACACCACACTTTAGCTTGGAGCGTTAAAACGTTGCTTACTTGAAATTCTGTCAGTGAACACCTATTATATTTCGTACGTTGGTCGGTTTTATACTTTTATATTCTTCTCTATTATGCTTGCATTATAGGAACACGTGTGTCCCCAAATAATTTCAATGACTATGTTATTATAACGTTAAAAGACTCAAGGATATTTCAGATAAAAGAAAAGAATTTAATTCAGCAAAATGTCTCGCTTTTTAAGTAAAGGGGTTATTTGAATAGGCTCATGACCTAATAAATTCAAAAAAATACTTTACAATTTTTAATGTTGGCAGTCAAGTGTACACACCTTTTTATATACTAGCTCATGCCCACGGCTTTGCCTGCGTGGAGTTCGGTTTGACCTACTGGAGCGTTCTATCGAAATCAAAAGTATCTTATGTGTTATTCCAGGTTATAAATTATCTGTTTGCCAAATTACATTCAAATCCGTTCAGCCGTTTTTGCGTGAAAGAGTAACAAACAATCATACAACCAGACTTGTATATGTACAATTGTACATCCTAACAAACATTATAGTAGGATAATAAGATTAATGTTTAAAAGAAAATGAAAAGCTCAGTCCCCGTATCCTTTGACTTTGTACTGCTCATAGAATTTGAATAATAAACTCAATGGCACAGCAAAATCTAATAACAGTACATACCTACTCTATAGTCAAATTAAACCACAAAGAGCACAGTATTTTTATAGCTTCTCCCTTTAAAAGCTGTTCCTTTTGTTCCTCTTTTAGAATCCTGTTGAAATAACCAGTTATGAAATGATATTTTAGAATGTTAGAGTTGCTACAGACTTGTTCGGGTCGGCACATTCAATTGTGCGGTTTGATTCAACAACAAACCCGACTCGAAGCGATTACTATTCATTTTGGGCGCGTCCGTTGAAGACGTGTGACGGGGTCTTTTAACCCTTAATTTGACTATGGGAAGTATACTGGACGTCCAGTTTGAAAAAATCTATAACATTTATTTTACCATATTAGGGTTTTGTTTAGTATCGAATAGTTTGTTTTTATCCTATATTACTACATTAAAAATAACTGTACATGAGCACATGCTCTCAGCCAGTCACTCGCTGGCGCAATGTCAGAGAGGAGGAACGCGTCGCGACCGCTCTCGGTAAGTCTCGATTTATTTTTTATTTTTGTTCGACACTAAACAGTTATTTATTCTCTGTGTATTCCGTAACGTATTTATGTATATATACATATACTACAATCACAATATTAGTTATAGATCTTGCGTTATTTTCTGTGAAACTTGGGTGTCCAGTATATTTCCCATTGCCAGGTTTTCAAGGATTTAGTATGGTTTAGCGATGTGCAGTATACTGGACTTTGCCCATGATACAGAAAACTAAGAAATAGGAAATATTAGAAACTAATATCCGTATTATGCGTTTCATATGTTATTTCTTGACACCTAGCAATACTTTTATTTACAGGTTTTCAGAAAAACACCACGCGCGTCAAAATTATTAGCTTTAGTGCCACCATCTAACGCTCTTTCAGACATAGAAGGCTTCACCAGTTCTGATGAAGAGCCAGATTTGAACAATGGTCAGGAAGTTGAAGTCTTATCAGAAAATGCACCATCCATCGTCACTGAAAAACCTGAACATTTCCAACAGTAACATCAGAAATGACGATACATCTGACGACGAAATACACAATAGCGAGCCAGAAATCGAAGAACTATCCATGCCCCAATAATTAGAGAATTGTTGTCATCTATCAGCCAGGTAAATTATGATCTTATTCCGACCTTGTAAGCTGGACAAATCACCGGCACTTAGGTGCCGGATATTGGGACTAGATCAAAACGAAAAACCGTCCTTACCCACACTCATCTTAGACACGTGTCATCAACGAAGCGCAAGACAACCAATTACAATTGGGAAAAGGCACAATCTTGCACAAGGCTGCAATAAAGGTTCGTGCACTTGTTTTTGACATGGCAAACTATGGTGCACCAATAGCTTATTATTGTGATGTACTCTGAAATACAGTCCATAATAGAAACTTATACTCTGTGCAAAGAACTGAACAGTCAATATGTTACCGAAGATGAAATAAATGATTTCCCATCCATGCTTTTACTTATAGGTCTTTTGAATTTGCCATCTAACGTGTCTCTATCTTACTACTATGATAAAACTACAATATCCAGCAATTGCCTAACGTTATAGCCTCTGAAAAGGTTTGAATGCATACGCAGGGTTATTCATTTCGTAGACAATTCCTGTCCCAATTTGGATCGATACTTGAAAGTGAGGCCGCTTCTAGAGAAGGTGAGGACGAACTACTAATCTTCTGAAAAGGAGATGAGGTACAGCATTGACGAAATGACAATACCGTATAAAAGGACAGAGGCGGGAAACACAAGGCTATATAATTCCATGAACCCAGTAAGTAGCATTTCAAAAACTCTGTCTGGGCAGGTATGTCGGGGATGGTATACGACTTAAATTCATATCAATACATTCAGTTTTCTCAAGAAAAGCCTATGGCCGAAGGAGAAGAACCTATAGAGCCAAGTAGTCCTTTGCAAAACCATTGAGACGCGCATTTATGATGTATTTGGATTAGCAATTGTTTTTACGATTACCATAGCAACTAAGTGAAACTAATTATTGTTTTGGAAAGTTTTGACTGACTTATATATTATAAGTTAGATGGTTGAAGTTTTAGAAGCTTGTTGTTTACAGTTAATTTAAAAAAGCTGTAGTTTTTGATAATTATTGATGTCAGAATTATGAAATTATGTCATTATAAGAAAATAGGAATGAACTTTTTGTGATTTATATGTATAATTGTATTGAAGCCGCGCAACCTATAAATAGTAGGTAATTTTATTTTTATTTTACTGCAATAAATTATTTTGTTATACACAAGGATTTTTCATTTTTATCATATTTTTAAAATTATCGCACAATTCCTTAATTCGGCAAAGTCCAGTATACTTCACATCGATATTTACTGTTACTTTATAGAGAACCTGGCAATGTCCAGAATACTGGACATGCATTTTCTGAAAATCTAGATATCCTAGATTTTTTAAATTATTTTTCCTGTTCTAAAAAACATCTAAATTTGACAAAAATAAATAAAAACAATAGAAATTAATGGTTTTTGTCTCTTGTCAAATTAAGGGTTAAAATAAATTCTTGTAATAACCGCAATATACAGTGTCAAATTGCGAGCAAACTCGGTTTTATAAAGTAAACCTGTTTCTCCACTAAAATATGGCTAAACCCATCACAATATTATTTAACATTAAATATTCAGTGTTTTTAATAAATCAAACGCAATCATGCAACAATTAACAAATTCACCTACACTAAAACACACGTGAGAGTTTTCAAAATGGTGAGGTTGTCGAGTAAAATCTCACGACATCTCGGCAAGATGAGAGGCGTGTCTTAAAAATCGACGTAGTCAGCTGACGTAATTATTGGACTTTTCGGCTTTCTCTCGAGTTGTGTCAATCGGCAAATTTTGTTCGGCACCTAATTTCGCTGAAGTATGTTTGGGTCAACTGTGTATTAAATTCTAGTCGAGCGGCATACATCTAAACTCCGGCTGTGCCAACCCGATCAAGTGTGCAATATCCCTTATATTCTAATTCGATGTTCAAACACATTTTGTAATGGTTTCAGTGAACGATAAAAAATTGGGGTACTATTCAGTTTGTCTAAGATTTGTTTGAAAAATATACTATTCGGGTAGGTATTTAGATTGATTCTAAAAATATTACGAGAAAACCGCCGCAAAAATAATTGGTAGGTGTCACGTTTAATATGTTATCACGTTCTCGAAAACGGTTCTAACTATGATATTTGCAAATAGCAGTTTACGAAAAATCTATGTAGCTAGGTCTCACATGTGAGAAAATTCGCTTTCTCTATTTTTCTTAAGCAGAGCTAGATCACCCGGGAACTTAGGTCATAATTAAATATTAAAACTATTATTATATTCATTTGAATAGTGCCGATCCACGATTGAAAACTTTATTACTGAATTATTCATATCAATGTAACTTTTACTATGGAGAGGATAATATATTCGCATAAAATTAGAACGAAACGTTCTGACCATTCGTTCGCATTCAACAGTTAGTCAATTGAGTGAAATGGGACCGAAATAATATTTCACATTATTTACTCAAACGGGCGATGGAAATAGCTCATACTATCATCTTGCTCAATAGCGGTGAAAATAACAAGCCGTTTATAATATTTGAGTTTTGGTGAGTCGAATGTTAGCCAACAAGTCTGTTAGGAAGCAAGAGGATGAATTTAAACTTTGAATTAACTATTTCATTAATCTTTAATCATTATTTAAATTAAATTATTATAATTACTTTTCTTTGAAAAGAAAATCGTTGACAGACACAGAGTTTCTCCAGTATCGTGGGTGCGTTTACAAACATATAAACTCACATACACAAACAGCCAGACCCGAAACAACTATCTACAGGTCATACAAATATTTGTTCCGTGCGGGAATCGAACCCGCGACACGCAGCGCAGCAGTCGATAACTCAGCCACTACATTACTTCACTACAGCCGCAAACCGTGCCGTAAAAAAATTGTTTTATTATGTTAGGTAAGTGTGAGTCCATCAAATATGTTTTTCCTTACTGTTTTTCACTACAGTATTTTATAAAAGATATATTTATCAAATTTTGTTGTGTTACTCTACGGATAGTCAAAATGTACTGGAAATGACATAAGCTATCGAAAACTTCATGAATCCGGTTAAAACTATTGTACAAATTCGCTACTGCTGGGCGTAAACAAATTAAGTCTTTATTTATGAAAAAACTTAAATTTTAAACTTTATCTTTTGAACTTTAACTATTAACCTACTCAACGAATTTTAATGCAGTTTTTAGAAATAAATAGAGAGATTTAAGAGATAGGTAAAATATACCAGTCTATGTGGGTGTAACCGTGGGGTACATTTATTTCACTATATTTATTAATATGTTGTAGTGACTTCTGCTGCCACTACGCCGTTGCCTCGTACTGCTGCACACAGGGTCGTGAGCTCGATCCTCGGGCTGCGCAAAAAGTGTTATCAGGATTTTTCCATTAGGAATTTTTCAGTAATAATCCGGGTTTTAGAATTTGGCGTTGTGATACCTCCATGCCTCGGAAAGCACGTTAAGCTATTGGTCATGCGACTTTTATCTTCGGTCGTGTCCGGTTGCCGTCCCATCGGACTATGAGAGTGAGGGAATAGAGAGTGCACCTGTGCTTGCGCACACACTTGTGCATTATAATTTCTAACGCACCATAGGACTATATCTGCGAAAATTCGTTTTATCTATTATCACCCCAGCAGAGCTCAATCGAGGTTACTTTAATTACTAATATTATAAAAGCGATAGTGAGTTTGTTTGTTACGTCTTCACGCCTAAATGGCTAAACCGTTTATGATAAACTAGCTTTTGCCCGCGGCTTCGCTCGCGTTAAATTCGGGGTAACACAGTTCCCCTTGCGCCTTATTGATTTGTAATAGCAACGCTAAGTTTTCCCTTTTCTTCCCTCTTTCTCCCTCACATTCCACTTTTTTAAAATAAAAATTAGCCTATGTCCGTCTCCTGGTTCCCAACTATCTCTGTACCAAAATTCATCAAAATCGGTGTAGCCATTAAAGCGTGAAGAGGTAACAAACAAACAAACAAACTCACTTTCGCTTTTATAATATTAATAATAAGTAAGGATTTTCGTACAGAGATAGTTGGGACCCTGGAGACGGACAGAGGCTAATTTGTTTTTAAAAAAAATTGAGAAATGAGGGAAGAAAAGGGAAAACTTATCTTTGTTATTACAATAAATAAGGCGCAAGGGCAAAAACTAGGGCACGCCACAATAGTGGCGGTAAGTCCCCTCTTTGAGGAGTGGCTGGAGAGGCGTCATGGCGTCCTCACCTACCGCCTGACGCAGGTCCTCACCGGACACGGAAGTTTCGGGAGGTTCCTGCACATCATCGGGCGGGAGGAAGCGCCCGGGTGTCACCATTGTTACGATCGCCCGGAGGACACGGTGGAGCACACCGTGGCGGTCTGCCATGCTTGGGTGGAGCACCACCGTGCCCTCGTGGAGGCGATCGGCGGCGGCGATCTCTCGCGTCCGGCCCTGGTCCAGGCCATGGTCCGGAGCGAGAGGGAATGGGAAGCGGTCACCACCTTCTGCGAAGCAGTAATGCTAGCAAAGGAGGTGGCCGGGCGTTTGAGGGAGAGAACATCTGCCCAACCCAGCCGCCGCGGGAGACGCCCATGGCGCCGGGCGCCGCGAGACGACTCCCGGCCACCGTAGATGCGGGCCTGTGGGCGGTGAGCAATGGGTAGTTCACCGTCCGTCCGTCGATTGACGACAGGCCGTGTCGACGGCGCGTTCGTGTTTCACGCGCGCCTCAAAGAGAGTCAGCAAAGCAGAGGGGCTTGCCAGAGCCTCCGCCTGCCGGGGTTCCGGGTTGTTCGAAAGAGATACCGCGGGCCCCGGAACGTAAAGGGCAACAGAAGGAACATGGGTGGGTTTTAGTCAGTACAAGTCTGATATGCCCCCCCGCTCCGCCCAGAGCGGGGGAAGTCATTGGATGATTACCCACCCGAAAAAAAAAAACCTGCAAATCAGGAAAGGGGACTTGTGTTACCCCGACTTTAACGCGTGCGAAGCCGCGGGCAAAAGCTAGTTATTTAATAAAAGACTTTTAACAAGTCGACAAAGTAACGTTCATGGTAAAATCATTAGTTAGTTTACGGCTTCAAGTTTAATCTCTTTTCCTTTTATAGACTTACTTCATCAAAACATGACAGTTACCTTTTATAACTGAGACTGTTTTTAAAACTTTTTGTCCAAAATAAAGCCTGAAACAAAAGACGGGATAAATTTTTTATAAGTTATCAGTGATTTTAAGAATTTCTAAAGATTTTTCATCCCGGTGAATAATAAATTCTAAGTTCAATAATGGGTGGTATTAATGAACTTAGAATTCGTTTTTCACCATTAAAGGAGTATTTTTAGTCTCTAACAATGGTCTATTTGCAACATAAACGTATCATTATGTTTTCACTGCGTAGACTTACAGATATTATTTTTCTAACTCCAAGGGACCACAGACTTGAGTATATGGTTTTTATGTCACGCGTTCCCGAGACAAAGAGTTTTGACAGATAAACAGACAGACAGATAGACGGACAAGAAAGTGATCCATATGGGTTTAGTTTTTGGAACGATATTTGTTCCCGTTACGAAAGGGGGCTAGACGGAAAAAATTAAGACCAAAGTTGTAACGACACTTTTTGCTATAGTTGTAGCCGTGCGGCGTGCGTTTCTCTGTCTATCTCTCTCTCTCTCTCTCTCATAGAAAGCAAGCCAGTTATTCTCGTTTCGTCTTTCTATTTCGAATTGAACAGTGTGGTGTCGCGACGATTGTTTTTGTTAAGTATATACAGGTTTTTTGTACATAATAAATAATAACTTCGTTCTATCCGGGTGTCCCTTGACACCTCTCAAGTTTTTTTTTCCTTTTGAGGTACGGAATTTAAAAACGTGGCTGTAAGTAATATATACCTACATTACTAACTACCACGTACATAATAGACAGACTGAAATCATTTTGTTGGCCTTGGTATCATTTCATATTCAAAATGTTTCATTATAAAAGACATTATCGGCATCGTAATATTCCCAATGAGATAGGTACAACAATGTTTCAACAAGGTTGTCACCTTACAAATATTGTCTCTTAATGTCTCGTCTCTAAAATTTAAATTATTTCAAAACATTTGTAGCTTTAAATGGTATCTATTCGTAAAAGATAGTATAAAGGTACGTTCAATTCCCACTCCATCAAGAAAGTTTAAAAAGGTTTCACTACAATCCATTTTAGTCACGACCCAAACCGAAATTAGGGTAAACTGAAAGGGCTGTGGTTTCACTACACTTCCCTTCGATGCTTTTAGCTCTTCTAAAAGCATCACAAACCTGGTTATATCCACTAGTTTAATTACAAAGATTTCGCTTTAAATATTCTCTCGGCGAACAACGGGTTAATTTTTAATCGCTCAGTCGAATTAACCCTTGTCCAAGACGCGGGCCTCGGGCTTTTATAAAACGGCACTGAAGAATAATTTGTCGTCCGACTTTCTGAGGATTGTCTGAAAAATTATACAGCCTTTCCGACACTGAAGAAAAGACCTTTTATTAAAGGAATAAGGTTATATTTCTCTTGTGATGAAAAGTAAGCCGTGAGTTATTCAACGTCCGAGTTTATTGTTTCATAATTTCCTCGCGAACGCTCCGTAAGATGTTATTTGCAGTTTTTCTTTTCTCAATTTATGACATTATGGTGTTGTAAATGTTTAAGGACTGGAAGATGGACGGCGGGAGATTTTGTGATTATTTTTACTGACGTTGCTCATAATAAGCCGAGCTCTTTTCATGAAGGGCAGGTAATGTTTTTTGTGTCAATGACACCGCAAATATTATATCGATATCAGCAATATTATAAACGCGAAAGTTTGTATGGATGTGTGGATGTTTGTAACTCTTTCACGCAAAAACTATTGAATGGATTTTAATGAACCTTTACTATAATATAGCTCACATATCAGAATAACACATAGGCTACAATTCATAATGATATATTGTATATTCTATCACCACCCGAGTGAAACCGCGGGGCGCAGGTTACTTGTTCATAAATCTTTGAGTTAGTTCAATTTATAGGTTAATTGCAAATTTTAGACGCGTATTTCATTTACCAATTATAAACCGCGATAAAAATCGTGATAATATAGAAGACTTGAGGAAGTCTATTCTTGTCAAAAAGTGAGTCACCACCAAAGTTTCTTTTTGTGGAGCAACGTTTCAACAACGGACAACAAAAAAGTTTTACCTGGCATTTACAAAAGTTATGGAAAGCTGCTTCATGTTTGGTGTTGCAAAATGTTTTCTACAAAAAAATATATCGATGTGGATGCACATCTAAACGTCTTATGAAGCGTCTCACGCATCTGGAAGCCGGGGTGTCGGGCCATGCCGGGGTTGCGGGTTATTCGAAAGAGATGCCGCGGCCCCGGAACATGAAGGACAAAAGAAGGTAAGAAGGAAGGCATACACAACCTATGTTCCTTCTAGTCAGTAAAAGTCTGACACTTCGCCCAGAGCGGAGGAAGTTATTTGATGATTTCTCAAACGCAAAAAAAAAATCTCAGGCTTGATGATAAGGACTTTGAACGTTCAGTCATAGACAATAAGCATATTCTACAGCAATTAAAATCATAATCTTGAAATTCGTGAAAAACTTTACTAGTCGTGAATCAAAAAACGTTGGGTCCACGGTTCGGGTTGGTCGTTTCCTACGGAGAAGAACCGGCAAGAAACTTCATGGTTACTCTTTTAAAATCATTTGGTTTTACAGCGTCATTACTTAAGTATAAGAGAACCGTGTAAGTCATTGCTTACTTTACAAAACGTAAAATAAAAAGTTAACAAGCGTCTACGAATCTATAAGCCCAGCAATGTCCACAATTCACAACGAATTGGTAAAAAATAATCTATAGAAGAATAAGAAAAATATTGCAAAAAATAACTATATGAGACAAGTCAAACCGATGTTGCTATCAGTACTGTAACTATTCAGATCAAGGGTTATATAAATATGTGATTTGACAACTATTGCAAAAAAAAAACTGATTGAAGAGATCACAAAAAAATAAGTTTGAGAATAGTTAGAGACATCCACAAATTTGTGCTGCTTATGAGCTAGCAGGGAAGGCGCATGCGCAGAAGGAACTATAGCCAAACTTCTTTATCTTCAACGTAGTCCTTGATTTTGTAATACGCTTTTTTTTAATAAGGACACGTGTAATGCAATTCTGTCTTTGGTTGGCTATGTATTTCAATTCTGTCTTTGGTTGTCATTGCATGGTATCAAGGAGGTTTGTAAAACAGTAGCTCGTAAACTTCATGCTTCAACGCCATAAAGTAAAATGATGAGTTCAGAGGTGACATCAGGCCTTTTATATATAATGGTATTAGTATAAAAATGCTAAAAGTATGGCATAATAAAGTTTATATTGTAAACTTAATGAGTATAGCGCCGCATATAATATAGGCGGAAAATCCTTAGGAGAAGATTATTTTAAAAAATCGTCGTATATTTCTCGGTGAATCCTTTCATTTGATACCCATTACCTGAAAATGCATAAAAAATAACAGTAACTAGTCCGCCATCTTGTGGCGTTTTCCATTTTTGTTAGTCCGCCATCTTGTGGCGTTTTCCATTTTTGGTAGTATATTGGATTTAGAATGACGACCACGCATTGACATCTAACCTAAAAATGAATGCAACATTTCATATCAGAAAGCGGGATGTGGGTCAAAAACATTTTTTTTTCATTTTTTTTACATAGTTACGAGTTCAGATAAAAAGCATGTTAAAAGATATCCTTTCTAAATGGATAAAACTTTTATTCAATATCAGGCCAATTTATAAATCAATCAAAAGTAAGTATTGTCTAGACGATACAGAATTATATCCAGTATTTTCTGAGTAATTTATTAATACGTAGGTAGGTACAATAATAAATTGCTTCAGACTTCAGATATACTGAATTTGATTAATACAATTTATCTTATTTTGTGACGTGTATGTAGTAAGACAACGTTATTTCGAGATAGGATAACATCGCATCACTTTTGATTCATTTTGGCTTTGACTATAAGTGAAAGAGTTTGTATGTGTGTGTTTGAAAGTAAAGCTTGTAAGATCAGTTATACGTCTGTTGAGCGCAGAGCTAAGAGACTCCATTGGTGACGATAAGCTGGAGGGTACCAAGCTTCATAGCCTTACCCACTGCGCCTAAAAGCTATGTCTCGCATGCTTGTCGGCTTTGTATTGACAATTTGAAATACAATTATTGAAATGTTGTGATCATAATATTCGTTTTTGTTCTAGTTTATTATTATTTCTTAATTTTATAATATTTGATTATTTCTAGTCAGCATGTTTGTAGTAAAATATTTGTACGCCGATCACGACTAGAGATTTCGTTCATGAATAATAATAAGATCTACCTAACCCACCAATGTTCAACAACCTATTCGTATTTGTATCCATCGGGGGTCCAGACGTACTGCTAGTTATCACCCATGCCTTGTAGGTTTCTCTGCCTGCGTCTATGTTCCCGAGTTCATATATAATCTGGATATTTTCAAGTAACTATTGTCGACCTCATCCTTGTCTTTTTCGACAAGACTGAGATTAAGAGTATGCCCATCGAATTAAGTTTTTTTATAAAAAAAAACAAAAGCAGTGTCCATACCGATGAGATTATAATTATCCGATAAATTTGATTTCTCCTTTTTAAAATATTTATTTGGTACAAGTAGTCTGTAATACTGCCGTGCCCTGAAACGAAACATAAACATTTTTTTTTTTTTGTTTAAAAACACAACGTTTTATGGTAACGCCTGAGCTGTCAGTTACTTGCAATCTTCTGTGTCGGATGTCGTTAATGTTTTTTTTTCTGTTTTTTTTTTAACTGTGTGCGGCCGGTATCTTTTTAGGGTTCCGTTTTAGGTTCATCAAAATAGAACTATCATTGGATTACTTTGTTATCTGTCTGTCTGTCAAAACCCTTTATTAGTGAAGGTGAGGAAGTATCGCGTTGAAATTAAAACCATAAACTCAGCTCTGTGGTACACAACCCTCTAAGTCTACGCAGTCAAAAGATATGTTTGTTTCTGTCGCAAGTTTGCACGGAACTCTCGGGGCGCGAATCTGACTCACTCTTTTTCTTATATACATATTTAAGTACTCGAATATTATGTGAGGTCGAAATAAAGTTTATGGTCTACGTCAAAAAGTAAGCAACTTAAAAAAATATATTAATTTAATTTACGGCTGGCAATTTAGAAGTAGATAACTTTTTACGATTAAAAAGTTAATAAAAGCATAAATTAATCTGGTGTTTTAATTTATGCTTTTCTTTTATTATAATAATGTATTCAGCACCAGTAAATGCTATTTTGGGTTTCCATTTCCGTAGTCATCGCAATCGACGCCTCGACTGAAACTATAAATTGTTAATTAAACATCAGTATTTATTTTTGTGAAAAGAGTGATGGATGTGAATTTTGATGGATGAAGAGGGAGGGGAATGCCAAAGAAAAGATGGATGGCTTGTGGAAGGAAATGATAATATAAGGAGTAAATGATACCGTGACGTTTGACAGGGGAAAATGGAATAAGAAAACGTGTTGCGCTGACCCCAAATAGAATGGAACAAGGGTAAGAAAATTATGTTTTTTTATTTGAGAAAAAAAATAAAATTATGATTAGTATTTGTGATTGATATCTTATTTGCCTCTATGGTCCAAACACTTTTTTTAAATAATGTTGAAGATATACAAAAGCTCTCATTTGTTTTTAAAAAAACCACAGTGGTTTGTAACTAGTAATAAAATAAAAAATACCTAAACTTACAACAACTTTAAACATAGCAACAAAAAAGAACATCCAAAACGCTGTCAACCGGTAATGTGCCCAAGACCTTGGCGAACGTTGTATAGTAATGTACCGAATAGTAAAGGTCAGCCCTTTGGTCACGAAGTATCGACTAAACGTTTGGATATTTCCTTGAAAGGAATGTGAGGGCTTGGACCTTACAAAAAATGGCTCGAAAATTTAGTTACACGTAAGAGAACTATGTTACCGACGCAGCAGACCCAGTACAACACACCGAACTAGGAAGAATGGATGGGAAATTTCATCTCGATTCAGCAGTTCTGGCGTCCATCCATCCATCCAAACTTTCGCATTTATAAATAAGTAGTAGTAATGTATTTTGAGTGAGGTACAGAAATAAACGAGATAACATGGTTAACCTGTGTAATACCACCATCAAAACTCCAATGTGTTTAACGCACATAACTGCATTCAGTTTTATCGCATAGCTCTTTGAGAAAAGTCTTGACCCATATTTGAATTTAAACATTAATAGGTTGGCATCAACTTCAGCAGTCTTATGTATCTTTATAACCACCAAAGCACCGGTACTTAGAACATAAATCCTATATAATCCAACACATAAAAGTCCACAATCCCATTTAGCGGATTTGTTTTCATGCGAAACTTGTGTACATTATTTTGTCCGCCATTTTATTTCTTGCATTAATCTAATTAAGATTTATTAGACAACAATAAAGGCGGAAACACACTAAGAAGCTACGCACGTGCGTCAATTTTCTTTTTGCAAGAAAATTTATGTAATTGTGTCCACTACAACACACGGACACGCTACGCATGAATTCACGTCACCGGTACACGCGTTGCTTGCTCGAATATGGCATTCGCGTAGCTCGAAGCTGTCAACGCCATGCACGCTGTGCACGTGGTGCACTGATGCATGTACATGTGCTACAGTTGTACATAGTCGTGAGTTAATATTCGTGTCGAGCGTGTCCTCCAGTGAAAGGGTAGACCCACATTGTCAAAAACCTGCACCCTAGCAGCTAAAATGCACCGTGAGCCCGTGCACAGTATGCACAGCGGTGGGTTTCACCTTAGTTTTAGTTATGATAACCTTGGCAAGTGATGGTATATAGATAATAACTAATTAATAGATAATAACTAATTTAAAAAAACTGCCAAGTGCGAGTCGGACTCGTGCACCGACGCTGCCGTACAAACTTGCGACATAATCGGCCATATCTTTTGACAGCTCTAAGGGACTATACAACATTAGTTTTACTTTATGCGAAACCCGAAACACGTGTCTAGTATGTTTATGTGAAGAATCTATATACAAAATTTCAGAACTTTATCATGAAAAATCAGAAAGTTATAAGCTTGTTATTTTACCTGGTTGTCCGTACAAAAACACGGTCACCGCGCGGTTCACACGGCGCCGCACGTGTGTACTGTCGGTTTGACCTGCCGTGACTTGTTGCGCGCCGTATGATTTCGTATACCTACTAAGTGTCCAACTCGTAATCTTTTATTTATATTTTTGGGACAAACATGTTGTAAAAATTATTGGAATCAATTCAGTTACTTATTCTGAACAAACTATATTCAGGTTTCGCATATAATAAAAATAATGTTGTAGAATTGTGTACATGGTTTTCAAACCGATACCTGTTCGTGAGATAAAGTGTTCCTATAAGGGTTCCGTATTTTTCTTTTAAAGTACCCTAAAACATAGTCTAATCTTCTTAGAATAGTACAAAAACTCGATAACCCTTTGCAGTTATTAAATAATTTAAAAAAAAATGTTGCCTTACACTAGGAATTATTTTTCCTGTATCGTGGGTGCGGATACAGAAACAGCCAGACTCGAAACAACTATCTGTAGGCCATACAATTATTTGTTCGTGCGGGGATCGAACCCGCGACACCCAGCGCGGTAGTCGATCGCGGAAGTCGATCGCTCAACCACTGCGCCAACCGTGTCGTCTTACTACCACTTACATATCGTAACATAATTATCTTGTCGTATTAGTATACCTATTACGAAGCTAAATAAAAACAATTTCATTTGTATTTATTCATTTGACAAATACGTGTTAGGCTTATTTATATGATTCAACAAATTGCTCTTTACTCGGAAAACAACATTGAAAAAAATCGCCAATCGTAAAATGCCATCATATCGCCAAATGGCCAAGAGTTATTGAATCGAAAATTTTCGCGTGGATAACTAGAATTCTTTACATTCCTGTTTTGTTAAATTGAAATAGTCTAGTCTAGCTCTTCTTAAATTCCGTTGTTTCATAATATTTACAGTTTTCTGTTATTACCGTTTTTATTTACGACGCTATCAATTGTTTTAAATTATGATTTTAGTAAACACTGAAATGATTCATTGGATCATTCTGGATGTTGAATAGACTTGGTATTTATAAGACGTTATGAAAATATAATAAATTCTCGTTTATGCGAAGATAATATTCTGAGAATTTTCATTAATTTGTTGATCTTTTTGTAGTTTTATGATTGAATATTAATAAGATTTTATAGGATATTTTCATTAGTTTAATAATAACTTCTAGATTTTACCTAGAATACATTTACAGAACCAATTAAGGTATCTCATTGAAGTAAGATTCTTTAAAAAAATATTTGGAGTACACTAATATTTATCCAATATAATAATGACTGGTTGAGATTAAAAATAACTTTGAATGTTTCGGATGGGAAATCATCAAAATAATGACTTCTCCAGCTGTGGGTGGAGGAGAAAGGAGTGTCAGACTTGTACTGAATAAAACCCAACCACAATCCTCCTTTTGCCCTTTGTGTTCCGAGGCCGCGTCATCTCTTTCGTACAACCCGCAGCCCTGGCAAGCAGTGGCCCTGATGGGCCCGTCATATTAGCAGTCATAACTGGCTGGGTATCGCCTAGTGTCCTGACCGTCAAACTACCATAGGTCTCAAGTTAAACCCAAGACTCTCTCTGATTTTGCACACACGCATGTGTGTACTAGCTTCCACCCGACACATAGTTATATTGGGCTAACGCTAACTTTAACCCGCGTGATGATCGAAAAAAATATCTTTCTCTCCCCTTTTCTTCCCTCTTTATCCCCCTTTTTTTCACATTTTCTTGAAAAAAAAATAGCCTATGTCCGTCTCTAGGGTATCAACTATCTCTGTACCAAAATCAAAATCGGTTCCATTTAGGCGTTACAAACAAACAAACTCACTTTCGCTTTTATAATATTAGTATGGATTATTACTTGCTTCGCTGAAGGTAGAATATTGTGAGGAAACCAGCATGCCTGAGAGATATTTCTCGACGGCAGGTTAAGAAAAAGTTAGAAACCCATAGGTGGCATAAAAATACTGTCACCGGGTTAGGTCCTGTAAGAGGTTTTATACCTTAGCCAAACCCGAGTGCAGCCTGGTTTTATTTTACTATGAGATTCGAATACTCAAATTTTTTAATAAATAATTAAGAAGAAGAGTGGACAATGACGTGGATTCTTGTGTGAGATGTATCGGTGAAATAATATAGAATATATTCCTATCCTACTGATATTATAAATGCAAAAGTTTGTGAGTATAGATGTATATGTTTGATCCTCTTTCACGAAAAAACTACTGAACGGATCTTGATTAAATTTGGCACAGAGGTAGATTATAGTCTGGAATAATACATAGGATACTTTTTTTATCATCACGCGGGCGAAGCCGCGGGCGCCAGCTACTGTAATATAATCTTGAAAGGATTTCATGCGTTTTTCATTGTGGTACATTAATGAAAACGTCACAGTACTAACCTCAAGATCAAGCAAAATAGATATTTGAAACAGTTCATTTACATTATTTTAATTTAATTCTGAATAGTGAAATGTTCAGGTTTCTTTCTTTTTTAAAAACAAAAGCTAAAAATAAAATACCAAGTTTTCTTTCTGCTCTTCGAGTTTTATCATAATGAAAAATATTTGTCTCAAACTTTTGTGAATTCGACCTTTATGTATATTTCTGTTTGCTCATAAAGAACGCATGGTTGTTGATTTTGTTGAATAAAGTCTACATACTTATGCCGATACGACTTTCCTAGGGATTGAGTATTTCAGCAGCTATTGAAATAAGTAATAGTGACTGGGAGGTAATAAATAAGGTGGAATAGCAAAAAAAAAAACAAATAAATGCGAAAGCGTTAAACGCATATTAGTCCAACCTTTAAAATGCAAGACAAAAGTTTCAAAAGTTATAGAACAAAAATTATTCAGTTTAATGATCCGAGAGACTTACACCTTTTATATCGTTTACGTTTTAGAGGATCTATATCAAAAACTTTGATCTTTTTCTGTGTTTTAATTGTATGAAGGCAAAAGTTTACTCCTTGATACTCAAACGTCTGAACTGAGCTGGCTGAAATAGCTTAAAACATTAACACATAGGCTAAATATAGACTTTACTACGTTCCTAAACCTCTGTTATATCATTAATTTTGACTTGCTATTCCAATTCAACAGAGATATTAAATTTGATCTTGTTGTGTGTGTCTGTCTTACGTATTGTTTTAATCGTTTACAGTTCGCAATTCAAAAACCACACAGTGATGCAGTTTCTGGGTCTTTAACTGGAATTTCAGCAAAACTATTTGACGATTAGCACAAAACACCACTTTTTTTCGTATGGGAAATCATTAAATAATTTCGCTCGGGCTCTACGCTGCGGGCGGAGCTGATGGGAGTGTCAGACTTTTACTGAAAAACCCCATTCATTTCTTTCTTTTGCCATTCGTGTTCAAGGGCCGCGGTATCTCTTTCGAACGACCCGCCAATCCCAGCAGGAAACTACAGTTTAAAAAAAAACACTCGATTACACAACAAAATTAAAAAAAAAAGTTAAAGGTAAAAAATAGTTAGGATTATTTTCCGGGTTTTGAAACATTTGAACACCAAATATTTAAGTTCCTGGCAGTACTGGCAATTATTGTTTTCTGTCGTCCTGATATTCGTTATTTAAAAAGGCACGTAATCAAAATGGCGTCCATCGTGTGACGTCACGGCACAGTTGTACCGTACAGCGTCTGTTATTGACGTGTTACGGATGAGCGAACTTTTTTTATGGAAATCTATCGTCTATCTAATTCAGTTGATTGTGATTGGGACATGTTGTATGATGAATATGTGTGGCCTCGTAAAAGCATGAGATTTTATTATCAACTACATGCTTCATGTCGTTAGATGACAACAGATTTTTATAGGTTTATATATGGTGGACTGAATTTTCTTGATTCAGTATGTATTTTATTTAGAAAATTATAATTAGAGCAGCTCGTGGCCAAATAATAGCAACCGCTTAGGTCGATCTTTAGGTTAAGCTGCGCTTGCCTTGGTTGGTCTGTGGATGGCGCCCACCCGTTACATACCGAGTTTTCTCGGTGCCTCGGAAAGCACGTTAATCTGTTCGTCCCGGCTGTCATTTGTAGATCTTTGATAGTCGTTACAGCTAGTCAGTGTCCTGATCTCTAGTCCAGATCTAATGTCCAGAAATCTGACAACCAGTCTTACCAAGGGGTATCGTATTATCCAGTACTAACCGGGTTATGGAGGTCAGATAGGCAGTCACTCCATGTAAAATACTAGTATTCAGCTGCATTCGGTAAGACTGGAAGCCGACCCCAACATAGTTGGGAAAAGGCTAGGCAGATGATGATGAGTATGTTTTAATTTGACTTTTGTCACTGCGGGCGTCGTGAAACGAATCCCGGCCATCTTAGATGATGATGTTTATAGTGACGGCAGGCCTTGTCGACGGCGCGTTAGTGTTCCACTCGCACCTCAAAGAGATGTCAGCAAAGCAGAGGTGCCTGCCAGGGCCACCGCATGCCAGGGTTGCGGTACGGCACCGGAACATAGATGGCAAAAGAAGGAACATGGGTGAGTTTTGGACAGCACAAGTCTGACACTCCCCCCGCTCCGTCCAGAGCGAGGGAAGTTATTTGATAATTTCCAATCCGCAAAAAAAGCCGTCCTGAAACCTTCTTGACACAGCTCCAAGGCAGGGTATTGAAGGCTTTGGCAATGTGAACTACAGCAACTTCACCCTGTCGTGAAGTCACGCGCGTGACTGTGTCCACCGTCGACCGCCCCTTGCGGAAACCAAATTGGTAATCCGGCTCCGTCCCCACAAGCTGCTCGACGATGCACGCATGCATGCCGCAGCAATAATAAGGCGCCCCGGCTTCTAATTGAAGACCAGCTTGCCCGTCTTCCAAAGAAGTCGGAACTGGCACCCTTCAAGGTATACGCTTAGGGGCTATGTAGTCGGCGATGATACGATCATTGCATTTATGTTTACCGGTGTACATTTTTTTAAATACAGTACATTGAAACTTCAGCTAAAGTAGTGCCAGACGTCACACATACGTATTGGCACTCGTCTAAATTCGACACAAGCACGTGAGCAAATCCTACTACGTAACACTTGTGATAATTTCAGGATGTGATTCAGAAAAGAAACAAACATTACGTCATATTTAGACAGCAAACGCGAAATTCAACAAATGATTCACATACTCATACGTCTTATCTTCCTTATCTTATCTTAGACAAAGATCTTTATACATTAACTAGCTTATACCCTCGGCTTTACCCGCGATTTTGGTGATTGTCACACGTTCTACCGGGATAAAAGTTTTCTATTTATTAATCTAGGTTACAAACAATTTGTGTACTAATTTTCGACCAAATCTAACATCAAGATTTCCATCCATACATCCTTACACACTTTCGCATTAGAATATTGGCAAAGTAACTTTGACGTGAAAATGTTTCCTCTTCTTTCTTGCTCTTATAATTTGTTATGCGACAGTCATAGAAATAATGCGTGGCTTTTTCTATGCAGATGGGAAATTATCAAATAAATTTCCCCACTCTGCGTGGACCTTGTCAGACTTGTACTGACTAAAACCCACCCATGCTAATTCTTTTGCCAATTATGTTTTGAGGCCGCGGTATCTCCCTCGAACAACCCGCAACCCCGGCAGGCGGTGGCCCTGGCCCAGGCTCCTCTACTTTGTTGACATCCCTTTGAGGCACGCGTGGAGCACTAACGCGCTGTTGTGAATTCTCGCGCTAACAGTTTCCTTAAGTATCATTTAGCGAAGTAACTGATAAGATATTCGTGCTAATAAAGAAGGGAATCTGCTAAATGTTGTTGTAATTGAAGCTGCAAACATGTTGATATGGGAAATAGATCATGAGAATACTTCATGATCATCGCAAATATTGACTCAACAAACTCAACATTAAAGTACATGATTTGTCGCTCAATCACACGAGAGGTTCTCGTGGCACTCTTAAAATTGATTATGCCTTAAACATTTGTGATTCTTAAAAATTATAAACGGATTTAAAATTAATATCAAAACATCTCGGCTGTAATACCCGCAAGACAAGGTAGAGGTTTACTCAAATATGGTAGACCCGCAATTTGTCAGTAATGTTTTATTTTTTAAATAATAAAATAATAATAATAAAATATTTATTTGCATAAAACATGGTATACAATGGTGTTAAATACTTATTTATAAGGCACAAACATGTTTAGCTAGGATAGAACAAAACATGCAAAATGTTAAAGTTAGGCGAACATGGATAGAGGCGCCCACAACATGAAATTTTTTTTCATCAAAATTTCTTATCTATAAATTCTTTTATGCTATAAAAACTATGCTCCAGTAACCATTTATAAAATGTTGTTTTAAATAATTTTGTGTTCAATATTTTAAAATGCCTCGGTATTTTATTAGAAATACGCACACACATAGCAAGGCAATTATTATTGTATTTAGCTAGTCTAGGCAAATCACTCAATACTAATTTGCGGGTTGTTTGGAAGAGATACCGCGGCCCCGGAACATAAAGGGCGGTAGAAGGAACATGGGTCGGTTTTGGTCAGCACAAGTCTGACAATCCCCCCGCTCCGCCAGACCGGGGGAAATTATTAGATGCTTTTTCACCTAATGGATTGAAAATACATAATGGAAAACACTGTAAAACTTCGCTTTGGTCGACGTATAATTAAATTGTAACACCACATAAGTCTCTCCATCCATCCATCCCCTACAGCCTAAAATAACTGTTTCACAAAAAGCAATAGAGAAACTTACCCTATTTCAACGTGACAACTCACCTTATTTGCTGTACTATTAAACTTCCACCTTACAGTTTAAACCGGTTTAAATGTGACAGGAGACGATCCCACCGTCAGGAGTGCGTGAGGCATAAATAATTTGTTGAATAAACTTCCGCAACTACTATACTCACACCGTTTGTTTTGAGTCGCTTGAAACGGTACGTAGGTTATGTTAGCTTATTTATCTACGGAGTTGATGTTAGTTTTGATTGAGGCTTTCAAAGTGTTCACGACGAGGACCCGCAGCACTCGCAGCAAATAAAACTCTTCAATATATAATTGCTTTTACTGGCGACTATTGCACTTTACATGTATGAATACACCGTTTCGATCAGTAATTATCACAAATAATTGAATGCTATGAAAATACGCGTGTGCGCGCTGTTTCGATCCCAGTCGTTCTCTCTTCCTTGGCGTTCCGCTAGGCGGCGCTGGCGAAGCTCGCCGTTCGGATACGCACAGCGAAGAAATCAACATTAAAGATAAGATTTGACATAATTCCCCCCCCTTGGAATTGGTGGTTCCAAGGAGCTTATGGGATTTTCCACGGGCAGAACGCAGACTTTAGTCAACGCTCTACGAATGATGCCCTTTCTTGTTAAAATGTCCACAACCCTGCAGACACCGTCGGCTCCAAAATGCAGCTTATTGATGCGCCCCAACAGCCATTTCATTGGTGGAAGCTGATCATCCTTAACGACGACCATGTCTCCAATCTTGACGCCGTCACCTTCGCTGCGACGCCACTTGACACGTTGTTGCAGCTCGGAGAGGAATTCTTTGGTCCACCGACTCCAGAAGTGCTGCCTCAATCTCTCAAGTTGCTGGTATCGATTGATAGATAACTTGTCGGTGACGGGAGATGGTAATGACGTTAATGGTCGCCCGATAAGAAAGTGCCCGGGCGTTAAAGGGCTGAGATCTGAAGGATCCGCAGACATCGGAGTCAATGGTCGCGAATTTAAAATCGCCTCTATTTGGGAAAAGAGAGTAGCTAGCTCCTCAAAGGTTAAACTGGAGTTGCCGGCAATACGTTTAAGATGGAATTTTGCGGCCTTTACACCAGCCTCCCAGATCCCACCGAAATTCGGCGCGTACGCGGGACTAAATTCGAACTGTACACCCTCACTTACACCGAAATCCGTGACAGAAGCATTCGCAACTCGGAGCATTCTATTCAACTCGCCTTTTGCCCCCACATAGTTTTTACCGTTGTCGCAATAAATGGTACGTGGTTTGCCTCGTCTAGCAATAAATCTGCGTAAACATAATATAAAGGCGTTCGTACTTAGATCGCTGACCACCTCTAAATGTAAAGCTTTCGTACTGAAGCATACAAACAGACAAAGATAACATTTAGATGTTCTTGCACCTCGACCCTTACGACTCGATATATAAAAGGGACCAGCAAAGTCTGTGCCACAGGTTTCAAAAGGCAAACTAGGCGTTATGCGAGGTTGAGGTAAATTACCCATAACAGGTTGTTCTGCTCTACCCTTAAGTCTAGTACACAGTACACATTTATTCACGGTTTGTGTAGCGAGAACCCTGCCAGCAGTAGGCCAGAAAGTGTCTCGTATCGAGCACAGCAACTGTTGCGGCCCACAATGCAGCATTCTAAGATGTTCTCTAGCAAAAAGAAGTTTAGTAAATGGATGCTTAGAAGCTATGAGAATGGGATGCTTCTTATTATAGGACACTGACGCTTTCTGAATGCGCCCACCAACTCTCAACATTCCCTCCTCATCTAACATAGGATTTAAAGATAAAATATTTGATTTACGATTTAATGAACTTGACGTTCTTAAGGCATGAATATCTTTTGCAAAAGAATCTTGTTGTGAAATTTTAGCTAAAGTAAATAAAGATTTCTGCAATTCATTTACGGTGAGTCTTCCTGTAATTTTATTATCTTTATTTTTAATATTATTAACAAAACGTAAAACATAGCTAAAAATTCTTTCAAGTTTAGATAAGTCCGAATATTTTTCAAACAATATAATATTATATTCACATTGAATATTTAATGCAATTTTTGTTTCAGGTAACACAACATCAACAGGATTATATTGCGGCCATTCGACTTCAGGTTTTAATAAGAATGAAGGACCGTGCCACCATAATTTATTTTCTTTCAGATGTTGTGGATTTACCCCTCGAGAAACGAGATCCGCCGGGTTAAAATGGGTAGACACGTGACGCCATTCATGCTCGCTAGTTAATTCACGAATTTCTTGTATCCGGTTACATACAAAAGTTTTTAATGTTTTTGGCTGCGAACGGATCCAACCCAACACGATCGTCGAGTCAGTCCAAAGAATACAGCGCGAGATTTTTAGCTCTTTATAACGTAAAGATTTCAAAACCTTTGTGAGCAAACGAGAACCTAGTAGCGCGCCCATTAACTCCAGACGGGGAATTGTCAATTCAGGCTTTAGAGGAGCAACTTTCCCTTTAGCACATAATAAATGACATGTGACCTTTCCCACCTTGTCGGCAGACTTAAGATACAAACAAGCGCCGTATGCAGCTAGCGATGCATCGGTGTAACAATGTATCTCTACTTCGCGCGGAGCCATACAAACAGCATGCCTGGGAATATTAATAAAAGACAGTGATTCGATATTATCCAGAAATTCCAACCACTCAGCCTTAATGGAATCTGGAATGGGCTCGTCCCAACCACCTTTTAACAGCCATAATTTTTGCAGTAAGATTTTAGGAAGAATAGTTGTTGCTGACAATAAACCAAGAGGATCAAAAATCTTTGAAGACATAGAAAGTATACTTCTCTTAGTAACAGTCTGATCAGCTTTAAGAGCAGTAGAATATTTTAAAATATCAGATTGAGGAGACCACTTCAGTCCTAGCACTGTTGAATCTTTACAAAACTCCTGAACTTTATTAGAAATACATAAACCATCAAATATATCAGGCGCATTACTACGAAATTTTCGTAAAGGTAAACATGCTTCTGATAATTTGCTAATAACGGCCTTGACAATGCTCTGTAACTCTCGTTTAAAGTTAGAACCAGTATTCAAATCATCGACATAAAAATCATGACGTATAACATTAGCTAAATCTGGTTGATCAACACATTCATGAGATAACTGCAGTAAACACCTCGTGCTCAAAAATGAAGCAGAACCAGTACCATATGTGACTGTGTTTAACTGGAGTGTTTTGAGTGGCTGCGTTTTACCATCTCTCCAAAGAATTAACTGCAAATGCCGTTGCGATTCGTCAACTTTGATCTGTCGGTACATCTTTTCGATGTCACCAGTGACGACGAAAGCGTGCTGACGAAATCTTAAAAGAATGGACACGAGGTCATCCTGCACCACTGGCCCCACCAGCTGAATGTCATTGAATGACTTACCCGAGCTAGTCTTACACGAAGCGTCGAAGACGACACGTAAGCGGGTTGTCTCACTATGACTCCTAATGACAGCATGGTGTGGCATGTAATAACCAAAGACAGGATGCTCAATAACAGAGAGATGTCCTTGGTGCTCATACTCATCAATAAATTCTTTGTATTCTTTCTTTAATGACGGGGACCTGTCAAGCTTTCTCTCTAAATTGAAGAATCTTCTCTTAGCAATATCATAGGAATTACCTAATACTAATTCTGGTGACTCACTTAAAGGTAACTTAACTGAAAACCGACCATCACACAGTCTCATGGTGTTTTTATTAAAATGATTTTCACAAAATTCTTCAATTTTTGAGAGCATAGGCTTGTCACTAGAGGGCAGTTCTTCTACTTCCCAAAATTTGGACAAAGAATCTCTTATTTCCCTAGAAAAATTACTAAGAACCTTATGAGATTGATTCTTGCCTGTTGGGCCCGATATCAACCAACCTAACTTAGAACTTTGTAAAGTAGGCTTATTATAGCCAAGTTTAATTTGTTTTGAATTTATTAAATCCCAAAACACATCTGCTCCTAACAGCACTTGAATGTCAGAAGGATAGTAGAAACTTGGATCAGCTAACTCCACATTGCTAGGGAACTTAAACTGTGA
Source organism: Ochropleura plecta (assembly GCA_905475445.1). NCBI lineage: Eukaryota > Metazoa > Arthropoda > Insecta > Lepidoptera > Noctuidae > Ochropleura > Ochropleura plecta. Next base: position 16,348,037 of record FR997739.1, read on the forward strand.
AGAATCTATTTCAACACAAGGCAACATACTTGTAATTTTAGGTATGACCAAACAAGAAACCTTTATTTGAAAATTATTATTCAGTCTTGATCTTATTAATAGATCACAATGTTGAGTGACATTCACCTCTGCATTATTAATTCCAGCTACCCTTACAGGAGTACGCCCGGAACAAGGTAAGTTTAACTTATCCTGCAGATCCTGTGTCATGAAGGATGACTGACTACCACTATCTAGCAACGCTTTGACCAGGTAAGTAGTGTTGTTACTTAAATTAACAATTTCGACCTGTGCAGTGCATAGAAGAACCTGACCAGTCACCATAGCCGCAGACAAGGACACCGGTGAATCCACATTATTCCCTGAGGAAATAGAAGATGAAGTAAATACAACATTTTTATCACTATTATTTGGCTCCTTATGTAATAGTGAATTATGTTTCTCTTTACAGATATTACAAGGACCACGAAAACAACGAGATAGGCGATGGCCAGGGCGAAGACAGTTGACACAAAGTTTTAACTTATTTACTTCACTCAACCTGGCATCAACATTCATATTTTTTAACTTTTCACACTCATAAACCTGATGTTGTTGACTGTCACAGATCACACAAGACCTTTTCTTACTAGTTGTTGTTTCACTGGAACAAACCAATGACTTAGACTGCTTAGTTTCCTTAAAGTGTATAGACTTATCAAATTTAGCAGTATCCTGTTTATTATAAACTAACGTCTCTAAAACATCTGCGCGATTACGTAAGAATTGATAAAAATCTTGTAACTTAGGTGAAATATTTAAATTGTTCCTATGTTCTTCCCATTTGCAACAAGTGGCGCCATCTAGTTTCGAGGTCATTAAGTAAATAATTAGTGAGTCCCAATGATCTGTAGGCTCATCTAATGTACTTAAAGCTTGTAAATTTTTTGTAAAGTAATCTAGCATAAAACGCAATGACTTATGGGACTCCTTAGCAATAGGGTCAAAACAAAATAATGACTTTAAATGGTGATTTACCAGAAGTCTTTTGTTATCATACCTACTGCATAAAAGTTCCCAAGCTGCAACATAACCAGATGATGTAAACTCAATTGATTTAATTACCACAGCAGCGCTCCCCTGCAACGCTGAACGTAAATAATGAAATTTATTAATGTTAGGTATTGACTCATTTTTATTCACTAAAGAATCAAATGTATCCCGAAACTCTAACCATTTCAAAAAGTTACCGTCGAAAGAAGGGAGACTAATGGTAGGCAATTTAATATTAAATTTACTATGACCGGAACTGCTACATGAATGACTAACGTTATCCTGATTGTCCGCCTTTTGAACCCTAGAAAAAGCCTCAATAATATTATGAGATTGAGATATTAAAGAACAAAACTTATTTTCAATTAATTCTCTCTCTTGAAGTTGTGCCTCTAAATTTTCATCTAATTTTTCAATTTCATCTTGAACTTTGTCAAATTGAACGAACAACTCTTGACACCTATTTAATTTTAATTGAAATTCATCAACTTGCAGCTTATTCATATCTGTTGGTGCAACAACAGCTAACAATCCTACATACTTATTGAATGTGGTCAACCTTGCCTTTATATTACCTCGGATTTGAACTAAACCTTTTAAATCCGACATTATAATAGACTATGTGCGAACAAACAACAAGCACAAACAGAAACCTCGAGTGGAAATTATGGAAACAGTTAACAAACCGTGTCGCTGTCAGGTAGCAAACCTAACAGCAAACTGGTGCACCGTCTGTCAGCAGATTCCGATGTGCAGTGAAGAGATGCACGTTGTCACCCGATGCCTCGTCTCGTAGGCTCGTGACAGACGCCCGATGGGATCCCGCAGGCCGGCGAAGTCGCGAACGCTGAAATGGTCGGCAAAACCAGCTGAAGTATGTGTCATGCAAGCATAGAAATGTGCTAAGTGCGGGAGAGAATGCAAGTTATTGGAGTAGCAGGAGCGTAGCTTCCGTAAATTTGCGAACAAACTTGCTGTGAAAAGTAGGTACCCCACCCAATTACAGGCAAATGCAAATTATAATTACCTAGGTACGCTATTTATTACTAATATGGATTTGACCACAAATTAAAACAAAATGCAAACAAAACAACACGGAAAACACACCGAAGTGTAGCAAAATACGGAGTTCCTTTATTGATAATTTGAATTATTATTACGAACTTTCGAGAAAATATGCACATTCAAACAATGACTTGCGAAATAAACGTGACACGTACCTAGTATCAAAATTATTCGTCGTATTTTTATGGGTTACTTTACCAGGCAAACCAAAAACCATCACACCACAATATAAAGCTTCAGGCAGGCAGCATTATATGTCTATTGGCAGCATATTTTGATTTATTTACAGGCAGGCGACAATCGGAGCACGTTGCAAGCGCATTTAAAGGCGGCTTTTTTCTGATCACGTCGGGGTCACCAATGTTCACGGCGAGGACCCGCAGCACTCGCAGCAAATAAAACTCTTCAATATATAATTGCTTTTACTGGCGACTATTGCACTTTACATGTATGAATACACCGTTTCGATCAGTAATTATCACAAATAATTGAATGCTATGAAAATACGCGTGTGCGCGCTGTTTCGATCCCAGTCGTTCTCTCTTCCTTGGCGTTCCGCTAGGCGGCGCTGGCGAAGCTCGCCGTTCGGATACGCACAGCGAAGAAATCAACATTAAAGATAAGATTTGACACAAAGTTTTGCTGGTGTGTGTGTTTTTCTAAAAGTTTGTTCAATGACCACTCTGGGGTAGTCTAAGTTATCCAAGGTAATATTGAAAACTCGAATGGTTTGTTTATAAATGCTCCGCTCTCTCCGCTCTTCCCAAGTTGAGGGATTTTACAGTGAAAAAAAACGGCCACGAGCGAAGGTTCCGTACAAACTTGCGAGTTAAACAGCCATACCTTTGGCCTTGACTACGAAGACTTAGAGGGTTGATTTTTTCACAACCCAAAGGGATCACCGAGTTGAGTATACGGTTTTAATTTCGAGGAGAATGGAAGAAGAAAACGTGTTGCGCCGACCCCAAATAGAATGGGAGCCGTAAGCTAACTGTTTATATTTTCTAGTCTTCACAAATACAAATAAACGCAAAATAATAGAAGAGGAAGTATAATATTTAATTAATAAAGTAACATATTGTTGGGTGTGGGGGTTTATAGAAAGTTTGTTCCGTCACTTCTCTCAGTTTAAACACTAAGAAGTGGTGAAGGGCAAGTTTTTTCTGGGACTGTCTCTTGTAAACTATGATTTTCAACAAGTGCTTGCAAATTCAATTTCAGATTACGTTATAAGCCATCAACATTTCACCTTAAAACAGTGAAATATCAATAGATAACACTTTCACTCTAGTCTTTCCCTTGTCCCTCATCATCTACCTAGCTAAGGCTTAAAAGTATTGGGGTCTTCTTCCAGTCTAACTGGAGCGACTGCCTGTTTGACCTTCACAACTCAGTTAGTACTTGGTAATTCAATCACCCTTGGTAAGACTGGTTGTCAGGCTTTCGGCACACTGATCATCTGCCACGACTATCAAAGATCTACAAACGACAGGCGAGATCTACAGTTTAACTTGTTTCACGGAGGAAACTCTGTATGTAACGAGTAGTCAACTATCCACAGGGCAACCTGGGCTAGCGCGTCTTAACATAAAGATCAACCCGAGCAGCAGATATTATTTAGCGACGAGCTTCACTGACTCTTGTCCCTACCATATTTAATTTAAAAACTTTTTTTTTAAATGTTGCCCATACTAGGAATTTCTCCGGTATCGTGGGTGCGTTTACAAACATATAAACTCACATACACAAACAGCCAGACCCGAAACAACTACCTGTAGGTCATACAAATATTTGTTCCGTGCTGAGATCGAACCCGCGACACGCCGCGCAGCAGTCCGTGGAAATTGTTTCCAGAAATCTTTATCAGTTATCTATTTTACTTTCTGCACCGTATCTAGGCATTATAATCTTTTACATAACCTTTCCATCGCTTCCTAAATCTTCCTCTATTCGTACACCCATTATCACTTTACTTAGTAATTTCTAGAAAGATTATGACCGCTTAACCTCAAGCCATTACCGACACAAATGGTTTGGATTACGAGTCGCGTTGATACCGCTCATAAAGATTTGACGTAGAAACAGAATGACATAACAAAATGACGTATGTAATGTACCTTATCGATACATAAATATATTTAAATGTGTATATGTCACCGGAAAATAACAAGATCCGTAAGTTTATCAATTTACTAGGAAGTTTATAAACTTTCGTAAGATTCTAAACGGGAGATAAATTGTAATATTTTACGTCGTTACTGGCACTCGCCGGCCACTGCCGCGGCACCGCTCGCTCCGCTCGCTCGGCTCGTGCGTAGGGGGTCATAGTTTTAACCTAACCTAACCTACGCATTTTTTTAACATTCAGGAAGGAATATTTCGTGCACGAAAATGTGGACGTAAAATATTACAATTTATCTCCCGTTTAGAATCTTACGAAAGTTTATAAACTTCCTAGTAAATTGATAAACTTACGGATCTTGTTATTTTCCGGTGACATATATATAAAATATGATCATGTCGTGATCATGAATCACTGATTCGCTCATCACGCAATCTCATAACTACAAGTGATTGGAGTCTCAAATTTTACATGGGGGATCCTTTTAGAACGTAGGTACTCACTGTGATGGGATTTTTCAAAATTCAACCTCTAAGGAGGTGAAACAGGGAGGCTAAGTTTGTATAGAAAGACGCGATTCTTTGCTCGGATTGACTTGAAATTTTGGATAGGCATTTCAATAATTATATAACAACACGCTATAACACTAAGGAGCTTGGCAGCAAGTGAAACCGGTTGGCACAGTTAGTATTACACATGTTATTATCGTACGATTATCACTACTTTTATGATCGTTTTATTGTCACTGACTCGCGAAATGCAAAAATCTACAGACACCGATGACGTAGTAAGGCGTGGTTCAGATCGAATGAGGCGTGGTCGTGGCGTTGAGGTTGCGTGAATGTGGATACAACTGGGTTACCGCTGTCTACTTTGATATCAAACCACTATCCTCCTGGTTTGTGCTACAAGTATTTTTGGGTCCTGTATCTCAAAAAGAGAAAAAAAACGGGACCTTTATAGGACAGGATCACTTTGTTCTCCGTCTGTCTGTCAAGACCCTTAATCTCGGGGACGTGTAAAAACATTGAATTGAAATTATGCCATATACTCAAGTCTGAAGTCACTTGGAGCTGTGCGAAAATCAAACTTCTAAGTGTTTGCAGTCAAAAGATATGGCTGTTTCTGTCGCAGGTTTGTACGGAACCCTTGGTACGCGAGTCTAACTCGAACTTGGCCGAATATTCAGAAGATGACATCGTTTACTACAGAATCTTAGATAAAGAAATATTTTTAACAGCTTGAGTTCAGTAATAACGTTTTTGAAAATACAGGAATTACCACCCGGCTCACAAACAAAGCTCTTTTTAAAAATCAATGGTTATCACAGAATAATGACCAAAGGTTGTCTTGGACAGACTGATTTTAGTGATAGGACCGGCCATTGTGTCATTCTATTCAAGTACCTGTAATTTGAATGGTGTAACATCTATATACAAAATCTATCTATTAGCTGCCCCCTCTGCTTTGCTGACATCTCTTTGAGGCACGGCTGGAACATGAACGGATGGACCATGATGGACGGGCGGACGGTGAGCTACTCATTGCTCACCGTTCACCGTCTCTGCCTTAGTTAGCCTAAAAGATACGACACATGTGGTCTTAAAACCAGCGACCAGGCTCTTCAAGAACTAAAGATCTGCAATCCACTTTAAAAGTTCCATCAAACGTTATCCAACATCCGCCACGCGCGTGCCTATTGTCACACGTGCTATCTATGTGAACTAAGCCTTACAGCTTATCCCTGAATATAATATCACTTCTTCTTTATAAAACGGTGATATTTAGATATTCGTGATAACTTACTTCAGTAGCGTTCAGCAGTTACTTACTTATACGATAAGCATCAGTGAAGTAGTTTAGTTAGTTATTGATTAAGAAAAGGAACGAGTTTAGTAAAGTGTTTTTTTTTTTCAATATAATTTAAATTGTTATTGAGTTTCCTTCCTTTATTTGGAGTACGTGACAAAAATAAATTGAGTGTAAGATACAAAACGTAGTGTTTCTGTGATTTGTGTTATTATTTATGTAAATACTGCATATACATTCTACTTATTGGTATGTAGCTTTTTTAATGTTTCTGAGTTTTTTCTTTTTTTTTACTTTTAGGAAGGCTTACAGACTAATTACAACAACAACAAGCCTCCACAGATATATAACATTAACGACTATAGCTGAAAGTTAAAGTTATGGTTTTTATTTATAATTTTACGTTTATACTTAACTAGCTTTTGCCCGCGGCTTCGCTCCCGTTAAATTTGGGGTAACACAGTTCCCCTTGCGCCTTATTGATTTGTAATAGCAACGCTAAGTTTTCCCTTTTCTTCCCACTTTTTTTTTAAATTAGCTTATGTCCGTCTCCTGGTTCCCAACTATCTATGTACCAAAATTCACCAAAATCGGTGTAGCCATTAAAGCGTGAAGAGGTAACAAACAAACAAACTCACTTTCACTTTAATAATATTAGTAAGGATACCTACATGCGAGTCTGAGTACCACCAGCCGGTGCTTCATTCACAAAAAATGATTTGCCTGTAAGTTTTCTTACTGCGCTTGTTTTACTGCAATATGTCGATATCACGTTCTTGAGATATTTCATATGCCTGTTTTTTCAGTATGATTGCTAATATAAAATTCTCTGTAACAAAAATTTGTACGTTAATTTAACGTAAAAATATCTTCCAATGATACTTTTAAGATCATCATGCTCGTATATCTTCGTTGATTTTTTATTGAATCTTCTTTTCCGCCGACCTTATTTTTTATTAAGATCACCGCTATCGTTCACACAAACGCTGTGAAAGAATTCGTGAGGATCCATATTCATTCATCACAGGAGATTATCTGAAATTGAGGAGTGCGAGCGAGATAGCACCATAAATTACTTGCGTAAGAAAGAGTTAGAGTAGTATGAAAAAAGGTTTAAGCTTATGATTAGTTATGGACCTTATTCTTAACATATTTTGAACTTTAGTAGATAATTTAGCAAGCTGAAACTTCTTGATAACACATAACACATTCTTTATTGTAATTTATTTTAAAAGTGTATAGTATACTTAGTTCTTTTTTTTTCCATTATCTGTATTACTTGTTATAATAAATTATTTATATGTTATTATCTGCGCATAATGTGGTGCATGTTGTGTTTCTCTATAAGTAATGAGGCGTTTAGACGTAAGCCAGCAATGTACAAATTATAATGTTATAGCGTACCTACTCATTGTTGAGAAGCCTTATATTAATTAATATATTTTTTTTAAGAAACGTTGCCCCACTCTAGGAATTACTCCTGTACCGTGGGTGCGCTTACAAACATTGAAACTCACATACACAAACGGCCAGACCCGGAACAACTATCTGTAGGCCATACAAATATTTGTTCCGTGCGGGAATCGAACCCGCGACACGCTGCGTAGCAGCCGAACGCTCAGCCACTGCGACAACCGTGTCGTCAGTAGTCAAATAAATAACACCACACCTGCAATTCACGAAGAGTTAGGCAGAAGTGTGTTCAATTACAGTACCCTGTTCAGTTCACCCAAATTAAACCATAGAATGTACCATACTTAGACAATTAAATGAATATGAATTTGAAATTTAATTTAACTGACTTCAAAAAACTGAGGAGGTACCCAGTTCAACTGTTTTTTTTTTGTCAATAATAGTCCGATTTTCAAAATTCTGTTTATAATCAAAAGGGTATACTTAATGCCGATAAAGTCCCACATTATTTGATCTCTATTGCTTCGGTAGTTTTTGAGTTTTCATCCATAATACATATTTTTTCTTCTAATGGATTTGGGTGATATGCTTTTATCTTTTAGCAGAAATGGAAAATGCACTCTCGATATGAATTTAAGAATTTGCGTGAGATACCATCATTTAACAACAAAAAGGCTGTATATAATAAACTTGTTCCAAAAAAACCCGACTTTCAAAAAACCACAAACAAGTGGAAAATAAGCTTACTACCCATTGAAGTCTTTTGTTTAAATCATCAACTTTTGTTTAAATCATCGTTTTTTTTGCCTCCAAATTCCGGAAGTAAACATATTTTCCACTTAGTGTTTCCAGTTACGTTACATGGGGTAAAAGGAGGCGAGCCTATTTGTAAAACCCAATAACACTTAGCCCGACCTTCGAATCGAACCCAGCATTTTATGCTAAACAGTAGGCGCTTGCGCTTTCACTCGACCAGCGAGGCAGTCGATTCGCTCTTGATAAGATTTGCAACCTATTTGGTAGCAACTCGGAATACGAATTCGAATGGACGAAAAACGTTCGTATTTTGAATAAAAGTTTTCCTCAGACTTCGGACTTTCTTAGAGGGATATTGCTTTAATACATTTTGATTTAATTGTTGATCTTTTTGGTTGATATCTGTTTTTACAACACAAAGTGACATGCTTTGATATCCTTACTAATATTATAAAAGTGAAAGTGAGTTTGTTTGTTAAGTCTTCACGCCTAAATGGCCGAACCGATTTTGATGAATTTTGGTACAGAGATAGTTGGGACCCTGGAAACGGACAAAGGCTAAATGGGATAAGAGGGAGAAAGAGGGAAGAAAAGGGAATAGAAAGATATTTTTGGGCTAACGCTAACTTTAAACCGCGTGATGATCGAAAAAAAATTTCTTTCTCTCCCCTTTTCTTCCCTCTTTCTCGCCCTTATCTCACTTTAAAAAAATAGCCTTTATTCCCAGGGTTCCAACTATCTCTGTACCAAAATTCAAAAGTCGGTTTTGCCATTTAGGCATGAGGACGTAAAAAACAAACAAACTCACTTTCGCTTTTATAATATTATAGTAAGGATCGCTGTAGTCGGATCAGAGTAAGTCGCAAATACGTGTGAGTGGCAATAACTCAAACATCAGAACAGAACTACTGCAAACGTTGCCGAATATGATGTGGAAAGCTTTTACGGATAGTTTTAATCGTACGGTATGGTAACGGTCGAAGTTATTCCCGAACCGTGCGAATCCATTTTGCTATGTTTTAGAACCGCATAGAACTTTGCACACTAAATTAAAGCTATTGATTCAAAGCTAAAGTTCAAGTGGTGGCGTGTATGACTAGATGTATGAACGTGGATGAATCAACAAGTGTATGTAAGGATCGTAGCAGATGGCGTTTCTACCAACTTCTATGAGAAAAAGACGTGTGTTTATATAAATGTGCGCCAAAATTCTTCACGTAAGTACTGTGTTCTAGAATTATTTGAATATAATAAAAAGTTTGCAACATAGTGATACTCCTTTATGGATTATAAAATCCATAAGGGAGTAAATCCATAAAGTCTGCACCAAGTTCTAAATTGGAAATAAAAGATTGACAGTGCAACTAATAATAGTTGCACTGTCAATCTTTATTACTGGCCATTACATACTTCTATATTTTTTTTTCAAATTTAGAACTTGGTGCAAACTTTTTCTATCAGAAAACTAATATTAAAACAATTGTGAATGAGACCACAATTTTTTTGGCTTTGTGACATTAACCTATTGAAGCCAAATGTCGTTCAAATGTTGACACAAATAATAGAGGAGTGTGGAGAAGAAGACATGCTGCGCCAACCCGAATGATGATTCATATAACGGATTTCCCCCATTCTACATCTGAAAGTAAACATCGTTCATGGATTCGATCCCTTCGTAACGTTTCTATCTGTCATCGGTTTGGATAATTTCGGTCGGCGCGATAGATTGATCTAGACTAATGATCGACAGATGCCACTGACAGATGAGAATGTCCAGTGACAGGGAACGGCGCATTTGGATAAGTAATTTTTTTTACCCAACTGCCGAAAGGAGGGTTGTTGGTTGTTGGGTTTACTTAGTATCTGAATATGGCTAGACGTGAACTTATTCGAACTTAGTAGAACATCTTTAATCAATGTTACGTCATCATCTGGTTAGTTTTCTCCAAATTATTTTGAAGTCGGTTTTCAATATAAAAGGATCTATCTAAACTCCACAACCCAGTTAGCACTGAGCAATACGATACTAAGACTGGTTGTCAGACTTTCGGGACACTGACTACTGATATCTACACTACTGATATCTGTAACGACTGTCAAAGATCTACAAATGACAGCCGGGACCAACAGCTTAACGTGCTTTCCGAGACATGGATGAAAAGTATGTTACGGGTGGTCACCCATCTACAGACCAACCTAAGCAAGCGCGGCGTAAGCTTAAGATCGCCCCGTGCGGCTGCTATTATTCCCTTTAAAAAACAAGCTTTAAATTCACGTTGATGATAGATACACACGTTGCTGAGATCACCTTCATTTAAACACTATCAATGTACACTATCTGATTAGATATCATTCAGTCGAAGAAAATAAAAACTGATCTTTTTCCAAACGCCGAAAGTTGTAATAAAAAATATACACAGACATCATAAAGGTTCTGATACCACGCCAAGTTTAAATCTAGTCTTTGAAATAATAAATTATGGAAACAGAAAACGTTACTTGTTTTGTTTTCGTTACTAGTATTGTAATATTGTATTGTGTATTTTACTTTCAAAAATATCTCTTATCTTAATTCAACGAAAATAACTCTCTGCTAAAATCCTTACTAATATTGTAAAAGCGAAAGTGAGTTTGTTTGTTACGTCTTCACGCCTTAATGGCTAAACCGATTTTGATGAATTTTGGTACAGAGATAGTTGGGACCGGAGACGGACATAGTCTATTTTTTTATGAACAAGTACGAAATGAGGGTAGACAATGAAAAACTTAGTTTTGCTATTACAATCAATAAGGCGCTAGGGCAAAAACTACAGGTAGCAGGTATCTGCAAATCAGGACAGGGGAACTGTGGTACTTTTGCCTGCGGCTTCGCTCGCGTTAAATTCGTAAACGCGAGCGAAGCCGCGAGCAAAAGTTAGTATAACATAAAATCAAGCCTGTAGAAGAAGAAGTATTTATTTGACTCACACAAGACAAAACACTAAAACAAAATATTAAAAAAAGAAATGTAACAAATAAAACACAAGAAAAAAGTATTATAAAATAAAACATACATGAAATAATTTGTCCTGTACAAGGCCAAAAAGATACCCAGGTGGTTTTATGTGTAATAACCACAAATGCTAAAAATGTAGGACTAATTTGGTTGACATATGTTGTGAAAACAATATCGACTGTTGAGGTTTTGTTTTGGTTATACCGAATCGTAACATAAAAATGTTTACAACATCCTTTTGCCCTCTGGGAAATCTTACAGTATCTTGGGACAAAAATCCAAGTAATACGGACAGAACTGTAACCACACGATTTGATCGATCCAGGATAAAAGTGAACAATGAAAAGCAATCTGATATTGGCAATAATAGGGTAGTTGACACCACCAATCAATTGACATACTTTTTATGAGCTGTCAAAACGCGATTCCCCCATAGATTTTGTATGGGACTCGCAACCGATGACGTCACTAAGTTTTCAAGTCAATGACGCAACTATTTATTGATTTAAAAGCAACTAAAACTCGAATTTTAAAGTTATATTGAAATGAATGGAGTTCTCAGGTCTAGAATAACGTGTTCTTTCAGAAAAATTGTGTCTTTAAATTATTGGTTAATGGTGTCAACTACCCAATTGTAAGAAGGTAGCAACAATCCTTCTAAAAATATTTTATTGTGGTGTAGTGGCACCACAAATAAAAACTGGCCAGGAGCGAGTCAGTCTCGCAAACCGAGGGTTCTGTACAAACTTGTGACATAAGCGGCATATCTTTAGACTGCGTAGACTTAGAGGGTTAATTATTATAGCACAAAGGGACGATATACTTGAGTATATAGTTTTAATTTCAACTCGATACCTTTACGCCTTCCCGAGATAAAGGGTCTTGATAGACAGACAGACAAATGGACAATAAAGTGATCCAATACATTTTAAATAAAAAAAACGAATAGCCTACCAATATCGAAGCGTGTCCAAGAAGGTTTGATACAGAATGCGGTACCATTCTGTAGCCCTTGATCCAGCTGTCTAACGAGAGTCTCGAGTCGAGGCAGTTACGACTATCAATGCAATTGCTGAGTCCACATCTCACATGTTGGCAACCTCGCGAGACAAGTGAATATACTTGATTTATCTTTCTCGACTTTCACGAGGTTCTCGTCATTCGGGACCGTTATATCAACAATCATTGCGCGCCGCTCTGATCGAACTACCACCACTATATTAAGCTTGCTTGACCACAATTAGTCCTGTCAGTCATGATAGATTGATCCCAGTACGGTGATATTGCCATGTTCGAGAGCTGGGTCAGGCACATATATATTAAGTAAGGCACTTCTGATTCCACAAGACTGTATTTTAGAACAAGTTGCTGATAGGCAATCCTGGCTACAAGGTTGTGTCTATGTAAGTAATATCCGTTAGGAAGACGCGAACAACCACAAACAATGTGACGAATTAATTCACCCGGACGGTTGCATACCCGAAATATGCCAACCATGCTCCTTCACATAAATCTCCGGTAGTTATTCGTCATCATAACTTCATACATGATTGCACAAACAAAACCTTCGGTTTCTCCAAAGAAGTCGCCGGGACGTAGCCAGGCTACGGACGCTGTTTGTTCTACATCGCGCCCAGGCAGGGCCCGGAAAAAACGTCCATGATGCTCTTTTAGCATCTTTATTTTAAGGAAAATCACGCTAACTATGTTGTAGTTTAATGGGCGGCATTGTCTCATTCCCAATTAATTCAATAAAGGTAATGGTTCCACGGTTTTCGAAACGTATTACCCGGAATTAGTCGTGCACTCAGCTGAGGCTAATCCCTTTAAGAAAGCGACTTAAGCCATTAACTGTGTAATACTACGCGAGGCTCTGTCATCTCTGTTCTTGGCTTATAGTTTTCTTTCTTTCTTGTAAGGAAAAGCCAACTGGACCAACTTCATTATCCATCAAATTTAATATCGTGAAATAATTTGATTTAAAATAGATATGAGATAGATGAAATAAACTACAGAAACTGCGAGCCTTTCTGTTACTGTAAGACTACGCCATCCCACAACTGGGCAAAATCTTCGCGATGTGGCGACTTCCAAGTTGTTTAATGTAAGGCTTCGCTGGTTTCATCCAGCTCATATCGGCTTCTTCAATGAGGTCTGACGTAACACTTTCTGACCATGTGTCTAGTACATTCATCTAAAACCGAATCTAGGAATAGAAATCCTTTTGATTTTGAATCCTTTTGCCTTCGCTCTACGGCAAAGCGAGAGGGAGTGTCAGACTTTTACCGACTAAAACCCATCCATGTTCCTTCTTTTGCCCTTTGTGTTACTTGACCGCGGTATCTCTTTCGAACAACCCGCAACCCTGGCAGGCCCCACTGCTTTTTTGACATCTCTTTGAGGAGCGCGTGGAACACGAACGCACTACCAACACGGCATTTAGGTGATCTTATTTCAGTGTGTGAATGAGGCAGCGCTAGATATCTTGTAGGCTATATCTCTTTCCTTCACTGGAACTATACACCTTTAATACGTCATCGTAACCAAACAGACCGTTTCTAAATATTTATAATGAAGGTTGCAAAATGAATATAATAATGAGTGGTGTAAAGTTACAGTAATCATTAAAATATGATATGACCCTTCTCTGTATACTGTAGTAATCGCAAGCGCGAACGCTTACAGTGAGGGTTCAATTCCAATTTCGGGGAAAGTGTTTTAAGGGGGTTTTCTTCAGGTATTTTCAGGTAGTAGGTAGTCATAGAGACATGATTTGTGCTTTTTTCTGGTTGATGGCAATTAGCTCGTCCCCATTACATGGGAATTTGGGTGTACTATTTTTTATTTTTCTTTTACAATTTTTTGTTTCTAGCTGATATAAAATAATTAATGTAGGACTATTTTTTACGGTTAATTAATGTAATTCAAACACAATGCACATTGTTATATGAATAAATAAATAAAATTTCTTCCCTGTCCACTTATCTTAACCCTCTGCAACTGAGGTGCCATTTTTATTTCTATTATATTGAGGAGTGGTCTGACAGACGTGTAAGTAAAATACTATCTAAGTTGTAGGGATTATATATTTTGTCATGGAACTTGACTTAATATAACTGTTGACATATTTTTAAATGGGAATTACAATGAGAGTTGCAATTGAACCCAGATTTTAGAATTTATAATAATATTTGTATCACTTACGAGATCAATGAACTTTTGGTACATTGACCATTAAAAATTAACAAAATGAAAAATATTAAAAAACATAACAAAATAATCTTAGTTTTGCCTTTTTCTGGCTTGAAACTATTCATAAAAAAATTAAAAACAGAAATCCTTAGAGTACTTTTGTTACAATACAGTCGCAAAGTTCAGTCTTACAATCAGCGCAAACAGATCGGTTTTGCACAAATGCAATAAATAAATCTCGTTTTCCGCTTCTATTTACTTGGACAGATACGACACAACTTTCTAGTTGATGATGCTCCAGTGTCGTTTGGTGGCTGAGGTGGCAAATCTTGTCCTAAAACGCGCCGAAGAGTCATACGCAATTCTCTTGGAAGTTTTTCATTATAAACTCGCTGTTTTAGAGCTGGCAGTACCAATTCCCTTGCAAGGTGCATAAAAAAGTCAGCTAGTTGCTTCATCGGTACTGGCATGGTGGTGGCAAGAAGAGAGGAGGATCACTGCCTTTGGTTTTTTTGGGACATAAGTAACTAAAGTCAAATCTTTAGTGAATCCATATAAAAAACTTCCGACAGCTCTATTATTGCTTGGTTTGAACTCAGGTGGAATCTCGCGTTTTTTTTTAGTGTTCCTAAATATGTAATTTTTTTTTGCAGTAAATGTTCATCCAATGTTATAGATAGAACTAAACCAGTTATCAGCTATTGTCTTCTTCCTCCAACTATTGCTGAATATCGTCGGTACTCTTCTTTTCGTAGACGGTCGGTCAGTTGGTTGTTGTTGGTTACAATCCATCAAAAATAATAATGCATATGTATTATATTTCAAAATAAACAATGAATTACGTATTTGCTGTCGTGTAGTATAAAAACCCTATAAAAAAACTGACGTGACGTCCATAATACAGTATTGGGATATAATAATTTTACTGACAATACGTCTACACGACACATCACTTATTACTGACCTTACGTATCACGGACACCACAGCTATAATACTCGAAAAGTACGTACGTTGCGGCTGTCGTCGCCGCACTGATGGGAGGGGCGCGCGGGCGCAGGAAGCTACTGAGCGGCGCAGGACGATTCTCGTAAAAATGACGGCACAGCAACCAAAATTTTATGTTGCGTTGTCTGTCAGACGTAACCTCAGCGGCAGAGGGTTAATTTTCTTTTTTTATTTAAGTACGTTTCAAAACAAAAGTTCACAAAAGACGGCCATAATTTGTAAAAGGAATATCATTGGAAAAGCGCACGTTACACAATAAATGATTCAATTAATCAGTCATTCATCACAGCGTATTCGAAAAACGAAATATAAAAAAAGAGTTCTCTTCTAAGATTTTTATTTAAGAATAAGAGCTTTATTCCCGCATCAATGGCGCCTAGTGACTTGTTTAAAGTGCACCCTCGCACCCTGAACACATAAAGTGCAATGCATTAAATTTTTACAGGGTGGACAGAGCTATAGATTTAGATAGTAGTCCGTATAAAGTTTATGTCTTCAGTTTAATGGAGATAGAAATTATGGGACTCGGAAGTGTAGTGAGAAAAGGTTTTTTAAAGATGGCTGGACTGTGCTTTCACAAGCTGAGTTACTAGAGAAGTCAAGAATCCTTACTAATATTATAAAAGCGAAAGTGAGTTTGTTTGTTTGTTAAAAACCGGCCCGGTCCGGTCTTGGTCATTCGTCAATAAATCAACTGTCAATCCTTACTTTTCGCTTTTTTGTGAAGTGAGTTTGTTTGTTTGTTACCTCTTCACGCTTTAATGGCTATACTGATTTTAAAAATATTGGTACAGATATAGTTGGGAACGAGGAGACGGACAAAGGCAATTTTTTTTTAAAAAGAGTGGGATATGAGGGAGAAAGAGGGACGAAACGAGATAAGTTAGCGTTGCTATTACAAATCAATAAGGCGCTACCGAATTTAACGCGAGCGAAGCCGCGGGCAAAAGCTAGTTTATTATAAAAGGGGATCCCTACATAAAAAGTTTGAAAATATACGTTTTTCAAATGCCACGTAGTACCTTAAAAAGCACCATACGTTTTTCAAATAGTACCTAACTTTATTTTTAAACTCTTTTCCTAGGGGACTCAAACATGTTTGTAATTGTGGGTAGATTGATTTTTCTCACTCTCGGTGGAGCGGAAAGTAGTATCAAATGCGTACTGATAAAAAACCCAACAATGTTCCTTCTTATGCCCTATGTGTACCGAGGCCGCGGTATCTCTTTCTAACCAACAAGCAGCCCGGGACTTCTCTGATTCTAATTCTTGTGAGACACATTCTGCAAAAGACATACATTTTCCTTAATCTTCTTCACATGTACACTACTGGCAAAAATTAAAGGAACAAAAAAAATATCCAAATTTTTAGTAAATTATCAACGGCGGTAAAAATTATTGTTCGGGAAATAAAAAAACAGGAAATTGTAGTTAAAAGCGTCTGGTTTTTGAACTAGAACTTTTAAATGTTGTAGCCGCCGTGGTTTTTGGGTAATCTTAGAAAAACCAGCTACAAAAAAAACTTTTTTTTTAGTTTCTATTTTTGGTCTACAGGCGTGAAAAAATAATTTGTTTGCTTAATCACTATAAGGATCGGATACTTTGTTTTTAAAACTACAATTTTTTTTTTATTCACCATGATACGTCCACTTCTCGCCGAGATATCGTCTTCAAATGGAAAAGGACTTTTTTGTCTTTGATTGTCAAAATCACAGCAACCAATGATCGCACAGAGAGTTAAAGGTGGGTTTCAAGAACTTGAATAAATTCTTAATGAACGAAAATCTTTACCGACTAGCTATTGGTTTGTCATTTTTTTTTCTTTCTGTCTCATGAATTTGAAAATGCAACAAAAAATGATCATCATGACACACATACAAACAGACGAACGGACAACAAGTGATCCAATAGGGGTACCGGTTTTTCCTTTTGAGGTACCTTTAAAGTTAAAATTTTACAAACAAATGCCCTTTTTTTTCGGGTGGGAAATCATCTAATGACTTCCCCTGCTCTGGGCGGAGCGGGGGGGCATGTCAGACTTGTACTGACTAAAACCCACCCATGTTCCTTCTATTGCCCTTTACGTTCCGGGGCCGCGGTATCTCTTTCGAACAACCCGCAACCCCGGCAGGTGGAGGCTCTGGCAAGCCCCTCTGCTTTGCTGACATCTCTTTGAGGCGCGCGTGAAACACGAACGCGCCGTCGACATGGCCTGTCGTCAATCGACGGACGGACGGTGAGCTACCCATTGCTCACCGTCCACAGGCCCGCATCTACGGTGGCCGGGAGTCGTCTCGCGGCGCCCGGCGCCCGGGGCGTCTCCCGCGGCGGCTGGGTTGGTTTGAGGTTCTCTCCCTCAAACGCCCGGCCTACAAACAATTGCCTTCATATATTGTCGCTGTTGACGTAACAGAATTCAGTAGCAATACTAACATTTACGTCCATCACACTTTTATCAGTCATCGTCGGTTTTAGGTGAACGAGGGATTCGTGGTAACCTTTTTGAATTTATCTTATCGCCCTAAAGGTTTTAGTGTTTGAAACATTTACGGCGATGAGTGGCCGCCTACATTCCCAGCTGTTATTTGATTAACGTCATGGTTATTTGGTTATTGAACAAACAGTTTGATAAGAAAGTTATAAATATTTTGTCCTAGAAATGGACCTAAAACACGCTGTATTAGGGTTGTCGCTGCTGTCTGTACATCCTACTAATATTATAAATGCAAATTTTTGTGAGAATGGATAAATGTATGGATGTTTGTTACTCTTTTACGTCAAAACGGCTGAACGGATCTAGACGAAATTTGGCACAAAGGTAGATTATAGTCTGGAATAACACATAGGATACTTTTCTTTTCGATCATCACGTGGGCGAAGCCGCGGGCACCAGCTTGTTTTAAATAACTTTCCTCGCTCTGGGCGGAGATGAGAGGAGTGTCAGGCTTTCACTGACTAATACCCATATTCCTTCTTTTGCCCTTTATGTTCCGGGACATGATAGGTGTACTCCATGTGTCACTAGCGGGATTCAAAGAATACCAGCATCAGGTAGTCTACCTGGCATTATGCTGAGCTGGACTCCTATTTGGTGCAATCTTGAGACACACACCGCCCAGTAGTGGGCGACCTTTATAAATGTTTGTGATGTGTCTAAATGTCTATGGGTCAAACTAACTTCTACATTATTTTCTTAAATCTGTTTCTTTTCTTGGTATTTTTTGTGTTAACTTCTGTATGATTTATCTATCTACTTTTGTAGATCTCGGTTTTCATGCCAACTTCGACTCGCTGTTACCAGAGTTTTTGCGGAAAAGGCTGAGAGTGCGTATAGTAATTAATCATCGATCCTCATAATTTCCATTAGACCATCGCAGCTGATCAATCAATTATATTTGCACATAATGTCGTACATCGAACCATTACTCTGAAGTATTACAACTCACTATAGTTTTAGCAACAGAGAGCAGCTAATACAAAAAATAACAGTAAAATCTCACCTATATACATACAAATATACATGAATCCTGAAAACATAACACTCCTTTTTTGGGGCAGTCGTGTAAAAAGTGGAAAATAACATTCCGTTCATTTATTTATTATAATATCGTTTTTTATTCCATAAAAGCATTTGTTTTATGTTACAGTACGATATCTTCGTGCTGTATCTACAATCTACATCGCAATCTTATGTTCTTTATCGCACGTTCAATATCTATTAAATGTTTCTACTATCTGTTATCAACACGAAGTCGTTAGTATATAAGATGCACCTTTGGATAATTATAACCAGACTATACTACATCTTTTGTCTCATTTATACCTAGTCATATACTGCCAAGAAGTTTGGCAAATTGGTGACCCCGACGAACGAATACGCAGCAAGAAACATGGCACAATCACCGTGCAAGGCGAACATAAATCAGCAAGGAACACTTGAAGTAGCTGCTGGCACCTCGGTTTTATCCCGCATTCCGGAATTTTGGAAAGACCAACCAAGATTATGGTTCACGCAACTAGAAGCCATATTAGCACCACAGAAGCAAGGAGACGAATACAAATACTGTACAGTAATAGCAAAGTTATCCAAGGAAGAAATACTACAAGTTAGTGACCTAATCACTTCACCACCGACTACAGATAAATACAAAAACATCAAGGAACGTTTAATTGATTGTTACGAAGAAACAGAACAGCGACAGTTTCAAAAATTAATATCAGAGACAGAACTCGGTGATCAAAAACCTTCGCAGTTATTACGTCAAATGCGAGTCCTCGGGAGAGGAAAAATCAGTGACGAAACAATTAAACTACTATGGTTCAGGCTTTTACCAACATCAGTTACTACGGTTCTAGCAGTTACGGAAGACATGGAAATTGACAAACTGAGCCAAATTGCAGACAAAATAATAATGAATTCAAAAGTAACCGAAATATCAGCTGTTAGCAACGACACTTCAAACGACAACAATACAGCATGCATTTTAACCCAGCTAGCAAAATTACAGATAGATATTGACGCATAACGACGACGACGGTCGATAGCCATATTGACCTTGCTGAATGCAAGGTCAATATGGCTATCGACCAAACACGCACAATCATTTCAAGAAACGTCAACAATTCCCGATTATGAGGCCGAGAACAAACTATAGAGGAGCAAATCGATTTTGTTACTACCACGAAAGATTCGGAAAATATGCAAGGAACTGCATTAAACCATGCGGTTGGAAACCAATGACTTACGTACGGAACCAGGGAAACGAATAAGAGCACAGACAACGGCGAAACTCTGTGCAATCCACCCATCCAATCGCCTCACCATTACCGACCGAAAAAGTGGTATGAAGTTTTTGATTGACACGGGCGCAAATATCTCAGTCATTAGCAAGCAACAGAGATATTCAATTTTACAAAATGAACAATACACACTATACGCTGCAAATGGGACTAAAATTAGGACTTACGGCGAGAAGACGCTTACCTTGAATTTAGGACTACAACGATGTTAAAAATGGAATTTTATAATCGCCGATGTTACACAACCAATAATTGGAGCAGATTTTCTAGAGCACTATAAACTATTAGTCGACATAGCAGGTCGCAAACTTATCGACAAAGTTACAGAGCTGACAACGCATGTAACTTCAGAAAAAGCGACACAACAAACAATTCGTACTATCGCAGTGGGAACGAATCCACGTATTACGCAACTTTTAAACAAATACGAAGACATCACGAAAGAGTCCTCTCTACGCAATGCGCCCAAACATAAGATTGAACACCACATTATCACTACAGAACCACCCGTCGCAGCTCGGGCAAGACCATTACCTCCAGAAAAATACGACATAGCCAAAAAGGAATTTCAAAATATGATAGAACTCGGAATTTGCCGACCGTCAGATAGCCCATGGGCAAGCCCATTACATATGGTAAAAAAGAAAAATGGCGAATGGAGACCGTGCGGAGACTATCGAATGCTCAATAGCACGACAGTGCCGGACAAATACCCACTACCAAGATTAACTGACTTTACATACATATTAGAAAATAAGAAGATACTAAGCAAGATAGATATACGCAAAGCATACCACTGTATTCCTGTTAAAGATATAGAGAAAACAGCCATCATCACACCTTTCGGACTTTTTGAGTACTTAAGAATGCCTTTCAGATTACGCAATGCGGCACAAACATTTCAACGATTCATGGATTCCTTATTTAGAGATTTAAACTTCGTATTTATATTTGTAGACGATTGTCTCGTCGCATCGGACAACGAAGATATGCATTATCAGCATTTAGAAACGGTTTTCAAACGTTTACACGAGAATGGAATAACCATTAATCTCGAAAAATGCGAATTTCTCAGAAGGGAAATAGATTTCTTAGGTTATCATATAACGAGCCAAGGAATACAACCTACCGAAGAAAATTACAAAGCAATCATGGAATTTCCCAAACCGAAAACAATTCAAGAATTAAGAAGATTTTTGGGCATGGTCAATTTCTACAGAAGTAATATTCCACGCGCAGCGGAAAATCAAAGAATTTTAAACGAATATCTACATGGTTCAAAAAAGAACGATAATTCACCTGTTCCTTGGACAACGGAAGCAGACAAAGCTTACGAAAAATGCAAGGAAAGCATGAAAAACGCAGTATTAACAGCGCATCCTTCCCGCAACGCATCACTAGCGCTCATGACCGACGCTAGTGCTACTTGCGTTGGTGGAGTTTTACAACAAAAATCCGGACGCAATTGGGAACCATTAGGATTTTTTTCACAAAAATTAAGCGAAACTCAACAAAAATATTCTACGTTTGACAGAGAGCTGTTAGGAATATACATGGCCGTCAAACATTTTCACAGATTAATCGAGGGAAGAGAATTTACAATATTTACGGATCACCGACCTTTGACATACGCATTCTCCCAAAAACCATCATCAAACGATACACCGCGACGGGTCCGGCAGTTAGATTTCATTTCACAATACAGTACCAACATCCAACACATAAACGGACGTGACAATATTACCGCCGATGCCTTATCTCGAATAGAGGAAATATACGTGCCATCACCTATCGATTACGCTGAATTGGAAAAATGTCAATCAACAGATAATGAACTAAGTAAATTACATGACAATAAAAGATTAAAATTCAAAAACATTACGCTTCCGGGTTCCACAATAAACATCACCTGCGACACGTCTACTGGAAAAAGCCGCCCCTACTTACCAAAGCATTTTCGCAAACAAATTTTCGATACCATTCATGGTATGAGCCATCCAGGAAAAAGAACTACGAGAAAAATGATAACCCAAAGGTATTTATGGCCGTATATGAACAAAGATATCAATAATTGGTGTAGATCATGTATAGCCTGCCAAAAATCAAAAATACAACGACATACGATATCACCTCCTGGTACATTTATGACAGCGCAACGTTTTGAACATTTACATATTGACATCGTCGGACCACTTCCGATTTCACAAGGGAAGAGATATTTAATCACAATCATAGATCGTTGTACGTCATGGCCCGAAGTATTTCCGGTAGAAGATATAACTGCAGAAACAGTAGCCAAGACACTTTTCGAAGGATGGATTACTCGTTTTGGATGTCCATTGCGCATTACTACGGATCAAGGCCGACAGTTTGAATCAAGAATATTTGAGTCACTCTCACAATTTTTGGGAATACATAAAATTAGGACAACACCTTATCATCCGCAATCCAATGGAATGATAGAGAGATTTCATAGAACTTTAAAGGTAGCGTTAATGACAAGAGAATCCAACGAAAATTGGTTAAAAGAAATCCCAACAGTTTTACTCGGGTTGCGGAGTAGCTTGCGAGAAGACACAGGTTATAGTTCAGCAGAGATGACATATGGAACGCCAATACGACTCCCTGGAGGATTTTTTGAGTCATCAGCAGCACAGTTATCAACGTACGAAGAATTTGTAAAACAAATTCAAAAGGACATCACACAAATGACATCAATTCCGAAAAGAAAAAAACATAACCAAGCTATATTTGTGCATCCCGAACTCAAAGAATGCTCACACGTATTTGTTCGGTGTGATAGAATGAAGAAAGCCCTGACACCGCCGTATGAAGGACCCTACCCAGTAATTAGTAAAACAGATAAAACATTTTGCATTAGAATTAAGGATAAAGAGACAGTGATATCAATTGACAGATTGAAACCAGCATTCATGATCAATGACGAATCAAACTACGTGCCAGATTCAAAGGATTGCGACAGACATTCACACACGTACACTACACGATCGGGACGTAAAGTAAAGCCAGTAGTACGTCTATAAAAAAACAGCTAAGTCAAAATTACAGACGTCAGCAAATCACACCACAACAGGCGTCATCAAATTCCACCGCGTACAATAGCATTTTTATTTATATACATCAGCAAATAGCTAGTAAGGTCTAGATCAAATTTATATTGTAAACACTATTACCATAATATTTATTTTTCTTTTTAAAGGGGGGTGTACTGTTACAGTACGATATCTTCGTGCTGTATCTACAATCTACATCGCAATCTTATGTTCTTTATCGCACGTTCAATATCTATTAAATGTTTCTACTATCTGTTATCAACACGAAGTCGTTAGTATATAAGATGCACCTTTGGATAATTATAACCAGACTATACTACATCTTTTGTCTCATTTATACCTAGTCATATACTGCCAAGAAGTTTGGCAAATTTTACACCTTTTAGTCGTGGTTTCTCACTAAAATCCTGGGCAGATGTCAATTTACCATTGTAACTAACATATCCTACTGCCTACTTTAATATTATAAATGCAAATGTTTGTGAGGATGGATGTATGGATGTTTGTTACTCTTTCACGTCAAAACGTTTGAGTGGATCTGGATGAAAATTGGCACAGAGTTAGATTATAGTCTGAAATAACACATAAAATACTTTTTTTTTCATCACGCGGGCAAAGTCGTGGGTACCAGCTAGTATTTTATAATTATAAGCACATCATCCATATAGACGCATTGTCAAAAATATATATTATTGACGATAACTCATGAAGTACCAAAGTAAGGTAAATAAAATTTAATATAAGACCATTGAACTCTAAAAATAAAAAAAAACACGTAAATCGGTCAAGTAATCACGGAGCAATCGATGTACATACATGAAAATATCTGATTTCATATCTGTTTTCAATATCCACCCAAAGATATATCCACTACCCAAAAGATTTCGGCTTCCGTCTTCAAGTGGCATTTGTTTTTAGAGATAAGTAACCAAATATTCCGTCAATGACAGACTGGCATCATCTTAGAATCCATCGCCTTCCATCAGCCCCCACAGATTCCTGCGGTTTCCCGGTTCAAGTGAAAAGGGTCTCCGAAATTTATATTCACGATTAATCTTAGCCTGAGGCGTTTATTCATTTTGTGTATCATTTCCCGAGTTATTTACTTGTTATTGCTACACTTATGAGCTTATTTCCACGTATTGTTTGTGTAGCATGAGAACTGTGAGTGGTTGAGGGTGGTAGACATTGAAGCGTTTTCTTACACAAATATCACTTTAGTTCACCTCCACAGCGGTTTTGCTCTGTTTGAAATATGAGATATGGAATGAGAATGGTTTTACGATACAAGTGAAAAGTTTACCGTAAGTTGTCTTTGGCAATTAGATGTTAAAAGACGATCCTTTTAAAAAACGAAAACAGTTTTAATGCCTATCTAAATCCATATACTAATATCATAATTACTGTTAATTTATTTATTTGAAATTAGTATTAATGCGCTTTTTAGCCTGAAACACAGGTCCAACCTAGTTCAGGCAATTAAGCAACTGTGTTCTTTTGTTTGTTAAATGCTTTATTTTATTGTAGGTATATGTGCCCCCTTTTTATAAATAAACGATTTATTTATTATTATTATGATTGTGAAAGTAAGTCTGTTTGTCTGTTTTTTTCTTCCCAGCTAAAGCACTAAATAGTGCCGAAGGGCGGGGCGTTTTTGTGGGACTGTCTCTTGTAATTTGACGTTCAAAAAGTGCTGATTATCAGCCTAATTTGAATAAATGAATTTTGATTTTTTTGTTTGTTAAAATGTATGTTACCAAAATAATCTATTGTATTTATATTTTATGCATACTGCATCAAAATATAAATGTAAGTTAAAAAAAATAGTGTTATAAGATTAAACATTGAATAATTCATTACAAATTACATTATAAAATCAAATCAAATCAATCTTTTTATTTGTAGAACATAGGTTAACATAAGTACAGATGTCAATAATCATAAATAGAGTGCTATGTCTTGCCATCAATGGCGTACAAATATTATATAAACATTAATCACGATAAAGAGACATTCAAAATTTATTATTAAAACTCCAGTAAAAATATAATATAATATGAGTGTCATTGAGTGGTTTTATTTGTTTTCACATTTAATCGTAATGAATAGTTAAATATTTCTAGAACAGGAGCCTACTTAAATATAGACCGAAAACATTCTTCAACTAGCCTGATCGTATTTCTAGGAAAACCTTACATTGTACCATTTTAAATTAAATCTTCTAAATGTTCTCATATTTTCAGGTAAAGCGAGCGTAAAATGATTAAAATGTGGTACTTTAGTCCGTCAAGTAGGGTATGCTCAGCTCATTTATTTAATAACATTAAGTAAATTAGGCAAGAATTTTGTAGAAGATTTTTTTTAACGTAGTCTTGTAGTTTATTGTTCGCCTTCGATATTCGAGAGGTAACATTTTCTTCCGAGGGGAAAAATCTGGGTGAGATTGGCACTGAATAAAAGCTTAATGTTTTATAATAAATATGACATAAATTTGGATGCAAACAATATATTAAACGATATAAATAAAAATAGAATAAATAAATATAAACACACCAAAAAAATTATGATTGCAAAGAAAAACTAGTTAAGTGGATAAAACCACTTACGTATGAGGATACGTCATCGGATCATATTTTTTGTGTGACCTCTCACAGAAGCAATATTATAACACGGAATGATTGACATATACATACACAGGCTTACACACCTATATAAATTCGCAGACATGCACACACACATACACTCTCTCTCTCTCTCTCTCTCTCACACACACACTCACATACACACAGACGTCTATAAGCATGTCCTCGTGCAACGTCTTATTAAAAAAAAAACTTAAAAGATATTTTTGACTCAGTTCCCGCGTTCCGATTGAGCTGAAGTTTTGCATACAAATGTTTAGTTTGGATGAAAATATATAGTTAATTAGATCACGACATTTTCCTTTCCTAATTATTAAAAACTAATAGGTATAAGATCTCTTTACGTAAGCAAAATGTCTGGCACAAAACATATTCAAATTAATGTTTTGATTTTGGCTTTAACCAATTCACACACGACACGCTACTATTGACAAATTCTGATTTATAACAGCTTGTTTTAATACTGGTCTAGAAGACGTTCTGTTTCTGTCAATCTTTCATGAAATTGATAATCTAAATCTGCAATAAAATACTTTTATTGTTTCTATATTTTTTAAATTACTGTGATTACTTGCTAAATATTCTCCAGCGTTTGATAGTTTATTACCAGTCTACACGTGATATTGGCAAAATTGTGGTATCTCTCGTCCACAAAAGCTATTAATAAAGAGTTGAAGTTGAAGTTAATACTAATCTACAGTCAATTTGAACAAGTCTATATTTGAGCCGTCTATGAATGTGTTATGTTAAGATAAACTCTGAAGTGTTTTCTAATAAAACGCTTATTTATAAACAGTCCGCATGAAGCTTTTTGAACTTTCGTTTAAATAAATCATGTTTTTTAAGTGTTCTAGCAAATACGAATTCGTGTTGTCACTGCATTAAAGTGCTTTATTTTATTTTGTCTAGAGTTTGTTTTGCACTGACACTGCTTTTTCCTAAATGTCTTAGGGTTACGTACCTCAAAAAGAAAAAAAAAGATCCCTTTTTTTGGGGTGGGAAATTATCAAATAGCTTCCCCCGCTCTGGGCGGAGCGCGGGGGGGGGGGTGTCAGACTTGTACTGACTAAAACCCACCCATGTTCCTTCTATTGCCCTTAACGTTCCGAGGCCGCGGTATCTCTTTCGAACAACCCGCAACCCCGGCAGGCGGTGGCCCGGGCAGGCCCGTCTGCTTTGCTGACATCTCTTTGAGGCGCGCGTGGAACAATAACACGCCGTCGACACTGCCTGTCGTCAATAGACGGAGGGATCACTTTGTTAGCTAAACGCTTAGCCCCTACTCCAACCGTGTCGTCAAACTACCTCAATTTCAAATTACCTTAATATTATAGCGTTGTCATTTAAATACGAATTTTGATCAAAAGTTCACTCAACCTGTGTTTGGTACGTAGATGTTTTGACTACTGTATCAAAATGTAATCTCTAGGATAACTTAATTTTATGTTTAGCGGTCAAATAAATATTCACGATCCTTTTGCAACTTTCAGTAATTTCTATGCTAATATTATTATGGAAAAAAGTCAAGCATCCCTTTTTCGTTTTGATCTTTGCTCTATATCTTTTTAAGGCTATAATCCAGTTTTTCTTGTGAATCAGTCATAGTCTCATCACAAATGGGGTCAGTACAAGCCCCCCCCCCCCCCCCGAGCGGGAAAAGTCATTTAATGATTTCCCATACGCAAAAAAAGCCCACAATTGATGCAGATTCGTCTCAGAAATAAGTTTGAAGTTATTACAGTTTTTTACCTGTTTTGTTTTATAAATGATTTTTTTTATAAATACTAAATAATAATAGAAATTCAAGTAATTCAGTGGGGAGAAACAGAACTCATTTCGCTAAACGGAATGGTATCATTCTAGCTTTAATCTTTTTCTATTAAATGAATGAGAACTTTTTATTAATGGCAGCTTTTTGCAATAATGACATTTAAAAATAAAACTTGAAACGAATTTTAAAACGAATGGACTGAATATAACGTACACTTGTTTTGAAACAATAAACTGTGTTTGTTCTATTATAAAAAATAGTATTTATTATAAAATAGTATTTATCTTATATTTTCTAGTATCTTTTTTTCTTGTATTGCAGCGACTGTGTTTTGTCTCTGCATCACCCTAAGGTAGACTGGTAGAAAATGCTTAAGGATTAAGTCCGCCTTTGTACAGTTTTATCGTGTACATAAAGTTTCAATAAATCGCATCGTAGATACGTATAACACGTAGTTCATCGAACTGGATATTTTCGCGCTAATACGCTTTAAGTTGATAAGTATGGCTATAACATTTTTTAATTGTCTATCTAATACTATTTGTCCCTAAATTGAATTCAAATGTAGTTTGGGGCAATGACCGATGAGTCCACATCCCACATGTCGACTTCCTCGCGAGCCAAGTCAATATACTTGATTTGTTTATCTTTCTCGGCTTTCACGAGGTTCTCAATAATCATTTCGCGCCGCTCTGATCGATCCACCATCACTATATCTGGCTTATTAGTAACAATAGTCTTATCAGTGTTGATGGATCGATCCCAGTACAATGGGATATTGCCATGTTCGTTTGTAAGGTGGCTAATTTGAGGATTTAGTTTTGCAGAGGATGATGTTGGTACTCCTGTACTTGCCAGCTTTGTTTTCTGTAGGACTGAATGCAAGCAATTAATTTATTATTCTTTTAATTTTATTTTGCGGATAATGGTGTGGGGTCACGTTTACTTGGTCTTTAAAAATATATTGTTATATTTTATTGTAATGTGTAACTGATAAATGACCCAACAAAGTAAAAACAATATATATAAATTGTATATCAATTTGATGCGCTGTTGGCTATCGTCTGACCTCAGTTTCAGAGCAAAAACAGACTTCGTAATTTGATTTGACGTTTGAAGGTACGGCATGAAGGAAGATAAATAATCATGAATCTATCTCATACGGTTTATAAATGACTAGCTTTCGCCCGCGGCTTCGCTCGCGTTAAATTCGGTATAACAACACACCAAGCAGACCTGCAGTTTTTGCTCTTGCGCCTGATTGATTTGTAATAGCAACGCCAAGTTTTCCCGTTTCTTCCCTCGTTCTCCCTCATATCCCACTTTTAAATAAAATTTAGCCTATGTCCGTCTCCTGGTTCCCAACTATCCCTGTACCAAAATTCATCAAAATCGGTTTAGCCATTAAAGCGTGAAGAGGTAACAAACAAACAAACAAACTCACTTTCGCTTTTATAATATTACTAGCTTTCGCCCGCGGCTTCGCTCGCGTTAAATTCGGTATAACACACCAAGCAGACCTGCAGTTTTTGCTCTTGCGCCTGATTGATTTGTAATAGCAACGCTAAGTTTTCCCTTTTTTTTCCCTCTTTCTCCCTCACATCCCACTTTTTTCAAAAAAAAGTTAGCCTATGTCCGTCTCCTGGTTCCCAACTATCTCTGTACCAAAACTCATCAAAATCGGTTTAGCCATTAAAGCGTGAAGAGGTAACAAACAAACAAACTCACTTTCGCTTTTATAATATTAGTAAGGATAGTAAGGATACAATACAATTGTACTAAAAGTAAACGAGGTCGTAAGATGCATATTTGTTTATTAATTTTATAAACTAAAAAGTACCATTATATTTTATATTTTGTCCCATTTTTGTATACTTTGCCCGTTTACAAATATTTAAAATCACAATGAATGCATGATGCGCATACTAAACAAATATTTCGACGGTCCCTACGTACATAAAGACACATGTCGAAAATGGCATTTTTTTTATTGTATTATTGGCTTTAGATTATCTATGCACACATGCTGACATACGATTTTTATTTAATTTATATACCTTGTTTTATAAATCGTATAAGAGAACAAGTATTAAAAATACAACGAATAAGTGTCGTAGAAACGGTCATCTATCAGTTTTCCAAGAAAACGTGAAAAAAATAAAATACTTATGTGTAAATAGCATTATAAAGCTCTTAAAACTGCTAAAATATTGTAGAAAGAAAATATTTATTATTGCTCATAGAATTATTTCTAGGACGTGTTGAACACAAATTACGCTCTCCTGTAAACCTCGGTTTTTGACTTAACCTTATGTACCTACATAAGGTTAAGTCATACATATTGACAGTTCCTACGTAGGTACGTAGGAACTGTGTATGGCATACATCTGTATGTATATTTGTTCCGTATGGGGATTGAACCTACAGCATGCAACGGAGCAATCAATCACTCAGCTTATGTAATTTATAAAAAAAAATATTTATTATAATTTATTTATTATTTAATATTCTAGAGAACATTGCTAGAGACCTTCTTCTTCCTTTAGAATACACTAGCAGTCCTCACGGTTTCACCCGTGTCTTTGGTTACTGCTTGGCTCCCGTGGGTAGTAGCGTGATATAAAGCCTGTTAAGCAGTAATAGTGTAGCTTTCCAATGGCAACAGATTTTTTTTAAATCCGTCCAGTATTTTTGAGTTTATATACATAAATACGAATCTTTCCTTTTTATAATATTAGTATACATGTAAATTATGGTCGATATAAGCCCCCTAACCTAAAAAACCGGCCAAGTCCGAGTCAGACTCGCGCACCGAGAGTCCCGTACAAACTTGTGACATAACGAACCATATCTTTTGATTGCGTAGACTTAGAGAGTTGATTTTTTTCACGGCACAAAAGAACCGCATTGAGTTAATAGTTTTAATCTCAACTCGATACCTCCACGCGTTCCCGAGAGACAGGCTCTTGTCAGACAGACAGACAGATGGACAACAAAGTGAGCCCACAAGGCTTTGTTTTTTACCTTTTACGGTACGGAACTCTACTAGCGACAGCTTTAACAAAATTTACGTCGCAATTACGCACATCTAGCGACATTTAATCAGTGCTAAGTCAGTTGACTCCCACAGTGATTAGACATGACGAAGTTTGATTAAACTAGAATCCGATCCCAAAACACTAGCGTGAAACTTGAGCTGTTACTGATTAACTCTAATCCTTAATTTTCATTAAAATTAACTACTGTGATAGGAATAAGGGAAAACAAAGAAAAGAAATCCTTCGTATTTCAATCCACACACTTAAATTTTTTTTTTTTTCTTTTTTTTTTGCTTTTAGTAAAACGTTGACCCACACTAGGAATTTCTCCTGTATCGTGGGTGCGCCAGACCCGAAACAACTATCTGTAGACCATACAAAAATTTGTTCTGCGCGGGGATCGAACCCGTGACACGCAGCGCAGCAGTCGATCGCTCAGACACTGCGCTAACCGTGTCGTCTTGAAATTGATTGCTAAAAAGCCACAACTCAGCCAACAATCCAATTATAATTTTTATTTCGTTTATTTATTTTTAAACATATAAATATTTCTTAAAAATAGAAAAATATATTTTTAAGTACCTAATTTCTATGCTAACATTGTCATGGAAAAAGTCAAGCAGACCCTATTTAATATTTTGTTTTTGTATTTTAAATGTTTTTTTGTTTTGTTTTATGTATATTTTAATACGAAAAATGTAAAAAATATGAGTAAATTTTAATAAACGAAAAAAAATAAAAATAGCCTACCTGTATCGGGATTTTTATTTACTGTTATAAAAATAACTTTATTTATTATGATTACATATTTAGCAAACGTTGGCGAACCTCCAAGCAGCCACCACACCACATCTGTGATCAACACCAACACAAACACAATAATGTCTAAATCAACTCGATTGATTGACACACGTTACATAAAATATACTGACGATTTTTACGACTCAAATAAATAATACTGACGAATTTATAGATAGATAGGTTTATGTATTTATCTAAATCGACTGATCGTCTCGTAAGATTGACGTTAAACATCTCAAGAGACGATGGTAATAACGTAAGATATTTACAATTGAAAGAAACGGCTAAATTCTTCCAAATATTCCAAAATATACATTCATCAATAGAAAAACGAGGTTTGAATCATTACTAACATTATAAATGCCAAAGTGAGTTTTTTTTTAACGTCTTCACGCCTAAATGGCGAAACCGATTTTGATGAATTTTAGTACAGAGATAGTTGAGATCCTGGAGACGGACATAGGCTACTTTTTGTCTCTTTCTAACTCCCCACTTCCCTAAAATAGGAGGTGGAAGTGTATGGAGTATTCCGCAATTATTTTTTTGGAAATCTGCTTAAAAGATGGGATGAAATTTTATATGGGGCTTTTCGCAGTTTTCAAGGTAGGGAGCTAAAAATCGGTACACACACTCTTTGTTACCAACGAAAAATACCTGCAAATCAAGAACGGGGAACTGTTTTATCCTGAATGTAATGCAAGCGAAACCGCGAGCAAACCGCGCAAATAATAGTAATGCAATAAAATTTACAAATAATCTAGAAATTATAAAAAATAAAACATAATAATTTAAGACAGTTTAAAAAAAATGAACTTTTACCTAACGTTGATAATGATGTAGGAGTAGTTTCAAGTTTTGATGATATGTATATTCAACAAAACTTTGAACTGCTCCTACCCGTAAAAAAATATTCTGAAAATTTCACGACGTTCATTCGGAAATAAGGGGATAATAAAACCTTATCTATTCAGAAGGAAATATCCATAAATTCATTTTTTATTTATAACATTTCCAAGTCCATTTATGTCCAAGTAAGTAGGTGTATCTTTCATAATAATTTGACAAATATACATAATTTGTGGTACATTGTCCTGTAAAAGTTTTTAGAAGTTTCACGTTCTGTTTAAAAACTTTTCATCTACGGCTTAACATGCCCGAGTCGAATATTTTTATGTCATCTTATCTATTTCAATAAAACATCTTCAAACTTAATATTGTTTCAATAAAACTATAGACACCTTCAAAGTAAACGATTTCCAACATAAATTAACAAATATTCTAATGAGAAATATACTTGTCATGAGGTATTCGAGAACAGAACTTTAAAAAAGAAACGAAAAGAACAGCTATTATCCACAGTTCCATCTTGCAGACAAGAAAACGAGAATGACAGGAACGATTTATTGGGCTTTTATAAATGTCATGAATTCGTGAATAAAGAAGAGTAATGGCATATCATTTAACAGATTATTATGAATTGTCTATTCAGCCTTGAAAGGCAAAGGACGTTCACTAGCTGATTTGTACTTTGTATGTGTACTTATCGAATTACTTTGTTGTACGTCCGTCTGTCTGCCTTGCCTTTCAGTTTGAAAATTTTGTGTGGGACAGCAAAAGTATTTTTTTATGAAGTTATATATTTGTAAAACTCAGAGTACGTTCAGTATCTTGGTCTAAAACACCACACGACGGTTCTTGCGTTTGTTATGTTACACCTTGTATTATTTGCTAGATTCAACACCTGCTTGCCTATAATACTATTAAGGATGACTAACGCCTCAAAGATTCGATGTTTACAAATATAAAAAAACACCCCCGACCCAAAAAAAGTACGCAACCTTATAAAAAGCAAAAAAAATAACTTTTAACACTACGTAAGTACCAACTAAAGCATGTCAGACTATCTACTCGGGACTTTGTGCCACCTTTATGTCGGAGGCATAACCGCTAATTTTGAACTGCAAATGGTTATCTTGGCCTGCTGTTGACCGTACGTATGAAATTTTTGATTAAATTTTGTCGTGTCGGGGGACCGCTCCAATTTATTAGCCTAACGTTAGAAGCACACATTAAGAAGTCCTCAATCCCATTGTAATTTTTCATACATTTTTTTTGAGTCGTTCCTAAGAATGGGGGTTAAAATTATTGTTTATCATTTATTTAGATAGTGTATAAAGTTTTTTTTTTATTTCGTTACTTACGTTAACATTTTCGTTGTAATTTAAATATTATTTTGTATACTTATATTCTTTTTCTTTACAAGTAAATCTTGTGAGTCGTACTATTCGTCTGTTTTAATTTTTTGTCCAGTGTTATTGTATCATTTAGTGTAGTTGTGTACATATTTAGTTTTAAAATACGAATTTTGTGATTAGGTAGGAATCATTCGATTTAGGTAAGTATTTTTGAAAGTAAAAAGCGGTCCCCCGACACGACAAAATTTAATCAAAAATTTCATACGTACGGTCAACAGCAGGCCAAGATAACCATTTGCAGTTCAAAATTAGCGGTTATGCCTCCGACATAAAGGTGGCACAAAGTCCCGAGTAGATAGTCTGACATGCTTTAGTTGGTACTTACGTAGTGTTAAAAGTTATTTTTTTTGCTTTTTATAAGGTTGCGTACTTTTTTTGGGTCGGGGGTGTTTTTAAATTTTAAATTTAATTTTTTATTTCATGCTTTTTGAAGGAGCTCCTTAATTTTTCATTCTTTCATTTAATTTCTTTTATGTTTCTTACCATTTAAAGGTAATTTTGTGTTTTATTTTTAAATTTTGGTCATTCTAGATTTTCAGCAAAAATATAAATCGGTTTATCCGTTTCATTCCGGCATTCCAGGGTTTCATTCGCCACATCCCATTTCCAGCATCAGGTCCTCGTCAATTAGAAACATAAAGAGAACTAGTTAAGACAAATCCAACGAGCCCAAACTCGAGGGGTTTACTAAAAGGCAGTCCAGGGTTACGTTTCCTACCTTCGAGCCCTATCACCAGACCAGCTCAGAGGTTCCAGATTTCCAGCATCAGGTCCTCGTCAATTAGAAACATACAGAGAACTAGTTAAGACAAATTCAACGAGCCCAAACTCAATGGGTTTACTAAAAGGCAGTCCAGGGTTACGTTCCCTACCTTCGAGCCCTATCACCAGACCAGCTCAGAGGTTCCAGCATTCCAGGATCAGGTCCTCGTCAATTAGAAACATAAAGAGAACTAGTCAAGACAAATTCAACGAGCCCAAACTCGATGGGTTTACTAAAAGGCAGTCCAGGGTTACGTTTCCTACCTTCGAGCCCTATTACCAGACCAGCTCAGAGGTTCCAGATTTCCAGCATCAGGTCCTCGTCAATTAGAAAAATAAAGAGAACTAGTTAAGACAAATTCAACGAGCCCAAACTCGATGAGTTTACTAAAAAGCAGTCCAGGGTTACGTCTCCTATCTTCGAGCCCTAACAGCAGACCAGCTCAGTGGTTCCAGAAGACATCAATGTTTCAAATGTCAAATCCTACATATGCTCGCAAGTAAACTGGGCGTGGAACATTCCTATTTAATTACACTCAACAAACGACCTGATGACCTTGAAGACCTGAACCGATTTCCACCAAACATACTTAAGAACACTCTCGACTGATATACCTTTCAAACAAAAAAAACCGCATTAAAATCGGATCATCCGTTTGGGAGCTACGATGCCACAGACAGACACATACACATTTACACACATACACAGACACGTCAAACTTATAACACCCCGTCGTTTTAGCGTCGGGGGTTAAAAACAGAAACATACATAAAACAAAATATTTTTATTAGCACCAGTATTTTGTAAGTAATTCACTTCATCGATTCCACAAACATATTTATGGCAGAACCAATTTTAGAGTCTACGTTTTATAGTTTCCACTTCAGCATTCCGATTTTATAGACACAAGTATTTTACAGCCAATCAAAACACTTACCTAGTGCGAAATATATCTCGGAAAATTTAAGACATAAAATACCCTTCGAACCGGTATTAATACTTTATGAACGATAACTTTGAACATGTGGAGTATTATTTAATATCTCTCCCTTTTTAGTGTCGAGAGAAGAATATCTAGAAAACCCTCGGAATTACTTTGTTCTTTACAACTCCAAACTAGATCTCGCTTGCCGGAGTTGCGGGTTATTCGAAAGAGATATCACGAGCCCAGGCTCGTGGTATGTTATGATATGTTAATGTTCCAGAACATAAAGGAAAAAAGAAGGAACATTTGTGGGTCGCTTCGCCCAGTGCTGGAAAAGCTATTTGGTGATTTTCCATTCGCAAAAAAAACGAGATCTCGGCATTTCGTTTAACTAAACTAATGCGTTCATAAATAATATCTTTAATACCAATACCAAAGAAGTCGAAAACTGTCTAGAAAGTTTATCTCAAGCAAATACAATAAATATTCTCTCTCTTGTTTCAGATTTCAATCATCAATCAAGAATGATCGACCGGATATAGAAAACAATGCTCAAATATTGTACAACGTTTCGACGATAACAAATATTATAAGCAAATAAGCAGTTCATAACAGTATGAGACAAAACCAGCTTCACATAAAGATAAATAAGATAACACATACCAAATATGATAAAACCAAACCTAAATGGTTTATGATGACAAGTTAAGAACAAGAAGGAACTATGCCGACCGACTTATGGGCAACTGATACTCCAACAGACAATGACACATTTAGCGCCATCAACGATGAATTCCAAAACAATACTACAACTGACCCAATTGAAGACAAAGCGATTCAAGCAGCTTTCTGTACAGCGTACACCATTATTTTTGTTGTTGGAATCTTTGGGAATGCCCTAGTATGTTACGCTGTGATCAGGAACCGGGCTATGCAAACTGTCACTAATCTCTTCATCACGAACCTTGCATTATCCGACATCTTGCTCTGCGTGTTTGCTGTACCATTTACACCACTTTACACTTTCCTCGGTAGATGGGTATTTGGAGGCCCTCTGTGCCATATTATGCCTTATGCACAAGGATGTAGCGTCTATATCTCCACGTTAACTTTGACTTCGATAGCTATAGATAGGTTCTTCGTCATCATCTATCCATTCAAACCTCGCATGAAGATCCAAACCTGTATCTGCCTGATTGTTTTCATTTGGGTGTTTTCTCTATCTGTGACCTTCCCTTACGGCTACTATATGGCTCTTCAAGACGTATACTGTGCGGAGAAATGGCCTTCAGATCAAATACGTAAGGCGTTTGGTGCAGTGACCACTATAATGCAGTTTGTAGTCCCCTTCATTGTTATGGCTTTTTGCTATACATGTGTTAGTGTAAAATTGAATGATAGACTAAAATCCAGGCCTGGGAGTAAGAACAGTAAGAAGGAAGACGCAGAAAGAGAAAGGAAGAGACGAACAAATAGAATGTTGATAGCAATGGTGGCTATATTTGGGTTGTCATGGCTGCCTTTGAACCTAATAAATATAAGTAGCGACTTTTATTCACTGGCCGAAGACTGGAGATATTACATGGTGTTATTTTTCGTTGCGCACTTCATCGCTATGTCTTCCACTTGTTACAACCCGTTCCTGTACGCGTGGTTGAACGAGAACTTTAGAAAGGAGTTCATGCAGATTCTGCCGTGCTTAGGAGCGTTGGTCACAAAGAGGTCTAAGAGGAAGTTCAACCAGTCAGAGCGGACAGGTATGTTTCGTTCGGAGAAAACTTGCAACGGTAATGATACCGTGCAAGAGTCCCTTTTGACTTCCACAGTTAGTAAGATACCCTCAGTGAGATATAAAATAGACTTCAATGATAAATTAAAGGTGTATGAAGATGATGGCGTTGAGAATATAAGTCCTGATGAGAAGCCGGAGGACAACCCGAGTCCTAACGAAGACTGTGTTAATATGTATATGTTTGTAGATAAAACTGTAAATACTTCTGATAAGGAGCCTATCGTGTCTGCGCTGTAGATACAGTGGTAAGTTGGAACGTTGTTAAGATAAAATATTTAAAAACGCTTTCAATAATTGACTGTCACGTTAACATCACTAGTAGGTAATTAAAATAAACTCTCTGGTGTCTATGCCAACAAATATCTACCAACTAGCTGTGCTCAGCGGTTTCACCCGCTGCTCAACTCCTAAGAGTCGGAGCGTGTGGTAAAGCTTTTCTCGATAATCCTTACTAATATTATAAAAGCGAAAGTGAGTTTGTTTGTTTGTTACCTCTTCACGCTTTAATGGCTAAACCGATTTTGATGAATTTTGGTACAGAGATAGTTGGAAACCAGGAGACGGACATAGGCTCATTTTTATTTAAAAAAAGTGGGATATGAGGGAGAACGAGGGAAGAAAAGGGAAAACTTAGCGTTGCTATTACAAATCAATCAGGCGCAAGAGCAAAAACTGCAGGTCTGCTTGGTGTGTTATACCGAATTTAATGCGAGCGAAGCCGCGGGCGAAAGCTAGTGCAATAATAAAATTATTTTCGATTCAAACCTGTAGTTCCTCAGATAAGAGCGTTCAAACAAACTAACTCATCAGCTTTAGTAATAAAGATTAATACACCAAATATTGATTAATAACGCTTTCATCAGGAATGTATGCAACATTTATTAGTGAACTAATATCTATTTGGTAATTGGCCCGATGGAAAAGCAGCACCAATTCGACACTTAATTGGAATTCTAAACAGTTCTAATAATTGCTGTAGGTGCTAATAGAAATTCAAGTCATTCAATGGCGAAAAACAAAACTAATTTCGTTAAATGAAATGGTATCATTCTAGTTTTAATCTTTTTCAATTATTTAGATGACTACTTTTTATTATTAATATTAATAGCAGCTATTTGCAACATTGACATTTAAAAATGAATACTTAAAGCGAGTTTTAAAATGAATGAACTGAATTTAAACGTAAACTTGTTTTAAAAAAAAACTATCCTACTAAAAATATACATAAAATTCTTATTGAACTAAATGGCATAGATTTTATAACTACAAAAAATATATAATATATTACTGAGTACAGTAATAGATAACTAACCCACCGCTCTATATGTTCACACGCCAACACGAATCCTTACTAATATTATAAAATCGAAAGTGAGTTTGTTTGTTTGTTACGTCTTCACGCTTACATGGCTAAATCGATTTTGATGAATTTTGGGACATAGGTTACCTTTATTTAAAAAAAGTGAGAAATGAGGGAGAAAGAGGGAAAAAAAGGGAAAACTTAGCTTTGCTATTACAATAAATCAGGTGCTAGGGCAAAAACTACAAGTAGCAGGTGCCTGCAAATCAGGAAAGTGGAACTGTGTTACCACGAATTAAACGCGAGCGAAGCCGCGGGCAAA
This sequence comes from Ochropleura plecta, assembly GCA_905475445.1. Taxonomy (NCBI): domain Eukaryota; kingdom Metazoa; phylum Arthropoda; class Insecta; order Lepidoptera; family Noctuidae; genus Ochropleura; species Ochropleura plecta. Next base: position 16,386,910 of record FR997739.1, read on the forward strand.
AGCTAGTTAAAAATATAACTGAAATAAAAAGGTGCGTTCGATTAAAATGACCAATAAAACACACACGTTTTAGAACGTTCAGAGTTGCATTCAATTGAACGTTTGTTTTGTACAAAATGTTTTCTATGTTGCTGCATTTTCATTTTATATTTCTGATATTTTACAGCTTTCGGTCATTCGAGATTTATGATTTACTGAAGAATGAAAAGTTTTAATACAAAATTCAATATCTTACCTCAAAACAAATATAAAGCTGAAAAACGTTCAATTTTTAGCTTAAAGTATTTTGTTAAAGAACTCAATTTTGTAAACTCTCGTTATGAGTATCATGAAATTTGGCGAATGATTTCTGAGGGATCGTATTTTTGTAACTTGTATTTGTGAGGATCACTCTACGTACCGCAATTTAGGGGTAGTCGTGAACACAACTGACAGCTGTCAATTTGGGGATTTCCCATGACGTGAAAGGAAAAGAATGCTTTCTAAAAATAGAAATAAACTTTTAGGATAAATTGCTTTTCAACCAATGTTTCTATCGGAATGCAATTGAAATTTTACGTGTAAACTTATTATTTTATAAATAGGCCTCGGTAATATAAGTCAAAAACTTTGTCATAAAATTGGCGGTTTGCGCAGTGGCTTGTAACCGCACCCACGATACAGGAGAAACTTCTCGATTCTATTTTAAAAGGATTTTGATATCTGCTCCTTTTTCTTTTGTAAGCGTGTTAATCATAATATACATCATTTGTGTAGTTTATATTAAAAATACGAGCCTATAACTGTCCCACTGCTTGGCAAGAAGTTATGCGCCTCGCGTCTCTTGCATGAGGTTGTGGATTCAAATCCGGGCAAGTACGAAAGTGACTTTTTCAATTCATATGTACTTTTTAAAGTTTATCTAAGACATCGTGAGGGAACCTGGACTTATAAATTACTAGCTTTTGCCCGCGGCTTCGGTCGCGTTAAATTCGGTAGCGCCTTATTGATTTGTAACAGCAACGCTAAGTTTTCCCGTTTCTTCCCTCTTTCTCCCTCATATTCCACTCTTTTTAAAAATATAATAGCCTATGTCCGTCTCCTGGTTCCCAACTATCTCTGTACCAAAATTCATCAAAATTGGTTTAGCCATTAAAGCGTGAAGAGGTAACAAACAAACAAACTCACTTTCGCTTTTATAATATTAGTAAGGATAGTAAGGATAAGGATTATAAGTCTGAAATCACCAACCCCTTTTGAGCAACCGTCGTGATCAATGCAATCAAATGCTGTGATATCAAAGGCCTAAACGATGTCTCATGCAAGAAAGTGCTCCAGAATTTGCTTCTTTCACTACCATACGACGAAACTGAAGACATTGTCAGTTAATCACACCTAATCTGTGCTAAACCTTCACCACACATACCTGTTGATACACCCACACACATTACCAAACATTAGAATTATTTTGTTTTCATTATTGTTTTCTCATTTTATTTTTTAGTATATTTTTTCCTTAATGCCAAAATGTCTAATCATCACATCGACAAATATAAATGTTTTAATTTAAAGTTATCACAACTCCGGCCCCCAAGATACAGGCGCAGCCTAGTTTGGGGACCATTGTTTTCTAATTTGGTCAACATAGAACTTGTTACCGATATTTGTAATGATGCTAGATTAAGAAAAATGTTGTAACACTGGTTTAATAAATTTATTCTTATACTTATTCTTATCTGTATGAGAAGAGGCCTTTGCCCACCATTTGTGTTGTAATGGTTTTATTTAAAGAAATATACAATAGTCGGATTCTGAGTCATTCAACAACTATAGAATAAATCCAATAAAATGTATCGAACATTCCAAAGGGAACTGTCAGAAACAGAAAAAACGTTTATTGAGTAGTAAAACGTATTTTTATTTACGATCCAAATAGTTTTAGTTTTTATTTTCTTTGAATAATACGAGCTTTAAAATAAAGTTACAGCTTCTAAAATACATTACAATAAAAAGTTTTCAAACAGTGTCGTTTCGATCAAGTCGTCATCAGTTTATTGAGTCTAACATTACATCAATTAATTCAATTAATTATTTTTCAATACATTTCCTCGAAAACTTACTCTACTCTGCATTACAATTGGGGTCAACATGCAATGTATTTCACACGAGTGCTTTTTAATCAGTTATACACACACAAGGGCTTTATTTTTTTTGTGATTTAATTACGGATAGTCAAACAACTGCTCATATCTTTTTTTTTAGAGCAAAGAGTATTAGTACTATTTATGCACTGGAAACTACGCCATTTTGAGTCTAGTGATTTAATTACGGATGATAAACAACTGCTCAGATCGGTCGTAACTGTTTTTTTAGAACAAAGATACTATTTATGCATTGGAAACTAAGCCATTTTGTGTCTATTCCGTTTGTATTTTTTCTATATTTTATAGCAGTAGGATTTCCTTATTTTATAAGACTATGATAGCAAGAACTAGACAAAATAAACTCGGTAGAAACGTTCCAACAAAGGGTCGAAGTATCTCTCCAGTTAATTTGACCCTGATCCACTCATTTTGGATCAATTCTTTTGCACCCCACTTGAATTACCAGTCATTTCACTTTTGATACGATATTCCGCACTCTCAACCCTTTAAAGATTTTCAACAGGAAATTGTGATCGAATTTTATCTATTTAATATACCCAAGTACAAGAGGGTCTATATTTTTGTAATCGGAACACAAGGCTCTTTGTTTTTTTTTATTATAGTTTTCCCCACACTTGGATTTTTCCTGTATCGTGTGTGCGTTTACAAACATTCAAACCCACATACACAAATAGATATATAATGTTATTTATAGTTAAATCATACTTTGTCTGATTTCGACTACATTCCTTACAAATTCAATGTGAGTCTTGTGTAGTTGACAGAAAGTTACGTTTAGTAATAATTGAAGCGCCTTCGAGAACAGGTTCAACTTTACAAATCACGTCAGGTAAAATGTATAGTTGTTTTTTTATTAATTGGCTTTCTTTTTTAGTGTTTAATTTACTCTGCTACAAAATGCATTGTATCCACGCTAAAGCATATTTTTACTATCCATATTACTCGAAATGGCAAGCAACAGATAAATCAATGCACAATGTAAATTGCACACAATTTTTAACATAAATCTTGTCAATTTTCCACCATTCCGGGACCCAATTCTCGAATGCAGTATATATTTGTACCATGCACACTGCACAGTCAGCGGAATAAATTGTACAGATTTATGTTATTTGAAATGTGCATTTATCTGCACTTCAATCTTGTTTCGTTCGAGGTAGAAGCACCAGTGTGGCGTAAATAAAAACTTCTTACGTATATGCAGTTTCCGAGCAATTGTATGCCGGCTGTATGTCTAACAAAGTATGATTCGCGACTGACTATTGCATAAAAAACTCATTCAATCGGATACCTTTCATTAATACGAAGTAATAAATTCTGCGATTGTGAAATACGGAGTCTTTTAAGTGGAATTTCGGTAGCCAGAAACACAGATATAATAATTAATATCAGCCCCTGGCTTAATTGCCAAGAGCCTTGACCAATACCTGAGGAGGCTCTCGTTAGGCAGCTGGATCAAGGGCTTGATACAGAAAGCGGTACTCCTAGACACGGCTCGTATTGTTAGGAGGTTCTTTTCTCTGGAGCCCTGACTGCCGGTAGCTTCGACCCTATTCCCGATACCGGTGGGCTACTATTTTTACATTTTTAAATGTTTTTTATTTTTTGTTTTTAAGAAATATTTAAAATTTTAATTATGTGTATAGAAAACAATAAATGGGCGAGATAATTTATTAACAGAAATGTGGGTACAAATTCATCTATTCAAAAACAACATACACAATTATGTTTTTCTTTAGAAAATACAGTAAACGTCGATGTCTGTGCTTGTATGAACTGTGTGCCAGATAACGGCGCCTTTTTCTTAGAGATTTACACATCAAACTTAACATAATAATTACAGCTAAACTACGGGAAATAAAAAAAAAACAAATTAAATACTTTTTTATATTATTTCCTATACTTTTTTACGTAGCATTAATGCTGTTAAGCCCTAGGGGTCTTCAACGGCTAGTTTGGCAGAATAATTGGTTAAAAATACGATTTGCGTTAAAATTCAAAAAATGGTCACAAAGTGACAATTCATGAAATTTTTTTGTATTAACTGCGTCAGTTGATGTGAGCATGACATTTTGAATTCTTATGTTGGACAAATTGAGATATTGGGTCATTCCTACACTACGCCACAGAGGCTGAATTGGTGCCTATTGGATGGCAATAAGCTCGCCATAAACATAACGTAGGTGTACAATTAGTTACACCTCTACTTACCCTTTGGAGAATACATGCGTGATATTGTAAACTCTGTCCTCTTCAAGCATAAAGGAAAAAGTTTGTCAAAATAATTGACGGGGACGAAAAGGCGAACAAAGAAAAAATCTAATAGGATTTCTCATTTGACGCGTACTCTTAAAAATCAACGATCAAAAATAACAAAGAATCAAAAGACGAATCATTTAATAAAAGAACTTAATAAAAAAACGAATGAATATTATGATAATGTTCAAAGGGAAGTTATCGAGATCTTTGTTTTGATCTCGCTTCTTTTATGGCCCATGTTCATCACACGATGGGCCAGCGTAATAACTTTTATTTTTATATTTAACTATAGAAGCGAGATTTGTTTATTTAGCTCACGTTTGTTCAGATTTAGAATGTTCCGCTTCATTGCCCATAAAACATTGTATGCATGGCGTTTGGGTGTCTCGTGTCGGTTTTATAAAATGAATCGTGTCTTTTATGTCTTTGTTACAAACTGCGTATGTTTGAGATTTAGATTTATCTATTTGTTTTTATTTTACCTTTTTAATACAAGCTGTAAAAGGACCCTTCACGAATCCATTAACCAAGCTTTCTGTGCATCAAACTAAGTCACTCTAGGCAAAAATGATTGTTTTTTTGGGGTGAAAAATCACTTTTTGCGGTATGATTCAACTCCAAACATTGTGACGAATGCATTGAATAGTACGGAGCTCAATGAAGTATTGAAGTTAGAACTTTGACCCCAAATATCTCGGTAACCAAGTTCCCAGTTATAGCCTGTAACAAAAAATATTGCAACGACACGACATGGGAAAACAAGTGCCATTCGGCTACGTGACGGGTACATTTACATCCAATTATATCACAAATAAACTTCCTTTATAATACACTTTTTTTTTCTAAAAAGCACTTCACTTCTTCATGGTATATTTTCCTATAAAACTTAAAATATACCAAAACACTTTACAAGCTTTCTTTGTCATGCTAAAATTTTATGCAAATAATGAACTTTCCTACAGCTTTAGGAGAGACAAATCACGGCTAATATAAAATTTACACAAAGGTCAGCGATTCATCACCTCACCCCCTTAGGGACGTGACAAGGTGCGAATAACATTGCACCATCCATTCTTGGCTAAAAGAAATTCTCTTTTCATAAAAAAAAAAAATTATAAAAAAGTTCCAAAGGTTTCATTTTAATATTTTGTTTTACAACTTTTTCCCTTTTTTGTTACAGGTAACACATTGCAGTGAATCCGAACGCAAAATATTGAAATGTGTATTTTGACATTTGAGAGAACTGTTCTAGTTTTAGAAAAAAGAGTTTTATAGGTAATTTAAATACCTAAAATAATTGTGATGATTGATGTTTCGGTATTTTTTCTCATTGTGTTTAATTTATTATGTACTTATACAATAGCTGTTACTGTGTTCAAGATCTTTGTCATGTGGAGTTTTAATGATAAGAACTTGCTGTAAGAACTATTAGATAAACCCCTTCAAATTTAAAATATGAAGTATATTAACTACTAGATCGATTAATAACCTGTGTAAAATTCATGTAACTAAATATTATTTGTAAATAAAGTTGTAAGTATACGAAAAAATGTACAGATTAACCCAAAAATAATACTAGTGTTAACAAAATGTTTGAATTAAGAATAAAAGAATTTACGTCAATTATGTAGTTCGACTACGAACTTTGAGCCCATTGACGAAGGTTCTTTTTTCTATAAATGTATAGTCATTAGTCTTAGGAACTTCTAAGTAGCGCTGTGTTACGCAAAAATATTTTTGTAATGTAAAATTGGGTAAATTAAAAATGTATATAAAATGCAAAATGCCTTGTAATTAATGTCAATGGGTGAAATACGTGCAATTCGCTGTCGTTATATTAATAAAGTGTACCAAAGACATTGTTTGTTATATTTATTTTAACCCTTATACATATATTACCAGAAATTATAGATCGGTTTCTGTAACATTTTTAATGAGTTCTTTGAAGAGCCTGAAGAAAATTATACCTGTTAATTGCTTTGAAAGAATGAGTTAGCATAATAATTTTATGCTAAGCTATGTAGATTGCGGACTATGCTTCAATATAACGAAGATAGTAAAATTATAGATAGCCAGTCGTTAGTTCTAGACAAAATGTGGTACATATAAAACTTGAGAGGTGTTAAGTTATTATTAATTATGTACAAAAACCTGTATACACTCAACAAAAATAATCGTCGCGTCACTACACTGTTCAATGCGAAATAAAAAGACGAAACGAAAATGACTGGCTTGTTTTCTATGAGAGAGAGAACCAGAGAAACACGCGCACGCCGCACGGCTTACGACTATAGCAAAAAGTGTCGTTTCAACTTTCGGTCCTATGCAAAAAGTGTCGTTACAACTTTTGGTCTTATTTTTTCCGTCTAGCCATCTTTTGCAATGCACGATAAAAACTTCGTTCCAAATGTTATAGTCAGCCCCAAAATTGAAGATGGAAAGACGGACATGGATCATATTTAATGGTCTACAAACATTGTTGGTGATACGAATTATTATCTATACAACGTGTTGTTTTGCATCCTCGTCAAATTCAAGGACGTAACTATGCTAATGATTCTCGACCCGAATCGATAATAAAATAAGTAGGTTTTTTTTTTTACTTTTTTCGTATTTTCAGAAATCGGTAAGTGCACACAGGTGCGTGCATATGCCACTGTATGATACGTATGCGCCGACGCTCACGCACACTGTTCTGTGTGTTCTGTAGGTGATTCTCTACTTTTGAAGTGAAATATTCTGTAATACTGTTAAATTTAAACACACAGAGACAGATCATAAAAGCGCCGTATATTATTATTGATCAGGTACCGTAATTTTCATTGATTATTTATGAATTTTACTAGCACCTCCTAAATTTTGACGAGGATGCAAATCAACATATTGTATATATCGTATAGCTTCATACCTATTGTTTGCAAAATTATGTAGCAATGGTTTAAGACAATATAATGGATCCTTATCCGCGTTTACATCTTTTTGGGGATTACTGTACTGTACTATCTCATGTTCTTGAGCGAGAACAAAAGTAAAATAGTCCTTTCAGCCCACGATCAACATCAATATCTGCCTAGCTTTCCAGTCTAACCGGATACAACTGAATAAGTATCTGTATTTTGTACGGAGCGACCATCTGGCCTGGGAGCCCTAAAATGACCGCTTTAGCAGACTCATAATAGGTACAAAGACATGGTTAATTTTATGGATTGTCATATACGCGTGATTCTGCAACATTTTAGGGCCCTTGCTCAACTGACTTACTTTGACGCACGATAATAAGGTACAAAGAGTGTTAACTCTTAAAATATCTCATTATCAAAACTCTTTTCAGTTATGAAAAGAGTTTTGATAATGAGATATTTTTTATAGCTTAATAAAACTGGGCAAGTGCGAGTCAGACTCGTACACCAAGGATTTCGTACAAACTGACGACATAAATGACCATATCTTTTGACTGCGTAGACTTACAGATATGATTTTTCCACAAATCTAAGGAACCACTGATTTTAGTACATTTATCGTTTTAATTTCAACTTCACTTTTAACGATACCTTCACACGTTCCTAAGATAAAGTATTTTAACAGATAGACGGACAATAAAGTGATCCAATAACGGTTCTATTTTTTCATTTTGAACCATAAAAAAAAAGTATTATTATGTAAAAACTGACTTCGTTTTATCTTCAAACAAATGAAAATCAAACTGATTAGACATGTGTATGTTTACTTTATACTCGCCCATATATGAATTTAGAGATAAAACCTTTGAAATACACAAAAGAAACTTCTAATGAATGAGAAAACTTTTACCAATATGTCGGAGTTTATTAGGTACTGAAATTAATTAAAACATATTCACGTATTTTGAATGAAGTGTTAGTACCTATGTTTTAAGTTACATTCAAATAATAATATGTGAAAAAATTTGATTAACTGTATTTTATATAACTTTTAGTATTAGTAGTTGATTATTTAAAAAAAACTTGAGAGGTGTCAAGGGACACCCAGATCTAACGAAATTATTATTTATTATGTCCAAAACCCTGTATACACTCAAATAATCGTCGCGACACCACACTGTTCAATGCGAAATAGAAAGACGAAACGAAAATAACTAGCTTGTTTTCTATGAGAGAGAGAGAGAGAGAGACAGACAAAGAAACACGCGCACGCCGCACGGCTTACAACTATACCAAAGTGTCGTTACAACTTTTGGTCTTAATTTTTTCCGTCTAGCCCCCTTTCACAACGTGCGATAAGGAACTTCGTTCCAATAACTTTGAATAACTGTATTTTACATAACTTTTAGTATTAGTAGTTGCTTATATAAAAAGTATTTGGAGGCCGTCCGTCATCATAATCTGCCTAGTTTTTTCCCAATTATGTTGGGGTCGGTTTCCAGTCTAACCGTATACAGCTGAATACCAGTATTTTACATGAAGCGACTGGTCATCTGACTTCCACAACCCAGTCAGTACCTAGTGGGTGCTTAGCGTGCCAATGCACGGAGGAAACTTGGTATGTAACGGGTGATTACTCATCGACAGACTAACCTAGGCGAGAGCGGCTTAACCTTAATATCAACCCGAACGGCTGTTATTATTTAAATTAGTACTCAATAGTATTGTTTAAGAGGGTGAAAGCCTGGAAATCTGTCATACAGGTCCCGAACTCAGTATAGACTTCAGCTCTCACAAAGGTTACAAATCTGATTTGACATAATATGACATGAACCAAAGAATTTACCTTTTTGAGAGAAAATAAAAAATCTATTCTATTCTATTCTTTTAAGTCCTCCCTTCCCTGTACCACTCCACTACAGTAAAAGCCATAATGAATGAATTAACTTTATTTCGGGTTGCATAGACCCATAGAAAACTAGTATATAATATTGTTAGACATACACAGACATACAAATATTATACAAATATTCTGTGCTAGCTCTTGGCTAATAAACTTACTTTCATGAGAAACGTCACTCGAAAAATATCCAGTAGCCCAGTCTACCCAGTTCTCACTAGAGATGCAACGACACTAAACTTATTCGATTTACGTATTCAGTATCGAATATTCGAATGTGGAAGTTTCGAATTCTTGAATATTTGACAAGTGTGACGTGTTTGTTGAATATTGGATTTCGAACAAAATTCTGGAACAGAATGTAGTAAATAAAATGAGGGACTGCAAAACATTTCTGTATTTTCGGAACGCTGTTTCCTTCTAGAGTTCCGTACCTCAAAAAGAAGAAACGAAACCTTTATAGGATTACTATATATGTTGTCCGTCTGTTTGATTATATATCAAGACCCTTTATTACGGGAACGCGTAGAGGTATTGAGTTTAAATTAAAACTGTATATGCATAGTCTATGGTCTCTTAGAGCTGTGAAAATCAACCCTCTCAAGTCTACGCAATCAAAAGATATGACCGTTTATGTCGCAAGTTCGTACGGCACTTTGCCGGTTTTTTTACCGTCTCGTTTATTGAATCTTAATCGATTTGAATCGATTTCCGGGATAGGAGAAGTGTTTTTCTGTTGGAAGTTACTCAGTAGTAGCCACCGTCTGGATTTGTTCGCGGTTGATGTCGATCAGCTCGTCACCAATTTTATGGAACTTAAAACTTGACGGGCCTGTTGGTCTAGTGGTTAGTGGCCCTGACTGCTGAGCTGGAGGTCGTGGTTTCGATTCCCACCCAGGACAAACTTTGTGTGATGAGCATGATTGTTTGTTCTGTGTCTGGGTGTGATTTATCTATAATATGTATGTATTTATAAATTATATAAGTATGTATATCAGTTGTCTGGTTACCATAACACAAGCTCTGCTTAGCCTGGGGATCAGATAGCCGTGTGTGAGTGGTCCCAAGATATTTATTTTATTATTATTTTTATTTAACATACTTAACTAGTGGAACATGGGTGTACCGTTAAGAACATCACTGGCTAATCTTTAGGGATCAACAGGCGTAATGTTAAAGATTTGCGTTGAATGTTCTTTTTCTGTTACATTGACTATAACAAAAAAATAATATTCAACGCAAATCTTTCTAAGGTAAGTAGAATCAGTAGGTCACATTAATAGCAGCGTCGTCCATTGCATTAGTAAGGTTCACAAAAGTGCGCTTGTATGGACATTGGTAAGACTCCAATAACATCTTCCTGAAGTGGGCCACACTGCGCATAATACTTTTGTTCTTTGTCGTTCTTAGAAAGTCTTGCGTATTGTTTTTTTTTTTAAGAAAATTAAGGCAAATCCAATATCTCTTCAAAATCGACCCCTGATTCGCAATGGAAATGATTTTAAAATAATTATGAGTTCAAAAATTATATGGATACCAATAAGTCTGTCTAGAATTGGAACATAAATCTTTTAAATTACTCATCTGAATACAAATTAATGACGCACGCACGTAATGGATCTGAATCTATCGTCTAATTTAAAATATTACATTCTAGAATACCGTAGTGCCGTTCGATGCTTGAATGAAATATTATAAATGGAACAATCGAACATCGAACCTAAATAAAATCGTTTCGTGCATAGTGACGAACTAAAAAAAATTATTCAAGTTCGATGTTCAATTCATTCAATAAAACCAGCATTTAAACTGTATTTTTTATAGTTTTTCATGTCATCCTTACTAATATTATAAAAGCGAAAGTGAGTTTGTTTGTTACGTCTTCACACTTAAATGGCTAAAACGATTTTGATGAATTTTGGTACAGAGATAGTCGGGACACTGGAGACGGACATAGGCATATAAAAAAAAAAGATTGAGATATACGGGAGAAAGAGGGAAGAAAAGGGAAAACTTAGCATTGCTATTATAATAAATAAGGCGCTTGCACAAAAACTACAAGTATCAAGTACTTGCAAATCAGGAAAGGGGAACTGTGTTACCCCGAATTAAACGCGAGCGAAGCCGCGGGCAAAAGCTAGTATTGACATAAAATAGCATCATCACGCCTGTAGTCCTCTTAGGGTTAGGCAGAGGCGTACTTTATAGTACACCCACATTTTGCTAGTTACGTTTAAGTCCGATTTAATATGGGGCGAGCCCTTTGCTATCAACCTCAAACAAACCCACTCACCGTGGAAGACGATCCAGACGTCGTACCGCGAGATGACTCCCGGCCACCGTAGACGCGGATCTGTGGACGGTGAGCAATGGTAATCTCACCGTCCGTCCGTCTAGTAACAAAAGGTAAGTAAAACAAGTATCAACCGGGCACAAATCCAGACCAGTCCGCTGCTGACAAATTCCTGATGGAAAAATACAATGACACTTTGTCCAATAAGGTCTGTTTTCCATAAACACAGTTATGGCTTCACATCTGAGTTTGGTTTTTATATCAAGTAATTTTCATTGCTATTTTCTAAATTCATAATCGTCATTTTCTAGTCCTTTTTTATACATGTTTTCCGATGCAAAATCATTAGATATTTTTTTACACTCTGGGCGGATCGGAAGGGGGAGTGTTTTACTGACAAAAACACTAACACTCTTTTGCCCTTTTATGTTCCGGGGCCGCTGTATCTCTTTCAAACAACCCGCAACCCCGGCAAGCAGTGGCCCTAGGAAGCCCCTCTACTTTGCTGACATCCCTGTAACGCGCAACTGGAACACAAAAGCGCCATCGACACGGCACTATGTCACTAGACGGATAGACGATGAGCTTCCTACACCGTCCACAGATCCGCTTCTAGAATGGCCGGGAGTCATCTCTTCTTGAGCGTCTTCCACGGTGACTGGGTTTTTTTTTGGGGTAGAAAATCAACAAATAACTTCCCCCGCTCTGGGCGGAGTGAGGGGGAGTGTCAGACTTTTACTAAAACCCACCCATGTTCCTTCTATTGCCCTTTACGTTCCGTGGCCGCGGTATCTCTTTCGAACAACCCGCAACACGGTGACTGGGTTGGTTTGAGGTTTATTTTCTAGCCCTTCTCCAAAGTTTTATTGGGTTTTTATTACTCGTCTCTCATCGGGTACCTTGCTTGCCATATCACCATTCACACATTCTTCCTCTATTCTTATACCCATCTACATTTACACTCAAATAATCCTCACTCCATTCCTTAATCATTAATGGAGCAGACAATCAGATCCAACATTCGACATAAATCCTATTGATGTATCTTCTGGGAACCATTTTGGCTTTATCCCGTAGTATTTCGAACTAACAAGGTAATCGTCAAAATTATTGCTTTGAATATCGTGAAAACTACGGCATGGTTTGTTTTGTAATTAAATTAAATATCAGTCATTTTCATTTTTAAATATCTTTATTAACCATGAAAAGAATAATAAAATTGCACTTACCCTAAGTTACATTAAAATACTTAATATAAAACACCTTATTAGGCTAGCAATTCGCCTATCAAAGCTTAAACTTGAAGTTGTAGGAGAGGTAAATAGATTAACCAGGCAAGAAAAACTATTATTAAAGATAGTCCCACCATCGACCATCGTGGGTCCTTTATTCTTCCTTATTTACATAAATGACATGCCTTTGGTAACAAATCATGACATTACACTATTTGCTGATGATAGCACTATTTTATTTGTTAATAATGACACAATTGACTTAGAATCTGACATTAACCATACAATATTATCGATAATAGACTGGCTTGACATAAATAATTTAATGATTAACATTGACAAAACTAAAATAATGAATTTCCAAATACGAACCCAACGCACTGGTACCTTAAAAATCAGTTACCTAGATAGTGACATTGCAGAAACTGAAGTAACAAAATTTCTAGGGTTAAATATTGACAACAAACTTAATTGGAAACTTCATATTGACCATGTATGCAAAAAGCTAGGACAATTTTCATACGCACTCTACAGATTAGGAAAAATTGCAAATCAGGCTACTTTACTAACAGCCTACCACGGTTACGTTAGCTCTATCCTCAGATATGGCGTAATATTCTGGGGCAACAGTACAGACAAGGAGCGCGCTTTCATAGCTCAAAAACGTTGCATTAGGGCTATATTTAATTTACGTCTAACTGACTCCTGTAAGCCATTTTTTAAAAAGTTTAGCATACTTACACTGCCGTGTGTCTATATTTTTGAAGTCGCAGTGTTTGTAAGAAACAATATCGACATGTATAATTACTACACGCGTATACGACGCAATGACAAACTACGTACACTAGCTAGTAAGACTCATCTTATGCATGAAAGTATCTTTTGTATGGCTACACGCATTTTTAATAATATTCCGGTACCTATCAAAACAATTACGAAAATTACAAAATTTAAAAAGAGTCTCCATGATCTGTTAGTAGATAAGTGCTATTACTCTGTAAGAGACTTCTTGTTGGACAAATCGCTGCTCCAATAATTCCCCTGTCATGATGTGTTCAGTAGCCTGTTTGTACCCTATACCTACCTTAATTCGTTTTTGTTTCGTTTTATCTTTTAGTTTTTTGTTTTGTGAAATATTAATATTTTTTTTTTTTTTTTAATAATTTACGTACCTACCCTATATACACGACTATTGTATGCCCAAAGGGCGGGACATAGCTGATCTATTTAATTATTTAAGACCTGTATTACAAACCTATGATCCACAATAAAGATATTGAAATTGAAATTGAATAAAATTGTTTTAGGAAGAGAAAAACAGTGGATAAGGTCTTAAGAAAAATTATGACAACAACTTAACAAATATTTATAAAAAATATAAGTTACTAAATGGCCAGTACTTCAATTAAAACTGCTAAGAAGGTTTCAAAATAAGTTTACACTGACAATAACATTAACGCAACATACAATATAATTGGCTATATAATAACAAAAAAAAATACAAATTACTAGCTTTGCCCAGCAGTTTCACCTACTGCTCAGGTCCCTTCCTGAAGAGGGTCACCCTTTTCGCTATGGGGTATAAAAAAAAGATTACGACCGATTCTCAGAATTACCTAAAATACATATAACTTTCCGGAGGAGCTCGTGGCTAAATAATAGCAGCCGCTCGGGTCGATCTTAAGGTTAAGCCGCGCTTGCCTAGGTTGGTCTGTGGATGGGTGACCACCCGTTACATACCGAGTTTCCTCCGTGCCTCGGAGAGCACGTTAAGCCGTTGGTCCCGGCTGTCATTTGTAGATCTTTGACAGTCGTTACAGGTAGTCAGTGTTCCGAAAGTCTGACAACCAGTCTTACCAAGGGGTATCGAATTATCCAGTATTAACTGGGTTGTGGAGGTCAGATAGGCAGTCGCTCCATGTAAAATACTGATATTCAGCTGCATCCGGTTAGACTGGAAGCCGACCCCATAGTTGGGAAAAGGCTAGGCAGATGCTGACATATAACTTCCCACAAAAATCGGTATTGGGGAGTATAGCAACTAAACCTGTGACAGGAGAGTTTAATTTATAAGATTAAGTTATAATTGGACCTACTTATGCAAACAGGAACGAAAACAAACACTCATATGACAAAATCGAGATATAGAAGACACGATCAAAAATTCACCTTCTACAATGACCTGAAAATTTTGACAAACTAAAACATTAAAATAATGTTTTATTTCTACAGGGTCGATAGAGAGTGCATTTTTGAAGTCTGTGTCCCTATGTCGACTAAGGCACGCGTGTGGATTGGTTCCTGCTTGCAAAAGTAGGTTCAATTTTATTTCTAACTTCTATAGGTATAATGAAACAAAAATATCAGTTCTCAGTCTAGATACGTGAACACAAACAAGCGTGTGACCAGTTAACGATCAGCGAACGGAGCCTCCCTGCCGCCCGCGCCCCATATTACAGAATAGTAGTGACCCAACGGTCCGAACACACACTAAATCTTCATCTGCCTAGTCTTTTTCTGACTATTTTGGGGTTCCCGGCTCAGCTAAAACCAGTATTTTATATGAAGCGACTGCCTACCTAACCTCCTCTCTTTCCAAAATGGGAAACTTTGCTTTTCTCTAGGTAAACACGCACAAAAGTTTCACACACGTGCCTACAATAAATTTCACTTTACTCCTCACGCATTTACAGCTGAAACCATAGATTCGCAAATTCAAAGGCGACATCTCCCACCCGTATTTTTAAAAGGAACTCGTGACTTGGAGAGAGCATATGTCACTAATCGTCTAAGTTTCTCCGTAACAGTTCCACGTCTGGCCTGGACCATTATGTCGAGAAGACAAGGTTACAAGTTGCAAACATTTTAGAATAGATACTTGTGTGTGTTGTTTAGAGTTCCATCGTTGAGCTCCCTGGGTTATGAGTCGAGCTACACGATAACTGACAAATGCTTGCACTGACTGGACAGGTCTACTCAATCTGTGTTATGCTTTCTTAAAAAGACCACTTCAGACACTAATCTGCATAGTCCTCATGTAAGTCGACCAAGATTTTTGTCTAGACTTTAAAAGAGACTGTTTCTTCTCAGAGTAGTCGGGTACGAAACACCGGCCTCATCTAGTTTTTAAAAAAGACGTGTAAAAGTGTTTGTGGAAACCTACTTTAAAATAAACATCATTTATCATATTTTAAAAGGAAAAATACGGAACCCATAAAGGATCACTTTGTTATCCGTCTGTCTGTCTGTCAAGACTCTCGAATTCTTCTCATTGAGATGGGGTGTATCAACATGGGAAACGGACTAATTTATTAAAGAAAATGACATTTAAAAAAATACTGCGATCACTATATGTTAAGAAACTACATGGCGCCCGCGGCTTCGCCCGCGTGATATCGAAAAAAAAGTATCCTATGTTTTATTCCAGACTATAATCTACCTCTGTGCCAAATTTCATCGATATCCGTTTTGCCGTTTTGACGTGAAAGGGTAACAAACATCCATACATCCATCCTCACAATCATTCGTATTTATAATATTATATAAGTAGGGTGTGTCTGTGTAATTATTGGGTCGAGCTTAATGTCAGGAACTGATGGAGGTTTCTTAGCTGCTACTGAGAAATTCCTGATGAAAAAATCCAATACCATATTGTCCTACCCGGGAAGCGTATTGCCATAATGTATACTAGCACAGACAGGGGTTGCTCTGTAATCGCACGCAATATGCTCTTGTAGCTAGAGAGCATACTGCATATCAGTACAGAGACAGACTGAAATAAAATACACTTTGCTCTAATTCGTGAGAGCAAAACACATACGAGTACAGACAATTTGGCTGCCGTAGTAGGCACCCCGACATGGACAGGTTAGGTTCGAAGGGGATGGCGGGGTCTGAAAGACCCCGCCATCCCCTTCGTGTTAGGTTACTTTAAACCTTGAATGCAGAGGTAGGAGCCCCGCGAAGCGGGGCTCCGTCGAGCCACTTTGATAGGTAGTAATCAGTGAGAGCTCGGGACTTGGGGCACCCCGACATGGACAGGTTAGGTTCGAAGGGGATGGCGGGGTCTGAAAGACCCCGCCATCCCCTTCGTGTTAGGTTACTTTAAACCTTGAATGCAGAGGTAGGAGCCCCGCGAAGCGGGGCTCCGTCGAGCCACTTTGATAGGTAGTAATCAGTGAGAGCACATTTTGCTTTAGACATATGCGAACAAACCGTATACTTATACAGACAGGTCTGTAGTCATACGTAGTTTGCTTTAAAAATATGCAAGCAAACTGTATACTTATACAGACTGCTCTGTAGTAATACGTAGTTTGCTTTAGAGTATTTGTTATTTTTAAGAGCACAAAGTGATCTAGTACAGACTATGGGTGTCTGTACTGATATACACAATGGCAATACGCACCCGGGAACCGAGCTCAGCAGTCGCCCTTACAACTATACTTATGGAAGATGAGAATTTAATATTCATCGGGAAAATCGGAAAACCAAACCAAGTAAGACCCTTTTTTATCCAATCAGATTTCTCTTTGAGCACATTTGCGAAACCGGAACCGCTTCCAATCTGCTCTGGATCTGTTTAAACTCATCGGCTGCAAGCTTCGTCAAGGAATTATTATCGACAGAGAAATATTTACTACCTTTTGCTTTATTCGGCAAAGGAAAATTCTCAAACACTCGCATTCATCTGCATCAAGATTTTTAGGTTATGATTTTTTGAGGATTTTTTCTAAGCAGTGAACTTTGCTATTATTTAGTTAAGGCGCGCTCCTTCATTTCGAATCAGGTATTTTTGGACAACTTTACCAATATTTTTTAAAGGTAAATGTTGTTTGTAAGTTTGTATGTAGGGGGTTTTTTTGGGGTGGGAAATCAAATAACTTCCCCCGGTCTGAGCGGAGCGGGGGAGAGTGTCAGACTTGTACTGACTAAAACCCACCCATGTTCCTTCCATTGCCCTTTATGTTCCGGGGCCGCGGTATCTCTTTCGAATAACCCGCAACCCCGGATATGTAGGGGTTATATTCTAAACTAATGGTCGGATTACAATAATTAATTCACTAATAGGAAGCGAAATTATTCTGATTTATTTATTTCTAATACCAAGAACTGATTTATCTAAACTCATATCAATTTTCTATTCCGCACCGATACTAATTTTCTATCATACGCGTCATTTAAAACGTTTCGGTGGGTTAATTTTATGTGCATAACGGAAACAAACTCGCTAACAAAAGCTAGTATGTAATAAAATAACGATGTATTTAAATGTATGTGTACTATATTTTATATAATAATAGCAGATTTATTTAAATTTGTTAAACTGCTATTTCGCGATTCCAAAGTCAAATACAACCAACCAATCGACCAATGGGTGGTAAGTAAAATAGTTGCGTTAAAAGAGGGCCTTAAATAAAAAAAAAACGTTGCACTATTTTCTAAAAATAAACCGAAATGTTCAAAAAAACTAAAACAAACCAGTACAAACCAGTAACTGCTTAACAGTAATTTGGATGTAAACAATCATAAGTTAATTGGTTAATCGTCGAAAGACGGCCGTTGTCGTCACGCAAGTAATTAAGCTAATGGCTACAATATAATCGTTCAAAAAACAATTATCTACCACCGACACAAACAAGGCTGGTTGTTGGTTTGACGGTACGGTGGCGCTGCGTGTCGCGGGTTCGATCCCCGCTCGGAACAACTATTTCTATGACCTACAGGTAGTTGTTTCGGGTCTGGCTGTTTGTGTATGTGAGTTTAAATGTTTGTAAACATACCCACGATACAGGAGAAATTCCTAGTGTGGGACAAGGTTTTCTTTTAAAAAGAAAAAAATTGGTATATTATATCATATTTTTGTATTTTCTCGTAACCTTTTGAACGACAGGGCATAAAGCACGTGCGTGCCCTATACACCTATAAACTTATTTGTCACATATTTGTGACGTTAGCGCTCAGTCTGTCACATATTAATCTTTGGAACGCCATTGTTACATATGTAACAATAGCGTTCCAAACATTAATTTATATGAAAAGAAACATTTTCTCTACAGTAGAACTGTTACAAGCCATTGGAACTAGAACAATCAGGCAGCGCAGTTAACAGTATTTTAGTGCGGAAATTCTCAGTATTTAGTACAGCTCTAAAACCTTGTACGAGTCGAGGTTACGTATGCAATGTTAACGGGACGGAAACTTAACAGATCGACTGCAGAAATCCAGACTTGCTGAGTCAATTTGTGAAACCGAACTGGCTGGCGAGGTTCGAATTCTGAATATGTGTATTTTATGCGAGAAATCTGGCGTAGTTTATACTTACGAAGTTCTAAATAGAAGTACCAACTCAAACTCGAAGCATTTATTTCATTTGTTCATTACAGGCACTTCTGAATGACATAAAAAACAATAAAAAAGATGCTGCTACAGTCCCAGTCTGTACTGTAGTTGCCCATTCCAAAGCAAAGATCACTATGGAGAAGAATGGCCAAGAAACTCCATGGATACATTTCACAAAATAATGGTGACATAATTCATGTTGAGATGATGATGAGAGAATGATGTAAAACAACGAGCACATTAAGGGCATCCAGAGTAAAAGCAAAAATAATAATTAATTAATAGATGAATTAAAATATACCGTGGCAGATGACTAAAGTTGAACTCAATAGCTTTGAAAACTCCAAAAACAAAAGTACTGTATTCAAACTAGGCTGATAGTCAAGTTCTTTTTAAATGTCAAAACACAAGAGACAGCTAATTTCCAAAAAGACCACCCTGCGCTTGTTCTGGGATATCACTCAGGCATATATTAACTGGTTCCTTTTTAATGGAACAAATAATCAAGAAAAATACATAAATGCGTTGTAAAATCTGTAGGCAATCAGTAATGTTGGTGAAGCTGACAACCCCGGGTAAGCGGTTTGTTCGAGATACCGCGGCCCCAGAACATAAAGGGCAAAAGAAGGAACATGGATGGATTTTAGTCAGTACAAGTCTTAGACTCCGCCCCGCTCCAGAAGGGAGAAGTTATTTGATTTCCCAAACCAAAAAAAAACCGGCCAAGAGCGAGTCCGGAAAACTCGCTCACCGAAGTTTCCGTACAAACTTGCTACTTATATTATTACTAGCTTTTGCCCACGGCTTCGCTCGCGTTAAATTCGAGGTAACACAGTTCCCCTTTCCTGATTTGCAGGTACCTGCTACCTGTAGTATTTGCCCTTGCGCCTTATTGATTTGTAATAGCAAAGCTAAGTTTTCCCTTTTCTTCCTCTTCCTCTTTCATATCCCACTTTTTTTTAATTTGCCGTTGTCCGCCTCCTGGGTCCCAACTATCTCTGCACCAAAATTCATCAAAATCGGTTTAGCCATTAAGGCGTGAAGAAGTAACAAACAAACAAATAAATAAACAAACTCACTTTCGCTTTTATAATATTAGTAAGGAAAGGATACGGTTTTATATCTTTTGACTACCTAGATTTAGAAGGTTGATTTTTTCACAGCACAGAGGGACTACAGACTTGAGTATAATATATTATGGTCTTAATTTCAACTTGACACCTCCACGTTTTCCCAAGGTAAAGGGTCTTGTCAGACAGAAAGACAACAAAGTGATCTAACAAGGGTTCTGTGTTTTCTTTTTGAACTAACGGAACCCTAAAAAGGAACGCCGTATATGCATTTTAAGTATGTATAGCCTATTTTTATTGCACAGTACTGTAACAGAGAGGGTAATTAACCCTCTCTGTTCCCTCAAACTCTTTCCTTTTAGATCAACATTGATTTTTAAATATTCATATTTCGAATTTCATTCTGCCATTTCATCTTCAACAGTCACTTTTTCACTCATTACATCTTTGGATCTCGGCTAGCAACCACTTTTTCTAGTTATTGTGTTTTTTACTAAATTTTACCTATTTGTGAAAATCAGTTTGTGAAGTTTTTAAACAGTTTTAGTTTTGTTCAGTTTGCGATAAAAACTATATGATATTTTACTTAACCAATGATACACGAAGTGAATTTTCTCCCTTGGTATGTGTAAAATTATTTAGTATTTTTTTCTACCTCTTCAACGTTGTTTTTGTGTTATAGTGTGTCAATTTTGTTATTTTATTGTTAAAGGGTCCTCCCTCGGGAATAAACATATTTTAAAACCTGTAGTGGCTATCATTTGTACACCTCTAACACCTGAAATCTTCAACCTCGCTCGAAGAGCAACGAGCGATTCTTACAGTACTTTTCAACTGAAATATCAACAGCCAAATATTTTTAAAAGCAATATAATCCAATTTGTACAGTGACGGATAAAACATATCAGTATTATCCCATCGGCTTTCCTCCGCGCGGAAATTAAAATCGATTGGCTGTGGTTAAAGTGGACATGACCACTAGCATTATAAAACTGAACAATGTTTTGCTTATTTAAAAAATAACTAGGGTTACGTACTTCTTTTGTTTATTTTTAACCGACTGCAAAAAAGGAGGAGGTTCTCAATTCGTCGGAATATTTTTTTGATTACTCAAAGACGCCTGGACCGTAGTCCCATATCAGTTTTGGGATATATAAAGCTTTCTAGAACTTATTAACTTCACCTGTAACTATGTTAAAAACTTAGAAGCTAAATGAACACTTTCTAGTTTTCAAATGATCTGGAATTTTGCAATCAAGACGGCTGACTAGTTATTTAGAAGAATGAGAAATAGAATGACGTCACTGTATAGCGTTTTTTTTTTTTAAACTATAACAGTTTGTTTTTAATACAACAACAAATTTAATTAACCGGGTTTAAATGAGCCTGGGGAGATCCTTTTTCACGTGGGCAACTAATAACAAAACATAATAAAGACATTTTATTCTCTGACGACATGTTTTGTAATTACTTGAAATAAATCGGTTACATAGTCTCGCGTAAAAAAACAGTACTTCATTAAGAGCGGTGAAGATTCTGGTTTATCAATATTCTTTTACTAGACAATAGACTTGCGTTTATCCGTAATTTGCTTGTTATAAAACGATGATGCGGCATAAAGCTGGTATGTCTAGAAGATGATGATGATCTTCCATATCAAATCCTACTATAATTTTATAAATGCGAATGTTTCTGAGGATGGATGTATGGATGTTTGTTACTCTTTCACGTCAAAACGGCAGAACGGATCCTGATGAAATTTGGCACACAGATAGATTATATTCTGGAATAACACATAGGATACTTTTTTCCGATATCACG
The DNA here is from genome assembly GCA_905475445.1 of Ochropleura plecta. Classification (NCBI taxonomy): domain Eukaryota; kingdom Metazoa; phylum Arthropoda; class Insecta; order Lepidoptera; family Noctuidae; genus Ochropleura; species Ochropleura plecta. The sequence continues at coordinate 16,408,871 of FR997739.1, forward strand.
CGGGCGAAGCCGCGGGCGCCATCTACACTATGAAATATGAAAAACACTGACTCAATCATCAAGAAATCTCACAAGTGTTAGGAAGCTCAAATTCTGAATGAGGGATTCTTTTTAGAACATAGGTTTCATAAATTAACTCCTAAGGGATATAAACCGACTGCCAAAGTGTATATGGGAGTTTTGGGAAGGGAAGTTTGTAGTGTGTTAGTTTTTGCGAATGTTTGTGAGGATAGATATATGGATGTTTGTTACTCTTTCACGTCAAAACGACTGAACGAATCTTGATGAAATTTGGCACATAGATAGATTATAGTCTGGATTAACACATAGGATACTAATTTTTTAATCTTCACGCGAGCTAGTAGACTATTTAACAATCATGTTACGACACTAAGAAGCTGATTAGCGGGCGAAACCTCTGAGCACAGCTAGCAATATTATATGATTCTACTCATCTGCCTAGCCTATTCCCAACTACGTTGGGGTCGGCTTCCAGTCTAACCGCATGCAGCTGAATATCAGTATTTTACATGGAGCGACTGCCTATCTGACCTCCACAACCCAGTTAGTACTGGGTAATGCGATACCCCTTGGTAACACTGGTTGTCAGACTTTCGGAACACTGACTGCCTGTAACGACTGTCAAAGATCTACAAATGACAGCCGGGACCAACAGCTTAACGTGCTTTCCGAGGCACGGAGGAAACTCGGTATGTAACGGGTGGTCACCCATCCACAGACCAACCTAGGCAAGCGCGGCTTAACCTAAAGATCGACCCGAGCGGCTGCTATTATTTAGCTACGAGCTCCTCATTATATGATTCGCCTACTAGTACAATATGCTTAGCTTCCCTCCACAGAGTTACATAACGTGTTAATTCATTCATTAATTACCAACGCCGCCAACGTATATCAATGCCAATTAAACAATGCAATCTAACAACAATTAATACAAGCATTGAATAATGGCCGAACCTAATTGAAGGTAGAAATCATCCTAGATTGGACTTGAATACGGGTGTCAACCTGAAATCACTTGCCGGTTGTTCAAAAGAGATATCATGGCCCCGGAACATAAAAGGCAAAGGAATTAACATGGGTGGGTTTTAGTCAGTACAATTCTGACACTCGCCCCCCCCCCCCGCTCCGGGGGGAAAATAAGCCAATAATCACTTTACCACAGCCCGCCGGCACTGATCTACACTAGCATTATAAAGAGGAATGATTTGTATTTATGTATCTAACGAATTAACTCAAACTCTACTGGACCGAGGACGTCAAAATCGTTCTTTTGACGGCACGGTTGGCGCAGTGGCTGACCGATCGACTGCTGCGCTACGTGTTGCGGGTTCGATTCCCGCACGGAACAAATATTTGTATGATCTGGAGGTTGTTGTTTCGGGTCTGGCTGGCTGGATGTGTATGTGTATGTGTGTTTAAATGTGTGTAAACGCACCCAAGATACAGGAGAAATTCCTAGAGTGGGGGTTTAAAATAAAAACAGTTATACAGCTACACTATACCTGAGTAACATAGACCATATAACAACAAAGAAGCGGCTGAAACCGCGTAGGACAGTTAGTTAAAAAATATAGTAGTGATAGTTTTTTTTTTTGCAGATGGGAAATCATCAAATTATTGGTGGCGAGGGACAAGTAATTTGATGACAGACTTATACTGACTAAAACTTGGGTGGGTTTTAGTCAGCATAAGTCTGTTCCTTCTATTGCCCTTTATGTTCCAGGGCCGCGGTATCTTTTTCGAACAACCCGTAACTCCGGTAGTGATAGCTTACTCGTGTACCCGTCTGACAGGCAAGTCATAGGATTCGAGTTCGAACCCAAGGAATGCACCTCTGATTTCGGATCCACGTGCGTTTTGTTTAATTATCACTTGCTTTGGGGAAGGAAAACATCGATGCCTCAGAGGTATTTTGAGGAGGCATGTAAATCTGATAACACGTGGCACAATTAACTTGTCTTATCTGGTCTACTCTAAGTACGAAATCTTTAGTTTCGGGCGAAGTTTTCTACTCAGTATCACTTACGGCCATGAGATTAGTTAGGTGTCTCTCCCAAAGTGTTTTCAAAACTCATTAATCGGAAAATAATAAATTGGAAGAATTCATTTCGAAGTATCGAACTACTTTCGAACTGGTACGTTTCTTCGTTGATGAACTTAGAGAATAGACCCACAGGTTACCTAACCTTAGTCCTACTAACCACACAAAAAAGAAGTCTATCCAGAAGGTCGGCATTCGAGCCAGTATGTTGGCAACATTGCCAGCTGAACGTATACGTCAGCATACGGCAGCCTAATCTACATAACAGCCATGTAAACCTCGAATCATAATACATAATTCGATATCCGGGACACGAACTTTCATTGATTTATTAACTTAAATTCACCGCAAATGTCCGTCGTAATTTTACTCATTCCCTTATGGTTACATTATTAGACAAAATATCCAATTTCATTTGTAGGATATCCCGAGGGAGATAGAAATGCAGGTCACTGATAAATTGTGATTTAGTAAAAAGTTTCAAATATCGATTTTGTCCGCAAGGCATAGACAAGTGACGATCGCTATCAACTAAACTATCGCGTTTCTTCTTCTCTTTCCAAATTTGTATAGAAATGATTCAAGTATAGGTTTTCGGTAGCTTATGTCAATCCAAAACAGTCTTAAGTTTTCCTTTATCGTTTTATCGCTGGCGCTTATAAATACACTTTGTCAAGGCATCAGGAAAGGGCTCAACTATTTTTCTACCAAGAATCAACATTCGCATTTTTTCGTTTTGAAAGAAACTTCAAATTAACCTTGAACTTTCATTATTATTCTTGGAAACGGTAAATAGCTAAATGACAAAAAATACAAGTCATTATTCGGATCTGTTCGCACTGCCTGCCAATAGCGTAAGAAGCTCTTTAATAAAATTAAATTAATGACTACGATGAGTATAACATGCTAACTTTAATTAACTCACACATAACATTGTATTAACTCTTATATTTATTTATTTTTTCTACCAAGTTTAACTCGCACGCAAATAATAATAAAAGAGTAGTATTCAACATGTGGATAACGTCGTGAGCTACACATATAAACATACTTTTTAAATTTTATTATTATAAAGAAATGTGTGTAACTGTTGGTTTTCCCAAAAACATAAAAATAAATAAATGACGCTATTGAAGACAGTCACGCCATTTAAGTAGAAAAAAATTAAATTAAATTATGAATCCAATTTACAAGGACTTTTTTTTATGGCTAGCTGTATTTTGTTTTTAATTTGGGACTTTACTTACCAGTAAAAATAATCGACTAATTTGTCAAAGCCAAAAAAATGATTTAATAATAAAGATATGTTTTCAGAAAGACATCTGTTACCATGGATTCAATAAAAAAAAAGATGGAAAGGTCCGCTTTGATATTTAATTTAAAGTCTTCGAGTTTTCTACATCAAATTATGGAAATCAGTATCCCTTAGAAGTTACTTTGCGTACGTTACCATATTCTTGGAAGACCTTTTTTGGATTCAAAAATAGAATTTGATATCTTCTTTTCCTAGAATCGAGTAACTAAAAAAAACCGGGCACCCAGGGTTCCGTACAAACTGGCGATATAAACGGTCATATCTTTTGACTATGTAGACTTAGAGGGTAGCTTTTTCATAGCTCCAAGGGACCACAGACTTGAGTATATGGTTTTAACTTGAACTCGATACCTCCACGCATTCCCGAGACAAAGGGTCTTGATAGCGACAGGCAGACGGACCACAAACTGATCCAATAAGGTTTCCATTTCTTCCTTTTGAGGTATTGAACCCCTAAAGACCAGATAGATAGATTCACTAAAAGGAAAAATATTGTACTTATTTTATATTAAAACTAGCTTTGGCCCGCGGCTTCGCTCGCGTTAAATTCGGGGTAACACAGTTCCCCTTGCGCCTTATTGATTTGTAATAGCAACGCAAAGTTTTCCCTTTTCTTCCCTCCTTCTCCCTGACATCCCACTTTAAAAAAAAATAGCCTATGTCCGTCTCCTGGTTTCCAACTATCTCTGTACCAAAATTCATCAAAATCGGTGTAGCCATTAAAGCGTGAAGAGGTAACAAACAAACAAACAAACAAACTCACTTTCGCTTTTATAATATTAGTAAGGATATTAGTAAGGATGGGTCAATTAAGCTTCTATCTTTTAAAATCTTTGTCTTGTTTTCTCAGTTTATTTTTGTGTTGATTCTGGTATTTTGTCTTTTTTTCATCATTCATTTCATAAATAATTTCGGAACCCCCGGGGTGCGAATCTGACTTACTCTTGGTCTTTTATTTTTATTAAATAAACATAACTTTATTTACAAACATTCATGGATTTTATAGTCTAGTTACTCATCTCTTTTGTTGATTGTACTATTGCAGTACAACCACTGGACCTAATACTGTGGACGTGCCCTATCCTGGATGGAGAGGATTTCTCCTTGAAATAGCCATGAGCGCATAGTGACGTTGTATTTTTTAGAATTGAATGTTTTAACACTCGTTTCGACAGTTTCGATTATAAAATACTAGCTAGCTAGATAAGTATACAATGTGTTATTCCGAACTACCTCTGTTCCAAATTTCATCAAGATCCGTTTAGCCGTTTTGACATGAAAGAGTAACAAACATTCATACATCCCCACAAATATTCGCGTTTATAATATTGTTATAAATAAATATATTATAATAAGATAATATTATAAAATAAATAAATATAAAAAATATTTATTTGAAGCGTAGCAGTAGTAGTGAATTATTACAGTACCACGCTTTATTGATTTTATACATATTTTTTATATTTTCTCATTTGTCTTATAAAAAAAGCACATTAAACGTTGAGATAAGATAAAGAGTTGCCGCTAAACGCAAGCCTATAAACGTAATGAATATTAATTATCAATCCGACCAAGTGCAAGTTAGACTACTTCACCTAGGGGTTCCGTATAAACTCGCAACATAAACGGCCATATCTTTTGACTGCGTATACTTAGAGGACTTTTTCACAACTCTAAAAAACCACAGACTTGACAATATGGTTTTAATTTCAACTACCTACCTATATACCTCCACGCGTTCCTGAGATAAAGTCTTGTCAGACAAACAGACGGACGGACAACAAGGTGGTCCTATAAGGGTATGTTCTTTTTAGTTACGGAACTCTAAAAACGATTTGAGCACTCCAACATTTTGCAGTTCATCATTTTGTACTCGCCCTAATTCAACAAGGATTTAGACTGCACGTTACCGACATTAAGTTCTAGAGCCCCAGCGGCACGAAAACCTGCCAGTAAACAAGTATTACCGTTGAGCCCCGCTGGCACAGATTTGTGCCACCAAACCCCGACCGATTTAAAACTGTATTTGTAGTAAAGATAAGTCTTGAACTCAGATTACGCTTCCGATAATAGCCCGCCCGGCGGTGCTTGAGGGATAGTTGACGTAAATAAGGGCGGTCTTTGAGAGGTTAAGTATATCTTAAATCGTTCAAAGCAAAACAACGAAGTCACAAATAAACCCAAAACATACATAACTTTATTGATTTCCGAAAAAGGGAAACAAAAATACAATAGAACCTATTTCTAATTCTCCGACAGTTTTAAGGGAGAATTGAAGAAAAATAGCGTCGAAGTTCCACAGCCGTTTCGCTAGAGTAACTTAGAGTGAACAATAGCGTCAGCATTTGTTACTGTATCACGTAACTTTAACATTTACCTTGACTGGAGTTTCAAAGAGTAATGTTTGTACATAGAATCTGCAAACTTTGTGGAATAAATAGATTTGATAGAACTCGTAAGAGCAAATCTATGTAGAACTAAAAACTGTCTATGCGGTAACCATACTTCGTTCAGTGAAGAATTTAGTTCGATTTGAATTTTGCTCTAAGTATACCTGTGTATAATATACAGGCATTTGTGTATCTGTGTGTTATTTGTGACATCATAGCTCCTGAACAGGTGGACTGATATTGGTCTTTTCTTTTTTAACATGCTTTGAAAAAGCAGGAGGTTCTTAATTCAATCGTTTTTTTTTTGTTTCAAAGGTGTCTTAATTGACAATAATAATTGTCTTAGAAATGTTTATTGAAACAAAAATTTAAAGATCATCATTAGCTCTTCTCTACTTAATGAAAAATATATTGTTTTGAACTGGCAGGGCTTCTATAAAGATATGGGACCACCACGGAAGTATACCCTTTCGAAGAAGAAAATAACTATAACCACAGTTGGCGGAGCAATCGGTGAAAATAAATAAAAAAATACGGTCGAACATTGAAATTGAATTTTTTAAGTCGGTTAAAACAAGAAATATAATAAAAAAGGATAGTGTGTCTTTATAAAACCACGGTAAAAGTGAAACTTTTTTTCAAGTTTTAGACATTTAGACGTCCCTGCTCCGCGGCCGACCGTCACGCGACTTGCAACACACAGACGAAAAAGTTTGAGAAGATGTAATAAAAGTTTCACTTTAAAAACCAAGTAACACAAATGTTACAGTACTTACTGTAACTTTTCTTAACAAAATGTGGAAACTAGTATATGATTAGAAAACCATTGATAACATGCTTTTCATATTAATTTCACACTCATAAAACTCATCGTTTTTCCTTTTCAAACATCGTAAAATTATATTCTCTTCTCAGATCCCCTTTTGACAAGTTCATCGATAAAAACCGTTCATTCATAAATTTCATAAGCTCTGTGTTATCTCCAAGACGTATCTAAATGAGTTGATTTAAATCTTAATTAAGTTTTATAATTCCTTTGGTGTGGAAATAATTTTAAAATGGTGGTGACATTGTTGTAGCTAAACTTTTTGCTGGGGCAGAATAAACTTTGTCTGTTGGCTTTGTTAGGTAGTGATAACTAGCATGCACCGGTACTAGTATTTTTTTTAAATGTTGCCCAACAGTAGGAATTTCTCCTGTATCGTGGGTGCGTTTTCAAACATTTAAACTCACATACCCAACAGCCAGACCCGAAACAACTACCTGTAGGCTATACAAATATATTTATTCCGTGTGGGAATCGAACCCGAGACACGCAGCGCAGCAGTCGACCGCTCAGCCACTGCGCCAACCGTGCCGTCTGCGTCTTTAAAATACGAGAGTATCTTTGTCCGTTGGTCACTTTTCACCGTTGATCGGTTGAATGGATTTCACTGTTCATCACACTAATCTTTACTAATATTATAAAAGCGAAAGTGAGTTTGTTTGTTTCTTACGTCTTCACTCCTAAACGGCTCAACCGATTTTGATGAATTTTGGTACAGAGATAGTTGGGACCCTGAAGGCGAACATGGGCTAATTCATATGTCAATTTTAAAAAGAAAATTGAGATATGAGGGAAAAAGAGGGAAGAAAAGGGAAAACTTAGCATTAGTATTACAATAAACAAGGCGCAAGGGCAAAAACTAAAGGTAGCAGGTACCTGCAAATTAGGAAAAGGGAACTGTGTCACCCCGAATTTAACGCGAGCGAAGCCATGGGCAAAAGCTAGTAGCTCATAATCTGGGTAAGAACTTAATATATATATGACACTTAGTCTGTCAGTATGCGTTCCCGTAGGATTTTTTATTGACCTCGATCAAAACCGTCTAACGTCAGAATCTCAGGGGCGCGTCAGGGCCAATGCCTGCCTGGGCAGTGGGTTAATTCGAAAGGGATACCTTGGCCCCGGAACACAAAGGGCAAACGAAGGAACATTAATGGTCAGTACAAGTCAATACACTCCCTCCCGCTCCGCCCAGAACGGGAAAACTCAGTTGATGATATCCCATCCCATAATTAAACTAACATGTACAGACGCCAGCAGGTCAAGCTACCCGAAACTGTCAATTTTTCCCAATGAACCTTAAACTAATACTTTAGAAATAAAATCGAAAATCTATCAAAGAAATCTGACAGATTATAGTAGCTTGATGTGCAGGCGTCTGTACATGAATAATCATCCACAATTACGGAAAAGTCAGCCTGAGAGTCCCACCGTAAAAAAACGGCTTGCATTCACTTTTTTGAATCAAGCATTTATTTTCCCAAATAAAATCAAGTAAATAGAAGCCAACTGACGCGTTAAAATTCACCTACACGGCCATATTGAAAATCAATTCAAAAGGTTCGTTTGAAACTGCCGTAAACTGGCTGGATCCGGTTTCAAGCAGTTTGAAGCGGTTCGAAGCGGTCACCGTATTACATTGTTCTACTCTCCACAATAAAACTGAAAGGTCTGTAGCACAACTGACCTACAAAATGTGCTGTTCTTGTTCTGTTTCATAAATTGGTACAGTACTCCTATTGTTTGAACAGTACACTAGTATTGTAATATTAATTAAATGGCTTGTGATAAAATCGTATTTTATAGGTGTTGGGTATCGTAATTTACTTGTTGTGAATTATCCATTGTTGTTTACAGCTACAAGCGTTACATTAAATTTATTGGTGTAGCGATTCTTCAAGGTTGCATAAGATTTTAAATAGAAAAAAAAGGAAAGTTTAAAAAAAAAACTCACAAATCAGTTAGTCATTATCACCGCCATTTCTTTTTCCAATCATTTAGGGTCAGCGCAGCATGGCTTCTTTTTTATACTTCTATATACTTACTCTTCATTTTATCAGACATCTTTTTTTGCATCAGATATAACATCCTTCAGAGAGTCCATGGGACTTAAGCTAAAAGGAAAATTCGGATGGCCACTGCTAGATATTATCAAAACATCGACAGAAGTTAGATTTTTGGGATTTATGTGCGTATTGTATAAATCACATGCACAGAACCCACCCATGTTCCTTCCATTGCTCTTTATGTTCCGGGGACGCGGTATCTTTTTCGAACAACACGCAACCCCGGCAGGCGTTGGCCCTGGCAGGCCCTTCTGCTTTGCTGACATCTCTCTGAGGCGCGCGTGGAACACTAACGCGCCGTCGACACGGCCTGTAGTCAATGTGGTCAGTATCCCAAAAAAAAGAGGTACTGACCACACGATAAAGGCGAAGCCTTAAGAAGTAGTAAACATTAAGCAACTTCTGTAAATGACCCATCAAACATTCAGATAAAAATCCTTACACGAATCATCATCTACCTAGCCTTTTCCCAACTATGTTGGGGTCGGCCTCCAGTCTAACCGGATGCAGCTGAATATCAGTATTTTACATGGAGCGACTGCCTATCTGACCTCCACAACCCAGTTAATACTGGGCAATACGATACCCCTTGGTAAGACTGGTTGTCAGACTTTCGGAACACTGACTACCTGTAACGACTGTCAAATATCTATAAATGACAGCCGGGACCAACGGCTTAACGTGCTTTCCGAGGCACGGAGGAAACTCGGTATGTAACGGGTGGTCACCCATCCACAGACCAACCTAGGCAAGCGCGGCTTAACCTAAAGATCGACCCGAGCGGCTGCTATTATTTAGCCACGAGCTCCTCCTTCCTACACGTAAAAACGTCGTAAAAACGTTCCTAAAAATCCTTACACGAATGATATCCATAAATTCGTTGCTGCCTACCAGATTTCATTATCCTTTGTTCGTTGCGAGAGGTAAGTCCTTTAGAAGAGGATTGTACTCCAGTAAGTAAACTGCTATTAATTTGATGAAGCTAATCAAGTGGCGGCTACTGGGGTCAGAACACGCAACCACGCTTTAGTATTTGTTCAAAGGTTGGCACTGTCTAAGAATCTTAGGAATGAGCCATTGTTTTAACCGACTTCAAAAAAAGGAGGAGTTTCTCAATTAAACCGTTTTTTTTAGTATGTTTTGTTACTCGTTTTGTCCGCCGATATTGAAATTCTTTTTATAATCGAAAGAATATACTTCTGAAGAAGTCATATATGAATTATATCTATATTGCTTGGGTAAATTTTGAGTTGTCTTCTGTAATTCAATTCAATCTTTTAGTATAAATACAGACTTTAAAACTATTGTTAGTAACACAACAACTTACAGGAATACAAAAGGCACTAGGTTCTCATATTTCACCTCAGGGCAGGAAAACAGAACTTCCACTGACACTCATAAAGACTCCTGCGCGGAGACAACCCACCCCATCCAGGTAACCGATAGAGAGATAGGTACCTCTCTAATCGATCATCAGACGAACGAAATGCCTCAACACAGGGGCACGTACATCTTCAGCTATAGTCTTCAGGATACTGCTACCCTACCATGACGTCTTAAAGCAGAACTTATTTCACTGAGGGAAAGAGACAGTGCTATACAGGGTGTCTAGCACCATCTCTTTCTCTCAGTGGAATAAATTCTGCTTTAAGACGTCATGGTAGGGTAGCTGTTGTGACAAATATACCTACATATTGTTTCCCATTATTTTTCTAGACGTGCTAATATATCTTAGTAACATGACAAATGAATACTAGATAAGAATTTGTGTGTGTAAAAACCGGAAAATTTTACTTTCGAAAGTCGGTAGCAAAAAAATCTATGAATCAAACAAAAGTCACCGATTTATATTTAAGTATTGTATTTTGGTGTTTTTTTGAAAGACGGTTTTTTTTTTAATTCTTTTGTGAGCAACGGAGAAAAACCTTTGGAATGATACGTCTCGGACATGTGAATAAAATGATCGAAGCATTTTGTTTATGGTAATTGTGGACATTATGGTTTAAAAAAAAAATACTACTATGATGCCTCCAAGAGACTAGCTGCGTTGTCAGGTTTTCGCCAGTTACGTTTTTATTTCCTGATAAATAAACTCAATAACACTTTGGCCGACCCGGTATTCGTATCCACAACCGCTCGCCTAACAATTCCAATAAATCAATAATAATTCGACATTGATGACGACACGGTTGGCGCAGTGGCTGAGCGATTGACTGCCGCGCTGCGGGTCGCAGGTTCGATTCCCGCACGGAACAAATATTTGTATGGCCTACAGATAGTTGTTCCGGGTCTGGCTGTTTGTGTAACAAAAATTCGCATTTCACACGGGAAACACTATATATCTATAAGTCTACATTTTACAGCAAAGAAAAACTTAAAACTTGGAACCTTTAAAACTTTCATTGTAATTCTTCAAGATTTGTAGAGGAAGAAAGAAAAAGGGATAAAAGAAAATGCAGCAGCAATTTATCTTTCCACCTAAGTTGTTATTTAACTCGACAAGGCGTTTCAGATTACGAATTATGTTTTGCCTGGAGAATAGCTTGTTGCTTTCCTACAGACTAGGTAATAACAAAGGAAAATAAATATGTAATACCGGAGGAAAGTAATGAAAATCCAACTTGCAGCAACAATTAAACAACTTTAGTATGACATCCAATAAATTTTACTAAACAGTTTTCAGTTTTTTATTTGAAAAGGGTTACGCCATGATCACGGATAAACGGTTTATGTGTCATGGCGCGTGTGACAGCGCCGAAATATCGGAAACTTAAAATAAATAGTAAACATGGTAATGAAAAGAAGAATGCAGCGCACTAATATAATTATTTTTAACACCTATTGTGAACGATATAACTGCATTATGACAAATAAAATGATTTAATTTGAAATCCTTTTTCAAATGTTATAAATAATGTAAGCGACCATGTCGGTTTAAAAACTTAGTTCTAAATTCGTTCCCAACAAATGGCGAAAAAGATCTTTGTTTGCTGCAACATTTATTCTGCTTGTATAATTCACAACCGGTTTCTATGTCCATTGATCATCATTGTAATCTGGTCCCTTCAGAGTTCGTCGTGTCTATTACCGTATGTCATATTATGTGCGCCAATCCTTACTTCCTTACTTATTATTTATTTTTTATTAAAAGCGAAAGTGAGTTTGTTTGTTTGTTACCTCTTCACGCTGTAATGGCTAAACCGATTTTGATGAATTTAGGTACAGAGATAGTTGGGAACCAGGAGACGGACATAGGCTAATCTTTATTAAAATAAAGAAGGATATGAGGGAGAACGAGGGAAGAAAAGGGAAAACTTAGCGTTGCTATTACAAATCAATCAGGCGCAAGAGCAAAAACTGCAGGTCTGCCTTGGTGTGTTATACCGAATTTAACGCGAGCGAAGCCGCGGGCGAAAGCTAGTTTAGTATAAGTCTTAGAGTAGATATTTAAACTTACTTAGACTACTATTATTATGCGGCCCATATTTAGGGTTCCGTACCTCAAATGGAAAATACGGAACCTCTAAAGGTTCAGTTTGTTGTTCGTCTGTCGGTCTGTGTTTCTGTCTGTCATGGCTACTTGCAAGCTTTGCTTCTCAGAAGTCTTTAAAAGAAGAAAAACTTGAAATATTTTTTTATTTAAACAGGGAACAAACTATGATTTTGTACATAACTCTCCATTCACACTATTCCATGGTCTCAAACCTAAACTAAAAGGCTCAGATTAACAACCCAGTTGTATCAAACAAAAGCTCTAAAATAACATTGTCACCATTCAATTTGTCTCGTGTATTTGTTCCGCTCCAATCCTTTGGTAGGCGACAAAAACTTTATAAAGTTAGGTTATTGGAACGATATTGTGTTGATCTGAAATTGAAAATAAACGGTACTTTTCTCGGATTGTTTTTCTTTCTTTTATTGATATTGGATCTTAATCTAGTTGGATGTTCCAATAAGATATCGTCTTCTTGTCTATTGAAAATGTTTGTGGTTTATATTAAGACTGCTTCGTCGACTTAGCGACTGCTAAGCATGTGATCTAGGTCGATTCTAAGGTCCGGTAAATAGTTATTGGGTCGCGATTTTTTTAGTAGCATCTACAGAGTCTAGAACAGTGTCTAGATAATGAAGACGTAGTGTAAATTTAGGTACACCCTGCCAAATCCTTCGTGGTGTTATCAAGTTCAAAGATTGTTTGTTCTGCACGGTTTAAGCTACACTCATCTGTCTGCGGTTTATGTTTAGAGACGGTACGAATCTTGGCAGACTGTGATGAATGTTGGTGTGTCAGTCTCGGCTGTCACAGATTAATACGAACACTCAGACACTTGTAAATGGGATTTATAGTTTTTGTTATCAAAGTTACATTTGTCATCAACTTGGATCATCTAATTATTAGTTCTATCGACACAAAATATTTTCGTTCTCAGTTAAAAAAATAATGTCAAAATGTATCTAAAATAAGGTTTATTTTAAATTTGATTATCAATAAAATCGTAATTAATTTCTTAGTTAAAAACTTATTCCTCAAAATAATATGTTTAACCCCTTTTTTTTTTTTTTTTTTTTTTCGGGTGGGAAATCATCCTATGACTTCCCCCGCTCTGGGTGGAGCGGGGGGGCATGTCAGACTTGTACTGACTAAAACCCACCCATGTTCCTTCTATTCAAAATCAAAATCAAAATCAAAATGTTTTTATTTTACATAGGCCTACATGGGCACTTATAAAACGTCGAGAAAAGATGCACGGTTCGGGTTGGTCGTTTCCTATGGAGAAGAACCGGCAAGAAACTCCATGGTTACTCTTTTAAAATCATTTAGTTTTACAATGTTGTTGTTGTTACAGCGTTAGCACTTAAGTATGAGAGGACAGCGTAGGCCCGACAATAAGTCATTGCTTACTTTACAAAAAGTAAAATAAAATAATACGTTAACAAAAGTTAACAAGCGTCTAAGAATCTACAAGGCCAACCATGTCCACTCATTCACAACTAATAGGTAGAAAAGAATCTATACAAAAGTAAAAAAATAAATAAAAAAAATATTGCAAAAACAAAATAATAACTAAAAGACGAGTCACACAGATGTTGCTATCAGTACTGTAACTATTCAGAACAAGGGTGATATAAATATGTGATTTGACAACTATTGAAAAAAAAAAAAAACAAAATGATTAAAGAGATCACACAAATAAATAAGATTGAGAATAGTTAGAGACATCCACAAATTTGTGCTGATTATAGCTACCAGGGAAGCCGCATGCGCAGAAGGAACTATAGCCAAACTTCTTTATCTTCAACGTAGTCCTTGATTTTGTAATATGCGTTTTTAATAAGGACACGTTTTATGTAGTTTTTGAACTTTCCATCTGTCAGTTCTATAACTGATTTTGGCAACTTGTTATAAAAGCGTATACTGTTTATTAGAAATGACTTGCTAGTTTTTGTTAATCTAAATTTAGGAATTACAATTTCGTGTTTACTGCGAGTATTAATATTGTGGTAGTCGCTCCTAATTTTGAAAAACCCCCGATTTTTACGGACATACAATAAACATTCTAAGATATAAAGTGAGGGCAGAGTCAGTATATCGATCTCTTTAAATTTTTCTCTGAGGGACTCGCGAGGACCCATTTTATAGATCGCGCGGACTGCCCTCTTTTGTAATATAAAAACTGAATCGACGTCTGCTGCTGATCCCCACAGGAGAACGCCATAGGACATAATACTGTGAAAGTAAGCATAGTATACTAACCTAGCTGTATCTACATCAGTTAACTGCCTTATTTTCCTTACTGCATATGCAGCTGAGCTGAGCCTACCCGAAAGAGTTCTTATGTGCGCGCCCCATTGCAGTTTAGAATCAATAGTCATCCCCAAGAATACAGTTTCTGCTATAACATCAAGATTTTTGCCGTCAAGATTTAAATTTAGATCACGTTGTGGTACATTTGGTAAGGCAAACTTTAGACATTTGGTTTTGTTCGCATTCAGTAAGAGATTGTTAGCTGCGAACCATTTCGATAGAACGGTTAGACTTTTGTTAACATTAACAACATCCGGATTTTTTCTATTTATTTTAAAAATTAGCGAAGTGTCGTCAGCAAATAAAATTATATCCGATAGTTTGGCCATCATATAAGGAAGATCATTTATATAAACAAGAAACAGGAAGGGACCGAGAATAGAACCTTGGGGCACGCCCATCTTGACTAGAGACCCAGAGGACGTCGCCCCATTAACATTTACTTTTTGCTGCCTGTTTGATAAATATGATAAAACAAGATCAGCAGCTCGTCCACGAATTCCGTAGTGGTGTAATTTACAGAGCAGTGTGTTGTGGTCGACGCAGTCGAACGCTTTTGAGAGATCACAGAAAATGCCAATGGCATCCTGGGACTGCTCCCAGGATTCCAAAATGTGACTGATGAGTTTTACTCCCGCGTCCGTTGTCGACCTGCCCTTCGTGAAGCCAAACTGTTGACTATGCAGAATCCCGTTTAAGTTAAAGTGTGACAGCATCTGGTCCAGCATGATTTTTTCATAGATTTTACTTAATGCTGGAAGCACAGATATAGGTCTATAGTTAGAGGGATCACTCTTGCAACCCGATTTGAAAATTGGTACTACTTTACTATATTTCATTAAGTCAGGAAACTTGCCGCTATCCAAACACTGATTGAATATGCCTGTTAAGACAGGAGCAATTGAGTCAATAATATTAGCAAGAACCTTGACGGATATCCCCCATAAGTCTTCAGTATTTTTTATGTTTAGACTTTTAAATGCATTTTTAATTGTAGCAATACATATTGGATTAAAATTAAAGTTAGGTATATCCTTAGTAAAGTTTTCCTTAAGAAGAGTTTCGGCTAATTTAGAGGAAGAGGGGAGAGATTTCGTAACCTCTAACGGAATGTTAGTAAAGAAATTTTCTAGTGTCTCAGCGACTTCTAGCTTATCAGAAATAGTTTTATTATCTATTTTCAAGGACCATTCATTCTGATCTCGTTGTGTCTTTCCAGTTTCTCTGTTTATAACCTGCCAAACAGTTTTTATTTTATTATTAGAAACACTAATTTTATTACTTATTACTTGAGACTTTGCTTGAGCGCAGACTCTTTTGAATATTTTTGAATAGTTCCTAACATAAGCGTGAAAAGATTGGTCCAAAGTCAAAGATTTTTCGTGATATAAATTATATAAAATATCTCTGCTTTTTCTTATTCCCGCGGTGGCCCATTCACTAAATTTAGACTTAGATTTTACTTCAACATTTTTTACAGGACACGTTTTATTGAATTCTTGGCAGACTGTAGAAAATAATGTGCCCTTTACGTTCCGGGGCCGCGGTATCTCTTTCGAACAACCCGCAACCCCGGCAGGCGGAGGCTCTGGCAAGCCCCTCTGCTTTGCGGACTCTCTTTGAGGCGCGCGTGAAACACGAACGCGCCGTCGACACGGCCTGTCGTCAATCGACGGACGGACGGTGAGCTACCCATTGCTCACCGTCCACAGGCCCGCATCTACGGTGGCCGGAAGTCGTCTCGCGGCGCCCGGCGCCCTGGGCGTCTCCCGCGGCGGCTGGGTTGGGCAGATGTACTCTCCCTCAAACGCCCGGCCACCTCCTTCGCTAGCATTGCTGCTTCGCAGAAGGTGGTGACCGCTTCCCATTCCCTCTCGCTCCGGACCATGGCCTGAACCAGGGCCGGACGCGAGAGATCGCCGCCGCCGATCGCCTCCACGAGGGCACGGCGGTGCTCCGCCCAAGCTGGGCAGACCGCCACTGTGTGCTCCACCGTGTCCTCCGGGCGATCGTCACAATGGTGACACCCGGGCGCTTCCTCCCGCCCGATGATGTGCAGGAACCTCCCGAAGCTTCCGTGTCCGGTGAGGACCTGCGTCAGGCGGTAGGTAAGGACGCCATGACGCCTCTCCAGCCACTCCTCAAAGAGGGGACTTACCGCCGCTATTGTGGCGTGCCCTGCACGGGGTTGCGACAGTCGCTCTCTCCATGCCACCATGAGATCGCACCGGAGGTCCGCCCGCCGAGCGGCAACTTGCCGCGGCAGCGGGTTTTCCCCCCGGTGTAGTGCCTCCGCGCGCCACTCAAACAGGCGCGCGAGGACTATCGCCTCCAGATCCCACGGTGGCAGTCCGGCAAGGAGGCTTGCTGCTTCGCCGGAGATCGTGCGGTAGCCCCGGATGAGCCGTATGGCCACCACCTTTTGGGGCGCGTTCAGGTAGTGGGCGGCGCGCCGCCCTAAAGAACGCGCCCATACCGGGGCCCCGTAAAGGGCCAACCCCCCCTTAATTATAGCATTGTACTCAGAATGGTGTTACTCGTCGAATAAATCAATTACCGTCTCCAGAGTGTGACTTGTTTTTATTTGTTGGGGGACTGTGGACACCCTGACACCGACAGGTTAGGTTCCAAGGGAATGAAGGGTCATAGTTAGATCTACCAATAGTTTAATGCTAAACAATAACTTCTAGAACCTTCTTAAATCTTTCAGAACTCCGACCCTTTTATATCAGGTAAAATCTGATTTGAAAATCCAGGATTTTTTTTCCTTTGTGAAGATCTACGATTTGGCATAAACGACTTTCTCCTTGACTGTTTAAAAGTAAGTAGAAACGGTAAAGTTGGAATAGTTTGAGTGAGAAATGCTTTCTGCATTTGAATAAAATAAAAGTCAGACTCAATCAAGCTAGAAAAGATGGTACAAATTAAAAAAAAAAACAGGAAAAATAATATTCGTTTTAAACAATTCGAAATAGTTATTTGTTAAATAAGCGAGCAAAGTATTTTTTTTATTTCGAGCGTTATTTTTGTACCCCGAGCAAGCGAAGGATTCTATAGTTAAATCAAGAGCATAGCGAGAGATTCTAAAGTAGAATCCTGAGCAATTGCGAGGGATTCAGAGACACGAAATGCAAATTGTTTTGCTCTCGTGAAATACACATAACTTTTCACTTCAGCAGCGATAACACATATTACTCTGAACTCATCACGCAACAGATTGTATTCACGTTCTACAACAAACAGAGTCATTATTCAATTTTGTGTGGTTAGTGCCTAACCACAATTGAATGAATTACGTTTATAAGCGCGTTCTGAAACCTTTGATATTTTATTTTATATATAATATTTTTGGAACTAGGAAACTTCATTTTCGGGTTTAATGACAGTTTTATCTGCTGCAATAAATAGTTATTCTCGTTTTAACACAATAAAAAATTTAAAACTCAATAATTTACAAAAAAAAACCTATTTTTTTCTATACCTTTAAATTTTAGGTTAATACGCGTTTCCGTACGTAACAATGCGCGGCTCTCTAGATTAAAAAAAAAAGTTATTTTAATTCTCGCAGTTAGCAAAATCACATGTGCTGTGGTGAAAAAGTGTGTGTGTCAGCTCCGACGCACGACTGGAGTTTACTCCTTAAGTACAAAAAAAAATTATTATAAAAAATTAAAAATATCACTGACGGACGGCAAATTTCATAAAGCGCCATCTAGTAATATTCAACTGTACGTCTCGTTACGTTTTTGGTGCGTGTGCACTAAAAACGTAACGAGGTCATTCATCAGTAGATTTTACACCTCACATTTTTCTCATACCGGGCGCCTTATTATGAAAATCGATTCTTAAGGAGTAAACTCCAAAACGGTTTTTTTCCCTAACATTTCTCGTTTCGTAAAAAAAACCTTACACATATATAGATAAAGCTCGGCCGTCGGTAGCAATTCCGTAAATATTTACCTTAAAATGTCACAAAAGAGGAATTTTCATAATATAAACTGGATTATGAATTACTTTATCTCATGTCGTACATTCTGCCGTGAGATGTTTGTAGCAAATGGCTAGGCATGGGCTACTCGTTTCTCCCTTACATTTTATGGGCCAGTATTTGAAGAAACGATATCACGTATGATAGGGAAAAAATGCTTTGAATTCGAAGTTGGAGGATAAAATTTTATGACAGCAAAGTATGTTATGATCGGGAAATATATAGAATGACAAAATAACTGGGGGACAAATCTACTTAACCAGGTAGCGACCACAAATACGTGTAAACAACTTTTACCACAATTTTGTAGCTATTAATATATAGTGTACTAGCTTTTGCCCGCGGCTTCGCTCGCGTTAAATTCGGGGTAACACAGTTCCTCTTGCGCCTTATTGATTTGTAATAGCAACGCTAAGTTTTCCCTTTTCTTCCCTCTTTCTCCCTCACATCCCACTTTTTTAAAATAAAAGTTAGCCTATGTCCGTCTCCTGGTTCCCAACTATCTCTGTACCAAAATTCATCAAAATCGGTGTAGCCATTAAAGCGTGAAGAGGTAACAAACAAACAAACAAACAAACAAACAAACAAACTCACTTTCGCTTTTATAATATTAGTAAGGATATAGTGTGCAGAAGTACCCTTAACGAAGCCAAAAGGCACTACTACTTTTTTGAAGTCGGTTAAAAATATCGCAATGATCCCCATCATTAATTTAAAAAAGTTCGCAATTCGACCGTTATTTTTTTTGTATGTCTTTACGCGATTTCTCCGTCAATTGTGAGTCAATTTTTCATCCGCAAAAAAGGGGTCATCCTTAGGTGTCTAACTTTTTAACATTAACTAGGTACAACAATTGTATTCGTCCAAAAACACATTATTTCTGCCACATCGGCAATAAAAACAAAAAGTTTTATGTTAAAAACTTGGCGGAGGGTAACAATTTGTCCCTAACACGGCCGTGTGTAAGTGACAAGTTCGCTCATTGCCCTTATTGCTATCAATTGCGTCATTTAACTGGCGTATATCGTTATGTCAAAAACATGTAGTTTACCTCCTTTGTCCTGGGGCCTTAAGTCTGCTATTACAATAGTGTCAGAATGGTCGATCACTGATCGCATAATGGTTGATTTTGACATCTACTACATACTAAACTTGTCAAAATCAACCATTATGCGATCAGTGATCGACCATTCTGACACCATTGTAATAGCAGACTAAGGCCCCTGATTGCAAGCACGACTGCTGAGAATGTGGTCCTAGGTTCGATTCGCAGCCATGGATTCTGGATTTGTGCCTGGTTGATGACAATAGGTTCAGCCCCTATTACATGAGATTTAAAGATAAATGGCGGAATGTGGGTGTACGAGTATACTATTAGGTGACCCCCAAACACAAACTAGCCGTTTGAAACCGCTCCAAGTAGATGGTACAAACAAAGGGGTCTGCCACGGCCACCACCTGCAGGGGTTGCGTGTCTTTTGAAATAAATACCGCGGCCTCGGAACGTAAAGGGCAATAGAAGGAACATGGGTGGGTTTTAGTCAGTACAAGTCTGACACTCCCCCCCCTCCCCGCTCCGCCCAGAGCAGGTGAAACTATTTGATGGTTTCCATCCATAAAAAAACAAAAGTGTAAGGTATTAGTTTTCACTTAACTTTATTTATTCAATGTAAAAGTAGTTCAAGTAGAATTTCTAAACAGCTTAGCTAATGGATATTGAGTACTTAAACGGACAAAAAAAAGTTTTTACTAATTTATTCAGTTTACTAAATTCTTGACCTTTCATAAACTTAAGTAATACAAAAACCATGAATTAATAATTGGTTATTTCTTTAAAAACAATGATTGAGACGCGATCCTTAATTTTTAATAAAGTAATAATTTTGGACTACAATATGAAATAGTACTGGAAGTAAAATTTTATTTGTTTAATAACATAGGTGTTTTTTGTTTAAAAAAGAAAACGTTGGCCCACACTAGAATTTTCTACTGTATCGTGGGTGCGTTTACAAACATTTAAACTCACAGACTCAAACAGCTAGACCCGAAACAACTATCTGTAGGCCATACAAATATTTTTGTTCAGTGCGGGCATTGAACCCGCGACATGAGGCGCGGCAGTCGTTCTCTCAGCCACTACGCCAACCGTGTAGTCATTAAAATCAAAATATTTTATTTCCCATGCACACGTAGGTTGCACTTATAAAACAAGTGAAGATAAAGTGCATTTTTCGGATTGGCCGTTTCCTATTGAGTAGAACCGTCAAAAAACTCTACCTTTAGCAATTAAAAAAACTTTTCAATTTTTTTATAAAAAATATTATTTTCTGTAGAGATATGCCTTTAGCCAGCCGTGGGACAATACGTGTGGCACTCGGGGACTGCCGCGGTAAAGCTATTGCATAGCATTTTTTATCAACTTATGCAATAAATAAAAACAATATAAATAAAATATTAGCGTCAGGTTTTTTTTTCGTTACGGAATTTCTGGATTCGGTCCCCGCACTCAAGGCCCGCGATAGAAGCTATGCAATAGCTTAAAAAAAATATTCTTAATAAAAGATCACCTAGCTGACCATCTAAAAAAGGTTCAAATTCGCACCAAATAACAGGAAACCATTACAAATGTATGCGATCGGACTTCTAATCCACCCCAGCAAATTGGGCTATAAAAACTATTGAGTCGACAACCTCCATTTAACGCAGGTACCCAAAGGTCAACGGGTCTAATCTGCCCACTATCTGTTATCGGTTACTGTCATGGCCGATTCTATAAAAAGAAAACCGAATGTTATAGCTATCCAAAAAATAGGATAGTTATTGGAAAAGTTTTGTGGGGTCAGGAATATTGTATATATGATAGTGGGAAAGTTTACTTGTATTTTTCTTTTGCGACAGCGCCAGGTTTTTGAAAGGCTTTTTTTTTTTTTTTTTTCGGGTGGGAAATCATCTAATGACTTTCCCCGCTCTGGGCGGAGCGGGGGGGCATGTCAGATTTGTACTGACTAAAACCCACCCATGTTCCTTCTATTGCCCTTTACGTTCCGGGGCCGCGGTATCTCTTTCGAACAACCCGCAACCCCGAGGTTTTTGAAAGGCTAAGGGGGTATTAATACGGGGAGTAAATTGAATTTATAAAGTTGGGTTTTTGTTCAAAATTAACAGTTATTCCAACATTTCGATGTAGACATACTGTTTGTTCAAATTTCGAATTACTCAGCCGGTGAATATATAAATTTTCTGCATGACTGTAGATTCTGTATAACATTGCTTCTTTGAAACAAACTCATAAAAGTTATACCGAAAAGTTGTTACAAACAAAATATTCTGTAAACATTCAATAACTCCTACATACTAAACAAGTTCTTACCTTTTTGTTCTTCAAAAGTTTGAAAGTCAAAGCGACGATTTCGAAGTTTTCGACTTACAGATCATGATTTGACAACTCATTGTCACAATGACGTGACACGGGTTCCAATTACGAATTCGATGGCGTATCTACGTCTTGTCATCTAAACACCATAATTAAAGGACTTATTCTAAGAGTCGCTACAATCTTCTAAATTGTCATTGTCAATTTAGGATCCACTTCTTGATATTATTATTTACTAGCTTTTGCCCGCGGCTTCCCTCGCGTTTAACTATGGGTAACACATTTCCCATTTCCTGATTTACAGGTACCTGATACCTGTAGTTTTTGCCCTTGCGCCTTATTTATTGTAATAGCAAAGCTAAGTTTTCCCTTATCTTCTCTCTTGCTCAGTCATTTCTCACTTTAAAAAAAAAAAAGCTTGTTTCCCAACAATCTCTGAACCAAAATTCATCAAAATCGCTTAGCCATTTAGGCGTGAAGACGTAACAAAACAACATACTAACAAACTCACTTTCGCTTTTATAATATTCGGATCATAGCCGGAGGTTATTTTTTTTTAGAATAATGAGTTAAGTCAAGCCTACTGTTACAGTACGATATCTTCGTGCTGTATCTACAATCTACATCGCAATCTTATGTTCTTTATCGCACGTTCAATATCTATTAAATGTTTCTACTATCTGTTATCAACACGAAGTCGTTAGTATATAAGATGCACCTTTGGATAATTATAACCAGACTATACTACATCTTTTGTCTCATTTATACCTAGTCATATACTGCCAAGGAGTTTGGCAAATTGGTGACCCCGACGAACGAATACGCAGCAAGAAACATGGCACAATCACCGTGCAAGGCGAACATAAATCAGCAAGGAACACTTGAAGTAGCTGCTGGCACCTCGGTTTTATCCCGCATTCCGGAATTTTGGAAAGACCAACCAAGATTATGGTTCACGCAACTAGAAGCCATATTAGCACCACAGAAGCAAGGAGACGAATACAAATACTGTACAGTAATAGCAAAGTTATCCAAGGAAGAAATACTACAAGTTAGTGACCTAATCACTTCACCACCGACTACAGATAAATACAAAAACATCAAGGAACGTTTAATTGATTGTTACGAAGAAACAGAACAGCGACAGTTTCAAAAATTAATATCAGAGACAGAACTCGGTGATCAAAAACCTTCGCAGTTATTACGTCAAATGCGGGTCCTCGGGAGAGGAAAAATCAGTGACGAAACAATTAAACTACTATGGTTCAGGCTTTTACCAACATCAGTTACTACGGTTCTAGCAGTTACGGAAGACATGGAAATTGACAAACTGAGCCAAATTGCAGACAAAATAATAATGAATTCAAAAGTAACCGAAATATCAGCTGTTAGCAACGACACTTCAAACGACAACAATACAGCATGCATTTTAACCCAGCTAGCAAAATTACAGATAGATATTGACGCAATTCAGCAAGGTCAATATGGCTATCGACCCAACACGCACAATCATTTCAAGAAACGTCAACAATTCCCGATTATGAAGCCGAGAACAAACTATAGAGGAGCAAATCGATTTTGTTACTACCACGAAAGATTCGGAAAATATGCAAGGAACTGCATTAAACCATGCGGTTGGAAACCAATGACTTACGTACGGAACCAGGGAAACGAATAAGAGCACAGACAACGGCGAAACTCTGTGCAATCCACCCATCCAATCGCCTCACCATTACCGACCGAAAAAGTGGTATGAAGTTTTTGATTGACACGGGCGCAAATATCTCAGTCATTAGCAAGCAACAGAGATATTCAATTTTAAAAAATGAACAATACACACTATACGCTGCAAATGGGACTAAAATTAGGACTTACGGCGAGAAGACGCTTACCTTGAATTTAGGACTACAACGATGTTATAAATGGAATTTTATAATCGCCGATGTTACACAACCAATAATTGGAGCAGATTTTCTAGAGCACTATAAACTATTTGTCGACATAGCAGGTCGC
This sequence comes from Ochropleura plecta, assembly GCA_905475445.1. Taxonomy (NCBI): domain Eukaryota; kingdom Metazoa; phylum Arthropoda; class Insecta; order Lepidoptera; family Noctuidae; genus Ochropleura; species Ochropleura plecta. Next base: position 16,432,710 of record FR997739.1, read on the forward strand.
AAACTTATCGACAAAGTTACAGAGCTGACAACGCATGTAACTTCAGAAAAAGCGACACAACAAACAATTCGTACTATCGCAGTGGGAACGAATCCACGTATTACGCAACTTTTAAACAAATACGAAGACATCACGAAAGGGTCCTCTCTACGCAATGCGCCCAAACATAAGATTGAACACCACATTATCACTACAGGACCACCCGTCGCAGCTCGGGCAAGACCATTACCTCCAGAAAAATACGACATAGCCAAAAAGGAATTTCAAAATATGATAGAACTCGGAATTTGCCGACCGTCAGATAGCCCATGGGCAAGCCCATTACATATGGTAAAAAAGAAAAATGGCGAATGGAGACCGTGCGGAGACTATCGAATGCTCAATAGCACGACAGTGCCGGACAAATACCCACTACCAAGATTAACTGACTTTACATACATATTAGAAAATAAGAAGATACTAAGCAAGATAGATATACGCAAAGCATACCACTGTATTCCTGTTAAAGATATAGAGAAAACAGCCATCATCACACCTTTCGGACTTTTTGAGTACTTAAGAATGCCTTTCGGATTACGCAATGCGGCACAAACATTTCAACGATTCATGGATTCCTTATTTAGAGATTTAAACTTCGTATTTATATTTGTAGACGATTGTCTCGTCGCATCGGACAACGAAGATATGCATTATCAGCATTTAGAAACGGTTTTCAAACGTTTACACGAGAATGGAATAACCATTAATCTTGAAAAATGCGAATTTCTCAGAAGGGAAATAGATTTCTTAGGTTATCATATAACGAGCCAAGGAATACAACCTACCGAAGAAAATTACAAAGCAATCATGGAATTTCCCAAACCGAAAACAATTCAAGAATTAAGAAGATTTTTGGGCATGGTCAATTTCTACAGAAGTAATATTCCACGCGCAGCGGAAAATCAAAGAATTTTAAACGAATATCTACATGGTTCAAAAAAGAACGATAATTCACCTGTTCCTTGGACAACGGAAGCAGACAAAGCTTACGAAAAATGCAAGGAAAGCATGAAAAACGCAGTATTAACAGCGCATCCTTCCCGCAACGCATCACTAGCGCTCATGACCGACGCTAGTGCTACTTGCGTTGGTGGAGTTTTACAACAAAAATCCGGACGCAATTGGGAACCATTAGGATTTTTTTCACAAAAATTAAGCGAAACTCAACAAAAATATTCTACGTTTGACAGAGAGCTGTTAGGAATATACATGGCCGTCAAACATTTTCACAGATTAATCGAGGGAAGAGAATTTACAATATTTACGGATCACCGACCTTTGACATACGCATTCTCCCAAAAACCATCATCAAACGATACACCGCGACGGGTCCGGCAGTTAGATTTCATTTCACAATACAGTACCAACATCCAACACATAAACGGACGTGACAATATTACCGCCGATGCCTTATCTCGAATAGAGGAAATATACGTGCCATCACCTATCGATTACGCTGAATTGGAAAAATGTCAATCAACAGATAATGAACTAAGTAAATTACATGACAATAAAAGATTAAAATTCAAAAACATTACGCTTCCGGGTTCCACAATAAACATCACCTGCGACACGTCTACTGGAAAAAGCCGCCCCTACTTACCAAAGCATTTTCGCAAACAAATTTTCGATACCATTCATGGTATGAGCCATCCAGGAAAAAGAACTACGAGAAAAATGATAACCCAAAGGTATTTATGGCTGTATATGAACAAAGATATCAATAATTGGTGTAGATCATGTATAGCCTGCCAAAAATCAAAAATACAACGACATACGATATCACCTCCTGGTACATTTATGACAGCGCAACGTTTTGAACATTTACATATTGACATCGTCGGACCACTTCCGATTTCACAAGGGAAGAGATATTTAATCACAATCATAGATCGTTGTACGTCATGGCCCGAAGTATTTCCGGTAGAAGATATAACTGCAGAAACAGTAGCCAAGACACTTTTCGAAGGATGGATTACTCGTTTTGGATGTCCATTGCGCATTACTACGGATCAAGGCCGACAGTTTGAATCAAGAATATTTGAGTCACTCTCACAATTTTTGGGAATACATAAAATTAGGACAACACCTTATCATCCGCAATCCAATGGAATGATAGAGAGATTTCATAGAACTTTAAAGGTAGCGTTAATGACAAGAGAATCCAACGAAAATTGGTTAAAAGAAATCCCAACAGTTTTACTCGGGTTGCGGAGTAGCTTGCGAGAAGACACAGGTTATAGTTCAGCAGAGATGACATATGGAACGCCAATACGACTCCCTGGAGGATTTTTTGAGTCATCAGCAGCACAGTTATCAACGTACGAAGAATTTGTAAAACAAATTCAAAAGGACATCACACAAATGACATCGATTCCGAAAAGAAAAAACCATAACCAAGCTATATTTGTGCATCCCGAACTCAAAGAATGCTCACACGTATTTGTTCGGTGTGATAGAATGAAGAAAGCCCTGACACCGCCGTATGAAGGACCCTACCCAGTAATTAGTAAAACAGATAAAACATTTTGCATTAGAATTAGGGATAAAGAGACAGTGATATCAATTGACAGATTGAAACCAGCATTCATGATCAATGACGAATCAAACTACGTGCCAGATTCAAAGGATTGCGACAGTCATTCACACACGTACACTACACGATCGGGACGTAAAGTAAAGCCAGTAGTACGTCTATAAAAAATCGCTGATAGAAGCAAGCTATTCGTATATATATTAACATAGATCTTAACATATACCATTAATTCACAACTACTCGTAACAACAAGACATCTAAAATGGGAAATCAAAGTTCTAAGGACCAGATAACATACAATACGGACAGTTGCCTCAATCAAAACGAAGCGGACAAACTCCGTAACCTGATCCAGGAGGACTTACGGTGGACAAGAAATGTTGCAATGGGACAGATTATTTTAACAATCGGTGCGATCCTAATTTACGGCATAATGAAAACACTGGACAGAAAAATGAAGAGTTTAACGGAAAAAAATAATAAACACTCGTGCAACAGCTAAGTCAAAATTACAGACGTCAGCAAATCACACCACAACAGGCGTCATCAAATTCCACCGCGTACAATAGCATTATTATTTATATACATCAGCAAATAACTAATAAGGTCTAGATCAAATTTATATTGTAAACACTATTACCATAATTTTTATTTTTCTTTTTAAAGGGGGGTGTACTGTTACAGTACGATATCTTCGTGCTGTATCTACAATCTACATCGCAATCTTATGTTCTTTATCGCACGTTCAATATCTATTAAATGTTTCTACTATCTGTTATCAACACGAAGTCGTTAGTATATAAGATGCACCTTTGGATAATTATAACCAGACTATACTACATCTTTTGTCTCATTTATACCTAGTCATATACTGCCAAGGAGTTTGGCAAACCTACCATGTAGCTTCTTTTGCCTATTGTGTCCCGGGCGGCGGTATCTCTTTCTTAACAAACCCCGGGCATAATCTCCGTTTACATTCACAATCAAATGACCAAAATATAATCATTCACATAACCCTGTAAATATAAACTAGGCTATGTTTTGGTAGACTGTTTATTTTTATAGTCCCTAGACGAGCGGCCTTAAATAACTACAATTAAATTCATTTTGTTTATTAGCAATACAATTTTCGGATTATTATCTAAATTATTATTGCGTAAGACTCCCTTAATAAATAAGTCTGGATTCCTGAGGGGATTTTAACCTTGAGAAGGTCGTAGCTAAATAAATGAGCGAAATTGCGGTTAGGTAGATTTATGAGTTCACTAGCGACGCCCCTCGGCTTCGCACGCAATTCACAAATTTAATCGCTTCACCTTTTGGGTTCAAAACCATTCTATGTTATATGTTTCAAGCTGAAACTAACCATAGAAATTCACAAAATTTAACTGAATTCATTTGTGTGTTTTCGGATATAAGCGTGTAAAAAAAAGAAAGAAAGAAAAGTATTAATTTGACTCGCTCAGGACAAAACAGTAATACATTATTAAGCAAAAAAAATTTAACAAATACAAAATAAAAATATTAAAAGAGGAGAAATACATGAAATAAATTTGCCCTGTACGAGGGCTAAAAGCAAATCCTTACTAATATTAAAAAAGCGAAAGTGAGTTTGTTTGTTTGTTACGTCTTCACGCCTAAATTGCTAAACCGATTAAGATGGATTTTGGTACAAGATAGTTAGAACCCAGACGGACATACGTAATTTTTTTTTATAAATGTGAGAAATGAGGTAGAGAGAGGGAAGAAAAGGGAAACCTTAGCTTTGCTATTACAATAAATAAGGCGCAATGGCAAAAACTACAGGTAGCAGGTACCTACAAATCAGGAAAGGGGAACTGTGTTACCCCGAATTTAACGCGGCGTAAAATAAAAGATCGACCCGTGTAGTTATAATGTAATATTTAGTTATAATATATGTCTATGTCTATTTCTGTGTATGTCTAACAATATTATACTAGTTTTCTATGGGTATATGCCACCCGAAATAAATTTTATTCATTCATTCAATATTTCGCAACGAATACTAAAATTTTACAGTCTTCGATTTTTTTAACATCTTTTTTAATCGACGTCTTTTAATCTGAGCGATCGACTGCTGCGCGGCGTGTTGAGGGTTGGATCCCCGCACGCAACAAATATTTGTATCGCCTACAGATACTCTGGCTGTTTAGGTATGTGAGTTTAAATGTTTGTAAACGCGCCCACGATACAGGAGAAATTCCTAGAGAGGGCAATGTTTTAAAAAAAAATAAGTTTATATTTATTTCAAAAGAAACCACGTTTAAAAAAATTAAAATCTACATTTGAAAAACGAACGAAGACTATATCAATTTTCAATTAAAAGAAAGCACCAAATTGATTCGTTTACTTTTCATTAAGAGTTCGGTGGATAGCGGTAGACACGTTTTGCCCTAACCTAATCTATTAGGAGCCGATGTAATATTAGAGAGAAAACCGCTTTCAATATTTAAATACAGAATTTCCTGCAAGCGCTGTTATTAGGTTGGTTACTTAAAAAAAGGGTGTTTCTATTTCGCGCATGATTTCTAAATAGCTATGTTGAAACTGCTATAATTATATTTCATGTCATACCAGACGTTCCTGTTTTAAATTAGTAATGTTATCTAGAGGTATGTATTTTTTACTAGCCTAGTTAGAGCTATGCTAGGCATAAGGGCCTGGTTTGATTCCGATAGGCACACAAAGATAAATAGCAAAATAAAAAAAAAACATAACAACGTTATATAAAGACTAAATTGGCCCACATTTTATTAGTGATATATATCATCACAGTATAATTATCACTAGCGCCCCGCGGTTTTGCTCGCGTGGTGATATAATATACAATATATCTTTGTGAGTTGTAGTCTGTGTGTTGTTCTGATAATGTAAGCTTTATTATTGTAATGTTTCATCACAATCCATTTAGTAGTTTTTGCGTGTACAAGCAACAATCATACTTACATACATCCTCACGAACTTTCGCTTTTATAATATTCATAGGATTAAAAACTATGTTACTATGTACTTAAAAAAAAAAGAAAAAAGTGTGGCCATACTCAGTCCCAAATAGATTCATTAAGGCCTATGTAAAACATGTGCTAGATAAATCTACTCATGCCATCCAGCCTTTTGTCAAATACCCCCAGAATGCTGTTGTTGCTTTCTCTGTTCATCAATGTGAGTGCACTAATCGGCAAAGGTTTGCCTTACCCAACGGGGGTTAAAGTCGTTATATTACGGCATAAATAATAATAAGGCATAAATAGTAATATTTCGGGCATAAATAGTTATAAGGGTTAGAACAAAAAAGTAAGAAATACAGAAAATAATATATTAAAATTGTGAAAATTTCTGTAATAAAAAAGTCTGTAGATATCGAAAAGGTCATAAAATCGATCATAAAATGAATAAAATATCTACTAGGAAATAAAAGCGGTAGGTAAATAGAGATTATGGAAAAAAACTTTAGCTTAACAAAACAGCAAAAATTAAAATGTAAAAGAAATTGCTCCTAATGTGGTGCTCCGGCCACCAAAGCACATAATCAAGCAAAAAACCTAGTTATAAAGGTCCCTGATTATGTTAGAGGGACACTTGAAAGGCAGGAGTGGTTTTTAGTCGGTTCGAGTCCGACACTACCTCGACTGTCACACAATGTGTGAGGCAGTCGAGGTGTCCGTGGGGATTTCCTACTCCTGCCACAAGAAAAAAGAAGTCGTTATATTATGTTAGCTATGATTATAGCTAAGACTATACCTTCTTTGCTGACTTGCAAAGAAGGTAAGTTACCAGCCTCGCAGGTGTAGTTGATTTTTTCTAAGAAACTAATGGATATTTTCAACTAAATTTTTATTGATCTTATGAACTGTTTGTTTTCTATCAAATTATTTGAACTAACACATAAAACGTATTTATTTTAATAAATAATAATACCTCGATATCCAATGAGCTTTTCCGTAAAATGAACGGAAATATATTCTTTGTGGTCAACTTTTATGGTTCCCGAGAAGACTCTAAAAGACTAATACGCGAAACGAAAAAAAAATAGCTTTGCGTGCTTCCCACTTCCTTCCTGTTTGCGGTTTTCTTTCTCTTTCTCTCCTATAACAAGATCCAGTAAGTGAAGAGATGGGCATTTAATCTTCGCCGTCTGTTCGGGATACATCGGCAATTTCCGCGACACGCGTGCCACTGAACATTTTCAAAATACTCAACGACTAGACGCTGCAACGATTGCTAGCCACATGAATTTTTAGAACTAAAATATGGCAAAGTGATTTATGCCAGTAAGTGGAAGAAACGTGAACCAAAGGAGCATCTACCAGATGTCAGTCCTCTCCCTTTTGCCGTAAAGCTCGTCGTCACGCACGTTATTAACAACAAAATAAAAAAACAACAAATAATTACACTGATTTCTGTAATTACCTGCGTTAAGCGCAGGTAATCCACTAAGGTGACATCCACTATCGACAAGAGACAAATATCAAATTAATTTAAGTTTATGCGAACATTTTCATGGATTTACCACTCAGTAGCTTCCACGCTATCCAGTCTGATTTGTACCTGGTTGATAGCAAAAGATTTCCCCTCTTACATCGAAATTTAAAAAAAAAAACATAACGAGTTAGGTATCTCTCCGCCTCATCCATCGAAAATTACAGGTGATGCTGATGATGGACTTTTGAGGATCACTTTAGAGAAGTTACATACTTCATGGTTACAATAACGTTCAATAGTTAAGGCTTAAGTTTCCAATTTACATCTTTGTGAAACATAAAGCCTTGCGGGCGAACTTTCGACAAACTGTAATCGATTAGAGAACCTTTAACAGACTATATTTATAGATTGGACGCCTGCACAGGGATTGATTAAAAAAATGAGGGTTCAAGCTCAGCGAGTGTTAAGAAAATAACTCGTACTAAGATCTAAATAAAGACAAAAAACCATAAAGTCGTGCCAAGGATAAAATATGTTCGTCGCATAAAAATCGTATTTACACTTAAAAGGAAAGGCTCTTTGGTCGTAGTGTCGCTGTAAACGTACGAACATGGCAACACTATTACCAACTGTTTATGGAACATTCCACGATTGAAAGACAATTTTTTACGGATGGGAAATCATCAAATAACTTCCCCCGCTTTGGGCGGAGCGAAGGGGGTTGCGGATTGTTCGAAAGAGATACCCGCATCCCCAGCATGCAGTGGTCTTGCAAGGCCCTGTTCTAACTATAGAATATTTCGTAATGCAGTGGGCGATATAATATCAAAACTTATCAAATTTATCAAAACAATCTCCTCTTAAGCTCAAAATAAACTGTTCTGACAAAATGATTAGCATGCCATAATAGAGAATACATATTTCGTTTATCTTCAAAACGTCGACTCTCATCTTTCAGTATTAAAACGATTAGCGAGTATTTAATCGGATATCGAATTTATGTAAATCGATTATTCGAAGCCGACCGAGATTAATGCTTTCAGAAATTGGTTAGTTTTTATAAAAATGGAAAATGAGCTTTAAAGTTATGCAACTATGTAGTATTTAAAATGCCGGTTTTCGAGTTTGTCGCTTGAGTCGTTGTTACTTTGCATCGTTGAATTGGTTGTCAACCATGCATACGTACCTAAGAAAGGGGAATGTTGACGGAATGTTGGATGAATTGGTTTTTGGCCGCAAGGGAAAATTGTTTTGGATGTTTCATTGTTTAGTTTTGCTTATTGTTGATGGTGACTTATAAAAGCTTTCATCTCCTTAAGGAGTAGATAAATTAACTTAAGGGTGCCCGTTGCGTCTTATAACATAACATACTTAGGTATTTCTTTCTTACTTTACGCGATAATGTTGCTCGAACGTGTCTTATTGTAATATACAGTGTGTATCAGAAGCCTTCCGTCCGTGCGGCCGTCCCACGCTACGTTTCCCACCCATCGAGAACATTTTTCCCCCATCAGCCATCGCTTCTTCGCACGCTGTATAATATGTAATTTTGAGTTCTTCAAATAAAAAAATAAAATAAAAATGATTTTCGCATATTTCACGTGAGGAGCCTAGGTAAGACATTGTTAAATTACAATGAATTGAAGCTCCTGTAAGACAAACATTTATCACGGTTCTTTTACAAAAATCGTAAGAGAAAATCAAAATTGATGACCAAAAGGCTTAGAATACCGTAAGACACGAAGCAGGCTTCGTATCTGCAAATCGTAGACAAATTAATTTTAATAAGCAAAAGGGCTAACCTTGTGGTTATCTTGATCGAGCTGAGTCGTCCTGATTTTGGCAGCCGTTTAATGCCTTGAAGTTAACTTGTCCTTCTAGACAGAAAATAAATAAAAGCAATCATTTTCTGAACGTTGATAAGAATATGATAAACAATATGACCGAGGGCCAAGTCTGCTAATGTTAATTGTTTCTAGAAAAATCCTCTATAGTTACATAATCATGCATGTAATTCCAAAAGAGTGAAGTAGAGGTGTGCCTAGTAAATAAACATTTGGCATGTTGTTTTTTTTCAAGTTCCATGTAGTTTTGCTCTCTAAACCCATCCATGTTCTTTCGCCTCTTAAGTTCTGGAAATCAAGAGCCTGAAGAAATACCGCGGCCCCAGCTCTTTCAAACAATTCGGCAACCCAGGCGGGCATCGGTCTCTATGGTTAGTCTATGTCAGTCGGCATGGACACTGAGACTCAATTGGAAAATTTGATCGGATTTTCTATTTATCACAACAAATTCCCCTAGGTGAAAGGTCCTCACCGGTCACGGAAGTTTCGGGAGGTTCCTGCACATAATTGGTCGGGAGGAAACGCCCGGGTGTCATTGTGACGATCGCCCGGAGGACACGGTGGAGCACACAGTAGCGGGCTGCCCAACTTGGGCGGAGCACCGCTGTGCCCTCGTAGAGGCGATCGGCGGCGATCTCTCGCGTCCGGCCCTGGTTCAGTCCATATTCCTAAGCGAGAGAGAATGGGGAGCGGTCACCTCCTTCCGCGAAGCAGTCATGCTAGCGAAGGAGGTGGCCGGGCGTTTGAGGGAGAAAACCTCAAACCCACCCAGCCAACCGCGGGAGACGACTCCCGGTCACCGTAGATACGGGCCTGTGGATAATGAACAATAGGTAGCTCACCGGCCGTCCTTCTATTGACGACAGACCGTGCCGACGGCGCGTTAGTGATCCACGCGCGCCTCAAAGAGATGTCAGCAAAGCAGAGGGGCCTGTCAGGGCCTCCGCCTGCCGGGGTTGCGGGTTGTTTGAAAGAGATACCGCGGCCCCGGAAAATAAAGGGCAATAGAAGGAACATAGGTGAGTTTTAGTCAGTAAAAGTCTGACACTGCCGGCTCCGCCCAGAGAGGTGGAAGTTATTTGATGATTTCACATCCTAAAAAAAACCTTTACTCCTGGAAAATGTTAATATAAACCCCACTTACAAGCAATATCCACTAGCCGTTAAGTTGGTACTTAGCAAACCTTTATTGCTGTATTAGTTGCTCATAAATCCAATAACTTATTACTTACCGTCACTTCAAGGAGCAAAACTTATTTTATTGCTTACCACCGAAAGCTGTTACCCTTATATAAGAACAGATGTCAAATGGTTTTCATCAATCATTTTACTTTTTATCGTAATTCTTGGATATTCTATTGGATATTTTATAAATGTAATGGCTGCGAATTCAAGTTTTTGTTTTAATAATGACGTGTGGAATAAGATAAATATTTTTTGGAATGAAAAATTGAAGAAATGTTTTATGGGATTGAAAATTGTTTAATGGAATTTACCCTTGAATGGAGTATTGAAAGCTGAATGGTGGACAAGTGGTGTCGGCGTTGACCGACTTGTCCTGGTCCGTGGCTTCAAATCTTAGCAGAATACAAGAAAACTATCGTCTCTTAGGACATTTTTTTTTTGTAAAAGTTTGCCCCGTACTAGAATTTTCTTCTGTATCGTGGGTGCGTTTACAAACATTTAAACTGATATACACAAACAGCGAGACCCAAAACTACTAAGTGCGGATATCGAACCCACGACACGCAGTACAGTAGTCAATCGTCAGTCACTGCGCCATCCGTGCCGTCAAATTCAAACACATCTGACCAACCCGAGACTTCCTAGTTGTTTACAGTCCATGTACTACTATGTCCATGCATTGAAAATATAACAGACTATTATGCGACTCCTGAAGGACTTGAATTGGTCGCAAATTCACAAAGAAGAAAGTTTTCGTAGCACAATGCCAGCTACGTCGTAGCAGGCTGTGCTACGCGCTACAAACGGCAGAGGCCACAGAACACAAGCGTAGCAGTGCGTATCAAAAACATAACGCCTGTGATCCGGGGAATAAGCAGAGGTGTACCCCCGATGGTACACCCACATTTCTCCAGTTATGTTGAAGTCCCTAGTGATTGAGGAAAAGCCGTTTGCTATCAACCGGGTACAAATCCAGAATCCGAAGATAAATTGTGAGGATAATTTTGCCGATATGCTAAGATTTAGTGTTCTATAAAGTTCAAGGTTAAATACGGCTAGTTAATTTGTTACCTATATGTTGACTTTAGGGAATTTCTTCGAATAAATGTTGTAAATTATGTGGTCATAAATGTCATGTATTTTAATGAATAAGCTTTATGCGAGGTCTTAATGGAAAAGTTTTATTACCAAGAAGTAAACTACCTTTTGATACGATTTAAAACTTTTTTTTTAAAATCGTCTTCTATAAGTCATTTATTAGTAGCAGCTACGGAGTTTGGAATTGAGCTCGGTTGATGGCAATAGGCTCACCCTCTTTTACATAGGTCTTAAACTTATCGGGCGAACGACGAAGTGTGGGTGTAGGTGGATTGCTATTAGGTACACCTCAACTAGGATAACTAAGTGATCTACCTCAAGGATAACTAAGTTCGTGGAGGCGATCGGCGGCGGCGATCTCTCGCGTCCGGCCCTGGTTCAGGCCATGGTCCGGAGCGAGAGGGAATGGGAAGCGGTCACCACCTTCTGCGAAGCAGTAATGCTAGCAAAGGAGGTGGCCGGGCGTTTGAGGGAGAGAACATCTGCCCAACCCAGCCGCCGCGGGAGACGCCCAGGGCGCCCGGCGCCGCGAGACGACTTCCGGCCACCGTAGATGCGGGCCTGTGGACGGTGAGCAATGGGTAGCTCACCGTCCGTCCGTTTATTGACGACAGGCCGTGTCGACGGCGCGTTCGTGTTTCACGCGCGCCTCAAAGAGATTCAGCAAAGCAGAGGGGCTTGCCAGAGCCTCCGCCTGCCGGGGTTGCGGGTTGTTCGAAAGAGATACCGCGGTCCCGGAACGTAAAGGGCAATAGAAGGAACATGGGTGGGTTTTAGTCAGTACAAGTCTGACATGCCCCCCCGCTCCACCCAGAGCGGGGGAAGTCATTGGATGATTTCCCACCCGAAAAAAAAAAAAAAAAAAAAAAAGGATAACTAAGTGATGTTATATATTTGTGAATGTTCAGATTTTCTACAAAATATGTCGTAAATCCTTACTAATATTATAAAAGCGAAATTGAGTTTGTTTTTTGTTTGTTACGTCTTCACGCCTAAATGGCTAAACCGATTTTGATGATTTTTGGTACAGAGATAGTTAAAAGCCTGGAGACGGACGTAGGATATTTTTTAAAGTGAGTAATGAGGGAGACATAGGGAAGAAAAGGGAAAACTTAGCTTTGCTATTACAATTAATAAGGCGCAAGGGCAAAAACTACAGGTAGCAGGTACCTGCAAATCAGGAAAGGGGAACTGTGTTACCCCGAATTTAATGCAAGCGCAGCCGTGGGCAAAAGCTAGTTTATTAAATAATTAGGGCAATCGACGAAATTTTTAATTATTCAACTGAACTGCATGTCAGTAGAGGATACGGTTGTTCGAAAGAAATACCACAGCACCATGAACACAAAGGGCGAAAGAAGGAACATGGGTGGGTCAATAAAACTCTGACACTCCCCCCGCTCCGCACAGAGCGAGGGAAGCTATTTTCCTGATTTCCCATCCGTTAAAAAAAGAAAGTGTACACGCTGCTAAACGAGTTTATTTCATGTTTATCTTTCCAACCTACAAAAGCAGGAGACAACATTGCTTGTACCCCTAAAATCTTTTACCATCTACATCCACAAAAATAATAATGTCATACATACCTCCCGGGAATTAACAGTGACGTACGTCTAAGCTAATAATAATATTTAGAGCGAATTCACACTGACACATTGCGTTTGTGAACAAACTCTCCGCGGGCCACGACCGAGATAGCTGCGATTACGCGACGAGTAAAATGGTAAAAACGAAAACCTTATAAATCCGTTCTGTTCGTCTGTCTGTCCGTATATCACAGCTACTTTACTCTGAAACTATTGGCACCACAAAGTTATATATGTATTTATTTTTGTTAGTATGTATTATTTGCTATATTGTTTTGTTTATTTAATTGAGGGATTAATTTGATATTTTTACACACTGTGTCTACGTGTCTTATCAATCCGTCCTAACGCAGGTCTGCTGGAAGAGTTTTTTTTTTATGAAATAAGCAGTACCTTTGTGCTCTTTGCTTTTTCTTTCTGTATGTATTTTTTTTCATTATATGTGTACATAAATAAATAAATAAAAGTGAGAAAAGGAAAATAATATAATTATAAGAATACCAATCAATAAGTGTCTCACTGCTGGGCTAAGGACTCTTCTCATACAGAGAAAGCACAAGCATTGATCAAAGGAGGAAAAATCTGAAGAAAAAAAAAGTAATGCATTCGAAAAACTTTGTACGTATTTTTGATATTTACTATATTATCTGACAGTTTATTAAAAAACAGCGTTGTTTAATCCTTCGCACAAAATCACAACAATTTAGTACATTCGATATTTCTTGCACTCTTACATCCATAGTTAAACAGTAATTAAGGAATCAAAATCACTTCCAACTTTCAAAAGACTACTCAAGCATCACCTGAACAATGTAAAATAATTTTTAAGTTTTTTCCATTCTTGTTTTAACCTAATTTTAGTTTATAACTATGCGAAACGTCGTCTATCTTAATTATTATGTTTTTCCTCATAAAAGTGAATAATTGTATTCTTTTTGAGCGAAATAAGTTTTCTTAAACCGTAAACTCGGCTAAAACGTTGCATATACGAAGCGTATGCGTTTAACAATCGCTTCACTGAAAACACGCGTGTAAATCACAAATGTGAACAGGCCCTTAGGCAAATAGAACTGCCTGTTTATAACGAAAGAATATGAAATAAAAATATGAGGCTGTATAATCTTGTTGCGTCAGTTACCGATACGGAAAGACGGATTAGTGCAGCGTTTGTTAAGTTGTCTTAGTGTATTTAGGATTAATATTAACATAAACATCAATTCAATTTCATTTGTTTAGCTTACACATCGTTATTTAACAAACAAACGTGTTGTTAAATTAGAACTTACAGAATATTGACAGGGGTCCACCCTTTATAGCAGAACTTTTTATGTCATAATTTTATTTTGCATAACAACGGATAGCATAAACTTCATTTCGCAGAAAATTGTTTGGCAGACACTCATTTATCATACATTCAAAACTCATAATTTTGTAAGTCAGAATCATCTCTAGACATAAATTTCATATCCATAATATTTAAAAAGCAGAAACATCATTTCGCAGAAAGTTCACAGTCAGAATCGTCTTTTGGCATATATTTCATATCGATATCATTAAACGGCAGAATTGTCATATCGCAGAAAGTTTATAGTTAGAATCACCTTTATCATTATTTGTTGTCATTTATTTTAATTATTTATTTCTTTAAAATAATATCATTTATTTTAACTATTATTTAATTGAATTTGAAATAATGACATTTAATTCCATAAGTAATTATTATCCTAATGTACATAGTTCAGTTCCGGGTAAACTACTAAAAACAATCTCATTTTCTATGAGATGCAAGTCGTTACTGGGGGTCACAGTTTTAACCTAACCTAATAATTAATCTAATCTTAATTGTTGAGTCCCGGGTAACATACTAAAAACAATGTCTTTTTTTTCTATATAATTCCAAAAATATCTTATTTTTGCCTTAATATGTTTTTGTATACAATTGTAACTCACTGTATCGGTTCACGCCAAAATATTGGAAACTCAAAATAAATAACAAACATGGTAAATATCCCGTTTTAACCGTTAATAATAATGTTAGTGACCATGTCAGTTTAAAGACTTATTAGGCATATAAGTCTTTAAACTTAAAGTTATTCTTAATTAAATTCTGCCATCTGCATAGTATGAAAAGTGAAATTATACCAAATACTCGTCGCTCTAAATGAACATTATGCTAAACGATATTATGCGAAATTTGAACTCTGCCAATCGTAATTATACTAAATGTAATTCTGCCATCTTAAAACTATGCAATTGTAAATTCGGAGTTTTAAACATTATGCCAAACGATAATTATATCAAATAATTTTTATGCCTTTAAAATGTTCGTTTAAAGAAAAATATGCTAAGTGTGTTATGCCAAATAAATTTCGGAGCATCAAGATTCTGCCAGATAGAGGGAACCCTATTGACAGATTTAACAGTGGGTCCCAAATGTAATCCATCCGTATCAAAGCCTTGGCATGAGTTGCTTAACCTGGGGTGGTAGAGTAACCCATCCCCATCCAAGCCTCCAAACCCTTCCAAAAAACATAACTAAGATTAAAAAGCAAACATCATTGAATAAAATACATAGGTAGAACAAGAAACTTTTTTTTTATGTTACTGCAGGAATGTTACTGTTAGGGATTTCTATTGTATCTTGGGTGCGTTTACAAACAGCCAAACCCGAAACAACTACCTTTAGGTCATACAAATGTTTGTTCCGTGCGGGGATCGAACCTATGACACGCAGCGCAGCAGTGGATCGCTCAGCCACTGCGCCAACCGTGCCTTCGAAATATTATCGCGCCTGGTATAGAGCGATTCATTTCAATCCTTTATCACCAACTGTTTCAATAAAGTGACAACTGTCAGAATCACTCAGATCCAGCCTATCCTTTTGCTGTCCTCCCTCAACGACGCCCTAAGCCGAGACTCGAACCCCACAAGGGGTGCCCTTAGCGTGTAGTTGCATAGTTTGTAAGTTTTTCACCCTGGCTGGAGGTCTTAGTTTTTAACGCATCCACAGGAATCGCCCGGTTAAGCAGACGACAACCTCCTAGGTTGAACTGCAAGATGCCATTCAGAAAAAAAAAACTGTCATATATCAATTTTACTTACGATTTATTTTGAGTAATAAAGATTCTTTAACCACAAACAAACAAGATGGGCTCTCAAAGCTCAATGGCCCTCTTTAAAAACATTACCCAAATGACTTTCAAAAGCTCTTATCCCCGTACGTGCTGGCTATTACTAAAATTAGCTGGGTCTCGGTGTCCCGGTGCCCCGGTGTCGTGATGTTTACTCAGTGGCTGCGAGCCTCAATTAGCGCTACTCAAATATGGCCGACACTCCTTACTTTTTGCGGTCACGATTTAGAGTAAGGCTGAAGCGATTTTTTTCTTTCGCTGGCTGTTTTCATACATATGAATTAAATAGTGAGGAACAAAACTTAACTGCAAAGATAATTAAGTGTGTATTGTATAATTGTCACTCGATTTGGTGATGAAAAACAACAAATCTTTTAATTTTTCTTTCTGATGGGAAATCATCAAATAAAATAATTGCTCCCTCCTTTGTGTTCTGGGGCCACGGTTTCTCTTTCGAACAACCAAGTAACCCCAGACTAGCATACCTGAAAGATATTTCTCGACGGCTTGTTAAGCCAAGTCACGGGCCCATGAGTGGCGTAAAACTCTGACACCAGGGTAGATACTAACCTCACAATTAAGATGAAGAAGTGCACTTTGAAAGCACTTTTTGCAATGCGACTGCATCACGAAATATCGCTGTGTCGACGGCGCGTTCGTGTTCCACGCGCGCCTTAAACATATGGCAGCAAAGCAGAGGGGCTTACCAGGGTGTCTGCCAGGCTTTTGTTTCGGGTGGGAAATCATCAAATAACTTCCCCCACTCTGGGTGGAGCGGGGGAGAGATGTCAGCAAAGCAGAGGGGCTTGCCAGGGCCTCCGCCTGCCAGGGTTGCGTGTTGTTCGAACGAGATACCGCGGCTTCGGAACGTAAAGGGCAATAGAAGGAACATGGGTGGGTTTAAGTCAGTACGAGCCTGACACTTCCCCCCTCTCCGCCCAGAGCGGGGGAAACAGCGGGTTATTTGATGATTTCCTATCCGCAAAAAGAAAACACTGAATATCACTGATATTCCAAGGCCCATCTTAAGCCAATTGACCAATCTTCCTTCAATTGAGAAAAAGGCGATATGAAATTAAAGTAATGCAGGGTAAGGACCCTGCTCTAATAATCAAAATAACTAATCTTCCAAGTCCCCCATATTAAACACATAAATTTCATTTCCAATGAATTTCACCTCTATTCTTAGCAAGCCAATTGCTAATCGCCTTATAAGATTACGTAATACCCAATTGGTTGTATTATGGACCAACTTCCTTCTCCTCTATGGGATAATATCAATTAGTTATCGCAATTATCTGTTGAGCTTGGCCCGGGGTTGGGGTGGCTTAGTTGTAACAGTCTCCACTAACCCCACTGTCCTTAATTTAAGTGATTTCATAAAGAATGCTTGTTGTAACACCCACCAGGGGCCTTAGTCTGCTATTACAATGGTGTCTGAATGGTCGATCACTGATCGCATTATGGTTGATTTTGACAAGTTTAGTATGTAGTATATGTCAAAATATAAATAAATAAATATCTTGGGACAACTCACTCACGGCTATCTGATCCCAAGCTAAGCAGAGCTTGTGTCATGGTAACCAGACAACTGATATACATACTTATATAATTTATAAATACGTACATATTATAGATAAATCACACCCAGACACAGAACAAACAATCATGCTCATCACACAAAGTTTGTCCTGGGTGGGAATCGAACCCACGACCTCCGGCTCAGCAGTCAGGGCCACTGACCACTAGACCAACAGGCCCGTCAAAGTATGCTATGCTTTAAATCCATCCAAAGGTTGTCTTGAAAAGATCGCTTTTAGCGATGAGACCGCCCATTGTGTCACCCTATTTATAACTTGTATAATGTTATTATTGTCATTTGTATGGTGTACATAATAAAGAATATTCTATCCATCTATTTCTATGATACCAGTAGTGGGACCATTATGGGCTTAGCTGATCATAATTATATCATCATTGTCCAAGTGTTAAATTCCTGTTGCATCCCACGATTTCGCCTCGGAGTCCAAGATAAATTTTCCAACTTGTACGCCTCTATATACCTCACGGTCTTCGGCATTTCTAACTGTGCGACCATTGGCACGCGTTTCATCCCTGTCTACGTCAGGTCACCCTTTTTTAGGCCTATTCTACCAGGTCCAGCAGCATGCCCAGGCATTTGTTTCCCACGTAACCTGCTGGTTTTCATTGATTATCTCCCCGCTACCGCTTATGAACGTAACACCAATACTAGCAAGCCGACGGATGCTCTTGTTTGCAAGTTCTAGTGACATTCTGATATAAAGTTACATTTTAATCACCCAGCCGTGTTTCTGACGTCAAGCTGTTTTTAGGAAGCGTGATTTGACAGTTCTTAACGTTAACGTTCGCGTTTGCGTTAGTAAGGCGAAACTTTGTGACGCGTACCGTAACGATGTTATCAATATTTATGAAGATTCATTTTGGTTAATGGGAATGTGAGACTGAGATTGTTTCCTTAGCGTAATGTGTGGGTAAATATGACATTTGAGTATTACTGAAATATTTTTACGACAATGTCATGCCGAAAAATGAATTTGCTAGCCTGATATGATCACGTCACGATCAAAAGTCCACGTAGTCACTTTCTTGATGTGTAAAGGTATCTGGAATGAAAATTATTCATTTTTTACACGAATAGGGCGTGTTTTGGGCACATAAGTACATTTCCCATTACGGTTGAATGATTGTTATGTACAAACGGTGAAAAGAGCTGGAAGCCACATCCAGGATTAACCTAAATAATACCAAGTCTTTTTTAATCCTCAACAGCGCAAATGCAATCAATTTATTGAAATTGAATAGTTGTGGGTTAGAACACTAGGGCAATGCGGTCCATAAGCCCACCTAGTATTTCGGGATATCACCAAATGGTGAGTCGAATCTTACCTCGTTACCAGGGATTCTAAATGGCCGCTCAAGCAGAGGTTAGTTATTTAGGTTAATAATATAATTACGTTCATCATCATCTGCCTAGCCTTTTCCCAACTATGTTGGGGTCGGCTTCCAGTCTAACCGGATGCAGCTGAATATCAGTATTTTACATGGAGAGGCTGCCTATCTGACCTCCACAACCCAGTTAATACTGGGGGTAATGCGATACCCCTTGGTAAGACTGTTTGTCAGACATTCGGGACACTGACTACCTGTAACGACTGCCAAAGATCTACAAATGACAGCCGGGACCAACGGCTTAACGTGCTTTCCGAGGCACGGAGGAAACTCGGTATGTAACGGGTGGTCAACCATCCACAAACCAACCTAGGCAAGCGCGGCTTAACCTAAAGATCAACCCGAGCGGCTGCTATTATTTAGCGTTATCATCCGTAAAATGATCACAAAGTGACAATTCACCGTATTAATTGCGTCTGTGACCATTTAAATAATTCTGCTAAAGCGGCAATGCTGCCAGCCTTCTGAACACGACCAATAGGTAAAGTAGACAATTATTTTGATATTCTGTAATTCTTTTCTCATTTTAATACTTGTACAAATGTACATATTTTTTATTATTATTTTAGATCTGTTTTGTTAATCTTGTTGCACATACTACTGTAAAACCTCCTTTGGGAGAGGGCACTGGCTCCTGTAACACAGGTCTTTCACCTAGCACAGGAGTCAGGGACTTCACAAACAATGTATATTTTGTGTAATAAAGATTATTCTATATTATTCTATTTATAGTTTTCTAGCTGGCGCCCGCGGCTTCGCCCGCACGATATCGAAAAAGAAGTATTCTATGTGTTCTTCCTCACTATAGTCTCCCTCTGTGCCAAATTTCATTAAGATCTGTTCCACCGTTTTGACGTGGAAGAGTAACAAACATCCATACAACCATCCATTCTCACAAACATTCGCATTTATAATTATTTCAAGTAGAAAGTAGGATATATAATTATAATTGATCAAAATCACAAAAAAAAAACAGGTATTTACATAGTTAAATTACACATTATGTGATTGGGGCACAACAACATGATATACAACCGAAATGAGAACCTCCTCCTGTTTTAGGGTTAAAAAACGGAACCCTTATTGGATCACTTTGTTGTCCGCCTGTCTGTCTGTCAAGAACGTTTATCTCGAAAACGCGTGGAGGTATCGAGTTGAAATTAAAACCATATTATCAACTCTACGGTCCCTTTTTGCAGTGACAAGTCAACCCTCTCAGTCTACGCAGTCAAAAGATATAGCCGTTTATGTTACAACTTTGTACGGAACCCCCGATGCGTAAGTCTGACTCGCTCTTGGTCGGTTTATTAAGGTCAGTTAATTAAAATGACATTAGACGCTGTCTTTTAAAAAAATAATTGACTCAACGGTTTGTACCGTTTGTCATAAGTTAAATATTGAACACTAGTCAATTGATCTGCTATCGTTATCAATTAAACATTGTAAGGGCAACTGTTCTCAACAAACTCAATCAAGACGACACAAGATTCTAGACGACAATTCCAAATTAACTTGCAAGACCTTTTCATAAACTAGCAACATTCAGTGGCCTGATTTTCTACTAAAATAGTTGGTTTTGCAGAAGCTGAAAAGTTGTGCAGAAATCGTTTTCTTTGTTTAATAGCAATCAGCATTCGCTATATAAAGAGAAAAAAAAACTCCATGAATATGAATATAACGCAATAAAATATTTACACCCGGTTTCTGAAAGGCCAATCAACGTAAAAATTAACTAACTAGCTGTATCTTGTTAAGTATCAATTGAGTTGCTCAAAGCATGATCAGCTACTTTAATTAAATCATCTTGTTAGTTGGCACAGCTGTCAAATCTTAGTTAAGAATGAAATGTCAAATGTCTTTCTGGGTTTCTGCTGCCAAACCTGCCGGGGTTGCGAATCGTTCGAAAGAGATACCGACCGCGACGCCTCGGAACATAAAGGGCAATAGAAGGAACATGGGTAGGTTTTCGGTTTCAGTACAAGTCTGACACTCCCCCCCGCTCCAACCAGCATCCTTACATGATCAAATGTATGAACGTGGACGAAACAAAAGGATCGTGGTGACTGTGGGTTCTGCATGTGCTTATGTATGTAAATAAATCAAAAAACCTATAGAATAATATAAAAAGTATCTGCAGTCATTGAAGAACTCAGTCATCGATTCATCTCAATGAACAGAATAGCGCAATAGAATTAAAAGTAGATGTTGTAGCATCACTTCATTCCGAAATGTTACTGGTACAGTTGATTTCACAGCACACGTATCACAATACAATCTCTTGGTGGTCTAAGAGCACGATGAAACCATGATCTTGTTAAAATATTATGATTTCAAAGAGTGTCCATGGAGTTTCTTTCCCATTCTTCTCCATAGAGATCAACACTTTGGAATGGGCAACCACAGTACTGTATTCTTGACATTCAAAAGTGCCTGTAATGGTCTAATATTGTTTTTAATTTTGTCTTTATATATTTATCGAATGTCATACCAGTTCAAAATTAATGAATGTTTTAATGGTCTAATTGAAATAAATGCTTTGAGTTTTAATTTGCAGAGCTGTGCTAAAACAGAAAAAAAATCCTCTAAAACCACGCAGTCAAAAAACATGGCCGTTAATGTTGCAAGTTTGAACGCACCCCGCGGTGCACAAGTCCCACTCGCAATTTCAACCGGTGTATGCTTTCATAAAATCCTGCAAATATTGTCGTTCTACTTTAAAAATAGTTGGAAAGTGGTACCTACACGTAACTGCAGGGTACAATTCTCTATAGGTCCCCCGAGGATCGTTGGCTTCAAATGACATGCATGTACCGACTCTCGTATCAAGCGGTTTATTGGTAACTAACCGCAATATATACCACAGCCTGCATTGAATATTGTATCTCTGCTAGAGTAGTACCAGTTATCGATTTTTTGTATGCAGTTACTTTGATAGTTCACTATAAGTTTTTTAAGTGAGAAAAGATGGATGGATTGTGTGAAGAGAAAGGAGTAAATGATGCTGTGACGTCTGATGGAAGAATGGAAGGAGAAAACGTGTTTCACCGGCCCCAAATGAAATGGGACAAGAGCAGAAAGTTATGATTTTTAGTGTGTTAATGTAGCTTTCTTTTTTTTGCGGATGGGAAATCAAACTTCCCCCGCTCTGAGTGGATCGGGGGCCTGTGTCAGACTTGTACTGACTTAAACCCACCTATGATCCTTCTTTAACCGATTTCAAAAAAGGAAAAGGTCATATGTTCGACCGTTTTTTTTATGTACATTTGTTCACCGATTACTCCGCCAATTGTGGACCGATTTTTTCATAATACTTTTTTTTTGTTCAATTTGGTCTACTTCCGAGGTGGTCCCATATCAATTTTATTTATATTGATTGGATAGTTTCTATGTCTATTGGTTCTTTTATTAAATATCTTTGATAATTCTAATTGCAATTGTATTTAATTTTATTAATTTTCGTATTTTATGTCCAACCGATAACTTGTGTGTGGTATGAACTGTTAGTATAAGTTGGTTATAAATAAATAAAAAACGTTAAGCATCTCCAGCGCTATTTTTATGAAACAATGCTTTTTGTATCATCATTGATTTTTCAATGAGTGAGTCGTAAACTGCCAAATCTACATTTTATTACTGATCTTAACTTTTGTTAAGGGCTGTTTGATGTCTCTCTGTAATGATAGAAAAGTCACTTTACGCATTGGCCAATCTGTGCTGTAAAGTCTATCAAAGTGGAAGTTGTAATGTGTTGCAGACTAAGCAACGTGTATTATATAGTTTCACAGGGAGAAATAAAATAAAATGTGTGGACTATACATAAACCTATATCTATTTAAAAATAAAAAAATAAACGTTGCCTTTAATTTAAAAACTTTGCGTTTAATTTCTCCTGTATCGTGGGTACGTTTACAAACATATAAACTCACAAACAACTATCTGCAGGTCATACAAATATTTGTTCCGTGCGGGAATCAAACCCGCGACACGCAGCGCAGCAGTCGATCGCTCAGCCACTGCGCCAACCGTGCCGCCATATATAAACTTGTATAATAATAATAAAGAACCTGCCAAAATGCTTTTAACGTTGACGCGGTAGCTTCGCCGTGGTAAAATCTGAAGTGTAGCTCCATCGCAGCGCGAGTAGTTCAAATATTTGTTCCGCGCTGTGAATAGCTGGCAAAGGCTAGAAACAAATCCTTACGAATATTATAAAAGCGAAAGTGAGTTTGTTTGTTACGTCTTTACGCCTAAATGGCCAAACCGATCTTGATGAATTTTGGTACAGAGATAGTTGGGACACTGGAGACGGACATAGGCTAAAAAATAGTGAGAAAGGAGGAGAAAGAGGGAAAAAAAGGGGAGAAAAAGATTTTTTTTTCGATCATCACGCGGTCTTAGAAAGAGGAAAGAAAGAAAACAACACAAGCCATAAATGCACACAGTAATAAACCTTAATTCTAAACACAAATAAAAATAATGTAAATATTATTGTTATCTCACGGCTGTGCCCAATAGACCCAGTTCAGCAAACTGCCTAGCAGCTAGTGCAGCCCAAAGTAACTATGCCACGTAGACGAAGTCGCGGGCGGAAGCTAGTAATTGGATAGTTATTAAATGATTGATATATCAAACATAGATCTCACACTATCAAGACAAGTTTCCCTTATTTTGATAATCACACCGTAATCAATGAACAACCTAATATCCAATATACATTTCATTAAATTAACCTTGATCAATATGTTTCAATTAATCGGCGTGGAATATTAAATAACAGTAATCAATTACCGAAATATATTGAAAACCTACTCGTGAAGATCAAGTGCCAATAAGGTCTTGGCGTGTTGAAATAGTTTCTTCTCCTTAATTTACTAGATCCAGGGAAAGGGAGGTAGAGTCGTCTATAAAGTGGTTATCATACGACACCGCTCGAATGAGCGGTCTGGCGGTAAAGCGGATCTTACGTCGGTCGCATTGTCTTCTGTGAAATCCATTGATGCCTAAAGCCAGCTCTACACTTTAACATACGCGTCCGCGGATGTCACGTTCACCGACGTGTAGGCGGAGAATTTTGCTCGTCTGTGGAGACGAGCGCATATCCTACAAAACCTACGTATATTTTTTTTTAAAACGTTGCCCCACACTAGGAATTACTCCTGTATCGTGGGTGCGTTTACAAACATATAAACTCACATTCACAAACAGCCAGACCCGAAACAACTATCTATAGGTCAAACAAATATTTGTTCCGTGCGGGAATCGAACCCGCGACACGCAGCGCAGCAGTATTGTAGGATATGCGCTCTGTTACTACAATAAAAGCACATTTAATACTTTAGGATTCTATTTTTATAATTATACTAGCTTTTACCCCCGGCTTCGCTCGCGTTAAATTCGGGGTAGCACCTGCTACCTGTAGTTTTTGCCCTTGCGCCTAATTTATTGTAATAGCAATGCTAATATTTCTCTATTCTTCCCTTTTATAAATTTAGCTATGTCCGTCTCCAGGGTCCCAATTATCTCTGTACCAAAATTCATCAAAATTGGTTTAGCCATTTAGGCGTGAAGACGTAACAAACAAACAAACAAACTCACTTTCGCTTTATAATATTAGTAGGGATTTTAAAGATACATCTCACACTTCCTATTCCATTTCTAGTCTCTGTTTATCTAGTTCTCCGGTTCGGTCACATGGACGACCTGTTGGATTAAAACCTGACTTACTTGGAATTGTACTATTTATTTCACCACCACTGTAGAATCAACATGTAAAAGAAAACATCTAACCTAACTAAAGCAAAATACTTGCAACAGCGTCGAAATATCGGGCGCTCATAAGAAATAAAAATCACGAAAAATATCCCGTATGTGTCAGTTTAAAAACCGTGAAAGCTTCAAACAATGTTTATTAGTAAGGATGTTCATAAAAACGAGTTTTTACAAAGTTAAGAATAAAATAACTTGTTCAAATATCAACAAGTTGTGAACAAATACTGAGGTAAGTTGGAGTTAGCGGCGGAAAACATCGGATACGGTGTTGTTTTATTTTGTAAAACAAGCATCTTTTGTTAGACGAGCTTCTATCATGTATTGATAACTTTGTCGATTCGATTGATGTCGATTTATTCTATCAAACAGTTGTATTGCTGGATAGTTTGTATTGGCACTTCTTCGTGCCTGTTTCTGGAACGAAGTTCCCCATCGCGCATTGCGAAAGGAGGATAGACGGAAAAAATTAAGACCAAAAGTTGTAACGACACTTTTTGATATAGTTGTAAGCCGTGTGGCGTGCGCGTGTTTCTCTGTCTGTCTCTCTCTTTCTCTCTCTCTCTTGTCTAGAAAGCAAGCCAGTTATTCGTTTGGTCTTCCTATTTCGCATTGAACAGTTTGGTGTCGCGACGATTATTTTTGTTGAGTGTATACAGGTTTTTGGTACAAAATAAATGATAACTTCGTTCCATCCGGGTGTCCCTTGACACCTCTCAATTTTTATTTGCGGATGGAAAATCATTAAATAACAAAAAAAAGTTGTCTCTTTGTAACATGTCTCGTACATGTTTTCTATAGCTTTCAGATGATGTTTAGGGTTCCACACAGGAAAAACGGAAACCTCATAGGATCAATTTGTTACCTGTCTGTCCTTTTATCTCGGGAAAGCGTATTTTAGCGGACTGAGTCTGTATCACCAATTGCTGGTTCTAAGACTTGAGACTAAGCTACGTATCCAAACGCGCTGATGTTCGTTGGTAGACTGCCATTTTAATACAGAATTACAAAAGAGTATAAAAATAAACCTGTTCTAAATTTAAAGAAACACTAGTTCAAAATATATTAAAAAGTAAATATCTATAAAAAAAAGGTGCGTTGCGCACACGTATGGTCCTTTTTTTGCGGATAGGAAATCACCAAATAACTTCCCCAGCTCTGGGCGGAGCGGAGGGCAAAATCAGACTTTAAAATGACTAAAACCTACCCATGTTCCTTCTTTTGCCGTTTATGTTCTGGGGCCGTGGTATTTCTTTCGAATAATCCGAAACCCCGACAGGCGGTGACCCTGACAGGCTCCTCTGCTTTGTTGATTTTTCGTCTCTGCTTTAAAGCAGAGACGAAAAATCAACAAAGCAGAGGAGCTGTGTCTTGTGTTAAGTCTTCCTAGTATTAATACTAGGAAGACTTAACACAAGACAGTCACCTAAAACACCCACCTTTCGGTTCTCATCAATTGTTTTAATGTCAATAACACAAGTAATTGACATTCAAAACCTTTTGATTACTAAGTATTTAAATAATACCAACCATAATCATTTGCCCATGTTTTTTTCCCAATTTTATTGGCTACGGCTTCCACTCTTACTGGGTGCAGCTAAAATCCAGTATTTTACATGGAGCGACTGCCTATCTGACCTGCACAGTTAGTTCTGATCAATACGGTAAACCTTTCAAGCCACTGAGTACCTGTAACGACTGTGTAAGATCTACAAATGACAGCCGGGACCAACGACTTAATATGCTTTCTTTTTTCTTCTTTTTTTAAAAACGTTGCCCCACACTAGTAATTTCTCTTGTTTCGTGAGTGACAGCCAGACCCGGAACAACTATCTGTAGGCTATAGGTACAAATATTTGTTTTCCAAGACAAGACGGAACCTTGTTATATGTACTGACGGTCACCAATCCACGAATTGACCTTGACAAGCGCTGCTTAAACTTGAAGATTGATCCGTGCGGCCATCTTTTTATTCCACGACCTCCTCCAAAAACGTCCAACTACTAAAATTAAGCCCGGACTACCCTTCACAAAAGACTTCCCTCCCCACTCCCCCACACCCAAAAGTTGGAATCCCTTGTGAAAACACATCGTGATTGAAACAAAATTTAAATATTCATTGGTACCGACGTGGTTTAATTAAAAGCTTTAATATGTAGGTCGAATCAACGACGGAATAAATTGTTTTCAATACTAAATGAGACTCTGTAATTACAGAACGATCAAGTTAAGACCAAATTGATTTGTGTAAGTATATAGTTCTGTTTATTTAGCCTTGTGGCTAAATTGTAACTGTCGCTCGAGTCGATCGTTAGGTTCTAGCCTGCTTAGGTCCGTAGATAGTTGGAACCATCCATTAAATACCGAGGACCCTCCATGCCCCGGGCTATCAATTTTCAAGTGGTAATTGTTTATTTAATTATTTATGCACACACAAAATACATGACAGGACATTAGGACAGAAAAGCACAAAGGTACAGCTTATCTCATTAGAAATTTAAGACGAAAGTATGAAATATGTAGACGCAGTGTGTGGAAAAGAAAAAACAGGTTTTTTTTTAATAATATCTTGGGACAACTCACACACGGCTATCTGATCTCAAGCTAAGCAGAGCGTGTGTTATGGTAACCAGATAACTAATATACATACTTATATAATTTATAAATACATACATATTATAGATAAAACACACCCAGACACAGAACAAACAATCATGCTCATCACACAAAGTTTGTCCTGGGTGGGAATCGGAGCCACGACCTCCGGCTCAGCAGTCAGGGCCACTAACCACTAGACCACCAGGCCCGTCGAATTAAGGTTCACCAACAGTTGTTACAGGTATTATTATACATAGGAACATACAAATAATTGTGTCTAAAGTCTCACTGTACAACCAATTACAGGCCACATGTAAAGTGCTCTATAATTAAGTTCTCAAAATGTACTTACAGTGAACTTAGATTCCAAATAATTAATACACACTAATACTAATGACGTCTGACAAACGTCGATATTGGGTCTGCGTGGACGTCAGCCAGGTCGCTGCGTTCGTTTATGAGTTTGCATAAATAATGATCTAAACATACATGCAAATAATCCTTACTTAATATTATAAAAGCGAAGGTGAGTTTGTTTGTTTGTTACGCCTAAATGGCTAAACCGATTTTAATGAATTTTAGTGCAGAGACGTTGAGACACTGGCGACGGACAAAGGCAATTTTTTTTAAAGAGAGAAATGAGGGAGAAAGAGGGAAAAAAGGGAAAACTTAGCTTTACTATTACAATAAATAAGGCGCAAGGGCAAAAACTACAGGTAGTAGGTACCTGCAAATTAGGAAAGGGGAACTGTGTTACACCGAATTTAACGCGAGCGAAGCCTCGGCCAAAAGCTAATACACATATAAAAATAAATACTGAGATAGTAAATACCTCATCAGAAGTAACCAACATTCCCCCCGAGACAAACTTGTTCCTTCACTTTAAATCAGAACTTCGCAAGGTAAACGCAAATACACGTACCTCCCTACTTATCTGACTTACAAGTCAAAGTTTCTCAAGTAATAACATGTGAAACATGTCTTACAAACAAGTTGTTCTCTGATAGTATTCGGAACGTATTCTCTGCCAAAACTTTGAGTAAGACTGGCCAAGATAATGTTGGCTTGAAGTCCGACAATTCATTTTGAGAGATAAGCTGAAGTGGCCAGTGGGTTGGAATGTAATTTATGATTGTGTGTATTTAGGTATTTAGCAGTGAGGAATTTACACGATTTAGCGGGAAATAAACAACGGGGGAAATAATCGAGGCAACAACTATTTAATTTAGTAATAACAGAGAATATAAAAACATATTTACCGAGAAAATCATTCGCTTCGGCAATCATTGTCCATCTTTATAGCTTTGCTTCTACAGTATTCGTTACCTTCAAAAGTACATCTTTTTCGGATCAGAAATTATCAAATAACATCTCCAATTCTGGGCGGAGCGTGAGGGAATGTCAGACTTTTACCACCCCATCCATGTTCTTTCTTTTGCCCTTTACGTTCCGGGGCAGGCAATGGCTGTGGTTTGCTGATATCTCCATGCGGCGTGCGTGGAACACGAACGCCCCGTCGACACGGCCTGTCGTCATAAGACGGACGGACGGTAAGCTTCCCACAGTTCAAGACACAGCCGACAAGACCGCCACAGTGTGCTCCACCGTGTCCTCCGGGCGATCGTCACAAAGGTGACACCTAGGCATTTCTCGCCCGATTATGTGTAGGATACTCCAGAAACTACCGTGTCTGATGAGGGCCTACGTCAAGCTATAGGTAAGGTCACCCGTTTATATTTTTAAGAATAAAATATAGTTATTTTTAAACTAGGTCATCTATTGTGTTATTAGTTATCACATATTATTGTAAATTGTGCTTATTAGTTATTTGTGTAGGTTTGATTGGACTGTGAAGTATGTTTTTAGCAGCACAGTTGGGCAATGTTCGATCGCCCGACTGCTGTTCTACGTGTCGCGGGTTCAATTCCCGCACGGAACAAATATTTGTATGCAGGTAGTTGTTTCAGGTTTGGCTGTTTGTATATGTGAGTTTGAATGTTTGTAAACGCACCCACAATACAGGAGAAATTCCTAATACTATCGTCACATATCCCATCGTGTAAACCCCCTTAGAGTTTGGCAAAGATGTAACCATGTGTTCAACCACATTTCACCAGTTATGTTTAAGTCCCATATAATAGGGGGCGACCCTATTGCCAACAAGAAATCCAAAATACCTGTACGCTTCAAAAACATCCTTTCCGGCTTGCGACTCGACTCACAGCAGCTTCTAACATTTCAGTACTTGATAACGAAACTACCAAAAAAACCATCAATCAATCTTCCAACAAACAGTTTTAAGGTCAAACCAACACAATTCTTCTGGAATCATTGATATAAGGCTCGATTTACATTACCCCAGAATAGAATAAAGAGCGTGGACAATTAGTTACTAAGCAAACTGAATAACCACTTATGTAATGTGTATATTGAAGTCTCTACTGAGATGGTTTATACCCATCCGTCACCATTGGTGACAATTGCACCAATTAGGAAACGGCACGAACCAAATAAAAGACAAAAAACAGTATCTCCGTGTCTTCTAGAGAATAGGGAATATGCTCGTATTTTTTCCTTTACTGTAATCATTGTAAAACAGTTCTAGCAATCCAAGAAAAGTATTAAAAGTTAATTTCAACTACTACTTGTCGCAAAAAAATAAAATAAAACTCCTTCAATTTTCGGCTACACTTGTGACTGTGGCGGCCATGACGTCACGTCATTTAGCACAATTTTCCTTTTTAAATATAATTTTTAGTTCTTAATAAAAATAATTACACAAATTTCAAAAAGTCTATTCAAGGAAAAAGTGCAATTACAATATTATAATAAAATCTTAGCGAAAATTAAAGAACTTTCCAAATAAAAGTGTTTCCTTGACACATAGACTTTGACATCACTACCGGCATTATTTTCAGACGATGTGTTTTGAGTTTGCGTTCCGTTTTACCAAAAACACGCAACAGAAAATAATAAGTTATATAAAATAAGTGCTGTATTAGAAAATACAATAAGTGTACCACATTGTTTCATGGTACAAGATAAAGCATCCTACTATAATATTATAAATGCGAATGTTTGTGTGGATGTATGGTTGTTTGTTACTCTTTCACGTCAAAACGGCTGAACGAATCTTGATGAAATTTGGCACAGGGGTAGATTATAGTCTGGAATAACACATAGGATACTTTTTTATCATCACGCGGGTGAAGCCGCGGGCGCCAACTAGTATAAAAATAAATTTAAAAGTTTTGCATTGCGCATTCTCTAAAGTTCATTGAGCCTCGTACAATTTTGTTACAAAAAACTCTACCATTCCGTTTCATCGCAGTACAAATTGAGCCTAATAACCTGATTCAACATCAAATCAGCTCATTGAGCGATCAAACTGAATTCATTGACATTTCAAGTCCAAACACTTTTGAAGTTCATTGATTCAAATAAGGTGTACTGAGAATGCCTATGTATTGATAAAGTTTGGACTTTCATGCCGCGGTTGAGTTTGGGACAGATAGCCTTTTTGGTAATATTTGTTCTTGTTATAATACTGGCTTGGTTAGTTATACAATGTATTTTAAAAAATCGTGGTCGATCCTTGAGGGTATTAATCGATAATTAAAGGTTACCATATGCATTTACTAAAACAAGTAAAAAAATCCTTAATCCTTGTTATAAAAGCAAAAGTGAGTTTGTTTGTTTGTATCTTTGTTACGTCTTTACGCCTAGATGGCCAAACCGATTTTGATGAATTTTGGTACAGAGATAGTTGGGACCCTGGAGACAGTCATAGGCTAAAAAAAGTGAGACAAAGCGGAGAAAGAGGAAAGAAAAGGGGAAAAGATTTTTTTTTTCAATCATCACGCGGGTTAAAGTTGGCGTTAGCCACGCGGACGAAGTCGCGGCCGGAAGCTCCTGAAGAAGTACCTGTATAAAATACCCCTCAAATGAGGAAACTTACATGGCAACACAGGATCGCGTACGGTAACACTCCGGTCGCTTCTCGAGTAGTGAAGTTGGTGTTGTCACGTTTTGAAAGTTTCTTATATTTTAGGGAAATGTTGCTAATAGCGTACAAAAATTATGATTTTAAAAATGTTTTAATATTTTAGGTTTCTTATTTTATTTGGTATGTCTACATGGTATTTCCCACGTCTAAAGTACATTTGTACAAATTCTTAAACTCATATCGTTTAGATGTTCAATGATAGATAAGAAGTTTGGGTTTATATGTTTCTGAACAACATGTTTAGGATATAGATAATGTAATGAGTTCGTTTATTTTGTGTGTTATACTCGCATCGCGCAACATAGATGTCAATGACTTTTCTGAACGATACGTTCTAGAAAAAAATATTCTTACATTTATAATACCTTAAAAAGTATACCGTTCTCGGAATGGTTATTCGTTATTTAGGTTAGGTAAAAAAGATATGTTTACAAGCTTTCGTTTAACTTACAAAGAATGCTTAAAATGAAACGACTGTTTGTTAAGGTAAAATCTTGCAACTAAATTTTAAAACAGTTATTCAAAACCGATTAAGCTGAAATTTTGCATGCACGTTAAGTTTGGTAATGCATGGTTAGTTAAGCGACATAATTATAAATCCAAAATGGCGGTCTTGTTCTTTTATGTATCTTCATGACAGGTATAAAAAAAGATATATATTTATTAACCCGATAGTTCGTATACGTGTAAAGCTAATAGAAATAAATAAAATAAAAATTAATTTAGATTATCGTTAATTCCTACATTTGAATCGGTTCCATGGCGGTCCCGACTAATCCCAACCCAGAATAGACGGTACAGTTCACAAACCACATCATAATTACACTCCATTACTTGATTGCCCACACTTGCTGCTCACAAAGCGCTATCGGAAACATATCGGAGCAATTCATTGGGCAGAGTAATCTGGTGAATCTTTAATTATCTGTGCCGCCGCCACGACCTCAGGCAATGTGAGTGCGAAGCGATTTGTGTCAAGCGACAAGTGCTTATGACACTTGTTAGCTTTTTTATGAGTACCGCCTTATAGCAGTGAGTCGTGGCAAGGTTTAAGTTAACTTCATTAAACTGTCACCGTGACACTCCGAGGCAGAGCAAATGCGTCAGTCAATCAAAAAGGCATTATTTTGTTCTTCTCGTCAATGCCTTTTTTGTTCGTTCTGGACCATACCTGGGAACTTTCTAGTTACGGAGATATTCAATTAATTAATTTTTATTTTATTCGGTCAACGTTCCTAGTTTTTCACAAATTTGTTTTTGGAACGAAGTCCCTTATTGCGCGTTGCGACGGAAAAAATGAAGACCGAAAGTTGTTACGACACTTTTTGCTATAGTTGTAAGCCGCGCGGCGTGCGCGTGTTTGTCTGTCTGTCTCTCTCTTTCTCTCTCTCATAGAAAGCAAGCCAATTATTTTCGTTTCGTCTTTCTATTTCGCATTGAACAGTGTGGTGTCGTGACGATTATTTTTTGAGTGTATTTACAGGTTTTTTGTACATAATAACTTCGTTCCATCCGGGTGTCCCTTGACACCTCTCAAGTTTTTTTAATACTAGTTTTTTAGTTTATTTCTTAACTTTAAATACCTCTATGACTCGTTTACTTATCAACACATCCACCAGCACAATGTTTTAAGTGCGTAACATTGAGTTTTACGGTAAAACGTAATTTTCCACCCCCTCGGCGAGACTATGCAGTCACCTTAACATCTGTTATAATCGCATCTCTCTCGATCCACGCATGTCGCGTGAACGTGTAAGTCGTGGTCAAGCAGTTAGCCTCACACTACAGCAGCTCGTTTACGCGTCACTGATTATTGGTTGTGTGAAGACCCTTTTCGGGTATGACTCTGTTACTTGAAGTGAGAATACGGGTGTTGATAACATAAAACCATGATAAAAGTTGGGAAATACTCCTGAGTTAAACCTTAAACGACGTTAGAGAGAACCGCTAGGGTGGCCATTCAATGGGATTATAAGAACTTAGAGTATTGCATTCATTGCACATAGCTCTATAGAACCATATTTTTGGAACGAAGTTCCTTATCGCGCGTTGCGAAAGGGGGCTAGACGAAAAAAATTAAGACCAAAAGTTGTAACGACACTTTTTGCTATAGTTGGAAGCCCTGCGGCGTGCGCGTGTTTCTTTGTCTCTCTCTCTCTCTCTCTCTGTCTCATAGAAAGCAAGCCAATTATTTTCGTTTCGTCTTTCTATTTTGCATTGAACAGTGTGGTGTTGCGACGATTATTTTTGTTGAGTGTATACATGTTTTTTGTACATAATAAATAATAACATCGTTCCATTTGGGTGTCCCTTGACACCTCTCAAGTTTTTTTATCATCGCGAATCACATTTGAATCAGCATACAAACTAATACTGAAAAAAAAGAACTGTCGGGGCTGCGGGTTAGTTCAAAAGAGCTTGCAGCCACGGGACATAAAGGGCAAAAGAAGGAACATGGATGAGTTTTAATCAGCACAATTCTGTCCCCCCCTTCCCAACTGGAGAAGATATTTCATGGATTCCCGTCAGAAGAAATAAAAAAATCATCAAACTAACTCTTTCTTTATCGTGAGGTTGGTACCTAACCTGGTGTCACAGTTACGGGCCACCAATATAGGCCTCTGGCACAAAGACACAATTTGTGCCACACCAAAAAAAAAATATAGGTAGGCCTGTCTTGGGTTTTTTTTGCGGATGGGAAATTATCAAATAACTTCCCCCGCTCTGGGCGGACACTAACTGATTATTACATGCACATAATCGAGTCAGGAACGATGCTTTGAATCTCCTCAAGAGCGCGTAAAAATCAGTATCTCTGTTCTCAGCGAACATACCAGTCGCACTACACCGCCAGGGTAGCTTTAAAATAGCTGTAAAAGCATTATTGTACTGTAAAATAATGCTTTTAGAGCTATTTTAAAGTAACCTATGGCTCCATAGATAGAGTTGATTTTTACACCACAAAGAGACCATAGAGATCTCCGCCTGCCGGGGTTGCGGATTGTTCGAAAGAGATACCGCGGCCCCGGAACGTAAAGGGCAATAGAAGGAACATGGGTGGGTTTTTGTCAGTAAAAGTCTGACACTCCCCCCCGCTCCGTTCAGAGCGGGGAAAGTTATTTAATGATTTCCCACCCAAAAAAAAAGAGACCATAGAGATGAGAACATGGTTTTAATTTCAACTTGATACCTCTACGCGTTCCCGAGATAAAGGATCTTGACAGACAGACACATGGCCAACAAAGTGATCCAATAAGGGTTCCGTTTTTCCTTTTAATGTACGGAACTCTAAAAATCAGAGGTACAGACGCCAGCAGGTCAAGCTAAAAGTAACATAAGAGCAAACGACTAAAATAATTACTAATACGGTGTAGGTGTGGTGTGTAAGTATGTATGTGTATAATGTGCTTGAGGTGGTAGGGTTAATTAAGCCTGCAACCTGCAACAGACCCTCTGTTGCAGCGTATGACTGATGTAGGAGCCAATCTTGAACAGTTACTTTGAGATCGAATCCTTACTAATATTATAAGAGCGAAAGTGAGTTTGTTTGTTACCTCTTCACGCTTTAAAGGCTAAACCGATTTGATAAATTTTGGTACAGAGATAGTTGGGAACCAGGAGACGGACACAGGCAATTTTTTTTTTTAAAGTGGGATGTCAGGGAGAAAGAGGGAAGGAAAGGGAAAACTTAGCGTTGCTATTACAAATCAATAAGGCACAAGGGAACTGCGTTACCCCGAATTTAACGCGAGCGAAGCCGCGGGCAAAAGCTAGTTTTATTATAAAGATGTAAGGTCTGAGGAAAACAAAGAAACGACGGCTGAATGATGTTTTGGTTGGGACAGATATGGCAACAAGGCGGTTCAGAACTCTCTCTCGCTCCTTTTCGTTCCTCTCTTTTCTATCAATAAAGAATATTATATCTATCTATCCATCACTTCGTCAATATTTAGGTACCAACAATTACTACCACAGGAAGTTTTTGAGAGGTTCCCTACCTCAAAAAGAAAAAATCCGAACCTTTGTTGGAACTTCGTTGTCCATCTGTCTGCTTGTCTGTCAAGACCCTTTATCTCCGGAACGCGTGGAGGTTTCAAGTTGAAATTAAAGCCCTATACACAAGTATTTTGTCCGTTAGAGCTGTGAGAAAAAATTAACCTTTTAAGTCCACAGACTCAAAAAAATTTGCCGTTTACGTCGCAAGATTGTACGGAACCCTGGGTTGGCCGGTTTATTTTATGGTAAACTAGCTGGCGCCCGCGGCTTTGCCCGCGTGATATCAAAAAAAAGTATCCTATGTGTTATTCCAGACTAAAATCTACCTCTGTGCCAAATTTCATCAAGATCCGTTCAGCCGTTTGGATGTAAAAGAGTAACAAACATCCATACATTCATCCATCCTCATAAAGATTCGCATTTATAATATTGGTAGGATTTAGTTTTAACCGGTCAAGAGTTGTTTTGACTGATAAACATTATTGACTGTGACATGTCTAACGTTTGGATAAATTTAGACAAGACATGAATATTAAACTAAGTTGATACCGCGTATTGCTAAGAATACGATATTTTCTGGGTAATTCGGTGATTAATATTCTTGCAAAATAACCGTTCTTGTTACCTCGGGTATAATAATAATTTGAATATCAAGTGATTATGAATATTCTCCCAAAATATTGTCCTATCTACAGTAATGTTGTTTCTGGGAGGGAATAACATCGACATGTTTTGTTCATCATAATTATCACAAACAGTTTTTAAAACTGTTGTGGATTTTCTAACATTTACTATATAACTAGCTTCCGCCAGCGACTTTGTCCGCGTGGCATAGTTACTTTGGGCTAACGCTAACTTTAACCCGCGTGATAATCGAAAAAATATATTTTTCTCTCCCCTTTTCTTCCCTATTTTTCCGCCTTTTATCACTTTTTAAAATAAAAGCCTATAGCCGTCTCCAGGGTCCCAACTATCTCTGTACCTAAATTCATCAAAATCGGTTGGGCCATTTAAGCGTGAAGACGTAACAAACAAACAAACTCACTTTTACTTTTATAATATTAGAAAGGATTAGTAAGGATTGGCCTTTAACCGCTTAATATTACCTTGTTAAGAACCCCAGAAACACGTTGTTTTTTTTATAAGATAAAAAGCAAAATTTAATATTTGCTTTGTATCTGTTTTATTTAACTTTTTCTAAATATATAAACCGGGCAAGTGCGAGTCAAACGCGCACACCGAGAGTTCCGTACAAACTTGCAACATAAACAGCCATTTCTTTTGACTGGGTACATTTACAGATATGATTTTTCCACAACTCCAAGGGACTATAGATTTGAATATATGGTTTTATTTTAAACTCGATACCTTCACGCGTTCCTAAGATAAAGGGTCTTGACAGACAGACAGACGAATAAAAAAGTGATCCAATACAGGTGCTGTTTTTTCCTTTTAAGGCACGAAACCCTAAAAATGGAAACTGAAAAACAGGACCTCAGTAACAAATTAAAAAAAAAAATGACGGGTTGCACTCCGGGAGTGCCGGCAGAAGTGAAAACTTGATTATTAACGTTGAGCTTGTGGAGTGACGGTTTCACTCATTCCTTCCGAGTCAGTTGGCAAATCCACAATGTCAGTGTTTATACGATTTCTGTATGTAAAACAAAAGAAATCATAATAATATAGAAATGAAGTAATTGGAGTAAATGAAAATTTTAGACCATAATATTCTTTTACTATTATAAAATTAAAGTTGTATGCTTATTCCAATAAACAGCCACAGGCAAAGTGTAGTAAGTAAATTATGGAAAACCGTGTTGTCGATGAAAAGGAAATATTTAGCTGGCTACGAAAGGAAACAAATGTTATGAAGCAGATTAGGAATTGTATAAACTCACCTATTCAGGTTCATCAATTTCAGCTTCTTGAGCTGCAGTCGTGAATATTTTTTGATTTTATTATTTTTGTTCACCATTTTTGTATTTAGGTGTCAATATACGCTTTATATTCTCTTGGGTAGTCGGTGACAACGGACGCAAAAAAGTTGTACACAAGTGCTCTCTAAGGCGCGCTGCGCCGACTGGCGCGGTACGGGAGCGGTGGTTTAGCCTGCCTGCGCGCAAAAATACTGCACGTCTTTTTGTTAATAATTCCTTTTAAAATTTGACACTCCCTAATTCATTGAAATAAAACCATAATTCCTTAATATGTTAATAGTGAATGTGTACACGAAATTTTATTGAAATTCGTCTTAAAACAATCGAATAAAACTGGTTTTGCTTTTCATGGACGTGTTTAAAATGCTGATTTTGGATAAACTTTGCGATTTTTTTGTATCGAGTCAAATTGGGTCAATCGTGTTTTGGCTCTCATAACTCACTAAAGAATATCTTTAACTTTAACAAAAACATTTTTTTTATTGAAATTCGTCTTAAAACAATCGAATAAAACTGGTTTTGCTTTTCATGGACGTGTTTAAAAATGCTGATTTTGGATAAACTTTGCGATTTTTTTGTATCGAGCCAAATTGGGTCAATCGTGTTTTGGCTCTCATAACTCACTAAAGAATATCTTTTACTTTAACAAAAAAAAAAACAGTAGGCCCAGGCATACATTTTCGCCGCGCCCGCCGTAGAGAGGGGATAGCTGTCTACTCTCCATCCGTCTTACGCTTTTTCGATCAGGTCACGTGTCCTGACGCGAGTTTAAGATTTTATACCCATTACAGAAAAAGTGCTCAACGCCGCTAAAGAAGTTTTCACTTCAAAAACATCAGAAAAACACTCCAATTAAAAACCAAAAAAAATAATCCAAGCCATTGCCACCAAAACCAATACCTTTCAAATCAAAAATACGTAAAAATACATGGAAAAACTCTATGTCAAAATAGAGCCAGTAAAAATAAAACTTTTAATCCATTTCGCGAGTTTGATGACAACGAGTATCGAGCAAAAACATGAAATTTTGCGAACTGAACATATGGCATGTATTGGGGTAGACTATCCATCATATCGAAGTTTTGTGGGCAGTCTACCCTGGCAGTTTTAGCGGTAACCCAATAAATCTGCGTTTCCGAAAAACTGGGAATTTGCAAAGACTGAGAAGCCCTAGAGAGCGTGCGCTGTAAACGTAACGTAAACATGTCGATTTTGAAACTAAGACTACCCGTTCCAAATTAAAAAAAAATAAGAATGAACGCTAAATAGTGACTGCGGATGAGATTGATTGTACTTTTGCCAATTATTGTATTAATAATTTTCAATAAATTTTATTGAAACAAACAGATAATACTAAAAAGCTGTACTGTCTTATATTTTCTATAAAAAAAACGTTGTTTTAACGTTGTATAAACTACATACAAATTAACTATGGTTTTATTACATGATTGGTGTATTTTTCTTATTTAGTACAGAAATGCATAATTTTCTATCTAGTTCAGAATCACCCTATGTTTTTTTTAACCAAAGTTAAATGTGGCTTTTACCATCAGTAGGCCTACCATGACGTCTTAAAGCAGAACTTATTCCACTGAGGGAAAGAGACGAACAATATTCACATGTCTATTTCCACGTCCAACTGCTCTGAACACCGCTCATAATCCACACTAATAAACGACGTCCAAGCGGGCAGAGCCGCAGACGAAATCTAGTTTCAGCATAAACTAATCTCAACATTAGTTTATGCCATAAAGTAACTCGGGACTTACAAACACTTTTTTTTTCGTGTGGGAAATCATCAAATGACTTCCCCCGCTCTGGGCGGAGCGGGGGGGGCATGTCAGACTTGTACTGACTAAAACCCACCCATGTTCCTTCTATTGCCCCTTTACGTTCCGGAGCCGCGGTATCTCTTTCGAACAACCCGCAACCCCGGCAGGAACAACCCGCAACCCCGGCAGGAAACACTATCCACTTACCCAGGCTCGGGCATCCTCGGACTCATTAAGGAGCCAACGTGTCGGCTTACACAATATACTACCGGACAAGTTGTTCATCAATGAGTGTGAAGTAAATCTTGTTCTTTCAACTTTAAGAGAATGTACATAAGTCTAAATTGCTTGGGTAAATTATGAGTTATCCTTATTTAGTACAGAAATGCCTAATTTTCTATCTGGTTTCAAACTTTCGAAAAATATTCACATGTCTATTTCCGCGTCCAACTGCTCTGAAAACGCTCATAATCCACACTAAGAAACGACGTCCAAGCGGGCAGAGCCGCAGACGAAACCTAGTTTCAGCATAAACTAATCTCAACATTAGTTTATGCCATAAAGTGGAAACTCGAGACTTACAAACACTATCCACTTACCCAGTCTCGGGCATCCTCGGACTCATTAAGGAGCCAACGTGTCGGCTTACACAATATCCCACCGAACAAGTTGTTCATCAATGAGTGTTAAGTAAATCTTGTTCTTTCAACTTTAAGAGAATGTACATAAGTCTAAATGTTTATTATTGCTTGGGTAATTTATGAATTATCCATACGTCGATACTTAATATTATAAAAGCGAAAGTGAGTTTGTTTGTTTGTTTGTTATGTCTTCACGCCTTAATGGCTAAACCGATTTTGATGAATTTTGGTTGGAACATAGGCAATTTTTTTTAAAAGTGGGATATGAGGGAGAAGGAGGGAAGAAAAGGGAAAACTTAGCATTGCTATTATAAGAAATAAGGCGCAAGGGCAAAAACTACAGGTAGCAAGTACCTGTAAATCAGGAAAGGGGAACTGTGTTACCCCGAATTTAACGCGAGCGAAGCCGCAGGCAAAAGCTAGTTTTCAAAATATATTTTTTTCTTGTGATGTATCAAACTCAAACTTTTGAATGTCATAAAAACAAAAAAAAAAGATGCTGCTACAGTCCCAGTCACAAGACATAATAATATTTAACTGTGAAAGTACTGTTGCCCATTCCAAAGCGTAGATCTCTAAGGAGAAGAATGGGCAAGAAACTCCATGGACACTCTTTTAAATCATAATATTTAACAAAATCATGGATACATCATTGATGTTGAGATTAAACATATATGTGAAAACGATGTAGGAAAACGAGCAAGAGCATCTAGAGTAAACGTATATGGACGATATGCACTTAGTAGCAATGAATGCTCCATAAGAATTTGTGTGTGTGTGTGTGTGTGTGGTCATACCACATCTAAAAAGGCTAAAATAAAAACATTTTTGCCAAAACTAAAAACCTTTTTATATCTACCGGCTAGTAAATTTATTCTGTTTTTTAGTGTTTTCTGGGAGGTCGGTTTTTGTTAGTTTGGCTTTCAAAATATAAAGTTCGTGAAAATAAAAATACGTAAAACGTTAAACAATACAGTAGGAGAGAATTGGTTTTGAAATTTGATACGTGTAAACATTTTATTGCTTGTGACTGGACAAAATATCGGACGTAATGAGTTTATTTATGTATGTACATGTGTAGGATACAAATAACTTTTTTGTACCTACTTGTTTTTTTTATATTATTAAAATTACATGTATAGTAAGTTAATTTAAGTTACATAAATAGATATCAATTTCTCTTTTATTAGATTTATAGTAAGTTAATTACTAGCTTTTGCCCGCGGCTTCGCTCGCGTTAAATTCGGGGTAACACAGTTCCCCTTGCGCCTTATTGATTTGTAATAGCAACGCTAAGTTTTCCCCTTTCTTCCCTCTTTCTCCCTCAGATCCCACTTTTTTATTTAAAAAAATTAGCCTATGTCCGTGTCCTGGTTCCCAACTATCTCTGTACCAAAATTCATCAAAATCGGTGTAGCCATTAAAGCGTGAAGAGGTAACAAACAAACAAACAAACTCACTTTCGCTTTTATAATATTAGTAAGGATAGGTAGGAAACAACATGTATGTATTAATTTGTTAAACTGGAAATATAAGGCTTTTTCATTTTTTTATGTTTAGGATGCTAATTTATTATGAAAAAGATCTAAGTAGGAGACAAGATAATAAAATGCCTACAGAACTCCGTAGCGTGTCGCGTAGCGGTTAGTGTAGCAATAACAACTCTACGACCGCTACGGCGTAGCGAAAACATTTTGTCGTAGCAACAATATTTAAAAAAAAACAGGCCAAAAGCGAGTCAGACTCACGCACCGAGGGTTCCGTACAAATTTGCGACATAAACAGACATTTCTTTTGATTGCGTTGACTTAGAGGGTTGTTTTTTTTCACAGCACAAAGCGACTACAGAGTTGAGTATATATTATATGGTTTTAATTTCAACTCGATACCTCCACGCGTTCTCGAGATAAAGGATCTTGACAGACAGATGGACAACAAAGTAATTCAATAATGGTTCCGTTTTTTTTTCCTTTATTTATTTATTTAATGATTTATGTACATACACACTGAATACAGAAAAATAAAAGAAAGGAACAGAAAACAGGTACAAAGGTAAAGCTTATTTCTACAGAAATCTCTTCCAGCATACCTGTCCTTTTGAGGTACAGAACAATATAAAATACCAAAATAGTCGCAAGCGCTAGTCAGACGATGGACAAGTTTTTCACGAACAAATTTAACAGCCGATGAACGCCAAAATAATGTAGCAACCAATGGACAGGTACAATAGAAGCGGACATTTTGGTCAGGCGGACCAAATACAATTCGTTTGTCCGCCGCTGGAACTCAAAAAGAGAGTGATCTTTTAAAGATTTGGTTTATTTCACTCTCTACAGTTGTATAGAGACTCAAGTGCAACGTTCCATCGAAGGAGGTGGCCGGGTGTTTGAGGGAGAGAACCTCAAACAAACCCAGCCGCCGCGGGAGACGCCCCGGGCGCCGGGCACCGCTAGACGACTCCCGGCCACCGTAGATGCTGGCCTGTGGATGGTGAGCATTGGGTAGCTCACCTTCCGTCCGTCTATTGACGACAGGCCGTGTCGATGGCGCGTTTATGTTTCACGCGCGCCTCAAAGAGATGTCAGCAAAGCAGAGGGGCTTGCCAAAGCCTCCGCCTGCCGGGGTTGCGGGTTGTTCGAAAGAGATACTGCGGCCCCGAAACGTAAAGGGCAATAGAAGGAACATGGGTGGGTTTTAGTCAGTAAAAGTCTGACACTCCCCCCTCTGCGCCCAGAGCGGGGGAAGTTATTTGATGATTTTCCACCCAAAAAAAAAAGTCCAACGTTCCTTTGCTAATTAATCGCCTAGCGATTAACAATCACCGAACATAGAGAAGCAATAAGCTGAGCAATCTGGAGCAATATCTGTCAGTATCAGATACTGGGCGGCACAAACGCCTTTTGATCCCACGGTCCATCAATTCTAATCGCTTACGGTTTCACAGATCGATTTATTTGGTACAACAGCCGTTAAAGTACCTATCTAGGTTTCTACTGAATAATATCACGACTGTATTATCCGAGGAGGTTGGTAGAAGATTCAATGGTGGCTTATGCAGTCACATTTTGAGTATAGCTTTCTTGATGGTTACTATATTAATTTCAATAGCAGACAGATTCATGCATCGAGCTGCGATGAGAAATATTTTTTGCCTTTTAATTAAACCCTCTAATGCCCTGAGTCACTTATGACGGCAGTTTATCTATTCGATAGCGCTATTCAATAACTGTCAAAAATGCGTTTCCGAACCATTCGATTCAAAATAAACTCGGTTTAAACTAAGTTTAACTTAACTGACCATTTTTGGCCGTTTATTGATCCTATAACTATTTAACATTTAATTTCGTGTGAATTTTGAGGTTTTTGCGTGTTATTTATTTTTATTTGATTATAATGCCAATGCAATAAATATCACCTAAAAACTAAGTAGGTACCTACGTAATATTAAGACAAAGTTGTGAATAATATGAATACGAGTAGCTCATCAGAGTCTGATTTGGGAGTGCTGGAATTGATTACAAATATATCAGTTCAGTGACGAGGAGTTTGATGTGAGATAACGATATAATAAAAACACTGTGATACACTTATGTGACATTATAAAAAGCTTGACTTTCGGCCTTTACAGTAGTCCCATCCATCTTTTAATTATCAATTATAGATACAAATTCTTTCGTTATTTCGATAAGAAGCATCTTCTCCCTCTCGGTAAAGATTTTGCTGCGTTTTCCAGCTTCCATTGTAAGAAATTATGATAACCAAAATAATACCAAACAACAACAAACATCTGCCGGGACGCCGCCGCGCCGCAAACAGTCCGTCATTTTTTTTCGACTTGCACGTTGACAATGGCAACGTTCATACAGCCACTATTCAAATAAACATATTTATTAAAACACATTTGTTTTACTAAAACAGTGCATAATTATTTTTTTAATATTTCAAA
This sequence comes from Ochropleura plecta, assembly GCA_905475445.1. Lineage (NCBI taxonomy): Eukaryota > Metazoa > Arthropoda > Insecta > Lepidoptera > Noctuidae > Ochropleura > Ochropleura plecta. The sequence continues at coordinate 16,476,225 of FR997739.1, forward strand.
AATATAAAATTATTTAAAAATCAAATATTAATGACGTATTAATATGTTAAAATTAATTTTAAAGTCAACCTCTTCAAAAGACCCATCTAGTGACTAAAGCAGAAACTATTTATCGGTTGTATAGTTATAGAATGGCATGTTGAGTACTCGGAAACGCAGTGACAGTTAACCGTAGTTTAAACTTAGTTTATCTATAATGAATCATTAGCTATTGAGAGTTTAACTGAGAACTTCAGAAACCGGGCATAGGTGACGCAGTCAAAAGATATGGCTGTTTATTTATTTATTTAAACTTTATGCTCATGTATAAAAAACACTGTACAAAGGCGGACTTAATGCCTTGGGCATTTTCCACCAGTCTACCTTAGGGTGATGCAGAGAGAAAACATATTAGGTGCAGGGTAACAATAAATACTTATATACATACATACAAAAAAATATGTAAAGAGAGTTAAAATACAAAGATACATGAAGAAAAATTAACAACTATTTAATTAGGAGACGAATCTGCCAGCTTCTTAAGCAAATGTTCCCGAGCTTTTACTAACTGTTTATGTCGCATGTTTCTACGGAACCCTTGCTCGAACTGACTCGCTGTTGGCTGGTTTTTTTTTTTTAATTAAAAGCCCGACTGCTGCCCCAAGTAAAATTGTCCAGTGGCATCTTATTCGCTTGTTTGTCTAAGATTTATTGTACAAAGAAAGTCAAGAATCGACAGACCACTTAATCTTTTGTAATTAGCGGAAAAAGAGAACTTGAGATTGAACTTAGAAACCGCAGTTTTTCTTCATCTACAAATAAATTGAAGTACCTACCACAAAAAGCAAACAAATTAATTAATAAACATGTTTTAACATAAATTAAATTGTTTGGAGACCTTTATAACTCATCGCCTTGGGCTCAAAGAAACCTCGGTTCTCTGAATGATGGAATATTTAATTACGCATAGAATAATAAGTAAAAGGTGACTCTTTGTAATGTGTCACGTACATGCTTTTATAGCTTTCAGACGAATTTTAGGGTTCCGTAGCTCAAAACGAAAAAACTGAACCCTTATAGGGTCAATTTGTTGTCCGTCTGCCTGTATGTCAAGACCCTATATCTCGAGAATGCGTAAATGTATCAAGTTGCAACCATATGCTCAAGTTTCTGGTACCTTGGGAAAAAATCAAACCTCTAAAGTCTACGCAGTCAAAAGATATCCTCGTTTAATGTTGTATGATTCGTTTCGTTCAAATGGAACCAGGAATAGTTGATTTCATTTTACAAACCCATGGAAATCTTCAACTCAAATTTGTATTGTTTTATATGCATTGAAATAAGCATCCTTGGGTTTATAAGAAAATGTCTATTGATCTAACGAGCCGAAACAATGTTTTTTTACGAAATAATAATTCGTAAAAAAACATGTTATATACATTTTTTCTGTGAATGTTTTGGAGTTACAATTTCGTTACGTGATAATGACATTTTATATTAAAAGATTTTACTATTAATGAATATACACCGGACATCGATATTTTAACACACACAATTCGATAGCCAATCCATTGATTGATAACATTGTATTTTTTTTAACATGTATTGTGTATTCTATATCTGTACTACGCACCAATCAATTCGTAATAACAATGTTGCACCACAAATATCTCCCCGAATTTCAGTAGCACGAAGTGGTTAGTCCAACGATTTTCACTACATTGCTTATGTTATTAGAAATTGTTGGGTTAACCCAAGTTAACCCGTGATTTTAGGCAAAGATAACGTTCGCCGAGCGGGTTATTTCCAATACTCGGACCCCGAGTTAAGTATTCATCTAAAATTTACACAAGATAATTATTCTGGAGTTTCTTCATGGCCAAGTTACAACAAAACTTAAGTTATAAACTAAACAGACAGCAGAGAGTAAACACACGTTTAAATTCAAATCTCAAGAAAAATAAACTTGCAAAATAACATCACGAAGACAAAGATTTATGTCGTTAGAAGTGTCTTCGTCGTACTTTCGCGAATGTATTTATGCATGATGTGTTGTCTACGATTTTTGGTAACATAACATCATAACAAAACGCCTGTTATCTCCTAACCTTCGTGGAACTAACACCTCAGCCACAATCTTGGACCTAAGTTCAACCAAATTTTACTTGTTATTTTTA